>JAQSVV010000128.1:0-2400000 GCA_036375495.1 Agrotis segetum
CTCCTCGGATCGGTTTCCTCAATGCTGAGGGTCGTGACCACCTCCTTGTTGCAGCAGTTTGTTGCGCACCACGCGACGCCATCTGTCCCGATCTGCCGCCGAGTGCAGAGCTTCGTGGACCGTTGTGTCAAGAGCGGTGCGGATCTGGTCAGTCCAACGTGTTGGGCTTCTGCCACGTGGCCTTTTGCCTTCCACCTTACCAGTGACTAATAACCTTTCTAGGTTATCGTCATTCTTCCTGGCAATGTGGCCAAAGTATTCGAGAATCCTACGTAGGCAGATGGTAGTGAGCCTTGTCTTTATGTTTAATTCTCGTAGGATCAGAGGTCAGATTTAATACGGTATCCAAAATCCATTTTGTTTTTTTTATGTAATCAAAAATTCGAAATTATGTTTCTTTTCAATTCAGGCAGTTTTGAAAATAATACAAATATAATGGTGGTATAGTCTCAGTTACAAAACATGATTTAAAATGTGAAAGTACAAAGCTTGTCCACTTTTAAAAATCTGGTCAAAAACCACTACCTTTCCTCTTGAACGTGTGACTCGAACGTTTATTTGCGATGTTCCATAATTATTAATGTATAAATATATAATTATGAATATGTATTTATATGTATATTTTTTGTTTGTATGTGTATATTTGTTTGTTGGTAAATTGTACACCGTAGACTACCTACAGTATTGTTTCTCCTTTATTTTTCTAATTCATCCAAAGGTTGTCTTGAAAAGATCGCTTTTAGCGATAAGACCGCCCATTGTGTCACCCTATTTATAAGATAGTCGATTGGATGTTTTCTGTAATTTGTATGGTGTACATAATAAAGATTATTCTATTCTATTCTAAAGTACCATATTAAAATCACAAACAAAGCATACCGCCTGATGGTTCACGCTCACCGTACCATACGCACCATTCCTGGAAAAAACGCGTAACTCGACTTGCGTCAATTTTTTTTTATTAATGCAAAAAATCGGCCGTAATCTAATACACCTTCTCACAAATTTTCATGAAGCTAGCTCCAAAAATAAGGTTACTGTCACAAAAAATGTGTATTTTTACGATAAAAAATAAAATAATTTTCCATTCTTATAAAGATGTATACATACATACATTTCTTTATTTTAAAACTTTCCCAAGGTATAAAGCCGTAAACACACAATACCCATATCTAACACGAAGATTTAAAATAACTTTATAAACGTAAATAAACATAGGCATTTGTTCTTGGATACTATTACGAAGGTGTGTCTTGCAAGTGCACTTACGTACTTAATTCTTCGTGTAAAAACTACGTAAGTGGTACTTACACTTTCGGACTGGCCTAAAATTATAATAATAATAATAATAATATTCCACAACTATCACACCACGCCATCTAGTCCCAAGCTAAGCAGAGCTTGAGTTATGGGTACTAGACAACTGATAAACATACTTATATATTTCTAAATACATACATATTATAGATAAATCACACCCAGACACAGAACAAATGATCGTGCTTTTTTAGGGTGTGAAAAAAGTGGGAAACTATTGTCTCTAGCCAGTCAACCAATCAAAAAATGATTGATTGATTGATAGTTCAATAGACTGAGTTTCCGAGAAATGTATTTACACTGTTAGGTGTCCCAGCTTTCGGCACAATGATTCTTAATTATGCAATAATTTAATGTACGAATCGCTTACCTTAGAGACTTTTGGACCTAAAAGATATTGTTTAAGCGTTGTTGTTCAACCTTGGTGAAAGTGTAAAAAGAAGGCTGTTTTAAATACATTGACCTTGTCTTAAAATGTATACATAAGTATAGTTTGAAGTATAAGTATTTTGTTAAAAAAAAAATTACCTTTCCAATTCGCACTTGCAGGCTGCATTTATATCCAAAAAACGTTCGTTCTTACCTGTAATAGAAAAGAAACGAATGTCAAATTAATATTTCATATAAATACTTAAATTATTGATCGACAAAAACTTCCTACTACTATTATAAAGGCGAAAGTTTGTAAGTATGGATGTTTGTTACTCTTTCACGCAAAAACCACTGAACGGATTTGGCTAAAATTTGGTACACAGATAGTTTATAACCTGGATTAACACATAGGATAGCTTTTATCCCGATTTTATGTTCCCGTCGGATAATTTTCGAGTTGTAGAGGGTGAAGCCGCTGGCAACAGCTAGTAATAGATAAATGAACACGAAGATTAGCTAGCTAGAATAGATAATGTTCAGAAATGAAAAACATTGCAAAGATCACAAAATCTTTAAACCACTACAAGGAGTTACAAAGTTATACTAGTAATTAAATCAATGTACTTTCCGAGAAATAATATTGGAAGCTAAAGGCTGCTCGAGGCGGCAAGCGGGCAGAATTAAAAAGAAGTATTAGTAAGAAACGGAAAGCTCTGCTAATTAGTTGCTATAAGTTCTACAGAATTTAATTACAAAATCTTTAATCTTATTACGAAGAGTATTGATACTCAAATATTACTTTTTCAATCTTAGTTCGGAGAGGTCGTGGCTAAGTAGTTACAGCCGCACAGGCCAATCTTTTAAGTTAAGCCGTGTTTGCCCAGGTTGACCTGTAGATGGGTTACAATCCTGTCTTATCGATTTTCCTCTGTGCTTCGAAAAGCACGTACTTCCGTTGGTCACGGCTGTCTGATCTACAAATGACAGGCAGTCGTGACTATTAGTCAGAAGCTCTAAAAGTCTGTCAAGCAGTTTTACCATGGGGTATCGTATTACCAAGTTACTGGGTTTTGGCTATGTGTCCGGATTCAAACAATTGCATACATTACAAACAAAAACGCCTCGCTTCGCGTTCGTCCCATCATCTGTTTGACAATAGCTTAAAAGTCTGGCAAGCAGTTTTACCATGGGGTATCGTATTATCAAGTTACTGGGTTGTAGAGATCCGATAGGCACTCCATGTAAAATATAAATATTCAGCTGCATCTGGTTCGACTGGAAGCCTACCACAATATAGTTGGGAAAAGGCAGGCAAATGATGATATAATATTAAAGGTATATTGGATTATCAATCTATCATGAAAGCACTTTTCGTAGACAACATAATCCTTATAAAACTATAGCTCACCTAAATTAGTCCCACGATTCTTTATTACCTATAACAACAGACTTGTGGAACTATTCCAAGTAATAACGTTACGTTTGTAAATATTCGTAAACTGGATATTAAATGCACCAGCTATTTGTGAAGTTCAAGCCGATTGCTTGCATTTTGGGATCTTTCCAATTTCTTGGTGCATCTGTGTTTAAGACCTGTTGTGCTCGGGAAGTGACTTGATGGAAAAATGTCTGTCTAAGCTTGTTTACTTAATCACGGCTACTTTTAAGTGAGATCCTAGGGTCCCCAGACCTCATTTGTTTCCTCAGTAATAAAGTTATTCCCGTTTTTAATTTTCTCCTGTATCGAATATCGCTCAGTGCACAAAATGGCAAACACCACTTTTGGAGCACCTGCACAATTTTACGCACCACACATTTCCAATTTTCGCATTTTTATTGTGGTGATGAAATAAATTACACAACGTCATGCTCCAGGCTGGATTCAAATCCATAACATACAAATCGGGCTGATACCACTGCTTTCAATTTAACATTATTATCAGGACAAAACCCCGCGCTACACTACATAACACCAAGTGAGACGCAAACGTTATTTTAATACAAATATATCTTGATTTACTTCGTAATTAATGCCGTCTCTTGTTTGAGAAAATAAATTAGTGACGCGTACTTACTCACGTACGTGTAACACTGATAGATGGTAGGGTTGACAGTTTTTCTCTAAAAAGCTGTTAAACTTTAAAGTAGGTAGGTATATTATTTTTGATTTCTGTACTCTATTACCAACGCTGTTGCCAGCGGCTTCACCCGCTACAACCCGAAAATTGTCCAACGGGAACATAAAATCGGGATAAAAACTATCCGATTTGTTAACCTAGGTTATAAACTATCTGTGTACCAAATTTGAGCCAAATCCATTCAGTGGTTTTTGAGTGAAAGAGTTATAAACATACCTATATACACATACATATATCCTCACAAACTTTCGCATTTATAATATTAGTAGGACATTTTCTTCTCTAGATCCTATATTTTGGTGAGGGTGGGATCCCACTCCAAGGAGACCATCTTGGACAACAGCACCATGGCTACCTGTTACTTACGGCTGAGCAGTCCCACTGGCAGTTCAAGCTTCACCAGGTCCGCCCCACGGAGGTGGTGGTAGGCCATATGGTTTTCTTTTGTTATTTCTTTCCTTACGGCTGCATGGCTGGCAACCAATGACCTATTGGAGTTAGGCACCAAACAGTTTTTACTGTGTTTCCTCAGTGTGCGAGTGTTAAAAATCAATAAAAATCAAAGCATTTTATTTCAGGCCAGTAACAGAGCAAAGTTTTATGTTTCACGTTACTTTTAAAAAAAAATATGTACTACAAAGTTATGGTGCTACAGACCCAGTCACATGATATAATAACCGTGAAAGCACCCATTCCAAGGAGAGATCTCTATGAGTTCCAATTGGTTGTGGGTAAGCTCGGTAATTTGAGGTCTCATTTTTGCTTCTGGGGATTTTAAGACCGACAGTGAACCTGATAAATAAATAAATAAAAAAAATAACTCGAATGCCAGCCCAGCATCTCGAAATTCCTCACCAAATAGTCTTCATTCATCCGCAACAAGTGCAAATATAACTTTGTAAGACTGATCATTGTATATTTGGATTTCTGTCAACCCTAAATAACCAAAGTTTTAGTTTGATTAGTTTAATGTTAGTGCGAAGTAAATGATTATATCTTTGTGTTTATTTACGTTATATACGAGTCTATCTGTCTGTATATTTATGTAATATTAATATATAATCTTTTTCATGTACATTCAGAATTCAGACGTCGTAAGTGTCAACTGTGAATTCTGCAATTTGTCGTCACAAAGGATTATTGTTTTTTTTTTCGATTTACGAAAAAATAATAAATTTAAAAATATTTATCATGAGACAATTTTGAGAGCTAATCTATGAGCACATGAGTACAACACTGAATTTTAGAAGCGTGCGTGAGCTTTACATAAATTTACTTGCGCCGATCAGTACCAATCTGGTTTTTATGAAGATACCATAATATCATTGTTAATAATGCTGCCTCTGGGAACCTCACAGGACTCTGACATGACTTTCAACATAAACAGAATTATATAAACTGACACAAAGCAGCTATGATGTTTTTATCTTTATTTATGTTTGTGATATGATGTTTTTTTTCACCGTTTTGAGAGCAGTGGTGATGAAATAAATTACACAAACTCATACTAGGTTTGAACCCACGACCTACAACTCATGTACGAGTCAAGGCTGACAACACTGGACCACTGCTAATTACCAAAGCATCAGCGATATTGCTAAAAGCGTGGTAGAAGCAACGAACGTCAATTCAAATAACAACCTGTCCCCTCTCTACATTAATCGATTGTCGAAGGTACACCGATACACTCTCCATATTGGAAATTAATTTTCGATAGCGTTCGACCATATCGGTGCTATATTTAGGGTCCCGTATACAAAGGGTGAGAAACATTGCTGGGTGCCATCAGAACATTGCTGAGGCCTTATCACGACTTTTTTACGGTCTTATTTGAATTAGTTCCTCATCACACTAGAAGCTTATTTTTTTTTTTCCTACATTTAACGTCATAATGCTTCCAGTGCGCTGTACGACTAAATACTTTCGTAGAATTCATGCTAGAGCCACAGTATGAACCATTTACTGTATAATTGGTATAAGTGTTTAGTAGTTACACGAATAAAAAATATTTAAAAAATCAAACTTTCAAAACAAAAGAGTGTCTCCATACTTGTATACTTGTATGGAGACAGTCTTTAAGTTAAGTTTCTTTCAAAAAGCATGTGCATTTTGCGCATGGAGTTTCTTGTCAGTTGTTCTCCTTAGACATGAACGTTATTATAACTTTTGAATACGTACCGTATTCAACAGTTATAATGTCTTGTGGGACTGTAGCATCGTAATTATATTTGCACTATCAACATTTTTTTCATTTAACAATTATTAAAAATGCCTGTAACTGGTCTATTTGAAATAAATTATATGATTTCAATATTTTTCCAACCCACTGCATAGCAGTCCAATCTCTCAACTACTGCACAAAAAGTGCCGTTCAAATGTTGATTTTCATAGTAAGTGTTAAATAGAAAACAGTTTGCAGTGGTACAGAACCCTCAGTTTTTGAGTCTGACTCGCACTTAGCCGGCTTTTTTGTGTTGCAGGGACCAATCATACTGATGGTAGAAAGATATCGTTATTTACTGCTCTGCTATCAACAAGTTAGCGTTTTTCATTTCCCCTTTATGGAGATTTTTTGATGTGAAAGGATATTTGGATGAAAGTTTCATCTGATTGTGTAGGTATTAAGTTTTGAATTGGTGTTTTTGTCAGAGACGAAAATGTGCGAATTAATCTGCTGATTTGTTGAGATCAACTAAAATGTGTATGAGTGTATGTTGATGAACAATGACGTGTATTTATGTCAACGGAAATGTATGTAATTCGTCATTGTATACAATTCCTAGGAAATGTATGCAAATCCTAAAATCGCCCGGAAATGCGTGAAACCTAACCAAACCAAAGGGGTACTCCTGAAGTCTACGTACAAAGGCACCAACAACTCTTGGGAACCTCGATGCTCGGTTTGGTTAGGTTTCTTTAAACATTGCACATTGAAATAGGCGGTAACAATTACCCACAGCAACTAAGAAAGTTTTTTGTATTATTGTTGCATAAACATCGTCAAAGCTAAGGCGCGGGCCACAATGAAAAGACGGGGCGGAGGAGACCGCGACAGTACTTCACATTAGGCAATGATAAATGTCGCGTCTCGGTCTCCCTGTCGCGGCGCGAACCGCCGCCTATGCAGAAAAGAGCGCGACAATTAGTGTCGCGGTCTGCTGTCGAGGTCTCCTGCCTCGGTCTCCTGGCGCGGTGTCCTGTCGCGCGCACTAGCACCTAAAGATACGAATTAATTTACCAAAATAAGTTGTTTACGTCGAGAACACCCGTAAGAACATTTAAATGTTCTAAAGCACTCATCAACAGTCCAATTCCAAAGTAATTATTACGTTTCATCAGGCCATAGACTTTCATAATGAAACGCAGACCCGGCTCCAATACGCCAAATACGCTAAATGGGGTAATACGGAACGTCGTAGTGAAGCGTATTGCCGCTTCCGGAGTCCGCCGTAATTGTATCGACGGAGTAATGATGCCATCAATTTTGATTGTGAAATTATATTTTAGGATTTTTTCTTTTTCTGTTGAAAGTGGCTCTTTGGGGTAATTTAGTGTATTTCGCTTTTGAAAGGAACCAACTAAGTATAATATATTTTTTCCAGTGAGTAAGAGGATTCCGTTTCATTTCACCAGATAATATTATGATCTAGTTGTTGTCAGCGGATTTATCCGCCTAACACCTAAAGTCATATGGGGGTAAACAGGTCATGTCCACGTTATAAACTATCAGTATAAATACAAATTCAAATACTTTCTGTAGTTCTCAACCGAATTACTTTGTGTAATTTATTTCATCACTCCTGTTCTCTAAATTATGTATGAAAATGTCGTTCAAAAGAACAGGGAAAGATCCACTGCCCCACACTGGGCCTACGGGCGTGGCCCCATGTCTCCGGCGCGGCGCCGTCTGCCGTGCAGCGGCACGGCGCCGCCGTGCCGAGCTACGGCGTCGTGTACCGGCACGTACCCTATGATCAGCTAGTGTATCCAAAGACAAGAATTACAGTTTTGATTTGATATGGACCGCGAAAGACGTATCCTGTTCCTGTTGCTAGTGTATATGTATGTATGTAGTCATACGTATGTCTACATCAAAAAAAAAAAATCTATGATAAGAATAAATAAGTTAAAATTATTTCTTTTATTTCTTATCTAATATTAAGCCTAGAATTTCCATAGGCTCAACAGGTTTCCTGAACACGTATTTCTATCTGTATATGAGGCGCTATTTTGGTTAGCAGTTTTCAAAACTTGATACGGACATTCTAAAATATTCGTAAAATTTTCTTCACCTAAATTTCAGCGCTTCATAAATATTTCCTACTTGAAAGGAACAGGGAGAGATCCATCATGACCCGTTCATTAAAGAAAGGTATGGATTTACCCAATATTTACTTTGTTTGTTTTTTTTAATTTCTCGTCGTCTTAATAGCAACAGGACCAGGATACGTCTTTCGCGGTCCACACCACTCAAAAACTTTTCTTCCCCAAGTAGACAAACTTGCGAAAGAGGAGGCGGGCCGCGTGAGGGAGAGGACAGCGTCCTCCCTCCGCCCCAGCCGCAGTGGTGGACGATCTCCGGCCACCGCCACCGTAGGCGAGCATGCGAGGGGCGAGTAAAGGGCAACTCGCTGTCCGACCATGGATGATGCCCGGGTCGACGGCGCGTTGTGTTCCACGCGCGCCTCAAAGAGCGTCAGCATGATGACGGTGTCCCCTCTAGAGGGCCAAAGCTGCTGGGGTCGCGGGACTTATCTCATTATCGTGACCCCGGAACGTAAAGGGCTATTGAAGGACACCGTGGATTTTAGTCAGTACGAGTCTGACAGTCCCCTCTCGTCCTGCCCGGGGTGGGAGGACTTATTTGATGATTCTAAAACGCTAAAAAAAAGTAGACAAACTTGCACGCAAGTCGCATAAAATTTTTTATAGCGTGTAAGTGGACTTTGATACCCCTTAACTACCACTTAGTTCTACAACTTCTATAGACTATTCTATACATTGAATGACAATAGAATAATTTCCAATCTTAAGCGTTTTCCAATGGTCGTTACAGACGTTGGTACAGATACGAAGTAGCTTCGTGTTCGCTCGGCAATGGCTTCGGGTATTAGAGTGAAATGGTATCATGATAGGGCTCAATCCGGGGTGTTACTACTGTTTTGTGAGAGTGTGTAATGTTTTTATTTGAGTTCTTTTGTATCATTGATGAAAGGAGGGGTTTGTGTGTAAAACAAATGAGCAGTACCCTTCACGAAATATCACTCTTTTACTTTACAGCATCTTTCCAGTGTCCTTAGCACGAATTTTCACTATTTGAGACGTAAAGTAAACTGGAACTTTGACAACTTCAACTTGACAATTTTCAAGGAAAAAATTAGTTCCTTCTTCGCACACCAGAGGCGCTGTTCGATTTTTTCATACAAGGAACGCTGTAAATACTGGAAAGACGCTGTAAAGTAAAAGAGTTAAAATTCGTGCTAAGGGTAAATACTGTGTATTTACAGCGGTTTTGTATGAAAAAATGGAGCAACGCCTCTGGTGTGCGAAGAAAGAACTAATTTTTTCCATGAAAATTGTCAATTTGAATATTGTCAAAGTTCCAGTTTACTTTACGTCTCAAATACTGAAAATTCGTGCTGGGGTACAGGTGAGCATTGAACAGTAGGATTTTTTAGTATTATAACTATGTATTTTAAGCTATTGCATAGCTTTTATAGCGGGCTCTGAGCGCGGCGACCGAATAGTGAAATTCGGTAACGAAAATACCTAACGAAAATAACCTAACAGCCCGCATCGTCTAACGTCGTTTCAGTTCGGGAGACATTGGCAATAATATAAAGATATGTTTTTGAAGGGGATGTAATTGATTTAGAAGAATAAACAAAGAATTTACAAAATATATACAATGACACCATATTTTTTGGACACAGTAGTTTATTTATGATCAAAACATTCATTAAAATCCACCTCCCCACAACGAATAATGATTTAACTACACTATTATTAAATCAAATCGCAGGCAAAACCACGTGTCTGCCCATCAATAACTAATTGTTCCCGTGGTCATACACCGCAGCCGGCAATTGTTTCTGAATTTGATCACCATGTCAAACGAGTTGTGGCTTCCAAATTGTCGATAATTGGAAACGCAAATTGGTTAAGGAACTTGGCTATCCAGCTTTACGGTAGAATTATACAGATTCGATTGCAGACTCTGTTTCTCGATAGAATAACGGTGGAGCATTGGGTTCGATTTTGCTAAAGGAAAAAATCCTGCTAATATTATAAACGTGAAAGTTTGTTAGAGCAGTGGTGTCGGTCCCGCCTTATAAATTGTAGGTTCGAAACCCGCCAGGCGCATTACTCTGGCGAGAAATAGGCGACTCGCTGTCCGACCATGGACCATGCCCGGGTCGACGGTGCATTGTGTTCTACGCGCGCCTCAAAGAGGGCCAATGCCTGCCGGGGTCGCGGGACACACGTATAGTCGTATACTGCGACTCCGGTACACAAAGGGCTACTGAAGGACACCGTGGATTTTAGTCAGTACAAGTCTGACAGTCCCTCCCGCCCTGCCTGGGCTGGAGGACTCATTTGATGATTTTACCACGTAAAAAAATTTCTTAGTGATTTAGTCACTTGTATCAACACCAGACATTGAGCAGTATATTGATGAAACACGAAAAAAAAAGCACAAAAAAATCTTGAAATATACTCGTGTTCACAGCTCCAAGATCAAGATTCCGTTGAAAAGCTACAAAAATACATTCAACCAATCTCGTTCCATTCACTTGAACATCATCGCGAACAAAGAACTTATCTTTTTCTAAACAAATGTATCAGAGGGTGGAAGGGGTGTAAAAAGGGGGGTATTCGGGGAAATTCCCAGATCCCTGACGTGTCTATATTATACGCTTCTCTCTAATCTGACAGGGAAGAACTCTTTTGTTGTGGGATGTCGTTGGGGTACTACTAAGTGTTGTTACATGCCAGAAGTTAATAAACAGTATAAATTCAGCCGGTTTTTGATGACTGCTTCTGATTGGAGGTCTTAAAGACTCGGATAGTCATATTCGGTCGTTGATTGGTTACAGTAAAACCGATGGTAGCATCCGAGATAGGCCATTAATTTTTAGCGTAAGTCCCATATATGGAAACCCATAAGCCTCTGATATGCCTTTGGACTTATATTTTGATGAAGTTTAAGTTTTCTTTCGATGCTAAGATTCTAACAAACAGTACAAATACTACAGTTTTGATATTTTAATGATTTGTAGGTACTCAATCTCTATTATAATCTAATCCAGATTATAATCTCGAATAGCAAACACATTTTAATAATTATACTGTTGATCCCATGAGATAATTTTAAAGTTACACGCTAGCAAAAAAAAAGTTGAGATTATTAGCTGTTGCTGGCAACTAACAGCTAATAATCTCAACTTTTTTTTCATTGGCCTATCAAAAAATCCTTAAGAAATACTGGTTTATTTTTAATTTTAAATGAATATCAGGTGAGTTTAAATCGAGAAACGTAAGTAAGCTCTTCCCCAACGTTACATTGTAATCAGCGATCGCACGGTGAAGTGAATCAACATGTTCCATATCAATACATTTTTACGCCCCCTGGGTTTGCTCGCGTTTTCAGTTAAGAGATTGATTAGGGAAGTTCTCTTTTTAATGTAGATTAAGGGACTACCCACAGTTATTATCCATAGAAAACTACATCTTTATACTCGTACGCTCCCTTTTCAGCTTTCCTCGCCTATTCAGTACTTTACAAAACTGTTATTTTGTTAGGTGGGAGTTTTCCCAATGTTTAACCGCAGTAAATTATTTAAAAATTCTCGGAAGAATGGCACACACAATCCACACTGGATATCATAGCAACAATATTATGGTTCGCAGATACTTAATTTGAATATCTTCAATATTTTGGTTACTAGATCCCTGTACCAACAGTGCCGTAGAAATCTAAGTCACAGAGCCAATGACCCCGAAAATATGTAAAGCGCTATTGAAGGATCACCATGGATTTTAATCAGTACAAGTCTGACAGTCCGTCCTACCTTGCCTTGAGTCATCATCATCAGCCTATAATGTTCCCAATGCTGGGACACAGGCTTCCTCTCTTGAGAGAGGGAGTGAGCCATAATCTACCACGCGGGCCCAGTGCAGAACACAGTCTCTTAATCCTAGAAGCAGCAAGTTCCTTAGTCAATTTGCGTTTCCAATTATCGACAAATTGAAAGCCACAATTCGTTTGACATGGTGATCAAATTCAGAAACAATTGCCGGCTGCGGTGTGTGACCACGAGAGCAATTAGTTATTGATGGACAGACACGTGGTTTTGTCTGCATTTTGATTTAATAATAGTGTGGTTATCAAAATCATCTGTTTATATAAAATCAATGCCACTTTTCGTTGTAGGTAATTTTATAACTCAAAAACGGGCTCATCTATCCAAACCAAATATTTAGGCTTTGTTCAGGCTATTTAGTAGATGGTTTATGTGAAGTTTGTACAAAATCGGTCGAGCGGTTCTTCATTTATCACATTTTTGTAACAAATGATGTAGTAGTAGTAGTATTGATTCTGTTGGCGCTACGAAGATCGAGGGGTCAGTTAGTTTTTTATAAATAGTTTGGTTTTAAATTGTGTTTGGTGTAAATTAAATACTGGCTAATGCAAGAAAATAAATAAAAAAGTCATTTTTTTTTTACTTGAGTATCAGCAGCATTAACAAAATGTTCCACGCGCACCTCAAAGAGCTGTTAGCAATCTGACGGGGACTTTAGAGGACCAAAGCCTGCTGGGGTCGTAGGACTATCCCCATCAGGTAAACGGGACGTGGTGCTAGGCAACTGGGCTTCTCCCAGTTGTAACGTGCCTATTGACCTTGTTTTGTTCTGTCTCCTGCTTGATATGGAGGGAAGTGGAAACATAAATGTTTCATACATCCACTATTATTTTCTCATTAATTTCGGTGCAGGATCCAAGACAGGTAAATTCATTCTCCGGGACATGTCGAGCTTCACTGTCTCGACGCTTTTCTGGTGGTTGCCATTGTTCATTCTGACTTTCAGGGTTTGTACAAAATCAGTCCCTCCCGTTCCGCCCTGGGTGGGAGGACTCATTTGATAATTTTACCACGACAAAAAAAGGTGCCTTCAAATTCATTTTCTTAGGTAAAGTCCTCTTGAA
Organism: Agrotis segetum; assembly: GCA_036375495.1. Classification (NCBI taxonomy): domain Eukaryota; kingdom Metazoa; phylum Arthropoda; class Insecta; order Lepidoptera; family Noctuidae; genus Agrotis; species Agrotis segetum. The sequence goes on from JAQSVV010000128.1 coordinate 13,036, forward strand.
CGATTGTAAATAAAGAACATTGGTCAACTGAAACAATGAAGTTATAACAAGTTTTCCTTCACCAAATTCCAAGGTCCTGTCACATAATACATGCAAATACATTCAAATTCCGTCCATAAAAGCTCCCTAGAGTATATTTACTCTGTGTAAATAAAACGTTGTCCCAAATTCGACCTTAAATGACAGATAGGTTGAACGGCGAAAATTTCAGAAGTGACGTCATCAGTTCGGCTTGATCGATGTTGGTATCAGTAAATATTGTCAGTAATGCTTGACAGTGTGTATTACATTACCTTTGGCACTTTGATGTTGTTTTGAGGTTGGTATTCGCTGTTCTTTTTTTTTTGTTTGAGTTGAGATTGTGTGATTGAATGGGAAAATATTTTATGACAATTTTTTTAGGTACAGTAATGGGGCTATGTGGGTTTTAGGGGTATTTGGGACGACCCAGAATTTCTAACAAAAACATCGATAATTGTCGGTTGGTGTAAGGTCAAATTTATTTTACAAACTCTAGCAACACTCTGATTGTTTACGCTTGCAATAAACAAACGTATTTGTAAAAAAATCTTTCTTTAATATCCTATCAATCCCAAAAGAAAGGATTATTTTATGTGGTATTTATAAGTTATTGTATGTCCCAAATATTTCTTAATTAATATTTAATATCCTTTTCTATTGCTGTCCATAATAGCCCCAAATATGCGATATTTGGGATAATCACATCTTTATTTATTTTTCAGTTCCTGTTGTAAATCGTTACTTCAAACGCAATTTTATTTTATTTTTAATTGCTTTGTAATTTAAGTTTCTTTTATTACTTTTTTACGTTGTTTTAAATTAAATGTTGTTATTCTGTCCTGTGTAAGTCCAACAAAACTTTTTCTTTCTTCTTATTCGTATGACCTACCTACCTAAAAGTTGTTGTTCTTGATTTTGGTGTTGTATGTAAGTTTCTTTATTCGTAAGAGCATCCGTGACACAGGAGAAATTACTAATGAAATAAGAATTAAAAAAAAAACTTCCCTTCCCTTCCCACTTGCCATTTGCGTTTCACAAAAAAATAAGAAAACCATCATAATTTTTGTAAGTAAAAAAAAATACGAACGATTAAAACAAAAAAGATTGTAGATGCCTGGAGGCTACTCATCGACTTCTGGTCAAAAATAAAAAATATAGAACAGTTATAACGGTTAGTTGTCTGACCATTAAGAAAATTATTTGTTTGATCATTAGGCCCATGTTGTTTATGAACATGATTCAGATACCATTGTCAGGAAAACAAACTGGATGTCATGGAGAAACATCACATCTTTTTTTCCCGAAGGCTCAACGAAGGTTTCATTCCACATTCAACCCCCGATAATTTCTACCCACTTCCGCTTTCGACCCCTAAACGTTTTACTTACATTCAACCCCTGAGGGTGGAAAGTAAGAAACTACACCCAATTAAAAATCATTCTTTAAGTATAGTCGCATTTTATCAGTTGTTTTTTAAAGATGAGCTTACAGTACTGTAGACTAAGAAATTAAGGTACGAAAAATTCAGCTGCGAACAGGGTTCAAACCTTTCTTCAACCTCTCTCCAAAACATCGTGAGGAAACCGACATGTCCTAGAACCAAAAATCCAAAGAGATGTGATATCAACCAATCTGCACTGGACGCGCGTGGTAGATTATGTCTCACTCCCTCTCACAGAGAGGAGGCCTGTGTCCCAGCAGTGGGAACATTGTAGGCTGATGATGATGATGAGGTCTTAGGATCTGGTAACGAATTAATGTTATGAAGCCACCACCTGCCACATTTAGAAAAAACACACCTACAATTTAAAAAAAAACCTGCCAAAAAAACACGTCTTCCTGCCAACGTGAATACTTACCCAATAGGTATTAAAATAAGGAAGAAAACCTGTTACCCCCTAATTTAATCAATTGGCTTTGAGAATATCAATATTAGCTATGAACTCAATATCTGAGGGTCGAATTTATGAGTACGAATAGCATGGCAGACGGCTTTTTTCGATATAAATGTGTTGAGGGTTCCGTAGTCGTTTGAAGTTACTTTATTATAATTATTTGGTGCTATTGTCTGATTAATCTTCTTCTACAATATAATTTTTTGTTTATGCGAAACCTGATACACCTGTCCAATATTTTTGTGTAAAGAATCTATGTACAAAATTTTAAAACCGTATCATTAAAAATCACAAAGTTAGAAGCTTGTACATAACCTGGTTGTCCGTTCAAAAACATGCTCATTTCGCGGTACACCCGCGTAAACCGTGTCTCCTGTGTTATACACTCGTGATAATAGTTTGGCAATAGTTACCTAACCGTACGGTGATTGTATTGTAATTAACTGGTAATAAAAATTTATAAAAATATTTTTGAAAAAATATAATATGGTGTAAAAAATATCAGAATCGAATCAGTTACTGATTCTGATTACTATATTCAGGTTTCGCATATACTAAAAATAATGTTGTATAATATAAAAATGGATCGCAAAATGTGTAACATGCTCGTAACTCGAAAACGGCTTGATCGATTCGGCTACTTCTTATTTTTTTTTATGTGTTTGGAACTATCAGCGCCAGGTTTTAGAGGACGAAAATCATCATATCCACCCGTGCGAAGCCGGGACTGCCCGCTAGTGTTTAATATACCTAGAAATTAAAGGTTACTGATGTCGATTTCTTAGAATAAAAAAAAAAAATGTTCTCTGCGTATAGAGGTAAGGATTTAAATAATCTTTTAAATGTTTCATTAAGAGATTACTTTTCGTGACAAAATAAATACACGAAATTATAAAAAAAAACAAAATAGGTTCACATTCATTGTTTCGCCCGGCTTCGCAGAAGTTGGATTTTCCTAAACTTCCTAATTACCTAAACTTGTCTAGACAATTAAAACACATCAACAAAAGAGACAGAGCTGTACATGTACAAGTCATCTAGCGCCATCTCGTTCCCGCATTAGAATTACTCTCTTTAAGAAGTTATGGTATATAGTAGGCCACCAGACGCACTGAAAGTGAATAATACTGCGTAAAAAAAATTAAAATCACACGTCAAGTTTTCCTAATCAGGAATTCCAAAAAAAAAAACAAATAAAATTAAATCAAACCCGAGTCCTACAGAACCCCAAATTATAAGGAAGGGCCGCTGCGAACATAATAATTTAATTTGATTACAAATGAAGCGAGAAGTTATCTGGAAGATTTAAAATTCTGACAGTGTACGGAAAATACTCGATAATCCAAGTGTTGACAAGTCAATTAAATAGGTAATTGTCAGTATACACACGCGAGGTTCTATTCCCAATTCGGAAGAAATCAGACGTAGGGACTCCGTCGCGTCGTCGGCTCCGAGGGTAAATTGTTACACATTTCCCAAAAATCTTCACTATCATCAGCCTATAAAATGTTCCCACTGCTGGGACACAGGCCTCCTCTCTGTGAGAGGGAGTGGGACATAATCCAATGTTGGTAGATGTCACATGTCTTCGAATTTTTGGTTCTAGGACAGGTTTCCTCACGATGTTTTCCTTCACTGTTATGAGAGCAGTGGTGATGAAATAAATTACACAAAGTAATGCGCCTGTCTGGATTCGAACCCACGACCTACAATTCGTAAGTTGGGACCGATACCACTGGGCCACCACAGCTCAAAATCCTTACTACGCAGAATTTATTTAAAAGTAGAGGTTTCTGGAAAAAATCGTAACAATCTTCATTGTTGGGGATTTGTCAGTTTTCTGAAATAAACTAACATTGAACTAACAGTTTATTGTGCTTTCCGAGAAACTGTTAATAGCTATTTTTATGTACTTTTCCCGACAAAGGCAAAAGATCCTTCATACGACCTTCATCAGGGATAAGAATTAGTACTTATTCATTATATAAATATATAAGATTTTCAACTTTAGCGTGGATCTTACAGAAACTTTCGCATAAATTAAATAACATTGGATTCCTTAACATCATCTGCCTATAATGCCCACTGCTGGGACACAGGCCTTCTCTCTGTGAGATCCAGTGGGCCATAATCCACCACGCGGACGGTAGATATTACATGTCTTCGAATTTGATGGTTCTAGGACATGCCGGTTTCCCAATGTTTTCCTTCAACGTTTTGAGAGCAGTGGTGATGAAATAAATTACACAAAGTAATGCGCCTGGCGGGGTTTGAACCCACGATCTACAACTCGTAAGTCGGGGCAACCACTGGGCAACCACAGCTTTAAAGAAACGTATGGTTTTTTAACACTTACACCTATTTCCGTAGCAACAGCACACGAGATCCCGCATCGATCTTTGATACGAATGAAAATTAATAAATATTTCTACTTTTTGTGCTCAAACACCGAACTTAATATCTTCGAAACTTTGTAATAAAATGTTTGACTTCAGCCAAAGTTAGAAGTTTGGCAAATATGCGTGGGTACTCGGCCTTTCCTTGTTTATACGTAAAGTTGAGCCGCTTATGAAATACTGAGTAAATTAAGTGCAACAGTATAAAATGTGTTTATTAATTTAAGGGAGTTTCCGAAGTTTTTGGTACGGGGTAATGATCTTGCTTCTCGGGAGTAGGAGTTGAGAAGCTTTGGAACTATGGAGTTGATAAAAATTTTAAAATTTTGGGCAATGTCACATGTAAATTTTTTGGAAAGTAAGTTTCTATTATGCCTTTACTACCTATGAACAAAATTAGTTACCTACATACAATTTTTTTTTTCTAAAAGTGACAGCCAGTACCAATGGTACGAATGGCTTTACGTGCTTTCCGAGTCACAAGACACTCGCTATGACAGATGGTCATCATCTGCCTGCCTTTTCCTAACTATATTGGAGTCGGCTTCCATTCAAACCAGATGCAGCTGAAAATCAGTATTTTACATGGAGCGACTGCCTATCGGACCTCCAACCCAACTGGGAAATACATACCCCATGGTAAGACTGGTTGTCAGACTTATGAGCTTCTGACTATCAGTAACGACTGTCAAAGATCTACAAATGACATCCGGGACTAACGGCTTTACGTTCTTTCCGAGGTACCGAGGAAACTCGCCATAACAGATGGTCAACCATCCACAGGCCAACCTCGGCAAGCGCGCTTAAACCGGAAAATCGGCGTGAGCGGCTGCAATCATTTAGCCACAAGCTTCTCAATGAACGCGGGCATGCGGGCAGCGAGTAAAGGGCAACTCGCTGCCCGACCAAGGACCATGCCCGGGTCGACGGCGCGTTGTGTCCCACGCGCGCCTCAAAGAGCGTCAGCATAATGACGGGGCCCCCCTCTCAGAGGGCCAAAGCCTGCCGGGGTTGCGGGATTATTTCCTCACCGTGACCCCGGTACATAAAGGGCTACTGAAGGACACCGTGGATTTTAGTCAGTAGAAGTCTGACAGTCCCTCCCGCCCTGCCCGGGGTGGGAGGACTCATTTGATGATTTTACCACGTTAAAAAAAAAAAAAAAAAAAAAAGCTTCTCAATGAAGTACCTAACTATCAGTAACAGAACAACAAAGTTACTGCTAGAAAATCAATACAACAAAAACATCATATTTAAAAAGAATCTTGTAAAAATATATCATTCACACTTGCAAATTTCTTTCAATACCGGGAGGGTAATAACAATAAAATACGCCCGGTTTGGTCCGGTTATAAATCAACCCGGACCGGTACATCTCTAGCAGGGTAACACGGTATAGGCAATTTGTATTCCGGTACCGAATCCAAAGCGTTTTGCATGGAACGTGTTAACGGCGTATGGTCAAGCGAAAGCATTGTTTGATGAGTCGGAAAAGTTGCCACGCGCCGCCACCAGGAGGCGTTAGTATCGCAAAATTAACGCAATCCAAAGTTTTATGAATTTCATTTCGTCAACTTCGACATTTCATAAAGTGTTCCCCTTACGCAAAATACATGTATTACTCTAGAAGAAATATTTTGATATAAGGATATCGAAACATTTACTAAAACAAAATGATAGAAATCTTTATTGATGTGGATTAATATTTTGTGAATATTTTTATCATTCACAGTCTTAAATTTATTTTATAACATTTTGATGTCCCGAGATTACGAACAAAACTACTATTTTGGTAGAAAATGAATGATAATTGGCATACCTTACGAAAGTGACAATACCCATTATCGTTAAGCCCCAAACACACGCGCGCACGGGCAAGGGCATGTGTTTTGTGTTTCACACGCGCCTGAAAGAGTGTCAGCACAATGGCAATGACGGGGCTCTCTTTTAGAGGGCCTACCTGGGTCGCGGGCTAGCGAATACCATGACCCCAGAACGTAAAGGGTGTAAAACCCCTCCCGCCGTGCCCTGGGTAGGAGGACTCATTCGATTATTTTAGCACTCTAAAAAAAGCCCCAAACACACGCTCCTTTTATTAACGTGCGGTCACAAAGCTGGTTGCGTGATATCTTTATATGTTCGAGAGTGGAAAGCTAAGGGTGCTTGACACCCTGTCCTCCATCATCTGGTGTTGGTACTAATTTTTGATGCATTTTGATGTAATGACAAACACTAGAACAATTTGATGTCACCTCTTTATAATTAAATCTTCATTCTATACTATCTTATCTACAGTATTTTTTTGGGACAATGTTGTAATAATCACTTTTCTGATAAATCGACGCTGTCCTTCAATAGCCCTTTCTGTTCCGGGGTCACGGTAAGGAAATAATCCCGCGATCCCGGCAGGATTTGGCCCTCTGAGAGGGGGGCCCCGTCATTATGCTGACGTTCTTTGAGGCGCGCGTGGGACACAACGCGCCGTCGACCGGGGCATGGTCCATGGTCAGGCAGCGAGTTGCCCTTTACTCGCTGCCCGCATACCCGCGCCTACGGTGGCCGGAGATCGTCTAGCGACGTCCATCGCCGTGGGCTTCACCACCGCGGGTGGGGCGGAGGGAGGACACTGTCCTCTCTCGCTCGCGGCCCGCCTTCTCCTTCGCGAGCATTACTGCTTCGCAGAAGGAGGCCTGCTTCCTTCTTCTGTGCGCGAGAGGTCTCCGCCTATCGCAACCGTGAGGACACGTCGGTGCTCTGACCAAGCTGGACATGTCTTGCACCGTATGCTCCACCGTGCCCTCCGGGCGATCTTCGCAGTGGTGACACCCAGGCGTTTCCTCCTTTCGCATCAGACACAGGTACCTCCCGAAACTTCCGTGTCCGATGAGTACCTGCGTCAAGCGGTGAGCGGAGGTCAGGACGCCATGACTTCTCTCCAGCCACTCCTCAAAGAGAGGTCTTACCGCCGCAATTGCGGCGTGCCCGGATAAATGAAACCCTTAGAGATATTATCTATCGACTGCAAAAGCATGAACCCAGTACTGATCTTTTTTACTCCAAAGCAATAAATAGAGCGAGAAGCAACTTGTACCGAACACGCGGTGAGACAGCAATGACCACCGATTTTTCATCATAGGCGATATTTAACAGGGTGGTGGGTGCTATGCCTTATTTGTAGTTGACAAGTAATTTTGAAGTATTCAAAATGACAACAGCAGTTTTCATTTAATTTATTTTATTCCTGTTTCTTAGAAATTGTTATAAATCTGTGACGAAACTTAATAAATAATAATAAAAGTGAAGTGCTTCTTATCCTATATCGCAATTTGATACGATTAGAAGTTGTTTTCAGTTACATAATATTATCTCAAAATGTTGATTGTAAATCAGTTTTTATCATTAGTTCATGTGAAATGGTATTTAGATGCATAAAGTTTAGATGGGAGGAGGATGGACACAGAAGAACCATCCGACAACAATAGTACGATATCACGATAGCATTGATATAATATCACTGTGAGTAATTTATTATATTGATAGGAACAATTTGTAATTTATAGAATCATACGTATTCTAACATTTCCCTTGTTTGCTCAGTAGGGGTCATCAGGAATTTCCTGCGTTGATTTTCAGTAAGTTTGGTTTATTTTATTCTTTATTTATTCATCAAAATAATGTGTTATTTAAAATAGAAAGTTTACGTGACTTATTTACAGTCATGTCCGTTTAATCACGTCCCATTGAACACAGCGGAACATAGTTTTGAATAATCTATAAGCCTACGTATCATTCGTCTTTATTTTCTCGATCTTTTTATACGTTCCAATTTTATTATTACGAAAATCTGACAGCCGCGATCTGAAAAAAAGTGTCGCAGGTCTAGCCTGTAAGAGCCACGCTGGCTGACTGATTCGTCAAGGAACGAAAGTGATGACACTACTTTTAAAAGGCAAAAGATGAGAGGACGATAGTGGATGTGTGCTCAGAATAAAACGGCGTATGTGCCCAAACATATCGGCGTCTTTTTATGAATTAAAATTGTTATTAATTGAAAAAATGTCTTTACAGAATTTAGACACTATTATTTTATACAATTTAAAACAACATCCTTTCAATAACTCATATTAGTTATTCCATAAAGTCCAAAAACTAAATTAGATAGACCGAACTTTGCATTTTTTTTATATCGAGAAAATTTAATTGAATCGTGTTTTCAACTTTGTGAGAATTTAGATCATATAGTCAATAACTATATTCCAAGTTGTAAGATCTGTAGTCCAGATATGTACGAAGAAAAGTAAAAAATAAAAACCGTATTTTTACTGACCTATCCCCTTAATTCGGTACGAATGCCGAATTTCTAAGGAATCGGTTCAGTTGAATTGGCTTCGATTTGCATTGTAGGAGTAAGTTAAGTGTTTGTGCTGCATTTGATTTTGGTGGACCTGGTGATTTTGGTGATTGCGGCTTTGATCTTTCACTCGGAATTTCTAGTTGGATCTGTGTTGCTATAAATTATCTTGTTACTTAAAGTCAACGATAGCGAGTTCGTTAGTGGAGACCACGAATGGGAAACAGGAATGTAGGGAGACAACTGACTAGGTGGACTGACGATCTTGTTAAAGTGGCCAGAAGAAACTGGATGGCCATTTTTTTTTAGCGTGGTCAAATCATCAAATGAGTCTCCCACCCAGGACAGGGCGGGAGGGACTGTCAGACTTGTACTGACTAAAATCCACGGTGTCCTTCAATAGCCCTTTATGTTCCGGGGTTACGGTAATGAGATAAGTCCCGCGACCACACTGGATAGCCATAACACAAAACCGCCAGAAGTGGAAAGATATGGAAGAGACCTACACTCAGCATTGTGTGACTAAAGGTTGAAGAAGAAGAAAAATATAGCGGGTTAGTTATTCTTATCAGGTACCTCCGCTGGTATACCGCTTGACTCTGGATTGTAAAGAGCTATTGAAGAATCACCGTGGATTAGTCTGACAGTCCCTTCTACTGGTAAGCGTCCACAGGTCCGCATCGTACGCATCGGACGCATCGCATCAAACGAATTTCTGTATCGACAGCGATCGAATTGCCGACGCGGTATCAGCAATCGGATTGCCGATGCCACCTTCATCGCTTCCACTGATTTGCACTCCGTATGACGTCATCGGTACGCATCGCATTAAGGCATTGCCGATGAGCCGTCCGTACGATGCGGATCAGTGGACGCAGTTGTATGAGTTTTCATACAAGGCAAACTAAAATCCGTTACGTACGATACGTACGATGCCGACCTGTGGACGCACACCTTACTCCACCCATGCTGCGAGGATTCAGTGGATGATATTACGAGGTAAAAAAGCGAGTTACTTATATTATGGTAATCCCCATAGTGTTAGACTGAGGCGTACCCTAATAGTACCCACACTCAAATTTCTCCAGATATATTTTATTCTTCAGTTATTGTTGCCAATGGGCGTTTTTCCATTAGACGGCACGGCACCGGCACCGGCGACGGCGCCGGCGCCGTGCCGGTGCCGGGGAAGCAAGAATATATGAAAATGTATGGCTCGCTTTTCCACTTACCGGCGCCGGCGCCGGCCCGGCGCCGGCCCGGCGATGAGTCCTGCCGGCGCCGTCGCCGGCGCCGGGGTAATAAGCTTCCTAGTCGGTTTTTGGCCTGGCGTTTTTCAATTAGGCGGCGCCGGCACCGGCGCCGGTGCCGGGGAAGCAAAATATATGAAAATGTATGGCTCGCTTTTCCACTTACCGGCGCCGGCGGTGAGTCCTGCCGGCGCCGTCGCCGTCGCCGGGGTAGCAAGCTTCCCAGTCGGTTGCCGGCCGGCAAATGTGCATAATGTGTGTATGAATTGTAGCCGTGTGCGTGTGTGAGTGCGCAGGCGTGTAGGAGGACGCGGGGCGGAGGGCGTGAGACTCGGTTTGTGGCTCGTAATAAGGTTATTTTAGCCTCTTTACTTCTGAAAGTCTAATGATCATGTTATTTTGTTTTTTAGAAGAAATATATGTTCTTGTGTGTCATTCAATGAATTACATAAATGAAACATAACATTTTTATTTTTATTTATATCAACGTAATAATTTTTATTTCATTAATTCATTTTTCATTCATTACTCTAATCCAGTAGCAATTGAATGGTACTGCCTTTGAACAACAGAGGGCGATCAAACACATCAAATATTCTTGAATTGTTATTCAAATATATTGAAAAACGTGGCGAGAATTAGGCGCTTCGCACTAAAAAATACATTGTTAAATTCCGACATCCGCGCGAACGAAGTCGCGGGCACAGCTAGTAAGAAATAAAACCATGCTGAGGAACCGGCGCCGGTGTAGGAACCGGTGCAGTGGAAAAACGAAGCCCCGGCGACTTAAAGGTGCACGGCCATGCCGGTGCCGTGCCGGTGCCGTGCCGTCTAATGGAAAAACGCCCATTCACTGAAATGTTACTCATAAGTTTTACTATTCCATAATAATTATACCATCTAAAACGGTGTTGATAGCGGGACTCAAGAAGTACCGTGACTCCTATTAAGGATTATTATTGAAGGACACCGTGGGTTTTAGTCAGTATGAGTCTGACAGTTCCTCCCGCTCTGCCCTGGGTGGGAGGACTCATTTGATGATTGATAAAAGAAATTAATATAAAACTGTCTTTAAAAAAAAATAACATTGACCTAGTTTACAAAGACGGCCTGTGGCTGTCAAACTTTCCTCAAATACACAGAAAAGATATCTATTTTTATTTTATTTTTAAACATCAAAGCCAATACAGCTACTCAATAAATTAGCTTAAACGACAAACATAGAAAAAATTCTTTTCTTCTTCTTTTTCTCTTTCAAACATCGAAGTATAAATGAGATGTCAACAAAATAGCGTCTACGTACCTATATCGATACACAGTAGGTAAATTAAATTTGATCGCTCCATTTGGTAGACGATATTATGAATTGATCTCTCGTTTATTCATCCGACCAATAATTGGGAAAACAATATCTTATTTAATTTAATATACCTATTAGTAGATCATAATTATTTAAATTAAAGGTGCTGATAAACTTGTAATGTGCATTCTCACGAATATAACATTACGGAAAAACAAACAGGAGCGTTTTAGCGATCATTCTAATGACTTTTCTATTGAGTTTTTTGACGAGCCAACTTTTAAGTCTGACATCTTCATAAAGCATCATTTAATTTTGATGGCTACCATTGACTAGATCGTTTGCCTGTAAGATCATGAAAATGTTCGTAGCGATGTTTGGTTCTATTCGTTGTTAAAATCAACAACATTTTATTTGCAAAGCTTGATTTTATTTGTAGGAGTAAGCAAATTTTTTTTTTTTGTAAATTTCATAATCTCCACGAGAATCATCTTGCCACCTTTAAAAACATACAAAAATTACTTTTCCGTTTCCTCAATCTCCTCGAAAAATAACTGCCAACTACAGTTTTATTTTTAGTCCGTTCCATTCCATTTTAAATAAGAAAATCCCTCATTTTCCCTTTGATAAGGTCGACCATTGAATAAACGATATGGTGATGTAAAAAGTAATGAGTTGAATCTCCATAGAGAATGGGTCTGCCTAATATCGGTCCATAGAAAGGAAATGCCTAATATTAGTAGGGATTATGGTCTCCGTAATGTCAGGAGTTTACTTAATTTGTCGTAAAAGAACATATTTTGCATGTTCGTACAGCTTGGCCAGAACGTCTTGAAACGGAACTAAGCTTTTTGTTTGCTGACAACTTTTAAAATTTTTGACATTTGATGTAAACAAAGAGGTAGCAGCAAGCAGGTTTGTTAGATTTATTATTGTGCCATAACGCTAACGTAATATGTGAAAAAAAAAACATTCAAAGTGCAGGTAGCGAGAGCACAGTGGCGACTTCCAGTTTTCTACTCTAATTTGCCAAGCTGTACACAAGGCGAATCAAGTCTCTTTACGACATTGACATCCATTGACGTGTAACCGTGTACAAACCTCTATAGATTTGTATTGCGATAGTCACCTGGATACCAAAGTCGTAAGATATTGGAGACTTGCGTCGCCTTGTATACGAAGGGGTTGGCAGCTCTCTAAGACTTCTCGTCGTGAGTCTGTAAGCTACATAAGTAGGCTACATAAATATAGAGTATTTACCTTTTGTAGCCTACAGACTCAAGACGATAAGTCTCCCAGAGATTTCTTAAGCTGGGTACTCACTTAGCAGTGTTGCATGTAACGTATCAGATACTGTATCAACCTGCAAGTGGGTACGACTCGTCCGTGCACACTGCGAGCCGCCTTTGTGTTCGCAGTGATACCGCCACTCGGCGGGTCACTGCGTACCTACGTACTCACTTGATAACATATCGGATACGTTACAAGCAACGCTGCTAAGTTAGTACCCAGCTTTATGTAACCTACTCACGGCGAGAAACCCTAACAACATCCAAGAACCGTGAATGTGACAGGTTTTTTCTTCGTCTATTTTACTTTATTAATCTCTAAGAGACTTCACGCCGCGGCTTCTCGCCTTGAGTCTGTAGGCTACATTAGGCCTTTTATCTGCCTGTGGTCGGTTCAAGGTCTTGCAAGAACTTTAGGACCTCGTCCCACCATCGTAGATAGAGTCTACGATCGGTCATCTAGACACTTCATCATCCACCGCCCGTCTTCTCCCACGATCTTGCGCCAGCCTCATCCAGGACACTCCCGCAATGGCAACAATGTCGTCTGCCCATCTCGCCGCCGGACGACCAACCCTTCTCTTTCCGTTTCTTGGACGCCACTCTGTCACAGCTTTACTCCACCTGCTGTCACCGCGCCTTGCCATCTAGACACACAGTAAAGTAGTGGAACTCACTACCTGCGTCTGTGTTTCCAAACGCATATAGCCCGAATCAGTCTTCATAATGCGCACAGTAAAGTAGTGGAACTCACTACCTACGTCTGTGTTCCCAAACGCATATAGCCCGAATTTCTTCTGAGTAATTTCACTATATCATAATAATAATTAGCTTTATTTCAGACATAAGTCCATACATTTTTACATTAGATAGTGTTATTAGGATTAGTAGCACACAATATAATAAAAGAAAAATGAAGTGTTAGTAATTTGTTAGTAAAACATATAATAAAACAGAAACAATTAACAAAAGGAAGAAAAAAAAAAAACACGTTCATAAGCCTATTTCCTATTTTTATGCAGGTGTACACCTGCCCAGAAAACAGTAAAGGGACTATTTATTTTGCCAGCTAACGTTTTGAGGACAGTGTTGGTGCTAGCACGGACCCTGCTCATCATCGATGCAGTTCTTCTCCTAATGATGGAGAAGAAATCATCGATGGAAGCATCCGCAAACATTGCGGAAGCGCTGCAGTACCTTGGTTTCCTCAACACTGCCCTCAGAGCGTCATTGTACTGGACCCTCAAGGCGTTGTAAGCCCGCCGCGTGAAGTTGATCCACAGACTGCACGTATAAAAAGATTGACAGAAGGCTCTGAACAATAACAGTTTTACATCTGTGGTACATCGTGCAAATCTGCGGGCCAACATATTGCAGCGGACTGCCAAAGCCCTTCTTTCCCTTTCCAGGTCTTCATCATCCTGTAGCAGCTCTGTCAACATGTGACCCAGATATTTTACTTTAGACACCCTCTCTAGAACCGACCCACCGATCTTAACTATCGGCACGTTCGAGGGAGTCTTGTTCCCTGCTTTGCATATCATGAGAACACTCTTGCTACCATTATATCTGAGTCCATGTGACAGGGCATATGATTCACAAATGCCCAAAAGTCTTCTGAGCGCGCTCACTGACGGGCTCAGCAGAACCATGTCGTCCGCATAACTAATGTTATTGATCATTTTACCATCTATTGAACATCCGACCATGGCTCCGCTGAGCCTGCCAATCAGCTGGTTAACAAATAGGTTAAACAAACTCGGGGAAGTCAATCCGCCCTGCCTAACACCACATTTCAGCTTATATTCCTGACTACACGAGTTGACCCATCTGACAGCGTTTTCTTGGTGACTGTACCAATACTTGAGGAGAGATACCAGCTCCCTCGGCACAGTGGTCTCCTCAAGCAATTTATGCCAAAGAATATCATAAGACACCAGGTCGAAGGCCCTCGAAAGATCAAGAAAACACGTATATACTGGTGTTTTTCTGTCAGTATAATACCTAACAGTTTGTTTCAGACACATGATTGCCATTTCAGTCGAAAGGTTGGGTCTGAAGCCAAACTGCAGGTCATGTATCTGAAGATGTTCGCTCAGCTGTGCATTCATGAGACTGTCGAGGACCTTCGCCATGGTTGTGGCCAGTGATATTGGGCGGTAATTATGCTTGTCATAGAGTTTGTCTCTTTCACCTGACGTAGACCAAGAACAAACTCATTATCTTTAAAGAAAAACTTTTTCAAAAATAAAATAAAACCGCCTTCAAAAACAACCACAAAAAAGTGTAAAATAACCTACAAAACTTTTCTTTCGGAAGTCGTTGGCTTTTTTATTAATTTCATTGTTTTTTTTGCCACCGACTTCCGAAAGAAAAGTTTTGTAGGTTATTTTACACTTTTTTGTGGTTGTTTTTGAAGGCGGTTTTATTTTATTTTTGAAAAAGTTTTTATTTTATTCTTTTAAGTATAAATATTCAACCACAAAATTCTTGTCGAATACATCATTTTCTTACATATGTAAAAAATCCGAAGCACCGGTAATGGGTCGTTAAATCTCTTTAATTCCTTCCCTATCTCAAAAACTACTGAACCGATTTTGATGAAACTTGCAGTATTCCTTAAGTTGAACAATACCTAGTACAACATAAAAAGAATTATTTAAATCGGACTTGTAGTTCCAGAGATATGCGAACACAAACATAATTTACTAAATCAGTCGATGCCGACTCCTTACTAGAGGAGTTGTACCTTCCATCATCAGCTCATCCACCTGAGATGATGATTATCAGATGCAAATACTTAAACAGCTTTAGAAAATATATGAAAATGGTACTATGTGCCTATAAAATTTGAAGGTTGCCGTCGATTTCCCTGGGATACCATCATCAGATCCTAATCTGATGAATATGGGACCAATTGGAAAGTATACCCTTTCAAACAAAACAAACATTTTCCAAATCGGTTGAGGCGTCTCTGAGAAATCGGGGAACATACATAAAAAAAAAGGATGCCGACGAATTGAGAACCTCCTCCTTTTTTTGAAGTCGGTTAAAAAAGGAATCTTATCCAGCATTACATAACTCTTAAAATAACTGAGCCCCGCCGTTTCTTGGTCGGCTCCGAAGGGTCGTAGCGTGACGTTCAATGGTCTATAACCTTTCTGAAGAATTGGACTATCAAATCCAAGTGGTAATTTCAGAAATTAGCGCGTTTGAACAAACAAGTTCTTAGTTTTTATTATATTAGTATAGATATGAAGAATTCAGGGTCTTTGTTCTTAGAAATACTTAACTTTTGTAGGCAAATCAGAAGTATCCTTTAGTGATGAATAGAAAGGAAAGTAAATACCTACGTTTATTATTTCATGACACATTGTTAAAACAAAACTTAAATACTCGTATCTACTCGTACAAAATTGACAAAATTGTGTGCCTCACGCACGACTGCGCCAAATAGGCTCAGTTCAGCAAAATTTCTGACATTAGTGCCCAGTTTTCAAATAGAATATATTGATATTTCATTTTTTTTTTTAATATTATAAATATACTGTAACGGAAAATGTTGTAGATTTGTATTTGCTTGTAGCAATAAAATCTACCAAACATTAATAAACATTGCGCGACCGTAAAATGAAATCCTAAACTTCACGGTCAACGTTATATCAGCCCACATAATAAAACTACAACAATATTACCGAAACCTAAAGCTTAACCACTAAATAACATTAAAAACGAAAAACAAAAAAAAAAACGAAAATCAAACCCTTTTCTAAACATAAGTGTTGTTCCTATCATCAAAAATATCCGACACATCGGCCACATTATCCGAGCCGTCGGATATTCGGATACGGCTACATAGCACCATTGTACTGGTTACCCAGCCATCGTCCACACACTATTGTAACCAAAACGACGTAATGATACCGAAATTGCCTTTTAAATGTTCCAACACAATACCTTTTTTCTCGCTTGAGCGACAAACTAGGGTATTGTGCGAAGAGTTTGAATGATATCTTGTTGGCGAGTGATAGAAGGTTACGAAAAAATGTGGAGCTGACAAAATGTGTTTACCTATATTTTGACGCTTTGAATGGAGTGAGATAAAATGCTTTGGGCGTCAGTCAGTGGGTTGATTTTTGTGAAGTTTCTGTCATGTAAATTTAAGGTTTTAGATTTGAGCCAAATCCTTCTGGGATTTCAAGAGTGAAAGTCTAAGGAGGGATTAGTAGGTCAAGGTCACTCCCAAAGAATATGCAGAATGTCACCTGTCAGGAGATGTCATTTGGTAGAATAAAAAACGCCAAGTGCGAGTCGGACTCACACATTAATGGTTCCGTACAATCATTTGTAACAAGTCTTTTCATTTGATATGTTGTTGTATATTATGTTCCTAATTTCCCATCTTGCCCTCCCGATGACCGTGTTATTATGAGTTCACGGACTTCTCTATAATTTTCCTGAATCTGTAAGTAAAAGAATTATTATCTGTGGTTTTTTTTTTCAGAATTGTATTAGTAGTTTTGGAGATAAGGAGGGAACGGTCATGTTTCATAAATGATGTTCCTGAAAAAACTGATTATATTAAAATTACAATATGTACACCACTCCCCTTGGGCCACAGATATTGATATGTTTATCAAATTCGTACTTAATTATAGCCAACTAGGTTAAGAGGAAAATGACTGAAAGGACAGACGGACATACAAGTGAAGTGGTAGGAGTTCCATTTTTTTTTTTCATCTAGACTTATGAACCAGGGACCACAATGCTCCAAAACTATTGTATGTATCTTTATGTACCTACCACCTAAGTTCACATTGTGGAATGCAATAAACGTATTGAGTTTTGAGTATATAACCCTAAAAAGTTGATCGTTATGATTTAAACGACACTACTCATTGTGTTACGATATAGCCTAAATCGTTTTCCTGTAGAACCAAAAATATGAACATTTCTTATTTAACACGATAAAGGTTCCCTCAGAAAACATAATTGAAATGTTATGATAATAATAATATCATTTATCTTGTGGCAGTACCTTTCTCAAAATAATCTACTAGGATAGCATTTAATAACAGAAGTTGCTTGAAGCGTCAAAAATATAGCCCTTATATTGCCCTCTAACCCTTCTCACTTTATGCTACGAGAACTAATTAATTAACGTTCAAATTACATTTTAGAGTACACAGAACTAGCTTAGTAACGTAATGCCGGATGTCCGCTAAGTTACACTGTCTGGCGTATCCGAAATATCCGCGGTTCTGAAATTATTCCTCTCTCTAGCTCGTTCCTGTTTTGAAATTTATCCGTTTTGAAAATGAGGTCGGTAGCTCTAACTGTGGTTTATGGTTTAAAATAGGAATGAAAATGATTTAGAATTTATTAGCTATGAAATACCTGTATAGTCCGCGCCAGGACTTAATTCCTTTTGAAGCGGTGCTAGAGTCTTTATCATTACATCAAATTGCATTAAAAATGTAATACTATAGATAGATACTTATTTGCCGCAGGTCATGAGTAATGAATGGGAGGCCTGCATACTCTTCATGATTAGGTCTACTACATCGGTTATCAGCTCTTTGAGCAAAAATACCTGACCCTTTGACACTTTGGCTGAGCGCAGACTTGAGTCACAACTGTTTTAAGACAGTCTTGTCTCACATAGACAAGTCTGCCTTAAAACATAAACAAAACTGTTTTGTCTACAACACGCCGCTCACCTGAAACAAAACTGTTCAGTGTCAGACTTGTCGCCGTGCAGTTCTTGAGTCTATTAGACAATATTGTCTATGAGACGTTTTGTTTTAAGCTTGCGCATCTTCATGTTTTTTGTAAAGCAATAGTCTGTCTTAAAACTGTTTTGACTCAAGTCTGCGGTCAGCCTCAGATTTGCTAAGGGCGTAGTCTTCAGAACGTACAATCGACAAAGTTGAATCGTGACCCACCAGCTTAGTTTCTTACAGACTTTGAAATACAATTAGGTCCACATTCGCGTAAACATACATATCCATGGTAACGATTTTGATCTTTGTCAATTTGACGGATTCAAACGATTTATTGTCAAAATGGGTCATGATTCAACTTTGTCGATTGTACTTAGTTCAAAACAGTTTAAGTAATTCCATTCGAAATTCTACAACATTTTTGCAGACAAAATTAATAACGTTAACGTCAAGTAAATATTATTTTTTACATAAGAAATACAGCTATCTAGAGCTCTTGAATTTCATTTCTTGATATAAAATACCTAAGTAAATTCACATTACTATGTAATTAGGATACTAAACAAATATAGGAGCCGAGTACCTATTTCAAATTCAAAATTATTACGTTTACTCCGCACGTTTAAGCTAAACGCTTCAAGAATTTTATTTACCCGACTTCATTAAAATTCTATATTTAGGTTCTATATTCTTCTATGAGCATAAATATGAACAATATCACTGGCGGTTTTTGTGTAGGCCTCAATAGGGTTGGTTGAGTCGCGACCACCATTTTGCCCGAGTCCAATGGGGTTGGCAACGCAAAGATATTGTAGGTGGCGCCACCATAGAGTAGTCCTAATCCGACCAATGACGTAGTACTATTTTGAAGTACCTTTAAAATTTGAACTGATTTGAACCAATGCTTGAACAAGCTATACAAGCGCCATTAGTTCCCCAGTTGCCATCCCCATTACAGATACAATTTTACAGCGTGCAGTCGGTGCGCAGGAGTTTAATTGCCTTCTAGTTAAGCTCACTCTATCTTAGATCTCATTATTTTCTTATCTTAGGCGGTGTCCTGCGTGAGCGACAAATACGACGCGACGCGACGCAACACGAAGTAAATATTATGATATTATTTTAAAAGTAGTTGAAATAATTCCAATCGCGTCGCGTTTCGTCGTATTCGTCGCTCACGGAGGACACAGCGTTACACTGTAATTCACTGCTGGGCAAAAGCCTTCCATTTAGTGTTAGTTTTTTTTTAAACTTTGCCCCACAATACACACACACGTACTTTGACTGGCCTGTTGGTCTAGTGGTTAGTGACCCTGACTGCTATGCCGGGGGTCGTGGGTTCGATTCCCACCCAGGACAAATGTTTATGTGATGAGCACGATCATTTGTTCTGTGTCTGGGTGTAATTTATCTATCTATAATATGTATGTATTTAAAATATATAAGTATGTTTATCAGTTGTCTAGTACCCATAACACAAGCTCTGCTTAGCTTGGGACTAGCTGGCGTTGTGTGATAGTTGTGGAATATTATTATTATTATTATTTGTCCGTCCAAACCTCTCTATTTTGGGCTATATCTGGCCATGTTTGCCCCGCGAAAATGATCAGATCAGCACACCACCTCGGTCGACCGCTGTGCCATTAGGCCTCATACGCACTATGCGGGTAGCCGCATTGCGGCTAGTCGTCCGGCTGACCACAAACACAATTATGTACGTGATATTCATTTCTGTGCGCACTGCGATGCGGCTACCCGCAGACCGCTCCGGTCGCTCGGAGGGCTGCGGCCCGAGTGACGGCCAGCCGGACTGTACGCACTGTGCGGGTCAGTCTGCGGCTGCCCGCCATTGAGTGAGTGTGTGCACGTGATACGTCTGGTAAAATGGAATTCGATGCCGAAAAAAATATCATCGAAATCCAAAGTCGGCCAGCAATTTGGAACATCAAATTACCAGAGTATTAATATAGTAAATAGCTGCAACTTCGTCTACGTCCATCTTCGAAATGGATCGATATGACCGCAAACCGCAACGGTTCTTCAACCGCACGTTGCGGTTACCCGCAATGCGGCTAGCCGCATAGTGCGTATGAGGCCTTAGAAAACTTGAAAAAAAGGTCATGAATAATTGCATGTAGCAATTTCATAACCAATAAAGTCAGAACGTCTCTTCTCGGGTGTCTACTCCTTTTTTTTAGTTCGAAAATTTTATGAAATGTGTGCTGGAAGTCTGCAGGGGTGGAGCGAAATGGACTGACTGAGTGTGGAGTTTAAGAGTTTTGGGAATCTTTTAGCAAAATTTCAACTTTATCAAGCGTTTTTTTCTAACAAAAGTTTGTATTGTTTTATCCTTATAGTTTTGTCTCAGTTTTAGTACATCGTTGTTTTATTATAACTCTCGAGCGTTATAGATCTTTCAGGATCTATAACGCTCGAGAGTTAATAAAACAACGTGGAATCGCACTGTGGACATATCGGTAGCCAAAAAAGTTGCTGTTTCAATTTCAAAAAGCTTTCAAGCTTTGTTTGGTCTCACAACCGCAGAATAAAGTTAGCTTCAAAATTAAGATAAACAATTTTTATCACAAAAATAATCATGAAACAAATTGCGTAGTTTTCCCCAAAAATATCAACTTGCCGACCTTTTATAATGAAACCAATTTGGATTGTTAAGGGGGAAGCGAAGGGTAGCCCGTGAAATTCATATTTTTTGTATTTAAGTTTTTTGTATTTATTTACCGGCCAGTATCAGGTTCTTTGTTGATGGTTGATCGATTTCCGAACGCAACAACTAGAGTTACCTACTGAGTGTTTTTATGCGCTGCCCCGACCTTATAACCAAAATTTCATCTAACCGTGCAGAAAAATTCATCAAAATAATTTTGATACAGTTTTATACCGTGGTGTAATCATCAAAAATAAGTTCTCCTACCCACTGCTGGTGGGACTTTCAGACTCGTACTGACTTAAATCAACGGTGTCCTTCAATAGCCCTTTACGTTCCGGGGTCAGAAGCTCGTTAGTGTTACGAATACGTTTTGTCAACAAGGACAAAATTTTTCCCCTATAAAAAATTGACAAAACGCCTCATTATTCGTGCACTAAAAATCATGCTCAGAACTGCTCGCGAGTGTTGCACAGTTTGCGTATAACATAGCCGAGAGCAAGGGCCGTGCTATGATGTACGTTAATTTTCTCCTATTAGCTTCTTATAGCCTTACAATTACATGAAATCATGTGTCATGTAATATCATCACGAAGTTGGGGAATTGTAAAAACAATTTTAGTGATTATTTATAATTATGTTCAAACATTTTTCTGTTGCGGTAGCGAATAAATTTAATAAATAATAATCATAACCTGAGTTGACCTGCGAATTGTAAAAAAGATTTTTTAATTAAAGGGCAAGACACCTTAGCGCATCCCCTTAACCCCAGACAAACGGTAAACGTAACCTTCGATTAACGATAAACATCCAGCATTTTATCCCCACCTTTTTCGCCATAAAATATTATTCTTTTATTCCCGCAATTCGTTCAGGCTCTTGTTCTAGTAATCATTTTCAGTGTGGGAAAATTGTTACGACTCAATTTGCTTCGTAATCTCGCGAAAAAAGTAATTTTCTGTTTAAACTACCGTTAGGGTTGCCAAAACTGTAAAATGTTGTGGCACCCACCGGAGCTCGAATTTATGATGCGCTCAAAATTGCAAAGTTGGTTTTATTGTTTATGAATATTGAAATAAAAAAGTGGCAAATTGCGATAGAACTTCAGTAAAAAGATTTTGTGAAAAACACAGTTTTAACAATTAAATATTCAATTCTATCTCGTACTTAACTTTAAAATTTGGAGTTATTAAACAAAATAGTTTTCGGACTTATCTTTGTATAATTCAGTATAACTATAACAATTTAATACAAACTAATTTGTAACTTTTCAACTTAGTATCTAACTTTTCTCATTGATTCCATAAAAATGCAGAGAACTTTTTAAAAACCAAAAAAGTCTTTCTGTTTTTATCACCAGTCTAGCTAAATTTTATTAAAAGTCATCACCATTCTCTTGTCTTAATCCATTTTTGGGGTCGGCACAGCATATTATTAAATTATCTTAATATCAATAATAATAACATAAAAAAACTTCGTAGATCAGAATCTGGCAACCCTATATAATAATCATAAAAAGTTAAGCACCATTATTTTTCCAAAGCTCGCTAAATTTTAACTACATATGGTGGAGCCGACCTCAAAACGCTTCAGCCTTAACGAATGTTTAACTAAGATGGCGGCCGATTAAGTTAAACTACAGTTGGAGAATTATTTGGGACCTCGTTAAGATGATAAAGGGATGTTGTAAGAAAATGTCATTAGGGGAATCTATGTTCTGGAATAATATGTTACTTGAGAAATAAGATAATTTCAAATTGTTTAGGTTTAATTTAAACCGAGGAATAAAATATTTTTGTGAAAAGTAACTTTACTTTGTATGCTTCTCTATACTACATACCTAATTTCTGCGACTTTGTTTATTTACGCTTAGATCTTTTAAAGAAAGCACCGGATTTCGGTTGGATAAGTTTTCACAAAAGGTTGTTGGATAATAGAGAAAATACAATTTTCTGTGATCAAGGCTCTTGCGTGACTAATAAAAATACAAAATTAGGAAGCCTGAGCGGTACGTAAGTAAATAAAAATTGAGACTGCTATCACAGGCATGTTAATACATATGTATTGTGACGTGCAATTGACTTTCCGATTAGGAACTAGTTGTTTAATCAACAGTTAAGTGAACTATTACTTAAAATATTTCTTTTGATTTTTCATGTAATGATTTACTTAACCATTGATTAAAATAAATGGCCGTTAGCCTCTTCAATATTGAAATGGTGCTGAAATAAACTTTTCTAACACGTTCAGGTTTTCATTATGATTTTATTAGACACTAGTGTTTGCCCGCGGCTTCGCTTGCGTTATTTTAGAATTTGAGAAACAATACGGATCGTGTGGCGCCATCTGGAATATGAACGTAATTGTTTTCTCGGCAACAGCTCTCTTCTGTTATTCGGGATGTAGGATACCTTATATCCGTGTCTATACTCCTGACAACGTATATGCTAAATTTTGGGACGATCGATTCAGTAGGTAGTAATGCGTGAAAAGGTAAAAAACAAACATAATTGCATTTTTATTATTAGTTTAGATCAATAATGTTATATCTAGGTACATAGTTTGCATAGGAAACGTCCTTATTTGAGTGACATTAATTTCAAAGAACCGTGTTTATTTTAAAAACCGTGTTTATTTTAAATGTTAGACTATAATTTTTGGGTTGATTTACAGTATCGCTGCAAATTGAACGTACGATAGCATTGCTCTTCTCCCTTGCATTCCGCGTGATACCTAAAAAATAACTAATTATCTGACTCGATGAGTACAACTTGTCGTCGTTTAAAACAGAATCTATGCACGGGTTTGAACACCAATTCAAAACATAAATAAACACAATTTTTTCTAATCTTTAAAATTCAACACCTCGAAACAATTACAATTTAAAAAAATATCCAACTTGCTACCTACAATTTAAATCAGTGTATATTTATATCCTATAAAACTATTGAAAAATATACTTAGTAATAATTTAAAATCGCGAATAATATTGAAATAAAAGTATACACATTTTTTTTAATTATTTGAAACTCTCAGGACAAATATAAGAAAACTCAAAAAGTGAAAAAAAGAAACAGCGAGATTTGATCCAGAGACCCCTTGCACGAAAGTCAAGCAGGATACCAACCAGACTGGCTACTACGCTGACAGTGTTTTCAAATAGCGGTTCTTATACAAATGTCAACAATGACTGAAAATCAACATATTATAAAATTGCTAATCCCCCAAAGGGAATAGCGTAATTATACATATCTTATTAATAGAAGAGCAGTTTAAGGAATATTTGGGGAAAAATTGACTAAATAATGTCCAGTCGTTTAGCTTCCAACTAAAAACAAACAGATAAAAACAACAAAATTTCAAATTGCTTATCTCCCAGGAAAAATAGCGTAATGATACATAGCCTATCAACAGAAGCATATTATTAGGAATATTTGAGGAAAATTTGATCGACAACTTTACAGTAGTTTAAGAGATAGATCAAATCAAAAAAACATAAAAAATTTCGAAAGAAAAAAAAAGTTGATTTGGCATCAGAATCGATCCCTTATCTCGAAAAAAATACAAAAAGAAAAAAATATTCAATGTACAGGAATGACAGCTCTACGATTTTATTATATGTAAAGATAAAGATAAAGATTAAAAATGTAACTGGATTTTTGTATTCAAAGTTTTTACCTTTATTATTCGCACTGGCCGTTGAGCCTCGAATAAGATCGTTTTTACCTGCAAAAAAAGAAAAAAACTGTAACTTATTTCATTGTGTCGTATAACCTGTTCTAAGTCAATCAAAACAGGAGGAATATTTACCACACTATTAAAATTATAGTTCTCATTATTTGCGGAAAGGATTTTATTTAAAGTTGTAAAAGTATTTTAGTACCTATCTAGAAGGAACATTTGCGATGTTGGCGATGTCATCAATAAAATCACTCAACACGTAATCTAATGCACCAATTATTTAGCTAACAGCAAATAACAATGTAATGAAACTGTGTAAAATGACATATTTATATTCATCATCAGCTAGAAGACGCCCACTGCTGAACATAGGCCTCCCCCTTAGACCGCCACGCCGAACGACAATTCGCCACTTGCATCCATCGGCTGCCCGCGACCGTACTAGGCGGACCGATGATATCGTGAGGGTCGCGAGAAGTCGATGGATATTTAAATTATTAATTATCATAAAATACCTAATTGAAACCAAACCGTATTAAAAACTTTTACTACTTAAGTATAAACCCAGGGTCACAAGTCAAATATTTCACGACGCAATTTAATTAAACTGTCCGACAGTTTGTTTATCTGTCCATTTATAGCTAGAAAACTGGATAAACAGTGATATAATGTATTAATATGAAGGGTCTAAACCAGACTATTTATTTAAGTACTTAGTATACAGGCCTGTTCGCGACCTCAGATGATGCCATTTGATTTGATAGCTCGCGCAGGGGTCATTTCTCGCGTGAGTATCTACCGCCCAGGGGGGGTATTACAACGTCTTAAAACCAGGCCTGTTCCAGTGAGTGAACGAGATGGCGCTAGGCGACTTGTATAGCTCTGTCACTCTCACTCGCCGGAATAAGCCTGGTTTTAAGACGTTGTAATACCCCCCCAGTTCATCATAGAGACTCGCTGTATGAGACGAAGTGAAGGCATATAGACTACTGGCCGTGGCGAATACAAAAAAAGCTAAAATGAATGTATTAATCATGTTATATTCAAGACATCACTTAGTGGAGATAATATCATCTGGAAGCGCAGCCGGGCGCAATTCTCTTTTCAACAAAAGTGACACTTTGCAACGTAAGTATTAGGTTAATTTTAGGTTTCTTTGATTTTCCACCATAGCCACACTCCCTCGCCTTGTCATCAGTCGCAACTCGCATGACGTTCGAACGCATATTTTGTGGCCGACTGTTAAGGGTCTACGCTTTGTTTAATTTAGTTCAAGTGCCTTGCAAATGTGATAACATTATTTTAGTATTCTGTAACGATGCTTGAACATAAATCTTGGTTTAAAACAAGATTTCGGTAATGTAAAACAAGATTTTTGTTGAGTGTATACAGTAACTTCGGATGGAACGAAGTTACTGTATACACTCAACAAAAATAATCGTCGCGACTCCACTCGACTCCACTCCACTCCGCTCCACTCCACTCCGCTCCACTCCACTCCACTCCCCTCCACTCCACTCCACACCCCTCCACTCCACTCCACTCCACTCCACTC
Organism: Agrotis segetum; assembly: GCA_036375495.1. Taxonomy (NCBI): domain Eukaryota; kingdom Metazoa; phylum Arthropoda; class Insecta; order Lepidoptera; family Noctuidae; genus Agrotis; species Agrotis segetum. The sequence continues at coordinate 39,162 of JAQSVV010000128.1, forward strand.
CACTCCACTCCACTCCCCTCCACTCCACTCCAATTAACCAATTAACGCACGTGCGTCCAATTAACGCACGTGAGGGACGCCCCGGCTGTATCTTCCACGCAGTCCTCACCCGGCAGCCGGACATACGCAAGATATATGACACCACGGTGTTCTTGAACATGCGTGGTGTCCGCATAGAGGCATGGCGCAGCAAGCGAGGCCCCGCACAATGCCACAGGTGCCAGAAGTTCCGGCACAGCTCTCATCAATGCCACCGCCCGCTCGTCTGCGTCAGATGCGGGGGGGGGCACGCAGCTCGCGATTGTACGCGACCTAGGGAGGAGCCCGCTACCTGCGCAAACTGCGGAGGTGACCACCCAGCCTGCAGCAGTGGATGCCCCGCCTATATCAAGGAGGTAAGAAATAAAAAAGCGGGCACTATTGCCGCCACACAAGGCCAACGCCAGCCTGCTGCAACCAATACTCGCCCGCACACTGTGGACGACACTGAGGCCCCTAGCGCGTCACTGATGGCGGCGGCGAATGAGCCGACCAACAGGAACGCACTAACCACAAAGAGGAAGAGGAAGAAGCGCAAGAACAAAAAGAAGGGGAAAAAGCCCCAACACCCCGCGCCTCAACCCGAAGAGACCCCTGCCCCATCCCAGGCGCAGGCTACCGCTGCAGCCGAGAGTGCAGCCACCACCGCTGCTGCCGCCCCCGCGGCAAGAAGACAACCCTCTAAGGGACGGCGGACAGGTAAGTCCGCCCAGACACCTGCGGGTACAGGAGTGACCGAACGGACTACGGCCCCCCCCCGCACCGAAAACCCACCAGGAGACCCGAGATCCGCAGCAGCAGCAGCGGTGCCCGGCCTCCAAAAACTTCACAGCCTGCGCCATCAAGCTCCTCATGGACCTCATTAGGGCCATACGGCAGGGGCAGGACGTAGAGCAAGTGATCCTCGACGGGCTCGCCTCGCTACTTGCCTTGTACAATGGCTAGCTCGTTGAGGGTCCTACATTGGAACGCTCGCGGCCTCCAAAAGAAGGTCACATCCCTCCGCCTCCTACTTCGAGACCAAAATATCGACGTGGCGCTCATCAGTGAGACGCTCCTGGGACCACCGGACAACCCCAAGTTCCCAGGATACCTCCTGTATCGCGAGGATGAGAAATCGGCACTCGGCATCACCTACCGCGGTCTGGCGGTCTTGGTGCGGCGAAGAGTCGTCCACCAGGTACTCCCCTCAACGGCACTCACCAGTCTCTACGCGCTGGGTGTTCAACTACACGTTGCCGGCGAGGAGCTAAACATCTATGCGTGCTACCGGCCGCCCGCGGCGCCTTTCGACGTCACCGAGCTGCGGGCGCTATTGCACGCATCACAGCACCCTACACTCCTCGCCGGCGACTTCAACTTGAAGCACCCGGCGTGGAACAGCAGGACCACCAACTCCGGGGGGAGACGGCTCTTCGCTGACGCGGAGGCCAGTGGGTACACGGTGTCCGGCCCAGAGACACCGACTCACTACCCGGACCAACAGGGCCTCAACCCAGAGGTGCTGGACATCTGTATCCACAGAGGCCTGAGATGCCAGATCGCCCAACAGGTAGTGGACGACGAGATGCAGTCCGACCACCAGCCAGTACTCGTCGTCCTGTCAGACATGCCGACAAGACTCTCTCCTCCAGCGCCACGTCGCACCACAGACTGACTGAACCGCTTTAAGGAAGTGATGGAGACTACCACACCCACTTGGCCCGTTACCACCGCCACGGATGTCGACGGGCTCGCAGGTGAGATCACCGCTTGCATTCAGCGCGCCTACCAGGAGGCGACAACGGAAACGCAGCCACAGGGGCTCCTTTACAAGCCCCTGCCACCATATCTAAAGCAGCTGATAAGGAGGCGCCTGCGCAAGCGGTGGCAACAAACAGGTTGCCCGCGCGACAAGGCGGACCTCAACCGCCACGCGGAAAAGGTAAGGGCCAAGCTACAGGAGCATAACGCCGCGAGCTGGGAGGACTACATCGACGCCGCCAATGGAGACTGGCCGGCGATACACAAGCTGTGCAGGCAGCTTACGAACACCCCAGCTCCGGTCCGTCCGCTACTCCATAGCGACGGGGCGCCAAGGTACATCGCAGCAGACCGTGCGGAGATCTTTGCCGAGCACCTGGAGCGTCAATTCCAGCCGAACCCGACCACCGACACTGAGCATGTCGCAGCAGTCGAGAGGCACCTTGGAGAATACTTTGCCTCGCCGATAGCTCCGGAGGAGGACCCAGTAAGCTTCTCGCCTTGTGCAGTTAGACGCGCCATCCTCAAGACTAAGTTGAGAAAGGCCCCTGGCCCCGACGGCATCACCAATACAGTGCTGCGCCACCTGCCGTACCGAACGGTAGCGGCCCTGGCGCGCCTGTATACGGGTATACTGCGCACGGGGGCCTTCCCGACTGTGTGGAAGGAAGGGCGCGTCATAATGCTGCCCAAGCCGAACAAAAACACGCTGAGGCCCGAGAGCTATCGGCCCATCACGCTCCTCTCCACCATCTCCAAGATGTTTGAACAGCTCCTGCTGCGACACCTCTCCATCCACGTGACGCCGCGCCCCGAGCAGTTCGGGTTCCGCTCGGAACATTCAACGACGCTCCAGCTGTCGAGGGTACTGCACCTGCTCACCGCAACACTGAACAAAAAAGAGCAAGCGGTGGCAGTATTCCTCGACATGGAAAAGGCTTTCGATCGTGTTTGGCACGCCGGTCTGCTATACAAGCTGTCGCAGACAGACGCGCCCCGTCGTATAATAAAGGTAGTCTCCTCCTTCCTTTCCAACAGGACCTTCAGGGTGGTGGTCGATGGAGCGCTGTCAAGCGCCCGGCCGGTGGCGGCGGGCGTGCCGCAAGGCAGCTGCGTTTCACCGCTGTGTTACTCACGTTTCACCGACGACATCCCCACGACCCAAGGCACCACGCTCGCGCTGTACGCTGACGACGCCGCGTACATCACCACCTCGCTCAACGCGAGACACGCGGCCGTCAAGATGCAGCGCGTGCTCGACCTACTGCCAGAGTGGCTCACCAAATGGAGACTGTCGGTGAACGTGGGTAAGACGCAGGCCCTGCTCGCCGGCGCCGCGCACCTCCCACCACCCCTACAGCTGCAGGGGGCACAAATTGAGTGGTCGCGCCAGGTCACGTACCTAGGCGTGACTATCGACCGCCGACTCACCATGGGTCCCCATGTCCGCAAGGCCGTCGCTAAGAGCAGAGTGGCCCGCGCTCTGCTTCATCCAGTGCTCTCCTCCCGCCTCCCGCTGCGAGCCAAGCTGGGCGTGTACAAAACGTACATTCGCCCGCTGCTCACCTACGCAGCCCCGGCCTGGCTCGCCCTCACGAGCGAGACGAACAAGAAGCTACTTCGCGCGCAGCAAAATCTTGCGCTGCGGAAAATCGTTGCCGCCCCTCGCTACGTGAGGAACGACGTCATCGCGCGGGACCTCAAGTTCGAGAGCCTGGATGACCACTGCCGCCGCCTCGCGTCCAACATGTTCGCGCGCGCCGACGCTTCAGCTTGGCCACATGTCAAGCACATAGCGCCCTGGCACGCGCGCCCACCAGACGCGAGGCGCCTACCGCGCGACCTCGTCCTTGCGGACGACTCAACTGTGCCCCTACTACCGGATTTGACGTCATAACAGAGTAAGTCGTTTAATAAAAAATACACGCGGCTCACTCGCACAAAAGACTCCACACGCATTACATACATGCGGTACGCATCGTGCGCTAAGTTAATATAGGCGCGATGCAACCCGCTACTGACACTCGCTACGTAACAAGCGCAATACTCACGCGACAAAGGGCAGCGCGGGCTCCCTTCTGTCGCTCACATGAGCGGTGTTACTCAATACATTGCCGCTCATACACGAACACACATGTCGACTCACTGCCTGCACCGTGACCGGCCAGCTCTGGAAACGGGGCAGGCAGGAGTCCCCCACCCCGCTGCAGGTGCGCCGTAAGTCTGTACCCCTGTCGCTGGTCGTTTCCTGCCGAGCCTCCCCCAGGTAACTGGGGGTCTCACTCGGCAGGGACGGACCGCCGGGGTACAGTGAAGCAAGCGGTCATTGTTCTACAATGCCGTGGCGCGCCTGCAGGAATAAACATCGCAACCACTCTCACAGGCGTGCGCACAGGCGCGCGCGCCCGAAGGCCTAAGGCCTACAAGGCCGCCCCAATGAATGTGCCCGTAGTGACGGGCACAATAACCTGCTCCCGCGGGAAAAAGGGCACTGCCCATACCCGCCAGCCGCGCCCCCTTACGGGGACGCAGCGACTACTCACGAGCTTCGTTCCATCCGGGTGTCCCTTGACACCTCTCAAGTTTTTTTGATGATGATAGGAGGTTGTATGATACTTTGGTCAAATATTAAAGGCTTCAAAACTATCTCTAACTGTCTTATTTTTCCCACGTTTTTACACACTCACTTTTCTTGTTTGTTTGTCGTTTTGAAGTACTTCGCCCCCACGTTTTGAGTGGCCCCTCTCTCAGCCCCATAGGGTTATTTTCTTATTTTAGGACATTAAAAACGTGGGTTTTGAGATTTATTAAATCTATTTTTTTTTAAACTGTTGTCTCATTCCCGAGCCAAAGCTTCCTTATTCTTTACGAGCATCACCTATCCAGATCGTCTCACCAACTCGATAAGGGGTTACCACGACAGAACCATGGATCCTCATGTACCCATTGCATCCGGATAGTTTTGCACAGGCGGTGATGTTACTTCTCAGTAATGCTAAGCGTCCACAGGTCGGCATCGCACGTATCGGACGTATCGTACGTAACGCATTTTAGTTTGCCTTGTATTAAAACTCATACAACTGCGTCCACTGATCCGCATCGTACGGACGGCTCATCGACAAAATGCCTATCCAATGCGATGCGTACCGATGACGTCATACGGAATGCCGATCAGTAGAAGCGATGAAGGTGGCATCAGCAATCCGATTGCTGATACTCGCGTCGGCAATCCAATCGCTGCCGATACAGAAATCCGTTTGATGCGATGCGTCCGATACGTACGATGCTGACCTGTGGACGCTTACCTTAAAAGAGTTTTATTTTAGACGAGAAACCTAAAATGAACTTAATAGCTAAGTGACGTAGCGTCATTTATCTTAAAAAGAAAGCGTGGATAGAGTCACCTGAAAGGAGCGAGCGCAATTCTCTTCAAGCAAAATTGCAGCATCGTAACATGTTGCAATAAAGCCTAAACATCAAAGCTCGAGCACAAGCCGCTATGTTAACGTTTCAGGCAATTTCAGGCCAAGATTTAATAACTCTGTTTGTCTGTTAGTGTGTTATTAACTACAAAACTGCGGGCCGCAGTAGCGAGCGTTTTATAACAATTTTAGTGGTTGTAAGGTTAGTTATTTTATTTATTGTTTGTTTTTTAGCCGCTTTATGCAATTTTTATGTCATTACATCAAATTGCATTAAAAAAATTAGTACCACGAAATTTCCGCAGGTCATGTCAGTGGTCGGGCACGCCACAATTGTGGCGGTAAGACCCCTCTTTGAGGAGTGGCTGGAGAGACGTCACGGCGTCCTGAAATGGTTGCGGCCATGCTGCATATAAAGGGCTAATGAAGGACACCGTGGATTTTAGTCAGTACAAGTCTGACAGTAAGGGTGGGAAGACTCATTTATTTGACTTTACGACGCTAAAAAAAAAGGTCATGTCAGTGGTGCCGCGAACTCAGTAGCTTTCAGTCAAATTTAAATAATATTTATTCTTAGTTCGGGCTCGTTGTCAAAACGCTCGTAACTAAGGTCGAAACCACGGGTTTCGTACTTAGAGATTGGAACCCATTTTACATTGTTTTGTCGATGCGCCGGAATTCTACTTTCTTCTTATAACGACTGTCAAATGACAGCCGGGAAGGCGGGAACAACAGCTTCACGTGCTTTCCGAGGCACGGAGGAAACTCGATATGACAGATGGTCACCCATCCACAGACCAACATTGGCGAGAGCTTAGCCCGGAAGATCAGCCTGTGTAGCTGTAATTATTAAGCCACGTGTTGAGAATGTTTTTGACCAGCTACAATAAAAATGAGGCATTCACTCACGGCATTTTAATCTAGCAACCACAGCAAAAATATTTAGCTTTCCTACATAACCATAATATTATACTTCACATCCCAAAAAGGGGACCAGTCCAATAAAACAACACGGAAGCCCACGAAAGGTCAGATTTACAACACAGGACGGCCGTACCCGAGTGATTTAATATGTATGTAGTAGAGTTGTGTCGCCATACAGATACGACGTATGAATAAGTGAGGTGGACAACAGAAGTCGGGTACATTCATATGTATGTATGTTTGTGCTGGGTCTTTTAATATGCACTGTGTGTATAGTTTTAGCGCTGGGTTTATTTAAACATGAGTGAAAGGATAAGTTGGATTGTTTAATAAAATACTGAATGAGCAAATGTACTTAGTACCACGTCTGATTTCAAGTACAGTTAAGTCCTAAAGTATACTCCCCAGTGTTTTTTTTTATAAGTCCATGTTGCATGAGAACCGCGGGGTGAAATAATAAAGCCAGATTTACATTGAGTCAGTGGCTGTCGTCAGTGCTGGCGCCGAAAACTGATGCATATACTATTTATACGCAATCAGTATGTCGTCAGTAGTCGAGGATATTGCTTTTGGTGTACACACGTTCTTAAAGTCAGTGCGGAAAAATGAATTCTCTCAAGCTGCAAAAAAACCAAAGTTGCAGGAATGCTGTTTGCACGCATTTCTTTTATTTTTATATTTTTGCTATTTGAGATCCCACAGGCATTCATTATCTCAATATAGTTGAACAAGTTTAAAGTTTTCCGTGTCGCTCAGTTTTCGCGTCATTTTGTGATGCGGTGCGAGCAAGCGTGGTCACCATACACATATTTACACGCCGTCATTTGAACTGGCATTAACTGACGCCGAAAATATAGCTGCGGGAATATTGAAGTCAGTACTGACTGACTTGAAATCAATTTACACTATGGCAGTGACAGGTCAGCACTGACTCGTCAGTGAACTGACGTCAGTTACTGACTCAATGTAAATCTGCCTTCAAACCAGTTTCCTCCATGCCTCGGAAAGCACGTAAAGCCATTAGTCAGAAGCTTTAGTCTGACAACCAGTCTTACCACCCAGTTACTAGGTCATGGAGGTTCGATAGGCAGTCGCTCCATGTAAAATACTGAAACAATTTACTGCTGCTAGCCGAGGTTTACGGACTATCTCAAACAGACTCTGTTGCACTGAGACGCAAACTTCAGCTGAGAAAACAGGTTTTTTATTCAGCAAATCAAGTTTCTTTCACCCCACCCGGTGGATGGATACATTTGACGATATCAAAAAAAAAAAAATTCGAAAAAAAAAAATATTTAATGTAGGTATTACTACCGAAATAGAACCACATGAAAAATATATCCCCGCTATATAAAAATACCTTGTCATAATAAAAGAATCGTTTTCTTTTGTGAAATCGTAAAAACAAGTTGAAGACGAGATGAGTGGTAATAAAACTAAAATTAGCTAATATTTTCTGCTCTCCACATTCTTTTCTACCGTGTGGAAAGTTCATAAAACATTTTTCAGCTCATGTTTCACAAAAAATATTAATTTACTCATACCAACATAGTGTACATTTATTTTCATTAAAGCTCTTTCAAACGAGTTTCCTGATTTTTTACATGTCATTTTGTGGAAAAATAGCGAAGCAATTTCCTTGCTGGATTAACTTAGAAAAATGTAATTTATAAAGCAAGTTTTTTAAATAGGTAGGTAGGTAATATTGTCCCAAGCTCAATGCTTTTTTTACATTGAACTACAAGTTAAAGATTCCTACAGGAAAATAAAATCTAACTATAAACGAGTAAGCGTGTATTCACACGTACCACAACCACACCACGTCGCAGCGACAAAATGTGATCAAGCTGTGCCGACAAAATGTCGATGTGGTTGCGTTGTCGCTATCGTTGCTATGTGGTAACCACGTGGTGATGTGCAACTCAGTACAACGCAGAATAAAAGGGGGGGGGGGAGCGCAGGCGCCAGCTAGACGCGCACAAAATGTGGACGTTTAAATTTTTCAGTACAAAATATACGCCCGACCAAATGGCGTCGTTGTGGTGTGGTTTTGGCTGTGGTGTGGTTGTGGTACCTGGGTATTGACCCTATGTACCAAATTTTTACGTGAAAGAGTAACAAATATCATCAACTTTCACATTTATAATATTAGTAGGAAGTAGGATAGAATAGGAAGTTAGAGAAGATTATAAAGAGCATAGATCTAGAAGAATAGATCTTCTCCATAAATCTCTGATCCGATAAAACGTAGCCTTTTCATATTTTACAAGCTTGATACAGCATCCCACAAAATTTTCGTTCAGCAAATTTAAAACTCCGGCCTCACACCTCATTCTGGAACATTCCAGCTTATCTATAGGCTATAGAAGTTTCTGGAACCTTCGAGATACATCGAGCTATCTGAATAATGGCCTCAGAGGTACCTCAGTGCGGGAGGGAGCCATTTTTACTCAGAAAGCGGAAATTATTCGTCATAACGAGGCAGTCTGATGGCTTGAATTTCGTGCCAAAGATATTTTAACAGTTTAGGTTAAAAAATCCTGATGGTTTTTTGAGATTTTTTACTTTACTTCGTTATTTAATTGATTATTTTCATTGTCGTTTTACGTGGCATCTATTTAATATCCATCTACTATTTGTATAAATAACATAAACATTAAAAATACACGCCCTTTTCTCATGGAGGTAGGCAGAAACCACAGCGCGCCACCAGCTACGATACTGTCATACTCCTTTCGTCTCATCCACATAATTATGAATGTGGATGAAACTCGCAATCGGCGTATTTGTATGATGTTCATACATCTGGTCAATACAAACACGCCGATTGCGAATACTGCACAACAGACCCTTCATAATTGAATACATACTAAATTTATCTAAGTTATGAGTCTTGGTCGACGGTGGTCCACGCGCACCTCAAAGAGCGTCAGCAAAATAACGTAGCCCCCTCTCAGAAGGCCAAAGCCTGCCGGGGTCCCGGGACTTATATCATTACCGTAACCCTGGAACGGAAGGACACCTCGGATTTTAGTCAGTACAAGACTGTTAGTTCCTCCCACCTCGCCTTGGGTAGGAGAACTCATTTCATGTTTATGCCACGATAAAAAAAAAAGTTATGAGTCTTAAATAGAAATTATATTCAAACATATTAAAATCATATTATTTATGATTGGAGCTGAGTCGTTGCGCACACCAAATATTTTACATTACAAACAAAAACAATGTAGTTTCCATAACATACAGAAGAAACCACATGCAACAGTTAGTCAAAAAACTACTTTTGTGTTGGCAACTACTCCATTCTACCTTCAAATAACAACACTCAAAGATCTTGTGTGCTCTCACATTTGTGACAAGAACAAAATTCACTTGTCCTACATTCCTGAACGAAGATATCCATTACACTGGATGCCATTTTGAAACACCCAACAATATTTCTAAAGTCATCTGACAAGCGTCTAAGTCCACTTCTGTCTACTAAAAATTCTGTTGGCATTCTCTATTTCATTTCGTACACTGGCGGCCAGAAAAACACCAACAGGTAAAGTTGAAAGTTCTTTGAAAGAACGTGACCTTTTAAAAGAACAACGGCTGTGCAATAAAGGAGGCTTCGTGTTTCTTACAATAAGTGTAGATTGTGTTTTTAATCAACTTGGTATTTCAGAACGGATTGATTTTGAAGGTAGATGGAATTAAAAGTTTAATTAAATTGAAATTGATTTTAAAGTAGAAAGGACTTCGTGGAGATTGGTAGAAACAAAGAGAGACTCATATATAGTAGGTGAAGTCGGGTTGATGATGATGATGATGATGAAATAAACTTTTAAAATGGATTTGGTGGATAACTCTAGACCGTAGAAACTGGCCTTTTTAGAGCAAAAAATCATTTTTGTTTGATATGGAAGGGATTAAGAAAGTTAACTGACTAAAAACCATCCTGTAGTTTCAGTTGCCTTTTGTTTTACAGGTTCGCGGTAACCTCTTGAGCTATTCTCTCTGTCCCAATCTTCGAGATAGAACTTTAGACGTGAGAAGAACAGGACTGAAAATTTTAATTCGCGAAAAAAAATATAACGTTTAAGTACTAATTTTGTTTTAGGTTCGTACAATCATGTTGTATTTCTATGTATCTAGAAAAATATATTTTTTTTATATTTTAAATTGAAACCAAAGATTTTATGATATTTACTTGCCCCTATTTTAATTTTGGATGAAAGAACCCTCAAAGATTTTTTCTTTTTTGAAAAACGAACATTTGCTTTGACATCTTAATTGCAATTACGCCGCTGTCAGCTGCACGATATTACAAACAATATTTGGAGTTTCATTTCAGACTTTGACCACAAGTTTCTCCGTTGTGGAGAACGTAAATATCCCAAAAGTAACTCATCATCTGACTGCCTTTTCCCAACTATATTGGGGTCGGCATCCAGTCGAAACAAATGCAGCTGAATATGAGTATTTTACATGGAGCCACTGCTTGCCGGACCTCCACAACCCTGTCATGTGACTGGGCAATGCGATATTTCAAGTTGCCAAATTTATGAGTTTTTGACTAATAGTAACGACTGTCAAAGATCTACAAATGACAGCCGGGAACAACGGCTTTACGTGCTTTCCGAGGCACGGAGGAAACTCGCTATGACAGAGATGGTCACCCATCCACAGACCCAAAGTTCGACCGGCCTATGCGGATGTAATTATTTAGCCACGAACTTCTCTTTCACAAAAGTTACTGCTAGAGTCAAAAGTATTTAACTCCGCTCATGGTATCTTTGTGTCGAATTTTAACAAAATTCGATGAGCTAACTAAACGTGAAGACAGAATAAAAAAACTTACTTTCACATGTTTAAGTTTTTATACCTACATTTTTGGAAAAGGTCTCCACCATAGCCTTCCTTTTTTATAAGTTTAAAAAGTAATATTCAGTACAAAAACCACTCTATTCTGAAGAAAAGTAAGTTCATTATTAACTCGTACCTCCTTAAATTTTATTGGTTACAATTAAACGGACCTAATTTAAGAAAAAAACTTCAAAGTCGTTCGTTCAATTTTACAGCCACATTAATGGTCTCCAAGGCAATTGCTGAGTTACTGGGTATTAAAAGTCTGAACGGTTTCTATCGGAGTTAAACCTCGAGTTAAACCTCGGTTTAAGAGTTTAACCGTTAGTTGGGAGTGTGTGTTGCCGTTTTATGTGGCTTTCAGTTCTCAACACGTCACGCGTCATGATTGTATACTATGCTTGTGGTAAGTGAAAATGTTATCGGTATTGACAAGAGTAAAACTATTGGTATGATTATTGAACATTTGAAAAGTTGAATCCTGACTAAATTATAACACGACTGTTATAATTTAGTCAGGATTCAACTTTTCAAAAGTTACAGATAACAATTCATTTTAACCTTTTGAACAGCTGATTACCTATATTGTTGACAGTTGTTAGTGTTAATCGGAAGCTGGAAAATTACAACCTGTCTTTGAGTGGATTATGCGAATATGCGCACTTCGTCTCATTCAAAGTTAGTCCCGGTTCGGAAGTTTCAGCTGAATCCAGTCCGCTTGGAAGCCGAGCCCAACATTGTTGGGATAAAGCTTAATTAAAGGTTATTTTTTAATCACTAGCAAAACCGTTTCGCACTTCCTAACAAAAATACTACTTACCGTGCTCAAAATGCTATGCGCCATAACTGTTAGGGTGCTTGTACACGGCGTTGTGCCTCAACATGCTTAAGCTACACGCACCCCGCGGGTAACTTGATCAAATAGCTTGCGCATGTTACTCGCGCGGGAAACCCGCATCTTTACTTGCGCGGGTAGCGCCGTGTACAAGCACACCTATGTGCATTATACGTTGAGTTCGCGATGATAGCGCCTCCTAGTGACCACATTATTGGGGGCAAAAAATCTGAAATTCTACTACTAGATATTTTGATAAACATTTTCGGCTTGTTGTTCATTGAAAATAAAATAAAACCTATAAAAGTACTTAAAAAGTTGACCCCTTAGTTCACATCTCCCCACACAGTCCTCACCACAGACGTGAATGATAAAAAGAACCAATACGCTCATAGCGTATTGGTTCTTCAGATCATTCGCCACCGCTATACTATACGCCCTCGCTACGCCCGTCAATATAAACCGTGCCTTAGTAACCCATTCAAACAACAAAAGGCAGATCAAAGATTAGTCGTCATTGAAAAACATGAAGACAACTTTTCCATTGTGTAAGGAATTCATGTAATCCTACTACTATTATAAAGGCGAAAGTTTGTAAGTATGGATGTATGGATGTATGGAAGTTTGTTACTCTTTCACGCAAAAACCACTGAACGGATTAAGCTAAAATTTGGTACACAGATAGTTTATAACCTGGATTAACACATAGGATAGTTTTTATCCCGATTTTATGTTCCTGTGGGATAATTTTCGAGTTGTAGCGGGTGAAGCCGCGGGCACCAGCTAGTTCCCTTATAAAAGGTTTTGGAGGTCGGACAAGATATCGTATGTCTCGCTTTTATCCTAACCAAACAACTGAGACAAATGCTCAATCCGTCAGTTTCTTAAATATTTGTCACTTTGGTTTTCTGTAAATATTTTGCTCAGTAATGCATAAAATTAATTTATTTTTTTATAATGTGAAACAAGACTTATTTTTTATGACATGTGCTTATGAGAGGTTTGCTGCAAATAGCACCGGTATCAATTGCAGACCTAATTCTCATATTGACACATTCCCTAAAATTCTTATTCTCAAAATGGACAATTAAAATCCTAGTTCTCAAAACGGTCCTTTAGCAATTTTAAGAATTTGGATTTTAGAGAATTCTGACATTTTGAAAACTTGTCCCTTTGTCATTTTGATAATTTAGGAATAATAGTAGGCATACACCATCCTGCCTATCGATACGATAGATTTGCGGCTTGCAATTGTTTCAAATCGGCAGTTCGTCCATATACACCATACACCATCCTGCCTATCGATACGATAGATTTGTCACAACTTCAAATCTGCACCAGTGATGCCAACTCAGCAACTAGATCTGGCTATTATTCGGTGACGACAGCTACAATTTCTAGCACCTTTTCATTTCATCACGAGACTATCGAATTAGATTAAAAAAAGTGGTGCAAGCGATTTTCGACCTTATCGACATTAAAAATTTAGTTTGTTTTTCTCACATTCTTATTCGTTAACATTGCTCCTTCATTAAAATCAGGTGTTTGCATAAATGTCAATAAGGTCGAAAATAGCATGAACCTTTTTTTAACTTGCTTTCGTGGTCCCTTGACACCTCTCAAGTTTTCAATCGTATTTTGGTTTAAAATAAAATGAATAACTCTTTTTTTTACGAGTGTACATGCGATCCATGTGCGAAAAGCCTCAGTTTTCCTGGTAAGGCCACGTTCACATGGCGATTATTTTCCCGTATACTGTATACAAGATTTTATCGAATAGAGCAGTAATAACAGTTCACAAATGAAAACTTAAAAATAGTTTAAACGGCGTTCATACGGGAAAATCCCGTGTTTGAGAAATATAATATTTTACCGTGTACCGTGCAAAGTTGTCCTAAAACTGGTCAACTCTATTCGATAAAATCTCGTGTACGGTATACGGGAAAATAATCGCCGTGTGAACGTGGCCTAACCGTCCCTGTAGAAAAGTAGCTACAAAGTTTAGCCACAAGTTACACTTTTTAGCTTTTTTTCTAGCACCTTTATAAAATTAGCTAACTATCTATGAAGTTGCTAAGATGGCATCACTGCTGCCGATTTGACGTTGTGTCAAAAACGATTTGATGACCTATCAAAATTGGCATGTCATGCCATCAAATTGGCATTCCACCCCCATACACGTTCAATTCTATTTGAGCAAATTGGCAGTTTTATGCCGAATTGACAAATAGGCAGTATGGTGTATGGCTACCATTATGTGCCTCAACCTTCAATTTGTTTAACTATAACTGGACGGGCTTATTTATTAAAATCTCTATGATATATTTGTGATCAATGCAATAAAGTAACTAATCACTAAGCTCAATTTTCCAAATCACATTAAACAGTTAATGTATTGGATCAATAATAATACAGATATTATTTTAAAAGACAATAACAAATACTCAAAGAGCTATTCAAATTAAAACACAATTCAAGTCGTAATTACATCAAAATTGCCTTTTAAGCAAAACGATAACACTGCGATTCAATATTTAATATTTTGCAGTAATAATTACCTGAGACAGAAGTAAAGATAATGAACATTTTATTGTCAATGTAAAACTGAAATGGCTGATTTATAGGAAAGATTAACGAAAAGGATTTATAGGGAGAAAGTGACGGTAGACGTGACAGCAAAGATTTCTTTCTGGGATTTTTATTTTAAATTATTAGATTCTTACCCAATTTATGGAAATTCATGAAGGTGGGAAGGTATTTCAGAAAAAGCTCTTTGAATGAGAATTCTTAGAGGATTTGCTGTGTGATAGACAAGAATTAGATGACTTTAGTGTGAATTCGAGCGTGATTTCGCTCGTTCTTAAAAGTGCAGTCCATCAATTACTTAATAGATATTCGATAAAACAATTTTTTTAGAAACTTTTAATTAGTCAAAAGTATTAAACCAATAATTTTCAGTCAAAACCACTTTTGACCAACCTCTTCAGTCAAAAGTAGTTTTGACAGATTTTCTTAATCAATAGTAGTTTTGACTGGTTAAGAGTTTTGACTGTGACAAATACAGAGTTAATATCTAAGTTTATATTGACACGTTAAAGACAAATATTGAGAGGAAACCTGGCCTTATATCTAATCAATACAAATAAATAATCACCTATTAAGTCATTAAAAAAAACCTTAGCGCTTTCCAGAGTTGACTAAACTACACATACACGAAAACAAAGAAAGAGCTACAAGCATTTACCCACTGAGTTGATTGATCGACTTGTGTTCAAATTCATGACGTGGTCCAAACGTTAGTCACCCACCGTTGTGACTGATGATCTGACGTCCCGACAGAGACAGCGGGTGTTATCTCAATGCGATAGTTACTTTGTCAATGTCCTGTTAGAATATAGTGACAACTCACTAGGGTACCTAATATTGTGATGGACTCACGTTAAGTTTTATGCTCCATTAGTAATATTGTATTTTGAACTACTGCCAGCTTGTGACTTGGCTTGCATTTTCGTAAGTTACTGTTAGAAATAAGTTTCGAATTTCGAATAGGCGAAAACCGCTCATAAAATCCATTAAAGGAAAGATAAGATTATCAAATTATGAGAAGAATGATAAAATATTGTACTGACAAAATGTTAGCTATAGTATTGTCCGACCATGTTCCTCAAATTTTTGGTTCTAGGACATGCCGGTTTGACATAGTGCCTGTAATTGGCCTAGTTGAAATAAACGATTTGATTTCGATTTTGATTTTGGTCACGAGTCAATCTTCAAAGCAACTTCAAACGGATAAAGTTGCCACACAATAAAATACAAGAGACCCACATAATTCTCCCCACCGAGATCGTAAACTCGGTACGTATCCATGGGATCGGTACCGAAATACCGGCACTATGTCAATATGGACATCACTACGTCAAGTATTTATTTACTAGTTCTCCATGACGTGGAGAAAAAGAAAATAATAAAGTTTACTTATAAGATAAAGAAAACTTCCTGTTTTTTTTCTTTCTTTTTATTTAAAGGTGTGTCGTTTGATCAGTATTTAAGTAAACTACAAGTTAAATAACATCACACACTTTTTAACGAATTTAACTATGTATCCAACAAATATTTTAACGAATACTTAGCTGTTTCAATATTAAATGAATCAAGTCTTGAAGACCTGATGTTCATTTCCACTTACTTTATACGATCGGCGTGCGTGTATAACCAGATGAATGTGGATGAGGCGAAAGGAGTATGTAAAAGGTCGAAGCGGATGGCTCTCTGTGGGTTCTGCCTACCCGAAGTAAGTAAGTTTGTAGTATTTATGTATATTAGGTGCTACTTAATATTAATGAAAACGGCCGAAGGTACTTAAGTATGTCTGGCACATACTAGGGAGTCAACTTTATTAACATTTTACTTGTCTGGCTAATTGCAAATACAAGACCAATCGCAGTAGGTATAGCTTAGTCGACAACAATAAGGACGAAGCCTTTATCTTGAAAAACGCTTGCAAACACAAAAATTTACCCTAGTTATCCGACCGATCGATTTAATAGATAAAAACGAGACTGTTTTACGGAATACCAAAACGAAGAACTATCATATTGTCGTCCATTGAGTAGTTCTTTATCGTCCACTGAGTAGTTCTTTATCGTCCAATGTCCTATATTAACCAATACAGCATTAATCCTTAACCAGTTTAATACCTTGAATACATTGTTCATTTAATATAGATCTACTGATGGCGGTTTGTCACCGTATGATTTAAGTGAATATTTCCGAAGATATTACAAATTTAAAAATTGCGGGACGTAGCGTTTGCGGCGGTACCGGCCGGCCGCCCGGTGCGGCAAGAGCGACTTTGTTTTATACTATGTAGTGATGAGTAGTTCTTTATCGTCCACTGAGTAGTTCTTTATCGTCCACTGAGTAGTTCTTTATCGTCTACTGAGTAGTTCTTTGATCGTCCACTATATGTGTCTTTATCGTCCACTAAGTAGTTCTTTATCGTCCACTAAGTAGTTCTTTATCGTCCACTGAGTAGTTCTTTATCGGCCAATGAGTAGTTCTTTATCGACCACTGAGTAGTTCTTTATCGTCCACTGAGTAGTTCTTTATCGTCCACTGAGTAGTTCTTTACCGTCCACTGAGTAGTTCTTTATCGTCCACTGAGTAGTTCTTTATCGTCCAATGAGTAGTTCTTTATCGTCCAATGAGTAGTTCTTTAGCTGTCAGTAGCTTTGAACACAAGAACATATTTTCTCGCACACAAGGCGACGCAAGTGTCCGATACCAGGTCAAACTTTGTCTGTATTTGTAGAGAATCCGACTTACTCAACGAACTCACACTCAACGTCTAGAAAAACGTTCCAATAACATATGCGCCATTCTTAATTGTGCGTTCATTTCGCGGACGTGTAACTACCGCCAAGCCGAGGGTCGAATGGAAACAATCGCTGGACCCTACCCTTAGGGACGTTATCCATGACGCGATTTGATTCGTGTGATTTACAATTTCTACTAACTAAAAATGAATATCGTCCTTACTTGCTACTCCGATAAAATTATGCAAAATGATTGACTTGACGTCGTCTTTGATTCGAGACGTGCATCTTGATTTTTTATACATCAGTAGTATCCAGGTGACCGCAATACGTTTCATTGAGGTCATAATTTATGTCGTAGTGGTAAAGCAGATTTACATTGAGTCAGTAACTGACGTCAGTCCACTGACCAGTCAGTGCTTACCTGGCACTGCCACAGTGTAAATTGATTTCAAGTCAGTATAGTACCTACTGATAACATACTGACTGCGTATAAATAGCATGCGTCAGTTTTCGGCGCCGGCACTAACGTCAGTTACCGACTCTGCCATTAAGGATGATTTTCATTTGTAGTTGGAATCGATCGAATTGCGTCTCATCTTGTCATGAGTAAGCTCCTTTACTCTCATTTTATTCGCTGACTCCAGGAGGGTTTTACTTTAATAACGTTGTATTATTTTAATTGGTTTATTTTCTTTTCTTATAGTTTGCGAGAAGAGTCGAGACTTAAGACATTAGAAGGCCCTCAGGTTGGTTAACAGACTTCGTGGAATTTGTTAATGGATGGGCTTAAGATCAAGTTCAGCGGGTTTTATAAGGTTTGTTTGTCAGCAACAATTATTTGAAAATCTGATTTTTCAGTCAGTAGTATTGAAAAGTAATGAAGTCGTGGCTTTTGTTTATATCAATGAAATATTTACAAAGATTAAACGCACGTCCGAACGCACAAAAAAATGTAGTAAATCTGTTGTGAATTTAATAGCGACGGACTTTTAAACCGGGTGTAATGTGTAATATAATCCATCATGTAATGTAACGCGAATTCTACGTGTGGACGGCACTGCGAACGTTTCATGTAATGCTCGTTGTGCCGTTCACACATAGAATTCGCGTTACATTACACGGTAGATTTAATTTCGCATTACACCAGTCTGAACTCGGCTTGGGAAATCGCCTTGGTCACCAATCTACAGATCAACCTCAACAAGCATAGCTTAACGTTGACGATTAACTTGTACGACTGCTATTATTTTGCCACAAATACCATGCGAAAGTAAAAAAAGAACATCATTTTAATATTATAGAAGGATTGAACGTTCACGAACCTCGGGGCAACCAACATTTTGAACACACAAACAAGCTAAAGTCGGGGTAGCCAACATTTTCTTTCGCCGCAAAATATGATTTTCTTAATTAGACTTTCGTCCGTAGGTATCATTGCGAATCGCAAGAAAACAAAGTTATACAACGTAATAAGATCTAATAGAATTAGCGAGGTATTGCGTTGTTGCCGAAAAATTAGGACTTTTTTTCTTCTTTTTGTTATTGTATTTATTTTGTGTATTTGATGAGATTTTTAATGGCTCGAAGATGAGTTTTATTTTTGTTTGCTTTTTGATATTCAGGTAGATATCAGTGACTGGTATTTTGCTTCTTTATTTCGCGTAAATACCATCATACAAGTTTCCCTGTTCTCTTGACAGATTTCAATATTCCGTTTTAGAAACACCATATTAATTTCAAATATTGTTTTTTTTATGGCTGAACTTTGCTTAAGACCCCTTAGGGCATTCTTATAAAATTTTCAAATGAATTAATAATACGAATCGACCAATGCCTATAGATTTTTAAAAATGTAAAAAATCATAACTTAGGACTGTAAGGAAAAAAAAATAAAATATTTGTCGCCTTGTCAGTTTAAATAAAAAACAAAAAAAAAGTTATTAAGAGGATAGAATAGCTGCTGCCATTTCAAAAAATAGGTATTTAGAAAAACTCGTACTGTCCCTCTCACGCGTTGAAAAAACCCCGATCGTGCGATAGAGAGCGTTGCAACTCGCGACTGAATGTAAGTATTTTTTGTATGAGTTTGTCCCTCGGGAGAAAACGTTTTTAACATACTAAATCACGACCAATCTCTTAGATTCTGGTGTCAATCGTTTCAGCATATTATATTCTAGGTTTGTAGGTTTTGTTTTTTTTTTCTTAAACTTCTTTCTTTTTTAAATACAAAGGTTTTACTTCAATGAAGATTTTGTCATAAAAATAGTAACTTTTAGGCGCCTGTAACTTTCAAACTATTATAAATTTTGAAAAAAAGAAAACGTATAAACCTAGTGTTTTTACTGTGTCAGATGCATTGTAAAAAATCATTGAGATAGGATAACATTTAGGGGGAGGAAAACGTTTTCTCTTTTTGTATGGACAAAAGCTCGGTAGACGATAGTCTTAAATTACACAGCATTGTCAAATAAACTATACTCACCTTAGTGCATTGCCTATTTTGTTATTGTTATAACAACTGATTATCGTTTTAAGAAATTCAAAACCTTTCAAATGTGTGGGGATATGGAAATAAGGAAAAAAAATAAAAACAGGGGAAATAAAGTACCGGGTAAAACGGGGTGAATAGGGATGCAGGGGTGAATAGGGACAAAACTTTAACAGCGAATTTAATATTGTATTGATTTGATAGGTTACCAACAACTACTCAATTTAATTTGTTGAATAATACTTCATTATTTCGAGACCTTGTTGGCAACATAGCATTATTATATATCCCTAAAATCCCTTTCGAAGTTTTGTTCTGATTCACCCCTGCATCCCTATTCACCCCGTTTTACGGTAGTACTACTTAAGTCAACAAAAAATTCATCTTGTGCCACTGTTGGAATAAGTTGGTTGCACAACGAAGAGAAACCCGTTTCATTTAGGTATTTATGCATTATTACCAGGAACGAAGAAATTATTACTCATTTCATTTAGCTGAACTGGCAAAAGCCATGTATTGTAAAACATGAAACAACTCTTAACAAGCTAAAAAACAAAAGTATCAAAAAGTTTTTCTCACAGTTCTGCCTTAATTACACCGCAACAAAAACAGATTAAAACTTTTAAAAGGCTTTAATTTATTTTCGAATTTACAAAAAGTTTTACGGTGTGTAAAATGTATCCAATTATTTTGACAATTATGAGGAGAGTAATTTACATATTTATCGAAATTATGATAACGGTTATGGTGAAATTAACTCGATTAATTTTCCAATTATGTTACACTGACAGCACTTTTTTATTTTTGTTTAAAAAAAAAACTTTGCTGTACTGGGAAACTCTCCGTAACGTGGGTGTGTTTACAAATATATAGGGTGGAATTTTGTCATGCCACCTGGAGGGAAAGTACTCTAAATACTGCAGATATAAAATTCTACTCAAAGGAAACGTTACTTTATTTTTGAATAGAAAGCAAACTACATTCAAAAATTTTCGAAAATTCTCTTCTCCCACACCCAGGAATCGAACCGACTAAAATCTGAAAAAATTATACCCTGTACTTTTATTGCATCGATCGTTAGGGTCAATTATAATCCCTCTAATGATGATGGATGAAATCCCTCTAACAAATATGATAAATTAAATGATTTTACTTATTATACTGATAATACCGAAATTCGTAAAAAAAGTACCGATTTGAAAGAAAGGGGGCGTGCCTATTGCCATCAAAGTATAATATTGTATCCAATAGTTTACTGCCTGTCCAATGTTCGTGGAATATTGCCTTTATATTATTCAAGCCCACCCCAATATTCCCCGAAACCATGGTAAGGTCATCGATATAGAATCCAAAACACACAGTATTAATTCCATGTTATACTGGGGTAGCTTCGTATTCAGCTAGCATTGAACCAGATTTCGAACAGTTTATAAAATTTAGTTTGAGTCTGTAGCTTTCAATAATACTGATGCTAGCCTACATCATCCCACTGCTGGGCAAAGGATCTTCCCTATGACTTCCAATTTTCACGATCCAAGGTCAAAGTGAACCACTGATCGTCGGTTTTATCAAGCTCGTCCCGCCATCTTCTACGAGGTCTGCCGCGACGCCTTCTGGCTGTGTCAGGGCTCCACAAAGTGGCTATTTTGACCCACAGCTCATTGGGCATGCGGCAGACGTGACCGACGTGACAGACGATACTTTTGGTGTTGCAGCGCGTAGCTAACAAGCAAGTAAGCATACGGTCCGCCCCATTGGGAGGAGATTTTTTTTAATCTTTATCTTTATCTTCTTTATCTTTATCTTTACATATAATAAAATCGTAGAGATGTCATTCCTGTACATTGAATATTTTTTTCTTTTTGTATTTTTTTCGAGTTATGGGATCGATTCTGATGCCAGATCAACTTTTATTTTTTTTCGAAATTTTTTATGTTTTTTGATTTGATCTATCTCCGAAACTACTGAAAAGTTGTCGATCAAATTTTCCTCAAATATTCCTAATAATATGCTTCTGTCTATATGCTATGTATTATTACGCTATTTTTCCTGGGAGATAAGCAATTTTGAATTTTGTTGTTTTTAGATGTTTGTTTTTAGTTGGAAGCTAAACCACTGGATATTATTTAGTCAATTTTTCCTCAAACATTCCTTAA
This sequence comes from Agrotis segetum, assembly GCA_036375495.1. NCBI lineage: Eukaryota > Metazoa > Arthropoda > Insecta > Lepidoptera > Noctuidae > Agrotis > Agrotis segetum. The sequence continues at coordinate 60,935 of JAQSVV010000128.1, forward strand.
AATGCTCTTCATATAATAGGATATGTATAATTACGCTATTCCCCTTGGGGGATTAGCAATTTTATAATATGTTGATTTTCAGTCATTGTTGACATTTGTACAAGAACCGCTATTTGAAAATCACTGTCAACGTACTAGCCAGTCCGGTCGGTAACCTGCTTGACTTTCGTGCAAGGGGTCTCTGGGTCAAATCTCCCAGTTTTTTTTTTCTCTTTTTGAGTTTTTTTTAATTTGTCCTGAGAGTTTTAAATAATTAAAAAAAAATGTGCATACTTTTGTTTCAATATTATTCGCGATTTAAAATAATTACTATTTTTTTTTCAATACTTCTCTAGGATATAAATCTACACCGATTTAAATTGTAGGTAGTAAGTTGGATATTTTTTTTAATTGTAGTTGTTTCCAGGTGTGGAATTTTAAAGATTAGAAAAAAATCAGGGTTTCTATAATTTGTGTTTATTTGTGTTTTGATTTGGTGCTCAAACCAGTGCATAGATTCTGTTTTAAACGACGACAAGTTGTACTCATCGAGTCAGATAATTAGTTATTTTTTAGGTATCACGCGGTATGCTAAAGGGAGAAGAGCAATGCTATCGTACAGACGCCAGCAGGTCAACCTACCCGAATCTGTCAGATTTTACCATTCAAACCTTAACCTTCTACTCTTGTGATAAGGTTGAAATTTTATTAAAGAAATCTGACAGATTGTGGTAGCTTGATGTGCTGGCGTCTGTACGTTCAATTTGCAGCGATACTGTAAATAGACCCAAAAATGATAGTCTAATGTTTAAATAAACACGGTTCTTTGAAATTAATGTCGCTGAAATAAGGACGTTTCCTATGCAAACTATGTACCTAGATATAACATTATTGATCTAAACTAATAATAAAAATGCAAATAAGTTTGTTTTTTACCTTTTCACGCATTAAGCTACCTACTGAATCGATCGTCCCATAATTTAGCATAGGTATACGTTGTCAGGAGTATAGACACAGATATAAGGTATCTTACATCCCGAATAACAGAAGCTGTTTCCGAGAAAACAATTACGTTCATATTCCAGATGGCGCCACACGATCCGTATTGTTTCTCAAATTCTAAAATAACGCAAGCGAAGCCGCGGGCAAACACTAGTATTGAATAAAAATATTATACTTTGATGGCAATAGGCACGGCCCCTTTCTTTAACATGGGTCTTTTTTTACGTAGGAAAAGCTTCAAATGTCCTCTGTGACGGCATGAACTGTCAGACTCTTACTGACTAAAATCCACGGTGATCCTTCAATAGCCTTTACGTTCCAGGGTCGCGGTTACCTCATGAGACAGTCCCACGACCCTGGCAGAATTTGGCCCTCTAAGGGGCCTTCGTCAGATTGCCGGCAACTCGACCCGGGTTGGTATGGTCGCGATTGCCGCGGGTATGCTTATTTCTTTGTCACCGTTATGCTAAAAAAAGAGAAGGAGCTCGTGATTAAATAATCACAGCCGCACAGGCCGATCTTCCGGGTTAAGCCGCGCTTGCCGAGATTGGTCTGTAGATGGGTGACCATCTGTCATAGCGAGTTTCATTCGTGCCTCGGAAAGCACGCAAAGCCGTTGGTCCCAGTTGTCATTTGTAGATCTTTGACTGTTGTTACTGTTAGTAAGAAGCTCTAAAGTCTGACAACCAGTCTTACCATGGGGTATCGTACTACCCAGTTACTGGGTTGTGGAGGTCTGATAGGCAGTCGCTCCATGTAAAATACTGATATCCAGCTGAATCTGGTTCGATTGGAAGCCGACCCCAATATAGTTGGGAAAAAGGCTAGGCAGATGATGACCATTACGGTAAAAAAACATGAACCGAACTTAATGAGCATTTAGACTTGCAGATCGACCCGGGCATCTATTATTATTCAACAACGAGTCCTTCCAAACATAAGAAACATAAAATAAACCAATTTTTAGCTCAAACAACAAAGTGAGGTCAAAACAGTATCATTATAAAATAATACTATACAACATTTTTATGATCTTGTACTAAAGTCGGTCCGTCCCGTAAAAATGTCAATCAAGAAAGCAAACTTTGGCGAACGACTTTTATGACTGACTGTACCACGAGATTTTATGTCAAGAAACAATGTTTGGTGGTCTCATGCGATATTATGTCATAGTAGCTTGTTGTTTAGTACATAAAAGAGTGAAATTCCCTTGCAGAGGTGAAATGAATATTGGTCAGCACGAGTCTCCTATGACTTGAATTTGGTCAAGATTTATACCTTATGTATCGCAGTTACAATCTTGATCCTGATCTATTTTTTTAACTAACTAGTGTTTGCCCGCGGCTTCGCTTGCGTTATTTTAGAATTTGAGAAACAATACGGATCGTGTGGCGCCATCTGGAATATGAACGTAATTGTTTTCTCGGAAACAGCTTCTGTTATTCGGGATGTAAGATACCTTATATCTGTGTCTATACTCCTGACAACGTATACCTATGCTAAATTATGGGACGATCGATTCAGTAGGTAGCTTAATGCGTGAAAAGGTAAAAAACAAACTTATTTGCATTTTTATTATTAGTTTAGATCAATAATGTTATATCTAGGTACATAGTTTGCATAGGAAACGTCCTTATTTCAGCGACATTAATTTCAAAGAACCGTGTTTATTTAAACATTAGACTATCATTTTTGGGTCTATTTACAGTATCGCTGCAAATTGAACGTACAGACGCCAGCACATCAAGCTACCACAATCTGTCAGATTTCTTTAATAAAATTTCAACCTTATCACAAGAGTAGAAGGTTAAGGTTTGAATGGTAAAATCTGACAGATTCGGGTAGGTTGACCTGCTGGCGTCTGTACGATAGCATTGCTCTTCTCCCTTTAGCATACCGCGTGATACCTAAAAAATAACTAATTTATATCTGACTCGATGAGTACAACTTGTCGTCGTTTAAAACAGAATCTATGCACTGGTTTGAGCACCAAATCAAAACACAAATAAACACAAATTATAGAAACCCTGATTTTTTTCTAATCTTTAAAATTCCACATCTGGAAACAACTACAATTAAAAAAAATATCCAACTTACTACCTACAATTTAAATCGGTGTAGATTTATATCCTAGAGAAGTATTGAAAAAAAAATAGTAATTATTTTAAATCGCGAATAATATTGAAACAAAAGTATGCACATTTTTTTTTAATTATTTAAAACTCTCAGGACAAATTAAAAAAAACTCAAAAAGAGAAAAAAAAAAACTGGGAGATTTGACCCAGAGACCCCTTGCACGAAAGTCAAGCAGGTTACCGACCGGACTGGCTAGTACGTTGACAGTGATTTTCAAATAGCGGTTCTTGTACAAATGTCAACAATGACTGAAAATCAACATATTATAAAATTGCTAATCCCCCAAGGGGAATAGCGTAATTATACATATCCTATTATATGAAGAGCATTTTAAGGAATGTTTGAGGAAAAATTGACTAAATAATATCCAGTGGTTTAGCTTCCAACTAAAAACAAACATCTAAAAACAACAAAATTCAAAATTGCTTATCTCCCAGGAAAAATAGCGTAATAATACATAGCATATAGACAGAAGCGAAATTTACTTTAGGTATTTGAGGCAAATTTTGATCGACTAACTTTTCAGTAGCTATTAAAGCGGTAGGTATAGAACATTTTGTATGGAGTGCGTTATATGTAATAACAGCGTCTACCTCACGACCCAAATTTCGAAAAAGAATAAAAGTTGCATCGCCTGGCGATTTCAGTCCACCTCGTAGGCGCGGGCATAACGGTCGAGTAAAGTTCGTGTTACGTAGTATAAGAAATAAAATATTCATACTGTGACAGGCAATAGACACGGCCTCTTTCTTTTACGCGATTTTATTGGTTTGTTCCGCGTAAAGACCCCTAAGATTTAACAACTCTCTTCCGTCAGTATCGAGTCTTAAAGATTCCAAATCTACCCTTGAGGGTTACGTGGAACGTCACTACAGTAATCACTTTGATCCAGATTCAACCCTAGTTTTTGGATGTCATTAATCAAAATGCCATTCAAGTTATTGAAAGCAAAAGTGTTTAGCAATTTTGTATCTTTTCTATAATGTTTTATATAAAGGTAGTTGGAAACGGCTGCATGGATTTGTCATGGTAGGTTAGGGATTAGGGGTTTAGGTTGCTCAGGGAATCGAATCAAATGAGTCCTCAGTGACGGGATGAAACTACTCGGTTACTGACAAAATCCACGGTGATCATTTAAATAACCTTTACGTTCCAGGGTCGCGGTCAACTCAGATAGTCCCTTGGCAGGATTTAATTCTAAGGGGCCCTTGTCAGATAGCCACGTCGACCCGGTAAAGCTACGCCAAATTGCCGCGGGTATGCTTATTTTTGTAACCGTATGGTAAAAAAAAACATGAACCGAGTGAGCATTATCCTGGTTATAGCTTTAGTCCACGTTTAAAAAATAAGGGGGTAAGAGAAGTTGGCCTTCGACATTTTCTGTGAAAACGCTTTTGGAAAAAAAAATAAACAAATATTTTTCTATAAACTACTATCTAAATCTCAACTTTTGTGCGCCACATTTAGCAGCGCATACAACTGTTATTGAATTGAATACCAGTACTTTATTTGAAGTCAGTTGCCAAAGACTTGCATGCATGGGAACACCGGAGTATTAAAGTCAGTTTGACAGAACCCTTCTTTACTTCAAAGCGGAGGACATCTAATGAGGATTTGCCAACTCAAGAAAGGGGGAAGACTGATGCAAAATATTTGCTAAATTGTCAAGCGTTGAAAGATCCTTCAACGACATCCAAGGAATTAAATGATGAATAGCTTATTCCAAAGTGTTATAATTGAATTCCAGGGCAAAGGAAGAAAATGGCCAGTAGAAACTCCTGTTTCTCATAAACCTCACACTTAAGGGGGATGCTCCAACCAGCCCGCGAAATTCAAATTTTTTTACGTTTTTTGCAATTTGCAGGCCAGTGACATGTTGTAACTTTATAAATATTTGTGTTGCGCAAATAACAAGTATAATTTTAAATATAAAAATTATCAAAAAACTCGCTCCATCAGCTCTCACATAGAAAAGGTGCATCATGTTAAAATCTCCGAAATCTATCTACGATGCACCTTTTCTATGTGAGAGCTGATGGAGCGAATTTTTTGACAATTTTTATATTTAAAGTTATACTTGTTATTTGCGCAACACAAATATTTATAAAGTTACAACATGTCACTGGCCTGCAAATTGCAAAAAACGTAAAAATATTTGAATTTCGCGGGCTACATCGACGCAATCACCTTAAGAGGGAACTCCATCGGGCCTTTTCTCCATACAAACGTATACCGCTGTCTTCATCGTAGATAAATTATTTCGTGGCAAGACTTCAAACCCAGGTATATTGAAAGAAATAAACCTGTGTGTGCCCGAGAACTATGTATTGAGAAGGCGGAGACCACGTCTATTGGCGGTCCCCAGTGGTAGGACCAATCTACTGAGTAAAGCCCCAATGACGCGTACCTTACGAGTACTTAATGACGTAGCAGAAAATATTGATATTTTTGCTTGTTCTCTGAGTGAGTTCACAAAAACTACAATGTACATTTTATGTAATAGGTATAGTAACTAAAACTGTAATTTTTGCGGCCACACTATTGAATTAGGCAAATCCTGTAATGATAGTGATGTGTGTGTTAATAAATAAATAAATAATGAAAATAAATAAATAATGCCCAAGAAGAAAACAGCTGAATACGAAACGCCTTTTAGGTAAAATCAGTCTGAGCTAGAGTCAACTCGGCGAAGACCGTCTGGCGGGTAAGACCGTACAATAAGCAATAAACAAAGTCTGAATAACCACAGCAATTAAATGAAAATATGGTTCGTTTAAACTGTTTAAACTTTTTTTTTTTTGTAGTTTGGATTGTCTTGCTGTGGTTATTCAGACCTTGTTGTATTGCTTATTGTACGGTCCTACCCGCCAGACGGTTTTCGCCGAGCAGTTGTCCCTTTCGCACACAACCCGCTTGGGTAGGCGCAACGCGACTGCAACAGTGTTTTCAAATACCTATTTTTCAAAATCTTCGGGACTACCGTCCCCTCTTAATAACTACATAAATATTTACCCAAACATTTAAGCTCCTACTTAAAACCCAACACAGAACACAACAGAACAAACTCAGGAACACGTGTAACGGAACGGTGTGACAAACTCCTTGGTCGACCCTCGAAACAGCCGGCCAAACTGGGCCAGTTAGCCAAGTTAAATTGGCCAAGTGTTGGCAACTTTTTAACTAGTGTTTACCCACTTTGTGTGAAATATTGTTTTTGTTGAGACGTTTTCGGTTGTGGAGAACATACGTAAGTAGTTTGGTTTTGAGGACGAATGGAAGCTAGTTCCTATTGATTTTGTTGTTAGAGCGGTATCAGACGATTCACTTGAGTGAACAGAGGTTTCCAAACGGCCACTTTAAGCAATACTCCTAAAGCGCAGGCCACACGGAATAGTCGTAACACGAGGACGCGTCGCAGACAGGCGCAGATGTACAAGCGTTGCGCCTGCGACGCACCTCTTCTGTATGTTTTGCGTCGCGAAAGGGACGCTGCGCTGCATAGAAAAAATATGTCTCCGCCTCGTCTGCATCCTACGTATTTTCTGAGTGGCCAGTAGCTAATAATCCACTTCACATTCTTTTGTCACATTCATGAAATTGGAATAATACTTACTGATCGTTGTTTTATATAGACCCTTAAGTTCACTAAGGAGCATTTTATTTAATTCCATGTTTTTAGCACGGATGCATTAGATACAAATATACGTTAATCTGCTTCGATCACGTCGTTTTTCGAAGCTATAACTCAACTAGCTATAAAACAACGTCGTTGGAGCATCATCATCATCAGCATGTATTCGTCCACTTCTGCAATTCACTTCGCCTCTCCCAAAGTACGCCACTGAGCCAGGATTTAAGCTTTCCTCATTGTATCGTCGATACAATTGAAACAAAATGTAAAGCACCTTAGTAAAATGTTTAAAAACAGCAGACGAAAATGGCAGTCTTAAAAAATTGAGTGCAATTAATGAGCGTTCATACATAAAAATTCTTGTGACGATCGACTGATTGTCTGTGCAATAAACTAAACAATCACTCGAGTGAATCGTTCACTCATATGAAACGTCTAGTATTACCTTTAAGTAACTCTAGTTGGTTGTAGGTTGAAACTTTGAAGCCAATAAACTGTAATATAATGTTCCCACGTTCGAGTTAACTTGTTAGGTTCCAGTTACTGACGTAGTACCTAGAATTTCTACTTACCGACTGCTGGGTCCCGGGTTTGAAATTAGAGTTGAGTAAAGTGTAAATGGGTTTCCTAGGAAGCCTTGACTCTAGATTTGTGTACGTTTAACACTCATGCTGTATGCTGTTTGATAAATGTAATTAACTAACTAATATTGTAAATGCGAAAGTTTGGATGTTTGGTCTATGATCGTGAAGGATTGCCGTCTCACCGGTATTGGTTCCGATGATCAGGCGCAGGACCAACTACTTAATGTGTTTTCTTAGGCACGTGGTTATAATTCAAAATTACCGGCAACTTCCAAACTACAAGCTGCCTTTTTTTTAAACGTGGTAAAATCATCAAATGAATCCTCCCACCCCGGGCAGGGACTGTCAGAATTTTGACTGACTAAAATCCACGCAAGTTATTCAAGTTTTGCACCGTATGCTCCACCGTGTCCTCCGGGCGATCTTCGCAGTGATGACAGGCGTTTCCTCCCTTCGCATCGGACACAGTTACCTCCCGAAACTTCCGTGTCCGGTGAGGACCTGCATCAAGCGGTAGGTCAGGACGCCGTGACTCCTATCCAGCCACTCCTCAAAGAGGGGTCTTACCGCCGCGATTGCGGCGTGCCCGAAACTACGGGCTGCCTATGAGAAATTCTTATAAAAAAACCCAACAGCCCTTTTGAATTTTTGGAAAACGCCAAGGCAAAAGTGCGACAAAGTCCCAAAGAATTTAGCTGCCTTAGATCTTGTAGTGAAATTAATCTAAATGTAGGACTTCGGCTCAATTCCTTTGAAAAAAAGGCTGTCATTGACATTAGCTTATCACAAATTCAATACTACCTATAGCCATAAAAAACCTATAAAACCCAATACCTAAATACATACTTAACCCAGAAATCGACACATAATAAGTTATTCTCCACATCAATTCGACGTATCACCACCACAGGTCAATGTTCTACATTTAACCTTATTTATAAGTTTATAGACCTCTGTTTACAGTGTTTGTTAAGTCATCATCTGCCTGCCTTTTCTCAACTATATTGGGGTCGGCTTCCATTAGAACCAGATGCAGCTGGATATACATATAAATCAGAATTTTACATGGAGCAACTGCCTGTCGGACCTCCACAACCCAGTAATTGGGCAATACGATACCCCATGGTAAGACTGGTTGTCAGACTTTACAGCTTCTGACTAACAGTAACGACTGTCAAATATCCACAAATGACAGCCGGGACTAACGGCTTTACGTGCTTTCCGAGGCATTGTTCTATATTATTTATTTACGTGGTAAAATTATGAAATGAGTCTTCTCAGACTGTGGTCAAACTTCTCCACCATCCACCGAGTTCCTTCAATTGTCCTTTACGTTCCAGGGTCACGGTTTCCTGGTTGGACAGTTCCGAAAGGCAGGCTTTTGGCTCTCTATTTCCAAGTCAGATTGCTGACAGCTCTTTGAGACGCGCGTGTAAGGTACGATTCACACCAAGCGGCCGGGCCCGGCGGCATTTTACAGGTTTGGGTTTGCGGTAATGAACATTGAAATCTATCAACAGTAAATACAGTTCATGTTTGCTTGCAAAGTTATCTCCTTGGGCATTCAGCGACACGTAACGACGTATCCCGTAAGTTGCATGCAAATATGAACTGTATTTACTGTTGATAGATTTCAATGTTCTTTACCGCATTGTAAAATGCCGCCGGGCCAGGCTGGTTGGTGTGAATCTTACCTATCACGACGCATCGTCGATCTGGACATGCTCCATGATTGCACGGCGAGTTACCCAATACGGCGTCTGCATCCCGCGTCTTCGTTGACCAAAAATTGCCTTGCGATGGCCGACGCTATAGTCGTCTTCCATGGCGGCTGAGTCATGAGGTAGAAGCTCTCCTTTCCACCTCTTCCTTCGATAGCAAAACTGCTTCGCAGGAGGAGGTCGTGTTCTATGTCACTTGGGATCAACACAATATGATATTTCTTCCATTTTCCCTTGTCAGTCGTCGCTCTATCATTAACTCATTAGTACTTTCAAACATTATCACTATAATTATAGAAGAAAACCAGCCATTCTTTTTTTTTTCAAACAGCCTTCATATATACAGCCTCGAACAATTTCTAGAAATGCCTGCACTAACCATTACAAACTTATTAGTTATTAATGATCTATCATTATTGCATCAATGACTACCTTCAAAGACTACCATATTTATTATTTATGAAAGACTAGTACTTTTTTATCGACTTTTCCTAGTTTTTTTTTTCAGTATTGACCTGACAACTGAAAATGTGATCATGTTGGAATGACGAAGACTTGGACCCTAGTTTAACTTCAGTTTACTTTTAAAACCAGTACCCTTAGCACGAATTTTCAGTATTTGAGACGTAAAGTAAACTGGAATTTTGACAATTTCAAATTGACAATTTACAAGGAAAAAATTAGTTCTTGTTCCGCACACCAGAGGCGCTGTTCCATTTTTTCATACAAAAACGCTGTAAATACTGGAAAGACGCTGTAAAGTAAAAGAGTGAATATTCGTGCTAAGGGGTTCAACATTTTAGTTAAACGTAACAAACATACGAACAAGCAGTCATATTTTCGCATTAAAAACATTAGTAGACAATATGAACAGGCGTGTCTACCAATATTTTCCTTCAATCGATTGCTATACGGCTTTCCAGAAATCATTATACTGAAGCTTTGATGTCGATTCAAAGGAAAATAATTATATGTTAGTATTAAGTTTCCTAGTAGCTTATACCCGTGGCTTTTAGCACATCGGTAAAGGTCCGTCCACACAGACCGAGCAGGCTCGCGAGGCATTTGCGCGCGAGGAAACTGCCTCGCGAGGCTGCAATTGCTCTGTGTGGACGCGTCTATTGTTTCTCAATCGAGACACGAAACAATATACGCGAGCAAAACAAAAAGCCGACACTGGATGGCTCGGGCGGTCGGTCGCTAACCCGCGACAGCGCGCGCTTGCCTCGGCCGAGACACGTCCACACTAACCGAGCTGATTCGCGCGGCAAATGCCTCGCGAGGCATGCTCGCTCTGTGTGGACGCACCTAATAGGCATGTTGACAACATGAATAAATTGAAAATTTAATTAGCCCGAAAGCTAGAGTTTTGAAAAGTAATAGACACGTTTTTATTCTTTTGTGAAATCAAAGCATATTTACAAAATTGAAAGATCCTTAGAATTTTCTAACAGAGTAGATCATTTATTAACAAACCATAGTTGGATTTGATTCTTTTTCTGTTTTGATAAGACTGGCCTGTTGGTCTAGTGGTTAGCTGTGACTCTGACTGCTATGCCGGAGGCCGTAGGTTCGATTCCCACTCAGAACAAATGTTTGTGTGTTGAGCACCATCATTTGTTCTGTGTCTGGGTGTAATTTATCTATAACTAGCAAACCCGGCGAACTCCGTTTCGCCACCAGATGGCTTCGTTTTTTTCTTTGCTATAAATCTCACGGAGCCCGAGACCTTTCCAACGAATGCAAAACCGTGGAAATCGGTTCGTGCGTTCTGGAGTTATAGCGTCAGGAAGGAAAACCCGACTTATTTTTATATGTATAGTAGATATGTATGTATTTAGAAATATATAAGTATGTTTATCAGTGTTGTCTAGTACTCATTACACAAGCTCTGCTTAGCTTGGGACTAGATGGCGTTGTGTGATAGTTGTGGAATATTATTAATATTATATTATTAGGTTTGTTTTCTCCAAATATAAAACTACTAATAAACATTTTGATGCACAAAAGTCCAACGAATTTAAATACCAGTATAAAATATTAAATTTCAGCCCCATTGCGTTAAACCAGCCTGTATTTTCAGTAAAATGTACGCTTGCATTAACACTATTACTGCCTGGATATTATTATGATTCTCGCTCACGTTGCCATCCAAAATATTTGTATTACATAACTTCTCGACTGTTTTTCTAAAAGGGGTAAGCTTGTGACTGAATAAAATGAATCGCTGAATGTGTTGCTAAGCGCAAATCTCGAAAGAAGCTGGCCCTTATAGCCAAATGAAAAAAAATCTGGAACCCCTCCACAAATACATAAACTTTATGGTATTGTATTAAAGTTCAAATTGACTGTTAAGTATTAGGTATTACGAATCTTTTATAGAGAAAAATGTCTTTTGAGGCATTTTTTTTCTCATAAAGAGCCATTTTCGTACTTCAAGAAATATTATTAAAAGAATTAGCGAAATCGGTTCAGGGCCTGTAGCCAAACGGCAAGCGACATTCGCTAACGTTCAGCAGTCGCCAATACATTTTCAACTTTATTGCATAAATTTGAAAATCTATCAAAGATTACAGATCGTTTTCGTTTGTTTCGTTCGCTTTCGCTCAGCAGTCTTTACTAGATTTTCAACTTTTTGCAATGGGGTATAAAGTTGAAAATGTATTGGCGACTGCTGAACGTTAGCGAATGTCGCTTGCCGTTTGGCTACAGGCCCTGAACCGATTTCGCTAATTCTTTTAATAATATTTCTTGAAGTACGAAAATGGCTCTTTATGAGAAAAAAAATGCCTCAAAAGACATTTTTCTCTATAAAAGATTCGTAATACCTAATACTTAAGGCTGCCGTCTTCTTTTGCAAAAAATTGAATCGCGTTCGGCCAGTCGATCGTACGTCAAATTTCGGGCTCCCTTCCCGCAATCCCCCGCATACATCCTGCCCACTGAATTATTATAAAACAATTTTGATGCGGTATGAACATTGCTCTACTAAGGATTATTTAAAAGGAGTTATAGAATTTTTGCTTAATAAGGAGTTTTAATATGACTTGGTTTCAGGGTTGGAAAAAAAAAACAGTTTTTTTTTAATTTATAAAACAAACTGTGACAATTCAAAATGTTTTAGAAAAGTGTTTTTTTTTTTAGTTTCTGGTTCTTTTTTAAAATTAATTCCACCTTGTTTGTTGATGTCTAAACGTATATATATCAATTATGTTTCATTTCTAGACCACATCTTTTCAAATTCACCCTTTGTAATGAATTTTTTACGAAAAATGATCAATGGAATAAAAACATGTGATGTTTTTTTTCTAAAAATTTTAAGCATTATTTCATTACAGTGTCAATAAAAGTTAAAAATATGACATAACAATGGCATTAAACTCAAAAGGTTTTATGTCAAACTATTTAGACTCCTGAATATTAATTTGTTTTCATTTTATATGCATTCATCTGCCTTAAAAAGTAGTTGAAACGGGTAATAAAAAACACTGTTTAATTTCAAACTTTTTTAAACAGGTGTTTTAAAACAACTTGTTTTCATCATGCCAACCCTGTTTGGTTTGTAATAATACGAGTATCACACAAGTGTTTTAATACTATTTAAATATTCTCATAGGTTAAATTCTGTTAGGTTTAATTTGTTAAACACAATCGTGTTTAACTAATTAAACCTAAAAAAAGGTCAGTGCAGCAGACATGTTGGCAAAGGAAGAGGCGGGACGCGTGAGAGAGAGGACAGCGTAAATCTTACATCCAGCCGCAGTGGTAAACCCAGAACATAATAGGCTATTAAAGAACGCCGTGAATTTAAGTCAGTACAAGTTTGACAGTATCTCCCGCTTGGCCTGGGGAGGACTCATTTGATGATTTTATCATGAAAAAAAAGTCATGGGCCATGCCCGGGTCGACAGCGCGTTGTGTCCTACGAGCGCCTCAAATAGCGTCAGCATGATGACGGGGTCCCCCTCTAGAGGGCTAAAGCCTGCTGTCGTCGCGGTACTCATTACCGTGACCCCGGAACATTAAGGGCTATTTGAAGGACACCGTGGATTTTAGTCAGTACAAATCTGACAGTCCCATCCAAGGACTGCACTCCTTGTCATAGGCACAGTCCATTACCACCGGGAGACAGAGAAACCAACGGTTTTGTTACTTGCTGGATTTTAATGAAGGAGCAATGTTAGCGAACGTGAAAGTGAGAAAAAACAAACTAAATTTTAAATGTCAATAAGGTCGAAAATAGTTTGAACATGTTTTTTAAATTGCTTAACGATAGCAAGTTAAAAGAACAGCTTCAAGCGATTTTCGACCTTATTGACATTTATGCAAAAACCGGATTTTAATGAAGGAGCATTGTTAGCGAACGTGAAAGTGAGAAAAAACAAACTAAATTTTAAATATCAATAAGGTCGAAAATAGTTTGAACATGTTTTTTAAATTGCTTAACGATAGCAAGTTAAAAGAACAGCTTCAAGCGATTTTCGACCTTATTGACATTTATGCAAAAACCGGATTTTAATGAAGGAGCAATGTTAGCGAACGTGAAAGTGAGAAAAAACAAACTAAATTTTAAATGTCATTAAGGTCGAAAATAGTTTGAACATGTTTTTTAAATTGCTTAACGATAGCAAGTTAAAAAAACAGCTTCAAGCGAGTTTCGACCTTATTGACATTTATGCAAAAACCGGATTTTAATGAAGGAGCAATGTTAGCGAACGTGAAAGTGAGAAAAAACAAACTAAATTTTAAATATCAATAAGGTCGAAAATAGTTTGAACATGTTTTTTAAATTGCTTAACGATAGCAAGTTAAAAGAACAGCTTCAAGCGATTTTCGACCTTATTGACATTTATGCAAAAACCGGATTTTAATGAAGGAGCAATGTTAGCGATCGTGAAAGTGAGAAAAAACAAACTAAATTTTAAATGTCAATAAGGTCGGAATTCGCTCCAACTTGTTTAGTTACTTTCCATATCTTTTAACAATAATCGGTTCACAACTGAAAATTCTGTAGGAAATTTGACAATTAATTCCTCTTTTTCTACCCCTATAGGCCGAGTTTAATTTTGATATTTAAATGGGACCAACTTTCTGATAAACTCTGTCCGACAAAAAAAAACAGATTTTTTTATATTGGACCACCTTAGAGAAAGTAAAGAATGGTCATAAATAAAAAATATAAAAAATATATACGAATGTCGAATTGAGAACCTCCTCCTTTTTTTCCGTCGGTTAAAAAATATATTTTAACATAATAAAGTAGAGCAACCTGAGATGCGTAACTGCGCGTCATCACCGTTAGAGCGAGAGAAGGTGCGAGCGAGAGGGACCAACAAAAATTCGTCGTGGATCTCACGTCCAATCGCTCCGGCCGTCCACCGGCCACTAAGGAATTTCTCTTGCAATTCTCGTTTATAAACACTTTTTGAGAGGTTATTTGAGATATTTTTTATTGTTAAAAAAAGCGCTTTAGGTACAATTTTTTTTTTGAATTTGCTTTATTGATCTGTTGGCATCAAGATAATGTAATATTACATACCTACGATGCATAGTCCCTATGAAAAAAAACCATTTATTAAGAGATGAAATCCGAGAATTTTGATGATATTCCGCCATCTTAATTAAGAAAATGGAAGATAAATATAAAAAACTAATCAGCGCAGTTTGAAGACGAGGATATTGCGGTCATTATGCGCTGATCAGATTTTTAAATGAATTCTTCATTGTCTCAGATTGAGTGCACCAACGTAACTCGCAATGACGTTGGGCAGGAAAGAGCTGTTTTGAACGCTTGAATTACCTAATATAATCTACTTAAATCAACTTTAAAAAAATAACTAGCTGTTACTTATATTATGGTTATTTATGTGCAATAATAATATTTCAAGCTATTGCACTATTTTGTTCAAAAATCACAAACAAAGTTACGCAAATAATTCGGCGCGCGTGAATTCTACAAGACCTGCCCCTTAACAGTCAATTTGAACTTTAATACAATACCATAAAGTTTATGTATTTGTGGAGGGGTTCCAGAAAGTCAAAGAAATTGAGTGACGAAGGCGGTACGACATTTGCCAGGCCAGCTAGTAATTAATACTTTGACTTTTTCGATCTCAGAAGCGACTTTAAAAACAGCTGGAAAAAAACTAGAACAAAATCCACAATTTTCCATTTAAAAAAACTTGTATACAATAAACGTTAAACCCGGTTCCTAGTTAATAGAGCCGTTACTGTACTGCTTAATTGACCTCACAGAGATGAACAGAAGGTGCAAGCAAAGAAAATAATACCAAGTGACCCTGATTACTATGCCGGAAGTCGTGGGTTCGATTCCCACCCAGGACAAAAGTTTGTGTGATGAGCACGATCGTTTGTTCTGTGTATGGGTGTAATTTATCTATAATATGCATGTATGTATTTAGAAATATATAAGTATGTTTATCAGTACCCATAACACAAGCTCTGCTTAGCTTGGGACTAGATGGCGTTGTGTGATAGTTGTACAAAAAAAAGTCCCTTAACTTTCTGTGCCCGTCTTTATAGTGGCTACACTGTTTAGCTGACATTCTATTATTATAAGCAGAATTGTGCTACGGTCACTATAATAGAGAGTGTAATTTTCTGACTAAATCATTATTACCGTACTGTCGTACTTTGATAAGCTAATTAGAATACTCGAGCTTGATTAAATTACCAACTAGCATATTCCCCCGGCTTTGCTCTTAAAGTTCGATAATTGTCCCACAGGATTGTAAACCTAAGGAGCAGTGGTGGCCTATTGGTATCGGTCCCGACTTACGAGTTGTAGGTCGTGAGTTCGAACCCCACCAGGAGCATTACTTTTTGTAATTTATTTCATCACCACTGCTCTCAAAACGGTGAAGGAAAACATCGAGAGGAAGCCGGCATGTCCTAGAACTAAAAATTCGAAGACATGTGACATCTGCCAACCCGCACTGTGCCCGCGTGGTAGATTATGGCCCACTCCCTCTCACAAGAGGGGAAGCCTGTGTCCCAGCAGTGAGGACATTATAAGCTAGGTATGTATTGTAAACCTTATCACAATAGTGGAAGGTTAATGTTTGATTGGTCAAGTTTGATCAGATTTTGGTAGGTTGACCTGCTGGTGTCTGTACTTGCTTGTTAAAAAATATTGTATGTCTTAAAACAACAGGTAATAAATTAAGTGTACATCAAAATTTCATTCAATTTGGTTCAGCCGTTTGTGCGTGATTGAGAAACTAACATCCACAAGTACAAACTTTCGCATGTTTTTTTTTCTTCAAAACTTTTGTCACCATTAGGAATTTCTCCTGTATTGGAAGTGCGTTTACTTAGAAACTTACATACCCAGACCCAAAACAACTATTTTTAGGTCATACAAGTAATTGTTGTGTCCGGGCATCGAACCAGCGACACGATTGCTCAGCCATTGCGTCAACCGTGCCGTCAAAATTTATTAAAATCTAACTAACATCAAACTTTAACTTGCTCAGCGATACTCGTTCAGCGATGCTCGCTTACTCGTTCCTCGCGTTCAGTACGGTGAATGAAATGTTACATAAAGCGACCGCAGGCGAGTAGCGCGAGTAATCGCTCGTCGTACTTGAACACTCGCTGTCGCCCGGCGACAAAACTATCGAAACTACACTCGCTTCCCGCCGATCACCAACTATTTTTAGAGTTTATAGTTCAACTCGTTACTCGTTTATCGTCGGCGGTCGGACCACGGCCTTAAGAAATAAACAATACTCATTTCTTCTTCCCGACTTAATCCAAAGCTTTTCATTAAATTCTCTAGTAAGACTTCAGATTTACAGGTACCTTATTCTTACCTAGGTCATATTCCCGCAAAAAATATTGCTCATTTTCTTAAGCTCGGCATTCAATACTACTTGCCTTTTAGGTCAAGAGTTCTTATTAAAACCTTTCGATTTCTTCTTTTGTTTTTTGTAATGAAATACAATCCAATTATTGAGCTTTTATTTTCGTTCTTTCTTGATATTAGTAAAATTAATCTGAAAGAAAAATACTTATTTCTTTTGAACCATTGCTATAGTTTTATAGATAAGATAATTTGAGCCGCTATTCTAATAACCATTTCGTATAAAAAAAATTGCACCCCACACTAGATTTTTTTTCTATAATTATCGTGAATGCATTTAAAGATATAAAAAATCACATTCACAAACACTCAGACCTTTTTTCTGACTTTTTTTACGACTTATTCATCTATTTTTCACATCAAAGCCGATACCATGACAACTGATTTCCACACAGTTTCTCGGTTATCAAGCATCTCGTCCCATTCACCTTTTCTAAATATAAAGCAAACAAATCTTAACGAGTCTGCTTTGAACGCATAATTAATACTAATAAATTAGGCTTGTCACATAAACTCAGGCTGAATCACGAGTGCTAACATTATTTATGGCTATACTGCTGCTGTCCCATCTTTCATCGTAGGATTTATGGTGATGTTCTTAGCACGGCCGTATTTAACTTTTGGGGGCCCTGGGTACAAACAATGGGGCCCAAAGAACCGGTAGCGTAATTTTTTTTTGACGTGATAACCTCTTATAATTCGATGGCTGCACGCTAGAAAAAAGATGACGTCATGCGGCTTTACCTCGCTCTGTAGCATTCCGTAGCAACGGCGTGTCAATTGTTTGTTTATAGCAACGTAAGTGCAGTATTTTCTTACGACGTTGTCACGTTGAACTATCGTCAGTAAACTGACTTTACAGACAACCAATTTTTTTTTCATCGCCTGTTCACACCACGGCTGGGCAAAGACCTGCCCCAATTTCTTTCACAAACTTTTCCCGCACCACTTCGAACCGGCCGTCGTGATTAACTTCTAAGCGTCACCTCTTTTTGAGCCGCTTTTGGCGGCAAGTTTGACTATTCATACAATAAAGAGTATTCCACCGGAAAAGGACGGCCTAGGGAGACCTACTTTGACCTTCTTGATGAAATGCTACAGAAAGATGGAGTGCGTAGTACTCGCAATCAGCGTGCGTACGTGTATAACTAAATGTATGAATGTGGATGAGACGAAAGGATTATGGAAAGATCGTTGTGGGTGGCGCTCTATAGTTTCTACCTACGACCCTCATGAAAAAAGGGTATGTGTGTAAAAAAACAATTCTCATCTTGCGAATAAAGAATTATAACAATGTAGGGTAATATGAAAACTAGCTTGATTTTTTATAGGAAATTGGGGCTTTAAAAGATTTCGGGGCCTTAGGTACCCAGAGTACCCGTTGGATAATACGGCCCTGTTTTTATGAGTTTATCTTTAGACTAGATCTCCAGGTGATATATGTTTTCGTTACAATCTGGCAGAGAGCTTGCGTGGTACCTATTACGTAACACCAAGATCTTTTTTTTTTTTCAATAAAGTTGTTGCCCACACTAGAAATTGCACACTAGAAAGAAATCAATTCAAGAGTTTTGGAGATTCATTCAATAAAACTGAGAGCAGTTGCCCAGTGGTATCGGTCCCGACTTACGAGTTGTAGGTCGGGGTTTCGAACCCCGCCAGGCTCATTACTTTGTGTAATTTATTTCATCACCACTGCTTTCAAAACGGTGAAGGAAAACATCGTGAGGAAACCGGCATGTCCTAGAACCAAAAATTCGAAGACATGTGACATCTACCAACACGCACTGGGCTCGCTTGTTGGATTCTGGCCCACTCCCTCTCACAGAACGGAGGCCAGTGTCCCAGCAGTGGGAACATTATAGGCTGATGATGATGATTCAATGAAACTTACAAACTTAACTTTATAATGGATATTGTAGATACGAGTAAATTAAATGGCTAGTTATAACTAAAACCACATTTAAAATGCATGAAGTCCTAGATAATTGTGAAAGTCTGCAAGCCAGCCAGTCTGTAACAGCTGAATTAATTCGCAAAAGATAAAATGACTGTGGATTAGCTCGCCGCGCTTATTTCGCGTTCCGTAGAACTAGTTTTATGTTGGTAAGCTGCGGTATGGTTTAATTAATTGTTTTCTCGTTTTAATACCTAAGTAGTACTTCTAGTAAATGTTTTGAAACCTAAGATTTTTGATTATTTTTCTAATAATGGTTGATAATTAACTAATATTCGTTGTCTTACATTCTAAATCTGTATTTTAAATAAATAATCTAAAAAGAAGAAGAAATACGACCGTCACAAAAACACTTCGATTTTTTAAAGCGATTGCAAACTTTTATATGTGTGTTTACCAGGTGTGTACCAGGAGAAATTCCAATTGTTTTTTTTTAATATTTATTCCACAACTATCACACAACGCCATCTATTCCCAAGCTAAGCAGAGCTTGTGTTATGGATACTAGACAACTGATAAACATACTTATATATTTCTAAATACATACCTAATAAAGATAAATTACACCCAGACACAGAACAAATTTTAATGATCATGCTCATTACACAAACATTTGTCCTGGGTGTGAATTCACGAACTCCGGCATTGCAGTCAGGGTCACTAACCACTAGACCAACAGGCCCATCAAAGTATGTGTGTGTGTATTGTGGGGCAAAGTTAAAAACAAAAAACTAACACGGCGAATCTGCTAATAATTATCTTCCTTAAACGTCTCAACCCTACATCTGCAGACGGGGACTAGTTTGACCTTCGACAACCCACGTGACCTTCGCCCCATCAATTAGGACTCCTCACACGTCCGTCAGACGTACCTTTTTTCACTTCCTTTTGAGTTGTAATTAGTTTTACGACCTTTGACATAGCAGCTGGGTTCTCAAAGTTTCGGTATTGAAGTCACGATTATGGGTTACTAGCTTAGAGTCCGCGGATTCGGCTATGTCAAGTTTAGCTATTGTATTACTAGATTGTAGGGTGCTATTGGGATATGAAGTACCCTACTTAATACTTTGTGGTTTACCTACTGACTGTTAACAGCGGCTGCTTTGCTCGCTAAATCTCGAAAACAATCCCACAGGAAGATAAAATTGCGTTAACAACTAATATATGTGTTAATCCAGGTTATAAACTATCTGTGTACCAAATTTTTATTCAAATCCGTTCAGTGGTTTTTGCGTGAAAGAGGAACAAAAGTCCATCCAAACAAATTTTCTCGTTTTTCAAGCAAGAATTAAGAGAATCGTCTACCGAACGCTCGTCTCTACTAAAAGAGAAAACGTATTTCTACCCCTAATGTTATCCTGTCTCAATGATTTTTTAGAATGCTTCTGACACAGGAAATACTAGGTCTATAGGTTTTCTTTTTTTCAAAAGTAAATCTTTGGCGCCTGTAACTTTCAAACTATTATAAATTTTGAAAAAAAGAAAACCTGTAAATCTAGTTTTTTACTGTGTAGGAAGTATTCCAAAAAAACATTGAGATAGGATAACATTTAGGGGTAGGAAAACGTTTTCTCTTTTAGTATGGACGAACGCTCGGTAGACGATGCTCTTAAGATAAACGATAAAAACAAATCAACTTTACATTTTAGAAAGCTGATAGTTCTAACACAGCAACAGTTCCCATCCAATCAGGAAACAGCGCACGTCTATGGGACCCATTCAATTCTTCAACGAACGCCTTCGGGACGCATTCAGGTCATTTGTATTCCATCCCTCTCGCCAATCCTATGTTCATTAACTTTGCATTTGTCAGCTACATCACTTGCTACTTTATTACATGTGGAAGAAGATGAATTTTTGCAAATTCCAATTGGTTAACCACTTGTAGCGAATATTTTGACGCTGATACCGAAAATGTACAGACAATTTGCCTTCTCGACTAGTCCTACCTATTTAAGTCTACTAAACAGCTAATAGGCTACTACCGGACGGCGGCTATCGGGGTTTTCTGCATTTTTTTCATCATCATCATCAGTCTATTAATGTTCCCATTGCTAGGACGCAGGCCTCCTATCTGTGAGAGGGAGTGGTCATAATCCGCCACGCGGAGCCAGTGCGAATTGGTAGATGTCACATGTCTTCGAATTTTTCGGTTCTAGGACATGCCGGTTAATCCTCGCGATGTTTTCCTTCACCGTTTTGAGAGCAGTGGTGATGAAATAAATTTCACAAAGTAATGCGCCTGGCGGGGTCCGAACCCACGACACTCGTAAGTCGGGACCGATACCACTGGGCCACCACTGCTCTCATGCTGCATGTTCTTATTTTAATATATTCAGCCTTTGATTTATGATCACTGCTGGGGCGCTGGTCTACTGTCTGTGACTGGGCCTCGCATTTCTTTTTTTAAGAAGTGATACGCCTTTTGCAAAAACAAAATAAAAAAACACAAAAGTAAAAACAACTCGTAATATTTCCACTAGTGCCAAGCTGGGCTCTTATCTCCAAATCATAACGCCAGTCTTACCCAGAATATCCTCAATAATTGCATCCTTAATAAGCAATATTGTCTCTCAATCATACGTATATGACGACAAAGTACTACTACAAAACTTCAAATAAAATATCACACCTACTTCTGCAACTCTAAACGAAAATACAATCTTGTCGTACATTGTCAACCCTCTAGTGCCCGCGTGACACTAAAATGATCAGTGCCCGTTTTGTCCCGACAATCAGGGACTCGCCTGACGCGCGCGGGACGCACACCGCTCTGTCTTATAGTTCCTTGTTGCGTGGTGCGAGTCACAAGCGGCAAGTTGATTTTATTAAAGGTAAAATTGAATTGGTGTAAGCCTGTGTGTCGACTGCCATAGGTTGAGGCTTGTAAAAATATCTTTTATCAGGTCAAATATTAAGCTGACAGTTAAGATTCAAAACATGTAAAATAAATATTTAATTTAGAGGTTTCCCCACAATAGTAATTCTTCCTGTATCGTGTGTGCGTTTGTAGAAATTTAAATACACAGACACAAACAGCCAGACTCGGAAGAACTCCTTGTAAGTCGTACATTTATATTTGTTCTGTTCGGGAATCGAACCCAAGATATGCTGTGCAGCAGTGAATGGCGTTATCATTACGCCAACCGTGCTGTCAATTCAGAGAACGCAAAACTAAACTTTAATTAAAATATCTTATAAAAGAGACTTTTAAAAGGTACTCAACTAAGTTCTCACGTACACATTGTTAAACATACACGTATTTTAAAATCAATCCAACTTTAAAATTACTTTACTACAAAACTTCACATACATAATCACATCTTTATATTCTAAGTTCAAAGTCACACCTGTGAAACATCGTCAACCCTCCACTGAAATGATCAGTGCCCGTTTGTCCCGACAATAAGGCACGCAGCTCACGCTCGCGGGACGAACACCGCTTTGTCTTACAGTTCCTTGTTGCGTGGTACAAGTTACAAGTGGCTGGTTGATTTTATGAAGAAAAAACATAAAAAAAGTACCGACTTCAAAAATAAATATAAAAAAGTTTAAAATAACCTTTCTTTCGGAAGTCGGTGGCATTGATTTTCATTTTATATTATTTCATTGACTATTGCCACCGACTTCCGAAAGAAAGGTTATTTTAAACTTTTTTATATTTATTTTTGAAGTCGGTACTTTTTTTTATAGTTTTTATTTTACCCTTTTTAGTTTATTTATTAAATATTCAACCCAAATTCTTGTAAAATACAAAGTTTTCTTACATGATGTGCACTAATCTTGTAATCCGTCACAACGAAAAAATCCATATCTCTAAAACTACTGAACCGATTTTGATGAAACTTGCAATATACCCTAAGTTGAACAATACCTAGTACAACAAAAAAAGAATTACTTAAATCGGACTTGTAGTTCCGGAGATATGCGTGCACAAACATAAAAACATACATACATACACTTATGAAATTTGGTACATTTGTTCAGACGCTGATATAGACTAACATATACGAAAACTGGGCAATTCTGACAATATTACATACATACGGGTCGAATTGATAACCTCCTTTTTTTGAAGTCGGTAAAAAAAATTAATCCTTTCAACCAATAACTGCCATGTTGGGTAAACTGGTAAAAAGTTTAATAATGCATAGATGCACGATAAAGGCCACGTGGGTTTGGAAGTTATCGTGGAATGCAAAGGGCAATCAAAAAAATTTTATGGTTTTTAGTCAGAAACAGTTTTACAGACTTTTCCGCTCCACCCAGGGCTGTAGAACATTTTTGTTGCCTTTACGGCTACATACCATTACATCATTTTCGACAAAAAGGCAAAATAGCATCAAAATAGTGGCATTATGCCTACTAAAACAAAAATGCAGAAATAATGAAGACTCGGCATTACTTAAACTTGTGAAAATCTTGAAATAGATACTTTCAATTTTATGCTTACTATGTCGCTCATACGAGTATTGCGCATTAATTTTATTTATGAAGTAATTATTAAATAGAGTCTAATCATGGTAGTTGTGTAATTCTTTACGATCCTTAGAACCTCCAACATCACTAGTAATAAATAAAACGCTTCATCTTATGAATTGTCCCACAACCACTTTTCACACAATATCGTCTCGTGAAACTTGCACCAAGTTTCGAATGTCCTACTTTGTAAGCGTTGAAGCTCCCAACTAGAAACTTTTCAACTACAGTTTTTGTCCATTTTTATTCATTTATTAATCTAAAAGAAATAGCATTTAATTTTAAATTAAATTGCAGGTTTCATTAAATCATGGAAGATAGAATCGGCGAGTCTTTTCAGTATAAAAAATAAAACCTTCTTCTATAAAACCTTGTTTCGGGTCTGGCTGATTGTTTGTATATTTGTAAACGCATCCACGATTTTAAGAGAAAAGACGTTATAAAAAAACTTTGAACTCATTACATACAGCTATTGTCGTTCAATTGTTTTCTCGGTAATTCTATTCGTGATAAAGCTTCTACAATCTCATTCAATAGCCACAAAGTTATTTGGCAAACATAATTAATGATTATTTTTCTTTTTTTTTTTTGTTTAATTTTGTTTATTCTTGACCCTAGACTAGGTCAGAGGTGAAGTGTACCTATCCAAAAGAAGCCTGTTCACTTTTTTGAAGAGATTCAGGTTGTACTTATATATTCGGTTCTTCTTGCCGTGTATATTATATTAAGGGCTGGTTTTTCAATACTCAGATAACCTCTATCTGAGGAATAAAAATGGCGGTTTGACAGCTTATATTTTTTTTTTATTCGCGCAGCATAGGGTAAGCTATGGTCTTTCGACCTTACCGCCTTCTCTTTCGCCATTCCTTGAATTATTATTTTTTTTTAACTAAAAATGTCTTTCGTTTATTGACAGCTTATCCACAGAAAATATGACTATCAAACCGCTATTTTTATTCCTCAGACAAAAGTTATCTGACCATTGAAAAATCGGCCCTTAGAAGGATATTTATTACCGCTTACCTTATCAATGAAATTAGTATCGACACTTACTTAGTTCTATCCGTCACATCGTACTGAGATTCCATTGATTATTTAATTAGTTTTACTTCGACCGCCATTGTGGTCAATTTGACAAGTGACAGCTAATTATTTTGTTATGCTCCCGTTAACCTGATTATTATTAAGTTAAATGAGTAGAGTAACCACATAATAGCAACATATTTTGATGACTATGAAGACTTATGGTCATTGACTGCTGGCCTTTTAGAGAGACTTTAAGAGTCACTCAACGAGCAATGTAAAGAGCTTTGAGCTCGGAGTTTCTTTGCGGGATAAAATCCGGAACATGGATATTCGGCGAAGAACCAGAGTCACCGACATAGCTAATAAAATTTGCAAGTTGAAGTAGCAATGGGCAGGCCACATCGCTTGTAGAACTGAAAACCGATGGGGAAGAAAAGTTCTCGAGTGGCGACCACGGACCGGAAGACGCAGCGTCGGCAGGCCTCCCACTAGGTGGACCGACGACATCGTAAGGGCCGCGCAAGTGGCGAATTGTCTAAGGGGGAGGCATATGTTCAGCAGTGGAACCCGGCTGATGTTGATGAAGACTTATACAATGGGGTCAGCATACAATAAAGCGGCGTGAAACGGACACTAGATACATGCTGCGTGCATTATTAGGTATATAATTTTTCATCCCCCCACCTCGTAAAGACTATTTTTTCTCTTCGATATCTGAGCGTAAAAGCCGTTTTTATCCTCTAGTGAATAAAGTAAATTGAATTTAGAACATCGTGTGCAATAATGAGTTGTACCAGTAATGCGCCGGCTGACCCCAACAGCTGATCGCTTATTGTGGTGCCCATTTCACGTTCGAAGGTTGTCGTACCACATAAAATTTCAAAAATAGAATTTATTTTTCATCCCCGGGATCTCGGAAATGCTATTTTTCCTCTTCGATATCTGTGGGTAAAAGCCGTTTTTATCCTCTAGTGGATAAAGTAAATTGAATTTGGAACATGCACGTGCACTAAAGAGTTGTGCCAGTAAAGGCGGCTGCTGACCCCTACAGCTGATCGCTTGATGTGGTGCCCATTGAATTCCGAACCAGAATCCTTTGGTGCGTAATCTACTATTAATTTATTACAATCTAAAAAGAATAGAATAGAATAGAAAACATTTATTTGATTATGGACACACACACAGACATAATAAAAAATAAAATCTCAGACTCGGAACCTTCTTGACTCAGAACTTTTCTTTTGCGGTTTTCTTTTCACGTCCTACTTATTGTTAAGAAAAACCAAGATAAAAATAAGAAACTTAAAAACATACTAAACTATATTTTATTTTCTGTAATACTAACCTATAATAACGTAGTAAGTAGTTATTACCTAATCTTTTTTTGCATCTACTCATTTCCTCGCTGAGGTGGGATGAAAAGTTACGTGTTGCACTCGAGTGCAAAGATTTTTCACCTTGTGCTCTTTTGATTCCCTCGCTACCGCTCATGATTCTAATTTTTGAATCACTCGTTGCACTCGTGATTCAATTTTAGAATCATTCGCTTGCTCGGTCATCAAAACTGAGCACGCGGTTAAAAAGCAACTTTGCACTCTTGTATAACAAATAACTATTATTCATCTGTCATTCGTTTTAAAATTGAACATAATTATTAATGTCGTTGCATATTAACCACCAAATAGTAGTTAGCGACAATGGGTTTGTTCGGTCAATTCATCTACTGCGCAGTGTGTCGCCGCCGCCGGTTTGATTCCCGCACGGAACAAATGCTTATATTACCTACAAGTTCCGGGTCGGGGTGTTTATGTATGTGTGGTTCTGTGTTTGTAATTACACAACCACGATACAGAAGAAATTCATAGTTTGCGGTGTAGATTTTTTCAATAAGAATTTCCAAGTAGCAGCCATGGAGTTTAATTTTGTTCCCGGTTAATAATATAGGCTCGCCTCTTAACTACAAATTCACATTTGTTAACTACCCAATCAACAAAAACAAACCTATTCTCTCGAAAGTAATTTCAACCCTGCAATACCGACCGCGTTCAAATTGACCACGACCACAAAATTAGTCTGCAATAATTCTATAATTACGACAGGAAAATTGTCCATTCAATGAATTCATGGGACTATGATACGCCAAAAATGAAATAATCCGCAATGATAATATGTTTATCAAAGATGGGCCATCTTTTACGGGTTTTGGCGCCATGCCAGCCAACGTTGCATTGTGGTTAATGTGTATTAAAGGAGATATGAGCCATAATGTTTTGTTTTTTATTACATTTCCATATTCAGAAGTTGTTAGTTGCGAGTATGGTGTTGTATTTTTGCGGAAAAGGAAAATCATTTTGGAAAATTGTGTTTTTATTTTTCTGTTCTCTGATGACAGTGTTAACGTGAAAAGTGTTTTGTTTTGTTTTGTGGAAAGCTAAAAAAAGGGTTACGAGCAGGATTTGAAACTGCGACCATCTGATTACAGTACACCAGACGGTTGTAACTAATGAGCCGTCGTAGTCGTGCTCATTCTTTGGTTTGAGGATCCTACTTATTTAGTGCAGTATCGAGGATACCTCCTAAACTGCCATGATAAAAATGGAAACCAATAACTTTTTTTTATCATATAGAAATGGACTATGTCAGTTTAAACAAAATTATAAAATTAAATAATTTAATTCATTACTCTACCAACTGGATTCCAACTATTTTTTGGGGTATAAAACTAAAATGACTCCTACCGCTCTTTGTGAAGCTGAAAGACTCACTGTAGATTGCCAAAATATTACTTACTAAAACTACATTGCTTAGGTTGCCTATTCCGTTCCTCCAGACCCGCTTAGCAGTTATAGCAACATAATGAAACCTAAATATTTTGCCGTATCACTAACAGCACAAAAACGGGTCACTCGACGAACAGTGTTGCCAACATTGCAAATGATTGATCGCGTCATGCCGGAAAACATCAACGACTGGCAATGTATTCAAATTACCGCCGAGCCACTTATAGAAATATCAAATACTAGCTTTTGCTCGTGGCTTTGCACGCGGTCATTTCGAATTTGATCGATAATTCGGGTTTTACGCTGCCGACTACTGTTTTATTGGCGTCCCGCTAAACGTTGCCGTCGCGTGGACGCTAGCGTGGTGTCTTTTTTTGTATCATGGGCAACATCACTAACCTAACTTAACCTAACTAACGTTACATACGCACTAGGAATTTCTCCTCTATCGTGCGTTCACAAAAATAGAAATACGTTGTTTGGCAGTCGATCACTTAGCCATTCACCAACCGTGACGTCAACAACGTAGCGACTAACATAATTATATTTTCATAGTAACTAAGCACGCTAAGAACACGCCACGCTAGCGTCCCGCCACGCTAATTCCGATGTTTGGCAAAACCGATAAAAGTTAGGATTCTTTTCGGGACTTTCTCTGTGAAATCTTTATGTGGACGAGTTTCAAAGTCATCAGCTATTTTATGATGAATTATTTTTTTTTTATTTGTGCAAAAAACATACCAATAAGTCCACTGCTTCTTTACTTCTTTCTATCTCTTACCTGTAACGGAAAAGAAAACAAACATTAAAATCAAAACATTTATCAGTCCTAAATTGGACATTGTAAAGATAAAACTTGCAGATTTAAAATACTAGTGGGCTTTAATAATAATGGCACGATGAAACAATGGTCTTGTGTCGGATGTGGATTTTGATTTTCAGGCCAACAGTGATACTGATTTTTTAAATATCTTTTACGTACGCATTAACGTCGCAAATAATTGTAAATATTCTTTTGTAAAAAAAAAGCTAACGTCGTTGATTTGACTACAATGTCATTATGTTGGTTTAGTAGTTTGACACTTCACATCACCATAAGGCGTTAAAAATGGAATGAAAAATTAGATTTCGTCGAACATGACTACGATGGTGAAGTTATTAAGGCGTCTCTTGTACTGAATCAGAAAGACACGGTCTTGCTCGCAATTAT
Organism: Agrotis segetum; assembly: GCA_036375495.1. Lineage (NCBI taxonomy): Eukaryota > Metazoa > Arthropoda > Insecta > Lepidoptera > Noctuidae > Agrotis > Agrotis segetum. Next base: position 89,325 of record JAQSVV010000128.1, read on the forward strand.
CTTTTTTCCTTTTCACAAAAATACGAAAAGGTATTTTTTGACACATTTTTTTTTTTCAATTTAACCTATGGTTCACTGAATGCATTGTGGTATTAAGTCACTTTTGAACATGAAAACTAATAAATAGATATTAATTTCCCATCCGATATTATTCCCGTGCCATGCTCACAACTGTGCGTTGACCTTTGAACACTAAAACCCGGTATTTATGGATTGGTCCAATTAGACCCGGTGCGGTCTACTGTCGTAATAACGGTATAGAGCGGCACACGAGGGTTAGATGCAGTTGAACATTTCGAATCGAATGGGGCGATTCTTTTTTGTTTTTCGGTTCTGGTTAAAAGAATGTGTAGACTTCAGGCAGAGTGGCATCATTTTTAAGGCCCATTTACGCATGTAACCTGCGCAAGTAAAGGTGTGGGTTACCCGCGCGAGTAACATGCGCAAGCTACTTGTTCAAGTTACGCGCGGGGTGCTTATACACGGCGCATGCTACTCGTGCAAGTAATGGTGCGGGTTTGCGGTTTACCTGCGCGCGTAACATGTGCAAGCTACTTGATCAAGCTACCCGCGCGGTGCGTGTACACGGCGTATGTAGCTTGAGCATGTTGAGGCACTTGCACGGGTTACATGCGCCGTGTACGAGCACCCTTACATGCAACGTAACGTGTCAAGTGACCGCCACCGTTCCACGTTAACAACGCCGTGACGTGGAGATGAGCAAGATTGTGGTATTTGTTTGATCAAGTGAATGCATCGTCCACAATTAGCCTGCAATATAGTCAAACTGGCATGTGATTTCTGGCGTAGTCTTTTTTAAACGAGTGTTCAACAGATGATTAAATGTTTTGTAGTAAGGTTGATAAACCATTGCGCTGGGAACTCTAGATTTTTCCTTTTGAAAAAAAAAGGTTGCACTCCAGGAGTGCCGGTAGAAGTGAAAACTTTTTTGTTACTATGTTTTATTTTTAATTTGAATGACGTCTTACTCATTTTCGATCAGGGTCACGTGACCCTGACGCGAGTTTTGGTCACGTGACCCTGACGCGAGTTTTAAATTTTTTACCCATTACAGAAAAAGTGTACAACGCCGCTAAAGAAGTTTTCACTTCAAAAAAAAAACGATTGGAAACCGCCATCTACGATTTTGCTGAAGAAGAAGAAAAATCTGAAGCTACGTGTATTACTACTGGTTGGCTGAAAAGAGCTTCTCATGCACTGAGTCAGATCCTCCATTTTTGTTTTTCCGCATCCACCCACACGCGTGTTATTCCAGCTTGTAGATCACGCTGGCAAGTGTATTGACTATCCATCAAAGGTCAGGGGTCAATCTATTGAACTGTGGAATTTGTGGTGACCCCCACGACCCCGACCCACGCAATACATCAAGTTGTGTAACATTTACTGAAAGTTTCTGTGAATATGTTGTGGTATTTTGTTGTGGGCTAATAATGTTTTACTAAAACAGTGACTATGGTTTTAGAAAACTGTGTTAGTTGAGCACGATGATAAGTTTATTTCTTGAAAGTGGCAATATCTGCGCATTTTACTGAGAAACATACATCATCACACGGACTTCGCCACACAATGATTCTTGACTAACGTTCGATATTAATATTGACGGCTGCTTCTGATTCCAAATTATTAAAGACTCTGATATGCAAATTCTTTCGTTAATTGTTACTTTACGCGTGTGTTAGATAAATTTAGTATATTATAGTTTTAATATAAATTTAAAACAACGATCATCTGATTTCCGAACGAAATCAGTTGATGTTCAAATATTTATCGAATTAAATTAAGGTTGCAAATAAAATACTTACTGAATTTCAAAATTATCTTATTAAGTTTTAAAATTGTTCTACTGTAAAAGATTGGTTTATTATTGCCTATTTTATTAATTATTTAATTACAATGTTAGACGATCTGTGATTGGTTAATAATGGCGACCATATTTGATGGAAGTGGTACAATACTAAGTTTATAAAAATAGATGTACCCTCACATTGGTAGCCATTACGCTGCAACTGTTCAAAGAGTTAAGACGTGTCCAAAGTAGTGTCCTGTTTATTTAAAAGTGATGTAATAATAGAGAACACAAGTGTGTGTGATGCTGAAGGTTATCATTCGTGTCCTAATGTTCTACAATGAAAATGTAAGTTAATTGATATTTATTATGATAAGAATATTGCCGTGGAGTTTCTTTCTCCGTTCTTCTCCACGAGGACCTAGGGTTTGCGAACGGAGGTAGTTTGGTAATAAATACCTAGTCTTAATTTGTGTTTTTATTTATGAACCCATTATTATTATTATAAACTAGCTGACCCGGCAAACTTCGTACTGCCTCAGAAACAATAAAAAATATTTTAAAACCAAAATCAGCTCAATCGGCCCAGCCCTTCTCAAGTTTTAATCAGACTAACGAACAACAATTCATTTTTATTTATATAGATAGATAAGGACTTAGATATACTTTACATACAGTAAATAAATAACATTAACCATCCTGATACCTAAAACTTGATAATAAAGTCGATATTAATATCAATAAAACCAGAAATACACATCCTATTTATTACATACACATCCTATTCCTAACACGTGCGTAAAGTAACAACAACCTGCATGAAATTCATTAAAGTCGGTTCTACTATTTAGAAAAATAAGAACTACTTGTTTGTATGAAATCACTTTTGGCGTACACGCTCTTAATACATCCTCCATAAAAAAACAGCTTCAACAAATTTAATCTCCGTGGAATTTGCATCCCTCACATCTCTCAATGACTCATATGCGAGTAATGAAAGGGAGCTGTGAGAAATTGCTAGTTTAGAAACGACTGATTTCCCACGATACCGTTTCATTTGCTTGGAACATTTATGACTAGTGATGGACCGACTAGCCGACTAGTCGGGTGGTAGTCAGCCAGGCTGATCATTCTTGTCGGTAGAATTCTGGGGTATTGAATATTCGCGGGGCTCTAAACAGGTAACCGTAACCTGGAACGTAAAGAGCAACTGAGGAAATATGGTGGATTTTAATCTAAAAATGGGGTTAATCTTGAATCAGGTTAAATTTATTTAGTACCAAATAAAGAAGCCGATTAAAATATTAAGTACATCATCATCATCTGCCTAGCCTTTTCCTATGTTGGTAATGTAATTTTATATGGAGCGACTGCCTATCTAACTTCCATAACTAAATGGTACCAGAAAATCAGCGCTGTTACAAATGTCGCAGCACATGCTGAGGGCCAACGACGATATAATACTAGACTCGTAATAACAGGCGACCAATGTCTGCCAACACATTAGGCAAAAAAAGTCTTATATTCGTCTCATTTCGACCAATCCTGTGAGCCGTAAACATACGTTGAGACAGCACAGACCTTGAGTTAGCCAATCACAACGCAGTACCCCGTCCCCCTCGCTTACGTAGTACCTCAGCAACTTGGCAGAATAGTTTGTGTTCTTTAGATCGTGCATGCGGAGTCTAGTATTATATCGTCGTTGCTGAGGGCACTAAATTGTTTTTTTATTTTTGTTTTTTGTGGGTTTACCGTTTTTCTTTTATTAATGTGTTGTTTTATTCATGTAATTTTTGTTTGTTCTGTCCTGTGTGTTCTAATAAATCTCTTTTCTTTCTTCTTTTTTTCATGACCATAAACTGGTTACTATGATACCCCATAATAAGAATATTCGTCAGACTTTCCAACTTCTGACTAACAGTAACGACTGGTAAATATCTATAAGAGACAGCAGTGATCAATGGCCTAGCGTGCTTTTCGAGACACAGATGGTATGTGTGATGGTTACCCACTTACAGACCAACCGTGGCAAGCCCGGCTTAACCTGACAAACCGGTCTGTAGGGCTTTATTGTTTGGCCATGAGCTCCTTGAGTAAGTCAAGCCGACTAGGTTACATACTAGTCGGCGACAAGTCAGCACATCTCTATTTATAACATTGCTGAGACCCAATAGTTCGCAGGAATTCACAAGTGCATCACTTTTCAAAGGGTACACCCGTACTAGGGTATCTACAAAGGCGATACACGATAATAGATTTAGAGGCATGAGGAACATGGTGCAATATTGCTCATCGCCTATAAAAGGGATGATTCTACGAGCGTCGCTTTGGTATACAAGGTACCAGATAGTTCACACTTTCAAAGTGTGTGTTAATGGATTTCAGATCATGTCGTGTTGGTGTAGTGATTGTAAATCCTGCTGCTGAATCCGAGGAGTTAGTTTTGATACCCAGGAAGGTTTAACTAAACTCACAAGCTTCACTTCCTCAAACCCGAAAATTATGCCATGGGAACTAAAATCGAGCCTGCCGGGGTCGCGGGATTATTCCCTTACCGTGACCCCGGAACATAACAGGCTATTGAAGGACACCGTGGATTTTAGTCAATACAAGACTGACAGTCCCTCCCGCCCTGCCCGGGGTGGGAGGACACGTTTGATGATTTTACCACGCTAAAAAAAAATGGAACTAAAATCGAGATAAAATCTGGTGCGTGTATTGATCCAGGTTATAAATAACTGTGTACAAAATTTCATCCAAATTCGTCCAGTAGTTTTTGCGTGAAAGAGTTACAAATGCACACACATATTTACAAACTTCGCATAAATATTATGAATATGAAGTAAGAAAAATATACACAGGACAATGTTCTGTGACGACTTTTAAGGCAATATCCTAAATATTATACGCATCAAAGCATGCGTCGCGTATTTTAAAGATATTAAATCTATCCTCTATCTGGATTTGAACCTTTGACCTCCACATTTTGTACATCCGACGCTCATTCCAACCGTACTACCTGGGCTCCTGCCTACTACGTCGTATTCATCAATACATTTCTAACGTATTACCTACGTTTCACGCTATAGTACTACTACTACACTACCTTGCGTAAAAATAAAAGTTTGCATACAATGCCGCACAGTTTTCACGCGCATAACTAAACTACACCACATTTCCTGCAAACCTAACCAGTTGACAAACTTCTGTATGCTAATTACAGTGTCCACCATAATAAGCGACCGCTGCTTCTAGGCCTCTGCCTCGAATTGTGCGGTGAGCGGGCGGTGGCGGCTGGCGGAACGGGCAACGTAGATCCGTTCTAACCCGCCCTGCTGCCGCGTCACTGTTTTCGATGGCAGGTTCATTTTATTTACTGAGGTCGCCAGACTGTCTAATAGCTGGGCCTCACTACCGGCATATCCCGTTAGATATTCGCCATATCTTTAAATTTTTGCATAAACTTCTATTAAGGCGATTATTAACGACATTTCCCGTTACTGTGGCCAATGAAGGAACACTGTTGATTTTAGTCAGTACGAGTCTGACAGTCCTTTCCGCTCCATCCAGGGTTTTTTTTTTTTTTATGGCAAAATCTTCAAATGAGTCCTCCTACCGAGGGAGAAACTGTCAGACTTGTACCGAAGAAAATTCAGTGATCCATAAATAGCCCTTTATGTTCCCGGGTCACTGTTACCTGATCAGATAGTCCCGTAACTCCGGCAGGCTTTGGCCTTCTACAAGGGGCCCCGCCCGCAGCGGCGTGCCGTGGATTACACCACAACGTAGGCAACACACACTAGGTAACAAAAAAAAAACAATGCAATATAAAAATGATTATAAAAAAAAAAACAAAAAAAAATAGGAATCCCTTAAAAATAACCGACAATTTTTTTTATTGATGATCCTTCTTTCGGTCATCAGTATGGCAGCTATCAGCGCTTGAAATAACTGGCCACGCAGGTCGGAGTTTCGGCGACGAAATTAGACGTTCGTATTGTGTTTGTAAATCTTTATGTATTCCGAAAATTTGATAAAACGCGTTTTCCCAGTCTGTTAAGGGAATAAGCTAGATCGATTTTTCACCCCCGCAAACATCCACAGCAAATTCAAACGAATTCAAATTCAAAAAGTTGATTTTCGAGAACGCTAAAATATACCTACAATAAAATATAAGACAAATAGGTACTGTGCGTTTAAGTGTAATATAAGACAGAAAACAAAAATATAAATGCAAGAACTCACCAAACTTGTCATTTAGGCTGGGCATTTTTATCACAATGTCCATTGTTTATTCAACAAAGATTCGACGATTTTGGCCTATTTCACACGATCCGTTTGTTTTCATATGATGAATTATCATATTTCCAGGTTATTCTAGCTTCAATCTCATCATTAAACGAATATTTACTGATTTTATCTTCGAACAAAGACATGACCACCGGTTTAAGAACACATAAACAAAACACTTAACCTCACTAATTTTGAAAGTAAACTTAAAACACTCTTGCAAAAACAAGCTACTAACTTATTATGTATATTCACGCTACGTTAGTTTCTCAAACTTTTTGCGATGTTTTCGTACGACTTGTATTAAAAACAAACAATACATCGAAGACATCGTAAATAGTAATAATCTGCCAGGTTACTGACAGTCCGGTTTTGGGGTTGCCAAAACACATTTTCTTAATTCCCCAAACATAAACGCGAAATTTCAAATAATTCAAATAGAAAAAAAAAACTTGAATAAACAATAAAGTAAAAAAACATGCAGTTTGCATTTACATTTTAAGTTACTTAAACTTTTTTGATAGGTGCAAAAATGACAATATCATCCTGATTTTTTTACCATTAAAATAAAAGATAGGGAATTTTCAACAAAATTGCCACACTGACATTCATTCATACTTTCAGCCAGCCAATAGCACCGGGCTTAGGCCTGGCCTAAACCGCGGCCATTTTCTACGCACACGACGACATAATCTTACATGTATGCAGTTCATATACACGGCCGCGCACCAAAACAGTGCGTGATTTATCAATGGACTTACTACGAATGCAGGCTTTCTTACTACGACTGGAGATGGAGTCGGGACTATGTTCTCGGCGGCTGTGAAAGTTGCTATGAACTTTTTATTAGGAGTTTTAACTTTTTAATCTTTTGTTTTATCTTATTACATAGTTCCAATAAATATATTTGTTTTATTTGTGCGTTGTTATGACAAGGTAGGCAGTGCCTACATGCCTCTATGAACGGCTCGCGCCTGCCCGCCCGTCCACCCAGGGGTGGAGGACTCATTTGATAATTTTACTAGATAAAGAAAAACATTCATACTTTGTCATTTGTTTTTTGACTGGCCTGTTGGTCTAGGTGTTAGTGACCCTGACTGCTATACCGGAGGTCGTGGGTTCGATTCCCACCCAGGACAAATGTTTGTGTGATGAGCCCGATCATTTGTTCTGTGTCTGGGTGTAATTTATCTATAATACTAGCTGTTGCCAGCGGCTTCACCCGCTACAACTCGAAAATTATCCCACGAGAACATAAAATCGGGATAAAAGCTATCCTATGTGTTAATCCAGGTTATAAACTATCTGTGTACCAAATTTTAGCCAAATCCGTTCAGTGGTTTTTGCGTGAAAGAGTAACAAACATCCATACATCCATACTTACAAACTTTCGCCTTTATAATAGTATTAGGATGTATGTATTTAGAAATATATAAGTATGTTTATCAGTTGTCTAGTACCCATAACACAAGCTCTGCTTAGCTTCGGTCTAGATGGCGTTGTGTGATAGTTGTGGAATATATTGTGGAATATATTATTACACATTTTGTCGCTCCCGATACCGCCGCCGCCCCGCTCCTCGCTAATTTCGAGGCAAAGACCTAAGTGCTAAAACTGCCAGAAATTTGCATTTTTTAATATTTCTATTTTAAAACCGTGAGAGCAAGACATTTCTTTGTTAATTAAGAAGTTTATACCTGATGTTGGTTTATGGTGATCCGGGGATGAAAAATGCTGAGCACTTTCGGTCCTTCGAGGGTACTAAGATGGATTAGGTCTCAGCGTAGCTTTTATCATGGCAGTAAAAAAGTAGACTAGGCATTACTATTTTCTCTTTTTGGTTAGGGCTGGGCTTTTTGAGGGACAGTGACGGGTTCAAAGGCTGACAATCGGACAGACATTGGTTCGTTCACCTTTTTTGTGCAAAAATGCGTTTGGATTATTATTTTTCAAAAAACAAATAATAACTACAGTAAAAAATTGTAGTTTCTTCCTGAGGTCCTTGGAAAGAGGTGTGGTATAAACGTTAGGAAATAAAAAAGCTAATGAGTTCTAAAATCACTCTGGATAACAATAAATTTGTATCTTCGTGAAACACCAAACTGCTTCGTATGTCTATATTGTTTATGCTACGATGCTGGACGGCAAGTAGTAGCGACTACGGCGTAGCCGATCATGGACTACGGCCAAAGTTGTCTTCACGCGTTCTGTTGGAAATTGCCTCAAAGAGTCTGATAGAGCAATCTGATTAGGCAGAGCTTCGCATAGAGGGGCCAAACGACTCAGATCGTGGAACCAAACGGATAACCGTGACCCTGGAACGTAAAGGGCAATTGAAGGAACAGCTGTAGGTTTAAGTCAATACGAGACTGACAGTCCATCGATGGGGGCGATGCCAAAGTTATTCTGATGCATTCGTTCTCATATAAGAAGTGTCGGCAATCTAACGGGGCTCCCATAGAGAACCAAACGCCTCGGTTGCGAAACCAAACGGGTAACCGTGACCCTAGAACCTAAAGGGACGTTGAAATACACGGTCCATTTTAGTCAATACGAACCTATTCTGTTTCTCCTCTGAGGACGATTGTTCAACAGATGTTTAAGTTTTTGTAGTAAGGCTGTAATTTATTTTTATTCCTTATTGTAGACTATACTTAACACCCCCAACCTCAAAACAAACTCAATCCACATTCCACCACCACTGACCCCCAAAACGTCACAGACCCCAATTCCGCAAACACTCAAACGCCCCCAACTCATCGCTTAAGCCCCATGTCAAAAATGTCTTTATCAAAATATCCTCTAAATAAGCCGGTCTTCCCTCGAGACACACCTTTCAAAGGGGATTAGCGTCCTCTATCATTTCATTACTGTCCTATATAAACCTTGGACCTTGTATAATCCGGGGAGTAAAAATAATATTATTAAGGATACTTAATTTAGTGGCTTAGTCCCGGAGAGATGATGTCATGTGTCAGAGTAAAGATTTAATTATTGATGGCTTATTTACTGTTTTGTTTGAGTGGCTGATCTATTCCTTTGCTGAGGTCTATCTCTGGATGGGTGACCGTCACTACGCAGCTCCAGAGTGACAACATTTATTATAATCTTGAGACGACTAAAGTTTTAAACAAATTTAGTGGCTGAGCGATACACTGCTGCGAAAATATTTGAATGAATTATTTTGAAAAATCTTCATCATCAGCCTATTAATGTTCCCACTGCTGGGACACGGGCCTCCTCTCTGTGCGAGGGAGTAGGCCATAATCCACCACGCGGGCCCAGTGCGGATTGATGGATGTCACATGTCTTCGAATTTTTGGTTCTAGGACATGCCGGTTTCCTTACGATTTTCCTTCACCTTTTTAAGAGCCGTGGTGATGAAATAAATTACACAATAAATGCGCCTGCTTTGATTCGAACCCACGACCTACAACTCGTAAGTCGGGATACCATACAACTGGGCCACTACTGCTCTCTTTGAAAAATAAGGACCTGAAACTTTGTAAGAAATGTCGTCCGGAGTGCGCACGCTGAAACTTAATTCATCACAGTTTTTCAAATCATCATCACCTAATTACTCTGTACTATAACTCCCAATAGACTATCACTCACAAATTACAGCAAATTAAGATCATAATTAAGTTATTATCATCTAACAATTTACGATAATTTGTAAATTTTGCGCAGACACTTATTTTGCGAAATTAAGTTCTTTTAAATTAATGTGAGCGTGTAATTGAAATAAAATGGCGGATTGGTCGAATATGATTTTAATTAGCAAGACTGCTAACCTTTTATAAGTTTGATATGCCTAATATGTAAACTACAGCTGAGCCTTGTGTTATAAGTTGAGCTCCACGATAACTGACAAATGCTTGCACTGACTGGACAGGTCCACTCAAATTTGTGTGGTTCTTTCTTCAAAAGACCATTTCAGACATTGCCTGCATGGTCGTCGTATACATTTATGATGTCTGGACTATAATTAAAGAGACTGTGACCTCTGAGTTTGTTTCGGATGTTTCTTCTCACAGAGTAGTCAGGTACGAAACACCGGCCCCTTCTAGTTTTATGAAAAGACGTGTAAAAGTGTTGATATAACCTACTTGCATAAATAAACATTATTTCATTTCATTTCATTACACTAGCTCTTGTTAGCGACTTCACCCGCGGCCCATGAGCGTCATGTTTTCTATACTAATATTATGAAGAGGAAAACTTTGTTAGTTTGCAATGAATAGACTCAAAACTACTAATCCGATGAAGCCGCTGGCAAAAGCTAGTATTTATATATTAGAGAGAAAGAAAGAAAATCATTTATTTGGCAAGCCTTATGCACACAACTACAATAAAAAATTACAAGAGTACAAAAAAATATAGGTACCGTGTGCATCACGGCTGTGCCAAATAGGCTCAGTTCAGCAAAAAGCCAGGCCACAGGGAGCCTAACGCTGCCGCGCTGGTTTTCAACTGAGCCTTCCCTTATGAACTAGATTTATCAGTGCGTAACCAACTACGTTATACACAGATTACATATTCGGATTGACATTTGGATAAACACTAGAATAACAATACTAATTAATCTAGCAAATTAATAAATCTTATCCCATATGAATATTAATATTATGGCTATTTATATATTGACTTAATATCATCTGTGCTCTATAAAAAAATTAAGTCAAAACATAAATAAATACGTTTCGACTACATCGCGGGCGAAGTCGCTGGCAAGACAAAATAGGCAATATTTTACATTGAACCACAAAATAAACTACCTACATAATCATGAAATATGTACAAGAGTGACCAAGTTCCCAATATTTATAGTTCGTTCGGGTCCTGGGTCGAATTTCGCGTCATTTACAACACCCCTTATTATAAACTTGCTATATTATGTCCCACGTTAAACCGGTGTTGGTGGTCACCGCAGAATGTAGTCCGACACTTGCATAGTTTATGGACGCACTAGGTTCAGGTGACGCTGCGGTTTTGTAGCGTTTTAGGGCTTCTGTACAGTGGGGCGGAGGCGCGATGGAGGTACGCTATCGGTGCAGTCGCGAAGGTATACACAGCATAGAGGCGCGGTAGCGGATCGCTGGCGGAGCGGTGGCGTAGCGGTGTCGGCGCGGAGGCGGCGGCAATGCCACACAAACAAACACTAAAGTGATTGAATTGAAGTCGCAACACGTAACTCTACAAGCTATCGCTAAACCATGGCATAATGAACACTTTCCTGAGTGATGCAGTAATGCATTCCTTTGATGCAGTTTGCATCAAAATCCGTTCAGCCAAACGCGCGATAATCGTAGGTAGACAAACATACATACAAACATACATGCATGTTGAACTGAGAACCTACTTTTTTTTAAGTCGGTTAACGCCATTGACACGATAAGAAAAAGAACACACAGTTGAATGAAGATTGAATTATTATAAAACGCTGTTACTAAGTTGACCTTTTCAAACCCGTCCGATTCGATATTTCAACATCGGTACATAAATAAAAGGAATTATTTCCGAACAATTAGACCTTGTTACCGTGCATTGACACAAAAACGGCTCTTACAGAAAATATACTACTCAAGTTTGATTAAACGCCTTCAAAGGTTTACATTAAATATTAACACATCGGCATTGTGAAGGTTAAAACAATCGTACGGACAATCGAAGGGTTGAAGCTCTCAATATATTGGGGGCTCAGATCAAAGAAATAGGCAGATAGAGCGCTCAGAACATGCGAGTGGGTCCTCCAAAGTTAATACAAAATCAAAATCGAATACAAAGTCGCGACAGTACCAAGCTACGCGTCGTACCTAGCTGCGCGTCGTTGTTGTTGTTTGCCAAAATATGACGTCTCATGTTTTTAACCATCTTAACCCACTTGTTACTGAAACTTTTTTTCATCTCCGATCATCGTGATTTTTGGATATGTTTATTAAAATTACTCAAAATTGATAGGAAAAATAGTAAAAAAAATCCAGGTTTTCCGGAAAAACGAGGAAAAGGTGGCCTTTTAAAAGGCCCGTCGTAATATGGGGATAGTCCACGAATATGTATGGCAGTTCAATCGTTAATGAGATAAAATATTTTGGAGTCAGTTCTTAATCATCTTATGTGGTCAAAGGATATCAGTACTAAGATTTTAATTAAATTAAAATTTATAAATAAAAGAAAGGCGGACATTTTCATAGACTTTACTGATTTTGAAGGTACTAACCCGAAAAAACAGTACTTGGGAATTAAATGAATATTTTACTTTAGTTAATTCTTATTTTTTTTTAATTATTTGTACGTTTATCATTGTTTATATTGTTTACCTTCTAAGTGACCAATTCCATCGCACCAAAAAGTTTATCGATGCGATCTAGATGTCGGACATGTGCCTCTCTTTTAAAGTTCTCTTTGCTAATAAATTACCCATAGAAAGCAAAGTGATTAACCAATCATATATTCCGCCGTCTCGTTTGTATACCTACTAGGCATTATCTGCGGCTATAAGTCGGCAGTGGCAGATGACAGAAAATATCAGTACCTACCAGTTCTTGCCGTAAATAGAAATTTGTTTTCTGATAGTTCAACTTATCTGCTCCTTTCTTATTTTCATTATACTGTTTGGTATATTTTGGGGACCTTTGGGCTTTTCAATTTTTATCTAGCCCTTATTTTAAATATCATGAAGGAGCTATACAAGAGTAATTCCTCAAGAATCAAGTAACATGATAATGTTGGAAGGCGGCTATCCGAACATAAGCAAATTTTGATAAGGCACTTGCCTGCAGACCAAGCTACCAGCAGTCAGTATATGTAGATGATAGTAAGGATGTAAGGATAATATACCATGTTGTACGAACCTCTTAGTTTATATATAACATAATATCACGCCTGTTAACACCAAGGGAGAGAGTTAGCTAAGGCTAACCCTACGACTTATGATGATCAGAGACATCTACTTGGCATTCACAAGTGGAAAAATAGTTATTTAGAACAGCCATAAAGTGCCTTCATTACATTGCACTAGCTCATCAACAATTTATGTGAAATTAAACGATTTCAGTGGTCATGAGCTAAAATAAAATAATCATATTTTGCTATCCCCATAATACGACGGGGCTTTTAAAAGGCCATCGATTTCGAACGTAAAAAAATGTTATTTAGTTATTGTTTCGAAACAAGTTCATAAGGTATTTATTTCGGTAATTTATCTAAAAATTAATATCAACGTTCGATTTGTTTCAATTCCGCAAATAAGTAGCTTAAAAACTTTCTTTTGTAAAGTTGTCGTAAAAAAAAAATCTCGAGTTCTACAAAAACACTAAAATAACTGGGATAAATGAATCAAATAATAAACGTAAATGCATCAAATCAAACGTTGATAGGTACCACGTAATGTGACACCATAAATTTGAGTGTGAAATATTTTTAATAACAAGAAAAATGAAGGTAGATTAAATTATTTTTTTGGGACTTTTAAAAGCCCCGTCGCCGTATCTGGGTTAAAAGTTGTTCTCAAAAACAAAGAAAACATTATGGAATGTAATTCGATTTGTATTAACTTTGGTGGAGACACTCGCGTGTTCTGAGCGTCTACCTATTTCTTTGATCTGGGATTGTGTGAATTAGATATTACCTTGCCATGTTTTATTGATACCTATCGATTGGGGAATAGGGTCCTATTTTATTTGTGTCAGACCTTTTCAAAGGTTAGGTCATGCTGTAGTATTTGAAAATAGAAATGTGTTAACCCTTTTTAAGGCGGTATTTTTTTTTGTTGTTTCGAATTTAATCCCGTTTTAAGCTAGGCATATAGGCTGGAATTTTTTAAATTACTTTTTACGATCTCGGGGTCTAATTTTTAAGCAAAAACCCATGTTTTCGGCCTTAGTTACGGGCGTTAACTGCACCCTTTTAACATCGATCTCGAACTAAAAATTTCATTCAAAGACACTGAATTATTAGTTTGAAAACATCAAATTAGCCTTGAACACTATTTAAAAACAAACCTTAACTAAAACTATTGAAGGTTCAAATTACATTATGATATTGAACGAATAGATTACAGTAATACACTACACAATATGATTTGATATTCTGTGACTAATAATGTAGTTAGCTGCTGAATAGAACCTACTGGCTATGAATATTAAATACAATTTGGTTTGTACTCGAGTTATGCTTGATTGTACTACGTGAGACCGATAAATAGGCGTACGATTGACGCTTGTGCGACAAAACTGAACTGCGACTCACTATAGTTCGAAAGTACAGTTGTGCGACACACTGAAGCTCGACATAACTCTAGTACGAAAAAGGAACTAACTAGACCAAAAACGTAGGGTGGGACGCCCTCGGACAATTTGTAGCGACGGTTTTCGCAAGGTTGTACCTAGTTGGATAAGAGTGGCCCATAATGGAGTGAAATGACCTGCAATTATAAAGGTGTTCCCTCACCGCGAGCGTAACATAATGTAAAGTTACAGTTTGAAATAAAACTCCTTCACCTCGATCGTAGTCAAATTAAACCAGACATACTCCCAGTCCCTAAGGGCGTCCTATTTATACCCCAGCCGGATCAACGGATGTTTCTAGAAGATGGTCGAAATTTCTGGAAATACCAATGGACTTCTACTCATTCCATTACCTTCTGGAACATTCCAGACCTATCTCGAACCATCTAGATCAGGGTAAAACTTTCTAGAAACTTCCAGTACAATCTTCTGTGAAATTGTCAAGAAACTTCGAGAAGCTTATAGTGGTCTCGCAATTCGATTAATGTAACAATAGTTTGGATGACTAATATGTTATCTAAATAATGCTTATTCCATAGGCTATGTCGACTACATTCCTTCTCTATCGGGTCACCTCATTAAGGATTCGATCCCGCTAAGAAACGACAAGCATCCATTCCAGGCAATAGGTATTCCTTAACAAGCAATTTTTAAAATGAACTCTCATTTACTTTGAAAAAAATACTTAAGTACAAACCAGTTAATTAAGCTCTCGTCCCACTACTTAATACAATTATTTCTACTTCGCATTAGTGGAACTCTTCTTTAACAAAAAACTTCTATAGACGGTACAATTTGCTACAGGACATAAGAAGCTTACGATGTTTTTTTTTTTTAATTTACTCTTTTCAGAAGCAAGGCTTAGGCTAGGACAGTCTGTTGCTATGAAAATGTTCAATCAGGTTTGATAGGTATAGTTTTTATTTCATGACCGATTTGGTTTCATACTATGGAAGTACTGGAATACGCTTTTGGATAGTCAAAAAATAAAATAAAATAAGATTAAGTTTTGGAATCAGAGGCCTTACCACGAGCTCTTAATGCGATCCAGTTTAGGCTGTGGGAAAGAGATGGCGCTAGACGATTTGTATGGCTTTGTCTCTATTCCACAGCCTAAACTGGATTGAGTAAGGCCTCGGGCGTTAATTTGAAAATATTTAGTTTTATTGCCGCGACAGAACCGGGATTTTTGTTTTAATTTTGACGCCCTAGTATAGGAAGATCTACACTGGCCTTATTGGTGATGAAGTGATCAGAAAAACCGGGTTTGTATGGTAAGCGTCCACAGGTCCGCATCGTACGTATCGGACGAATCGCATCAAAGGGATTTCTGTGTCGGCAGCGATCGGTTTGCCGACGCGAGTATCAGCAATCGGATTGCCGATGCCACCTTCATCGCTTCCACTGATCGGCATTCCTTATGATGTCATCTGTACGCATCGCTTTAAGGCATTGCCGATGAGCTGCCCGTACGATGCGGATCAGTGGACGCAGTTGTACGAGTTTTCAGACAAGGCAAACTAAAATCCGTTACGTACGATACGTGCGATGCCGACCTGTGGACGCACACCTGTAGTATTCGCAATTGGCGTGCTTGTATGAATAGATAAATTAATAATATGGATAAGGCGAGAGGATTACGGATCGTAAGTAGTTGGTGGCGCTCCGTAGTTACACACGTGGAAAACGGGCGTGGGTTTAGGTATGTATGTTTTGACAAATCAATAGTACCTTTAACGCTGAATGCTTCGAGGTTATTTAATGTGCGACATGGGCGTTAATCTTAAATACCTACGCTTTAGAACATACAAACCTTTACTTTACCTAAACAATTAGTTTCCCAAAATTTTTTTTTTTACCATTTTAGGGCATAAAAAAAGGGACTGTCAGACTTGTACTGACAAAAAATCCACGGTGTCCTTCAATAGCCCTTTATGTACCTGTGGGTCACGGTGCGCGAAATAATGCCCGCGACGTCCCGGCAGGCTTTAGGCCCTCTGAGAGGGGGCCCCGTCATTATGCTGACGCTCCTTGAGGCGCGCGTGGGACACAACGCGCCGTCGACGCGGGCATGGTCCATGGTCGGGCAGCGAGTTGCCCTTTACTCGCTGCCCGCATGCCCGAATTTAGAATTTAGTACCCTTAGCATGAATTTTCACTCTTTTACTTTACAGCGTTCCTTGTATGTTCAAATGGAACAGCGCCTCTGGTGTGCCAAGAAAGAACTAATTTTTTCCTTGAAAATTGTCAAAGTTCCAGTTTACGTCTCAAATACTGAAAATTCGTGCTAAGGCTACAGAAGTGTGTATACTCGTACATAACCTATCGCTGCCCGCTCAGTTTCCCGCACCGAGTATACGAATAACTTCTCAGGCAAAAAATAATAAATAAAATCCCACCCCACTCTGGCTGAACCTTCGACAATCATGGCTAAGCTACTGCTGTATTTATTTCCTGTCAAACATTTCCTGCCAAGACTATATTAAAAGTAAACACGTCAAGAATTCAGTTTTGCTTGCAATCACACATAGTAGATAGATGCAAAAAATCAACTTCATAGGAGCGAAAAATATAGACGGACGGGATAATTATTTTCAAGCAACATAAGGGACACGTCGCTACGTGTCGCGGAATGCCGACGGAGATAACTTTGCAAGCAAACATGAACAGACTGTATTAACTGTTGATAGATTTCAATGTTCTTTACCGCATTGTAAAATGCCGCCGATTCCGGCCGGTTGGTGGGAATCTTACCTTAGACGGTAGCAGACACCCTGAGGCCGAGACTCCACCAAAGCTGTGCGAGTCGAGACGTGTTTTGAACAACCAATAGAATTGCGTTGCCAGAGTGGAGCTGTGTCAATAACGTACTTAATTCTTTTGGTTGTTCAAAACAAGTCTCGACTCGCACAGCTTTGGTGGAGTCTCGACCTGAAACGTGTCTATGTGTGCGTGCGTTTTAGCTTATTATACAAACTTAACCTCCTGTACCTATCACTATTTGTGGCAATTACGCTCATATTGCCCTGGGATTAGAATCGACAAGTCATCTCTTTTGTTGCCTGCAGTTGGGTCAAGCACTTCTGATTTCGTTCGCCAGCCAATCACAAAGTCTAATTGAGATTTTCAGCAAGGTTTTTAGAGTTCCCAACGTTAAAATGAAAATCGATTCTGTTGAAAATTGGTACACGGTTTTAGGATTTGGTAGTAGGTTTTGTTTGAGTCTGCAGAAAGATTTCCCTGCACAATAACTTTCATATTTCTGCTGTCTAAATAGTTCAGTGATACAGCTTTAACGCCGATGACCACGGGTTTGAGTCCCAAGAATGAACAGGTATTTTTGTATTAGTTAATATCTTTTTTTGGTTTCTCTATTTTTCACTTGACTCAAAGTTGGCCAGTTTTTGATAAAATAGAAGATATTTGGTATTTGATATTGGAATATTCCTATTCCAATCGCAAATATAAATAACATCAATTTATTATTTAGCAAAATGTAATAGAATGTATTTGGCAATCCCAAAAACTGGCCGATGAAAAAATCTAATTAAGATGTTATGTACGGATAACCAAAAATAAAACAAGCTGCGGAATTAGATTTTTGTAATGAATGGTCTAGAAAATATGTTTGTTAGCAGTACAATTATAATGCAGTGATGGTTTGTGTCTCCCCCTAGGTGGACCGACGACATCGTGATGGTCTCGGGCAGCTGATGGATGCAAGTTGGAATATTGTCGTTCGGCGTGGCGGTGTAAGAGGGAGGCCTATGTTCAGCAGTGGACGTCTTCCGACTGATGATGATTTGTGTAACGTTGACAGCATTAATACATTGCAAATCTAATTAGTCCGTCAAATCAGTTTGAAAATAACGGACGTTATATAATTGGTTTCTATCAAAATTTTGTTTGTGATGTTATTGGAAAATGCGTCGTGGTTTTTGCGATACGCAATCTAATCGTTTAGTTAAAAATTTAGTCATTTCATTGGACTTTTTTGTTGTAATACACTATCAATTTATAGTAGGTACAATCCTGATATTACGTAATAGTTTTGTTAAAATTTCATCATTATCATTTTTTTGTAATATTCGTATCATCAAATTAGTCCTCCTACCCAAAACGGAACGGAGGGGCTGTCAGACTTATACTGACTAAAATCCACGATGCCCTTCAATAGCCCTTTACGTTCCAGTGTCACTGTTGCCTGATAAGACAGTCCCGCGACTCATTTAATATGCTTTATCATCATCATCATCATCATATCAGCCGTAGGACGTCCACTGCTGAACATAGTCCTCCCCCATAGATTTCCAATAGGACCAGTTGGAAGCTGCTGGCATCCAGAGCGATCTTGTGATTTTCATCAGATCATCTGTCCACCTTCCAGGTGGAGGTTTGAGGAACGGCCTTTGCAAGAAGGGGTTTTATGAAAAAACCACTGCATCAATCAATTTCAAATAAATTTTATGGAATTCTTCGATAAATTTGCTGTGTCGGTACGAATTTTGTTTTGGAAATTTGATGCTACTTTATTTTCTAGTTTACGCCCAAAGTTGTGTTAAAATTAGCAATCAAAACGAATCTTTGGAAGCTTGTAACTTTTTAATTGGCTTTTTATTTCAAAATTCTGCTTCCATACAGGCAAAATTAATAATGAGATAAAACGATACCATGTTTAATTTTGGATGTACCTTGTCAAATAGTGGAGTAAAGCTCCAACGAAGTTTCTATAGAAAAAATGTTGAGTTGTTTCACCTTAAACGGTTTTAACAAAGGTTTATCCTATTCAATAAAACAAAAAATTAAATGCGGGCGATCAAAACGCCCTGTTTTTTTACGCAGTGCATTTTGCCCTAGTAATTTTATACTCATTGGCGTTTTACTACCTAACGGCTGTAGTGTGGCCCGTGTCACGCTCATTTACGGATAAACCAGATATTTTTACTTTAAAATGTTACTCGGCTTTATTACAAAACTTGGTTTAAATAAAAAATGAATTTTTGAATTTCGAACTTTATTTCTACTTTCGTAAAGTTAATAAACAAAAACCGAGTTTAGATCCCGGTCTAAGGGCGACTTTCACCAAAAGTTAAACATGTTTAAAATTTTATTCAGTGTCAATTTAATGTCAAATTCTATTGAATTTTGACACTAAATAAAATTTTAAGCATGTTTAACTTTTGGTGAAAGTCGCCCTAAGTTGTCAATGTGCATTATAGAATTTTATAGCAGTTGAAATAAAGTTTGAAATTCAAAAATTGATTTTTGAGTTAAAGCTTGGTCCAAGTTAAAGCTTGGTTTAAGTTAAACCACGTTTTGTAATAAAGCCGACTGAGTCTAGCGATATGGCCAGTCGATATTGGTCAATTTTTTTTTTTAATTAAGCTGACGATATTCGATCGTAAACTGCTGGTCGTGTATTAAGTTGGCTATAGTAATCTTGCTACTATCTTTACTAATACCTATTGTAAAGTTTTAATAAATGGACGGATGGATGTTTGTAACTCATGTAATAAAAAACACAAACACAATACAAAATAACAGACAAAACGTATACAGTGTAACTGAGTTCTTAACAGAAAACATTGCTGTAACATTGGGGGTAACTACCTAGCATTAAAACATTTTCTAATATTGTAATCATTTATGTTTCTGAACAAATGTTTACTAACGTTTGTAAACATTTTTAAACAGCTATACTACCCATGTCTGTAAAATAAAATCTATTCTACTCTATTCTATACCGTCAATGCCGGTACCTATTATATTCATCATCATGATCATCATCTGCCGGAGGACGTCCACTGCTGAACATAGGCCTCCCCCTTACAACGTCACGCCGAACGACAGTTCGCCACTTGCATCCATCGGCTGCCCGCGACCCTCACGATGTCGCCGGTCCACTTAGTGGTATTATGTTACCACGGGACAATATTCAAGTTACGTGCAGCCAGAAAAGCCGTTGACAACAATTAGTCTACCTAAACGAATCATAAATGAAGACGAGAGTAAAACCTAGTATTTTTATAAACGAGAAAAACAATGAAAAAACTGCAGTCAATTTCCGTTGCTCAACATTTATAGCACTTGCGGCATAGTTTCATAATTAAAAGTAATTATTTCATGCGCTTTTTATTGCTTTTTGTAATTATTTAATTATTCCGCTGTTTTAATGGGTTTATACGTTACATGAAGCTTTTATTTGCGGCATTCGGTCGTTATTTACTGATTTATGAACGCAAATACGACGCCACATTTTTCTGAGATTGATAGGTTTTTTTTTTCTATTTTTATTGAGGTCTAGATCCACATATATTACGCTTAGTTTTTATATTGATAACTCAGTAATTAATTAAATATGTTACACAATTTTTCAGATCCTCCACGACCCAACCGCCGCGTGAGACGCTCACGGCAACGGACATTGCAAAGCGAATTCAAGCCACCAAAGGCGCGGGCGGCGTGTAATGGGTTACTCGTCGTCCGATTATGAACCATGCCCGATTCGATGGTGGATCGTTTTCCACGCACGCCTCAAAGAGCCGTCAGCAATCTAACGGTGCCCCAATATAGGACCTTACGCCTGCCAGGATCTCGGGACTGTGTAAACAGGTAATCGAAACCTTAGAACGTAAAAGGCTATTGAAGGAACACTGTGAATTATAAACACTGTTTTAAGCTTTCACGGTTTGTCTCTAAATTTAAAATGTCACTTACGGGATATCTTCCGTGAGTTTTTTCATGGCGCTTGCAACAGCGTCGAAATATCGGGAACTCTAACAATTCAATAATTACGGAAGATATCCCGTAAGTGACATTTTAAATACTGTGAATTATGAATTACTCATTGGATGACCTCGTACAAGCCATATCCCCAATAACATTTCACATTTCAAAAAAACAAGGTCTAAGTGCGGACATCTACAGGGTGTAATCGAAATCATGGGAAATATTTAAATCTAAGGCTCTACTCACGATGCTGATTGCATTACGGCTAATAAATCGCAAATCAAAAATATTATGAATGCAATTATGGACACCTTTAAAAATGAAGTATTTCGCATTGCAAAGGCTTATTATTGCAAATAAGCACTAAAGGTAAAAAAAAAAAAAGGTTGCACTCCAGGAGTGCCGGTAGAAGTGAAAACTTTTTTGTTACTATGTTTTATTTTTAATTTGAATGACGTCTTACTCATTTTCGATCAGGGTCACGTGACCCTGACGCGAGTTTTGGTCACGTGACCCTGACGCGAGTTTTAAATTTTTTACCCATTACAGAAAAAGTGTACAACGCCGCTAAAGAAGTTTTCACTTCAATAATCATGAAACCCTAAAATCTTAAAGTATCAAAATTTTAAAGCACATTACACCGCGCGCGGAACGAAAAGTAAACAAACATCAAATAATAGATATTAAGCGAAGTTACTTGCATTAGTAATGTTTTTGAGTTCCGTAATACGATTAGTATCGTCAGTAATGCCCAAGTTTAAAATATTGCTCATTAATAAAATTTCACCCTGTATAAATAACTGCGTCCAAATCAAGCGATTTAGCTATTTTTTCCTGACACAGGTACCCACTTTCATGGCGAGGTGAAAATGATTAGTGAGCCTTTAATACGGAACCCGGGAAATCGCAATGATGAGTGATAGGTCTTTTAACGTCTTGAATATCAATCTAGTTTGGCAGCGAAATTGAGGAAAAAGTGCGCAGGAAATTCGATACCTACCTACCTATTTTTGCAGAAGGCAGCTGTTGGTAATCGCCCTCAAAACATGTTAAGTTTTTCAAGCTATTGCATAGCTTTTGCGGGATTTGAGCGCGGCGACCAAATCAAGAAATTCTGTAACGAAAATAAACCTAACACCTCACTCCGACCGGCACAGCCAGTGGTGCGGTGTTGAAAGCCGTGCATCGTCTAACGTCGTTTCAGTTCGGCAGACTTCACGGTGTTTGTGTGCGTGTGACTAGTATGCGTGTAGACTAGCTGCTAACTGCTCATAACTGATTCTATCTCTTTTAGCCACTACTAAATCATATCAAATTTCGTTATAACATCTGTCATGTCAACGTGAATTAATATAATAATGAATGATTTTTTTCTTGACGTTTCACTTGATTTACGTGGTTGACTATGGCCTTATTAGTAAAGTAATAATTAAATAATCATAATTGCATAATTTGATAAAAATAGTACCTATGCAATAGCTTTACCGCGGCAGTCCCCGAGTGCTACACGTTTTTGAAGTGAAAACTTCTTTAGCGGCGTTGTACACTTTTTCTGTAATGGGTAAAAAATTTAAAACTCGCGTCAGGGTCACGTGACCAAAACTCGCGTCAGGGTCACGTGACCCTGATCGAAAATGAGTAAGACGTCATTCAAATTAAAAATAAAACATAGTAACAAAAAAGTTTTCACTTCTACCGGCACTCCTGGAGTGCAACCTTTTTTTTTTTTTTTAACAGAAACGTGGTTTTAAAAAAATAAAACAATGCCCCCCACACTAGGATTTTTTCAGTTCATTTATCCGGTTGTGGGTTTCTTTACTGACGCTTTCCTATAGCGCTCAATCTAATATTACTCTCAAAAAATTAAAGTACTTGCTTGCTATAAAAGTAATAGTATATTCTACCTCCTCCCATCTTTATGCAAAACAGTGTTACCAACACACAAAACCTAACCTCCAGTTCAGCCAACACAATAAACATAAATAAATAATTCCAGCCTGATCGGACATTATCCCTCTTTTTATATCCTCAATCAGGGAGGGCGATGCATCAAAACCCTCCCGGTACCGGCTTTATTTTTGTAGGTCACCTCATGATCGATTAGCAGAAAGTAATGCTTTTGTGAGGAAAACTTCTGGTGATGGAAACGGATATTCCTGGTGAAAGAAAAGGAAAAAATATCACGGTTTTCCTTGTTATTTCACAGATTAAGAAAATAACAGATAAAATAAAATGGTGATGTATAAATCACGCTTTAATGGCAGAGATGTGCAATTAGGAATTTTATTTGATAGAGAGTCGGCTGTAGCCATGCAAGTCCTGTATGCTTTGGTTCTTACCAAAACATACCCAGGAAAAAATTGTTTAGGAGAATTTACAAATTTTTACGTAGTTACTTTTTTATCCTCTAGCTAGATTCACTCAAGCATTAATACTTTAAAACTTTACTGTAATACTTAAAAAAATACTTAAATTTTACGCAGATTATTCTAAGCTCATGAACCCAAAAATAAGGTTTCAAACGACAATCCATGAATTTAGGATACCTGGAACATAGGTTAGAGCCTGGACCCTTCATTATTTATTCACGATGACCTTTATAATCCACTCGTGGTCCTTCTTTTATATACCTTTGGAGTGTTACGTACCTATGGACATTGGACATCGGCATCGCTGGTTAATATACACATTTTTATAAAGGCTTTAAAGAGACTTCCTAACGAATGGCTTGTATTCTTCCCATATCGTTGCGATTTTTACATAATGATAATGTAATAATATTCCATAACTGTCACACACCGCCATCTAGTCCCAAGCTAAGCAGAGCTTGGGTTATGGGTACTAGACAACAACTTATATACATAAAAGTAATACATAAATATTATTATAGATAAATTACGCCCATACAACTCCTGAAAACTAAACTGTTTTGATTGATTTCGTGGAATTTGTCTTACTTTACAATTTCGGCACTTTTCTGGCTTTCAGGAATTTAGGTCCCTTAAAAACAGCACTGTGGTGTTTTTTTATTCGTTACAGCACATTGATACTGAGATGCCTATTGTCCTCGTGCAGAACTAATTTAGATATTTTTGACTATTATTTACATGCTCACATAACTTTGTTTTATTTGTTTTGCCTTTTTTTGTTGTCTTGCATAATCCAATTAATTATTTTTATTCTTTTCTTATTTTCAGTGATTCGAGAATAGTGTGAAGGGATTTTTCCATAAATAAACCTTATGCATCAATCCATACATTTAGCCATTCATTTGTATGTAGTTACAGATAATATAGAGGTTGAGTGAGCAACCTGCTTTAAAAAACACATCCTACCCTAATCTTCTTGACCATTACGACCTTCTTACACGAACATAATCCTCACGACATTTAATCTCATAAACCCAAACACTAATGCCTTGTATCTCAAAAAAAAGCAACGAAATACCGTCTTCAATCTAAATTACACCGTAATCTGTTAGCAGTAAAGCATCATTTTAATTTCCGTTGCGAGCGAGATTTATCACCGTACTTTCATCTAGGGGCAAGTCTTTAATGTTAAGTTTTATGTAGTGGTAGTAATTCTTTTAGTTCTAGGGTCGTTTGTAGGAAGGATTGGGACTTATTTGTAGTAAAGAGATTTGGTTTATTTGTCATGATTGTGAACTTGGATTTTATTGATACAACCCTTTTTTTTAGCGTGAGAAAATCATCAAATTAGTGAGGAGAGACTGTCAGACTCGTACTGACTAAAATCCACGGTGTCCTTCAATAGCCCTTTATGTTCCGGGGTCACGGTAATGACATAAGTCCCGCGAACCCGGCAGACTTTGGCCCTCTGAGTGGGGGCCCCGTCATTTTGCTGACGCTCTTTGAGGCGCGCGTGGAACACAACGCGCCGTCGACCCGGGCATGGTCCATAGTCGGACAGCGAGTTGCCCTTTAACCACCAACCCTGAAAACCTCCAGGGGAACATAGCGTTTTAGGCAAAGATGTTCCCTACATTTTGGCGTTTTACAGAGTTTTGGCGTTTGACTGTTTTAATTTTTGTGGAGGAGTCCGATAGGCAGTCGCTCCTTGTAAAATACTAATATTCAGCTGCATCTGGTTTGACTGGAAACCGACCCCAATACATTTGGGAAAAGGCTAGGCAAATGAGACGAACATCCATCATCCATCCATCCATCTACTTAGAAAATGCCAGTTTCTCAAAACCTTCTGAGCGAAGTACCAGGGCGTTATAAATCAAAGATGGCCGTGACAACCTAACAGAGCGACTGTTTTGAAATTCAAATGATACAATCGTGCTACTATAAAGAGGTTTTATTGTCTCTTCGTCAGAGCTTGTTATTGTAGCATCGTTTATGACGATGAGTTGGTAAGATTCGACACACGACATGGTCGCGAACAGAAGGCGTTTCACGGGAGTGTCTTTTATAGTTAGCTGGTAATTACCCGAATTTTGGTTTTTTTAACGTGGTAAAATCATCAAATAAGTCCTTCCACCCAAGGTAGGGCAGGAGGGACTTTCAGACTTTATGTATTTGTACTCCTGTGTAACATGGCCAAGTATATCCATGAGTACCTATAACTGACTGCAGAAGAACGAGCGGACAAGACATTAAACATCACAAGATAGTCAGGACAGTCTCATTTAAATATTGTGTAGCACAGTACCAGATATCAATCAGTTATGTTCTTTAATAAGTTGCCTCTGGACTTGAAAGGGGCTATCTACTCTAGCTCTTTTAAAGATTTTCTATTGAATAGGTGTCTTCATTATATTGAAAATTTATAAAATCCAATAATCTAATTTAGTGTTGTTTTTAACTTTTTTTTTTTAATTGAAGTGTTTTATGATTAACGTTCTCTGATATTTAATTGTGATATACTTGTTTTATATTCTTATTATCTAATTTCAGATACAATTTATTGTTCTTGAATAAATGATTATGACTATGACTTAATATGCTGACTAAAACCCACGATGTCCTTCAATTTGCGTTCCGAAGCCACGGTTACTTGTTAGTCGCGCGACCCCGATAGGCGAGGGCCCCGCCCGCCGCAACAAACTTCATGAGGAAATGGACAGATCTAACGCTTATGATCCACATTGTGGGTTTCATCATCCTCATCATCAGCCTATAATGTTCCCACTGCTGGGACACAGACCTCCTCACTGTGAGAGGGAGTGGGCCATGATCCACCAGGCGGACCCAGTACGGATTAGTGGATGTCACATATATTCGAATTATTGGTTCTAGGACATGCCGGTTTCCTCACGAAATTTTCCTTCACCGTTTTGAGAGCAGTGGTGATGAAATAAATTATACACAAAGTAATGCGCCTGGCTGGGGTCGAACCCACGACCTACAACTCGCAAGTTGGGGCCGATACCACTGGGCCACCACAGTGCTCTCTCATTTTTAACCCCCGACGGAAAAAGAGGGGTGTTATAAGTTTGACGTGTCTGTCTGTCTGTGGCACCGTAGAGCCCGAACGGATGAAGCGATTTCAATTTAGTTTTTTTTTGTATTAATTCATTATGGGTTTGGATCGAGAGAATTGGAAATCTTTAAACTTCAGCGTTGTTTTTTTTGCCCACTGTTGGGCAAACGCTAACACCTTCCAGCATACCTTAAAAAGCATAGTTCAGTAGGCTAGGTATCAATGAATTTCCTAGAAGTCAAGACAACGCAAGATTGGTTTCGCCACCGCGAATGAACAGTCTAGTATGAACTTAACTACTTTATTTACGTAGACTCTGTTGATTACCTACCTACTATTCCTCTTTTTATTATTCGCTTTTATTTCTGTTTTATATTCCTCTCTTCCTAAATTGAAACTGGTTTTCTTTATTATAGCACAATTATAGTCTCAAGTCTCTGATCATGCTTGGGCACGCAGACGGTGAGTAACGGGCGACTCGCTGTCCGACTGTGGTCCATCAGGCATGGACAAAGAGCTGTCAGCAATGTGACGAGGCCTTCTTAAAGGTCCAAAGCCTGCCGGGGTCGCAGGATATCGAGTAACCGTGAAGGCTATTGAAGGACACCGTGGATTTCAACCAGTTTACCTGATGTGACAGCCCCGCAACGCCGGCAGGCTTTTGCCCTCTAAGGGGGCCCGTCAGTTTGCCGACAGCTCATTGTGTGCGCGTGAAACAAGATCGGACGGCAAGTCACCCATAACTCGAAAAGTGGGTGTACTATCAGGTACACATCTGCTCAACCCTTCGGGGATCACTATGATGCGTTATGTTATAATGAATCTTATAAGATTCTAAGATTCCATGCCACACCATTTTAAAAACTCCACACAAAACCAGGCATATTTTGGAGCCAGCTACACGTTAAATGGCTCATCTCTTAATAGAGCCGTCTCGTGTTCCGGCGAGTCACTCCAGATGGCTGGAATTGAGCCACTGTTTAAAGCGCGGGTCACACTGGCTACGAAGCGAAGCGAAGCTAAGTTCGTTGCCAGTTTTAGCAATCGTAACTTTGTGTGCTACTCCTCGTGTGATGTGGAACAACAATAGTAAATTATAAAAACGATGACCGTGACTATATCAATCAATCAACTTACAATGAAATATAGATTTTAAAAAAATGACGCAAATACGTGTATGTACGACGCTTCTAAAAAATA
This sequence comes from Agrotis segetum, assembly GCA_036375495.1. Classification (NCBI taxonomy): domain Eukaryota; kingdom Metazoa; phylum Arthropoda; class Insecta; order Lepidoptera; family Noctuidae; genus Agrotis; species Agrotis segetum. Next base: position 117,087 of record JAQSVV010000128.1, read on the forward strand.
ATGAAAAACGTCACGTACGGTTCTGAATATAATTTAACAGGCATTTTGACTTCACAAGCCTCCACTACCGAATTTCGAAGCGATTTATCTTTGTCAATATCCATTGATATAAAAAAAGAAAAAATACCTGTACATTATTTAACAATAGAAAGAAAGAAAAAAAAAGAAAGAAAATAACTTTATTTGGCAAGCCATATGCACACAATTAGATATAATTACCTAAATACGATAATGCCATGAAAGACACCGTGTGCCTCACGGCTGTGCCAAATAGGCTCAGTTCAGCATAAAGTCAGGCCACAAGGTGCCTGACGCTGGTTTTCAACTGAGCCTTGTGAGACGTCAGAGATGTAAATCAGCTTTACAGTGTGTGCGTTAAAATAATTAAATAAAAACACCAGAAATAAAACAATATATATAGGTATATAAATATGTGTAACAGAATAAAATAAAATAATATGTAAGTACAGATTTATAGAAATATTATAATAATTATATATAGACATTTAGATATAATAAAAGTGTATAAAATTGTACCGCTAAGACAAAGACTAATTAAACTAAACAACTATCAGAAAGACGAATCGCAGATAAGTTATGCAATATACCCACTTTAATGCGTTGTAGGCAGCCGAGCGCGCCGGACAGTTGCATAACAGTCCCTGAAGTACTGTACGTTAGCGCGTTATTACAAATACTTTTTAATAAGTTTACCAAGCCGAGCACCACATCGATTTTACATGTGAATAAACAAAAATACTACATTAACAACTTGGTGAAAGTAAAAGTCATAATTATATAGATTGCAATTGAACAATAATATTAAAATGTCAAGACAAAGGAGATCCAAGAAAAAAAGAAATTATAATGGTAAGTGAGACTTCAGTTTTTGAACCAGCCTTACACTACAACAATATTCCAAAATACTTAATTTGCATTTTATACCTATAACATCAAATTATACCCATGTACCCTTTGTATCCTACTGTTCCAGAATAAAAAGGTTTTTTGCACGACACAAACATGGATGCATCACAAGAACGACAATGGGGGTGTGGCAACATAAAATGTTCTCGACACCGCGGCGTGCCGCGGCACCGTGCCCCATCGCACGCAAGTAGGCCATGCACATTGGGTGAGTTTCATAATATACTAATATAACACGCTGAAAACATTGAATAGTGTGGCTTATTATTATTTTTATTTATTTATTGCAGGTCTCATGTCTGGCGATGAAGCTTAGGTGACGCGGGCGAGTGCAGCAGCACCCTAGAAGATAATAATATACCCTCGCGTGAGCAATATTAATTAGGTACCTATTGTTATCATTAGAATATTTTAAATTTAGATTTTTTAATTTTAATTATTTTAGATTTTTCAAATAGGGTAGGTTTTAAATAATTGATGTATTCTGTGTGATCATATCCAGTTTTCGTTGCGCGTCTATTAGATACTGCCGTAAGCGTTTTCTGAATGTGCCGATCGTGTTAATCATTCTTATGGGTGGCGGCAGGTTATTCCACACTTTCGATGCTGCGTAACGAAAACTGCCCCTAAATGCTGCCGTGTTGTGAGTCTGTGTAGACAGCTGCTGTGAGCATTGTCGTCTCCCACATTCTCGTCTACCAGCTATCCAACTCAGTTTGTTGTATAAGTAGTCCGGTTTCTGATATTTGACCACGCCGAAGAGAAGACAGGCCAGGTGAAGCTTGCGTCTTGATTTCATTTTCAGCGTGTGGTGTATATTCAAAAATGGAGTAACGTGGCTTCTGGCTGGTATTCCGTAACAGAACCGAGCACATGCGTTTTGTACCCTTTGTATGAGCTGATCCGTACGAGCTAATAGGCGGGGGCCGTAGACTGTGTCTGCATAATTTAATCTAGACAAGACCAAGGTTTCTACCAGCTGTTCCCGTAGTTTCTCTGATAAATAAGGCCTCATCTTGTAAAGAATTTTGAGACGATAAAAGCAGTTTCGTACGGAGTCGGCTACATGTTTCTCATAACGAAGGGCGTTATCCATTACAAGGCCAAGATTCCGCGCTTCACTTACTCTCTCAATTTGTTCTCCCATTAGTCTTACGCCTATTGTTGCGGGTAATGTAGCCAGTCGCTGTTTTGTACCAAATATTATATATTTTGTTTTTATTGGGTTCAGTGACAGACAGTTCTCTTCAGACCAGATGGCAATTCTATGTAGGTCATCATTAATCTCCTTGACGGCCCTTTCGTATTCGTCTGGTCTAAAGGATATGTACAACTGGACATCATCAGCATATATGTGGAACTTGCAGTACCGGAGGCATTTAACAATATCCGCGCAGTACAAAGTAAAAAGGTTTGGACCTAATATTGAGCCCTGCGGGACTCCCCTGGTTATAGCTGAAAGGGAAGAAGTGAGTGTAGTGCCGTCGTCAAAACGCAAATCCACATGTTGTTTTCTATTATTCAGATAACTGCTGAACCATTCTATAGCGCTGGAGTCGAAACCATAGTAAGCTAGCTTTGACAATAAAAGCGGAATGTTTATTGCATCAAAGGCGCGGGAGAAGTCGAGCAAAACAAGTAAAGTACACATTCCCTGATCCTGGGCACATAATATATTGTCAGTGACATCCAGCAGGGCAGTAGCGGTACTGCGCTGCTTTCTAAAACCAGATTGTAAGTCTGGTAATATGTCATTTTCCTCCAAAAAACTTGTTACTTGGCCGCTGACGGCCTTCTCAAGTACTTTAGACAGGCATGGCAAAATGCTAATGGGGCGTAAGTCCTTGATTTCGGTAGGATTAGTGTTTTTTGGCAATGGTCTAACTGAGGCAATTTTCCATTGATCGGGAAACGTTGACGTTGCAATTGAACAATTTATTATATCCGTTATTGTGTTTAACGTGTACGGCAGAGTCATGTTAAGCATTTCCAAAGTAATGTTGTCGCAGCCTTCCGCGTTACTTTTCAAGCTAGACAAAATACGTGAGATGTCATTTTGGTCCACTGTAGTAATAGTGAAATTTGCGTTGCCATGTCTATGATTCGCATAATAAGATATCAGTGAGTCATTGGCTATGGGGTTCCCGGGAACTGTCAAAAAAGTATTATTTATCAGGTCAGGATCTGTAAAATGCGACGGAAGGTCTTGTCTGGGTCTAATAGGTGATAGGGTAGATTTGAGATTTTTCCATAATTTTTTTGGATTTTTAATTTTATTATTTATATTATATTTGAAGTACGCAATTTTTTCGCTATACAAAGAACTGATTACCAATGATTTTAGCTCTTTATAGTATTTTCTTTTTGAATCTGATTTCGTTTTCCTATAACTAGCAAGTGCTTCATCTCGTAAACGCATCATAACCTTGATTGTATCCGTAATCCAAGGGTACGACTTTTCCTTTATAAAATAAGTCTTGAGAGGTGCGTGGGCGTCAAATAGTGAAATTATGTAACTGTTAAATGCATGTACCATGTCGGTGACGTTGTTGAGTGTAGAAACAATTTCAAGGTTTAGAAGTAACAAGTCTGCGACAAAATTATCCATACATACGTTTTTAAGTGGTCTAGATTTTACTGCAAACGGTTTAAATTTGTCACGCTTTATGTAGAACTCGCTAATAATAATAGAATGGCCGTCAATTGAGGCCAGAGATTTTACATCAGTATATTTTGCTCTTAGGTCGGTGCACAAAAGGTCAATGAGAGTTTCACTAGATCCTGTGAAGTGCGTAGGAGACGTGACTAACTGTGTGAGATTTAGACAATTCAAAAACTCATTTATTCTTTTAGTTTTAATTCCATTTTGGTCCAATAAATTAACATTAAAGTCGCCAAGCAATATTATATGATCACAGTCTGCCAGTGAGCTAATAGAGTTGGTCACAGCATCTAGAAAAAGGACGAGGTCAAGCCATGGCGGGCGATACGCTGTACCTATGGCAATCTTTTTACCATTTAATGAAAGCGTAAGCCACATTTGTTCAATGGATTCGAACCTGGGATCAATGGCGCCAGACCAAGTACGCGCGCTCAGACCCTTCCGTAGGTAAAAGCCAACACCCCCTCCACGACCCGAGCGCACACTTGCCGGCCGCGGCGTGTGGCGCAGACGATAGCCCGGTACAACGGGAGCGCGCCCCTCCTCCCCTGGCCGTAACCAAGTCTCGTTAATGGCTAACACGTCAAAACCATATCTGTCGATGGCACCGATCAAATTGTCGTGGCCTGTACCCAATGAACCGGCATTAAGGAAACCTACTTTAAGCAATTTGTCACGTTTAGTCATCATTGTAATAATAGTAAAAAACATTTTTGTCATTTAGCGATAATAACATTATAAGTACTCCTTTGATGTTAGCGGGTTCATAGTATATAATTAGATTTGTTTGATTGTAAATATGTAAATAATAATATAGAGAATAAAAAGTATAAAAGTGTACAGTAGGTTTGTAATAAATGGTTCCGTAAATGATTTAGTAAATGATATTATTATGAGTAATAGTTTTGTAAATAAATGTATTGTTTTTACGTGGTGTGGTAGACGAGTGTTTGTATAAAACTGGTTTACATACCGTTCGCCGAGATAGTCGATAGCCGCGAGACACACGTTAACAAGTAGACAACAAAGACTGTAGTATAGAAAATAACATAATAAAACTTTTAAAAGACATAATATATAAAAAAGAACGATAAAACTCAGTCGTTTATTTACATTGGGGTACCAACAGACGTAGGGCCAAAAATTCGACAGATGTCAGCCTCACATCTTATCCGTTGAACTTTCTGCAGGTCCTCTCGACGTGCGAAGATCTTCCCGTCCTTCGTCCAGACGTACCTCCAGCCGTGTTTACTACCAGCCTGACGAGAGTGGTAGAACAGTTGGCGGTTTGTCCGGGTGAGGCGCTCGTTGACATAGACACGCTGCGACGCCGACGGCCCGCTGTTTATGTCGAGGTCTTGTGTATTCAAACCGCGGCGCACACGAGCCGCGCGCAGCAGTGCGTCGCGCGTTGCCCGCCTTGCGAAGCGCACGGATATAGGACGCGGCCGCTGCGCAGCGGGGTCGGCAGAGGTGGGGCCGTCTGTAGACTCCACACGATTACGACGTGCGGATCCGACTCGCTCAGCATGGACGACATCCCTGTCATCGACGTCGACGCCTAGCTTTATTGCGACGATCTTAACAATATGGATGGTGCTCTCGTCTTTTCCCTCAGGGATGCCGGTTATGTCCATGTCATTGAGCAGAAGCTCCTGGTCGCGTTCATTCAACTGACATTTTAGTTCTGCGATGGTATTTTCCAATGAGTCCGGGTCTGATGGTGTACCTTTTTGTTCCAGTTTGAGTTCCAGCGCACTCAGTCGCACCTCAAAACTATCCATCCTCTCATCCGACGATTTAAGGGAAGTTCTTATCTGCGCCATTTCCGTTCGCAACTGCTGGAATTCGTTGTGCATCAAGCGGAACTCTGCACGCAGCTCCTCCTTAAACAATCGCAGTTCGTCCGCTAAGTCAGGGGTAAAATGTATGGTGGTGTCCAGTGCAGGTATGGTGGTGTCCAGTGCAGTACAGTTTAACGGGCTGATTTCCATTTGCTCATCGGAGCCTGTTTCCTCCGTCTGGATAAGGTCTGCCTTGCCACGAACAGGTGTTTCCGCCTTGTTGTCCCTGATCACATTTTTGCAACATTCAGGGCAGCGCCAATTGGACGGAGTATGACCAGGTAGGCAAACACAGTGACGATGATAGAATGCATTGCACTTGCTACATTTAGCGGCATCTAGCGGAGATAGGAATTTGGCACAAGCGCCACACTTCGCTGCAGGCATGTTGATGTCGTGCGTTATCGGCTTTGCCTAGTAGTTCCAAGGAGTGTCAATAGATGGCGCTGCTTTAAATATGTATGCGCGTATTTTTTATTATGGGAGTCTATGGTTCACTAAACACCATGAGCTATCACTGTCAACAGGGGTAAGCAGACTATGGTGCACAATCCCGGGCGTCACTTATCAGCTTGATGATTTTAAATGTTTTTGATATTTTTAATGAGTAGGGTAGATTTTAGGCACTAGTGTTTAGCTTTTAAGTTAAAACCGTAATTATAAAGTTTACACTTCACTTACACACTGGATAACGTTTATCGAGTTGTATTACTTATTGTTCAAACTTTCTATAATATATTTGTTATTATTTGATTGGTTCTTTTATTTAATAATCGTAAGCAACCGTGAGGAGCACTGACTAATTTGACATCCGTGACGTCACTCCCAATCCAATACTCTAAAGGACTTTACTCATGGCACGATGTGAGGCAATGCGACATTCGAACGAATTCCAACAACTACAAGTGAAAATCAACCTTACCATTATGACATAAGACATAAAACACGTTGCTATTTATGGGTAGATGAAAAACAAAACACGATGGCCATGACAACGTCAAGTCAATCGAATTGCATCTTTATTTCTTAGTGGCAAGGTTGATTTTCACTTGTAGTTGAAATTCGTTCGAATCGCGTCGCATCGCGCCATGAGTAAAGTCCCTTAGTGACGGACTTAATTAATATAGATTTTTAATTTATTTAAGCATTAAACTTCCCTATACAGATCCTTACTGGATTAAGATATACAATTTAAGTACACAATGAAACCGCCTTCAGAAACAACCACAAAAAAAGGGTAAAATAACCTACAAAACTATGTGTGAGCGAATAAAATTTGAGGGTTGCCCTCTATTTCTTCAAGATCCAATCATCAGATCTTGAAATGGTGACTTTGGGACCACTCCAGAAGTATCTTCTTTCGAACAAAAAAATAATTTTGAAAATCGGTCCACAATTCACGGAGTAATTGCGGAACAAACACAAAAAAAAACGATTTGATAACCTCCTTCTTTTTGAAGTCGGTTTAAAATTGGAACCAAAACTTGCAGGTTCCAAAATAAACGATAACTATGTTTCTGCCTCGCTATCTGTGAGACAAATACCTTATACCGAGTCACTCCACCCGGCTAGAATTGAGCTACACTTTAAAATTGAGCCAAACTTCGACGAAGTTTTAACTGTTTCTACTTTGGAACGAGCTAACTATGAAACTGGTTTCATTTTAATTTTTGTTGATCACTGGGGATTTTTGAATAATAGTTTAGATGAAAATGAAATTCTAATAATTTTGTTTTAAATTAGCATTTTTGAAGAACTGTTTTGTTGAAAGAAATTGATAAATGATAGTGGGCATGACTCTTAAACCTGGCGCTGATGGTTACAAATACAACAAAAAAAGAAGTAGCCGAATCGGTCTAGCAGTTTTCGAGTTATGGGTTTAGCAACACATTTTTACCGACCTCAAAAAAAGGAGGAGGTTCTCAATTCGGTCAGTATGTTTTTTTTTGCGATCCATTTTTTATTATAGAATAGAAGAAGAAGATAAATCGATAATGGATAGTATCTAACCATCAATTTATAATATTTAGTGATGTCTCCTTTCACGCAAAAAGTACTGAACGGTTTTATATAAAATTTGGTACGCAGATTACTTATAATCTGATTTAACACATAGGATAGATTTTATCTTCTCGTGTGATAATTTTCGACTTGTAGCGGACGAAGTCGCTGCCAAAATCTAGTTATAATACTCTTTTTTAACTAAAAAACCTACAAAGCTAAATTCTAAACTCAATTTCGTTTTAGGTAACAATACAACACATAATTGTAAAGCAAACATAATTGATCAAATACAAACGAACGTTAAAAATACACCCTTCGTAATAAAAGACCTGCTGAATGCCGATGGCGGTGCCTAACTCCAATTGTTAGGCACCTAGTTCAAACATTACAATCAAGAAATAATTCAAAGGACAATCTTTAAAAAAACCTTCTACGTAATTTCACCCTTTACGTTAAAACCACAAGAATATTTTTTTTTAATTTTACGCTTTTCCGCTTGGCCACAACACAAAAATTTATAAGTCGTTGTATAATTCTTTGACAGAAGTTACATTTAGTACCCAAAAAGTATGATAACCTGTTTTACTAAGTACTACCGTATTATCATTAAAAAGTTGTGGAGATCCTGTCATGTAATATTGATATTTAGTTTCTAGGAAGCTAGGTAGACTGGAAGCCATATTGAACAAACTTGAAAAAGGATGAGCAGATAAAGCTGCTTGAACATGAGATACTTGTCGTGTAATAAGTAACAAGAAAGATAAGATAACAAATGAAGGAAAAATAATCAAAGAAATGGTTTAAAGCATGTATGTCCCTGTCGGCGCGGGCGACGCAATAGTACTCTGGATATACAAATGACACACTTGACACAAGTCGCATCACTTCAGGTCGTGTACGAGGCATTACTTGTATACCCACAGAATTTATTGAAAAGTTTGGCTTGCCACTACACCATAGTAGACACGCTTTTGGTGACCATATTTTCATTTTTTTTATTATTTTCATAGAAGTTTTTTTTTTTTAATAATATTCCACAACTATCACACAACGCCATCTAGTCTCAAGCTAAGCAGAGCTTGTGTTATGGGTACTAGACAACTGATAAACAGACTTATATATTTCTAAATACATACATACTCGTATTTTAGATAAAATACACCCAGACACAGAACAAATGATCGTGCTCATCACACAAACATTTGTCCAGGGTGGGAATCGAACCCACGACCTCCGGCATAGCAGTCAGGGTCACTAACCACTAGACCAACAGGCCAGTCAAGTCAGTTGACAGAATACGACTTGCAACGCGATTGTGCTATCGCGAAAAAAATAAGTGATAGGCGTAGAGTAATCGTCAGGGGAAGGGGTCGCTTGACGCAATTAGCGTCGCTTCGCCTACGTTCGTGTACGTGGCTTTAGTAACAAAACCAAAAGGAAGTTTTTCTAAGAAATACCCTAAAAAAAGGGAAAATATTCCGCGAAGAATTTTATATCGTTCAAAATTCTTCCATTGTTTATTAAGGCCAGCATCAACGCTCTTTATTAAAACATTAAAACAATGAGGTGTTACAGCGATAATTACTCAAACTCAAGTACTGAGGCGACGTTAATGGCCCGAGGAAGGAGGAAAAGTATCAAGTTTGTACAATTTTACAAGTCAGGAACCTTTGTGGCAGTTTACGCTTAAAGTTTCTAAAATATTTTTTGTAAAGAAACTGCCCTGAGGGGGTACTCGGGTCATTGACATAGGTAGCAGTTAGTTGATGATGGAATTTCGTGAAAAAGAGTGGAGTCATCGACATAGATAGATAGATTGATAGAATACTCATTTTTATAATATTTCTTCCGCGTCGTTTTCAATACTATCGTCTACCGAGCTTTCGTCCATACAAAAAGAGAAAACGTTTTCCTCCCCCTAAATGTTATCCTATGTCAAAGATTTTTTACAATGCATCTGACACAGTAAAAAACTAGGTTTATAGGTTTTTCTTTTTTTCAAAATTTGTAATAGTTTGAAAGTTAGGCCCTTCGTCCATTATAAGACTCAAGTTTCCGATATCTACCTTACGACTTCAGTATCCAGGCGACTCTCGCAATAGAAATGCATATACGTTCGTACACATGCACGCGACGCGCGACGCCAATCGCGCGCTACCCATCTGCTGACATCGCGGCGACTTGAGTTTCCGCGATTTTCAAGATGGCGGAACAATTTATTTACCATTTTTAATTTTATTCACAGAATAAAGGGTTCCGTAGCATATTCTTGAATCATTTTTGGAAAGTCATTATTTTAAAACGATAGAAAAATATTTACAATCCTCTATCAAATCATAATTTTGTATGCAGTTTTATTAAAAAGTTGGGAGAGATGGTTTTTTTTTCTATTTTATTGAATATTTTTTTAAATTATGTTATAGTATTTGGATTTGGATTAATGTTAGGTTCCCAGGAAATTAACTGTGAAGGACGGACTGTCACACGTTTGATCTTATAAAGATTCCGTTTTTTTTTTGAACCTTCGGAACCCTAAAATATATACTTTGATCGTCACAGTCATGTGTCAGCCATTTTATAAATTCATATTCTTGACCACCCATCATGACCTTTTGACGCGGCGCTAGTGTCTATGTCGTTACATCAAATTGCATTATAAAAAATTAGTACCTCGAATTTTCCGCGGGTCATGAGTAGTGGCGAAACTCTAGTATCGGAAACTTGCGTCGCCTCGTGTACGAAGGCTCGTACACGACGCGACGCAAGTTTCCGATACCTTACGATTTGGGTTTCCAGGCGACTATCGCAATACAAATCCATAGAGGCTCGTACACAGGTCGCGTCGCCGACATGCGTCGCCGACTCTAGTCGCTCGCTACTCATCTATCAAGATCGCCGATACCCAAGTCTTCGCGATTTTTAACCGACGAAAAATTTGTATCTATTATTCTAAAATGTATTATTAAAGTATCTGAGGTAGAAAAATATCCTTGTTTGTATCATTACAATTAATAATAATAATTGTACAATCTTACGTTTATGTATTTTGATAATATTTACCTATTTTAGTTCCATATGTGTAACTAGATGGCGTTGTTAGTTTTTTGAATCGCGATATGGTTTCGTTACCACCAAAAGTATATAAGGACCTAAAATTCATTGATTAAATTTCTCGTTCAAACAAGTAAACGCTGGTCCACGACTATCACACAACGCCATCTCGTCCCAAGCTAAGCAGAGCTTGTGGTATGGGACCCATATCCCCTCTATCAGTTGTTTAGTACCCATACTATGGGTACTAAACAACTGATAGACATACTTATATATTTCTAAATACATAAATAAAATAGATAAATTAGGGGAGGCCTATGTTCAGCAGTGGACGTCCTCCGGCTGTTGATGATGATGATGATGATGATGAATAGATAAATTACACCCAGACACAGAACAAATGATCGTGCTCATCAAACAAACATTAATTTGTCCTGGGTGGGAATCGAACCCACGTCCTCCGGCATAGCAGTCACTAACGACTAGACCAACAGGCTTGACAAATTCAAAAGAATATTCTAATAGATAATTAGCATGGAATAAGCTTTTTTTTTAAGTGGTAAAATAATCATATTAAATGAGTCCTTCCACCCCGGGCAGGGCGGGAGGGACTGTCAGACTCGTACTAACTAAAAACCACGGTGGTTTCAATAGAACCTAATAAAACGATAGCGCGATCTAACTCGACTCATGTACTTGCACATACGACAAAAATAAAGTAATTAAGAAAACGAAAACATTAAAAAAACCTATTCAAATCTGAAATTTGAAACCACGGTCATCATCATAGCAGTAAGCGTTAGCGTTCCAGTCCAAATAAAAGAAAACTATAAAAAAAAACCTAGAAAAAAATTGAATAAACCTCTAAAAAACAACTGAAACACGAAAAAAGAAAAATTCTATGTTTACCTGGGGATTGAACCCATGGTCACCACCTTGGAAGTCAAAGCTTGAACAAATCGAGCTACCTTGTAGCCGGTTGGCGCGGCGAAATTATGAACCATATTCTTTCTAGATTAATTTTTTCCTCTATACGCGCCAATTTTTAATTCCAAAAATTTGAAAAAGGAATGCGCTCGTCATTTTTAAAATAGTAGCATTTTAATTTATGTTATAAGATGAACATTTTGTGTTTTGTACAATGTATTATTAAGGTTGAATATAGAATGGTGGCCGAATAGACGATTTGTCTTACGACTCGAGTCGCCGCTGTGTACGGACCGTGCGCGACTGGAGTCGCGCGACTTAGGTATGCGACTGGAGTATCGGATACCGGAGTTTCCTAATGGACGAAGGGCCTTACAGGCGCCTAAAAGGTACTATTTTTATGACAAAATCTTCATTGAAGTAAAACCTTTGTATTAAAAAAAACAAAGAAGTTTAAGAAAAGAAACAAAACCTACAAAGCTAGAATATAATATGCTGAAACGATTGACACCAGAATCTAAGAGATTGGTCGTGATTTAGTATGTGAAAAACGTTTTCTCCCGAGAGACAAATTTCATATAAAAAATACTTACATTCAGTCGCGAATTGCAACGCTGTCTATCGCACGATCGGGGTTTTTTCAACGCGTGAGATCCCAGTACGAGTTTTTCTAAATACCTATTTTTTAAAATGGCAGTAGCTATTCTATACTCATAATGCTCACGGTGAGTCCACCGCGAGCGTTCACCTGTCATGTAACGTTACAGTACCCTCAGCACGAGATTCCAGTATTTGAGACGTAAAGTAAACTGGAACTTTGACAATAACAAATTGACATTTTTCAAGGAAAAAATGAGTTCCTTCTTCGCACACCAGAGGCGCTGTCCATTTTTTCATACAAGAAACGCTGTAAATACTGGAAAGACGTTGTAAAGTGAAAACTCGTGCTAAGGGTACAGATTCACGGAGTGGGAAGCGGTCGCCTCCTTCTGCGAAGCAGTAATGCTCGCGAAGGAGGAGGCGCGCCGCGAGCGAGAGAGGACAGAGTCCTCCCTCCGCCCCAACCGCGGTGCAGGACGCCCACGGCGACGGACGTCGCGCGACGATCTCCGGCCACCGTAGGCGCGGGCATGCGGGCAGCGAGTAAAGGGCAACTCGCTGCCCGACCAAGGACCATGCCCGGGTCGACGGCGCGTTGTGTCCCACGCGCGCCTCAAAGAGCGTCAGCATAATGACGGGGCCCCCCTCTCAGAGGGCCAAAGCCCGCCGGGGTCGCGGGATTATTCCCTTACCGTAACCCCGGAACGTAACAGGCTATGAAGGACACCGTGGATTTTAGTCAGTAGAAGTCTGACAGTCCCTCCCGCCCTGCCCGGGGTTGGAGGACTCATTTGATGATTTTACCACGCTAAAAAAAAAAAAAAAAAAAAAGGGTACAGATTCAAATATTTCATCAGTGAGTGAAGGCAATCGAGCATCACAATGCGCGTCTTGTATGATATCAAATCGTGTACTAAATGTACGCGAATGCTCGTCAGTCAGGGAGGTAGTATTGTAATGTAATGCTCAAAGTCGAATCTATAATGTTACATTACACGCGAATTCTTCCGGTGAGGGAGCGCCTTTATATTTAGTTTAATAAACAGCCAGATTCGCGACACGCAGCACAGTTGCACCGTTTAAAAACTTACTACTGCTCGGGCTCGCGGATTCGATTTCTGCAAGGAACAAATATTGACAGACCTGACAGACCTGTTGGTCTAGTGATTAGTGACCCTGACAGTCAGGGGTTCGATTCCCACCCAGGAATGAAAGACAGAAAGAAAAAAGATTTATTGGGACACACAGGACAAAACAAACAAAATTACATGAATAAAAGCAACAGAGAAAAACAAAAATTAGTATAAGAAAAACAATCGTTTAAAAGGTACAACAAAACATAAAACAATTTAGTCCTGTGCGAGGCCAAAAAAACAGATAAAAATGCGTGCTCATCGGACAGATGTTTGTCTGATGAGCACGATCATTTTTTCTGTGTCTGGGTGTAATTTATCTATAATATGTATGTATTTAGAAATATATAAGTACACACGTAACACAAGCACTGCTTAGCTTGGGACTAGATGGCGTTGTATGAACTTGTGTGATAGTTGGGTAATATTATTAGTATTATTTGTAAACGTTTTATATGAAACATTCCTAATTATGTACAGTGACAACACCTGAATAATTCGCCATCTATTTGATCCGCATTATAAACTTCACGCGCATTACATTACACGCTCTGTGTGGTTGACAAATATGTTCTGTTTGGTGAATCGGTAATGTATGCTTTGTATGTTGTTTGGGGAATAAATGCATTGTTTGTCTTGTTTCAACTTGGAAATGCTGGTTTCATTACAGTCTAGTTATATTTGTGACTTTATTTAGAAAAGGAAACGAAACGCGGATAAAATCTGCAAAAAAAGAAAATTCTCGGTGAAAATCTGTAGTGCGTACCTTTGCCTAATTATTTTATAGCACGGAATAAATATTTTTTCACACCACCTGCTCGAAAATGTCTAATTATATGTCAAGCAACCTTAACCTAAAGTGAGTCATTAGTGGCCGAGGGCACAGCCGGTCAATAATGTTGTACTGGATTTCATTATTACCCGCTGGTCAATAATGTGATTTGAATTTGGAATATGTTTATAAACAACAAACACCCTTTGGTGCCAGAAAGATTTCTTTTTTTTTTGATTTTCTTTTCCCTTTTGGGAAGACAAAGGGATCTATCTAGCCCATGCAGCCTAGATTTTTTTTTTTGGTTCTTTTCGTCCCTCTTTGGGGCAGGCAAAGGGAGCTGAGCCCATACAGCCAAGTCTGATTTAGTGTGCCAGAAAGAGGAAAGCTATTCTCGAAACCCTTATTCTTACTGTTTTTTTTTTACAATAAATACTTTGTTTTTCGTACTATGGCTATTATTTTCTCACAGTAGGTGTAAAAAGTAGAGTATCCTCCTCTGGGCTAAAGGTGTCTTTGCCTTGGGCTAGCTTGAATCCCTCGCTGCATTCAGGATTCTTGTATTAACTCCCTCGCTTCGCTCGTGAGTTAAACTCTTAACTCCCTCGCTACGCTCGGGAGTTAAATCCCGAATCCTTCATTGCGCTCGAGATTCAATATGACGCCCGTGACATAAGACACAACTTTAGCCCCTCGGTGCATAATCTACTATTATGACCTGCAGGTAGTTGTTGCTGCCCTGAATGTTTGTGAATGTGAGTTTCTATGTTTGTAATCGCACACACTCACAACATAGGACAAATTCCTAGGGCAGGGCAACGATTTTTTAAATTGAAAAAAGTAAAGTAAAAAAGTAGTATTTGGCTTTTTGTAGTTTCTCATTCACACGGGTAAAGTATATGATAAACTGAAATTCTGTATGAAATTCTTGGCATTAACATCGACTAGCCCTATTCATTGGTTGCCTAATCAATTCAAATGCTGTCAGCTATCAAATTCGCGGCTATGATTGGCTGACCAAACCGAAATACTCTGATTTAATCAATTAATTCAATACTAATTGACACGAGATTTGACGTCAGATTGAATTATTAACCTATACAGACAGAGTTTGGGAGGGTTACAGAAACGTCTCCACTTATTTTTGTAACTTTTGTTTCCAGTGCATACCAAAATTAAAATACAAAACGCCAAAATTAAAATTGACCCATAATGGGGGTTTTAAAATATACTTTGCATAAATGAATTGTACAAAAGCTCATTCAATTTACTTAAAACTTTGAATACTTATGGAGTTCGCAATTGTTATACTGGTAAAACATAAATGTCTCAAGCTTTTTCAAAATTCCAACCTTATAACGTAAAAATAACGTAATATCGTTACAATAGGGAGAAATACTCGAGCTCGAACTTGCAGGCAATGTGTAAACTCACTTATGTATGTATGTGTATGTAAAATACAACAAGTCTACGAAAAGAAAACAACCTTAAAACCAATCAATAGCCAACTTTTCAACACCGCTTCCATACCCCTTTTAAAAGCTAACGCCAAAAGTGCGTCAATTTGTCTGCTATTCAGCTTATAAAGACCTACTGACAAAGCCATCGTTCCAGCCAGTCATGATCGTGCAATTACCAAATAGTTTGCCATCATGGTGGCTATGGATCAAACGGGGCCATTATAATTTGACTACAACCCCCCTTGACGGGGTGGGTGAAGGTGGTTTGTGTGAAAATATAATGTTAGTTTGATTATTGGCTACCCTGGGTAGCTGTAGCAATTAGATTTTAGCCTATGCATATAAATGAGTTTAATAAAGGCAGGTTAGGAAGACTTACTTATTTATTGGTGAAGTGCTTCAGAAAGTTCAGGTGCGTAATACTCACAATCGGTGTGCTTGTATGACCAGCACCCTTAGCACGCGTTTTCAGTATTTGAGACGTAAAGTAAACTGGAACTTTGACAATTTCAAATTGAGAAAAAAAAAATTAGTTCCTTCTTCGCACACCGAAGGCGCTGTTCCGTTTTTCCATACAAAAAACGCTGTAAATACTGGCAAGACGCTGCAAAAGTAAAATAGAGAAAACTCGTGCTAAGGGTACAGACGTATGAATGTGGACGAAGCGAACAGAGTATCTAAAGATTGTGACGGGGTGGCGGTCTGTGGTATGTATAATGCCTAAATAATTGTAATGCATTGGTACACATGGTATTACTTTAGTTTGGTTTTGCTGTAAATACAATTCAAGGATTCCACTCATCATCATCATCATCATCTCAGCCATAGGACGTCCACTGCTGAACATAGGCCTCCCCTTTTGATTTCCACATATACCGGTTGGGAGCGACCTGCATCCAGCGTCTTCTGGCGACCTTTATAAGGTCGTCTGTCCACCTTGCTGGTGGACGTCCTACGCTGCGCTAAGGATTCCACTCGTATTAACCAAAATCTACTTCGATAAAAAAATGTCAAATTGTTGTCGACATAGATAAGTGTTATGTATCAAAAAACAAGATTTAATACTACTCATGTTTACGACTCTTCTACCTTCAAGAAAGAAATGTCACAAAGTATCTTCAATCTCTTAGACATTCCCCAAAAATCCATATACATACCAAGGATTAATATCATGGAATCAACCGAAACCATACCGTATTTACATTAAAATAAATTGAACACGAACAAAGCCAGAGAAAAAGCTAAGTATAATCTAATAATACAAACCCGATCAAAGGAAAAAAGTCATTGTTAATGTTGTTTTCAGCACAAAGAAATGTAGTATAAAGGAATTTCCATCAAAAATATATATTTTAATGGAAGCGGGAAAAACGTTTCATGTCCTTTTCAAAGCTTATTTGATTATTTGTTGTTTTTTAGTCAATATTTCGATACCTTTTTTGTGTGGGGTGCTGTATTGTAAATTCGTTTCATTATATTTTAATAAAATAATGTTGTGAGGTAGCTCCGAATTTAGGAAACCGCCTTTGAAGGTTGATATTGTGAATCTGAAGTTCGACTTTTACGATTGTGGCTTTTTCATTGTTTTGACCTACTGTTATAATATTATCTTTCTTTATTGATATGAATATAGATCTAAAAGAGACTATAAGGACGCTTCTAGAACAAAGGGGAAAACAGTGTAGTATTCATAGTTTTTAATAGGTATACATGTATGATCTACAAGTAGTCTACAATATTGGTAAGGTCTGCAAGTAGTTGTTCCAAATATCTAAGTCTGGAATAAAGGTCATTGATCGTTGAAGCATCGTTCGAATTTCATAACACCATCGTTCGAATTTCAAAATCAAATATAAGGTCAAGATCACCTCTTACCAATACGTTGCTTTTGGTCGTTCTACGACATTTTCTCTAAATTTTTCACATGCGCGACGAAGGGTAATGTGTTTATCATATGTATGTATGTATGTATTATTGTATGTATGTACGGTATGTATGTACGTATTTTATTTCACACAAATCTGGCCGATAAACTATAGTCAAACGCATAACCACGATACTAAAGACAGAAGAAATTCCTAGTGTGGGGCAACGCCATATTGTCAAAATGAAAAAAAAAAATGTCGATGAACTATGTCATGTGGGGTAGTCGTTGAATAGGTATTTTAAAAATCTTTAGGTTCCCTTTATCATTTTTCATTTTAAATAATAGTTTAGGATATATAACGATTTAAAGTTGTTTAGCAAAACAATAATTCTCTGAATAGTAACTAAAAAGTATGAAATAAAATAAAATGTTTAACGAAAAACAAAAAACCCGACTGCGTTAAAAAAACTAAAAAGAAAGAAACAAGCCCAGTAGTGAATTCACTCATTCACACTCACAGTCGGGGCCCGTGGGGAAGATTTGATTGGTATAATTTGAATGGGCCCCGACTGTGAGTGTGAATGAGTGAATTCTTAACTACTGGGCTTGTTTCTTTCTTTTTAGTTTTTTTAACGCAGTCGGGTTTTTTTCGAATGGTTTTGAAATATTGCAATATATTGGTACACCCCGTCAACGTATCTTATTCCACACTTCTTATCTGGCGGAAACTATAGTAAACGCATCCACAATACACGAAATAAATCCTAGTGTGAGGCACTGTTATATTAAAACTAACTATTGGAAACAATTTTTTTCCTACTCAACTATTCTTTTCTGATTAATTTCGTTGCAGGATCCAAGAGAGGTAATTCATTCTCCGGGACACGTCGAGCTTCATTGTCTCGGCGCTTTACTGGTGGTTGCCACTGTTGATTCTGGCTTTCAGGAGATGCAGTGGTTTGGGAATAGTGTGGTGGGTTTGCCCCAATAAAAAAAACGACTTCGACTGGGCCTCGACTGTCTCAACTTTATCATCCGCAACAAATTCCACACTAACTTCATTATTAAAATATCTAGCTATCACCTTAACTTCGTTCTGTGTGACGCTAGTGCAAAGTTACACAGCAAACAGCAGACAGAAGCAAGTGCCGACAAAGTTACCTTAGTGAAATAATGGAGTAAACTTTTAATGAACTTTCAGAATCCACACTGAGAATAAAAGAAAAATATTGAGTTCAAGTTACTTGGGAAAGGCCGTTGCACGATATTTTTTTCCCCTTTTTTTATTGTCACTAGCTGTTCTCCGCGTCTTTACTCGCATTATTTACCGATCAATTCGTAAAGAAATATTTGAAAAAAAACATACGCACCAGGAATTTTTCCTGATCGCAGTGCGTGGGCCAGTGGATCTATCGGTCGCCTTTACGAATTTCCCATTGCGTGGGACGAACCCCGCCAGCCTCATTACTCTGTGTAAGGGCCATCATCTACCACGCTCTCAAAACAGTGAAGGATCGTGAGGAAACCGGCATGTCTTCGAACCAAAAATTTAGAACATGCCGGTTTCCTCGCGTGGTGGATTATTCTTCACCCCTCTGACAG
This sequence comes from Agrotis segetum, assembly GCA_036375495.1. Lineage (NCBI taxonomy): Eukaryota > Metazoa > Arthropoda > Insecta > Lepidoptera > Noctuidae > Agrotis > Agrotis segetum. The sequence goes on from JAQSVV010000128.1 coordinate 135,936, forward strand.
CAGTGGATGAAATTAATTCACAGCTGTGGGAACTTTATGGCTGATGGTTCGAGGACCGATGAAAAAAAAAACGTTGCACTCTACAATCGGGACCGATATCTCGATATACTCAGCCACCAGTGCGTTTACAAACATATAAACTCACATGCAACTCCCAAACCCAACAAAACTATTATTGTAGAGTACACAAATATTTATTTCCACGCTGGGATCGATCCCGCGATACACTGCGCAACATTCGGTAGCTTAGCCACTACGCCAACCGTGCTTTCAATAAAGTTATAAAGCATTTAACTGCACTTTTCCAAATGGTACACTGCAGCATACAATTCAGAAAATAGGAACTTAGCTACACAAGTATTATGCACACCATACCTTTCTGAAATCTATAATATAAGGCAAACCGTTCAGCTTGTACAGACGACTACACAGCAAGTCTGAAAACCAATATAAGCTGACCGTCCATTGTGCGGAAGGACATACTTTTTTTGGCATCTAGCAGGTCAATCTAGAGGAGGTTGTGAGCTGATCAGCCGGACTTTTCTGTTGATGCCTTAAATGACTCTAAGGCCTCTTCGAAATCATCAAATGAGCCCTCCCACCCCGGGCCGCCTGCCCGGCTTCCGCCCTGTAAGGGAGTGTTAGATTCCTACTGATTAAAATCCACGGTGTCCTTCAATAGCCCTTTACGTTTCCGGGTCACGGTAATGAGATAAGTTCCGTGACCCCGGCAGGCTTTGGCCCTCTAGAGGGGAGCCCCGTCATGATGCTGACACTCCATGCGACGCGCGCGGATCACAACGCGCCTTCGACCCGGGCATGGTCCAGGTCGGACAGCGAGTTGCCCTTTACTCGCTGCCCGCATGCCCGCGCCTACGGTGGCCGGAGATCGTCTTCCGAGCATCGCGGGCTGACTCGAGCAAGGAAAGATGGCGAGGCCAAGATAAACTGGTTTTGTATAGGTTGAAATGTAGCTGTGTGTACAACACAACTGTATTATTATAGCCAATAAATTACATCAGCTACACGATTAGGCCTAAAAGTTTTTAAATACAGAATTATGTTTGACAAGTTGGCTTGTTACCAATAATGTTCGGAGACAAACGAAAAACAAATGAAAACGATATTAATAACAGGATATATTGGTTGTATATGAATTGTAAATCATTAGGGATGCAATATTTGACTGGCCTGTTGGTCTAGTGGTTAGTGACCCTGACTGCTGTGCCGGAGGTCGTGGGTTCTATTCCCACCCAGGACAAATGTTTGTGTGATGAGCATGATCATTTGTTCTGTGTCTGGGTGTAATTTATCTATAATATGTATGTATTTAGAAATATATAAGTATGTTTAACAGTTGTCTAGTACCCCTAACACAAGCTCTGCTTAGCTTGGGACTAGATGGCGTTGTGTGATACTCGTAGTTGTGAAATATTATAATATATTATTTTATTACCTATGGCGAGTAGTCGGCAAATAAATCAGCAAATAGTTGACTGGGGTGATTGAAATGTATTTAATTTAACTAATTATTAATAAAATACTTAGTTGATACTATTTTTTCAGTCAAGAGTTTGAACATAAAAATAATTTCTTGTGATAAAGGTATAGCTAGAAGGCTTTTATCAGAGTTTTATAATCAGCCTATAACATTCCCACGGCTGGGACAAAAGTCTGCTTCTTTTCCACGCACACCCAATACTGTACTTGCGTACGTATCGCGTACCTCGCGTGCCTCGGAAAGCACGTAAATCCGTTGATCCCGGCTGTCATTTGTAGATCTTTGGCAGTCGTTACTGTTAGTCAGAAGCTCTAAAATCTGACAACCAGTCTTACCATGGAGTATCGTATTACCCAGTTACTGGGTTGTGGAGGTCCGATAGGCAGTCGCTCCACGTAAAATACTGATATTCAGCTGCATCTGGTTCGACTGGAAGCCGACCACAATATAGTTGGGAAAAGGCTAGGCAGGTGATGTACGTATCGCGTCTGCGTCGCGTCAAACGCGCTGCACCTGCGTTTAAAAAACGTAGTGATAAGGTTGTCAAAATAAACTTATTTTCTTTCTTTCATTCTTCTATCTCACATGTCAGTGAATATGAATATTTTTAATTCATAAGCCGTGTCAATTTCCCAACATCTTCCTTTAAACCTTTTGACAGCAAAAGTTGATGAAATAGATACCACAAAGTAAATCAACACGTAAGTGTTACCACAAAGCGTTCCAATTTAAATTAAATTTAAATTAATTTACAACTGTAATATCAAATTCCCAGTACAAACATAGAAATCCAATACCCACTTGACTACTTAATTTTAAATTATTCTGTCATCTGCCTGTTTTCTCAGAGATATCTGATGCCAGTTTTAAACGCTCATAATTTCATTTGAAACCTGTTATCTAAATTACAAATTACTAAACTGTTTTAGAAGCCTCTCCTTAGCATTCATTTGGTTAGTAAGAATGGATAAAGTTAAACTTTCATAATTTGTAAAACATTTTCTTCTTTCATTTTTTTTTAATGGTTGTCCTACGGGTTGACGGCGCGTTGTGTTCCACGCGCGCCTCAAAGAGTGTCAGCACAATGACCCTTTAGAGGGCCAAAGCCTGCCGGGGTCGCGGGACTAACTTTCTATCGTAACCCCAGAACGTAAAAAGCTATTGAAGGACAACCGTGGCTTTAGTCAGTACAAGACAGAAGGGCGTGAGAACTCATTTGATGATTTTATTACGCTAAAAAAAGTTGACTAAATAGAGTTTTGTTTAGATTCACCAACTCTATTCGCCTCCTATTACCCGCGAGTCTGTCTAAGAAGGATACCAGGCCTTGGATCGTAAAGGAAATGTGAAGGAACAAGGTGGTTTTAAGTCAGTAAGAGTCTGACAGACCAATCCGTTCTACAGAGGGTGAAAAAAACACCGTGTGCTTAAAACCGCCGTATCCCAGTAGTTCCATTATGGAACTATTTGTGCCATGGAACTGCTGAGATTTTTTTTATCCCAGTAGTACCATGAAACTGGCATTCTGTTTTTTTCTGAAATAATGTCATCAACATCAGCCTATAATGTTCCCACTGCTGGGACCCAGGCCCCCTCTCTTGTGAAGGAATGGGCCATAATCCACCACGCGTGTCCAGTGCGGTTTGGCAGATGACATACCGGTTTCCTCACGATGTTTTCGTTCACCGTTTTGAGAGCAGTGGTGATGAAATAAATTACACACAGTAATGCGCCTAGCACGGTTCGAACCCATGACTTACAACTCATAAATCGGGATCGATATCACTGGAAAGAAAGAAAGAAATAATATTTATTTGGTACAAACGCAGGGCACAATGAGATAAATTAAACAGAACAAGTGATAAAAAAAAAAACAATAAAATAAAAAATAACCTAAAACTATATGGTACAAATATTTGTTTGCCCCGCGGCCGCTCCAAACAGGCCCAGTTCAGCATAAATGTCAGGCAACTAGTGCCTGACGCTGGTTTTCAACTGGACCTGGTTGAGAGGTGTGTACGTCGAACCAGTTATGTGTGCTTGTGTTTATACTAATACTTATATAGGTATGTAAAAATATATAATACTATGTGACACAATTGAGAAATAAAAGATATAATTTAATCATAAATAAATCGATAGTGAGTTTATAATATAAATAATAAGTAGGTAAAAAGAATATTTCGCGCGCGCGATGCCGGTGCTTATCAATTTTTTTATCAATGCAATTACCCTAGGACAATGCGCCGCAAGCAGCGGAGCGCAGCGGACGATCGCACGCTTGACACGTTACATTCCTTTAAGACAGAATTGAATTAAAGGAAATTGTGAAACAGTGACTAATTAAGATTCAGTGAATGACTTGAAAATTGTGAGTACTAAGGTGAGTGTGTTTTTATACTAATTAGGTTTACAACATTATATTGTTTTCAATTAATTTTTTATCGTGGTATAACGCAAAAAAAATTCGAACAGCAAACGGAATACAAAGAACGAAGAAATATGTGGGTATATTTACGTTTTTTATTTTTATTTTATTAAACATATTTTTCCATTTCAGGGATTAAGCTAAGATGGTACTAAAGCTATATTTTAAATACAGTGAACGCTTTCTGTCCATTTTGCAGCGTTGCAGCAAGACATTTTGTAAGTAGACTACATTTATATTTGATTTGCATCTATCGTTGCGTGATTGGCTGAGCTGTAAATATAGTTTTTTTTTTTTTTTGTTTTGGGTAGATCTCCTATAAACGTTGGCACGTAATCTCAAAACGGCACCCAAGGCTGGGATGGAAGAGGCATCTAAAGAAGCATGCATCGCCAACAAGCAAGAGGCAGGCAAGAGTAGGTAGGCTCTGAGTTCCAGCAGTGGGAACATTAAAGGCTGATGATGACTAGGAGAAAATAAATCCCAGTAGTTTCATTCCAGTAGACAAGGCGTCTAAAACAGTAATCTTATCCCTCTCGTCAAATTTACGAGGTAGATTTTTTTTTTTGGGACAATCCCACCACACTATTCCCAACCACTGCAACTCCTGAAAGCCAGAATCAACAGTGGCAACCACCAGAAAAGCGCCGAGACAATTAAGCTCGACGTGTCCCGGAGAATGAATTTACCTGTCTTGGATCCTGCACGAAATTAATCAGATAACGATAACGAAGTAGATTATGTACATTCTATAGTTTCATACCAACTCAACGGAGCGAGAAAAAAATAAATTTGTCCAATATAAAGCCTATAGTTTGGGATATCCCTAACATCAGTAGTTTTGCCGTCACGTCGCAAAACGTTAGGCAGTTCCCTAAGTTATTTTGATTTAGGATCGATCCCTTTTTATCACATCTGCTAGATTGGAATAGAAAATGTTCTCTTAATATATTGCTCAAAGTCGTGTTTTTTTTTTAGAGTAAGTAGTGTTTAAATAAACTGTCTAACGCAGAAGGTAGGTAACCTAAGTACTTAACTTGGTGTTTTTTTTAGTTTTAAGACTATAATTTTATGGAAATAAAGATTATTTTGTTCTATTATAGTCGGTAAGAGTCTGTGAGTCCCTTCGCTCCACCCAAGGAGGACTCATTCCTTTGATTATTCCTCTCCTAAAAAAAAGAAATGGTATCCTGCTTAATCAGTGTTTTGGGAAAATAGTTTATTTAAAAAAAAGGCTCCATAGAACTGTTTCAGAACTGTAATAAAAATGTTAGCTTGCTTTTTTTTTTTTTTTCTCTTCACTTGTGAGTTTCGTGGGTGCGTTTACAAACATAGAAACTCACATTTTGAGTACGTACTTTACTTTATTTTTTGACAAAACAGAGGGTTCTTTGTATATTGTCTGTCTAATTTCAATCATCATCATCACCATCATTAATAGCCTAAATTCATTTACTGCTGGATATAGGCTTCTCTTTTTTGCCAATACTTAAACACCTTTGCTACCCTCAACCAGGTTGAAAGTCTAAAATCTACCCTTTACTGTTACTACTCTTATATTGGTCCCTTATAGAAGTAGCAAAATAGTAAAATCACGATAAATTCTTGGTTCAGATTGAAAATTCAGCACACATTCTAAAAAATCCTGATTTGGCCTATATTATTATTGAAGTTGCGTATCGTCCCAAATATCAATACATACTTCAAAAGTACCTACAGTTGGTGAAATTGCGTTCTTATTCTTTGACGAAATGCAATAAGGACTTTATAATTATTTTTAATAATTAACTGCTAAATCACGTAAACTCATAAACAATCGATATCATTCGTTTTTAAAGCACACAGATAAAGATGAAAAAAAAAACCTACTGTTTTCCTTACAATTTGACCGTTTTCAATTCCCAAAAGCGTTCATTAAAAAATATGTCAACCGGGAAAAAATAAGGTATTCACTCAAAAATATTATTTCCCATTTTCGGCTTTATGCCTCGACCTTAAGGAAAAATCCGTATAATTAACCATTTCAATACAAAATACACCGTTTCATTAAAGCGAAAAGCGAAAAGGACCCTTCGGAAGCGAAAACGAAGGAAATCCCATGAATAGAAAATTTTACCTTTTTTCTAGATGATCTCAGCAAAGTGACAATTTCAATTCTTTCTTCTTACAACTGAAACTTGCACTTTCAAAACACAAAAGTTTGAATATTTTTTGTTATTATTCTGAATTTATTTCAGCACGAGAACTAAACGAACATTACTGAAATACGCGAACACGAAAATCGCCCACCCCAACGATTTGGCACGTCCGAACGGGCTGAGCGTCGGACGAAAACTGGCTGCGAGAAAATGATGGAACACCTCTGTTCCTTTTTCAGATTTCCAGAACGACATAATGTTACTGAACAGAACTTTCCATTTTGAACTCTTTTCTGAACAAAATAAAGTTGCCTTTTCAGTGGATTTCAAATACATTTGCGATAGAAAGTCGCACAAATGTTAGCAGGTAACCAATGGTGCTCTTCGGGAAATTCGATTAATTTCTTATGGTAATAATTAATGATGTTTTTTAATTATTTATTAAAGAAAACTGTGAAAAGGCGGTTTAAGCCTCTTAAGGACTTTAGCCATGTACCTACCCGCTTATTAATGATATGGCATTTTTCGATTAACTTCATTTTTTTTTTACTTATTTTGAGGGTAAACCAAATATTATTCAACTAAGTACCATGTTTGTTTGGTTTACGCATGAGAGTCTCGAGTTTGATTCTCAAGACGGGCAAAGTGTTATTTTTTTATTATTCGGGCACAAAGTCTCAATTATTTCGAGGCGCGGAGGAAACTCGCTATGGTAGACGGTCACCCATCCACAGACCAACCTCGGCAAGCGCTGCTTACCCTTGAAGATCGACCTGTGGGGCGGTTATTATGTAGTCAAGAGATCCTTGTACTACACACGCTCCTCTCCACTTACAGGACAAAAGGGTGATATACTAGGAAACCTCGCTTCTAACCCTTAGGCTGCGTTACCACTGAGGCGGAGCGAAGCGAAGCTGAGAGCGATTCACCAATCACATGGCCTGAAATCCACATATCTTCTCCACTCAAGCCGTGTTATTTGTGAATCGCTTTCCGCTCCGTTCCGCTTCGCCTCAGTGCAAACGCAGCCTTATCGTGTTGACATCCTACTGGCATCCTTTTGTTATCCTGCACTTAGATATAGGTCAAGATTAGGTAGTTTCTAGAAATAATAACAAGAGCTTCTTTTTTTAGCGTAGTAATATCATCAAATGAGTCCTCCCAGGCAGGGCAGGAGGGACTGTCAGACTTGTACAGACTAAAATCCACGGTGTCCTTCAATAGCCCTTTACGTTCTGGAGTCACGGTAGCTCGTTAGTCCCGTGATACCGACAGGCTTTGGGCCTCTTAGGGCGCTCCGTCATATTTCTCACAGCTTTTTAAGGAGCGCGTTGTCCACAACTCGTCGTCCATGGTTGGACGCCGAGTCTTTCAGTACTCGCCGTCCGCATGCCACTTTTATAAATGCGTGAGTGAACGCCACTGTTTTCCTTGAATATGTTCATTTGTTTAACCTAGGAATCGAGCGAAGGGGATAAATTTTCTTCTCGTTTTTTCTTTTGTATTGGTACCAAAGCAAGTTTAATACACTATGTAGGGCCTTTTGTACACTAGACGACGCAAGTCTCCGAAATCTTACGACTTTAGCATCCAGACCATATCGCAATACCAATCCAGAGTTTCGTACACTGTACGAAGGGGCTAATTTTTTAGAAAAACTTTGCCCCGCTCTCTCTAAAAATTTATCCTGTATTGTGAGTGCGTTTACTAACTGTAGATCATACAAACATTTGCACCATGTGGTAATCGAACCCGTGACACGCAGCGTAGCAGTCAATCTCTCAGCTACTGCGCCATCCGTGTCGTCATCAATTATAAAACTTGTGTTAACAGAATTACAACAAACTCTTCCGATGGCGGCCGGTGGAACTTAAATTGAACGCATGTAACTTTGTTCTCACTCATCTTTGATAACACGTCGTTGGATAAGATGGGGTGATGTGAAACTCTTGAGAATGTAGTTAATGTATTTAAGAGCGCGTTTTCTGAAAGTTGGCTACGCCGCAAATAGTTGTCAAATATTATCAAGTTTTAATTCATTTAGCAATGTTACAGTCTGGAAATAAAAAATATAACTCTGAGTCTGTAGTGCACTAAAAAAATGGTTCACCCTCGTTTGGCAGAACAACGTTTCGTCGAAAATCACTCCAGCTAATTTTGGTTACAAATCCAAACTCAAACTCAAACATTTATTGCATTCATGTGGTGTTACAAGATGTTAGTTTTATGTTGTGATTAATTTAGTTTTGTCTTCGAAAAACTCTTGTAGATTATAAAAGCATTTTTCTATTAAATATCGGGAAAGTTTGTTTTTAAATATGTTAAAACTATTGGTTTCTTTAATATGTTCTGGTAGTTTGTTATATATTTTAATGCACATGGCATGGGGCCCAGAATGAAACAGGGTTAAACTAGAGGTGGGTAGTGCCAGTTTGTTTTTATACCTTAAATTACGAGGTTGGGTGTGATGGTCTTGGGAAAGGGAGAAAAGTTAGTGATGCTTTTTGACGAAAAGACAGATTTCTAGAATATATAGAGAGGTGAGAGTTAGAATTTTGTAATTGATAAAATGTTGTCTGCAACTTTCCATGCCATCTATATTTGCGAGGATTCTCACGCATTTTTTTTTGCAGTTTAAAGAGTATATCTGCGTCGGTACTATTACCCCATAGTGTAATACCATAACGAAGCCAGGAGTGAGCGTAAGCGTAGTAGGCATTGGTAGCTGATTTAAGATCGGTGGATTTTTTTAGTTCGTATAACGCGTATGTAAATCGGGATAGTTTTCCACTAATTGTATGAATATGTGATTTCCAGTTCAGATTGGTATCTATATTTAGCCCCAGCAGTTTAAAAGAATCGACACATTCCAAGTGTATATTATTGATTGAGAAATTAATGTTAAGTGCTTGTTTTTGATATGGTCTAAATTGCATGAGTTTAGTTTTTGAAAAGTTGATTTGTAGATTGTGATCTTCTAGCCAAGCTGTTATTTCTGATAATATGCTATTGATGTTATTGTGAAGATTTTGTTTAATTTCATATGAAAATACTACCGATATGTCGTCAGCGAATAAAATACTTACGGCGTCTATTACTTTAATATTACTTTAATTACTTTAATAAAGTCGTTTCGTAGAATTATTCATTTCACCGAATAATTAATTGTTATATTTTTATTTAGCCTAATTATTTCTTTGAAATAATTTCATTTGACCGAATTTTCAAATGCACTAATTTTATTTAAACTAATGTTTCACAAGACTAATAATGATTTAGTCGAAATATCGCATCGAATATTCAGTTAACTAATTATTCGTTTCCTTTCATTGTCTATAAAAAATCGGGCTCCGCCGAGCTACTTTAGTAGGTGGTTATCAGCAATTTTAACAAGAATGCAAGAGCGAGCGAAGCGAGCTCCGAACCTGGGGCACCCCGACTCGAACAGGTTAGGTTCGAAGGGGATGGCGGGGTCTGAAAGACCCCGCCATCCCCTTCATGTTAGGTTACTTTAAACCTTGCAAACAGAAAAAGGAGCCCCGCGAAGCGGGGCTCCGTCGAGCTACCTCGGTAGGTAGTAATCGGCAATTTGACTAAGGATGCAAGGGCGAGCGTATATTACTGAAAACCACCTACCGAGGCAGCTTGACGGAGCCCCGCTTCGCGGGGCTCCTATTTCTGTTTGCAAGGTTTACAGTAACCTAACACTCAGAACCTAACCTGTCCCAGTCGGGGTGCCCTAAGTCCCGAGTTCGCTTCGCTCGCTCTTGCATCCTTAGTTTATTTACTGAAAACAAATATTTACTATGTTTTCTTTTCTGCATCACATTACACCAATCGAGTATTCGATAAACTAAATGTTATACCACCTGAATATTACATCAAATGAACATTATACCTTTTAAGCAATAGCGCAAATGTTGTTATCGCAAACAAATATTCGATGAAATGAAAATTAAGTTAACCGATATTATACAAACTGATTATTTTCTCAAACGTTGTTCGAATTAGTAAAATTACACACATCAAAAGTGTCTAGGGATCAACATATATTTTTGCAATAACTTTTCTCCTGATTGATATTAATTAAAATGTTCTTTAAGGATTCATCAAATAAAGTGTTATCGTTTGTCACAGTAACGATAAACCAAGTCACCTTTGCATTCATAAAGAAATTTGCCATTTTCCTAACAAAGGGATTTTTGACATTTGAACCACTAACATTAAAGTTCGAAAAAAATACTGAAATAACAGTTTTCATTAAAATTTTATTGGGTAACTTAAACAATTAATAATCCGTGTTTCTACCGCGAACACTAACAACACAAGAACATCGGTTTGGCATACTCAAAATGAGTTCATCCAAATCACGCTGTGGAATGGCCGCCCATGTTCGTTGCAACAACAAAAAAAGGTCTTCTTGCGACTGGATACCCTCCATATTCGGCAGAGCTCTTCTCTGTAGCATATCCCATGCATGCTCAATCGGGTTCAAGTCTGGCGATTCAGCAGGCCAGGGCAGGACATTGATGTTAGCTGCGGCGAGAGTCTGTCTTACAACTCTTGCGGTGTGCGGTCGTGCATTATCATGCATTAACTGAAATAAGGGACCGATTTGCACTTGTAGAGGAACGATGACGTCTGATACAATCGTCTCAGCATAAATTTGAGCGTTGAGGTTGCCTCTGATCCAAATCAACTCAGTTCTTCCGCCGATCCAAATACCCGCCCATACCATGATGGTTCCACCACTATAAGGATGGACTTCCTGGCAGGATTTTAATCGCTGTTGGCGTCCAGGGGTTCTCCAGTGTCGTATACGTCTTGTATCCGGTCTCATACCAAAACGAGACTCATCAGAAAAGCACACGAAACGCCATTGTTCTTCTGCCCAATTTCTGTGTTCAAGAGCCCATTGATATCGAATCCTACGATTGTGCATTGCTATAGGTGGTACCCGTAGCGGTCTTCGGGAATGAAGGTTCACTTCATGCAAGCGGTTTCTGACTGTTTGGTCGCTAATTAAGTTCCCTGAAGAGTGATGAAGCCTCACGGCTAACATCATGGCGGTTATTGTTGGAGCTCTTCGAGTTAAGATTTGAATGTATCGGTCTTGTCTCCATGTGGGGCAGCGATACCGTCCTCCATGGCGCTCAGCCACGGTACCAGTGCTTCGGTAACGTGTCCAAAGTCGACTGATAACACTCTGACTTGTATTCAGAGCTAAAGCCACAGTACGTTGCCGGGAACCAGCTTCTATCATTCCCACGGCACTGAGCATTTCTTCCCTGCTTAAATGACGTCGCCGCTCCATAATAACGTTGGTTTTAATCAGTAGTAGGGAAACAGTAGCACTAATAATGTCTTCAATGCGTTGTATGTTTTTATAGGGAAAATATTGACAGCTGATTTTCATCTTTTACTCGAATTGTTTTACAGTTCCTGATTCAAATTATGAAATGCACCAAAAACGATCCATATAAATTTATAAAATCATAAATTTATTACAAAGCCACATCTCAATCTCAAGAAATCCGCATAAAAATGCTTGATCCCTAGACACTTTTGATGTGTGTATATCAAAAGTTGTTCGACCAAAGAAGGGTGAACCTAAAAAAATGATAAAGGAATGCAATAATTAATATCGTTATATCGAATTTATACTTTTAGATTTAAAAAAAGTATTTGGGAACTTTCCAAATGACTTTTTACCCCTGAAACGGTTACAACATCAAATTCACTGTTATAATTGCATTCCTATACCAATTTTTAGAGCCATATTTCTTATTGTCATACAATAAATTTACCAAGTTAATTAAAACTTGTAAATTTGGACAACTATTAGCGACGTTGCCAACTTTCTGGTTACGCGCCCTTAATACTAGCTGTGCCCGCGACATCGTCGCATGGGATTTTTGTAAAAAAAAATTGTAGGCCATAATCACTCGAATCCTTATTACATTAGCTGGGCAGACATTTATTGGACATTAGTCGGAACAAACCGACAATTTAAATTTTCAAAATGTTATATGGTTTAAAGCCTCCTCTTCACAATCGGCCATGATGGCCGTGTTTGCCGAACAGAAGGAGACGGCGCTATACCAGAAAGCAAGATGCAAATAATTCTATCTCGATTCTTAGTATAGCGCCGTCTCCGCCGTCTCCTTCTGTTCGGCAAACACGGCCATCATGGCCGATTGTGAAGAGGAGGCTTTATGTACATGTACAGGGTGAATTTTTCAACTGGGCGTGGATGTCGGTATCCAAAACTAAGGAGAGTATCGAAAAACATTTTTTTGTGGTAATCATCAAATGAGTCCTCCCACCCAGTGCGGAACGGGAGGGACTGTCTTGTCCTGATTAAAATCCACTGCGCCCAAAAATAGTGCTTTACGTTCCGGGGTCACGGTTACCTGATCAGACAGTCTCGCGACCCCGGCAGACTTTTACCATCTAAAGGCTGGTTACAATAGCTTGCTGCGTCAGATTGATGATAGCTCTTTGAAGAGCGCGTAGAACACGACGCGCTGTCGTCCTGTGCATATTCCATGATCGGACGGCGAGTCGGCCGTCCGCCTGCCAAAAGTACAAATTCCTAGGTTATGTTTTGTTCTGCCACATTTTAAATCAACCTTAAAAGGAAACAATAAAAGAAGATCAGTACGACCCAGATTTCATTACGAAAAAAGATGCCCTGCTTCTTTTTAAATATTTTTTTTACCAAAATAAGATCCTCATCTTTTACAGATAAAAATGTTTTTAGGCAAAAAATAGGCAGCTTGGGTAAAAAGCGATAATGTCGTATGTCTCCCAGGGTACCTTAGATCAAGACGAATGGTCCCGACGAATCATTTATCAAAATACTTAGGTCTATATTTTACAGGAGCTGATAAACGTTTTTCTGCCGGTAAAAATTGGCAAACACGATCTTGTTTTGGTGTATTAATTTCGTTTTAGGATGCTATTATCATGAAACAGGTTGCCGGTACAAGGTAAAATATGTACTAAGAAACCGGAAAATCTGGCTAAAGTAACCATTTTGACTCCCAATGGAAACCGATCACATTTTCGAATGAGATGCATGAGATTCTAGGTCCAAGACCCAGAACCCAGTGTTGCCTTTTTTTCATCGTGATAAAATCATCTAATGAGTCCTCCCACAGTGCAGGGCGGGAGGGACTGTCAGACTCGTACTGAATAAATTTCATGGTGTCCTTTACGTCACGGTAATTCATTAGTCCCGCGACCCTGGCAGGCTTTAGTCCTTTAAAGTGGGGCCGTCATTGTGCTGCCACTCTATGAGGCGCGCGTGGAACACAACGCTCTGTCGTTGACCCGGGCATAGCCCATGGTCAGACAGCGAGTCGCCCATTACTCGCCGCCCACATGCCCGCGCCTATGGTGGCCGGAGATCATCTGCCGAGTGCCGACGTCCGTCGCCGTGGACGTCTACTACTGTGACCGGGCCGGAAGGAGGACGCAGTCCTCTCTCTAACGCGGCCCGCCTCCTCCTTCACGAGCATGACAGCTTCGCAGAAGGAGGCGACTCGCCCCGCAGCAAGGCCTCGGCAGAACTCAGTGTTGTCTGTGTGTGGTTAAAATTGTTGCAAATAGGTTGAATATCACCCATTGCTAGAAATCCCAATATCAATGATCCAGTAAATGGTATATACATACCTACCTAAATGTAATACATTAAATGGATTCCTGTTAACACGCCTGACATATCCAGATAGCAATAATACGCACGTACTGAGCCGTGAGCTGTTTCCAGCGGAACTGATCAATTAGTCAGAGGAGGCTAGATTCAATGCCTATTAGCTGTAATAAGATGCTTGTATATTGATTTGAAACTAAATGTCGCCGCACACGAGCCACTCGCGACAGCCACAAAACTGCCACAAAGCGGCTACAGAGGTAGCTGAAGCGCGTGACAGCCATTTGTGGCCGGTGGTCGACACTTGCGGTAATTGGCTGCTACTTTTTTAACCAATGCAGTCAGGTTTACTGAGGTAAGAGGGAGAGGGGTGCGGAATAGCGCGAGTAGCGTGTGGCGGTTTAGTGGCCGGTAAGGGCCACAATAAGCGAGCAGCAACGATTGTAGCGTGAGGCGGCCACCGGCGTCAACAGTGTGCGACGAGTCCATATAAAATGAATGAAAACTAAAGGAAATATGAAGTAGCGGCATTTTCTGGTTGTGGCCGGTGGCCCGTGTGCTCCCGCCCTATAAATAGAGGAGATAATATATTATGCAGGAGTGTGTCAAATTAGCTTGGCGTATTAGTAGATGGATGATTAAGAGTATTCTGGGTGTTTTTAACGGTAGTAATTTAATATTAAAAGTATATTCTTTGTGAACTTTATTATCAACAAATGTGTAAATGTGGAAAGGACTTCTTGACTGGCTAAAATATTATGTTTTTCAGTTGCCTTTGTGTTTCATGGCCATAATGCCTTACGGCTAATGTTTAACTTACCACCAGATATAGTAACATATAACAGACAAAAATAGTAAATGATCACCAAAATGAAACCCGCATTTTAATGTAAAATTATAAACAAAGTTTTAACATTTCGCTATCCTATTTAATCAAAATGACTCCAAATAAATCATTGTCAACCCAAAAGTAGTAAATGATCACCAAAATTAAACGGATTCCCATTTCATTTACCTAATTTTGCCTGTGTTCCACCAAATATACTGAATGTGTACCAAAATATGTTCATTAAAATATGTCATAACGAGGTGTAATAAAACAAATCTACCTAAGCAGGGTTCTATTTCTGTGTGCAAGATTTAAAGGAACCTAACTAAACCGAACTTCAGGGTGTCCCTGAAATCTTGCTAAAGCGAGTTTTAGATTTGGTGACCATTTATTACACATTATTTTGCTCGCTAAGATTTGGTGATCACTTACTATAATATTTGGTGTTCGAATACAATTTGAAATGTAGTAGCTAAGGGTATCAAAGCATTTTATGGTGGTCATTATATTTAATCCCATGTCTTACTAGTACCCGTACTAGTAAGACATTACGGCTTATTAGTATCAGTGGAATCAAGGGGAAAAAAATTACCCATGGTATGTACTACCAAGGAATCTAGTAGTACCACGAGAAATTTTTATTTACTAATTAAAAAGGAAATTTTTTTGTGCGTAAAAAAATCATCAAATGAGTTCTCCTATAAATCCACGTCAAATCTAATAAATCCACGGTGTCCTTCAATAGCCCTTTACGTTTCGGGGACCTAAGTAATGAGGAGATAGTATAATTATGTGTTTATGTAATATAAAAAGTACCAATATTGACTATAAGCTCCTCAAATACTGATTTATTATTTAACGAGTACTTTTCACATAAAATCAGGTCAGCCTATAAAACAGTTGCAACAAAATAAAACTAGGAAAAACTGCCAAATTGACGATTCTACAATCGATTACATAGTAATGAAGCAACAACACAGTGTAACAATATCAGTTGACCAAAGAGACTTAAGGGGATAGGTCAGTAAAAATACGGTTTTTATTTTTTACTTTTCTTCGTACATATCTGGACTACAGATCTTACAACTTGGAATATAGTTATTGACTATATGATCTAAATTCTCACAAAGTTGAAAACACGATTCAATTAAATTTTCTCGATACAAAAAAAATGCAAAGTTCGGTCTATCTAATTAATTTTTTGGACTTTATGGAATAACTACTATGAGTTTTTGAAAGGATGTTGTTTTAAATTGTATAAAATACTAGTATCTAAATTCTGTAAAGACATTTTTTCAATTAATAAAAATTTTAATTCATAAAAAGACGTCAATATGTTTGGGCACATACGCCGTTTTATTCTGAGCACACATTCACTATCGTCCTCTCATCTTTTGCCTTTTAAAAGTAGTGTCATCACTTTCGTTCCATGACGAATCAGTCAGCCAGCGTGGCTCTTACAGGCTAGACCTGCGACACTTTTTTTCAGATCGCGGCTGTCAGATTTTCGTAATAATAAAATTGGAATGGATAAAAAGATCGAGAAAATAAAAACGAATGATACGTAGGCTTATAGATTATTGAAAACTATGTTCCGCTGTGTTACATGGGACGTGATTAAACGGACATGACTGTAAATAAGTCACGTAAACTTTCTATTTTACATAACACATTATTTTGATGAATAAATAAAGAATAAAATAAACCAAACTCACTGAAAATCATCGCAGGAAATTCCTGACGACCCCTACTGAGCAAACAAGGGAAATGTTAGAATACGTATGATTCTATACATTACGAATTGTTCCTATCATCAATTATAATAAATTACTCACAGTGATATTATATCAATGCCATCGTGATGTCGTACTATTGTTGTCGGATGGATCCTCTGTGTCCATCCTCCTCCCATCTAATCTTTATGCATCTAAATACCATTTCACATAAACTAATATAATAAATGCAGATTTGCAGTCAACATTTTGAGATAATATGTAACTGAAAACAACTTCTAATCGTATCAAATTGCGATATAGGATAAGAAGCACTTCACTTTTATTATTATTTATTTAGTTTCGTCACAGATTTATAACAATTTCTAAGAAACAGGATTAAAATAAATTAAATGAAAACTGCTGTTGTCATTTTGAATACTTCAAAATTACTTGTCAACTACAAATAAGGCATAGCACCCATCACCCGGTTAAATATCGTCTATGATGAGAAAAATCGGTGGTCATTGCTGTCTCACCGCGTGTTCGGTACAAGTTGCTTCTCGCTCTATTTATTGCTTTGGAGTAAAAAAAGATCAGTACTGGGTTCATTTTGGAGTGGCTGAAGTCATGGAGTCCTGACCTACCGCTTGATGCAGGTCCTCACCGGACACGGAAGTTTCGGGTGGTACCTTTGTCTGATGCGAAAGGAGGAAACGCCTGGGTGTCACCACTGCGAAGATCGCCCGGAGGACACGGTGGAGCATACGGTGCAAGACTGTCCAGCTTGGGCAGAGCACCGACGTGTCCTCACGGTTGCGATAGGCGGAGACCTCTCGCGCACAGCATTGGTCGCGGCCATGCTGCAGGGCGAGACGGAGTGGGAAGCGGTCGCGAAGGAGGAGGCGGGCCGCGAGCGAGAGAGGACAGTGTCCTCCCTCCGCCCCACCCGCGGTGGTGAAGCCCACGGCGACGGACGTCGCTAGACGATCTCCGGCCACCGTAGGCGCGGGCATGCGGGCAGCGAGTAAAGGGCAACTCGCTGCCCGACCATGGACCATGCCCGGGTCGACGGCGCGTTGTGTCCCAAGCGCGCCTCAAAGAGCGTCAGCATACTGACGGGGCCCCCCTCTCAGAGGGCCAAAGCCTACCGGGGTCGCGTGATTATTTCCTTACCGTGACCCCGGTACAGAAAGGGCTTTTGAAGGACACCGTCGATTTATCAGAAAAGTGATTATTACAACCTTGTCCCAAAAAAAAATACTGTGGATAAGATATTATAGAATGTAGATTTAATTATAAAGAGGTTACTGACATTAAATTGTTCTAGTGTCCGTCATTACATCAAAATGCATCAAAAATTAGTACCAACACCAGATGGTGGAGGACAGGGTGTCAAGCACCCGTAGCTTTCCACTCTCGAACATATTAAGATATCACACAACCAGCTTTGTGAACGCACGTTAATAAAAGGAGCGTGTGTTTGGGGCTTTTCTTAGCGTGCTAAATTAATTTACCAGCCCTACCCAGGGCAGGGCGGGAGGGACTGTCAGACTCGGAATACTTACTAAAATTTACGATGTCTTTCAATAGCCCTTTACGTTCTGGGGTCATGGTATTCGATAGCCCGCGACCCAGGTAGGCCCTCTATAAGAGAGCCCCGTCATTGCCATTGTGCTGACACTCTTTCAGGCGCGCGTGGAACACAAAGCACATGCCCTTGCCCGTGCGCGCGTGTGTTTGGGGCTTAACGATAATAGGTTTTGTCATTTTCGTAAGGTATGCCAATTGTCATTCATTTTCTACCAAATAGGTAGTAGTTATTTTCGTTATCTCGGGACGTCAAAATCTGTGTCAAAGTGCTAAAAAATAAATTTAAGACTTTGAATGATAAAAATATTACAAAATATTTATCCACATCAATAAGTATCTCTATCATTTTGTTTTAGTAAATGTTTCGATATCCTTATATCAAAATATTTCTACTAGAGTAATACATGTATTTTGGGTAAAGGGAACACTTTACGAAATGTCGAAGTTGACGAAATGAAATACATAAAACTTTGGATTGCGTTAATTTTGCGATACGGGCGCCTACTGGTGGCGGTGCGTGGCAACTTTTCCGACTCATCAAACGACGCTTTCGCTTGACCATACGCCGTTAAAATAACCTAAAGAGCGGGCATTGGGAAAATTGTCATACAAAATTGTTGATGCCGTGCGTCAGTAGTACTATCTAGCATAGCAACGCGACTACTAGACTGAGCGACTTATTACCTATTGGTAAAAAGTTTTGAATCACAACTTTCTTCGTGATGTTCCGTCTATTGCTCGTATATAGTTTAATGTCTTTGCAGTTGACCAATAATTTTTAAACTTAGTAAGTAATTTTTAAACCTCGTTTTGTAGCATAAATAGAGAATCTGATGTTATAAGAATAGACAAATTTTTTCTTTATTATTTGGTGATATGCTCATGTTTCATCACTATCTAGCCTGCAGGCTAGATAGTCCAGTCACCATCATGATGGTGAGCAAATAATATATAGGTAGTCAACGATGAAGCACGCTTGTCTAGAAATAAGCTCACTTGAAGACCCAAAGTTGTAAGCTCATCAGGATACACAGACCCCGACGGAGAATTCAAGCAGAGGCCTTACCACGACCTCTTAACGCGATCCAGTTTAGGCTGTGAGAAAGAGACAGAGCTATACACGTCATCTAGCGCCATCCCTTTCCCATAGCCTAAACTGGATCGCGTTATAAGAGTCCATGGTAGGCCACCAGAGCGCGCAATGAAAGTATTGACAAAACACTTTATATCTATGTGCTTCTCTACGTTTTTTTTTGACATTTTTGACAATAGGGTAGTTTCCAGGGTCAAAATAATTACATTCTATTTAGTCCGTATTTTAGATTATAAAAAAATATTGGACACGTATTTTTTCTTTTTTCGATTAAACAAAAAAGAACAAAGATAATAGCCTATTTAAGTTACCTGTGACGTCACTCTGCGCGAAAAATGCCACGCATCGTGACGTCACACGTAACTTTAATAGGCTATAATATTTTTGTAATTTTTGGTCTAATTTACAAATAAAAAAATACGTGTCCCTTATTTTTGAATAATCTAAAAGACGGACTAATTACATTTTTTTAGGCAACTAGCCTATTAAGAGACTGGAGAGGCGCCACTTTGAAGTCTTGCCCCGGTTTGAAAAAATCTAAGATCCGGGGTTGATGGTTCCATACAACCCCTTGGACTCATCATCATCATCAACAGCCGGAGGACGTCCACTGCTGAACATAGGCCTCCCCCTTAGACCGCCACGCCGAACGACAATTCGCCACTTGCATCCATCGGCTGCCCGCGACCCTCACGATGTCGTCGGTCCACCTAGTGGGAGGCCTGCCTACGCTGCGTTTTCCGATCCGTGGTCGCCACTCGAGAACTTTTCGTCCCCATCGGTTGTCAGTTCTACGAGCGATGTGGCCTGCCCATTGCCACTTCAACTTGCAAATTTTATGAGCTATGTCGGTGACCCCTTGGACTAACTAGCATAAATGATCAAACTGTTATTGCCACTCTGTGTCTATCGAATGGGGTGCAAATATTGACATACCATCAGCTTTTCGTAACCGTGCTGAACAACGCTGATGCCTGCTTGGAAACTGAACGTTTTTGCTGCTATTTAGTTTACGGCCTGAAAGCGACGGATAAACAACAAATTGGGGGATACAAATCGGTGTTTCGTGTTGCTGAAAATTGGATGGCGTATAAACGAATATACTTAACTTTCGAAACGTGTATACTTAATTTCTGAAAAAAAGAAAAGTTTATTTTTTTTGCATGTGTCCCCGATTTCTCAAAGACGATTGGTCTAACATGACGGCTTAAAGCCAGAGTGATACCACTGTGTGGGAAAGAGACAGAGCTATACAAGTCGTCTACCTCATTCCCACACTGGAATTATACTCGCTATAAGACGGTACAGTAGGTCATCTGTTGGATATTACAACGTCTCAAAACCAGGATAATTCCGGCGAGTGAAAGTGACAGAGCTATACAAGTCGTCTAGCGCCATCTCGTTCACTCACTGGTACAAGCCTAGTTTTAAGACGTTGTACCACCCCTGGCCTAGCATGACGGCTTAAAGCCAGAGTAATTTCACTGTGGCAAAGAAACAGAAATCCCGTTTATCTTTAATGAAACAGGAAAGCCTGGTATGAATTTTAGTGTCTTAAAAAGTTGAAATGTATAATGGTAGCCATACACCATCCTGCCTATCGTACGATCAATTCTGGGAAGAGAAACGCCACGACCTGCAATTATGTTATTGAAGTCACAGCTAAAATACGTAAAGTGCTAATGTCTCAATTACGTATTTTCATAAATTGGTCGTCCTGTCCAGTAAGGGACTTTACTTTAGTGACGAGGTGTTATAAATGCCAACAATACGGCCATGCAGCAAAATATTGTAAAGAGGTGAACTCTACGTGCGGTCACTGTGGTGAACAAGGTCACACAATGTCCGAATGCGAGAAGAAATCTAAGTTAGATTTCTTCCCTAAATGCGCGACTTGTTTACGCTATAAAAAACCAAGTGACCACAAAACGGGAGACGCTGGATGTCCTGCTCGAAAAATAGCAGAGATCAGATTTATCAATTCTATTGATTATGAAGGAAATTAATGAATTGTACCGAAAAGAGAAACATTCGTTTTCGTTTCATAATGACTCAACTTGTGTGCGTTCGGTGAATTTGTTGGTGTATGCACATTGCACAATAATGATAGTATGAGGTTTTTGCAATTTTAAGTTAATTGAGTGACTGCTGACGCTGCGTAATTGATATGTAATTGGCATAGTTTGTATCTACTTTAATATTATTTATGTTTTAGTTTCTGTTCTAAGTATGTTAGATATTAATGATAAATTAAGCTATTTGTAGCAGTATTTAGTAGTATTTTTCCAGTATTCTAAAAAAAAATCATTCTGATGTTAAATATTGTTAAGAGATCCAATTGTCCACGTAGACATATTATTAGAACACACGCCTGTGATACAGGTTTATTGTACCTAGTACAGGCATCGAAATTTTTTAGGACTATCAGTAATTTTTAGGTTTATTTGTATTTTTACTAATGTTTATTTTAATAAAATATTTGATATATTTGATAATTTGACACAACTTCAAATCTGCAGCAGCGATGCCAACTTAGCAACTTTATAGCTAGATCTAGCTATTATTCGGTAACTGATAGCTACAAATTTATAAAATTGTACCTGTCGTCACCGAATAATAGCCAAATGCATCACTGCTGCCGATTTGACGTTGTGTCAAATCGATTTGATGACCTATCAAATTGGAATGTCATGCCATCAAATACAACAAAACAATTGCAAGCGTCAAATCGATCGTTGATAGGCAGGATGGTGTATGACTACTATAAAGAAAATATTAAATCAGGCAGACTTTCATGTGATCGAAGTTTCTTCAAGCAGTTTCAACTTATCAAATTAAGCCAAAAGCATGGAGCGTTCTACAAAACTCCTTTAAAACAAATCTTATTAGGAAATGTAAACAGCAGTAGCGCCACAAACTATCTCAATATATTAAATGGTGGAAACTTTCATATGTAATTCGTATGTGGACGCGTATTTAGGAACAATGTTTTAGTTATACTCTGAAAACGGGTTGGGTTTATTTGGAAAGTCGGTTAGAATTTTACTGAGTAAACTGCTTCGCTTCGATTTCTAAGAAGATATCTGAAAGCGTGTATGTATTTGCAGTACGTTCAATGCGGTTCTCTGAAATAGTATAAAGTAAACTGTAGTCCTACTTATAAGCTGGGTATCCATTACGTTCGCGAACCTCTTGCGCTCCGTGCTCCAATAACCGCTCTGATGGAGACGGTACGCGCATCTCCATCGCATCTCCCTCTCGCGCGTCCACGAACAGACTGAGCTCCCCTTTGTGTTCGCAAACGTATCCACTATGCGGAGCTGTTGCAAGAGCGCGGAGCCCAAGAGGTTCGCGAACATAGTGGATACCCAGCTTAATATTATAAACGAAAGTAAGTTTGTTTTTTACCTAAAACTTTGAGAAATAAAATATTGTGTCCTTCCAGATAAGTATTCCAGAATGTATTACCAACTAGGCCATTGCAATACTGCTCGTAGATTTTTCTTTCTCCGATTTTTCTGTCTCTAAAAACATTACGATTACGCAACGCAAGCGTTAATTTGCCTGAATGTGTGCCGTTGCCGGTGTCTAGCCGGCTACCATTAATTTTACCTGGGGAGCTATGTTAACATATTGAATTAATTTTAAGAAATAAGTCAAATACCAGCAAAAATTTATGTAAGTTTTAATTTCGATCAAATACACGTGCTCATTTTATGCGCACAAGCTCGTGTATCATATTGTAACTCTTTGAAAAATACATTACAGAATTTAATCCAAAAACTAAAGTCGGCATCCAAACTCTGATTAATTCTAAAGGCAGTTAAGTTCTGTGGAAAAAAAAAAAACAAATAAACTGAATTTATAGCTTAGTTTCAGATCCCTTAACAGTTCGCGGGTTCAGAAATTTATTAAAACACTAAGATTAGTATAGTCATAAAAAATAAGCTTTTTGGTCGAATAATTTATTATGGTACCTATGTAGTTTATTTCTCTATCATTTCACAAAATTAATTTCAAAATATAAGTTTTATACTATACCCATTATTTATACTATACCGTGTCGCAACACAATTTTTTTTAAATGGTAACTTTTCCAATACTCTTAGACAAAAATCCCTGTCTATTTTGTGTGGTGTTTCATCATATTGCAATATAAAGCAGCTCAGATATAATTCATAATTCAATTAAGCCTGCAACCCTACGAACAAAAATGGTACGCGACAAGATAACAAATGTTCGACATTACGCGTCCAAAATCGTCGGCAATCAACACAGGTGTAGTCAAATATGAATGATATACGACGACACGGTGTGTGCGAGACGAGTAGCGCGCTACCCGTGTAGGTCAGGAGCGTGGAATCGACTTTTTTATGCGATGTTATGCATAAAATCTGGTAACTATTTGTCAAAAAGTTATAGCATTTTAAGTAATACTTAACTACGGGTCAAACTTCAGGAGCTTTACCACGATCCAGTTTAGGCTGTGGGAAAGAGACAGAGCTACACAAGTAGTCTAGCGCCATCTCTTTTCCACAGCTTAAACTGGATCGCGTTAAGAGTTCATGAACCTTTTAACAATCTATAGCGGCTTACTACAACTTATGTGCTGATCAATCAACTAGCCTCTAAACGTTGCTACAAATATATATTTCTTAACTGTAAGCAAGATATCTCTAGAAACCTCAAAAAATATTAAAGAGTACAGCTTGAAATAATGATTTGAGATTTTAATATAATTATTTATAAACATTTATCACTCAAAAAACCATTTTTATTGAAATTATGTTTTAACATCTCCATAAAAAACTGCCTCTAAAATATAACTCCCAATACAAGTGATAACAACATCCGCGGTGGTGAACGCCCACGGCGACGGACGATGCTAGACGATCTCCAGCCACCGTAGGCGCGGGCATGCGGGTAGCGAGGGCAACCGATTGATGCAATTGGTGAATTGTTGTTCGGTGTGGCCAAGTGGCGGTCTAAGGAGGAGGCCTATGTTCAGCAGTGAAAGTCTTCCGGCTAATGATGATAATTAACTTATCAATGCACCAAATAAAAAATATTGACAAAATGTATTTCAACAAAATGCCGAAATCTTGTACCACCTGTCCTAACTCCTGGTCTACACTTAGGTAACAAGAAGATAGCTAACCTGACTAACATTGTTTTATCGCAATTTTCGACCACAGCACCATCTACTGGGTACAACAATAATGAAGTATAATTCAAGCAAAGGAAAAGGAGAAACACACGCACAAAAAATCTTACTTAGATGAAAATGTCCTAATATTATTAACCAAGTAAATCTAGTAAAATACGGAACAGCGTATCGTACAAGTATGACACCCCTATCTCCTGGACTATGCGCAGTAAACTTAGTCATGGTAAATTAATTAAGACGTGATTGATGTATACTTGGAGACAACAAACATTGCTTTAATGAGTTTTGTGTTACAAGAAATTGAGTAGGTGACGTAACAACACACATTTTATAAACTTTTTGATGAAAAATGTATGTGTAATGACCCGAACGACGTTATTATGTCCATCGGTCAAATTATGAAGTTTAAAATAACAGATTGAAGGTGCACTTCAATTAATTTGACAATTTCTTTTAGCACGTGTTTCTTAAATATATATTTTGGAAAACGATTTTTTTTAAGCCAAATCAATCCAATCAATTTGCAAGTAATGCACGTAGTAATAGCATCATAATTTATAATGTAAATTCATTTCTTAAAATTCAGTAATATTAAAACGGGACACTAAACCAAAATGCAGGAATTCGTTGATTTACAAGACTACTCCATCAATCAAATACCATGTTTTGGTAAGCTGAACTTCGCATCATACATCGAAACAGCGTTTTATTTCTGCAATACGCTGTTTCGTATTTCCGTATCCCAAATCCAGGCTTATGAAAACTCGTTCATTAGTGAGTTAATATTCTCTGATTGATGTAAGCCATATGCGTCACGTGACACAAACATTGGCCTGATTAGTGTTATTAATTTAATGATATTTATCAAAAAACTTACATGATTTTATGAAATAAAGAAACAAAAACACAAAAATTAAGTTTTGAAACTAGTATTACTTTGAAATGGCGTTTTATAGATAATATTGTTGTGTTTTATAATTTGCTATATCTTATTCCCAATTCTCGTGTCTGGATCCATGGATACCAGTAAAATAATACGCAGTGATTGTTGTTATGCACAAAGTTAGTAACAGGCATTATTATAATTTATATTCTAAAATAATATTCGCGTCTTAGAGTGTAGGTATATTTAAATAATACAATACTTACATCCACACACAATATCAAAACTAGTCCGAACCCAAAACCGCGTATTATTGCAATAATACGCCATCCCGTATTCCCAACTCCGTACGGGCGTATGGGAAACTTGGCCGTCAGTGAATTAATACGCCGTGATTGATGTAATACGCCGAGCGGGTAGGGAAACAAACAGTGCCTTAATTAATTTAAAGTAGTTTACTTTTGAGCAAGGCTTCAGTATGGCACTCGCTTGATTTACACAGTTGAAGGCTAAATTGTGGGATGCTTTGACAAATTGTAACTTGTGGATTCACGAGTGTGTTTTGCTTGGATTGTTATAAGCTGCATAGAAGATGAGTAAAAGAGGTTTTATGTCGATATTTAGGTGAATTACGTTGTAAACTTTAATGCCTTCAAGTTTAAACGGGTTTATAAGCTTTTCATTTTCCATACACATATCTTCACAATACTTCGTTCGTACGCTGTACGGTAAAATACGGAAATGTTGTGCTAAGGCCTCTTAAATTCTGTCTGCAAAAAAATTATATCATCACCACTGCTCTCAAAACGGTGAAGGTAAACATCGTGAGGAAACCGGCATGTCCCAGAACCAAAAAATCGACGACATGTGACATCTACAACCCGCACTGGGCCCACGTGGTGGATTATGGCCCATTCCCTCTCACAGAGAGGAAGCCTGTGTCCCAGCAGTGGGAACATTATCGGCTGATGATGATGATGCTGTACGGTAAAATACGGAAATGTTGTGCTAAGGCCTCTGCAATTCTGTCAATATGGTTACTAATAGATTATGCTTGGTGCATTTGTTTTAGTTTTAATTTCTCACAACAGTACTTATTACAAAATGCAAGTACAACTCCATAAAATATTGTCAATTAAATATTGGGTTTTTTTGGGTAAGTAATATATGATATAACTACAAAATCTCTAAAACTTACAAGAGATAACAACTGAATATATAATTTTATTTGATATAACGATCTCTTAATATAATAAACGATTGACATAATTTTATAATGACTAATTTCTATAAGCTTATCAATCAATGAATATAAAATCGTTTATTATACCGCTCAAAAGACATAAAACTTATTTGGTCTAATTTTTTTTTTTTCTTCCTGGCAAGTAATCTAACACTGATGTACCTAGTAATAGTACCACCTGCCGTGAATCTTCGACGGAGCCCCGCTTCGCGGGGCTCCTATTTCTGCGTACAGGGTTTAAAGTAACCTAACACGAAGGGGATGGCATGAAGGAACCTAACCTGTCCGTGTCGGGGTGCCAAAAGTCCCGAGCTCGCTTCGCTCGCTCTTGCATCCTAAGTCAAATAACTGATTACTACCTATCACGCGGATTCAACGGAGCCCCGCTTCGCGGGGCTCCTATTTCTGGGTGCAAGGTTTAAAGTAACCTAACCTAACCTGTCCGTGTCGGGGTGTCCCAAGTCACGAGCTCGCTTCGCTCGCTCTTGGATACTAAATTTTTCTAATAACAATAGCAATCGTGAAGGCAAACAATCAAAGTTCAAAAGTTAAGCCCAAGTCATCAAACAAAATAGTTTAAACGTTAAATTATACGTTTCAAACGTTATATGTAATGATTTTCGCTCAATTAAACGTTATATCAAACAAAATTACATGAAGTGAGTTTTAGAGTAACACAAACATTATGTGTAGAGAAATTATATCAACCGTTGGTATAACTCACGTTGATTATATCATGTGAACGTTATTGAAATGAAAATATATCAAATAACTTTATATGAAATGAGACGCACCCGGTTTTTTTCTTTTGTTCTTCAATAAAATCAGAATTTCAAGACAACAAGAATAAAATAAACTCAAAAATAAAATACATGTATGGCTTATAAGAAAATTCAATCAGGATACTGTTTTCTTTGTCCGCGATAAAATGTTTTTAGTAGCACTATAGTAGTGAAACAATTCCTCCATTTTGTGAGATATTTCCTTTTGAAAACATCAGCTTTTGTACTGGCTTTGACCGCTTAGTTTGACGCAGTTTGTGTTGAAATTCTCTCTTTGTGCAGTCTCTGTGTTGTAGAGTATTATGACGTTGTGTCAGTAAGTTCCTGGTGTTTATGACAACCATACTTACTGTTTTATTGCTGTGATTAAAGAACTAGTTTTTTACTTTATTTAATTAAACTATAAGCATTAATCTGACAGATTTTGTCATAAAGCGTTGCAAAGACTTATCAATTACGTTGAGTACGTTCACACTATCTGGATCATATCTGGTTGCAGCTGGATACCTCTTCATCTTCCTGCCCTTATCCCTTTTTACTTGTGGTCGGCGCAACACGTTTTTTTCTTCCATTCTCCCCTATCAGACGTCATCGTATCATTTACTCCTTTTTCATTCATATCATTTTGTATACAATCCATCCATCTTTTCTTTGGCCTTGCTCTTCCCCTCCATCCATCAACATTAATACTCATCACTCTCTTAGTTACATGAGTCTCATCCCTCCTCATCACATGTCCGTACCAGGACAGACGATTCCCATTACTTTTTTCTGTAACAGGCGTCACTTTCAAACTTCCCCTTATAAACTAATTCCTTATTTTATCCATTCTTGTCACTCCACACATCCATCTCAACATCCTCATCTCCGCTACATGCAATCGTTTCTCATCCATCTTGTTCACAATACGTCTTCATCTTTTTAAAAATAAGTTGTGCTTATCTGTCTTCCACTACTTTTTACGCAAGTATTGTACGACCCCGGACTATACCCGGGTCGACGGCGGCACATTGTACTTCATACGCGCCTAAAAGAGTGACAGCATAATGTCGGAGCCCCTCTGAGGGCCAAAGCCTGCCGAGGTCGCGGGTCTCACGAATTACCGTGAGTCCGGAACGTAAAGGGCTACTGAAGGACACCGTGGATTTTAGTCAGTGTAGTCTGACAGTCTCTAATATACGAGTACTATACAATTTTTTCTATTTTTTCCGTGGATTATACCCGTTTCTACGGTGACATGCTAAGCGTGTTGTGGGTTTTTTATTTTAATGCCACAAACACTTATAAAATAGCTGATATAATGTTAAAACACCAAGCAAAAATCTTGGTGTTTTAATATTATATCTGTATCCTGGTCTTCTTATCATCATCTGCCTAGCCTTTTCCCAACTATATTGCGGTCGGCTTCCAGACGAACCAGATGCAGCTGGATATCAGTATTTTACATGGAGCGACTGCCTGTCAGACCTCCACAACCCAGTAACTGGGCAATACGATACCCCATGGTAAGACTTGTTGTCAGACTTCACAGCGTCTAACAGTAAGGACTGTCAAAGATCTCCAAATGATGGGACCAACGGCTTTACGTGCTTTCCGAGGCACGGAGGAAACTCGCAATGACAGATGATCACCCATCCACAGACCAACCTCGGCAAGCACGGCTTAACCCGGAAGATCGGCCTGTGCGGCTGTAATTATTTAGCCACGAGTATCCTGGTCTTCTCATGTCAATTAAAACATTCCAATCCGTGACAGCTATGCAAATATCCTGTCTCTGAAATGAAGAACATTTTTTACGTACATAATAATATTAACATTTTAAACGACATTTAGTCCAGTTTTTTCAACCTCATTCAATTAGTATTAACGCCCGCTTTGCATACGTTCCGTTTGATTACCGCTCACCGCTAATTAGAATATTTTCTACTTTGTATGAATATGTTCAAGTCGTAAAAGGTGGATATGAATTTTAATATGTAACTCAAGGGGATGGATGGAAGTTTATATGTGATAAAAATATTGTAGATGATGATTTCCTGGAGAGGGATCCATGGAGTTTCTTGCCCGTTCTTTTCCATAGAGATCTACGCTTTGGAATGGGCATCTACAGTACTTTCACAGTTTTTATGTCTTGTGACTGGGACTGTAGCACCGTAACTATTTTTAAACTATTTTATTTTACTTTTGACTTTTGACAATTCAAAAGTGCCTGCAACTGGCCTACTTGAAATAAACAATTTGATTTGATTTGAAAGAAAATTTAAACTTTTTCCGCTCTAGTAATTTTTCTACCATCGTGAATGCGTTTACAAAAATGTATACTCACATATTACACAAATAGTGCAGTGCAGTGGAGGAGTGGTGGCCCAGTGGTATCGGTCCCGCCGCGATGGGTTCGAACCCCGCGAGGCGCATTACTTAGTGCAATTTATTTCATCACCACTGCTCTCAAAACGGTGAAGGAAAACATCGTGAGGAAACCGGCATGTCCTAGAACCAAAAATTCGAACACATGTGACATACCAACCCACACTGGGCCCGCGTGTTACATTATGGCCCTCCCTCTCACAGAGAGGAGGCCTGTGTCCCAGCAGTGGGAACATTATAGGCTGATGATGATTGATTGATGATGACACAAACACCGAAAACAACCATGGGACTGCCTAACAACATTTTGACTGACCTTAAACTCGAAGTAAAAAAAATAGGTTTGTATTTTATACAACATTATTTTTAGTATAATATGCGAAACCTGAATATAGTTTGTTCAGACTCAGTAACTGATTCGATTCCAATAATTTTTACACCATGTTACATTTTTTTCAAAAATATTTTAATTAATTTTTATTACCAGTTAATTACAATACAATCACCTTATGGTTAGGTACCTATTGCCAAACTAATATCACGAGTGTATAACACAGGAGGCGCGGTTTACGCGAGAGTACCGCGAAATGAGCATGTTTTTGAACGGACAACCAGGTAATATACAAGCTTATAACGTTGTGATTTTTTAAAATTTTGTAGGTACATATATTCTTTACACAAAAATATTGGACAGGTGTATCGGGTTTTGCGTAAACAAAAAATAATGTTGTATAAATCAACACTTCTGCTAACCTCATCATAAACTCCAACCAGTTTGAAGACCTCGTGTTTCCCTCTAAAACACTACAATTAGCCATAATGAAAACTTTTAATTAGGTCAACTATAATTTTGTGCACGTGTCGCGAGTGTTAAAATTAATTATTACATCCACTGTTACAATAATATTATGTATGTTAGAACATTGTTGTGGGGTTCAAATCATAAGCTCATGACGGCCTTCTCCGCGCGGGCATGCTAACGGCAAATAATGGGTAACTCGCCGTTCGATCATGCTTCATGCGCGAGTCGACGGCTCGTTGTGTTCCACGCGCGTCTCAAAGAGCTGTCTGGAATCTGACAGGGCTCCTTAGAGGGCCAAAGTCTGTTGGGGTTGCGGGACTATCTCATCAGGAAACCGTGACCCTGGTACATAAAGGGCTATTGATGGATCACCGTGGATTGCAGTCAGTACAAGTCTGACAGACCTTCCCGTCCCGCCCTAGGTAGGTCAACTCATTTGATGATTTTACCACAACAAAAAAAAAGATATTTTATAGGAAACGAAAAAATTCAGATTGCGAGCAGGGTTGGTTTGAAGCACTACCAATGGATGGCGCAACGTGTAAACAACGTTCAAAAAACAAGGGAACGAGAAATTTCAGCTTTGTGAGTAGTGGTTGCGATGGCCTAGTTGGTTAAGGCGTCTGGAGTACCTATCCAGAAGACGCGGGTTCGAACCCTGCTCGCAATCTGAATTTTTACGTTTCTTTAAAAATATGTTTGCGAAGACGCGACGCAGGCGTTGTTGCGTATAAAAATATAACTTTTATAAAAAAAAAAGATTACAGGAAGCTTATGGTGCCGTTGCATTGCTCGGTGTAAACTGGAGGTGGATCCCAACCATCCCAAAAAAAAAAAATACTTTCTACGTGCAATCTGACCATGCGCTTTTAGAAACCGGCCTTCTCACATGCCTTATCCCACAAAACAACGACGTGTAAACAATCTCAAAGTTGTGTGGCTCCTGTTAATAATAGATATATTAATTTAACTTCAGATGTAACATCACAACACTATGTTCGAGCCAACCCGGGGGGATGACTTGTATAGTAGTGATAATTAGTTACGGTTTAGAGTTTGAGGCGGAGCTAACGATTAAAATGTAAAATGAAAATGAAAAAAATGTTGAATTTATTTTGCTTAAACTGAACACGATATTTTATTCACGATTTCGGCTTTGCTATTTTGCTATCGTACACTATTTACCAGTCACCCTATATAACAATGTTATATAACATGGCCAGTTGGCCACATTATGAAAAATGTTATATAATTTGGTTATTATAGTCTGTACGCACCTTCAGATGAGGACTCACTTGATAATTATTTAACAAGCCCAAAAAAAATAATAGTGTAAAAGTATTATTTGAAAATGCTTTGTTGGTCTAGTGGCCGACAACGTTACTACTGAACGTACAGTTTTGAGTTCGCTTCCAAGATTGAGTAAAATGAGTTTGCTTTGGTTCAAAAAATAAGAGAGAAGCAAGTTTTATTTTATATTCGTAGATCAATCAAAGACACAGGTAGCAAGAAGGTACAGGTGCAGAGACCATGAACATTTTGGAATACATCTGAACTATCGCTAGCATTTCAAAATGTTCATGATCTCTGCCTACTCCTTCAAGGAAAGTAGGCGTGACATTATACATGTATTATGTAAGGTTGATAAGTTATAGCCATCGGAAATTGCTTGCGAAAATCATACGATCTATTTTGCCAACATATCGTGTCATTTATAAAATATGTATGGCAATATGAAGATCAAGATAGCACACGAATATGTTTATCCATACTAATATTATCGTGCCCTAAGGGTGCTTGTACACGGCGCATGTAACCCGCGCAAGTGCCTCAACATGCTCAAGCTACATGCGCCGTGTACACGCATCCCGCCGGTAGCTTGATCAAGTAGCTTGCGCATGGATCTCGCGCGGGTAACCCGCGTCTTTACTTGCGTGGGTTACATGAGAGTCGCGGGCAGCCGATGGATGCAAATGGTGAATTGTCGTTCGGCGTGGGGGTCTAAGGGGGAGGCCTATGTTCAACAGTGGACGTCTTCCGGCTGATGATGATGATGACTTCTTGTGTGTGCCCGTAGGATAATACCTATCCCAAACACAGACGAAGCCGCGAGCTAGAGTTAGTACAAAATATTTGATAGATATTTGCATCATATTGCAGTAAATGCAGTTGCGGAGATCGCCCGCGGCCTTAAGTTTACATGCATCGAATGTTGTCGGGAGATGGCATTTTATAGTAGTTTTGTACGTACAATCGACAAAGTGGAGTTATGACCCACCATAAGTTTATTTTCCTATAGGCATTCAAATACAATAAGGTCCACATTCGCCTAAACATACATTTTCATGGGAACGACTTTGATCTTTGTCATTTTGACGGATTACATGCATCGAATGTTGTCGGGAGATGGCATTTTATAGTAGTTTTGTACGTACATAAATGTAGATAGTACGCTTGCTGAGTTTAAACACGACTTTTTGACAGTAGTGGAGTAACGGTAGAAAACGGACGGTTGACAGCACGATTAGCTAAGTGGCTGAGCGATTGGACTGCTGCACTGTGTGTCGCGGGTACGATTCCCGCACGGAGCAAATATTTGTACGATCTACAAGTAGTTGTTCCGGGTCTGGACTTTAGGTGAGGGTTATATGTTTGTAAACGCACCCAAGATACAGGAGAAATTCATAGTGTGGGGCAACGTTCTTAAAAAAATAAAAACTCAAGCCGTTAGTTAACCTTCGACAGTAAAGTTGTTACAGGTAGTCATTTTGCCAGAAAATCTGACAACCTCTCGTACCCAGCAGTATTTTTTTTCATTTTGCAATACACAAATCTGGAAAAGCAGACATTACGTCTCGCCTTCTTCCCATGGGCGTAGGCAGAAACTGCAGAGAGCGACCTGCAACGATCCTTAAATTCTGCCTTCGTATCATCCACATTCATACATGGTCATACATACATGTCGATTGTGAGTACTACCCACCCGACCTTTCTGAAGCCCTTCATCAGTAAGGTCAGTGTAGATCTTCGTAAGGCGTCACATTCTGGCGTTGCCATCTGAAATAACGAATCTTCAATTCAGGCTACAGGAAAAAGTAGAACAAAGTCATAGAAAAATTACACATAAAAACATTGTCTGAACATGGAAATACGTAAATGAGATGTTATTGGGAGTGAACCCAAATGATTTATGTGTCGGAGAGCATCGACAAAAAAGTCTACATTACGGGTAAGTCGCGACGGATACGCCTGCATTTACATTACGTTTGTTGGAATATACGGGGTTCAATACCACAGAGCACAGTATTTTGGAGACCGAAAATAAGATTAACGGTCAACAGGGCCAGAGGCCTTACCACGAGCTGTCAACGCGATCCAGTTTAGGCTGTGGGAAAGAAACAAAGCTATACAAGTCGTCTAGCGTCATCTCTTTCCCACAGTCTTAACTGAATCGCGTTAAGAGTTCATGGTAGACCACCAGGGGGGGTATTACAACGTCTTAAAACCAGGCTTAATCCGGCGAGTGAAAGTGACAGAGTTATACAAGTCGTCTAGCGCCATCTCGTTCACTGACTGGAACAAGCCTGGTTGTAAGACCTTGTAATACCGGCCCCAGGACCGCGATAACCTCCTCTTTTGGAGCACAGTGCCACAAATATACCGTTGTGCCCCAAAATGCAGTCAAGTCACAATACCACCATACCGCACCACCACCACCACATATCGCATCGGGTACAAAAAAATGTAAAGCAACTTTTTTTTTAAAGTCGTGATACCCTCTTATGCTTTGATGTGCTAAATGATTGATTATAGTGTTTAACGCGGGAAACATACAAAGCCACCTAAATAGACACTAAATTCACTTTTGTCTGACTAAAGATTGTTTGGAAGATGTTGCTATTAGCAATAAGGCCGCCATTTTACCCATCAAACATAACTTTGTAATATCGACAAAGTTGAATTATGACCCTTTTTGATAATAAATCCTTTGAATCTGTAACATAAACAAAGATCAAAGTCGTTACCATGGATATGTATGTTTACGCGAATGTCGCGAATTGTATTTGAAAGTCTGTAAGAAAATAAGGAATTCTTTTCATGAAAAGAATTCCTGGAAGGAATTGGGGGAGGCCTTTTTTCAGCAGTGGGACAGTATAGGTTAATTAAAAAAAGAAAATAAGCTTATGGTGGGTCATGATTCAACTTTGTCGAATGTACATAGCTATGTATTATTTTTGGTGTATCTAAACATTTAAATAAAACGGAACTGTCTGTTTTTAATTTGAAATAACTGTTTTTACTTCATGCATACGAATACATTATAAATACGGTACATAATTTTAACAATACCTATTTGTCTGTCTGACGACTGCTTGTAATGGCTAATCTCTGAAATGGCTGGGCCGATTTTGACAGGACTTCCATAAACAGGTAGTTGTTATGAGGAGTAACGTAGGCTACTTTAATTTTAGAAAAATTCCTTTGTTTTAAAAAAATACATTGTTGAGTCCCGATATCCACGGTCCAAGCGAACGAAGTCGCGGGCTCAGCTAGTAATAAATAATATTCTATCTATCTGTTCTACCCTGCTCAGCTCGTCACAATATCCTCCCATATATACCCAACCATCTGTGTTGTATCTCCGCCAGTTTATGTGCGTCCCATAAGCCACAGAGTCGCAAGCTCGCACGTAACGAGGCGTAAATCCAACGAGGCACGCATACGACGCACACGTATGAGACATACATACGTTGCACACATACGTGGCGCACAAACGTGGCACATACAAGTTGAGACGAATCTCTTCCCGTGTTCTGTCATATCGAGTCGTTAATTATAGTTTTTGTTTACCTACTTGTAGCGTTGTGAAAGTCTTGTTAATGTTAGGTTAGAAATCTAAGAGAATTATGAGAGTGTCAGCGGTAAAATGAACTCTAAAGTCATTCAATTTTATTTCGACCAACTATTGGAGCAGCGGTGGCCCAGTGGTATCGGCCCCGACTTACGAGTTGTAGGTCGTGGGTTCGAATCCCGGCAGGCGCATTACTTTGTGTAATTTATTTAATCACCACTGCTCTCAAAACGGTGAAGGAAAACATCGTGAGGAAACCGGCATGTCCTACAACCAAAAATTCGAAGACATGTGACACCCACTAATCCGCACTGGGCCCTCGTGGTAGATTATGGTCCACCCCCTCTCACAGAGAGGAGGCCTGTGTCCCAGCAGTGGGAACATTAATAGGCTAATGATGTGATTGGATCATAAATTATAGGCTAGATTTTCTTTTTGACAGACTTTAAAAAGAAGGAGGTTATCAATTGGACGGTATGTTTTTTTTTATATGTATGAATGTCTCTCATAAGCTTAAATTATGGAATGAAAACCCGCAACAGGTAGCTTGAATCTTTTTTTTTTCATGAATATTTGCCTCAATGATCATTGCTGAGGAGTACGTTATTGATTGATGATGAGCTTTCTCTTGGACTCAATCTATTTATAAGAGCTAAGATGGAGTGACCCGATTTTTACCTCCCCATCGAGTGCTATAGCGATATAATTATGGTGGCTGATTATGGTGACTAATAGTTTCTAGCGTCAAAAACATTCGACAAGAAGTCACCGAAAAATGTCTGTGTCTCTATAAGCCCCTTCGTACACAACGCGACTCAAGTCTCGGATACCTTACGACTTTGGTATCCAGGCGACTATCACAATACGAATCTATAAAGGTTCGTACACAGGCACGCGTCAATGGATGCCAAAGTCGTAAGGTATCGGAGACTTGCGTCGCCTTGTGTACGAATGGCCTAATTGTTTTATCTATTAAATTTTATAATACAAACTTATCTACAAACATTGAAAGATAAATAAAATCTTGTAAATATTAAAATATGGTCTCATTTCTTTCATTACTTATGACGAATGATCATAAGAAGGTGAGGCGGGAATCTAGTAAATAATAAAATAGGTGTGTGAGATCATAATGTGTTACATTTTGGACGATTTCCCACGTGACCTAAGATCTATCTATTGTAGGCAATTTTCATACTAGCCTTTTAGTTCTTCATCTTAGCAGTTTGCGTGGTCTATGGGCGTTTAACAACTTAAGGGCTCATATACACGACGCCGTAGCGCCGCCACTATGCTCTGGAATGCCGAAATGCTATATATACTTTCACGAATGCGCGGCCGCCGCGCCGCTGCCGCCAACAATACCGAATGGGGGCGCGGCGGCAACAGCGCGGCGGCGGTGGTGCGGTGGCGGTGCGGTGGCGGAGCGACGACGGCGTCGTATACATGAGCGCTTAAACAGGTCACCATAGTTACCATACATACCCCGGAATAATAAGGCCAATTAAAGGAACGCGATGAATTTTTTCCAGTATTAGTCTGACAGTCTCTTCAGCTCCAAGCCTACCATGGGGTATTGTATTACCCAGTTACTGGGTTGTGAAGGTCCTTTAAGCAGTCGTCCCATGTAAAATTCTGATATTCAGCTGAATCTAGTAGTCTACTATGAACTCTTAACGCGATCCAGTTTAGACTGTGGGAAAGAGATGGCGTTATACGACTTGTATAGCTCTGTCTCTTTCACACAGTCTAAAAGAGCCAGTGGTAAGGCCTCTGGTTCAACAACTGAGAAAAGGATAGGTATGTAGATGAGTCTCTTCAGCTCCACTCAGGACTCTATAAAAAGGTTATGCAACAGGTTACTAAATAAGCTACCAAACTTCACTCCACCAGCTCTATCCATAACTGTCACAATCAGGTTACAACTGTCAGATCCACCTTTACGTATGCTGTTTCTCTTTGAGCAGTCCATTAGGTGAGTAGTGCGTGTACAGGGTGTAGTTAGTTAACGGCGGTAAGCAGCTCTTGAGCCTGACGGACGCACTCACGCGGGGCGAGGTTAGTAATTCATGGGTGAAGAGTAGGTTTGGATAGAGACTGCAGTACCTATAGGTGACTAGAGACTTGTCCCGACTCCACACGCAGTAGCTAACCCTAACCCCGGCCTCGCACTTGAAGGGGCCTCGCATCATCATCATCATCATCAGCCGGAGGACGTCCACTGCTGAACATAGGCCTCCCCCTTAGACCGCCACGCCGAACGACAATTCGCCACTTGCATCCATCGACGAGCGATGTGGCCTGCCCATTGCCACTTCAACTTGCAAATTTTATGAACCTGAGTCACCGACATAGTTATGTCGGTGACTCTGGTTCTTCGCCGAGTATCCGTGTTCCGGATTTTATCCCGCAAAGAAACTCCGAGCATATCTCTTTCCATTGCTCGTTGAGTGACTCTTAGTCTCTCTAAAAGGCCAGCATTCAAGGACTGCCGCAGAAGGGGACTCGGAAGGGGCCTCGCACCCGGAGAAAAATATAATTTCTTGCCCGTTCTTCTCCATAGAGATCTAGTTCTTGGAATGGGCATCTACGGAACTTCCACAGTTTTTATGTCTTGTGATTGGGACTATAGCACCATAACTTTTGTAGTGTTTAATAATATTTTATTTGTCTTTGACAATTCAAAAGTGCCTGTAACTGGCTCGTTTGAAATAAATGCTTTGATTTTGATTTTGAAAGTCCAGCCCAATCAATAAAACAGTAGAACTTGACTTATAATACTACTTATAACTGAGAACTGATAGAGCCAAAGAAGAGGCAGAGGCCTCGCAAAGCTGATGGCGCTGACGATTACATTTAGATCTATCGCTTCCCCTTGTCACTTGATTT
Source organism: Agrotis segetum (assembly GCA_036375495.1). Lineage (NCBI taxonomy): Eukaryota > Metazoa > Arthropoda > Insecta > Lepidoptera > Noctuidae > Agrotis > Agrotis segetum. The sequence continues at coordinate 173,872 of JAQSVV010000128.1, forward strand.
TTTCAAACTTGGTAATGTTTTATTTCTCACTGGGAACTGAAGCAGTTAAAGAGGCTGATGGCATTTGGTATGTAGAAATGACTTAGGGGACAAACAAGTCATCTTATAAAAAGGGGTTTTCGCCTTTTAACCCCTTTCATTCCAAGATTGATGAATTTAGAACAAGTTCGGATTTTTAAAAGAAACGAAAAATTCAGTTGCAAGCAGGGTGATGGCTTAGTGAATAAGGCGTCTGGAGTACCTATCCAGAAGACACAGGATCGAACCCTGCTCGCAGCTGAATTTATCGTTTCTTTAAAAATATGTTTACGAAGACGCGACGCAGGCGTTATTGCGTAAAAAATTATAACTCAAGTTCGGTTTTCTAAAACATCCCGTGTTACTTTTTCTCCGTAATCTCTGTCCCCCCCTATCTACTCTGTGTCTCCTACTAATGAGAACAGTTAATGAACAAACATCAAGACAGTTGACACAAACAGAGTCGCTAATAAATGGAGCTGTATTATTAATGCACGCCACTGTACCCTCAGCAACAAATAATAATAAATACACTTACAAAATTATAAAAGTAATTCCCTCGATATCAGTGTATTGATTGCAATTTTCATGTTTAATAATTATATCGTTTTTTTTTTTTTCGTTATCTCACACAAGAACTTCTCCTCTATCGTGGTCATACAAATGCGCAACAGTCAATCGCTCAGCCGATTGCCAGCCAACTGCCCTAATGTCCACCAATACACTTTTTTTTTTTTTTTTAGCGTGGTAAAATCATCAAATGAGTCCTCCAACCCCGGGCAGGGCGGGAGGGACTGTCAGACTTCTACTGACTAAAATCCACGGTGTCCTTCATAGCCTGTTATGTTCCGGGGTCACGGTAAGGGAATAATCCCGCGACCCCGGCAGGCTTTGGCCCTCTGAGAGGGGGGCCCCGTCATTATGCTGACGCTCTTTGAGGCGCGCGTGGGACACAACGCGCCGTCGACCCGGGCATGGTCCTTGGTCGGGCAGCGAGTTGCCCTTTACTCGCTGCCCGCATGCCCGCGCCTACGGTGGCCGGAGATCATCCTGCGACGTCCGTCGCCGTGGGCGCCTACCACTGCGGCTGGGGCGGAGGGAGGACGCTGTCCTCTCTCGCTCGCGGCCTGCCTCCTCCTTTACGAGCATTACTGCCTCGCAGAAGGAGCTGACCGCTTCCCACTCCGTCTCGCCCCGCAGCATGGCCGCAACCAATGCCGGGCGCGAGAGGTCTCCGCCTATCGCAGCCGTGAGGACACGTCGGTGCTCCGCCCAAGCTGGGCAGTCTTGCACCGTATGCTCCACCGTGTCCTCCGGGCGATCTTCGCAGTGGTGGCACCCAGGCGTCTCCTCCTTTCGCATCAGACACAGGTACCTCCCGAAACTTCCGTGTCCGGTGAGGACCTGCGTCAAGCGGTAGGTCAGGACGCCATGACTTCTCTCCAGCCACTCCTCAAAGAGGGGTCTTACCGCCGCGAGTCCACCAATACACTTGGCGAAAAAGTTATTGACGACATCAATAACATCGCTGACGGAAAACATGCGGAAGTGACCTGTATTTACACATAATCTTACTAATATTATAAATGCGAAAGTTTGTGAGAATGTATGTGTGTATGTTTGTTACTCTTTCACGCAAAAACCACTGAACGGATTTGGCTAAAATTTGATACACAGTTTATAACCTGGATTAACACAGAGGATAGTTTTTATCCCGATTTTATATTCCCGTGGGATAATTTTCGAGTGGTAGCGGGTGAAGCCGCTGGCAACAGCTAGTAAAAAATATTTACACAGTTGGCCCAAGTAGCTAAGCGATCGACTTCTGCGCATCGTGTCGCGGGTTCAATTCCCGCATGGAACAAATATTTGTATGATAATTATGCAAGTAGTTGTTTCAGGTCTGGGTGTTTGTGTATGTGAGTTTGTATGTTTGTAAACGCATCCACGATACCGAAAGAAATTCCTAGAGTGGGGCAACGTTTTAAAAAAAAACCGTCAAAAATAACTCTGACACCAGAAGGTTTAAAAGCTTTTGGTAACTGTTCTCTAGTTAGTGCTCTTAACTGTACCAAGTCAAAAACTTTTCGTTGAACTTACGGACGAATAAGACGATTTTAATGAACGGCAGTGTTCGAAGAATCGAATCGATTGAAGATATTGATAGTATAATTATGCCTTTTGTATGTTTGTTTGGGTACAAAAGGATTTATACAAGCTTCATTAAATACTGTGAAATGCTCATGAACATTTTTGTTATGATTTTCAGTAATCAATATCTGCACAAACAAAACAAAATTGACAACTCGGTAGACGCAATAGCCTAATAGTGCGTAGAAACTATGTAAAATACTATATAACTTGTGTTTAATAGCAGGTCCACATTATTTTACCTTGTTATTTAAAATTGCAACATAAAACAATACTGTACGTAGAATAACGTGTGTACAATATGAAAAAGCTAAATAACCATTGTGGCTTGTCGTTCTTCAGTGCTACACGTGACTAAGTTTTATAACTTTGTTATACATAATATCAATAACATGTTACTGCAACATGTTATTATAACAGCTGACCACATTATCCGTAATATGTTATATAGCAATGTTTTATAACATGTTATGTTTTAAAGTCTGTACGCACCTTAACGATCGAGCACTACTCTGAGTGTCGCTGGTTCGATTACCAAATGGAATAAATCTTTTTATGGTCTAAAAGTAGTTGTTCCGAGTGTCTGCTGTTTGTGATTTTAAATGTCTGTAAACCGCACCCAGGATCGCGATCCATGACTTTTTTAGCACCGTCCAAAATTTTTCTAGGCATTAGGTATCAATCACTAACCCCATTTTTGAAAAAAAATCGATACTTCATATTGTCATATTAAATCATTTTCTCATCCGCTCTGCGTGGTCACTATGCTAAACATTAATAATATACACTTGCCGAAGCATGAAACGGGCAGAGCGCACCGCGCTGACCCCCCCGCCCCGCCCCGCTACACCTGAGCGACACGTCACAGCGCGGTATCCAGATTCATCAACTTTTTATAGATAACATTGAGACGTGATATCTCGATATTTTTGTATTGAGTGATACAAAAAGAAAAAACACGTATTCAATGATTTTCGCCAAAGATTAACATATTAAAATTTGGATGGTGACTAAAAAATCACCCTGTATATAAATATCATTAAATCGCGCCAAAGATTTAAATAACAGAGTCAATACTCGATGAAACCGATTTTTTTTTTATAAAACTTGCCATAGCTTTCATTTTAGCGCGGGCATGGTCATATAGTCGGGCAGCGAGTTGACCCTTTACTCGCTGCCCGACTATATGGACCATGCCCGGGTCGACGGGCGCATTGTGTTTCACGCGCTCCTCAAAGAGCGTCAGCATGATGACGGGCCCCCCTTCTAGAAGGCCAAAGCCTGCCGGGGTCTTGAGACTTATCTCATTACCGTGACCCCGGAACAGAAAGGGCTATTGAAGGACACCGTGGATTTTAGTCAGTACAAGTCTGACAGTCCCTCCCGCGGTCCCGCCCTGTCCGGGGTGGGAGGACTCATTAGATGATTTTACCACGATAATATAAAAAGATATAAATAACAGAATCAATACTCGATGAAGCCGATTTTTGTCTAAAACTTGCCGTAGATTTCAATTTAGCAGATAGGTTGAATTATCTAAACAATGCATAAGATAAACAAATTTCTACCTTTATGTTGAAATTCCCAAAACAGGACGTAACTCCCGCGAAAAACACAAAAAACAAAATCAAAAAATTATCATAATAACATCATTTCTAAGCTTGGAATATTCTCGATCTTTCTCGGAGGCCCCTTGGCTTGTAAATCTTGGGCACTTAACTCAAAAATATAACTTGCTCGCCCTTAGGGGTTATTGGCAAAAAATAAAACTTCCCCCCTAACTATATTCTGTTGACGTAAAAATGGATGTAGGGTGCACCAGGTTTATGTTTTTCCAGGATATTCCTTTTTAGCTAGGTCAGGAGATTACTAGTTATTAATACTTCTAGACAAGCGTGCTTCACCCTTGAACACATCTTAGCTTAACGTTAGGTGAGATACCGGTCAAACGGTAAGCTTGTTCTACACTACTCGCGAAATTGGTCGAAGTTGACCGAATACGATAGTGTAGAAGGGCTTCGGCTCGCTTCGGGCGACTTCCATTTGTTGTCGGATTTTGCGACCGAGTCAAAAGGCACAATGATGACACAGGCAACTTCGCGAGTAGTGTAGTCACAAAATTCGGGACTTCGATCGACTTCGACAAGTACTTCGTCGATGCAACTTCGCGAGTAGTGTGGAGCAAGCTTTACGGTTGGCGTAGTGACTGAGTGATTGAACTGCTGCGCCGCGTGTCGCGGGTGCGATTCCCGCACTGAACAAATATTTGTATGATCTGCAAGTACTTGTTCCGGGTCTGAGTGTTTGTCTATGTGAGTTTCTATGTTTGTAAAAATACCCACGACACAGGAGAAATTCCCAGAGTGGGGCAAAATTTTAATAAAAAAATACCTCCTGACGCCGAACTATATTATACAGTGTGGAATTTTGTGATGCCACCTGGAGGGAAAGTACTCTTAATACTGCAGATAGAAAATGTTACTCAAAGGAAACATTCCTTTATTTTTGAATAGAAAGCAAACTGTATTCAAAGATTTTCGAAAATTCTCTTCTCCCACCCGGGAATCGAACCGGCTTAAATCTGAAATATACCCTGTACTTTTATTGCACCGATCGTTAGGGTCAATTATAAGGATGAAATCTCTCTGACAAACATGATAAATTACATGAAAGGAAAACCAGGAAATCTAAAATTAAAGCTCTCGTAACATGTGAAATGGTTTCTTGGTTCGATTCCCGGGTGTGGGAGAAGCGAATTTTAGAAAATCTTTGGATGCAGTTTGCTTTCTATTCAAAAATAAAGGAATATTTCCTTTGAGTAAAATTTTCTATCTGCAGTACTAAGAGTACTTTCCCTCCAGGTGGCATCACAAAATTCCACCCTGTATAATGCGCACATTCTGATAGCCAATGCAGAGAAAACAAATAAAATAAATTATTATGAGATTGCCACATTTCAACCCAACACGCATCAAACTCGAGGGAGGAGCATTCATTAACACGCACCACATCTAAACCACATCAGTGACAAAAGGTGGTCAAGCAGTAATTATTTGTGAATAGTCACTGTAGCTTTTGTCAGTTGCTTTGTAGTACCGACAAAATGTGCTTGTGATTGCTTTTTTCTGCCACTATTTCGTGATGTCACAAATGGCTGTAATGTTGTCATCACGTGGCCAAAACTGTCTATAAAATAAATGTGGTTAGTGTTAATTCTACTGTTAATTTTTAATACAAAATACACACTAACCGCCGTTATGTTCAAAGTGTAGAGTCGACAAAGTTGAATCATGATCCATTTTGACAAAAAATCGTTTTAATACGTCAAATTGACAAAGAATCGTTTTAATACGTCAAATTGACAAAGATCAAAGGCGTTACCTACCATGGATATGTATGTTTACGCGAATGTGGACCTAATTGTATATGAAAGTCTGTTAGAAAATAAGCTTATGGTGGGACATGATTCAACTTTGTCGATTGTACATTATAGGTGTGACTAAAGGTCAGCTAACAACAAAAAAACCTCGCGAAGTTCTTTCAAGATGCTGAATAAGAGACTGTATCAGTATAGTCTTAAAGTATACAACTGAGTACTCGACAAAGGGTCAAGGTCATTCATGGTGTGTCAAGGAAATGGTGATGTTATTGAGGAACGCTTTTAGAAGATTAGGCACTTTGACCTAACGCGTATGGGAAAAATGTGTTCGGATACATCTACTCATCGCTCCTTTTTGGTCGTGATAATGAATGAACAAGAAAGGATAGCTTTTATTCTAAATCAGATCTCAAGAAAACTTTCTCTGAGTTCGTACGTTTATTTAATTTGGAAAACCTAGTAGCTTATTTATTAATCGAACAATAAATTTGATAATCGAGAAGATTCTAACTAACGAGGAGCTCGTGGCTAAGTAATAACAGCCGCACAGGCTGATCTTCTGGGTTAACCCGCGCTTGGCGAGGTTGGTCTGTGGATGGGTGACCATCTGTCATAGCGAGTTTCCTCCGTGCCTAGGAAAGCACGTAAAGCCGTTGGTCCCGGCTGTCATTTGTAGATCTTTGACAGTCGTTACTGTTAGTCAGAAGCTCACGAGTCTGACAACCATTCTTACCATGGGGTATCGTATTTCCCAGTTACTGGATTGTGGAAGTCCGATAGGCAGTCGCTCCATGTAAAATACTGATATTCAGCTGCATCTGGTTTGACTGGAAGCCGACCCCAATATAGTATAATAGGGAAAAGGCAGGAGCATGGGTCGATTTTCAAGATTAAATCGCGCTTGCATAATACGATCTCCACAACATTTATGTAGTTACTACTAGGTTGTGGAGGTTAGATAGGCTGTCGACACACATGTTAAATACTGATTTTTGGAAGCTTTGGTTAAGACTGGAAGCCGAACCCAACTTGAAAAGGCTAGACAGATTATGAATTTTAAGCCTCATTCACATGCTTGCCGTGTTTGCCAAACAGAAGGAGACTACGGCGCTATACCAGAAAGCAAGACGCAAATGATTATATCTCATTACTTAGTATAGCGCTGTCTCCTTTCTGTTTGGCAAATACGGCAAGCATGTGGATCTGGCTTTAGACGCAAAGTTTCACTATGAAATTTTAGCTTACAGTGGCGCCACAAGCGCATAACGTATACAACGTCAAGTGTAGATTCGAGTGTGTAGACATCATGCGCTGGTAACGCCATCTCAGCCGAGTTTCGCGTGATACCTCCCATTGAATTGACTCAAAAAATAAGTGTCCGAAAATAAAATCAAAATTCATGGTCACCCTATACAAAATGCCGATATAACAGAAATTGAAAAGTTGCGATAATGTGTTTTGGATAAATTGATAAACCGCTAGAGATATTATTACGATAACTTTGGAGTGTCACTTGTTGGTCAAACTTGTTTCATTACCTTCTTGTCGATGTTTATTACACTTTGGAGACAAATAAAAAAAAGGTATCAGATCTAATAAAAAGTACCTATGACGTTTGTGACGCCTGCCGGGGTCGCGGGACTTATTCCGTCACCGTGACCCCGGAACATAAAGGTCTATTGAAGGACACCGTGGATTTTAGTCAGTACAAGTCTCACAGTCCCTCCCACTCGTGCCCGGGGTGGGAAGACTCATTAATTGATGATTTTACCACGATAAATAAAATGAAATCATAGATGCAAGTTATTCGGCGTGGCGGTCTAAGAGTCCTTTTTTCGGCCGGGACCACTGGACTCTGCCGGGGGCACGGGAATGTCTTACTCGTACTCGTATCAGGCAATCGTGACCAACTTTTTTTTTATCGTGGTAAAATAATCAATCTCTATTTGGCCTTTTAGAGAGACTAAGAGTCACTCAACGAGCAATGGAAAGAGCTATGCATGGATATTCGGCGAAGAACCAGAGTCACCGACACAGCTCATAATTAATTTGCATGTTGAAGTGGCAATGGGCAGGCCACATCGCTCATAGAACTGACAATCGATGGGGAAGAAAGGTTCTCGAGTGGCGACCGCGGACCGGAAAACACGGCGTAGGCAGGCCTCCCATTAGGTGGACCGACGACATCGTGAGGGTCGCGGGCAGCCGATGGATGAAAGTTGCGAATTGTCGTTCGGCGTGGTGGTCTAAGGGGGAGGCCTATGTTCAGCAGTGCACGTCTTCCGGCGCAGAAAGGCGGGAGGGACTGTCAGAATTGTACTGCCTAATATCCACGGTGTCCTTCATTAGTCTTTTACGTTCCGGGGTGGATGTCTATCATGATCATGATGAAAATAATAAAATTACAGTCTGAAGATCTTTCTGAAAGAATCTAAGTGGAACGTCATAAATAATTATTTCTCGCCTGTATCACTAATGTATGTTTATCCATAGTTACTTTAACTTGCATGCAATCTCCTCTTAAAACCACGCAGGTGTAACAATGTACGAACGTTCAATCTTGTATCATAGTTTAATGTTAGCAAGTATTTCACAGGAGATATTACCGATAGCTAAGGTATATGAGAAAACTGATACTCTTGAGTTTAGAAATACTTCGTCAATGTACAATCGACCTAGTGGAATTATGACCCACCATAAGGTTATTTTCCTACAGACATTCAAATACAATTAGGTCCACATTCGCGTAAACATACATATCCATGGTAACGACTTTGATCTTTGTCAATTTGACGGATTCAAACGATTTGTTGTCAAAATGGGTCATGATTCCACTTTGTCGATTGTACTAACTTCGCAGTTGATAATTATTTAGGCAGGAAGTAATAGATGCTACCTGTGACTTCGCTTGCGTTAATTTAGAATAGTAGTTTACTGCGTAAATAAATTGAAAATAGATTTAGACCGTCATTTAGAGTATTGAAAAATAATGAATATGTTTTTTTTTTAATGAATGATTATTGACGAAGATAAAACGCTTCGAAATTCGGGAGTGAGGGCTTGTGACGTCATAATGTCTGTAAAATTGTAACGACCGAGTGACGTTTTGTGACTTTAGACAAGTACCGCCACCTTTAAAAGCGTTGTATCTCTTAGTCAATTTTGGTTTACGTAACAAAAGACAAGATACGAGTCAAATATTTTTTGATAATTAATAATTGGTAAAGTTACTTTTTTATAGTAAAATATATATTATTCAATCAAGTTTTTAGCAACGCTTACAGGACAAATATAACAAAAAAATAACATTATTTACCTAAAAGAGAGATACATGGAAATATCAAGACTAAAAACGATACTATAATATAAAGATCCACAAACTAAAAAGATACAACGTATATAGAAATATGTTTATACAGTAAATAAGTTTTCTACAGTCTTCCCAACCATAAATTCAATTTAAACAGTTTTCAAGACGAAAGCAGTAAAGATCGCACTAGAACACAAACATTTTCATCTTATTAAGTAACAAAACACACAGAAAATATTCATATCAAAACCTTTTATCAATTTCATTCGCAAAATTCATTTTCCCAGACTTTACTTTGCATCTGTAAACACAATAACCTCCCAGACTGTGCGCAGTCGGGTAACCCTTGAGTAAGATGAAACTTTTTCAATTTTCCTCGCAGCCACCTCGTAAAGTACCATTATCCTAAGCCAATAGTACCTGCTGCGTATGATGAGAGCTTTCAGCATCAGACATGAAGATAAAAATATGTTTGTTAATATGGGAATGTTTTGGGAACATTGAATTATTATTTTAGGCATTATTTTATTGTTTATTAACCCAGGTCGTTTAGAGGCGGGCCCCGTAAGGGAGAGGACAGCATCCTCCCTTCACACCAGTCGCAGTTGTAGACGCCCACAACGACGGACGTCGGCAGACGATCTTCGGCCATCATCGTAGGCATGCGGGCAGTGACTCGCTGTACGACCATGAACCATGCCCGAGTCGACTGCGCGTTGTGTTCCACGCGCACCTCAAAGAGTGTCAGCATAATAATGGGGCTCCTTTAGAGCGCCAAACAAAGCCTGCCGGGGTCTCAGGACTAACGAATTACCGTGACCCAGGAACGTAAAGGGTTCTTGAAGGACACCGTTTTAGACAGTCCCTCCCGCTCTGTCCAGGGTGGGAGGACTCATTAATTGATGATAACGCGGACTTACGCTATTAATGCTATAAATGTAATGTTTATAGGACAAAAATACGTCTGAAGTAATACCGTTCTTTTTCAGATAAAACCCTTTCACAAGAGGCTGTTGTCATAAAGAAAGGTTTGTAACTTCGTCATGATTGAAGAGGTACAGATGCTGGCACATTAGCTAACAATTAAATATGAACCTTTGGTGTATGTGATAAGGTTGAAAATCTAATAAATACTGACAGATTGCTATAGCTTGATGTGCTGCCGTCTGTACTAGGGTCTAGTTAAGAACGGAAGAAGGTGTTTGTTTGTTTAGAAGGGTTTGAGAAAAGGTTGAATCAGCCTCAGTTGCTTAGGTACAAAATGAATCATTTGACCTTTCAATAATGGAAGCTTGATTTTAAGAAATTTAAGATAAAGATAGATCAAGATATTTAGGGTGCCTTTCCACCAGAGATATATATACATAATAATAATAATATTCCACAACTATCACACAACGCCATCTAGTCCCAAGCTAAGCAGAGCTTGTGTTATTGGTACAAGACAACTGATAAACATACTTATATATTTCTAAATACATACATATTATAGATAAATTACACCCAAACACAGAACAAATGATCGTGCTCATCACACAAATATTTGTTCTGGGTGGAAATCGAACCCACGACCTCCGGCATTGCAGTCAGGGTAACTAACCACTAGACCAACAGGCCTCTCATCATATATGCTACTGTGATGTGGAACACAACGTGCCGTCCACCCGGGCACGGTCCATGGTCGGACAGCGAGTCTCCCATTACTCGCCGTCCGCATCCCCGCGCTTTATAAAATAATGCCTAAAATAATAACTCAAATTTCAAACATCAAAACATCCCAGCTCAATTTATCACCTATCAAAAATCTAAAATAAAAACCGTGTATCTTACCCGCACTGTATTGAGGATATTTCATTGTGTGTCATAACGCTCGTGACGTCACTTATGACGTCATCGCGTCATGTGAGTGGCGTGTTGATAAATTATGTTGTGTTGATAACAGTTCGTCAACGGGGAATATTTTGAGGTATTTTGTAATTATTGTTCTATCGTCTCGCGCTTGATTTTCAATTATTTTCGGTCTCATATTTTTTTTTATCAGAGCAGTGGTGGCCCAGTGGTATCGGTCCCAACTTACAAATTGTAGGTCGTGGGTTCGAACACTGCCAGGCGCATTACTTTGTGTAATTTATTTCATCACTACTGCTCTCGAAACGGTGAAGGAAAACATCGTGAGGAAACCGGCAAAAACAGGAAATTCGAAGACATTATGACATTCCACCAACACGCACTGGGCCCGCGTGGTGTATTATGGCCCACCCCCTCTCGCAGAGAGGAGGCCTGTGTCCCAGCAGTGGGAACACTATAGGCTGATGATGATGATACTGCTAGCCTACATCATCCCACTGCTGGGCAAAGGCCTCTCCCCATGACTTCCAGTTTTCACGATCCAGGGCCAATGTGGACCACTGGTCATCGATTTTATCAAGCTCGTCCCGCCATCTTCTACAAGGTCTGCCGCGACACCTTCTGGCTGTGTCAGGGCTCCACAAAGTGGTTATTTTGGCCCACAGCTCATTGGGCATGCGGCACACGTGGCCGGCCCAGGCCCAAGCTGATGATGATGAATTTTTTTAAGGTGGTTAGTCGGTAGCGGATTATTTAAACAGGTAACCGTGACCCTGGAACGTAAAGTGCTATATATATATCCCGTACCACGCTGGGCGGCAGGACTCACTTGATATTAACACGATACATAAATGGTGGTATTAAGTCAATATAAAAAGAAAATGTGTCTGTACTATGGATATCTCGAACTTATGATGAAAGAAGAATTTCAACTATACACATAAATAAGAAAGTGTGTATGTATTCTGCTTTGAGGTGTTCGTTCGGGTGTTCTGCTTTCATGTCAGAATGTCTGAACCGATTTTGATGAATTTTGGAACAGAGATACATGGGACCCTCGAGCTAAAGAAGGTTATAGATTTTTTAGGGGGGTCACGACTGCATAAAATGAAGACTATTTTTATTTAGTAAGTTATTTCCTACTCAATATAATAATGGGTCTTTAAAAATACACAAAAAGAGACATTCTATTCTTAGTCAAAACCGACGCACTCAGCTCAAAACACAAACCATGTAAATTCTATACTCACAGACCCACGTAAAAGTTTAAAGCTCCCTAACAATGTGGTTTATCCCTTAACCTTCACTCCTGCTTACCCAAAAAAGGATAATAGTACGTCATATAAACACATTGTTGACTGTCATAAAGTAGTACTCATAAACTTAAGCTACGGATTCTGCTACGCCGTAGCTCATGTGCTACGGCGTAGCGGGCTACGATGCTACGAAAGCTACGATCGGCTACGGAGTAGCATTAAAGATTATAATGTTAAAAAATGGTTTCTTTTCTTTGATTTGTGACTTCAAGGGCTAAAGTAATGGTTGTTTTATTTCTAAATATTTATTTCAAAGCCTTTTTAAGAAAAAATAACGTTACACAGTATGTTCACGGCTAAGTTCCTTAGGTTTAAGCCGATATCGTGATGATATCACAGCTATGTTTACGTTTCGTAGGCTTTCTATACAGGAGATAATCATCATAATTATTAATTCGCAAAAGGGAGAAAGTTCTCAATTTATTGTTTGTCCTCGATTTCTCAAAGAAACCTGGACCAATTTAAACAAATATTTGAACTTTTTATTTGAAAGTTTATACTTCTTAGGCAGTTCCATGGTCATCAGGTGGGCTACGATGGTGTCTTGAAACGTGTGGAAACGAGGTAGACGAAAGGTATTACTTTGTCTCTTCCTCACCTTGGAATTACTTACGCTTACTTAACTGAAAGTCGGTGGCACAAAAATCAATGAATTACAAATCACAAAGCAAAGCCGCTGACTTCCGAAAGAACGATACTTTCTCATTTATAACATTAGTGTAACTGACATTTCACCTCCGCGATTAAGCAAACAAATTCAGAATAAACCTCGTGACCTTTCTTATTATTTCGTTTATATAGAAATGAAAGTATTAAGCGACAAAATAATTTATAAGGATTACTAGTAATGAAAGTAATTCTGTGAGGGTATTATTTGTACTTAGGTTGAATTGGTTGATAGAATTGGGAGGTCAGACAAAGTCTGAGAAAAGTGTCTAATCAACCTGGCTATAGGTTGATTAGACACTTTTCTCAGACTTCGCAATTACTGGTTGAACCAAGATCTTTTTCTGATTTTAAAGATACAAAACAATATCAAAACACTTTTTTACATGGTCTCAACGGCCGTAAAGCATCGTTTTCAAGTCCATGAAACCGCATCCAAATGTGACCCTTGAATGTTGAATTTAAGGTCCCAAACGGTGATGACCATCCGTCTCCGACATATAAATATTTCAAGATTAGTCATTTTTCAAGACAGAAGGACTCCTTACAAAAAGCTCAAAGCTAGACACTCCACCATCACAAAAGGAAATAATAAAAAAACAAATCACTTCAACAAGTAAACAAAAACAAACTTAATCACAATTGAACACTACTCAGCTAATTAAAAACGTCGTCATAAAGATAGTCCAACAATCGTTAGGCAACTATTTATGAGCCAGGTTTATACGAGCGGTTTTATTGTCACTTGATGGCCGGCACTTCTTTCTGTGTGAACCAGGCTTTATCACATTGTCAGTAGCGTTGGTGGCAATGTTGGGGCTAATATAAACTGATATTGTATGTGGATTGATTTAAAATAGTTGAAGATGAATTCTGCAAAACCTTTTCTTTCCCTAGGGTGGTAAAATCGTCAGATAAACTTTCCATTCAGGGTGGTGCGGAATAGACTGTCAGACCGGTAGGACGTGGAGACGCGACATCACCCACCCCACTGCATGATACCAAAAATGCCAAACGGGAATCTTCAATTAACTTTACTCAACACGGACTTCAAACCCAGTTCCTCACGGGACAAAGAAATATGTCTGTTTCTACCGTATGGGACATCAAATGGGTTATCAAAATATTTTTATTGCCTATTTTTTAGGTGTTAAAATCATCAAATGGGACGTCCTGCCCTGCATGAAATTCAATGAACTCTCAGACTCTTACTGACTAAAACTCCTCCTGTTCCTTCAGATGCTCTTTGCGCTCCAGGGTCACGGTTACCTTGTGACCTTTGAAGACGATTTCGCGACCCACAAACAGTCCACCCACTCCTGAATATCATACCAAACTCACTTGTTAAGATAGCCACGTATGTTCAAGTAAATCACTCACGTCCCACAAAAACCAACACCAACATTGGCGCCAACATAATCTTCCAACATTGGTGACAAACTCAATAAAATAAACTGTCAGTCAATACACTTAAAACAGTCCGTTTTATGTGTTTGTTAGAATTCAAACGTTCTTCAGGGAATTTTATATAGAGAGAATAGTACATTTAAACAGAATGGTGGACTTCTAGAGAAATTGGTATCGTTGGATAAGAAAATGCAATTTTTCCAAAGAAGCTTCATGTGTCAATTCACTTGTCTCCAATAAAGTGGCCACGTGTTACACCGAAGCGTACCATTTTAACGTTTCTATTCACAAAAATTTTATTCATTTATTCAAAATTAATATGATTTGTATTACGTACCGTATGGCATCACGCTCTGAAAATAAAATATTCATTTCTATTTCAATCAGTTTTTTAAATTCTTTGCCTTAAATCTCACATACACAATTTCCCAGACCCGGATCAAATATATAGCGGGATAGGTATCTGCGACCCGCAGCGTATCAGTCCGGTCGCTCAGACACTGTGCTCACCGTGCCGTCTGTGTCTGTATATATTCATTATCGAAAGAATACGACGGGAACGCAAAATCGAGAAAAAAACAATTCATATGTGTTAATCTGGGTTATAAACCATTTGTGCATCAAATTTCACTATCCAAATTCGTTTCAGTAGTTTTTCCTTGAAAGAAACAATAAAAACTAACAAATATCCATCCATAAATCCATCCTGGATGGATGCTTGTCCTCATAAACTAAATATTATACTAAATAATCAAAATATTAGTAAGATGAGATTGATCAAGATAGTGAGCATATTAAAAATAGGTTTTATAGAATCTCTATATTAATGCAAGCATCCTTACACTACAGTGTATACACTTCCCACACGATATTACTGATATCCAAGTCAGTTGTGAGTTGCACATGTTTTTATTGAATAAAATATTGCTGGTTCAACTGACAGAGCTGTAAATGAAGCTGTTGATTTAAAAGTGCTTCATTTTGAACATTGTTTTTGTAGATTTACTCAGAGTATTTTTTTTTAAGATAGACGGCGCATTTACAAACATTCAAACTTACATACACCCACTAATTTTTTTCAGGAAATTAACCTAACTTTCAGGGCTTGACCAGTGGACGAAACTGAACAATCTTCCACTAATTTTTTTCAGGAAATTAAAAAAAATCGGCCTCACCATACAATTATAAACTTGATTGGACAGTTTGTATGGAGAGGGCGATTGTTTTATTTCCTGATAAAAAAAAAAATTGAAGATTGTTCAGTTTCGTCTAATGAGCATGCCCTGAAAGTTTGTGGAGAGCTGACCCTTACACCCTGTATGTTCCGTGCGTGAATCGAAACCACCGACACGCCTATTTAATCGCTAAGCTACTGCGCTAGAAAAGCGAAGAAAAAATTAACATGTCATAATATTATGCAACCTTGAGTTGAGCTCCTTGAGTTATGAGTGCACGAATGCTTGAACTGACTCGACTGGACAAGTCCACTCAAATCTGTGTGGTTCCTTCCTTTAAAGACCATTTCATACACCTGCATGGTCTTCGTATAGCTTGAATAGTATATAATGTCTGGACTTTAAAAGAGGCTGTGACCTCTGAGTTTGTTTCGGATGTCTCTTCTCAGAGTAGTCAGGTACGAAACACCAGCCACATTTAGCTTTAAAAAATATGATTTGTTGTTTTAAAGTGCTTTTTAACAACCAACTTGCAAATAAATATTCATTTTACCAAATCAATTGGCCCAAATAGATATCTGCCTCATGCAATGGTGTTGAAAGTCAAATGAATCCTCTCACAGTGGAGCGCAAGGACTAATCAGACTTGACTGACTAAATAAAAACTAATCCGTTCTTTCAGTTGCCTTTTGCGTTTCATAGCTGCGGTAACCGCTTAAGACATTCCCACGATGCTGGGTATACCTCTGCCTAACCGTTCAGTACCTACACAAAGGAAATAGAAATAATAGAAAATCCGTTTCCAGAATTCGTGTAAAAACATTTTGTACAAAATGTTTTTTTCTGGTGAAGTAAGAAAGTGTAGAAAGGTAAGCTTTATAAATTAGGTCCTGACCTGTTTTCTCGTTATGTCATTCTAGGTGTGAGGTTATGGGTTCAAGTTATAAGAGAAAGCGTTTTTTTATTTTTTATTACAAAAACCGATCCGAAACCGTTTTTTGGCATTGTTTCACTATCCATATGATTTTCTAGTAGTTACGCTATTAGAAATAATGAAAATTTATTTAAACCTTTACCGTTTTTTTACTAACGTGCTTTTTAGTATTTATTTATTTATTCATTTACCTCAGGCAACACTATAGTTTTTTAAAAATAATAGTACTTCCTTTCTCCAAATCAATAAGACACAAGACAGGGCATCTAATTTACCAAAACGACATCTACATAAACTTTTACATACGGAATCTCGACACGCGAGTGCGTGTCAGAGCAAAGTTAATTTAATTTAATTCACTCGAATATCGTAGCGAGTAAAGTTGAAAATCTAAAAACTACTAGTGAGTAAAAACGCTCTGTTATTTACGTGTATCATTTGCCACTAATTGTTTATGGAAGCAGCTAATACACGCATGGTAGTTGCACTATCTTTCGAAACTACACTGTGCTTCATACACATCTCAACGTTTGATCATCTTCCACTGCATATCAATGATACATCTCGATTGTAATCTTCGGTTTCACCTTTCTCTGTAACTAAACAACGACCGAATTTTCTTATCCAATTCTTAAAGAGAATCAGACACAGCCGTCAAAAGCAACGATATTTGGATTGAGATTGAATTTTATTATGGGCCTTACTCGCCACCGCTCATCACCGCCGCTTATGAACTGAACCACAGCCAAAGGAATTAATTCAATGGCAGCAGAAAAGCAGATTGCTTCGTGCGAAGGTGGGAATACGGTAACAAGTTATTTTAAATTGTAACGAGTGTATTATTTATACATCTGAAAGTAGGTGAAGAAAATAAAGGATTATTTTGTTGGCTTTGAAAATAGGTCAGAATAATGAGTGTCTACTTTAATTACCATTTCTAATCAAAACGAAATTTTTCATAATATTTTAGTGAGGACAGGCAGAGGGGACGCTTTTTTTTTTATCGTGGTAATATCATCAAATGAGTCCTCCCACCCCGGGCAGGGCGGGAGGGACTGTCAGACTCGTACTGACTAAAATCCACGGTGTCTTTCAATAGCCCTTTATGTTCCGCAGTCACGGTAATGAGATAAGTCCCGCGACCCCGGCAGAAGGGACGCTTTGCAAGGACTATGATAAGTATGCGCTATGTGCGAAGACAGTGGTGGCGATTATCAAATCCATCGCACCGCTCGATTTAACAAAGATATACTATGTAACTGGAGACACCCGCAGAGTGACATACGTGTCAAATTCAATAAGCACCACAACCTTTTAGAACATTTTGTTTTTGCTCCAAACTAGGAATTTCTCCTTGGGTGTATTTACAAACATATAAACTCACATACACAAACGCCCAGACCCGGAACAACTACTTGTAGATTCAAATATTTGTTTCCACGAGATACGAAGCGCACCAGTCCAACCACTAAGCCACAGCACCAACCGTGCCGTTTATCTAACATAATATTTACTTCTTTTTCTTAACCATAGACTTCCAAAAATCATTCAAAACCAAAATTCGCCAAATTGGTCCAGCAGTTTTCGAGTTTTAGCGAGACTAATGAACAGCAATAAATTGAATATATAAATTATCTCAACTGCTAAGAACTTGAACGAATAAATAAGAAACTACACCTAAACGAAAGACATAGTAATACATTTATAGTTCCACAGTTGAAGCCATTTTATTCGTACAGTTCCCAGGAGGCATATAAAGCAGCTCGCAAAGGGTCTACATAATAAATCCTTCAATGTCTCGAACATTGATATAATGAGCCCGGTGTTGTACAGTCAGAGAATTAAATGTTGAGCAACTTGACTACCAACTTACAAACAGTAGTACACTTTGTTGATGTACCTATCCATATTTCTCCATTTTTATTAATTTTGAGACCATATTTTTATCAGTATATAATATTTATCAGTATCGGTCCCGATTGAGTTGTAGGTCGTGGGTTCGAACCCCGCCAGGCGCATTACTTTGTGTAATTTATTTCATCACCACTGCTCTCAAAACGGTGAAGGAAAACATCGTGAGGAAACTGGCATATCTTAGAACCAAAAATTCGAAGACATGTGACATCTATCAATCCGCACTAGGCCAGCGTGGTGGACTATGGCCCACTCCCTCCCACAGAGAGGAGGCCTGTGTCCCAGCAGTGGGAACATTATAGGCTGATGATGATGATATTTATCAGTGCGAGTCTGACAGTTCCTCGCGTGAAACGTGAAAAGTCAGGCTAGGATCATCTCTAAGTGATGTACAACGACAAGTGAAACTACATCAAAGCTTGTAAAAGTCACTTTAATTATTATTGATACTGCATGTATGGGAACTGGGAACCTGACAAAAATATAAAATATGAAAAATGTGTTAGCCTACCAATTACTACGATAACGCCCACGGGTGCGTGTCCGTCGATACGGTCCGCATCGGACCGCATTCGTTACTAAATAAAAAATGTCCGAATCTTCGGCTGAACTGGAAAAAAAATGTCAATCGTCAATTTTCTGTTTTTAAAACATTTTGTAAAAATGCGATTAATTATAAGTAAAAGTTAATGAAAAATTGTGGCTGACTTGAATGTTCTATGATTACCGTATTTTGTCAATTATTACGTGTTTTATTTATGATTAAGAATCGGCCACGTTCCCACAGCAGTGGGAAACTCTGCGAGAGGCAGTGGGATACAATCCATGAAAGCAAGCCCAGTGAAAGTTGGTAGACGTCACTTTTTTGATTTCACGAATTTTTGTTTCTAAGATATAATTGTTTTCTTACCGCATGTTTTTTTTACCGTTCTGAGAGCACACAAATTAATAACACTAACCTTCAATTTCTAAGCTGTTCAAATCCGCACAGTTCCTATACAACAGTTATAAAACTGCACTGGAATAAGTACCTAAGTCCTTACCTAATAAGATCGTTTTCTCGATAACCATGATCTCTTCTGTCCATCCCTGCTCTTGCCACTACTCAAACTTGAGCTTTGTGGACCTTGAACACACTGAGGAAAGAAAGAAAAATTGCCATTAAAACTAAATATGGAGTAAATGACCACTATTTTTCCTACTTTTCTGATTAATTTCGTTGCAGGATCCAAAACAGGTAAATTCATTCTCCGGAACACGTCGAGCTTCATTGTCTCGGCTCTTTTGTGGTGGTTGCCACTGTTGATTCTGTCTTCAGGAGTTGCAGTGGTTGGGAATAGTGTGGTGGGTTTGTCCCACTAAAAAAAAAGTCGTTACTGTAAGTCAGAAGCTCTAAAGTCTGACAACCAGTCTTACCATGGGGTATGGTATTGCCCAGTTACTGGGTTGTGCAGGTCCGACAGGCAGTCGGTCCATGTAAAATACTGATATCCAGCTAAATCTGGTTTGACTGGAAGCCGACCCCTATACTTCCTAAAAGTCTTTCATGATTGTATAATAATAACAACACTTTCAGCCTGACTCTCGTTAAATGAGTCACCCAATATGCATAGTTATTTAACCAAACTATATAAGTATCAATAGCTCAATAAAGTAAATAACTGTTTATTTTAGTCCCTAACTTAAGAACATAAAGTTCAAATTATATTTTTTACTTTTAGTAGGTCTATAAAGGAATGTGTAGCGTAATTTGGCGCTTGCTCTCGCTAGACGCGATAGTCTAGCGGCGTAGGACGCTGAATGGTGCTTCCGTAAAGTAGCATCAAGTTCAAATCTTGCACCGTAACTTTTTGTTTTTTTCTAAATCAATTGGTGTGGAAAGTGTATCGTAATTTCGCTGTAGCTTACAGAAGATTCCATAGCTCGGTATGAAAAGGTCGTAGGTGTTTTCCTACTCTTGAAACATTGGGTTCAAATCCCGCAAAAATATTTTATTACTTTTTGCTTTTTTGTAGTCTATTATAGCGTGGAATGTGTGTCGTTATTTCGTGCTAGCTCCCACAAGGCTCGTTAGCTCAGTAGTGTAGAGCGCCGGTTGGTCTCCGCTCACCGTATTCTGTTTGTTTCTTGGGAGCGTGATGTCCACGGAGGACGGAGGTGCAAATCCTTCACGAGTCAATTATTTTAACAAAAGTTGTGTATATTTTTGCAGCATTAAAACCTATTAATACAAAATTACAATTACCTATTTTTATCAAAATATCGATTGTCTTTACCAAAGTATTTCTTAATAGATAGATTTATGTGAAAGTTTTGTTTTTGTTTGCCTCTTAACTAACGATTTTTATTGTTTGGTTAACGGAAACAAAGAAGAATCTACTAATGGGTGTTTTCAAATATTATTTTACTCTACGAGGAATCGATTAAGTTACGATGAACATATGGAAACATCGTAAGGAATCTTAAAGAAAAACTAATAAGTGTTTAATATTTAAAGAAAATATCTCAGCCAACCGCCGTTTAGCTGACATAGCAATACTAACGGTCTATTTTTTAACAGAGATCGTTTCATTCACAAAATTAAAAGCGAACAGAAAGGGCTAGTTCAAGATTATCCCATAACTTACGTCAGACGTATTAAAAGTTATTTAGTATATTACTTCTTTTTAAGCACGTAGCCTCCCGATATGGTCCCGTATTTCGCCACCCATCTCCCAGACTCGTTAGCTCAGTAGTTAAGAGCACCGCCAGTCTGTTCGCTCGCCGCTTTCTATCTCGTAGAGAGGTCGCTTGACTGCTCGGTACGGGAGCGACGGACTGCGGAGGTCGGGGGTGCAAGTCCTTCACGAGTCAATTGTTTTTGGATTGGCTTGAGATGCACTTTTTGTGTTTTTCTTAGTAATTTTGATAAAAATCCTTTTAAGAAAGCTATTTTTCGGTTCATATAGAGTGGATTACACCTAGGTAAACGTGTTAAAGTTGGGTACTTTTTTTTTTCGTGGTAACATCATCAAATGAGTCCTCCCACCCCGGGCAGGGCGGGAAGGACTGTCAGACTTGTACTGACAAATCCACGGTGCCCTTTGTGTACCGGAGTCGCGGTATACATACGTATGTCCCGCAACCCCGGCTGGACTGTGGCCCTCTATAGGGGGGCCCGGTCATTATGCTGACGCTCCTTGAGGCTCGCGTGGAACACAACGCGCCGTCGACCCGGGCATGGCCCAAAGTTGGGTACTAGGGGATTGTACCTAGGAGAGGAGCACATCAAATCTTATAATGCTAGTTTCTTTTTAACATTTTTAAACATTATGATCCCACGAGATCGCACTACAAGAAAAAGATTGTTATTTTTTTTTAATTTAGTTATTAGTCTTTTCTCTATGGTACTCGTAAGTACTTTTTTATCAATAAAATCTAATTTGTTTAATGATCGAACTTACTGACTAATTTGATTTTTTCAGTCAAAACCTATTCCATCCAAACTTTTATCTTTATAAGGCCCACTTACAGGAACCCGAGTTATCTTTTAGGCCCGACGCTGCGTTACGCGGATGCACGCGCGGTTCTATACAAAAGTGCTCCGTCGCGGGGACCCGTGCGGGGACCCGCGCGGAGCCACGTGCGGGGCCACGCGCGGAGCCACGCGCGGAGCCACGTGCGGGGCCACGCGCGGAGCCACGTGCGGGGCCACGCGCGGAGCCACGCGCGGGTCTACGCGCGGTGCCTGCCAGCGGTAACACGCACGGGCTTGTTCAGTCAATAAGGGTGCTTATACACGGTGCATGTAAGGGTCGATTTATACTAGCGCAGAGTCGAAGCGCATCGAAGCGTATTTTTAAAACTGAACATAACAATTTCAACCTTAACTCCACAGCGTAAAGCACATATTACTTCTAAGATTTTAAAAAGTGAAGAATCTTAGAAGTAATGTGTGCGTTACGCTGTGGAGTTAAGGTTGAAATTGTTATGTTCAGTTTTAAAAATACGCTTCGATGCGCTTCGACTCTGCGCTAGTATAAATCGACCCTTACTGGAGCAAACAGAGAGCAATTTTTTTAATATGAAGGCTTTCGAAAAATTCCTCCGGTGCTGAAATTTGGAATATGGTGAGAGTAGGTGATACAGATTATAGATGCACAATAATCCAACATTTTTTTAGCCGAGAAGTTCTGTTTCTTACCAAAACATGAAAATTGCATTATGTATAACTCTCTGCGAAAAATTCCTCAGTCTTTCTTTTTGTAGGTATTTGTTTAAATGAAATAATAGGAAAAAAAAAGTATAAGTTAGAATAGGAAGTATAAACATCCAACAAATGCTCGATTTCAGTGTCACTCCAAATCAACTTTTTACATGTCGCGCTTTAACTTGAAATTGAAATAAAAATCTTCAAATTGAACTAGAGACACTGCGTAAATCGGTTTCCTCGACGGGGACCGTGGCATACCCACGGAAACCAGCCGCGTAACCACGCGCGTGTCCCCGCGCGGCACCACGCGCGGGGCCACGGACGGGGCCACGCGCGGGACCACGGACGTGGACCCGCGACGGTTGCCCGTCGCGGGGACCCGTTTAACGCAGCGTCGGGCCTTAGGCCCGACGCTGCGTTACGCGGATGCACGCGCGGTTCTATACAAAAGTGCTCCGTCGCGGGGACCCGTGCGGGGACCCGCGCGGAGCTACGTGCGGAGACCCGCGCGGACGTCCGTCGCGAGGGCACGCGCGGTGCCACGCACGGGGCCACGCGCGGGGCCACGCGCGGGACCACGCGCGGTGCCACGTGCGGAGCCACGCGCGTGGCTACGCGCGGTTCAGTCAATAAGGGTGCTTATACACGGTGCATGTAACTGGAGCAAACAGAGAGCAAATTTTTTTTTATGAAGACTTTCGAAAAATTCCTCCGGTGCTGAAATTTGGAATATGGTGAGAGTAGGTGATACAGATTATACATGCACAATAATGCATTTTTTTTTAGCCGAGAAGTTCGGTTTTTTTACCAAAACATGAAAATTGCTTATTTATTTAACTCTCTGCGAAAAATCCCTCAGTCTCAAATTTTTTTGTAGTTAAAGGTTTTGTAGGTTTAAATGAAATAATAGGAAGAAAAAAAGTTAGAATAGGTAATTATAAACATCCAACTCGACTTCAGTGTCACTCCAAATCAACTTTTTACATAATTATCGCGCTTTATCTTCTAGTGAGAATCTAGTGAAAAATTGCTCTGCCGATTTTTTTTTTATGTGATTTCTTATCCTTAAAACACATAGGTTTGTTACGTAATCAGAAACTTTTTCCTTTTTATACAACATTATTTGATGTCAAATCAGTCAACAAAGACTATACAAGCACACCGTTCAAATGAACTAGCGACACTGCGTAAATAGGTCGCGTGTAGACGCGCGTGGCCACGTGCGGGGCCCCGCGCGGGTCCACGCGCGGCAACCCGGACGGGACCACGCGCGGGGCCACGCGCGGGGCCACGGACGGGGCCACGGACGGGGCCACGCGCGGGACCACGGACGTGGAACCGCGACGGTTGCCCGTCGCGGGGACCCGTTTAACGCAGCGTCGGGCCTTAAACTCAGAGTTAGTTGACAACACGAGGTTAAATTGACAATATTGTATGACAAACTGTCAATTTGACCTTGCATTAGCAACAAAGAGATTTAAAAGAACCTATAGAGCGGGCATTGGGAAAATTGTCATACAAAATTTTTGATGCCGTGTGCGTCAGTAGCACTATCTAGCGTTGCATAGCAACGCGACTACTAGACTGAGCGACTTTTTAATTTTTTATCTATTGGTAAAAAGTTTTGAATCATAATTTTCTTCGTGATGTCCCTTCTATTGCTCGTATATAGTTTAATGTCTTTGATTAGCAACTCACTCTGAGTTAAAAGATAACCCGGGCTTTTTGCAAGAGGGCCTTCATGTGATAAGAAGATTGTACTATGATAAAGGTACCTAAATCCTATAGATAAAATAACTCCAGCCAATCCTCTCTACCCTAACACTGAAATCAATTGTTATCTGTTATAATAAAAGTGAATTATTCGAGGATACCTCTGGAGGTGCCCCCAGTCGACACGTATCACTTAGTGGGTCCCCAGAGTATAATATTATCTTGGAGTACGTAGTCGCACCTCTAAACTATGTGAGGATGAGTGTAAATTGTGATAGAGGGTGGATTTCAAAAATGGTTTTAGAGTTTTCTGTATTTTAGAGTAATCTGTGTTTGCACTAGGGACTAAAATTAATGGTAAGTGGTGAGGTTTCAGACCTTTTAGGAGTTTACTTAGATTCACTTATTTTATGTTTCATGATTATGTTCAGACACTTTTTTTGCCCTGAGTGACAGACTTGGCATGCCATTATACGAGCAGAGTCATATATACATAAAAACATATTAAAAATGAGATAATTATTTTAGTGTGTAATACAGCCCATAAAACTGAACCACTCCATTCATGCATATTTGTTCAATAAAAATTGTCTGGACTTTAAGGCTGCCGTCTTCTTTTGCAAAAAATTGAATCGCGTTCGGCCAGTCGATCGTACGTCAAATTTCGGGCTCCCTTCCCGCAATCCCCCGCATACATCCTGCCCACTGAATTATTATAAAACAATTTTGATGCGGTATGAACATTGCTCTACTAAGGATTATTTAAAAGGAGTTATAGAATTTTTGCTTAATAAGGAGTTTTAATATGACTTGGTTTCAGGGTTGGAAAAAAAAAACAGTTTTTTTTTAATTTATAAAACAAACTAACAATACAAAATGTTTTAGAAAAGTGTTTTTTTTTTTGGTTTCTGGTTCTTTTTTTAAATTAATTCCACCTTGTTTGTTGATGTCTAAACGTATATATATCAATTATGTTTCATTTCTAGACTACATCATTTCAAATTCACCCTTTGTAATGAATTTTTTACGAAAAATGATCAATGGAATAAAAACATGTGATGTTTTTTTTTCTAAAAATTTTAAGCATTATTTCATTACAGTGTCAATAAAAGTTAAAAATATGGCATAACAATGGCATTAAACTCAAAAGGTTTTATGTCAAACTATTTAGACTCCTGAATATTAATTTGTTTTCATTTTATATGCATTCATCTGCCTTAAAAAGTAGTTGAAACGGGTAATAAAGAACACTGTTTAATTTCAAACTTTTTTAAACAGGTGTTTTAAAACAACTTGTTTTCATCATGCCAACCCTGTTTGGTTTGTAATAATACGAGTATCACACAAGTGTTTTAATACTATTTAAATATTCTCATAGGTTAAATTCTGTTAGGTTTAATTTGTTAAACACAATCGTGTTTAACTAATTAAACCTAAAAAAAGGTCAGTGCAGCAGTCATGTTGGCAAAGGAAGAGGCGGGACGCGTGAGAGAGAGGACAGCGTAAACCTTACATCCCAGCCGCAGTGGTAAACCCAGAACATAAAAGGCTATTAAAGAACGCCGTGAATTTAAGTCAGTAAAAGTCTGACAGTATCTCCCGCATGGCCTGGGGAGGACTCATTTGATGATTTTATCATGAAAAAAAAGTCATGGGCCATGCCCGGGTCGACATCGCGTTGTGTCCTACGAGCGCCTCAAATAGCGTCAGCATGATGACGGGGTCCCCCTCTAGAGGGCTAAAGCCTGCTGTCGTCGCGGTACTCATTACCGTGACCCCGGAACATTAAGGGCTATTTGAAGGACACCGTGGATTTTAGTCAGTACAAATCTGACAGTCCCATCCAAGGACTGCACTCCTTGTCATAGGCACAGTCCATTACCACCGGGAGACATAGAAACCAACGGTTTTGTTACTTGCTGGATTTTAATGAAGGAGCAATGTTAGCGAACGTGAAAGTGAGAAAAAACAAACTAAATTTTAAATGTCAATAAGGTCGAAAATAGTTTGAACATGTTTTTTAAATTGCTTAACGATAGCAAGTTAAAAAAACAGCTTCAAGCGATTTCCGACCTTATTGACATTTATGCAAAAACCGGATTTTAATGAAGGAGCAATGTTAGCGAACGTGAAAGTGAGAAAAAACAAACTAAATTTTAAATGTCAATAAGGTCGAAAATAGTTTGAACATGTTTTTTAAATTGCTTAAGGATAGCAAGTTAAAAAAACAGCTTCAAGCGATTTTCGACCTTATTGACATTTATGCAAAAACCGGATTTTAATGAAGGAGCAATGTTAGCGAACGTGAAAGTGAGAAAAAACAAACTAAATTTTAAATGTCAATAAGGTCGAAAATAGTTTGAACATGTTTTTTAAATTGCTTAACGATAGCAAGTTAAAAAACAGCTTCAAGCGATTTTCGACCTTATTGACATTTATGCAAAAACCGGATTTTAATGAAGGAGCAATGTTAGCGAACGTGAAAGTGAGAAAAAACAAACTAAATTTAAATGTCAATAAGGGCGAAAATCGCTTGAAGCTGTTTTTTAACTTGCTATCGTTAAGCAATCTAAAAAACATGTTCAAACTATTTTCGACCTTACTGACATTTATGCAAACACCGGATTTTAATGAAGGAGCAATGTTAGCGATCGTGAAGTGAGAAAAAACAAACTAAATTTTAAATGTCAATAAGGTCGGAGTTTAATTTTGATATTTAAATGGGACCAACTTTCAGATAAACTCTGTCCAACAAAAAAAAAGATTTTTTGATATTGGACCACCTTAGAGAAAGTAAAGAATGGTCATAAATAAAAAAAAAATATATATACATGTCGAATTGAGAACCTCCTCCTTTTTTTCCGTCGGTTAAAAAATATATTTTAACATAATAAAGTAAAGCAACCTGAGATGCGTAACTGCGCGTCATCACCGTTAGAGCGAGAGAAGGTGCGAGCGAGAGGGACCAACAAAAATTCGTCGTGGACCTCACGTCTAATCGCTCCGGCCGTCCACCGGCCACTAAGGAATTTCTCTTGCAATTCTCGTTTATAAACACTTTTTGAGAGGTTATTTGAGATATTTTTTATTGTTAAAAAAAAGCGCTTTAGGTACAATTTTTTTTTTGAATTTGCTTTATTGATCTGTTGACATCAAGATAATGTAATATTACATACCTACGATGCATAGTTCCTATGAAAAAAACCATTTATTAAGAGATGAAATCCGAGAATTTTGATGATATTCTGCCATCTTAATTAAGAAAATGGAAAATAAATATAAAAAACTAATCAGCGCAGTTTGAAGACAAGGATATTGCGGTCATTATGCGCTGATCAGATTTTTAAATGAATTCTTCATTGTCTCAGATTGAGTGCACCAACGTAACTCGAAATGACGTTGGGCAGGAAAGAGCTGTTTTGAACGCTTGATTTACCTAATATAATCTACTTAAATCAACTTTAAAAAAATAACTAGCTGTTACTTATATTATGGTTATTTATGTGCAATAATAATATTTCAAGCTATTGCACTATTTTGTTCAAAAATCACAAACAAAGTTACGCAAATAATTCGGCGCGCGTGAATTTTACAAGACCTGCCCCTTAAAAGCTGATCAATTTGCTGAATAAATATCATTTATCATGAGACTAACATAATTAATGTTATAAACTAACCACATTGGAAAAAAGAAATCTGCTGCCATACACAAATTAACTATGTAGTTATCGCCGCGGCTTCGCCCGCAACGGAAACAAAGCTTAGCGATTTCCAGCTTTCTAACAGAAATGTGGAAAATCTGTCAACATTTTCCAACCAAAATACGTTCAAAAATGTCGTCGTATTGAATACTAAAGCTTTGTCTATAAGTCTGCCTCGTGGGGTCTTGTGCAGTGTACGCCTTAGGGCACAACAACTGCTGGGTGCCTCACAATGCGATCTAGTTCGAGAAACGTTGTTTAGTTTAAAATTGAATTTAAGAGGGCTTTTCTTATGTTCTACATTTTACCAATAAATTGAGGAACTTTGATAGAATGCAATGTTAATTATCTTAACAAATTATCAATGCTCTTAAGAGACATATTTTCAGGGCAGTTAGTTGATCATTGATTTTGATCATATTTGAGGATGATCAGTCTCTTTTTTTTGCAAAAACCTCAAGAAGTATTCCTCATTAATACTTAATATCTGGTTGACCGAGCTTCGCTCGGTTTTCAAAATGTCTATTTCTTGGGAACCGAGCTTTTATCCAACCTGGAACCTTGATAAATCGATTCCTTGAGTCGAAAAACCCCTAATCTGTAACTTTCATGAAAATCTTTGGAGCCATTTCGGAGATCCTGATTATATATAAATAAATCAAGAATTGCTCGTTTAAAGATATAAGATAGATTAATAAGTAAATATTACATAGGAAAGAATATTTTCAATTTTGAAATCAACGTTAACTTGAAGTAACCATAATACGTCATTCAATCGCGCCTCTGAATAAAAAGCTATCCAAAATGCAGGCGAAGCGCAGGACTATCGGCAAAGGTAACCATTACCCTGGAACGCAAAGGGCAACTGACGGAACAGGGTGGATTTTTGGTCGTTAGGGCGCTCCCTTGCCGCGTGCATTCACCTGTAATGTAACGTTACAGATTCGAACATTCGAAGATAATAAAGCATCAAATTGCGCACTTTTTTTTGTTACATTACAGGTGAATGCTCGTGGTGAGGGAGCGCCTTTAGTGTCTGACTAAAAGTCTGAGTCTGATTTTCCTACTCCTCCGTTATTCTTTTTTGAATAATTTCGTTGCAGGACTTTGATGCTGACTTTCATGAGTTGCAGTGGTTTGGGAACAGTGAGGTTGAGCTCCTTGTGTTATGAGTTGAACTACACGATAACTGACACATGCTTGCACTGACAGGACAGGTCCACTCAAATCTGTGCGGTTCTTTCTTCAAAAGACCACCTCAGACACTTGCATGGTTCTCATAAAACTTTACCACTACAAAATTGTCTGGACTTCAAAAGAGACTGTGACCTCGGAGTTTGTTTCGGATGTTTCTTCTCAGAGTAGTCAGGTAAGAAACACCGGCCTCATTAAGTTTAAGAATAGTGTCTTTTTGACGTGTAGAAGAGTTTGCCAAAACCAATTTGCTAAATAAAGATAATTTGTCACAGCGCAGTGGGATGGTCGTGGTCCTAATAATATAATCCCTTCCTCGGGAGGACTAATTTGAAGACCTTTGACAGCCAATAATAAAAAGTATTACTCACGCTAATATTCTTCTTAACGATGAGGGCGAGGCCGCCCCCTCTGCCGGGCTTGGACCCGGGGGGCCGTGGGACCGTCCCCACCAGGTACCTGTCCTGGGGACGAAGAGGTATAAACGGCTCACTGTCCTCCTCGTCTTCAGATGCTGAACGAGAACAAGAGGATAAAATAAAGATAATCCGTCTTATTACAAAACGAGGCCTAACTATAAACCCAGGCTTAAATCAAAAATCAATTTTTGAATTTCGAACTTTATTCCAACTGCTATAAAATTCTAAAATGCACATTGACAACTTAGACCGGGATCTAAACTCGATTTTGTATTAATAATTGTACGACAGTAGAAATAAAGTTCGAAATTCAAAAATTCATTTTTGATTTTAGTCTTGGTCTAAGTTAAACCACGTTTTGTAATAAAGCCGAATAGCTATTGGAGGCTTACCTACTATGCTATAATACGAACAATATTTTTTCATCCCACCTATTCGAAAAGGACGACTTGGTTCGCCTTTAAGTGCGCCCAAAACTGGTGTTTTCTATAGGGAGCTTTTAGCGGGCAGAAATGAGTTTTTAATCCTCTTTATAAGTGCGCCGCAAAGAACATTGCCGCGCACTTTTTGAATTTGGAACATCTTAGTGCTCGGCGCCAAAGAAATCGAACGCAAATAGTGTTTGAATAAAGACTGGCTGGAATGACGGCCCACAGTCACGCCGCGTCGCTGGCTGAATAAAAATTGTAGATTGTTTTTTTTTCGGACAGTGGCATGGATGTATTTTATGTTTTCCACGATGCGTTCACATGTTTTCGCCTTGTTCTCAATGGAATATTTATAATTTTCATAATTGCGAAAATGTCTCAAATGTAAATATAAGTTTTTAGTGCCTAGTTATATTATTAGATACTATTTAATTTCAATTTAGTTGTTACTCTTTGTTTTATTAAAAAAAAAACTTGAGAGGTGTCAAGGGACACCCGGATGGAACGAAGTTACTGTATACACTCAACAAAAATAATCGTCGCGACTCCACTCCACTCTACTCCACTCCACTCCGATCCGATCCGATCCGATCCGATCCGATCCACTCCACTCCACTCCACTCCACTCCACTCCACTCCACTCCACTCCATTCCATTCCATTCCATGGTAATAAACACATTACCCTCCTTTTGCGTCGCGCAGTCGGAAAAAGTGTCGTGACAACTTTTAAGATTTTTTTCCGTCCAGCCCCCTTTCACAACGCGCGATAAGGAACTTCGTTCCAATAATAATACTACAATAAAATATGAGGCGCTTTTTATTTTCTCATAGTGGGTGATGAAAAGTAGAGTGTATCACTCGGGCGCAAAATATATTTTTGGCTCGGGCGACGTACTTTGAATCCCTCGCTACGTTCAGGATTCTACTAAAGAATCCCTCGCTACGCTCGGGATTCTACAGTAGAATCCCTCACTTCGCTCTGGATTCAAAAAAGCGCCCTCGCCGTAAAAATATCATTTTGCTCCCTTGTCATACAATCTACTATTACTCAAAAATGCATGTAATGTGGTCATTATTTTGACAACCTTGTTTGAGCAAAGTCGACTTTGCGGGTCTGTTTCAAGGAGCGGCCAGCAATGTTTTTGCTGGCCGCTCTAACAGGTCGGCAAAACATTGCCGGCCGCTATTCTGACGTTTCAACGTTTTAAAAAAACAAATGCAAAAAGATTTTATTTAAAACACAGCTGTTTGTATTCAAAGAGGTAGGCACAAAAAGATTGCATTCCATATTTGAAAAAAAAATTCAAAGAAGGAACAAAAGCGCGGTTCAGCGAATTTTTTATTTTTATTTAGTGACTTTTTTGCTCTATGTAAATGAAGTAATAAATGAAATGCAGTCAAACATCGCATTAAAATTATTGCAAACTATTAATAAGTAATATGAAACCGGGAAAGTCGGTGTTGAATTTTAGTAACTGTATTTTTCATAATTGTTATTTTAAATAAATTTCTAGTTAATTAATATATATTTTATTTAAATCACTTGCTGGTTTTATGTAGGTTAGGTACTTGCATTTTTGAGTAAAGCACTATACAAGCCTTGGCCCACTATGTCTGCTTCGCTGGTCACGCTATGATTGCCTCCAGCTAGCTTAGCTACGCTCTAGGCCTTCCAGCTTGGCCATCATGCAGCCCTTGCTGTCCTCACTGTGAAGGCCTCGGCTTACGGCCTCGGCCTTTATCTCAGCTCGTCCATCAAGTGGTGCATGCTGACCGCGCTGTGTCGGCCTGGAGCTGCGCTAGGCTGCGCTGTCGGCCATCATCAGTGCGACCAGCAAAGTAGCCATTATAGGCCGCGGCAGTAATACAATGTACTATTGATGTCCTGTGTTTTTTTAAGGAACCCTTTATGACCATTTCTATACACCTGATAACGTATTGGCAAAACTTCAGAAAAAGGTACAAACAAACTTATTTTCACGTGTGTTTTATAAGTTGGGATAAGTTAATTAGGTCATATACATTAATTAGGATAATTATATACGAAGCCGGGGTGGGTGGCTAGTTTTAAAATAATTTGCTGCGACCCGATGTGGCAGTAAAGGTGGTCGCATATAAATGTAGAATGTAGGATGTTAATTTGGAATGCATCATAATTTTAAAATTAAAATAGACTTGAACGCAGTGACGACTGAAGGAGAGAGTGTGTGTATGAGAGAGAGGGGAAAATGATGGCGAGTGAGCGAAAAAAATGTAAAGACGTAAGTTAAGGAGTTTCTATGAAAAATATAGAAAAGAATTTCCAAGACGAAGTCGTTTTTTTATTTCGGTCATCCACACCAACCTACATAAATATGAGCACCGTACGCGCCTTTGTATGACATTATGACTTCATCAGAATTACTTGGATGCTGGCAGCATTTTCCGATTACTTACAACGAATTCTAACACTAGCATTACACGCCGTTTTTTAGGGTTCCGTATTCAACAAGGAACCCTTATAGTTTCGCCATGTCCGCCCGTCCGTCCGTCCGTCCGTCTGTCCGCAGTTTAGCTCAGAGACGCACAGTACTAGAGAGCTGTAATTTGGTGTAAATATACGGATTTGTTGTGCCGAAAAAGTGGTAAAATAAAATCTCGAAAAATATTTTTTTTAGGGTACCTCCTGTACATGTAAAGTGGGGATGTTATTTTTTTTTCTCACGTACCCCTTAGTGTGGGGTATCATTAAATAGGCCTTTAAAAAATAATGATAGTTTTCATTAACAGTTTTTTGATAAAAAAATTCGTTTGTGAAATATTAAGCTTTAAAGTGCTAAATTTTGCTCGATTCGAGTGTCCCCCCCCCCCCCTCTACCAGTTAAACGGTTATGTTTGGGGGTGTGAAAAAATTCAGAATAGTAGTATATATAACGAAATTTAAAAAAAAATTGTCATGACTAAGTAGGCTTTACAACTTTACGAGTAATAGTCGACCAACTTATAAAATGTACTTGGATTACATATTTTCTTAAACAAAATGTATCGGATTCAACTGCAAATGTAAGTTTGTCAACTTTATTTTTACAGCTTTAATAGGTATGTTTTTACGGTATGTTTTTTGAGGATAGGTAGGTTTTTATCGTCAACTATTTTTAACTAACTTCAAAAAAGGAGGAGGTTCTAAATTCGTATTTTCCCCGATTTCTCAAAGACTCCTGGACCGATTTTGAAAATTCTTCTTTTTAAAATTAAATTCAGCGAATCAGTTTAGTTAGTTCGCATAAGTATTTTGATGGGCAACTACGGAACCCTACACTGTGCGTGGCCCGACACGCACTTGGCCGGTTTTTCTTTTAATGATAGGTTTGCTTTTGACCTTAGTCTAGATCGAGGATGACCAAGACAAGGTCGACAATGGGGCAAGTTTACGCAGATTACCCAGAAAAAGCCTGTTCACTTTAACTTTGATGAGATTAGGGTTGTATGCTTTCAGAAACAGACGCAGGCAGAGAGTTCGCTCTACGAGTATAAAAGACGTTTGGAAAAGCTTAGTGCGAATTGGTGGAATTGCAATAAGGTAAGGATGGTAATTTGCAGTGCGTCTAGACGTGCGATGATATGAAGGGGACTGGCGAGATAAGGTCGTGGAGTTCTTGGGCCCACTCGCCGAAGTAGAGATGTCGATTGAAGAAAGGGGCGCGGGCTGACAGGTCCGAATTTTTTAATGATGAAAATGGCATCATGATGAAGATGCCATTAATTGCGGCTCATAAGACGCGTGCTGCGCGTGCGTTCACGCAGAGAAATGTCTAGCTACCTGTACGAGAACTTGTGGTTGCAACTGTGACAGTAAGACTCACTATTTGACTTTACAATATTTCTGGTAATAATAAGTAAGTAGTAGAGATAACAAGGACTTAGTATTATATACTAAGTAAGTAGTAAAGATAACAAGGACTTAGGGTGCTCCCACATCTATCGACGCGGAATCGGCTTTTTCCGTCGCCCTTGCTCTTTCTGTCGCTTAGAACTGCCATTTGCTAGACCGAGACAGAAAGCATAATGCGATAGCACGCGGCGGAATCCTCAAGGCGGCCGCGTGCTATCGCATTGTCTAGCATAGATGTGGGAGCACCCTTAGTATTTATTACTAGAAATGTTGTAAGGTCAACTAGTGAGTCTTGCTGTCACGGTTGCAACCAGAAGTTCTCGTATACATTTCTCTGCGTGTTGCTGACAAATATGTTTTTTTTTTTCGTAAAAGTATTCTCACTTTCTCTATTGCTATCGATATTAGTCTTCTTCAGTATGCCGGGCAGCTTGTACCTCACTCTCTGGTTGCTGCGACTCCTGCTCGCCCTGCTGCGACAGTCGGAGTCTTCGGGCTCGGACTTGCTGTGGATCCTGCATTTCTTCTTCTTCATATTGCCATTTGTACATTTGAGGATGCTGGAAGTAAAATTATGATAAAAAATAGAACCGAAGTGATAAGTGTGATTTAAGATTTTTCAATAAATTCAAAAATCACAACGAACACAACACACCTAGTAATCTTGGAATGGTTAGACAGTACCTAATGTACCTACTCGTAGTACATCCACATTGGTTCCCTTGGTGGCGCGCCTATTGCAAAAGGAATAAAAGTAGGTACTTTTTTTTATTGTGGTAAAATCATCAAATGAGTCCTCTCACCCCGGGCAGGGCGGAAGGGACTGTCAGACTTTTACTGACTAAAATCCACGGTGTCCTTCAATAGCCCTTTTCGTTCGAATATGCTGACACTCTTAATGTTCCGGGGTCACGGTGAGAAAATAAATCCCGCGACCAAGTAAAATTATAGTATAAAAAAAAACCGGAGTGCCTCTGAAAGTGATTAATTTTCAATTAATTGAAAAATTAACAAATTACAACGAACAAAACACACAGCTATAATCTTGGAATGGTTAGACAGTAATGTACTCATGGCACATCCACATTGTTTAGGGTGCTTGTACACGGCGCATGTAACCCGCGCAAGTGCCTCAACATGCTCAAGCTACATGCGCCGTGTACACGCACCCCGCGGGAAGCCTGATCAAGTAGCATGCGCATGTTACTCGCGCGGGTAAACCGTAAACCCGCACCTTTACTTGCGCGAGTTGCATGCGCCGTGTACACGCACCCCGCGGGTAACTTGATCAAGTAGCTTGCGCATGTTACTCGCGCGGGCAAACCGCATCTTTACTTGCGCGGGTTATATGCGCCGTGTACAAGCACCCTTACGTTTCAATCTCATGCAATAGGGAACAAACCTATTGCCATATAATAGAAGACGTGCCTATTGCAAAAGGAATAAAAGTACTTACGAAAATTTCTTCTTAGCCTTGTTGTCAATAGAACTGCATGAATTAGTATCTTCAGTTTCAGAATCCGTGAACACATAAGGGGTCTTACCCATTTTACTGAATCGAATCAATTTAAATGATTACTATTGAAGAGTGTTAAAGGTTTGTTTTGTTTTGTTTTTAAAGAGATGGAATGTTTATTTTGTGGTGTTACATTTTTTTTGTATTTTTCCCATTTTTATTCATGTTACGACTGACGTGAATGTGACAGTTTTGTTTTTTTTTTTAAGGAATTTTCTTTATGGTCAACTTCACTGTCATTAACAAAAAGGTAAGTTGATTTTGGTTAAATAATTGTTTTTTATTATTTTTCGACATTGGCATACGTAGTCATTTAGGCGTAGACTGTTGCCAAAAGAGGAAAAAAATAAATGTATTTTTTGTAAACTCTTCTTCATGTTGACGACTAGACTACCCTCAATACAAATATTATACTTTATATAAACTAAAATAAAACAACTTTGTGTAAAACTTCACGGATCGTTTAGTATGTGGGCTAAATCAAAAATAAGATATTTATCGACAGCAACCTTCTAAAATTGAAATTCAAAGGTCACATAAACTGCCAGTAGAATTTCCTAAACAGCATACCGCGGCTCTGGAACTCAATGGGCTTCTGAAGTACCAGGGTGGTTTTAGTCAGTACGAGACAGGGATGACGCATTTGATGATTTTCATCCCCCAAAAATAAAATATGCCATATTATAACGCTAAAATAATTTCTACCACAACACAGTGGAAACAAAGCAACAATCAGTCAACATCACGGACATGGCTTCTAACCACTGTAACAACGTAGAGAAGTCAACTAACAGTATTTCAATTATGAACAAAATTGTTAAGAATATGTATGCTAACAAATACTTGCGAAGCCTTTACACGAATCTATTATCATGTTAGCTTGAGACAAATGGTTACAGCAACACAAAAAGCATAGGCGGGTCAATCTTCAATATTGAGGATAATGACGCTCGATACTTTTACTACTAGTGCATTTATAAAAAAAAGTAAAAATTACATTTAAGTTAAATGTAGGTAATTAAAATGTTTGATGTTTATCAATGGATAGTTCAATTTTGAGCATAATGACGCCCTATACTTTTACTTCTAGTGCAACCATCCATTTACAAAAAACTTTAAGTTAAATGGAATTAAAATAATTTAAATTTACATTTGATTTTTGTCGATGGATGGTTGCACTAGTAGTAAAAGTATCGGGCGTCATTATCCTCGACATTGAAGATTGACCTAGGCCCAGTAATTTGGTGATTTGTACCACAAGTATTATACAAAAAATCCCTAGACCTACATACAGCTTGACATAAAAATGTAGAAAACCGGAAGTCGCCACTATCTTTGCGCTACCAGCACTTCGAATGATTTTTTTTTTCACTTATTACGTTAGTTTTATGGCACAATAATATATCTAACAGACCTACGGTCTTTGTTTACATGAAATAACAAAGATTTTAAAACGCTGTCAGAAATAAAAATTTTAGTTCCGTTTCAATCCGCTCTGGCCAAGCTGTACTTAGCTACTACGCCAGTCTCAAAAAGGTATAGTTTTTAATAGGTGAGTTGCCTGGAAGATTTTCCGGGACTTTATTAAGAACTAAATGACTGGATTATGCTAGTCACATCCTCACCAGGGTAATAAAAGATTATAGTTGGTTTACTGGCTATCATCATACAGTGGCCACATCGACCATTATCATTATGGCGAGCCCATTCCCAAACGAATTAATAATTCAATTGCTCTAAAATAACGGTCGCTCCCGCCAAAATGAATCGCCGCCAATTAAAACGGCGTATCCAGTTTGAATATAGAACAGAACCTTTTTCAAAATTAGAACTTGGAACAAGTTTTGCATTTTGAATTCGGAATCTTGGTTAACGAAATTCGGTGCGTTCCATAATTGATATTTTGGAGTTATTGTTCTAAAATGGCGAACGAAGTTTATTAATGAAATAATAATTTTGTAATCAGGAGAAATGATTTGGACATTGTTTTAAAGTTTAAATTGTTTTCATTCTTGATACAATGACAGTAATTTTGGTATTATTGATTAAATTGTCTTCCGAATCTCTTTGTTTACTCGGTTGTAAAATTTACGTACTCGGAGAATATTAATCCCATTCCCGTAAGCGTCAGGACCCCTGGACCAAGACAGATATTTGATGTTTAGAAAATACCAAAATTTACCACTTTTTTGGTACTATTTGGTACCTATCGTGTTTATTTTTTACAAATCTTAGTTATTAATTTATTTTCATTCGGTCCTACTCATCTGCCATCAGCAAATACATAGCTTATTTTTGGCACCTGTTTTGTTATGACCAGCGATAGTGTGTCATTTATTTGACTTAAGATAATTATGTAGGTACATACTAGCTGTTGCCAGCGGCTTCACCCGCTACAACTCGAAAATTATCCCACGGGAACATAAAATCGGGATAAAAGCTATCCTATGTGTTAATCCAGGTTATAAACTATCTGTTTACCTTTAGCCAAATCCATTTAGTTTGTCACTGTTGGGCAAAGCCCATACTATTACATACACATAATTAGGTTCCACTTTTTTTTTAAATTCCTTACCAATTCATACAGACACTAAAACGACCAATTTCAAATCCATATTTCCTAAATCCAAGTCGAACCTAAGTACACATCAGTTAGATACTAATTTCAATGCAATATCCAATCTCCTAGGAATCAATCCGTGAAGCTACAATAGGTACCGGGTCTCAGCCATGGTATTATAGATAGGCAGAATATATACCTACTATCTATCGTCGAGTTTGGTTAGCTAAAGTTAAATGTCCGATGTGAAGCGATGCGATGCTAGTGTTTGTAGGCAATTTTATGACGTCAATAATATAATAATATTTTAATTTGGCTGTTTTGTTGATACCAATGGGTACCATAATACCCAGTCACTGGGTTTTGGAGGTAGGCAGCCGCTTACTGATATTCAACTGCATCCCGTTCGACTGGAAGCCGAGTCTTGTAGGTGTATTGGTTTACCAGTAGTAATGACTCTCCCTCACTTACGTGGTAATATGGTTTGTGGGTTTGAAACTGACAAGCATTATTACAATGTGTATTTTATTTTAACACGACTTCTCTCAAAACGTCGAAGAAAAATATAGTGAGGAAACCTGCATATCCTTTAACCAATATTTGAAACCCACACTAACCGTGAACCTGGAACGTAAAGGGCTATGGAAGGACCACATTGGATTTTAGTCAGTACAAGTCTGACAGTCCCTTTCGTCCCGCCCTGGGTGGGAGGACTTATTAGATAATTTTACTACAATAAAAAAAAAAAAACATAATTATAAAATCACTACGTCACGAGAATTATTATAAACTGGTGACATCTATTATATTTTCAGTAAGAAAATATTATAGCATCGCTCCACCCACAATGGACAACTACTCCTCAATGCTCGACTACACACAACTACATTCGATTACCGATGCGGAACGCAAGCAGTCGACTGCCTGGAACGTGCGCCCGACTGACTGACCAATGAACTGCCTGCATTTTATAGTAGGTGTTCTGATGATAGACTTGTTAGATAGGCAGTTGGTTCATGTCTAATACTGAGTATACATTGTCGTTGGACTGAAGAATGATGGGTGGTTTATTAAAGAAGGGGGTAGAGACTGTTTGTTTAGCTTTTTTTTTTCTTTGGGACAAACCCACCACACTATTCCCAAACCACTGCAACTCCTGAAAGCCAGAATCATCAGTGGCAACCACCAGAAAAGCGCCGAGACAATGAAGCTCGACGTGTCCCGGAGAATGAATTTACCTGTCTTGGATCCTGTGGATCCTCCTGTTTGTTTAGCTGTTTGCTTTGCATTCATCAGGCGTTTTCATATAAGATAGTAACGACACGATATCGGAGCTCGTGTGGTTAAATAAATAATTACAGCCGCACAGGCCGATCTTCTGGGTTAAACCGCGTTTGCCGTGGTTAGTCTATGGATGGGTGACCATCTTTCATAGCGAGTTTCCTCCGTGCCTCGGAAAGCACGTTGTAATACTGTTGCTCCCGGCTGTCATTTGTAGATCTTTGACAGTTGTTACTATTAGTCGGAAGCTCTAAAAGTCTGACAGTTAGTCTTACCCTGGGGTATATATACCATATATACCCCAGGCGCATATATACCTGCTTAGCTTGTGCTCCACTCGTGGTTGACTAGGATTTATTGAGCTTTTGTTGGGGTTATCAAACATCAAAAAAAGTGCGCTTGCTTTGGGTGAAGTGGTAGGGAATGTCAGCCTTGATTGAATTAAAACTCCTCTCTTTGCCTCCTGTATCTTCTTAACACTTTTGAACACGATCATGGCATTTTCGACTCTGGTGATTCACCGCTTTTCTGAAAATTCCCTGCGACTACCCTTAGTATTTGATTGCACCAATTAATTCTGGATTTAAACAGCTTTTCATGAGTAATTAATGATAAATTAGGTATTCATTCAGCAAATTGGTTTTCTCAAACTGTTTTACACGTCAAAAAGACACTATTTTTACACTAGATGAGGCCGGTGTTTCGTACCTGACTACTCTGAGAAGAAACATCCGAAACAAACTCAGAGGTCACAGTCTCTTTTAAAGTCCAGACAATTTTGTATTGATCAAGATATATGAGAACCATGCAGGTGTCTGAGGTGGTCTTTTGAAGAAAGAACCACACAGATTTGAGTGGACCTGTCCAGTCAGTGCAAGCATGTGTCAATTACCGTGTAGCTCAACTCATAACACAAGGAGCTCAATAATAGGTATGTCTACAAAGTTGCCCATAACTCAGTTACTTTTTAGATCTGTATAAAAGGTATACAATCCTTTAGACCAGACTTAGTAATTACCTCTCACACGTCTTCTGAAGACGTGACCTGGGAGATATTGAAGATTTGAGTAAAAGCCACAGGTGAGAACATTGCCCCAAAGTTAAGAAAGAAAGGCAAAGTTTCCCTTAATTGAATGAATCATCAAAAGTTCTGAGATTTAATTAATGGATTAATAAAGTTTGCCTGTTACTTACCGAAACCAGCTCCTTTATGATAAAGCAAGAATAATATTCGGCAATATTACTTCGCAGTTGATCATGCTTAAATCACAACATATTTTTTTAACTAAACACTATACTGGAACGTAAAAAAGAAAATCACCGTGGATTTTCTTTATTATTAGTTTTAGCAATCAGGTTTACTGAGGTAAGGGAGAGAGGGGGGTGTGGAATAGCGCGATAAGCGCGTGGCGGCGTTTAGTGGCCGGTGCGGGTCACAAGAAGCGAGCAGCGACAGTGGGGATGGCAACTGGGGAACTAATGGCGCTAGTATAGCTTGTTCCAAGCATCCTTATTGGTTCAAATCTTAAAGGTATTTCATTGGATGCAGGTCGCTTCCAACCGGTATATGTGGAGATCAAAAGGGGAGGCCTATGTTCAGCAGTGGACGTCCTACGGCTGAGATGATGATGACTACCTCATTGGTTGGATTAAGACTTAGCTATGGTGGCACCATCTAAAATTAGCTTTGACCGGCCTTCCCCATTGTAGCGTGTGGCTGCCACCGGCGTCAACCGTGTGCGGCGAGTCTTTATAAAATGTATGAAAACTACAGGAAATATAGCGGCGTTTTGTGGTTGTGGCCCGCAGCACGTGTGCGAAAGCCTTAAGTTATTCTGGCGTCCACAGGCTATGGTGATCACTTTCCATCAGGCGACCTGTATGCGTAATATAGAAAACCAGCCATTCTTTCCCTGATTTTCTAAGCCAACATTATTTGACATTCACAAAATTGTCGCAGATATTAATATTAAATAACTGTATGTGTTCACAATATTGTAAGCAGTTCTCAGTTGTCATAGCAAGACGACGGTATTCGTAACATTCTACCTTATTGAAATATCTTGAGACATGTCTCTCCCTGTTAGATAATATTGTAAGTTTTGAGGGCTTTTTTGCCTACTTCTCTCTTAGTTTCAAGTAATGCGTACCTACTGTTTTTTTTTCCTGGTAAAATCATCAAATGAGTCAAAGTACAATTAAGGTTATACATCAACGTGTAACGTTTAATGCGCAAAACCTCTCTTGGGGTAACTCAGCCCATGTTGTGATGTGGGACTGTCAGACTTGTACTGACTAAAATCCACGGTGTCCAATTTTTCATAGTCTGTTACGTTGAAAAACCGGGGTTACGGTAAGGGAATAATCCCGAGACCCGGCAGGCTTTACCCCTCTGAGAGGGGGGCCCCGTCATTATGCTGACGCTCTTTGAGGCGCGCGTGGGACACAACGCGCCGTCGAACCGGGCATGGTCCTTGGTCGGGCAGCGAGTTGCCCTTTACTCGCTGCCCGCATGCCCGCGCCTACGGTGGCCGGAGATCGTCGCGCGACGCCGTCGCCGTGGGCGCCTACACCGCGGTTGGGGCGGAGGGAGGACTCTGTCCTCTCTCGCTCGCGGCGCGCCTCCTCCTTCGCGAGCATTACTGCTTCGCAGAAGGAGGCGACCGCTTCCCACTCCGTCTCTTCCCGCAGCATAGCCGAAACCAATGCCGGGCGCGAGAGGTCTCCGCCTATCGCAGCCGTGAGGACACGTCGGTGCACTGCCCAAGCTGGGCAGTCCTGCACCGTATGCTCCACCGTACGACACCCTATGCATGGAAGTACCCTGAAGCCGCAAAGACTGAAAGCCGAAAAAGCTTTTTAAAGTGTGTTTCTCCACTTATTGGCGATTGTTCTAAGGAGCGACTGAAACTGTGGCGCAGATAGTGCGTCATTACCAGATCCATTCGTGGCGCCTGCGTGAAGATCTTCCTCCTGGAAAGGAGCATGCAACTTGACCTGGAAATCTATAAGGAGTACTGTCGTACCCAATATGATGATGATAGTTTTTCCAAAGAAAATCTGCTGAGGCCTGGAATTTCAGACACAACTCAGCTCTTTAGAGTGTAAATGTGGTGCATAATCCACAAACGATGAGGCACTTATTATCGTGGTTGGTAGTGTCACATGTCTTCGACTGTTCGTTACAGGAGCTGATGGGTTGTTCGGAGATGCGCTTCACTCGTTTTGATAGCCCATTCTGGGCCGAGTCAATTACAGATTGTCATGCGCCTGGCGATAAGAAGAAGAAGTTTCAAGTATTGCATACCTACCTACTGTTTTTTTTTTCCTTGTAAAATCCTCCTAGTAGAGTCCTTCCAGGTACAAGGTTATACATTTAAACAACGTGTAACGATTAATGCGCAAAACCTCTCGTGGGGTAACTCAGCCCATGTTATAATGCTTGTTCTAAGAATTTTGGAAATTCGCCAAAAAAAAAAAATGCTAGTACTTTTGATTAAGAAGTTTAATAGTTCAGTTCACAAAATCATCACTCAAAAGCCTTTAATCATGTGGTAAGCTCCACAACACATCTCTGGTCATGACGTGTCAGCCGAGGGGTTGTGTTTCGGACTGCTACTGCATGTAATATCTTACAGCGTACTCCGGTGGAGCAGTTGAGAGTAGTATTAACAAATGATTGATATGTACTCCGTGAAGTCGGACACAACATGCAACTCGTTCATAGAAAATTGACGAGGAGTACTGTTAGCAAATATAGAAAGAAAGAAAAAAGAAAATAAGTTTATTTGGCACGCATTTGGCACACAGTTTTACACAAAAATACAATATAAAATTTATAAAAATCACAAAAAGTAGGTACCGTGTGCCTCACGGCTGTGCCAAAATAATTATGATGATGTTAGTTTTCCAAATGTATTTGCTGAGGCCTGACACAGACACAGGCCTCCTCTCTATGACAGGAAGAGGGCCATAATCCACCACGCGGGCCCAGTGCGGGTTGGTAGATGTCACATGTCTTCGAATTTCTGGTTCTAGGATATGCCAGTTTCCTCACGATGTTTTCCTTCACCGTTTTGAGAGCAGTGGTGATGAAATAAATTACACAAAGTAATGCGCCTGGCGGGGTTCAAACCCACGACGTACAACTCGTAAGTCGGGACCGATTCCACTGGGCCACCACTGCTCTTCAATCAAGACAATCAAGTCCTGCCAGCAATCGATTTTTACTTTCCAAGCGTATTTAATATTTCAAGATACAACATTTTATATAACCCCACCCTTTTTTACTTATAATATCATTGTATAACCCACATCAACAAATAAAACGGTGAAACTTTCGATGGGAAAAAGTCTCATAACAACATTGCTTGCACTTTTCTGTCAACCCTACAGAACGAAAGTTAGAAGCATCGTTGACCCGGTACTAATAGAGATATACGTTTCATCCCGGGGTAGAGTTTCCCACGTTTATCCCGGTCCCGGGGTAATCGCAGCACTACCTACGTTCTATCCCGGAATAATCGAGGCACTGCGGTGCACTCACTCAATCCACTCTGCGGAGCGTATTATGTAGACGTCTCTTATTTGCGAAGGTAAAATTAAATGAACATAGAGTTAGACGAGATATACTCGTACATCTTACCTAGAAGTATTTACTCATTTAATGGTTGAGTCACTGCAAATAGATAATGAAATACACAGACAATTTAACGCCACGTCCGCATCCTCGGGCGATGCAACATGCGTCAAGCGAAACTCGCGCGTCGTCTTTTGTTTTCTTTGTATAATTTTATTGTATCAAACCGTTTTGACCTTTTGGCGTATTCACGTAATTTTATGACACGCCGATGAAGTAGTAGTGCAGTTGCAGTTAAGTTCAAGTTCGAGTGATAAACGGTATTGTTGATGTTGTAATCTTTAAACTGCGCGTAAGCTGCGCGTGAACTGCACGTCAATTGTACGACAACCAAACTGTACCAAACTTACTCATAGTATGGTGGAAGATATTTACATATATATGAGACATGTTCCACGTTGTCATATTATGGTGTGTGTTAGACATCAAAGGATTTCATAGAAGCTAACTCATTGTGTGACAACTTTTCTCCGCAT
The DNA here is from genome assembly GCA_036375495.1 of Agrotis segetum. Lineage (NCBI taxonomy): Eukaryota > Metazoa > Arthropoda > Insecta > Lepidoptera > Noctuidae > Agrotis > Agrotis segetum. Next base: position 217,981 of record JAQSVV010000128.1, read on the forward strand.
TTGCAGTCACAAGACGCGTGTGTGTAACTTGTGGCCAAGGCGTATAAACAAGATATGGAGATACATTACATCTGAAGTATCTAGCTAGATAATGCAGTTGCTTATTTGATGTATGCAGCAACATTACCTACAGATAATGATCTAGCAAGAGCTTGAACCCCATTATTTCTCGTAGTTTATTGAACTATTCTTGCCTGTGAAGAAAAGGATGAAGAGTAGTGGAAACATTTTTCTTCATTTTCCTGTTCTGACGAGGGAAATTAAAATTTTGTTGATCTAAAAACTTTAGCACTTAGAAAAGCCGTGTGGAAAAAGATTAGTAACTTGTAAACAAATGCTAGAGGGCCAAAGCCTGTCGGGGCCGCGGGACTAACGAGCTACCGTGATCCCGGAACATAAAGAGATATTGAAGTAAAGCGCTATTGAAGGACACTAGATTTTTAGCAGTGGTGGCCGAGTGGTATCGGCCCCAACTTATGAGTTGTAATTAATTTCATCACCACATCGTGAGGAGACCCAAAAATTCGAAGACATGTGATATCCACCAACCCGCACTGGGCCCACGTGGTGGATTATGGCCCACTCCCTCTCACGGAGAGGAGGCGTGTGTCCCAGCAGTGGGAACATTTTTAGGCTGATGATGATGAAGATGAAGTCTGACAGTCCCTCCCGCCCGGTCCTGGGTGGAAGGACTCATTTTACGATTTTACTATGATAATACAAAAAAAAAAACTTTGTAAGCAAATGCTAGAATAGGATATGACAGAATACTAAGGTAGATAGGCATAGGTATAGGTACCTGTTTACGAGATAAAATCACGTAATGGAATTCCAGAAATTACATTAAAACTGAAAGGTATCACAGCAAAGAATCCGAAAGTAATTTAAATTGAACATTAATAGCGATCCAGTGATTTGTGCCGAACACCAAAAGCGGCGGTCGAGGCGATGTTCAAATAAATCTAATGGCGATGTTCAAATAAATCTAATAAGCCTTGGACGGCTTGTTTATCTGTTCCGGGATGTTGATCACGATACAAGTGTTTGAGTGTTGCCAAGTTAGGAGATTTTTTTTTAAACGTGGTAAAATCATCTAATGAATCCACTCAGGGTAGGGCGGGAAGGACGATTAGACTTTTATTGATTAAAATTCACTGTTTTTTACCGACTTCAAAAAAAAGGAGGTTATCAATTCGACCCGTATGTATATAATATTATCAGAACTGCCCAGTTTTCGTATATGTTAGTCTATATCAGCGTCTGAACAAATGTACCAAATTTCATAAGTGTATGTATGTATGTATGTTTTTATGTTTGTGCACGCATATCTCCGGAACTACAAGTCCGATTTAAGTAATTCTTGTTTTGTTGTACTAGGTATTGTTCAACTTAGGGTACACTGCAAGTTTCATCAAAATCGGTTCAGTAGTTTTAGAGATATGGACTTGATTTTCGTTGCGACGGATTACAAGATTGGTGCACATCATGTAAGAAAACTTTGTACGAGTATTTTACAAGAATTTGGGTTGAATATTTAATAAATAAACTAATAAAAAGGGTAAAATAAAAACTTTTTAAAAAAAAGTACCGACTCCAAAAACAAATACCTAAAAGTTTAAAATAAAATTTTCTTTCGGAAGTCGGTATGGCAATAGTCGATCAAATAATAAAAAAAATCAAAGCCACCGACTTCTTTGTATTTGTTTTTGAAGTCGGTAATTTTTTTTAAGTTTTTATAGTTCTTGTGACCTGGGACTGTAGCACCGTAATTTTTTTTTGTGTGTTTTGTCCGGCTTCCTCTCAGACGACGACATCACCGTGGGCGGCATCTCAGCGCACGGCAAGACGTTTCGCGGAGGCCACAGAACCTCGCCTCGCTTCCGTGGCCGCCAAATTCGACGGCAAACCCCGCATAACGTTTAGCAGCATCATGGTTACCTAGTTTTTTTTTTTTTTAATAATAATAATAATAGAGAACCTCGTGAGGGCAGAAAAGGATAAGCAATTCAAGTATCTTGATCTGGCTCGCGAGGTTGTTGACATGTGGGACGTAAATACGGCAGTCATTGTGCCGATAGTCGTGTCTGCCATTATGGCTTAATTGCCAAGAGCAGCTCGAACAACATCTTAAGAGGCTCTCGCTTGGCAGCTGGATCAAGCGCTTGATTCAGAAGGCAGTACTCCTGGACACGGCGCGTATTGTTAGGAGGTTCCTCTCTCAAGAGCCCTGACCACCGACAGCCCGGACCCTGTTCCACCGATGCTGGTGGACTGCTATTTTTTATATTTTTAAATGTTTTTAGTTTGTTTTTTATAAAAATATTTAAAAATTTAATTAATAAGTGTAAAAATAAATAAAGATAATAATAATATTTATTTTCTTCCACAAACAACACTTAGGAGCTAAAAACTTAAAATGTAGCTAAAATTAAGATAAATGTATCATGTTAATTAAAAGAAGATTAGAAGGTGGCTCAACGCTACAACGTCATATAGATCTTTGTATGATACATATAGATCTGCATTCTTGGTTTTCTTGGGACTAAGAGGAATATTGTCATTTGTAGGGTTTATAAATGTACAGTACACCCACCTCTACCTTTATTATTTCCCCAAAATTTTCACAACCTGGCAACACAGATACTCCACTAGTTTCCACTAAATGTTTACATGTTTCTTTATTAGGCCGTACATTTCCGAACCCTACTTTTTAGAGTCCCATAAGTGTATTAGTGAAATCGCCATAAATCGTGCTCCTGGTGGAGTGGTGGGTATACCTTCAAAGATTCAGCTACCTATAGGTAGGTAGTTTCATGTATAAAAAAAAGAACTCTAATAAATAAACTTTTTAAAGAAAGACCATCCGAAAGTTGGCAATTTAGCAAAAATCTGTGAAATATTTAATTTTGATGAATTTATTGTTGATCAAGTTTATTAATTATTGCTGGCTTGTTTACTAATCATTATTATTAATGCGTGCGTGTCTATATTTGTATGTTTGCTCCGTTTTCACTTTCAAACTAGCTAGATCGATTTTAATAAATTTTTGAGGGGCGCGGGTGATGCCTAGGGCAACAACTAGTAAATTATAAACGGAAAAGTCTCTTTTCCCGTATAAAAGACATTATTTATAATTTTTACCCGTCTACAAGACACAAAGGAGGGTAATGTGTTTTCATCTATGTTTTTCACCTGCAAGAACTTATTACCATATCTTTTGAACAGCCAAAATCTTACATTTCCTGTCTCCAGTGCCAATCCCTATGGTATAGTTTTGGATTTACAAAAGCTACTACAAAAGCTTTTGAGAATTTTGTATCAAAGCGAGAAGACAACGCATGTTTTTACATGGAACGAGTCTAATAATTTCATTTTGTACAGTCACCTTCAAAGGAATCTCACCCCCTTGTCATTTACAAAAGGGATGAGTTTCCTCTGAAGCTTACCATTACCTTACCATACAAAAAGTAATTTATAGTACACTGTAACTCAATACTATGTGCTTTTTTTTTCCTGTGAATAACGCTGCAACTTGATTGAAAGTGTTCCCTTTGACTAACATCTTTTTGGGTAAAATTACATTCGACCGACGAAGCCCCGCTTAGCAGGGCTCCTACATCATACATAAATGATTTACTGGAATGTTTCTACCAGTTGTACGTCTGACCGATGCTGGGTAGCGTACCTATATTATAACGAGAAAATACGAAAGTGAGCCAAAACAAACTTTAAAATACTCGAATGAAAACACGCTCTACTATATGGGTCTATAAATGACAATGACATAATACTCTTGTAGTAAATTCAATCCTTCCCAATTTCACTAAGCTGAGACCATCCAGATTTGGCGTTCCAACAGCAATAACTTAGTACATAAATATTTTAAACTACTTAACTTTCCTACAATTTTAATATCATTCCTCAAAGTGAGTTCGTCTCTTCCTTCAAAGAGTGGACGCTCTTCAATTTTAATTTAATTTTAAACCAGAATATTAAATTATAAGACAAAGTATTCCGGAAGGGAGATAATAATTATAATAGACTGACATCCGATGCTTTTTAAAAAAGTTTTGAAGTTATTAAAAACAAATGAACGGTTGGGTTACTTTGAAAAAGTTGGTGTTTTAATAAAGAGTGGATATTTTTAATGAGACCAATTTGGTTTCTCTAAAATACTCGAAAGGCCCAATTCGCAAAATAGCGAATGATGTATTAAGATTTTCCGCATGAGAATTTAATTCTTTGCAATTTGGTCAAATCAAAGAGTATGATTTTTTTTATTAGAAGAATAGACTTTCAATAATTGTAGAAAATATTCCATTTTGATCATGTGCCATTTTACCAATTAGTCCTTTCGAGAATTTGTCATTTTGAAAATCACGGTTTTTTGAGAATTTGTCATTTTGAGAAGTTTGCTGTCATTTTTAAAATTAGGCTTCTTCGCCTAAACCTTTTGTTCATATGGCAAGCTGGTTTCTCCACGATGTAATTTCTGTCTCCGTTTAGAGAGAAGTGCTCATGGCATGAATGAAAGGGGTTTGGGTTCAAACCCACGACTTCATTCCGTAATTAGGGTTAGTCGTTACCACTGGGCCACCGACAAACTAAAAACCCATTAAAAAATATTTTTGAGGTTCAAACCAGTCAGTAATCGTACAAATAGAGAAGTTTGGAACGAGAAATGAACTTTTGCCCAAACGGGGGCCACATTTTTTTTGTTAGCTTATGCTGTCCCACTGCTGGGCAAATACCTCCCCTATACCTTCCAAGAGGCTTTTATGCTGCGATTCGATAGGCGATCATATTTCGTCGGAACGGATGAAGATTGTAAAATTATCTTTTGCATTGTATAGAGTGTATTTATCTAGTATTATATAGCGTCATAGCCAGCATTGTGTGAGTACCATGTGCTTCAGATCTATCATTGACTAGAAACCTACGTCTTTCATTGACATGAATGACTCTGGCAGTTGAGAGTATGTCATGCTCACTCAAAGGTCTCGCTGATGGTGGCGTGTATGTCGGATCATTTAGTTCCCTTCAAAATGGTTGAGCTGAATGGTGCTGATATATGTGTCATGTTCGTGAACGGGCGCTGTCAGTTGGGACTGGTCATCTCTTAGCTGCCACGGTCTATTTTAATTATTAGTAACTTTATTTTGAATTGTCTTTTCATTTTTCTATGGACACTATTAATTTGCCACATCGTTCTCACGTAATGTACCATCTGATGATGAATGATGTAACAAAAGTTTTGTAATAATTTTGGCGATTGAAAAAGAGTGTCCATGGAGTTTCTTGCTCATTCTTCTCCATAGAGATCTACGCTTTGGAATGAGCACCTACGGTACTTTCACAGTTTTTATGTCTTGTGACTGGGACTGTAGCACCATAACTGTTTTTGTAATTGTTTTATTTTATGTCTTTTGACAATTCATAAGTGCCTGTAATTGGCCTAGTTGAAATAAACGTTTTGATTTGATTTGATTTGATTTGAGAACCATAGGTTAGGACAGGTAGGATGCACATGAGTTTGCGCTTCAGGGAGACTGGGCCCAAGGGTCGTGGAACTGTCTCACCTGGTAACCGTGGCCCTGGTACGTAAAGGGCTAATGAAGAATCAACGTTGATTTTAGTCAGTCAAGTCTATCAGCCCCTCCGTCCCTCCCTGGGTGGGAGGACTCATTTGATGATTTCATCATCATCATCTCAGTCGTAGTACGTCCACTGCTGAACATAGGCCTCCCCTTTTGATCTCCACATATACCGGTTGAAAACGACCTGCATCCAGCGTTTTCCGGCGACCTTTATAAGGTCGTCTGTCCACCTTGCTGGTGGACGGCCTACGCTGCACTTGCTAGTCCGTGGTCTTTTCGACCCCATCGGCCATCTGCTCGGCGAGCAATATGGTCTGCCCATTGCCTCTTCAGCTTGCTAATCGGGTGAGCTATATCGGTGACTTTAGTTCGTCTACGGATCGGTTTGATGATTTACCACGCTAAAAAAAGAAAGGGGAAACTGGACCACATTAAAGAATATAAAAAAAAACATCTCTCACCATTTTAATTCAAGACAATAATGTACAATTACGTCTCTTCATAATTCAGCTCATGATTCTGTCGCAGAACGGATCGGGTTCTTGCCACGCTTGCGAAGAACCGCGCCGACTCTCTTGGTGTACGCGTGCGATTGGCAAAGGAGAAGTCTACGGCGTACAGGCCGTATTTTGGACTGTAAATATAACACACTTTAATTCAATTTCATTTACACCCTCAAAAGGTGCTATGTGGATGACCTCTGTGCTTCAAGAGGGTCGTATGATGGTTTGTCAACAATCATCATCTTCCTGCCCCTATCCTATTTTACTTGTGGTTTGCAGAACACGTTTTCTTCTTCCATTCTACCCTGTCAGAAGTCACAGCATCATTTACTCTTACAACTTGTATTTCATTTCTTAATGACTTACCTAGACTTGCTTATATATAATAAATAACTGCCTTGCAATGTGTGTGCGTATTTATAACACGATACCCAGGCATTTCAAAACATTGTTTAAAATTAAGTTTTATAAATGGTTAGGTACTTGAAGCTAGTTTTTATAGTTTAAAAGAAATTTTGGATTAAAAAAATTGATGCTTTTAAAACGTAAATGGTTGCAGTCCTCTTCACTAAACTTTATAATTTTGCATGCTATGTTTTAGTCGTAGCTAAACATGTTTGTGCCCTATTTTGTATTTAACACCTTTTTATACCATGTTTTACGCAAATAAATATTTTATCTCTTATACAATCCTTCAATATTTTCTTTGGTCTCATTCATGGTCTACATCCATTGTAAACTTAAACGTAATGTATAAAAAAATATCCACAGTCGTATTTCACTCACTGCTCGGTATAGGCTTCTCTCTGCTTGTGTCAAGTTCCAGTCCTATGCTAGCCATAAAGCATAAAATACATTGAATAATACTTCAAAAAAAAAAATACATACATGTATCCTGTAGTCCATTCAAAGTTATCCATTAATGACCACGCCGTGTACCCCATCACGTTGATTCCGTCGTTTATAGCGGAGTGTACCTGATAAGATAAGATAAGATAAGATAATTTTATTTTGCAAACATGGGTAACATTAAATGATGACAAAAAAACATAATTAGAAGTTCAGCCATATTTTACCACGTAGGCATGCAAAAAGTTACAAAAACATTAACTTATAACTGGAGCACAATTAAACAACATTACACGAAAAACTAGGTACACAAAAAATAAACATTATACTAACTTAAAAAATCTTTCTCAGTAAGGTATTCACTTAAATTATAATAAGCTTTCACCACTAAAAAGCTACGAAGTCTTTTTTTAAATAAGTTGACTGGAAGCTCTTTCCAACTCTTAGGCAAGCGATTATAAATAACTGGAGCCATGCAGTAGACACTTTTGCGCATGAGTGCTGTTTTGGCTGGTTCCTGACAAAGCAAGCTATTATCGCGTCTATTGCGGGGAAACACGTCGGCTATACGTCTGAAACGACTCGGGTTTGCCTTAACAAACACAGCTACTTCTAGTATGTACAGACAAGGTAATGTTAATATCTTATAACTTTTAAAGTATGGTTCACAACTATCAGTGGGTTTAATTTTAAACATCGATCGAATGCATCTTTTTTGCGCCTTGAAGGCAGTTTCTTTTTCAGTAGAGTTTCCCCAAAATATGATCCCATACCGTAAATGTGATTCTACTATGCCATAATACGCAGTAAGAAGAGCATCTGTGTTAATTATAGGTGATAATGTATGTAGAGCGTATGCAGACTTACTCATCTTCTTACATAAGGTATCAATTTGGAATTTCCAATTTAATTTGTTATCTATTATGAGACCCAAGAATTTTGTACTTTCAACTTCTTCTATGGTATCGTTATTGTAGTGTATATTTAAATTAATAGTAGAGGTTTGTTGTCTAAAATGAATAACTTTAGTTTTACTCAAATTTATTTTTAAATTATTCGCGTCTAGCCAGGTTACCATCTGTTGTAAACTATTGTTAATGTCATCCTCATAATTATCTATCCTTTTACAAGGTATTGTTATCGTGCTATCATCCGCGAATAGTGTTACTGGTTGGTCAATAGATTTCGGTAGGTCATTTATGTATAGTGTAAATTTAAAAGGCCCTAAAACGCTGCCCTGCGGTACCCCAAATAATAATTCACGCTCTGAAGACCGAAATATCTCTTCACGTTTATTAACAATATTAACTTTATTAATTTCAGTAATTTGTTTTCTATTTTGTAGGTAAGATATCAGCAAATTAAGGACATTGCCTCTTATCCCGTAGGCTTCGAGTTTCTTTATAAGGGTATTATAGTGTACATAGTCGAATGCCTGGGTCATGTCGCAGAATACACTACATACAGGATTCCGGAGATCAACGTTTTTTATGACATTGTATAAAAAATCATATATAGCCATATTGATAGTTCTATGTACACGAAATCCTTTCTGTTCCTCGCACAGAATGTTATTTTTTTCTACGAATTTATTAAGTTCTCTATAAATATATTTTTCAAAAATTTTTGAAATAACGGGTATTAATGATATGAACAGTTTAATAAAATATCACGCGAGTACTCCAGAATTGGTTGAGAAAGCTGTATCCAATGTGTATCTATCCATAGATATGCTGACGCATCCTGAGACAGGAACCGTCTTTTTAATGGGGTTGGCAACGCAAAGATATTGCAGATGGCGCCACCATAGAGTAGTCCTAATCCGACCAATGACGTAGTACTATTTTGAAGTACCTATAACATTCGAACCAATGACGATGCTTGGAACAAGGTATACTAGCGCCATTAGTTCCCCAGTTGCCATCACCATTGTTGGATCATAACCGCCTTCCCATAAAATGATAACATCATCTATTGAACGTTTCTCAAAAAAAGAAACAGCACACTGAAATTAGTCTTGCTTTAAGACGTCATGGTAGGCCAGTTTAGGCTGTGAGAAAGAGACAGAGCTATACAAGTCGTCTAACGCCATCTCTTTTCCACAGCCTAAACTGGATCGCGCGTGTTAAGGCCTCAGTTCTCTTTTCTCTTCTTTTAACTCAACAAGTTGTCACATTTACTCTACATCTAGCTTTGGTTTTCCGGAGATTATTTTTAGTACCTGTTCCAAATTATTCCTAATGTATTCCACCCTCTTCAAATCGTACAGATCCGGGCTGAAGGTTGGTAGACCATTCTCTGTGATCAGTATATCGGTCACTCCATAAGTCTCTTTGATCCAGCGCAGCTGCTTCCCGAAACCTTCGGGGTAAATCTGGAAGGTTTCACAATGTTTCACAATATGTCAACGTGAGAAGAAGATTGTAAGGGCAGTTCTGGGGCCGTATTACAACGTCTTAAAACCAGGCTTGTTCCAGTTAGTGAACGAGATGGCGATAGATGACTTGTATAGCTCTGTCACTTTCACTCGCTGGAACGAGCCTGGTTTTAAGACGTTGGAATAAGGCCCCAGATTTTACTAATTGATTATAGTTTTTTTCAACACATTTGCTCGAAAAATGCATTTACGAGGCCTGTATGCATTGTTCGAAAGTTAAAAATTACGCACCATACCACGGAGCGTGCGGTAAAATAGGTACTCTCACCTAAGTACCTACTTTACCGCACGCTCCGTTGTATAGCACCGTGCGTTTTCTTTACGGTTTTTTTTTAATTTTCATTAAAAAAAAAATGAATTCCACCAAAGAGTTTCACATTATGAGAATGAACAACCTGACTGATCGAACCTCCTTGGGAGCGGTTTTGATCAATACGTTGTCTCACTTTAATACTTATGAGTAAATGAGACGAAAGATGTAGTTCTAATTTCCACCACGTGCATGTGGCGCCATTTGCAAATTCACGCAATTTTCATATTAGGAACTTCAAAAATTGTTGCGACTTTTCTACTGTTAAATATTTTTTTTTTATTACATATTGTACTGTTTTCTCGCAAATGTGTTGAAAAACATTGTATGACACACGTGCAGAAATTGGTATTTACAAACTCGTGACTATGGTAAACCCTCGGCTTCGCCTCGGGTTTACATTCGTCTACTCGTTTGTAAATACCAACTTACCGCACTAGTATCATAAATAACTATTATGATACTAGTGCGGTAAGTTGGTGTACGAGATGCAGAAAAACTTTGCTTCCGAATGCAACACACAACTTTTCACCTCACTAAGCGAGGAAATGCAGTGGAGGCGGCTCTGCGTCTCGCCTGTCAGTGACGAAAATAATTGACTACAAGATATTTTGTCCGAATTTTGAACAAATCTTTGCGCTTTAGCGCTAAAAATGGAGTTATTAAACTCCATTTTGCAAAACCAATTTTGTGAATCTTTCGGAGCGAGTGAAGTGGAAAAAAAGGTAGCTTCTCGCAATCTCCGAGTGCCACATGTATTTTTTTATATTGATATAAAAATAACAGAACATATCAATCATCATCATATTCAAATATATCAGAACTATATTTTGCATTAGAAATAAGCCTATCTTTGTCACGTAATTGCTTTCTTCTTTTCTCTATAGAATAAGTGTTTAACATCACGTACTTGGTCACTTTTTTCCTTCTACTATAAATAAATATCATTAAACAAACTGTAGCAAAACAAAACTAGTATAACGCTTTTTCAAGATGAAAAAAATATAAAACTCAAGAAAAGAATGTAACAAACGCTATTTTATTAAAAATAAAGGTAGTATCATATAATAATGTAAAAGCTTTTTAGAAATTAATAAACCAAATAATTATAAAATACACAAAATCTGAGCATGATTAAAGTTATTCTCTTCAAAATGAAAGTAATGCAATAAATGAATCATAATCATCATCATAACTGACCCCTTACTTACATTGCTGATTAGTTTTTGTTTATGAAATTCTCATTATTTTCAAATAAAATGTTTTATATCAACAATAGTTTAATTGAAAACGAATAATTGGTTATGGTTTGTAACTTTATATTGAAAAAAAGAAGGAAAATAATAAAGTACCGAAAGTATCGAAAGTACCGGGACTACGAGACGAAGAACCGGTACCGAAATGCTTTAAAAATTCCCGGGATTTCCCGGTATTTTCGGTACCGGGATTTCCCGGTTGCATGCCCTAACATGGACCGACTTCCTATTCGACTCTTTTGTTGAGCGGAAAGTTAGCAAATGTCTCCTCCCTTCCTAGGTGTAGTGCAAGGGACTGTTATGCCGGATCCACACGCTTGCCGTGATTGCCAAACAGAAGGAGACGGCGCTATACCAGAAAGCAAGACGCAAATAATTCTATCTCGTTTCTTAGTACAGCGCCGTCTCCTTCTGTTTGGCAAACACGGCAAGCGTGTGGATCCGGCAATAAACTCAGTTCCACCCATCAATTGCCCTGTCAGGCTTTTGATCATCAGTTATGCCGACAGCTCTCAGAGTCGTGCGTGAAACACAACGTGCCGTCAAATCTGGCCTTGATCAGAGTGCGAGCTACCAATTACTTCCCGTCCGCAAGCCTTTTTTTAGCGTGGTAAAATAATCAAATGAGTCCTCCCACCCCGGGCAGGGCGGGAGGGACTGTCAGACTTCTACGGACTAAAATCCACGGTGTCCTTCAATAGCCTGTTATGTTCCTGGGTCACGGTAAGGAAATAATCCCGCGACCCCGGCAGGCTTTGGCCCTCTGAGAGGGGGCCCCGTCATTATGCTGACGCTCTTTGAGGCGCGCGTGGGACACAACGCGCCGTCGACCCGAGCATGGTCCATGGTCGGGCAGCGAGTTGCCCTTTACTCGCTGCCCGCATGCCCGCGCCTACGGTGGCCGGAGATCGTCTGCTGACGTCCGACGCCGCGGGCGCCTAACGTCCGCAAGCCTGTGCCTACGGTATGTTTAAAGACCCATATTTCTTTGTCGTTACGTTCATTTGTCACTGTCGATAGTATAATAAAAGACTCTTGCCGCAAACCAGTCAGCTGCAGCCGTTTCCCATTCTGGATTGTTGACCATGGATACTCCAATCTCCTTGGACCCGTAGTACGGCCAGGCTCCTGCCTTCTCAGGGTCCACCTTTCGCACCAATCTGGTCGTGTAATGGTTTAGTGCATAGAAGTCATAGGTTCCTGTAGGTATTGAAAAAATACTTATGGTAAATAAATTGGGCTAACAAGAGGTGCTTGAAAAAGTAATATTATTTTCTCTTAAATTGTGCCGTGTAGGCAGTTTGATAGGTTCCCTAACTTTTTGATCATCATCATCAGCCGGAAGAAGTCCACTGCTGAACATAGGCCACCACTTTAGACCACCACGCCGAACGACAGTTCGCCACTTGCATCCATCAGTTGCAAGCGACTCTCACGATGTTGTCAGTCCACCTAGTGGGAGGCCTGTCTACGCTGTGTTTTTGGGTCCGTAATTTAAGTAGTCAAACGTAGTCTAACTTTTTAAGCTACTTCAATCAACTCAGCCTATTGTAATAGTCTACTGGATATAGGCCTCTTCACATCACCCTTTCCTTCGCTTTCTGCGTCCAGTCTATCCCAGCCACCTTCTTAAGGTCATCGGTTCATCTATCTGAAGGGTGTCTCATTTTATGCTTGCCGATACACGGTTTCCACTCCAAGACTCGTCTGCTCCACCGGCCATAAGAATTGGCCTTCGACAATCACACTGTTTACTTGTTTTATATTCTCACCTCTAACAAATTCAATTTCTTCAGGAGTAAAAGGAGGCAGTCTGGGGTACGGATAGCCTTCATTTTTACTGTTTTCTCCAAGAATCTTTTTCAGTTCTGGTGGCCAACCGCCCAATTTGGAGTAGATCGCATGGGCATATCTACCTTCCTAAAATGAAGTGCTAGTCTGAATAAGATAAAATAAGTGAAGTCCAAAGTAACATCGGATGTACTATAGACCTTACCCAGAATTGCAGAGTCAGTTTCGTTGCTTCAGCATCCGCTGGAGTTTCTGGCTCAAACCAGAAGAAAATCATGGACAAGGAGAGCCTGCCTAAACACGAAACAAATGAGTTGAAGTTAAAAATATAACGCCATTGAACTTAATATACTGAGAAGGATTAAAAAAACAAGGGTATGTGGCGGATGACTGTGACATAATATAATAATAATATTATTAGGGTAAGTAATAAATGCTACAACTACAAAATCTCTAAAACTTACAAGAGATAACAACTGAATATATAATTTTATTTGATATAACGATCTGATAATATAATAAACGATTGACATAATTTTATAATGACTAATTTCTATAAGCATAACAATCAATGAATATAAAATCGTTTTGTATACCGCTCAAAAGACATAAAACTTATTTGGTCTAATTTTTTTTTCTTCATGGCAAGTAATATAACACTGATGTACCTAGTAATAGTACCACCTGCCGTGAATCTACGACGGAGCCCCGCTTCGCGGGGCTCCTATTTCTGCGTACAGGGTTTAAAGTAACCTAACACGAAGGGAATGCCCCAAGTCTCGAGCTCGCTTCGCTCGCTCTTGCATCCTAGGTCAAATAACTGATTACTACCTGTCATGCTGGCTCAACGGAGCCCCGCTTCGCGGGGCTCCTATTTCTGGGTGCAAGGTTTAAAGTAACCTAACACTAAATTTTTCTAATAACAATAGCAATCGTAAAGGCAAACAATCAAAGTTCAAAGGATAAGCCAAAATCATCAAAGAAAATAGTTTAAACGTTAAATTATACGTTTCAAACGTTAGTTACCTATATGTAATGATTTTCGCTCAATTAAACGTTATATCAAATAAAATTATATAAAATGAGTTTTAGAGTAACACAAACATTATGTGTAGAGAAATTATATCAACCGTTGGTATATCTCACGTTGATTATATCATGTGAACGTTATTGAAATGAAAATATATCAAATAACTTTATATGAAATGAGACGCACCCATATTATTATGTATGGAGAGATGTAAGATGTCTGCTTATTTTCTTCAATAATCTTGTATGCTAGATACGATCCCCATCCCATCCCCATACTTTCACTTTTTAATTGTGGACTGAATGAATTGGTATCAGAAATAATTCATTTTTAGGGTTCCGTAGTCAACAAGGAACCCTTATAGTTTCGCTATGTCCGTCCGTCCGTCCGTCCGTCCGTCCGTCCGTCCGTCCGTCCGTCCGTCCGTCCGTCCGTCCGTCTGTCCGCAGTTTAGCTCAGAGACGTACAGTACTAGAGAGCTGTAATTTGGTGTAAATATACGGATTTTTTGTGCCGAAAAAGTGGTAAAATAAAATCTCGAAAAATATATTTTTTTAGGGTACCTCCAGTACTTACACGTAAAGTGAGAATTTTTTTTTTCTCGCGTACCCCTTAGTGTGGGGTATCATTAAATAGGCCTTTAAAAAATAATGATAGTTTCCATTAACAGTTTTTTGATAAAAAAATTCGTTTGTGAAATATTAAGCTTTAAAGTGCTAAATTTTGCTCGATTCGAGTGTCCCCCCCCTCTACCAGCTAAACGGTTATGTTTGGGGGTGTGAAAAAATTCACAATAGTAGTATATATAACGAAGTTTAAAAGAAAATTATCATGACTAAGTAGGCTTTACAACTTTACGAGTAATAGTCGACCAACTTATAAAATGTACTTGGACATCATATTTTCTAAACAAAATGTATCGGAGACAACTGCAAATGTAAGTTTGTCAACTTTATTTTTACAGCTTTTATAGGTATGTTTTTTGGGGATAGGTAGGTTTTTATCGTCAACTATTTTTAACTAAATTCAAAAAAAGGAGGAGGTTCTTAATTCGTCGTAATCTTTATTCTTATGTATTTTCCCCGATTTCTCAAAGACTCCTGGACCGATTTTGAAAATTCTTCTTTTTAAAATTAAATTCAGCGAATCAGTTTAGTTAGTTCGCATAAGTATTTTGATGGGCAACTACGGAACCCTACACTGTGCGTGGCCCGACACGCACTTGGCCGGTTTTTATTCATCTAGTCTTCGCATCATTGACTGTTTCTCTCAAAGTAATTTTATCAATAACGTTCAACGCCAAGATACAACTTGCGAAACCCGCTCCGTCATTGTGATTTGCGGCATGATCGATAAAACTGACATTTATTTTCAAACTCACCATGGTACAAATGCCGGAACTCCCGATCATAGATCCTGTAAGCTTCAGCATGAGCCAGTAGCACATGTTTGTTACACAGATACAATCCAATCTTCGTATCGTCCAAGTACGGGGCGGCCATCGCGCCGTACCCTCCATCGCAGATGACCAGGGGCTCGTTCAGTGTGATCCAGTATTTCACACGGTCGCCGAAGAGAGTGTATAGGACTCTGGCGTAGTCGCCGAACCACGTGGAGATGAGAGGGTTAGCCCAGCCCCCTGGGAGAGATCAAATTGTTGTATATCGCTGATGCCAGAACCACAAAACTATGGACAACACGATTGGCAAAGTGGTTGAGCGATGGCACTGCTACGCAAAGCGTCGCGGATTGGATCCCGCACGGAAAAGATATTGTCTATGTCTTACAGGTTGTTTTTTCAGGTAGGGTGTTCATGTAAATGTTTGTAAACACACCCACGATACGCGAAAAATTCCGAAAGTAGGGCAACGACATTACAAATTGAAAAAAAATCTTGAGTACCAATTGGCAATTGGTACTCTTTAAAAAAAATACTTACTTTAACATTTCAAAAACCATCGAAGAAGAGAATTACAGCCACTATTTTTTAAGCATTAGGTAGTAAAAGACCTAATGCATGCAAATGCCTAATGCAGGCATCATGACCTATGAAAATCATAATATACCTGTGAAAATATTATGCTTTCTGTAACTGACAATGTGTGTAACTTTCAGTTTTTACCAAGATCCTGCAAGTATTGCGGTAAGTCCCAGTGGTACATGGTCACGAGAGGTTCGATACCCTTTTCCAGTAGACCATCGATCAGGTTGTTGTAATAGTTCACACCATCCTCGCTGATGTGGTTGGGGAAACCAGATGGAAGGATCCGAGGCCAGGATATTGAGAACCTAGAAATAATTACAGATAACTCAAGCTGCATGATGATTTCCAACTTTAATAGCGAATATATTTTTACGGTGAAGGAAAACATCGTTGAGGAAACTGGCACGTCCTAAAACCAAAAATTCGAAGATATTTGATATCCACTGGCACTGGGCCCGCGTGGTGGATTATGGCCCACCCCCTCTCACAGAGAGAAGGCCTGTGTCCCAGCAGTGGGAACATTATAAGCTGATGATGAATATGTTTTTAAAGTATGGTGAGGACCAAGGTTTGTCTCCACAAAAGACCACACTTATTTTTATTTATCGTGGTAAAATCATCAAATGAGTCCGCGGAACACCCCACGAAACTTTGAAGTAACAAACGTAAGTTTAGCATGTCTTGAATTAATGTGTTGATAAGATCATTTATAATATTTTATCTAGATGGGTTATTTATTGCCAAACCTGTACAAATTGAGTCCCAACTCCTGCGCCATCTCGATATCTCTCTTCCACAGATGGTAGGAGTCACACGCCACATCTCCGTTAGATCCATCAACGACCACATCAGGTCGTGTATGAATCAGTCTGTCCCATATACTCTCTCCTTTATCTGCGAATATAATGGAAAGTAAACATGTGAAGGGTCTCAGAAGGTCATAAGGCTCTTCTATTTTTTTTTTAACTTTGTCTCGCACTAGGAATTTGTCCTTTAACATGGAGGCGTTTACAAACATAGAAACTCACATCACAAACACCCGCCGGAACAACTAGGTAGGTAGGTCATTCAATATTTGTTCCGAGAGGGATCGACTCCGCGACAAGTTGCGCAGCAGTCCAATCACTCATCCACTGCGCTAACCGTTCTGTATATTTTTTTTTTGGACTGGTCTTCAATAATTTGGAATCTGTCATAGGTAGGTCGTTTATTTTCTAGTACCTATGTCAATGCTTTTTTTTTTGCGTGGTAAAATCATCAAATGAGTCCTCCCACCCCGGGCAGGGCGGAAGGGACTGTCAGACTTTTACTGACTAAAATCCACGGTGTCCTTCAATAGCCCTTTACGTTCCGGGGTTATGGTAAGGAAATAATCCCGCGACCCCGGCAGGCTTTGGCCCTCTGAGAGGGGGCCTTGTCAGTATGCTGACGCTCTTCGAGGCGCGCGTGGGACACAACGCGCCGTCGACCCGGGCATGGTCCATGGTCGGGCAGCGAGTTGCCCTTTACTCGCTGCCCGCATGCCCGCATGCCCGCGCAGGGTGGCCGGAGATCTTCTGCTGACTTATGTCAATGCTAAAATATTTTTACTATTTTTTTTCTAATGGATTTGCCCTTTACTTAACTTTAGGTCAGAGGTGGCACAGACACGTGAACGGCCCAAAATTCAGCTATGCGAGCATCAAGTGCGATAGGTCCTTTAAAATATTTGTTTTGTTCTGGTATAGAAATGGCAATAAGTATCTGTGTACCTACTCACGACTAGAGGAGACTTGATGAGGCCCATTTGAATGAGGCGAAAGTAGACCTAGTAGTCAAAGTGGTTGAGGAAATATTGTTTACTGAATGAATGATTTAATTTACCAAAAAATTCAGCTTACCGCTTTCATTCCATCCACCTTCAACTTGGTAGGCGGCCGTAGATGCCCCGAACAGGAACCATGATGGGAACGTGAAATTCTCGTCACAGGATACACCGATGATGAAGACACTGTCCAAGGTACAAATATATAAACCTTTACATATTTAATAATGCCCTTCTGACCGATTCCTGCCACGGCGTCCAATCTCAGCGGAAATTCATCTGCGCGGCCGATATTATATAGGGTGACTGGCAATTAGTGTACGATACTTAAACACGTGATAGTACTCTTTTCAAACAATTTTTAAGCTATTCAGTACATTTATGTTTTCCTAATGTACTGAACAGCTGATATTTTTTTCACGATTTCGGCTTTGCTCCAATAGTAAAAATTGTTTGTTATCATGAGCACAATCACGAATTTAAGTATTGTACACTAATTTCCAGTCACCCTATATGTATAATACACAATTGTGCGTGTGCAGTCACACTCTCTGTTTGTTTACTTTCATAGTCCGATAAGACTGCAATACGACACGACCAGTGAAAGATCAAGCGCAGAACCAACGGCTAAACATGCTTTTCTATGTACGGAGGTGTCATACAGCCAACTTCCATACTTCGGGCTGCTATAGTAACTGATAAATTCTAATAAAGCCCAATAGCACTTTTTGCTCAACTCGAGAATCGGACTCAGGACCCCACGATTAGCAGTCGCACTATAAACCACGAGAGCAACGGAACAGTAAAAGCAATAGCAACGTGTGCACATAGAGGGAAAACACACTGTTATCATTTCTACATTATTGGAGCAGAGGTAAAGTCAACAATGATAACAACTTATAACTGAAACATTAGTGCGCTCCCTCACCGCGAGCATTCACCTGTAATGTAACGTTACAGATTCGAACATTCGAAGACAAATAGAGCATCAAATTGCGCACTTTTATGTTACTGTACAGGTGAATGCTCGCGCTGAGGAAGCGCCTTTAAAGGAACCTAGTCCATAAAGACAATCATGTTTATTATTGAAGTTTTAGAACAATGCTAGTTAAATATCAATATTAGTATTACTGTCCATACCTCTTACACACAGAGGGCTGTTTCAGAGGTCCACTTTAGCGTTTACGTTTTTATTTGGAGATGACCTATGTTGTATGAGCGAGTGTACATTATGACAGTATTACGGATCCAGTAAATACTTAGATCCTCGAGTTATATTGGAGTGCCCTGAGGCGTAAAAATTGTAAAATCTCGGAATCCAAGGCCAGTCAATTGAAATGTTAATTTAACCAGCTTAAAAAATATTTTGTCCGAACTCAATTTATTTTTATCATCTACGGATCTGTCAAAACGGTACCTACTGTGAATGTGGTGTGAACATTTTTCCTCTACTAGCGACGGCAAAAACTTATGCTGTATCCAAGCGTGCTGTGTGTACGAGCCCTAATTGTTATCATTCATTGTTATTTCAACGCAACTAGCATGCATGCGTGTTATGAGGCTTTGTTCACGGAAACGCACTGCCTGAGTAAATTTTAGGTATCCCATATCTGGATCACCCGAATAAATGTGACAAACAGTAAAATATTTATTTTACTTTGGTATTCAATAACAAACAACTTTCAGAAAATACTGTAATTGAATAATTTTCCATTCATAATTTCTATTAATTATTGACTTACCTTATCACAACCACACTCATTATGTTCATTGTCACGACTGGTTAGGAATTAACTCCATACCTAATGGAAACTACAAACAATACATTTTTAATCTAATCGTCAGGGCTAACTTTCCTATTGGGTAGGTCTTCTGCCACAGGTCTGGGTGTTTGTGTATGTGAGTTCCTATGTTTATAAACGAACCCATGTTATAGGAAGAAAGAAGAATGCCTGATAAGGTTTCTCAGGCAACGTTTTTAAAAAAATTAAACCAGTTTCAGCGTTTCTCGTGAGGAGCTCGTGGCTAAATGATTAAAGCCGCACAGGTAATCTCAGGCGCGGTCCGAAGGGGGGCGTCACAGGGGACATGACCCCCCCCCAAAATCTAAGGCCACATTGAAAAATATAAAAAAATGCTCCTAAAATAATAAAAGGAAATCTAACTATCATTATTTCGGCGATACATTTATAGTTTGCTGACATCTTGGTGCAATATGCAATTAGTATTTCCACTAGTGCAAGTTTTAAAAATAATGTTTATTGGTTCAAAAGATACCTATTTTTTATAAGTGTAGTGAGTGACCCCCCCCCAAAATTTCAGTTTGCGACCGGGCCTGTCATCTTTCGGGCTAAGCCGCGCTTGCCGAGGTTGGGCTGTGGATTTGGTGAGCATCTGCCCTAGCTAGTATCCTCCGTGTCTCTGTAAGCAAGTAAGACTGTTGGTTCCGGCTTTCAATTGTTGATTTTTGATAATCTTTACCGTCTAAACTCTGACAACTAGTTTTACCATGGGTTATCGTATTACCTAGTCACTGAGTTGTAGAGGTCTGATCGGCAGTCGCTCCATGTAAAATACTGATATCCAGCTGAATCTGGTTCGTCTGGAAGCGGACCCCAATATAGTTGGGAAAAGGCTAGGCGAATGATGGAGTTACAGCGCTGCCGCAGACTGAATCTTTATAGAATAGCACTACAGGCCACCTAGTCTAAATTACTCATATAATTTTTACAACTACTCAACTAAAACTACTTTTTAAGTCTATTCATGAACTCGTGAATAAAATACTTTCCCAGTACATTCTCTAATGAGTACACGGCTACCAACCAACTAATCCTAGTACAACAATGCCGTGTTGAAGTAAAAATTAATGCAATTATGAACAATTTGCTATGCATTACTCTGCTAGGTATAATAATTATGTTTTTGACTAACTAGTCACGAGGGACACTAATAACGGGACTTTGTAATTTGTGAATGGATTAAACACAAACACAGCGTAGGCACAGGTGTAGGTAGGTATTTTTGAGCATGGTTTATCAAACAAACGCTTTTGCTAGTCGCCATTGTTTTTCCCTAAAAAGGAGTTGAACAAATGGTTTTTTTTAATGGGCGTATGTACTAATATGAACTTGGACGAGGCAAAAGAAATAGGTATACAAGAATCGTCGCAGGTGGCGATAAATAAAAGTGGTGGTATTTTCCTTAGAGGTCCGAAGCCTGCTGGGATCGCGGGACTATCTCATCTGGTAGCCGTGACCCTGAAACGTAAAGGGCTATTGAAGGATCACCGTGGATTTTATGATTTTACCACAGTAAAATAAAGTTGTGGTACTTGATAATGAGATGATGGATCCCTAGAAATGCTTATAGGCAACAAAAATTGTGCAAAAATGGAGCAAAAAATGAGTATTAATTTGAAAATGGTTGAGCGTAAAGCTCATTCCTATGTAGAATACCTAAGATATAGAGAGATTATTTATTTTATAAAAAAAACGCAATGTTTCCACACAATTAGTGCCAAACATCGTGTCGCTGCCGCCACAGTAAAAGCTTACCACTATGGCTGGTTCCGAGAGACACAGAGGATAAGAGCCATCCTGGAAACTATTGGGAAGGCCAGCAAAGACTTTAAAAAAACCAATATGCCAGTAACAAAAATTGTATAGAAACTAGCATCAAATAATAAAACATTCCGTCAGCCATTTTGCGGACATACAAATACGATGCAAATCTGATTAGTGGACGTTTTAGCCGAATAGTTCAGAAATAATTGGCTCGAGCCGGTTTCAGCCGGATTAAAACTAGACTAATAACGGTGTGCAACGTGGGCGTACAATTGTATTTTGGTATTTTGTTTGGTTGTTCACGTAATTGGGAATATTGGGATAATTTAGATATTTGTACATTTTTTTTTGTAATATTTTATACGCATTTACGCCTGCATCGCATATTTTACAGGTTTTTTACGTCACTAATGGACGGTTGAGAATGACGAATTGATGAATGACTAATGAATGGTTGAGAATTCGATCTTGTCAGCATATCGGTTGTTTCACACAATCTTCATTAGGTAGGTGGTACACGACCACGGCTAGCACAATATCGGTCAAATGAATATTGTTCTTGTTTTATACTTTTTAGTGCGCGTTTTTTTTCGTAGTCGGGTTTAAGTTATTTATGTTTCCGTTTACACCGTACGCTCTTTGTAAATAAACCCTCTGTTTGTTATTATTTTAAAGATAAGATAGTTCTGTCTACGCTGCGACTACGCGTAGACATCATCATGTCAACCTACACCGATCTGTCAAATTACTTGTATTAAGGGTGCTTATACACGGCGCATGTATCCCGCGCAAGTGCATCAACATGCTCAAGCTACATTCGCCGTGTACCCGCACCCAGCGGGTGGCTTGATCAAGTAGCTTGCGCATGTTACTCGCGCGGGTAAACCGCAAACCCGCACCTTTACTTGCGCGAGTTACATGCGCCGTGTACGCAAGCATCACGCGGGTAACTTGATTGTTACTCGCGCGGGTAACCCGCATGTTTACTTACGCGGGTTACATGCGCCGTGTACAAGCACCCTTAATTTTCAACTTTATCATAAAATTAGAAGGCTCAGGTTCGATTGGGAAAAAATCAAAAGTTTGGGATAGATTGACGTGTTTTCGGAAACTGTCTATAACCAGCATAAAGGACACAAGAGGAGTGGTTCTTCTAAAGTATGTAGGTATAAAAATAATTATATTTATGTCAATAACTTTGATGTATTTTTGTTTAATCAGACCAACAGCAAACGTTCGGAATACTTTCTTTAACTAATTATAGCAGAGATTTTTTTTTCTAATAAATACTTAAATAAATTATATATAATCTACTAGTACTAATATTTACATATCACTTAAAACTTTGTTACATCTAACACATTTATCACTGTCATCAGTTACATTATATTTTCTACAACGCAAACACTGTCCTTTTTTACTCTGTGACAACTCAATGTGCGTATCTTTCCCGCCATTTTTAACTGTCAAACTGACAGCTGACAGTTCTAAAATCTCGCTCAATACACTGTCGTTCACACCATCTGACTTATTTAGAATATTTATTTTATCATACAACTCTGAATTTAATACAATATTAGCTTCAAACTTTTTCAAATTTTCATTTTTCGCAATCACACATATTTCCCTCTTCAAATCCAATATGGCGTCCATTAAAGATGTATCCAAATCTGTTGTCCGCAAAACCGGTAAATTTTCGGTAAAATAAAACGGTTTTTCGTACAATGGATGATGTTGCCAGACTTCTTCGATCAAATGCGGCAAAATAGGCCCTAGGGCTTTACATAGAGAGACTAGAATCGTGTGTACGACTAACTGAGCCGAAACTCTTTCGTCGGAATCTCTTTGAGAGCAATACAACCTATCTTTTATACAATGGCAATACAGACCGGAAACTTTATTGCTAATAAAGTTCAAAGTGCTTTGAGCAACATGATTATACCTATAATTATTGTAACTATCATTTATTTGTTTGACAAAAACCTCTATTTCTTTGACCATGTAGCTGTCAAAGTAGTTTAATTCCGGTTTTCGGATAAAATCGGTTTTTTGGACGTCACTAACGACTCCTAAAAGGTATTTCATGATGTTTCTGATTCTGATCAGTTCTGCTTGACAGTCATCGAGAAGTTTCTTGCTGATTACTATCTGGGAATGCTGCGTGGAGTGACTGGCTACCCACCATCTGTAAAATCAGATTTTATGATAAATTATTATTATAGACTTTATTTTCAGTGTCAGAAAGCGCCAACTTGCTCAATATGGTGCAGACGTCGTATTTAAGGATCTTCAAAAGCGCTCGAGTCATATTGGGTATGGAGCGACTATCCATCTAACTTCCCCTTGACTACCCAGATACATCATTCATCATTTCAGCCTATTGCAGCCCATTGCTGGACATAGGCCTCTCCCAGGGCACGCCACAGCGCATGATCTCCTGCTATTTTCATCTAGCCACTGCCATTTTTTGACTGGCCTAGCCTTACTCAGGAACCAGTGCACGACTGCACGCTGCTGACTGCCAGCCACCTTCTTCAGGTCATCGGTCCATCTTGCAGGGGGGCGTCCCACACTACGCCCACCTACATGCGGTCTCCATTCGAGAATTTATCAAGATAAGTACGTGAAACTCCAGCAAAAAAAAAGATTCAAGACTTCCCAATACGAACAACCGTGACGATCTGTTTTACAACCGTCGCTTAACTTTTTTTTTTCTTTTGACGGCGGTCAAGGAGCTTTTAGATTCGTTCCAGGGTCACAGTGTCTTTTACAACTTGCTTGACCTTGAAGAACTTACCTGAGAGTATTCTTTTAGTTGCTCTTTAAGTTACAAAGTCACGCCGTTCTCTACAGACGGACCCCGAGCGGTGCTTAACCTTGACCTTGAAGAACTTACCTAAGAGTATTCTTTCATTTACCTTTTGAGTTCCAAGGTCACGGTGTTCTTTACAGACTGTCCCGCAACCCCGGAAGTCATTTAACCTTGACCTTGAAGAACTTACCTGAGAGCTTTCTTTCATTTACCTTTTGAGTTCCAAGGTCACGGTGTTCTTTACAGACTGTCCCGCAACCCCGGAAGTCATTTAACCTTGACCTTGAAGAACTTACCTGAGAGTATTCTTTCAGTTGCTCTTTACGTTACAAGGTCACGCCGTTCTCTACAGACGGTACCGCGACCCCGAGCGGTGCTTAACCTTGACCTTGAAGAACTTACCTAAGAGTATTCTTTCATTTGCCTTTTAAGTTCCAAGGTCACGGTGTTCTTTACAGACGGTCCCGCAACCCCGGAAGTCTCTTAACCTTGACCTTGAAGAACTTACATGAGGATATTATTTCAGTAGGTAACCTTTTGCGTTCCTAGGTCCCGGCGATCTTTACAGACGGTCCCACGACCCCTGTCGTTGGTTAACCTTGACCTTGAAGAACTTAAATCGAGAGTATTATTTCAGTTACCTATTGCGTCCCAGAGTCAGGACGTCCTTTACATACGGTCCATAACAATTCAACCTTTTCCTTGAAGAACTTATCTGGGAGTATTCTTTCAGATACCTTTTGCTTCCCAAGGTCACGTCGTCCTTTCCAGAAGGTCCCCGAGTGTTACTTGACTTTGACCTTGATGTTCTTACCTAAGAGTATCAACACCATAAGCCGGCTGGTTGTGCTTGTCTTTCCCGCCTTGTATGATGGTGGTAGGATCGATCACGTTGCCGATAGACTTCGACATCTTTCTCTTCTTGTCATCTACTACGAACCCGTGGACGAATATTGACCTTGGAAATAAGGAATGTTGAAATTAGCAGACGTAAAATTGCTATACAGGGTGTATTTGAAGGGCTGTCAAGTATTATCATCATCATCAGCCTATAATGATCCCACTGCTGGGACACAGGCCGCCTCTACTGTGAGAGGGCGAGGGCCATAATCCACCACGCGGGCCCAGTGCGAATAGAAGTCACATATCTTCGAATTTTTGGTTCTAGGACGTCATGCCGGTTTCATCACGATGCTTTCCTTCGCCGTTTTGAGAGCAGTGGTGATGAAATATAACACAAAGTAATGCGCCTGGCGGGCTTCGAACCCACGACCTACAACTCGTAAGTCGGGTCCGGACCGATACCAATGGAGTGGTCCAGTGGTATGTCCACTGCAGCTCTCGAATTTACCCTATTTATTTACATAAGTTCTTTTTCCATTAAAAGATTGATAGCCTCATAGCCGGGCTAAGCTACCAGCATTTCCAGTTGATTTTAGCAATAATAGTGTTGTTTGTATAAAAGTCTATTTACGCTATTCACGGTATTTTTCGTTAGTGTGACCAAAGTGAAAAAAAAGATCAAATCTATAGATTCACGATCGCATATAGCTGAAAGTGTAGGAAAGTTGGAAGGAAAACAGGTGGTCATTTCAAAATCAAAATCAAATATTTTTATTTCACATAGGCCCATGAAGGCACTTATAAAACGTCGACAATAGGTGCTCGGTTCGGGTTGGTCATTTGTTGAATATTACTATAATATAATTACTATCGAAAAACCACTATTTTTTAGTCTTTCGGTTGCTTCTTGTGTTCCAAAACCACAGTGCGGTGGGCTATAAAAGGCAGAACTCACTTATAAGGCGCCTCGTCAGTCAGTGCAAGGGAAGTCAGCAACGACGCTTGGAACCATCCTGTCAGTTGGTCCACTCCCTCAGAGTACAGCTGGGCTGTGCGACCACCTAACGTGGACCAGGATAGACCTGAGTCTAGCCAGATGTCCATTATGTCCTGGGGAAACATAAAAACTGAAACTTATGCCTATTTTTATCTCCTAAGAAACTAGCATTTACAAAAACTGGACAGTTCTTTCTCTTCTTTCAATTGATCTGCCTGCCTTTTCCCAACTATATTGAGGTCGGCTTCCATTCAAACCAGATGCAGCTGGATATCAGTATTTTACATAGAGCGACTGCCTATCAAACCTCCACAACCCAGTAACTGGGTAATACGATACCCCATGGTAAAACTGGTTGTCAGACTTTAGAGCTTCTGACTAACGGTAACGACTGTCAAAGATCTACAAATGACTGTCGGGACCAACGGCTTTACGTGCTTTTCGAGGCACGGAGGAAACTCGCTATGGCAGATGGTCACCCATCCACAGACCAACTTAGGCAAGCGCGGCTTAACCCGGAAGATCGGCCTGTGCGGCTGTGATTATTTAGCCACAAGCTCCTACGTCGGTTCGGTTAATAAGTCTGATGCGAATATTAAAAGTAACCTAATCATTATTTCCATTTTTTTTACGGTGCTAATATTGTCATCAAAATGAGTCCTCTCACCCAGGCGGGACGGAAAAGACTGTCAGACTTGTACTGACTAAAATCCATGGTGATCCTTCAATAGCTCTTTACTTACCAGGGTCACGGCTACATGACAAGATAGTCGCGCGACCCCGGCAGCCTTTGCCCCTAAGGGGGCCCCCTCCGATTCTTTAAGGTGCACATCAGGGTTCACGACGCGCCGTTTAATTTCTCCACAAAATTGAAATTCCAATACTCACCTTTCCTTTAGTGACCTCGTTGGGGTCAATCTGATGGTCTTTGATGACGTCATCGGTCAGCAGTTCAGTGACGTCACAGGTCCACCACACATCAGCACCGCGTGACTCTATCAGAGAGCACAGCTTGTCTATGATGCGTCTGGAAATGACGTCTGTATACAGTATTTCTTGTGAGAGAAAAGGACGTGAATAGTTGTAACAGTAGAAGACTAGAGAATTGATGGATTGACTGTGTGATCGATAAGGGAGGAGGCTGCTGAGATAAAAGTAGAGATATACTAGAGATGCGCAAAATGTGTCAGTAAAAAGAAAATGAATGAAGTATATCTTTTCACTTGATGAAGTAGTTCATTCATTCATTCAGTACTTCATTTCGTCCAGCAAATCTGAACTAGTTCACTGGACTAGTTCACTGAACTACTTCACTGAACTACTTCACTGAACTACTTCACTGAAATACTTCACTGAACTACTTCACTGAAGTACTTCACTGAACTACTTCACTGAACTACTTCACTGAACTACTTCACTGAACTACTTCACTGAACTAGTTCACTGGACTAGTTCACTGAACTGGTGATTTAGTGAAGTGAAATCACTAGTTCACTGACTGAACTAGTGATTTAGAGAAATGATGTATTTCAATAAATCACTAGTTCAGTTATATACGTATGTCGATTTTCCTTCATACTTTAAACAGGCTAAGGACTGTCAACCTAGAAATATAGTTGTATTGGTGGTAATAGTCGTTTTGGTACTTACACTTTTGTTGTACGTCAAATAAGACTGTATTCCTTTCACTATAAAGTTCATATTACAGTGAAAAGACTAACATTTCCGTGGTCACGTGGTGGCGAGGCGCCGTATTCGCTCGTTACTTTATCAGCCGACGTTATCCGATCAGCCGACGAAGTAACACGAACATGTACGAGTGAGAGAGCGTCTTGGTTGAATGTGTGTGAATAGAGCGGGCTTATCGTCCGTCCATAGCCCATTGTGTACTCAGCCAATAGCCTTCAGCCATGCACGCGCGAAAAGAAACACCACAGACTACGTGGAGTGTAGATAGAAACACTGAATTACTAAGTGAACTAAAGACACATTTGATTGGCCAGTGAATGAATGAAAAGTTCATTTTGGGAAATGAACTAGTTCATTTAGTTCATTCGTTCGCGAACTACCCATGTCTAAGATATACAGGGTGGCCGGAACATCGAGGTCTTAAAAAAAGTAGTGTTCGAATCACCAGATGTACAGGGTTAGGGTGCTCCCACATCTATCGACGCGGAATCTTCTTTTTCCGTAGCCCTTTCCTTTCTGTCGCTTAGAACTGCCATTTGCTAGACCACCCTAACTTGTAAAGTCGACCTAGATCCTTTAGAAGGTTACAGTAGACATTATTGCTGGCTGATTTTACTTCTTTGCCGTTTTTGAGTAATTTAGACTATACATTTTTTTTTACTTCTATTGCTTCGTCGAAGAAGTTGTAGACAAAAGGAGGGAATTACAACCAAAGCTTATAGAAGAAAGGAGTAAAGGCAACTACGCCGTCCTGAACTACGATAAACTTATAGTCAAGGAAGGACAGACTCGAAATGAAAAACGTAAAAGAAACCTTTCCACCTCGCCTGCTACAACAAATCAGCCAAAGAAACAAAACTCTTTCACTAAACCAAATATAATAAATGCTTTTGACAAAATGAGGGAAAGAAGCCAATCTTTTTCAAGCCTACCTTCAAGTGAACAAAAACCATAGGAATTAACCATCAGCCACCGGGATCACGTACCACTTAAGCCTAAACCGAATTACAAAAACAAAACATTTCCCAAGCCGATTGGTCATCGTGGGAAATTAGACCACTACCCCCCAATTGAAATGCACAAACCAGAAATAGATAATTTAACGAGACTTAACATTGCTAGCTTCAACGTAAGGTCCCTATCGAAAATAGAGAGATATTTTGAACTCACATATGCACTCAGAAATGTTAAATGTGACATAATAGGGTTGTCAGAAGTGAAAAAGTTGGGTTGTCATATTGAGGAATATCATGACTACATCTTGTGCTATATCGGTCAAACAAAAGGCCTCCACGGAGTAGGATTCTTAATAACAAAAAAATACAGAAACAACATAGTAAATTTCATAGGAATCTCTGAAAGAGTAGCCCTTTTGCAATTGAAATTCGGTGAACTCTCGATATCAATAATCCAAGTTTATGCACCAACAGAGAGGTCAAGCGAAGACGAACGCAACCGATTCTATAAGGATTTAGATATGGCTCACTCTAGAACTGATGACAAAATTTTAGTAGTAATGGGAGACTTCAATGCTAAAATAGGATATCCAAGAAATGAAGATTCTTTGATCATGGGAAGGTATGGTTACGGAGAGCGTAACGAGAGGGGCGTAAGACTAATAGAATATGCCCTGGAATACAAGCTCTCAGTAATGAATACCTTCTTTAGAAAGAGGAATAGCCGGAAATGGACATGGATATCACCCGACTTTAAAACAAAGAATGAAATTGATTTCATAATGACGAACCAACCCAAACTTTTTACAAACTTTGAGGTAATCAACACATGCTTCCCTTCGGATCACAAACTTATTAGAGGCGCCATGATCCTTAAACTACCCAAGATCAGTAGAAAACACTTCAATAAGGCACCATGCATTCCAAAGACAGAACAAGAAATTAGTAATTTTATTAATAACTTAAAATCACACATTGAAAACCTAAAAGAAAAATTAAACAACGAAACCGATGTAAACACCTATTACAATATATTAGAAAATATTATCTTGAGCAGCTCAGAACAAAGCTTACGGAAAAAAGTCTACGGAAATGGACACAGAGTATTTAGCGAAGACACAAAAAAACTAATTAAAAGGCGCACTGAACTCAAACATACAAAATATAAAAATACAGATATGAAGATAGAACTTGGAAGATTATACAAAGAGACCAGCAAATCTATTCGGAAAGACTATCAAAGACATAGAGAATATGTAATAGCAAGTAACCTAAATAAGTACAGGAGTACAAAGCGAGGTTTTAAGGAGCTAAGCATTCATAAATCGTGGATACAAAAACTTAAAAAGCAGTCAGGCGAAACGAAAACAAGAGAAGATATAATTAATCATGCTACTAATTTTTACAAAAATTTATACCAAAGAAGGGACAAGGACCAACTGCATGAAACTACTAACATTATCTGTGACCACGAAACAAGCTCTGTCAAACCAATAGAAAACGGAGAAGTTTACGAATATATCAAACATTTAAAGAATGAAAAAAGCCCTGGACCAGATGGTCTTTGCAACGAAATTATCAAACTAGGAGCACCGATTCTCGTTCACTTTCTAACGGAATTATTCAATATGGTATTAGAGACCGGGACCGTACCGGCACAGTGGTGTAAATCCGACATCATACTGATATTCAAGAAGGGTGACCCATTGGACATCGGTAATTACAGGCCAATTAGTTTACTGACAAGTGTGTACAAACTATTCTCTTCTATAATATTACGACGCATAACTGAAACTGTTGAAAAGTACCAGCCGATAGAGCAAGCGGGCTTCCGTTCCGGTTTCAGTACTACCGACCACATACAGGCCTTAGAACAAGTCATAGAGAAATATCGCGAATTCAACAAACCACTATATATGGGTTTTATAGACTACTCTAAAGCTTTTGATACTATTAGCCATCACTCAATTTGGAATGCCCTGAAAATGTTCGGAGTTAACCATACATATATAAACATCCTATCATATATTTACTCAAAAAGTCAAAGCTGCGTGAAACTCGAAACTAGAGGTAAATCTATAAATATAGAAAGAGGTGTACGACAAGGTGATCCGTTATCACCGAAATTGTTCATTGCCGTGCTTGAAAACATATTTCGGAATTTAGAATCGTCACATAAAGGTATTAAAATAGGCGATCGCATCCTAAACCATCTAAGGTTCGCCGATGATATCGTTATTATAGCTGAAACGCCTGAAGACTTAGAAGACATGATGCAGACACTTGACCAAGAAAGTACAAAAATCGGCTTAGAAATGAATGCAAAAAAGACAAAAATAATGACCAATAGTCACAAAAAGCCTATCAGAGTAAATGAGAATACCATAGACTACGTCGAGAACTACATTTACCTAGGAAAGCAGATATCTTTTAACAACTCTAGCAACGAAGACGAAATCTCAAGAAGAATAGCACTGGCATGGAAAAGATTCTGGTCATTAAAGAAATCTTAAAAGGTAACTACAGTCTACAAATGAAGAAAATCGTAATGGACACCAGTGTCTTACCTTGTCTATTATACAGCTGCCAAACCTGGACCTTTACAGAAAAAATGAAACAAAAGATAACGAGCAATCAGAGAGCAATGGAAAGAAGTATTTTAAACATTAGAAAGATACAGAAAATACGAAGTGAAAGGATAAGAAAGAAAACCAAAGTGACCGATGCACTAACACATGCACTCACATTAAAATGGAAATGGGCTGGACATATTGCACTATATACCGATAGAAGATGGACCACAGAAACAACGCGTTGGAAGGGACCAACTGGAAAACGAAATGTAGGCAGACCAATAAAACGGTGGGCTGATGAAATAGTAGAAACTGCAGGAAAACAATGGATAGAGAAAGCTAAAGATAGGAACTTATGGAATAAATTGGAGGAGGCCTTCACCCAACCTGGGATCCATATCTCGAAAAAATAAAGACATAGGAGTACAAGAAAAATAAAGACGTACAACAAAGATTTAATTTAAAACAAATGTATATATTTTTATGAGATGTGGAATAAATGGCTATTTTATTTTATTTTATTATTGCTTCGTCAAAAACTAGTATATTGTAAGTATTTAGAGGCGCTCCCTCACCGCGAGCATTCACCTGTAATGTAACGTTACAGATTCGAACATGTCATCGGTGAGGGAGAACAATCGAGCTCGTCAGTCAGTACTGTAATGTAATCCTCAAAGTCGAATCTATAATGTTACATTACACGCGAATACTCCCGGTGAAGGAGCGCCTTCACGATGTTTAGGATGCAATAGACTTTTTTAGCTGCAATAGAATGTTTGATCAAAAACTTTTGGAAAAAGAAAATTAAAAAAAAAATCATACAAAATGAGAAATTGATCGAGCCCATCCCATTTTTTTATTTTTTTTCCAAAAGGTTTTGATCAAACATTATTCAGTAACATGGGCTGAATTACCTCACGAGAGGTTTTGCGCTATTAAGGCCTATTCAGACCTGAGCGATATTCGCTGCCGCTGTGGGTAGAGGTACATACATACCGCGCGTTATTCTACCCACAAGAAAAGCGAAATCCGTTTTGGTGTGAACAGTAATATTACCGCATACCCACTGGGTTTTCTCTGCCGCAGACGGTAGCGAATACCGCTTAGGTCTGAATAGGCCTTTAACGTTACACGTTGTATACGGAAAGAGATTTTTTTTAATAGCTTATGTATGACTAAATCTTTACGTTACTTACTCATCCACAACAACGTTATCCCCACTATACACGGCGGGTATAGGCACGCCCCACGCTCTCTGTCGTGAGATGCACCAGTAAGGTCGCTTCTCCAACTGTGCTCTAAAGCCTTGCCGAGACTGTTCGCTGCTGGATGGCGGTAGAATCTCCACCTTTTCTAAGGCTGCCTGTGTGTAAAGGAAACTTTATTACCAAAACTACCGGCACCAGTTGTCCGACATATGTTTAAATGCGCCCATTTGGTGCAGCCGTGAGACATAGAGTATAATGCCTACATTCTTGCTTTGATGTAATTTCACTTTTAAAAACCGGCCAAGTGCGTGTCGGGCCACGCACAGTGTAGGGTTCCGTAGTTGCCCATCAAAATACTTATGCGAACTAACTAAACTTATCCGCTGAATTTAATTTTAAAAAGAAGAATTTTCAAAATCGGTCCAGGAGTCTTTGAGAAATCGGGGATAATACATAAAAAAAAGATTACGACGAATTTAGAACCTCCTCCTTTTTTTGAAGTTAGTTAAAAATAGTTGACGATTAAAACCTACCTATCCCCAAAAAACATAAAGAAAATAAAAGCGATAAATTCACAAACACGTTGTTTTATTCAGCAGAGTTCTTACTTATCGGACATGAAAAAATAAGAGCGGGAGAACAGTTCTTTTGACACTGACTTTGACACTGACATTGACAGTTAACTATAATAGACTTTATATAGAGGGCGCATTTTCATCTCAACAAAAATAAATCCAACGCGCAGAACAGTAGGAAATACCCGTTTTAGGTACGATTCACACCAACCGGCCGGACCCGGCGGCATTTTACAATGCGGTAAAGAACATTGAAATCTATCAACAGTAAATACAGTTCATATTTGCTTGCAAAATTAGCTCCGTTACCTTGATATGTCTATTCTTACTGCGTTAACTATACTGAAAATTGACGGCTAGGTTGGTGCAGTAGCTGAGCTATTGGACTGTTGCGCTGCGTGTCGCGAGATCGATTTCCGCACAGAACCAATATTTGTATGATCTGCTAGTAGTTGTTCCTGGGCGTTTGTGTATATTGTGATATACAACATGTAACATAATTAACCCACATCCTGAAATTAGTTTGTTCAGAATCATTTACTGAATCGATTTATATCATTTTTAATATAGGTAATTTTTTATCAAAAATAATTAAAACTATGTATTACAATTATAACATAATATTCTAATTGGGGTGTCTGAGGGTGTGCGTTAATTACGTTACATGTTGTTTATGTATAAGAAATTTCTAGTGTGGTTTTTTTTTACAAGTTTTACAATAGCATTAGGTCGCAAAAATTGAAAGTATGGGAAAGGTGGTATTTGCCAAAGTTGTAGCTATCACGAAATAAAGATAAAGATACTAACCAAAGCCTTCTCCTTCAATGCAGCTGTATCAATGAACCACTGCTGGCTAGCTGTGATGATGAGGGGTTTCTTAGTCCTCCAGTCCAGAGGGTACGAGTGGATGTACTCTCCTCTGTGCAGGATGTCATCTCGCAGCCGGGAGATGACCAGCTCCTGTCCGGTGCCTAGCACTGGCTGACCATTTAGTTCAGGGTCCAAGTTGGTGTATCGACCGGCTTCATCTACGTTGCATTCCTGGGTAAACAGAGAAGAATTATTGCTGTTTGGTGGAATGGTTCCTTTTAAGATTTCATAATTATGTGCGAAACTTTTTTACGGAAAACAAATATTCAGCTGCCAGTTATACCTACTGGCAGTTGAATATTTGTTTTCCGTAAAAAAGTTTCCGAAGATGCCGAACACGGTCGCGGGATTATTTCCTTGCCGTGACCCCGGAACATAACAGGCTATTGAAGGACACCGTAGATTTTAGTCAGTACGAGTCTGGCAGTCCCTCCCGCCCTGTCAGGGGTGGGAGGACTCATTTTATGATTTTGCAACGTAAAAAAACAAAAAAAAAGTACTTACTTGGCATGTGTTCGGCATCTACAGATTTATTAGAGACCAATGCAACATGAGATCCGTTTCACCGCCTACCGTGGCGTTGCGCGGAGCCGTGTGTTAATGTTAATCGACTGAGCGGTGTGGTCTGCGCGTGGAGGCAGGACACCGGGCGGCGCTTGCGCAGGCGAGTCAGCGACACTCGTTACGATCAAATTCGGGAAACTTACAGCTAAGTACAATTTTCCAATGGGGATGGCAACTGGAGAATTAATGGCGCTAGCATAGCTAGTTCCCAGCATCGTCATTGGTTCAAATTTATAGGTACTTAAAATAGTACTACCTCATTGGTCGGGTTAGGACCTAGCTATGGTGGCGCCATCTACAATTAGCTTTGACTGGCCTTCCCCATCGATAAATATTTAAAGGCCATTATACAAGTTTCTCCAGATAAATTATTATAATAACTACTTACCACCGTCATATTATTCTTCAGCGCCACGAGGAAGTCTTCAGGCCCGTGCGCCGGCGCAGTGTGCACCAGCCCGGTACCCTTGCCATCCGTCACGTGGTCTCCTTCCAGGAATGGAAGGGTTTGCTTCACAAGCTTGTTGAAGTAAGTGGTGCCTTGGAGGTGATGACCTAAGGAAGAATATAATGATGATCTTTTGAACTTCTTCAATGGATCAAGTTGGTCTAACTGCATTTCGAGTGCACATTGACTGTGCTGCTTGCAGTCAGTGTGCAGTCGTTGGAACTGCACACTGACTGCAATCAAGCTGTACAGTTAGGGAGCTTCTCCCATGACGCGATGCGACGAAATTGGACCGATTCTAAGTACAAGTGAAATTCTACCTTACCACTACGACATATCTAATCTAATATCTAATATCTTTAAACGAGCAATTCTTGTATATTTATATGTATATAATCAGGATCTCGGAAACGGCTCCAAGGATTTTCATGAAAGTTACAGAGTAGAGGTTTTTCGGCTCAAGAAATCGATTTATCAAGGTCCCAGGTTCGAGAAAAGCTCGGTTCCCAAGATATGGACATTTTAAAAACCGAGCGATGCTCGGTCAACCAGATATTGACATAAAAAGTGCGATCTAAAGGTAGATGAAAAACAAAACACGATCGCCACTACGACGTCAAGTGAATCGAATAGCATCATAATATCGTAGTAGCAAGGACGATTTTCATTTTTAATTAGTAGAAATCACGTTATGGGTAAGATTAGGGATCTTACCCCTAACTTTCAAAAGGTATTTCATCACCACTGCTCTCATAGCAGTGAAGGAATAAAATACTTCGTGAGGAGTATCCTAAAACCAAAAAATTCAAAGACATGTAATGTCTACCAATACGCACAGTACTGGCATTATGGTTTAGTGCCCACTCCCTCTCCAAGAGAGGAGGCCTTAGTCCCAACAGTGGGAATAGCGAACTGTCGAATCGATCGCAGCGCGCGTTATGGCAGAGATGTGATAGAACTCGGAACTTTCGAGAGCGTTGTGTCAAGTTTAATAAGCACCACAACCTTTTGAAGTACTTTTTTTAGAGTTTATTATTTTTTTTATGAAAAACCCGTCCCGAAATAATGTGGTGACATGACAACCAAAGTTACCGCCAAACAGTCAAACTCCGTAATTGATTATGGCCTAAGTAGTCTGTTATGGTCGCACGTACAAGACTTATGTCGAAGACATCTACAAGTTACAGTTACGAATTTTAAAAACAATTTTACCCACAAGAATAAAAAATGAATTCCAAGACAATGACTCAGGTTTATTTAAGCACTATAAGATTGTAAATGTCTTTGACAAGGTACGCTTACGTGTTATAAGCGAGAATTATCATAACATAAGTAATATTCGTAAATACGAAAGGCTAAAGTCGTTGCGTTGTTTGTCGTACCTACCAAAGTATATTGTACCTAAATGGAATAATGTATATGGAGCACGGACGTGGGAATGCATGCTGCCATCTTACATGAATGAATTACCGCTTGAGACCTGTAATGCACTTAATGCAAAGAACTGCTCTAAAGTACTGAAGAGATACTTTCTACATTGTGAGCCGATCTAGAAAGTGTCTCTTTAAGTGACGTCTTAATTATAAGCCGCTAATCTGTAAACGTTATGTTATGGCACCGAGTTGCTGTGTCTGCCCATTCCGCTGTTAAACCCGCGATGGTTTTTGCGGTATGTTGTATTTCAACAAAATGTTATTGGAAAATAAATGGGAAAAAAAAAACATGCAAGCTTAGCTAAACAGTCAAACTTACCGTCAAACTCGGCAACAATTCTTGCCTCAACTTTCAACAGCTCCTTCAAGGCGTCTACCAGGCTACTGGCGACGATCAAGTAGTCAGGTCTACCGCTCAGAGATACGAGGCTGTACTTCAACTGAGGGTTGTAGCAGATCGCGCGGTTCGCGACCAAGGTCCAAGGTGTGGTCGTCCAGATTATGGCTGATAGTTTCTTTCTAGAAAGAATATGATTTGTGTCTCGGATCAAATAATAGGCAGCTCGCGTGTTCTGAGCGTTCTTCTTAGAACACGCGAGTGGGTCCACCAAAGTTAATACAAAATCAAATCGAATTACATTCCATAATGCTTTCTTTGTTTTTGAGAACAACTTTTACAATGGTTAAAGACATGTGACGGCATATTTTGACGCGTAGCTTGGTACTGTCATCACTTTGTACTAGATTTTGATTTTGTATTAACTTTGGTGGAACCACTCACGTATTCTGAGCGCTTTATCTGCCTATTACTTTGATCTGAGATTTGTGTATTCTTTTCTAGCCAATAAAAAAAAAAATTGTTGCTCATTTACGCCTAAACAACTGAATGGACTTGGTGCACAGATTGGATAGATTTTAGCAAGATTTTATGTTAAGGTGGAGGTAATTTTCGAGATTTAGCAGGCAAAGCTGCTAGCAACAGCTAGTTCTTAATAACCTAGGAGGATTTCATTAATCCATTTGAAAAAAACTTTTGTTAAACCAACTTCAAATAATTTGGGCCAAGGATAGATAATTGTTGACTTACATAAAAGACAGCAGCAACCATGTGGTGCGACTACTTACCCTTTTACTGCATTCTTCATTACTTCAGGGATATTTTCCACAGGGAATGTGACATACACTTCTGTACTCTTATATTGAGGATCATACTCCAACTCTGCCTCTGCTAATGCTGTTCTGAAAGGAGATAGGAAAAGTATTGTAGTACTGTATGTCAAAATCACAGTAAACTTTATTCTCATTACTTTATGGTTGCTAATAGGTTGCTTATACAAGTCAAGTCTAGGAAACCTATTGATGATCCTTATTTCAGAGACAATAAGGTAGCTGTTCAACTGCTATTGTCACAGTTATAATTACTATGCATAAGTGAAAACTAACCTTGAAGAAGGTGACCAATAAACAGGTTTTAATGCCCGAAATATTAACCCAGATTTATACATCTTATGGAACTGCTTCAACTGATTCTGTACATAATCCTTATTTAGCGTCAAGTAACATTGGTCATCCCAGTCGGCCATTACACCCCATTTTTTAAACGCATTTTTCTGTCTCTCCACCGTTTCTAATGCAAAAGTTCGGGCAATTTCTCTGATGTGCACCGGGTCAGATATCTGGCTGTTTTTTGAAGTTTTCTTGGCCTTTTGTAGAGCTTTGAGCTCTATGGGTAGACCGTGACAGTCCCAGCCAGGGACGTAGTGAACGCGGTTCCCTTGAAGTACTTGGCTTCGGTTGTTTATGTCTTTGATTATCTGGAATGTGTACAATGTTCTTAATTTAAATATTTTATAATAAGGAGCGAGTCTATTGCCAACAACCAGGCGCTCTTTGGCTTCAACTGATAATTCTTGATACAAAAACCCAATTAGCCTTTGCTCAACCTGGGAATACAATTGAGGAAGCTCTGCCTACATACACAGCAGTAGATCTTGGAACGTTACCATAACGAGGCAAAGTGAAAAGTTCAAAATTTTAAAGTAAAGATAGAGAGAAGTAATTTCAAAGACAGAGTTTTTAATTTTTATGGAAGTACCTTATTCACAGCATGACCCATATGCAAGTCTCCATTGGCGTACGGTGGCCCATCGTGTAATACAAATTCCGGGCCTTTCAGATGTTTCCTTTGCCAATTATATAGCTCGGCAAATTGTGCAGTCTAAAAATGAAGTATTATAATTTGGTTAACAATAAATAAAGTTACAATCATTGAAATTGGGTGTTTGAAGGAATTTTCAACAAAATAAGATGTTGAATTTTATAATTAAACTCGTTTTCCTAAGTTTTTAAGTCATTTTACCTTTTGAATTTGCTCTTTTATTGCGTTGCTGGATCGAGCTGGAAAATTGGTCTTTGGGGAGAGTATAGTATGAGAATACGTCTTTGTCTTCGGCGCAGCTGTACTTTTTACACGCATACAACTTGTGCAAGTCCATTTTGATACAATTCTTCTGTATTTATAACACAAAATGTTTGAATTTTTCGCAAAATACATTTTCAGAGGTTATCTTGTTATGACAGCTTGTGTGTGACGTTTTCTGTTTTAATGTTGGTACTTTCGTATGGTTTGTCTATGCTCAGAACTGTTCGATTTTACGTAAAATATTTTAACAGACGTCGCGCAGTAGCTCAGGCTCCCAGGTTTAAAAAATATCTTTGGCAATTCAAACTGTGAAAAGAACGAACTTAATGCAATCCGTTCAGAAATGTTAAAAGGTGTAATATCATATAGTTTCCGAACGAATGGAACACTCTTTTGACATACGCCTTTGGACTTTTTGGCGGGCTTTTGAAAAGGGCGGTCTAAAATAATTTGTTTAAACCTATTTAATTTATTTTGTTAGTTATTTAGTGTAGTAAGTTGTTTTATATCTTAGATTAGTGTGTAATTATATTGTAGGTGTATATAGCGGTAAGTTTTTTCTGTTTTTTTATCTTTGTAAATTGTAAATATGGACGTTGAGCCGGAGCCTCCCGACATTCCTCCCGACAAGAATCCTCTAATAACTTTGATCGAAGCGGATAAATTTATTAATGCTTCTGTTTCTCACGACTCCTTGAAGAAAATGAATTCTCCTATTAGTAGTAAAGGACCGAAACCGAAAAAAATGATAGGTACTCCAATCTTCAAGCACAGTACCAAACATCAACATAATATTTCGAAACAAAAGTCAATCCTCATACAAAATACTGTGCATTCAGATCAACCCATTGTTTCCAATAACACAAATAGCACTATGGATTCAGAGCAGGACATAACAGACCTTAATCATAGTCGAAATTTTTATACTGAAAAGGACACTGGTCCTTATTTAGTCCATGTGGAGTATGTTGCGACAGATGCCCACAGTGGCGCTAACCTACACCCTATTAAGTTCGGTCATTTCTTGTTTAAGAATAATTTAAGAAATCTTTTGAAAGATGGTATCAAACGATTAGGTCGTAATAGGTTGGCCATTTATTTTCAAGAAGCAGAGGCGGCGAATTTGTTCCTGTCAAATGAGCTCCTAACTCGACATCATTACAGAGCTTACATTCCTACTTTCAATATTAATAAACTGGGTATTGTTAGAGGTATCCCAGTTGATTGGACTCATAAGGAAATTGTGGAAAACATTCAGGTTCCCTCTGATTTTGGAGCAATCATCAAATCACGTCGAATGAGTCGTAAAGTGGCAGCGTCTGAGGGTTCTGTTTGGGTCCCAACTCAGACAGTTGTTCTCACATTCGACGGACAGAAACTTCCATCACATGTTTATTCTTTTTTTACCTCAATACCTGTAGAACAATATTTTTTTCCTACTATTCAATGCTTTCATTGTTGTCGATATGGTCATACTCGTGTGAAGTGTCGCAGCCAACCGCGTTGCTTCAAATGTGGCAATAATCATGATGGCGCTAACTGCACTAGTGAAGACTTCATGTGTTTAAACTGTTCAGGTGCTCATATGAGTACAAATAAAATCTGCCCTGAGTATGAAAGACAGACAAAGATTAAGAGACACATGTCTCTTAATAATGTGTCATATTTAGAAGCTTCCAATCTATTTCAACCAAGCAAAAGATTGTTTTCTGAGGTGGTGTCCACTGAAGCCACTTCAGAAACCAAACCTCCTGGTGGCAGTCCTTCCAAGTCCTTTTCATATACAAAAACAATAACAAGTACTAAAAAACCAAACAAACCTTTGCAAAAAGGGTATGATAAAGTTGCTCATAATAATTTAATTAAAGATTACAATGTTCCAACTTCAGTTAACGGTGGTGCTCTTCTTAACAGTGCGGAATATGTAAAAACACAAGATAATGACGTCATCAATAATTTATTAACCACATTAATGACTATTATTTCTAATTCTTGTTTACCGGACCACGTTGCAGTAAAAATAATTAATGATATTACCTTCTCTATATATAAACACTTAAAACATGGATCAAATTCTTCAGTGGAACTGTAGAAGTTTACAATCTAAATCATCAGAAATTATTTATCTAAAAAACAAATTTAACATTTCTCTGATAGCTATATCAGAATCCTGGTTGAAACCAAATTCTAGGTTTCATATTTCAGGTTTTAACATAATTAGAGATGACAGAGCTGATGGTTGGGGTGGCTCTGCTCTTCTAGTTAGGAAAAATTGCATTTTCTCTTCCATCCAACTGCCATCTTTTTCCAACGATATATTGAATGCAGTTGCCATCCGTATGGGTGGCATAACTTATGTGTCTACATATATAGCTCGCAAGGATCCATCTGTTATATCGGTTTTGAAGCGCATTATTCAATTTGTTCCTCCTCCGGTGATAGTATTAGGAGATTTCAATGCTCATCACAGTCTTTGGGGTGCTCCTAATGACGATGTTGTTGGAGTTCGCATAGCTGAACTTATTGACGATTTGGATTTATGTGTGCTTAATGATGGGTCCCCTACACGCTCTTTTGTTCCGGGGCAGTCTCCGAGTTATGTCGATATTTCATTATGTTCTTCATCTTTGTTCCCCAGCTTTACGTGGAAACGTTTGAATACTTCACATGGAAGCGACCACTACCCAATTCTCCTCTCAAAAGCCACATCGAATTGTCGAATTTCACCACTGCCGCCTTTGTTAAAATACAAACTTAATAATAATTGTGACTGGGAATCGTACAGTTCCGGGTTAGATGATAGAGTTAAAGAGTTTCCGCAGGTTTCTCGAGAAAATGTCGAACATTGTTATCATCTGTTGACATCAACAATGTTGTCACTAGCAGATGAATTTTTTCCCACTAAATGTCTTTCTAAGGGTAAAATCCCTTCGCCGCCTTGGTGGGATAAGGATTGTACTGAAGCTGTTAAAAAGATAGAGCGAGAGCCTGTGAACCCCAGACCTACGTCATTTTATAAAGGCTGAAAGTTTGTCAGCGGATGCTCCCAACACTGGTAAGAACGATGGACCATTATGGAGTTTGGGTAATAGTGGCTTTGGCAGGTAAACGGTACTGAAGGTGCGTAAAATGTAAGTTAACTTACGTCATAGTATAAAAGCTGATTTTTATATATAATACTCGGGTAGTAAGTAGATGATGTTTCCTCAACAGCCAGACACTTATCATGGTGGCAACCCCTTGCCAGACACCCTTAATGTTCAAGAAATTATATAAGTTTACTTACGTCATAGTATAAAAGCTGATTTTTATATATAATACTCGGGTAGTA
This sequence comes from Agrotis segetum, assembly GCA_036375495.1. Taxonomy (NCBI): domain Eukaryota; kingdom Metazoa; phylum Arthropoda; class Insecta; order Lepidoptera; family Noctuidae; genus Agrotis; species Agrotis segetum. Next base: position 259,829 of record JAQSVV010000128.1, read on the forward strand.
AGTAGATGATGTTTCCTCAGCAGCCAGACACTTATCATGGTGGCAACCCCTTGCCAGACATCATTAAAGTTCACGAAATTATAATTTAACTTACGTCATAGTATAAAAGCTGATGTTTATATATAATACTCGGGTAGTAAGTAGATGATGTTTCCTCAGCAGCCAGACACTATCATGGTGGCAACCCCTTGCCAGACACCCTTAATGTTCAAGAAATTATATAAGTTTACTTACGTCATAGTATAAAAGCTGATTTTTATATATAATACTCGGGTAGTAAGTAGATGATGTTTCCTCAGCAGCCAGACGTTTATCATGGTGGCAACCCCTTGCCAGACACCATTAAAGTTCACGAATTATAATTTAACTTACGTCATAGTATAAAAGCTGATTTTTATATATAATACTCGGGTAGTAAGTAGATGATGTTTTCTCAGCAGCCAGACACTTATCATGGTGGCAACCCCTTGCCAGACAACCTTAATGTTTAAGAAATTATATAAGTTTACTTACGTCATAGTATAAAAGCTGATTTTTATATATAATACTCGGGTAGTAAGTAGATGATGTTTCCTCAGCAGCCAGACACTTATGATGGTGGCAACCCCTTGCCAGACACCCTTAATGTTCAAGAAATTATATAAGTTTACTTACGTCATAGTATAAAAGCTGATTTTTATATATAATACTCGGGTAGTAAGTAGATGATGTTTCCTCAGCAGCCAGACACTTATCATGATGGCAACCCCTTGCCAGACACCATTAAAGTTCACGAAATTATAATTTTACCTACGTTATAGTATAAAAGCTGATTTTTCTTCATGACTTATAGTATCGATTTGCTTATCATAATTTTGTGAACTTTAATGGTGTCTGGCAAGGGGTTGCCACCATGATAAGTGTCTGGCTAATGAGGAATCATCATCTACTTACTACCCGAGTATTATGTATAAAAATCAGCTTTTATACTATAACGTAAGTAAAATTATAATTTCGTGAACTTTAATGATGTCTGGTAAGGGGTTGCCACTATGTTAAGTGTCTGGCTAATGAGGAAATATCATCTAATTACTACTTTTAAATATAAAAATCAGCTTTTATACTATAACGTAGGTAAAATTATAATTTCGTGAACTTTAATGGTGTCTGGCAAGGGGTTGCCATCATGATAAGTGTCTGGCTGCTGAGGAAACATCATCTACTTACTACCCGAGTATATATAAAAATCAGCTTTTATACTATGACGTAAGTAAACTTATATAATTTCTTGAACATTAAGGGTGTCTGGCAAGGGGTTGCCACCATCATAAGTGTCTGGCTGCTGAGGAAACATCATCTACTTACTACCCGAGTATTATATATAAAAATCAGCTTTTATACTATGACGTAAGTAAACTTATATAATTTCTTAAACATTAAGGTTGTCTGGCAAGGGGTTGCCACCATGATAAGTGTCTGGCTGCTGAGAAAACATCATCTACTTACTACCCGAGTATTATATATAAAAATCAGCTTTTATACTATGACGTAAGTTAAATTATAATTTCGTGAACTTTAATGGTGTCTGGCAAGGGGTTGCCACCATGATAAATGTCTGGCTGCTGAGGAACATCATCTACTTACTACCCGAGTATTATATATAAAAATCAGCTTTATACTATGACGTAAGTAAACTTATATAATTTCTTGAACATTAAGGGTGTCTGGCAAGGGGTTGCCACCATGATAAGTGTCTGGCTGCTGAGGAAACATCATCTACTTACTACCCGAGTATTATATATAAAAATCAGCTTTTATACTATGACGTAAGTTAACTTACATTTTACGCACCTTCAGTACCGTTTACCTGCCAAAGCCACCATAACCCAAACTCCATAATTGGTCCATCGTCTTACCACTGTTGGGAGCATCCGCTGACAAACTTTCAGCCTTTATAAAATGACGTAGGTCTGGGGTTCACGGGCTCTTGGGCTAAGAGGAAAAAGGCAGAGAAATTATGTAAAGATCAGCTTGACATGAATTCTTTTTTGCAGTTTAAAAATACGTCAGCAGCGACTAAAAGGCTTTTGCGTAAAAAGAAATTAGAGGGATGGCAAAATTTCTGTTCGTCTCTTTCTCCCGACTCGCCGATTTCATTAGTTTGGAACAATGTGAAACGTTTCAAATGTTCAAAAGCGATCAGTTCACAATCTTCCTTCTCTCTCGAATGGGTTACACCATTTATTTCTAAAATTGCCCCTACTTCTGTTCCTAATGTAAATCAAATTCCCTTCACATACAGTCAATCTTCAGATTCTGGGAATAGTCCCTTTTCAATAAATGAATTTAAGCTAGTTTTAAAACACGTGTCGGATTCTGCTCCTGGAGAGGATGGCATTCCATATTCCTTTATTAGGAACTGTAAAGATGATACTTTAGTTTTTATTTTAGATATTATTAACACTATTATAGACTCTGGGATTATTCCCAGTTCTTGGAAAAAACATATTCTTATCCCAATTTTAAAGCCTAATAAGGATCCTTCAGATCCTTCATCATACAGACCGGTATCTTTATCTAGCGTGTTTGCAAAGCTTGCGGAACACCTAATCAAAATGAGGCTTGAATGGCACTTTGAACACAATAATATTTTACCCCAGTCTCAGTTTGGTTTCAGAAGAGGAAAGGGAGTAGCAGACAATTTAAATATTTTCACTACAGATGTTTTGTTATCCTTTAGTCAAAATAAATCGATGGTAGCTGCTTTTTTGGATATAGCGGCGGCTTATGATAACGTGGATTTGGTCATTTTAAAATCAAAACTGGAAGCTTTACAAGTTCCTTCAAATTTTTGCAATTTTATTTTTAATCTTTATTCGGATCGGACTGTCACAGTTAGAGTTGCTGGTTGTTCGTGTCCTTCGAGAGTTTTGTGGAACGGTGTTCCCCAGGGCACAGTTTTAAGCCCGCTATTGTATGATATTTATACAAAAGATTTAGAAGCAGTTATAAATCCATGCTCAATTCTGCAATACGCTGACGATATTGTAGTCTACTCCTCTCATTCATCAATTGAAACAGCAGCTATTAATGTCGAAAAATCTTTGACTAGTCTAGTAGAGTGGCTCGATGATCATCGCCTACAATTGTCGGTGAAGAAAAGCGTCGTTGTACCCTTTACTTGCATTCGTAATATTCCTCCGGTTTTTATAAAAGTTAATGGTTTTACTCTTCCAAATTCCACTGAAGTAACATTTCTCGGCTGTAAACTCAACTCTAAATTCAATGGTACCTCGCATATTAAACATATTATTAGTAAATGTGAGAAAAGTATAAACTTGATCAGAGCTCTTGCAGGCGTATGGTGGGGAGCTCATCCTTTTACCTTGCGACTAGTATATAATGCGTTGGTTAAAAGTAATTTAGATTTTGGAACATGTTCGCTACCTCTGGTCAGTAAAACGGAGCTGCTTAAATTAGATCGATTACAGTCTAAATGTCTCCGCATTATTGTAGGTGCAATGAAGAGCACACCAGTTGTGGCGTTACAGGTTGAATGTGCTGACCCTCCCCTATATCTTAGACGTCAATATCTGTGTGACCGTTACTTAATTAAGGTGTTTCAATCTAGCACACATCCTTTAATTCCTAAAATTAAAGATCTTTACAAACTAATATCAGATGGGAATCACTTTTGGGTCTCGCGTCCCATACCGAACATCATAGAAGGCTATAAAAAGATAAAACATGTTGAACACAATATTAAAACATATCCTGTTCATCCGATCTATTCAGTTCAATATGATGTCCTTATATTTAAACCTAATATATTTCTGTCCACCGGTGTAGGGAGAAACTGTTCTGATCCAAATGGTAAACTTGCCTCATTTCTCTCAAAAAATGCACTAGGGGCTGAGGTTTTTTTTACTGATGCTTCGAAATATGAGGGACATGAGTCAGTGTCAACTGTGGGTGCTGCATTTATTAGACATAACACAGGACATTTTAAATTGTATAAATATTCTTCATTTCTTTCCACCTTTTCCGGTGAGTGTTTAGCTATAAAACATTGTATTGAATACATAATCAGTGAAAAAATCAAAAATTCTATTATTTTTAGTGACTGTTTGAGTGTTCTACAATGTCTTCTCTCTAATCCATTTGACAGGAGCAATTTGTCCCCTATTATCATTTTGATCAAATCCTTATTAAAGAACTGCTACGAATTAGGCTTAACTGTCGCATTGGCTTGGATTCCGGGTCATTCTGGAATAGAAGGCAATGTGACAGTGGACCAGCTTGCAAAATTGGCTGCGAAGCAGGGTCTATGGATCCCGGATGTGTACTGTGGAGATCTGTTGCAATCAATTCCATTAACGTCTCTGATTAATAATTGGTCTCAGGTTTGGGATTGTGAGAAAACTAAGGGTCAATTCTATAAATCACTTCAACCTATCATTAATTTAAAACCATGGTTCAGTAAGTTAAAACTAAATAAGAAAATAACTTCTATTCTTGCTCGACTAAGATTTGGTCATTGCTCTTCAGCTGTGCATCTTAACAGAATAGGGGTGTTTGATTCTCCCCTATGTGACTGTGGTGTCGGAGAAGATGGTGATTTAGTCCATATTCTTTTTAATTGCTCGAAATATAATTCCTTTCCGTTATATGACTTCCTTATTATGTATAAAGCTCCCCTTCCTTGTAATCTGTCTTCCATCCTTTCTTTGTCTAATAAGTTATATGTTTCATGTCTTAGTAAATTTATTTCTTTTCACAACATTTCCTTATAGTAAAAAATTTAAAATTTTATTATTACATATATTTATTTATTGCCCATCCTAAAACATATCCCGTCATAATTCGCCAAACTCCCTCCTCCCATGTTTAATTTTCGCAACACTCGACTCTGGCAACAATGGCGAAGGCCGCTTGCCACAATCAAAAAAGAAGAAGAAGACATACGCCTTTCAAAACAACACATGTTTTGCGCGTATTTCCTTAGATTTTCCATAATTACCACGCTGCAATCTAATTAACACTTCTCCAAAATGGTAAAGTATCGTGCTGTGTTCTTATGAGCACAATTTTACTAAGTAATTCTCTTTTATTCCGTAGTAAATACCTCATAACCTAATTTCAGCCGAAGACAAAAAAGAAATTCATAGATCGTAAGAAAGCGGTGACGTTCAACCTGGTGCATCGTTCGCAAAGGGATCCCCTGGTGGCTGACGAGACTGCCCCACAACGTGTGCTAGTGCCTGTCAGTGCTAACGTGCCTCAGAAAAAGGAGAAAGACCCTGTGAGTATGACACAAAACAAACTCTTTGGACATTTTTTCATTATTTACTATTTTATTCGAAAACTAATCAAATCAGAATTTATTAAGATTCTAAATCTAAAGCAGTGGTTGATGATTTGTCCAGGAAAGAAACATATTATTTATTTTATTTTTATTTTATTTTATTGGGACATAAAACAGTTACATGTTACAATTTTAGTAAACAACGAACTAGAGTAATAGAGGTAAACATGTAACCCACACCAATGTCCGCGGAATAAACTATTGCGGAGAAATAGAGATAGACCACGCATCTACAAGAGGCAAATTAGGAAAGGATGAAATAATTCATTATTGTGCAATTATATTCCCCATATAGCTTCAAAAGTCTAATTTAAGACTAAATAATTATGTAAATCTTCTACAAATCAATATTTTTCTCAAGAGAAAATTAAATTGTTTTTTACATAAAACAATCATGTTCACAGGACCTAACTCCAGAGCAGAGGAGAGAGGAACAGATTAAGTATGGAATATACTTTGATGATGATTACAACTACCTGCAACATCTCAAAGACTCCAGAGAAGTCACTCTTGTGGTGCAGCCTGTGAGTATCTATGGTTTTATTTTTTTTTTATTTTTTTTGTACCTTAGTCTAGGTCATGGCTACAAAGACAAGGTTGGTGATGGAGCAAGCCTACCCAGAAAAAGATGAGATGAGGTTGCAAGCGTTCAGAAACACAGACACAGGCAGAGAGTTCCAGTCTTTCACTGTTCACATTATAAAAGACATTTGGAAGTTCTTAGTGCGAATTGGTGGAATAGCAGTTAAGTCCAGAAAACAACCAAAATTTTGTGAAAAATTAATCTTCCTTTGCTGAAACTCAACAGTTGCTTTAATATCACTTCAGAAATCATAATTAAGTATTAGAAATAGTTCTCCCGCTCATCCATATTTTATCCTCACATATTGTCATACAGAAACCCATCCACAAACGCAAGGAGAAATCAACAGAGGCTACCGGGGATGATGTACCTATTCCAGTGACAGAGGCTCTCAATCTGCCCAGCTCAGTGTTCGCTTCAGAAGTTGAAGAAAATGTTGGACTGCTCAACAAAGCAGCTCCACAAGGTACTTTATAAAAAAAATCTAATCATCTATCTATTTCAAGTAGGCCAGTTACACGCACTTTTGAATTGTCAAAATACAAAAAATAAAAACAGTTCGAAAATAATTATGGTGCTACAGTCCAGTCAGAAGACATAATAACTGTGAAAGTACAATTCAAATGCATAGATCTTCATGGATACTCTTTTTCAATGGCCAAAATAAAATAAAAACAACAATTTTATATTAAAAAAAAAAAACACTTCTAGTTTCATGTTTTCTTTAAAAAATACAGCTCCCTATGAATTTTTAAAAAGGATTTTGGGAGGACTGGTAAATGATAATGATAATTATTTTGCAAGTTGGTTGTTAAAAAACACTTTTACACGTCATATGATATTTTTTTAAAGCTAGATGAGGCCGGTGTTTCATACCTGACTACTCTGAGAAGAAACATCCGATCTGGTATTGGTTAAGCAGGATATTAAGGCACTGGAAGGCAATGGGCATCCTAAGGAACAGGGTGGATTTTTAGTCAGTAAGGCTGAAGCCAGACAAGAGTAAACTTTTGAGTTGAGTCCCCTAACTTCGTGTTCTGAAACAATGCAGACCACTCATTTTGAGTCGCGAAAGACTTTCTATGAAACGAGCAGGGAAATAAAAAATACGCTCGTCTGGCTTTAGCTTAAGGCGATTCTCACACTGCCCCGCATGATGCAGCCTAGCGCGTGGATGTTAATACAGTCTAACACACAGAAAATGCATCCACGCGCGTTCATGCGGATGCGGTGCGTGTTTTCCATACAAACGGAGACACGCATACGCATCCACGCGCTACGGTGCATCATGCGGTGCCCCGCATGAGAATCGCCTAAAAGTCCAATCCCTTCCATTCCACACAGGTTAGCGGGACTCAATTTATTGATGATTTAATCATGTCAAAAAAAAAGTGTTTTTTTTTCAATCATGTGGATAGCCGAACCTGACTAAAGAATAGGGAGAAATACTCAAAGAAGTTTCTTTCATAAAAACTTTTTTTATTATTCATTTTTTTTTATTACGTTTTATAGGTCTGTGCCTGGATCTGGATCCAGAAGTTGTCGCGGCGCTGGATGATGACTTCGACTTTGATGATCCTAACAATGAACTGGAGGACAACTTTATTGACCTGGCTATGGCTGAAGGTAAGTTGTTATAACTCACGGACATGATTGTATTGTATTGTTAGGGGCTCCCTTTTCCGCATTTGGACTCGTAGGTGGTCCGTTATGCGTGAGGTGTATGAGTCAACCCAGCTCCTTCCAGGAGCTCAGAAGTCTCCTGGGACGTTCACAGGTTTCTTGGAGCGCCCTTAGAATGCCAAAGTTTTGTGCCCATTGGTTAGCAACGCCCTCGCATTCCAGGATTACGTGGGTTGCCGTTTCATCCGCGTTCAGACAGCCCCTGCACAACGGGCTGTCTGTCGCGTTAATGGTAAACAGATGTTTGTTGAGTGGGCAGTGACCAGTGAGCATACCCACCACAACTCATAAGTCTGTTTATTGGAGACTGAGATGTCTGCTGGTCAGTCGCGGTGTTAGTCACGGACATGATATTGTACCTTGTTTTTCCCAAAGAATAAAATTAAGCAATGGTTTTAGTTACTATTTACATTTAAAATTATTGAAAAATACTGTTTTCCAATCTCGATTTAAAAACATATCTTTTAAATTAGGAGTGTAATGGTTCTATTTTAAATATTGTTAAGGTAGGTTACAAGCACATAATTCGTGTAGTGTGGACCGACTACAAGCCTCGAAGGAGCGCGCTTCGACCGTTAGGTTCGTTCTCGCCTGTGCCGTCTTGTCGGTTTTTTTTATGAATACGAAGGCTTCGAGGAGAGTTATTATTGTAGGCTGGTTGCACGTCCACACTTGTCACTGCGAGTCGAGCGGCTAGGCACAACTCGGCTCGTGATCGGCACCATAACATAAGCCACCTTTACGGGTCGTTCACGACATTGCCGCTGTGAGCGGTGACTTGGTGGGGCGGCGAGTGATAATCAAATGTGTAGAAATAGTCCGCGAAATCGTGTACTTACAAAGTAACCAATGTCTTATTGGCGTCGCCCCGCACACAGCTTAGACCGGTTCAACGGGCCGTTAGATCTTAAATCATGATAAAAAATCCTATATTAATCACATTTATAATTTTTTAAACAATAAACACTCTTACAATTATTTCGTAGTTAAATCCCAATAATAATCATACAACTAATTTCAGGAGGATCAGATGATGAAGAATATGAAGATGATGAAGGTGATAGCATGTCAGACAATGGCAACTCGGACAAGGCGTTCGCGTCTGACCTCGACTCTGATGATGACAGCGACTCGGTATGTTGTTGTTGAGAAACTATAAGCATTTATTTCAAATTGCTCGGTTCCTATTGGACATAGCGTGATATTACATAAATTCATAGCCTTTAAGGCTTCTTTGATAAATGAACTATCCACCACAAAAATATTTTTTGAATTCGGACCAGTAGTTCCTCAGATAAGCGAGTTCAAATAAACAAACACTTCAGCTATATACATTTTATTTCAAAAAGAGCTTTTATGCTTTTACTTACATTTGACAACTGTCTCGACACGAACATAAGGGCGTTGCGTCGCCGCTCCGCAAAAATTTCGCCGCACTAGTATGAGGGGAAGTCTATACGGTGCGGCAAATCGCCGCATGCTCGCGTCGTTAGTCATATATGAAGTTGTAAAATGCAATCAGTCTAAGTCAATTATAGAGAACATTTTTTTCATCACTTTTCATTTTCTTAAACATCTATACTAATATTATAAAGAGGTAACATTTGTTTGTAAGTTTGTATGTAGGGGGTAATCTCCGGAAGTAATGAACCGATTTAAAAAATTCTTTTACTGGTAGAAAGCTACATTATCCGTGAGTGCTATAGGCTATAAATTAAAAAGATATTTATTGCCCAACGAAGTGGGCACGGGTCAGCTAGTTTCCAATAATCTTAGAACAAACATTGTTCAGTAACATGGGCTGAGTTACCCCACGAGAGGTTTTGCGCATTATACGTTACACATTGTATATCGGGGTCAAACAGTTTTGAATGTGGTTCAATAGTGCGTAGGAGTTTTAATCCTTTCTCTATGAGGTCGCTGATTGAGCGAGTCCATCCAACTAAATAGATAGATAGATAGATAGAATACTCTTTATTATGCACACCATACAAATTACAAATATAAAGAATATCTTACACATAGGGTGACACAATGGGCGGTCTTATCGCTAAAAGCGATCTTTTCAAGACAACCTTTGGATGGATTTGAAGAGAAGGGAGAAACAGTACTGTAGGTAGTCTTTGGTGTACCATTTGCACATAAAAATAAATACCTGTAAATAGGTACCTTTTTTAAATAAAAAAATACCTATAGCCTCAAAAAAAATTGTCTATGGCATTCTATAGTAATTGCCTACCCGCCAACTTAGATGTGGTAAATTTATAATTTCTAATCATATTTTTCTTTCTACCAGGGTGACAGAAAAAACAGAGGTGTCCGCATGCCGAACTGGGATGCTCAGGACAAAGATGACACCAAGTCTAGATTCTCACAGTACTCCATGTCCTCAAGCGTCATGAAACGGAACCAGGGACTCACGCTACTTGACAATAGATTTGAAAAGGTAAGTAAGACTGGTTATTGGAAAGTTAAATTCAGTTAAATATTATTAAATGACTTATGTAATTTGGCTTGATTTAAAGCTGTGACCTATAAAAAAATTCAATAAGATTATTACTTTCAAATCTTCATAATGAGTTGTGTACAAAACTTAGTTTATCGTTTTTGTTTGCCATAGAGCCATGTGTTACGAACGCGGTCTATCATTGCAATTAAGATGCTTTTTATATCAGCATTCGACATGTAACAAACTAACAAACAAAAATTGAATTTGAATTTTGCCGCTATGTTTTGCAATGGTGATGGCAACTGAGAAACGAATGGCGCTAGTATAGATTGTTCTAAGCATCGTCATTGGTTCAAATCTTATCGGTACTTCAAATTAATACCACCTCATTGGTCGGATTAGGACTTACAGCTTGACATAAAAATGTAGAAAACCGGAAGTCGCCACTGTCTTCGCGCTACCAGCACTTTGAATGATTTTATTTTTATTTTTTTCACTTATTACGTTAGTTTTATGGCACAATAATAAATCTAACAAACCTGCGGTCTTTGTTTACATCAAATAACAAAGATTTTAAAACGCTGTCAGAAATAAAAATTTTAGTTCCGTTTCAGTCCGTTCTGGCCAAGCTGTAGCTATGGTCGCGCCATCTACAATTAGCTTTGACCGGCCTTCCCAATTGCGGTCCCTTTCAAAACTATAAAATTTCCCTTATAATAAGCGAAAGAGTCCATTAACATAGGGTAAAAAACATTAACATAAAGTTGTAACTTGTACTTTAAAATAGGGACATACAACAACCACAACTATTTTCCCTAGATGTTCGCCGAATACGACGACACAGAAGTAGGAGCGTTAGACCTGGAGGAGATTGAGGGTTTCATGCCGGAGACACACGATATGCTGCTGCAGGCGGCGGAACACTTCGAGGAGTCGCAGCGGAGGTACCAGCTTGACAAGGAGAAGGAGATAGCTAGGTGAGGATGTTTTTAAAGGTGAACTTATATCTGGGTTCCCAAAATGCATTTGTTACCTTTCCGTAGTTCCATTTTGTCAATCAAATGTGAAATCCTGCTTTTTTACTCACTTAGTTTAAAGTTTATCTTAGTTACTAACACTGATAAACTACAATATTCCTAATGACAGCACGGTGGTGATGATGGTTCGATTCCCGCACGGAGCTTAATTATTTGTATGATTTACAAGTAGTTGTTTCAGCGTTCGTGTGTTTCTGTTTGTAAACGCCCCCACGATACAGGAGAAAATCCTAGCGTGGGGCAACGTTAAACATTTTTTTTAAGAAATGATTTCTAGCAACGTCGTTGGCTATTATTTATTCATTCACAAAGTGAATCATAAGTAATATTGCGAAGACATTTTAGATCCGCAAAACTTGGGATTTATTGCACTGCGAAACTTATAGAAAGCAAGCCAGATATTTTCGTTTCGTCTTTCTGTTTCGCTTGAAAAGTGTGGTGTCGCGACGATTATTTTTGTTGAGTGTATACAGTAACTTCGTTCCATCCGGGTATCCCTTGACACCTCTCAAGTTTTTTTCGACGAATTGTGCGTTCAAGGTCTTTTACATACTAAAATAGCATAAAAGCAGTGGTGGCTCAGTGGTATTGGTCCCGACTTACGAATTGTAGGTCGTCGGTTCAAACCCTCTCAAAACGGTGAAGGAAAACATCGTAAGGAAACTGGCATGTCCTAGAACCAAAAATTCGAAGATATGTCACATCTACCTACCCGCACTGGGCTCGCGTGGTGGATTATGGCCTATTCTCTCTCACAGAGAGGAGGCCTGTGTCCCAACATTGGGAACATTATAGGCTGATGATGTAAAATAGCAATATTCCTTATAATACACTTCGTGGCTGAATAATGTAATAGACAAATAGCCATTGACATTGCTGGAAATTAGAAATATTGCTTAAAGTGACCGTTTTAGACCTGCTGATCATAATATGAATTGAAACAACAATTTAATTCTTTTGTTGTAGAATGAAACGTCTTCAAGAGATAGAGGAAGAGTCTGAAGATGACCTTGTGACTGTAGAAGTGGATCCTAAAGAGAAATGGGACTGTGAGACCATACTGTCTACTTACTCCAACCTTTATAACCATCCTAAAGTTATTGCAGAACCCAAGGTGAGTTGAAATAGTACATTTCGATACATGTGGGGAAAGTGAAAGAGCTATGCTCGGAGTTTCTTTGCGGGATAAAATCCGGAACATGGATATTCGGCGAAGAACCAAAGTCACCGACATAGCTTATAAAATTTGCAAGTTGAAGTGGCAACGGGCAGGCCACATCGCTCGTAGAACTGACAACCGATGGGGAAGAAAAGTTCTCGAGTGGCGACCACGGACCGGAAAACGCAGCGTAGGCAGGCCTCCCACTAGGTGGACCGACGACATCGTGAGGGTCGCGGGCAACCGATGGATGCAAGTGTCGAATTGTCGTTCGGCGTGGCGGTCTAAGGGGGAGGCCTATGTTCAACAGTGGACGTCCTTCGGCTGATGAAGATGATGATGGGGAAAGTTTGTTATTGTAATCGGGGTGTAATACTAAGTCGAGCCGTAGGCGAGGGTCATAAGTAGCTGAAAACAGTACAGCTATAAGAGCTATTTGTCGAGGGAGTGTATTTAAAATTAAATAATCTATCTCTGATTGCGTTCTTGTTCCCTTCTTCGTAATCAACCAACGACTGAATATGCCTATCCGAGTTATAAACGCCTAATCAAAAGCAGAAAATTGGTCGGGATTTGGATTGAAATAGTTTTTTTTTTCTACCGTTTTAATTTTGTTGCAAAGTCAAAGTCAAATCATTTATTTTAAATAGGCCATCATTGAGGCACTTTTAAACGTCGAATATTAAAATTAAGGAAAGGGATGGGATTGATTCTACACCCATTCGCTAAGGTAGGTTCTATGGAGAAGAATGGGCAAGAAACTCCATACTTACTCTTTTTAAACATGTTTTACAATATTTTTATAACATCATTTGATTACTTTAAAATAAAAGCCTTCTGCATATTGAAATAAGGAAAATCATATCCATTTGCTTTTAACTTGGCAAAAAATGGTGTTTAGTTTCATTTAAAATTCAACTTTATGTCCAACAGAAACCTCACAAAATCCAACTGAACGCGCGCGGCATACCAAAAGATGTGCTCGGCAAAGACAACAAGCTGACTGTCAAATCTCTAGCCAAGTTCAACGCAATGAACGAAGATGAAGCCTCTAGCGATGACGAAGATGGCAAGACTAATGCTGATACTATTCTTTCGACTTTGAGCGTTCTGTCGTTACGGTAAGAATCATTTTTGTGTAGCAAACATTGAGGTAGTAAATACATAGTTTGAGCAGTCGAATTTCAGCGTTTTGTCGCTACGGTAAGACTTGTTTTTGTGTGGCAACTGAACACTTAGTTCAGTTGACTGTCGAGTCTCTAGCCAAGTTCAACGCCAAGAATGAAGATGTAGCCTTAGCAGTAATGAAAGCAAGACTAATACTGAGACTATTCTGTCGACTTTGAGCTTTCTGTCGTTACAATAACATTGACGTTCTGTCGGTACAGTAAGGGTCAATTTTGTGTGCAAATCACCATTAAAATAGTGGAACTAATGAATACACCGCCACCTGTCTGCAATTTTGAATATCGGAAACTAAATTAAAATGTCTAATATTATCGCAACTTTTTTATCAAAGTTATGGTACCACAATGCTATGTAGCCACAGATTTCGTATTGTTGTAGTACCTCCTTGAAGGAGCTCTTTCAGAAAGAGCTTTACTCCTACTTAAACCCTAGGGTATGGAAAACAAATACCAAAGACAATGATTGGGGCAGACTTTTTACTAACAAAAGACAACTTTTTTTTTTAATAGCCTATTCGGCCCACTGCTGGGCAAAGGCCTCCCCTTTCTTCTGCCAAAACTCTCTATTTTGGGCAATTTCTGGCCATGTCTGCCCTGCGAACATGATCAGATCGTCACACCACCTCCGCCGCGGTCGACCTCGACGGACAACTAGATATTAATAAAATGTGCTAAATAGAAACTTTAATCCAATATTTTTTTTCCAATTCCAGACCTAAAGACGAAACTCCAGAAGAAAAGAAAGAAAGGAAACGTCTTCTTAAAGAGTACAGGAAAGAAAGAAGAATAGAGAAGAAGGCGAACAGAGAAGCGTTCAAAGAAGAAAAGAAACGGCAGGAGAAGATTATGATGAACAATAAGAATAATTTTCAGGGCAACAGAATATTGTAGCTATAGCTATGTTATGTATGTGTATTGTGTTAAGTTATAGGAATATATTATTTTATTATATAAGAAAATGTAGTGTTTTATTATGTTTTGCATAGTTTTTGGTAAATAATAGACAACTTCGTGTCCCAAGTCGTTACCCAAGCCATGTTGTCGAAAATGGTCATTTGAATATAGATAATTAGTTTTGCGGCTTCCGTAATTCGGCTGCCCCATTTCAAAACCTAGTAAGGGACACTTTTTACGAAAATCGTTTTATTGCATAATCTTCGTAATGTAGTAAGTCCCTACCGAATGCAAAAACACCAGCGTTAAAAACTCACTTAAAAGCAGATATATTTAAACATCGATACCTAGTAAGTGCACTATCCACTCCCTTGTGACCAAATAAAAACCTAGTAAGTCACTTCAACCAATTCAAAACCAAGTAAGTCTCTGGACTTACTAGGTTATTAAATGGTTGAAGTGACTTACTAGGTTTTGAAAACAAGAATCCAATATGAAAGAAGGGCAGGGTTGGGCTGGAAGATCCGCAGCAAGTCACACACGTCAAGTCAAGTCACAAACTCAAACAGAGTTAAATAATTATATTTCAATGGATTTGCAGCAAATGATCACCTTACCAGAAATGCCTGACATTATAGATGCATTTTTCATGAATCGTTTGGTTTCTTTTAAAGATTTTTAGTTTATAAACTCTGTTGTATAAGTGGAGTTTTTTAATCAGAAAGTTTGCACTTTTCTACCTAAAACTAAATTTGTCACTCCAAGGGGCATTAAACAAAATAAAACTTTTTTTTTTAAAAAAAAGGGAACCGACTTCAAAACCAAACACAAAAAAACTGTAAAATAACTTTTCTTTCGGAAGTCGGTGGCCATAGTCAATGAAATATGAAACAAAGCCACCTTTTGCTTTGAAGTCGGTTCCGGTCTTTGAAAATCTACAATCCTGGTAAGCAACCAAAACGGATCCATGTGGGCAACTTTACGAGGTATCCATTATTGTTATATACTAAAACCTTCTCCAGAATGTAA
The DNA here is from genome assembly GCA_036375495.1 of Agrotis segetum. Lineage (NCBI taxonomy): Eukaryota > Metazoa > Arthropoda > Insecta > Lepidoptera > Noctuidae > Agrotis > Agrotis segetum. The sequence continues at coordinate 275,194 of JAQSVV010000128.1, forward strand.
AGAACACTTTTCTGAAAACGGCATCAAAATAGGTTCAGCCAAACGCGAGATAATCCCGGACAAACATGCAATCGTCTTTGAAAATCTACATTCTCAAGTAAACAAAAACGGACCCGCGTGGGCAGCGTCACGGGATATCTATAAGTGTTATATACTAAAACCTTCTCCAGTATGTAATAAACACTTTCCTGAAAACCGCATCAAAATTCGTTCAGCCAAACGCGAGATATTCGCGGACAAACATACATACAGGCCGAACTGAGAACCTCTTTTTTTTTTAAGTTGGTCAAAAAGAAGAAATCATCAAATTTAAATTGGTAGGTATGTTTGATGCCTGAAACATGAAAGTCATTTTGGCATAATTTACCTGTGAATGACGCGTCTGTGGATTTGACAAAATAATGATGGGCAAATGTCTGTAATTGAATAGAGCTAAAGTCGGTTTTTTAATCTCGTAGACTGAATTGACAGGTGCAAATGGCAAACTGACATAAATTTCAATAGTATTTATGTCAGTTTTACTGTTATCATTTGTCAATTTGGTCTACGAGATTAAAAAACAAACTAGGCTGCTGCAAACATAGCCAAACATTTATGTTTTGTTTTTTCTTTAAATTAAGCAACTTTTGTATTCAATAAATCATTATTTTATTTAAATACGCTATACCGTTACTAGTATTTCATCAATGACATATGCTAATTTTCATATTCACTAAACCAGAACAAAACCTAGCAAGTGCTCTTACTATGTTATAAAACCAATTTCTAGATGAACGTAACTATCTCGTGTCAATTATCAAAATTAGTAAGGGGTTTAAAATATGCAATATACAAATACAGGGTGTTTGGTCCATCGTGTGCCAAATTGAAAAGGTCGATAGAAGGGGTCATCTGCTATCCTTTCAGACCTCTTGACACCCCTCATGCCCGGTGGATTTTTTTTTAATCGACTTTTTATCGTTTTACTAAAAAAGGCCCAAATTTTACATTCAAATGCAATTTTCTTTTTAAATATCGATCGTAGACTCTGGATTTAAATTTTATTTAGATGTGTATTGTTTAGGAGTACTTTTAAATACAAAATTAGTGACATTAGTCACCTAGTTTGTTTTTAATTCACTCGCAAAGGTAAAACATAAATAAAAGCTGTACATGTTACAGCTGTTTATATGGCTCCAGAAAAAAAACCAGAAGCGACCGGGATCTTCCAACTCCCTCATTAATTCTCCAGTCTATCCCCTTGCTAATGATGTGCCACATGCCATAAAAATCTTTTAACAACTTTGTGAATACACTAGAATTGTGAATCGAGTCACCCAAGGCTGATATTCAAAATTATTATGTTTTTGCTTTTTTGATACCTGACAAACCTTTAAATCTTATCTCATTCGTATAAGGTAACTTTTGTCTCGTATCTATATGATTTTGTGGGGTTTACTTGAAAAAAATTTTTGCATTTTTAACGTTTATTTCATATTTTTGTTACAAATCCTGCTCGAATTGTTGGCCTTTGTTGCGAATGCAGGCCCGACATCTATTTCGACAGTTGTTGTACGAAGTCGTATTTCCTCCTTAGGGTCCGTTCACACAGACCGGCTCGGAGAGGAGAGCAGATTCTTATCACGTTGAAAACTGAGTTTTTGATATTTGTAGTAAGGTTTATTTTTGCATGTGCACTGCTTTTGTCATTAAGAATGCTTGAACTTGAAATAATAACAGGAGCTGATCGTGCAGCCGTTTGGCTCCGATTGCGTGCTCTTTCTCGCTCGCGTAGCCGATCGGCTCCGATTACGTGCTCTTTCTCGCCCGCGCATCCGATCGGTTCCAGTTGCGTCCGTGCTTGTCCACGCCGACCGCCATTTTGATAGCATAAATAGTGTATCCATCCGGCTCCGTGCGTATCCGACTGGCTCCAGCGCATCCGATCGGCTCAGAGCGCATCTGACGGGCTGCGAGCGTATCAGACCGGCTGCGAGCGATTCCGACCGGCTGCGAGCGCATATCCGACCGGCTCCGAGCGCATCCACTTTCTGGTCGCTTCCAGCAGGGCTATGTGAAATAGTTGGCGGCTCTGCTCCGACCAACTCCAAGCGCATACGATCCGGTCTGTGTAAAGAAAAATGCGCGCCGATGCTCTCCGAGCCGGTCTGTGTGAACGGACCCTTAGTGGTATTGAATGCCGCTTCCATGCGTTGGACTAGTATCTCTCTCGAAGGAAGCCATCGTCCTCCATTGGACGGAGGACCTCGCCGCCGCCGCCTTTGGCCGCCGGACGTTGGACGCGCTCGGTCCGGTTCTGCAGAGCTGGCTCGAGCGGTCCCACGGTTTCCTCTCATTCCGTCTAGTGCAGGTGTTGTCCGGACATGGCTGTTTCGGAACGCACCTGCACCGGATCGGGAGGGAGGAAACCCCGGTGTGCCACGACTGCGGCGCAGCGGAGGACACGGCACAGCACACCCTCGAGGTGTGCCCAACGTGGTCCGAACTGCGCCACGGTCTGACCGCGGTGATTGGGCAGGACCTCTCGCTTCCAGCCGTGGTCGAAGCCATGCTGGAGAGCGAGGGGTCCTGGACAGCGGTCGCCTCCTTCTGCGAGGACGTGATGTCGCAGAAGGAGGAGGCGGAGCGCGCGCGGGAGGATGATCCTCTCGCGGCGCCGCTCCGCAGACGGAGAGGTCGGAGAAGGCGCCGACCTCTCGGTGGCGACGGGCAAGCGACAGGCGCGGGGGCGCCTTCGCCTGCATTGCACCCGTCACCACCTCCGTAAGCATTCCCGGGCCCGTGTGAGGGCCCGGCCTGAGGAGCATTCGTCGGCGGAGAGCTGGAAGTGATGGCTTTGCCAGTGATTTCCCAGCCTTCCGCCACTAGGACGAAGCGGGAATGCCGCTGGGTTGTTTTAGTGGGTATACCGGTCCTTTAGACCGGGGAGTCCCACATAACCCTCCCATCCCCCCGGTGGGAGGGTATGCGTAATGCATTTTTTCCCAGCGCAAACAAAAAAAAAAAAAAAAAAAAAAAAAAAGTATCTCTCTAGTTGGAACGTCCGTTGCGTACCTATACCAGCCCTTTGGAACGTCCCTAGACATAAAGTGTAACGAAGTTAGAATTGGGGAACGTGGCGGCCATGGTCCCATGGAATAGGGCCATCGCGTCCAATCCACGCATTGTGGAATACATTGTTAACATTTTCCTCACAGTCAAACGCCAATGCGCAGAACAGCATTTTGAAATACCATGGGTAAACATTCATTAAATACAGGCACATCATCATAAATGTTAAAAATGCATTTTTTTTTACACGTAAATCCAAATCCCACTAAAACATAGAGGTACGAGACAGATTTTTTTAAGATAAGATTCATAGGTTTGTCAGGTATCATTTAAGCAAAAAAAGTGTTTGAAATCATAATTTTGCATATCAACCTTAGGCACAGCCTTAGGGCACTCGATTCACAATTCTAGCGAATTCACAAAGTTGTTAAAAGATTTTTGTGGCATGTGGCACATCATTAGCAAGGGGATAGACTGGAGAATTAATGAGGGAGTTGGAAGATCCCGGTCGCTTCTGGTTTTTTTTCTGGAGCCATATAAACAGCTGTAACATGTACAGCTTTAATTTATGTTTTACCTTTGCGAGTGAATTAAAAACAAACTAGGTGACTAATGTCGCTAATTTTGTATTTAAAAGTACTCCTAAACAATACACATCTAAATAAAATTAAAATCCAGAGTCTACGACCGATATTTAAAAAGAAAATTGAATTTGAATGTAAAATTTGGGCCTTTTTTAGTAAAACAATAAAAAGTCGATTAAAAAAAAATCCACAGGGCATGAGGGGTGTTAAGAGGTCTGAAAGGATAGCAGATGACCCCTTCTATCGACCATTTCAATTTGGCACACGATGGACCAAACACCCTGTATATCAAAAAAATGCTAGTACTATGTGTTCATTATTTAGTATTGTTTACAACCAACAGTGTTTTATTTACTTAACATTTATACTTTTTAAAGGCTGATCTATATTACGTTTATGCGCTCTCCTGTAAAATTTCGTTTTTGGTCCTTACTAGGTTTTGAAATGGGGCAGCCGAATTGTTGCGCACATTTTTAATTTTGTTGCGCTTATAGTTTTTTAATTATTTCACAAAAAAAATCCTGATGGGGTAACGTTATCCCAGCCAGACCTTTTTCTTTCTAATGGGAATATTTTAATAAATACTAGCTATAAAATTAGTTGTCTAGATGTAGTAAATGTTGTGCCTTATTTTTTATTTTTTCTTTCTTCGGTTGCGAAGTTATTCGAGATTTTGCTGGGGTAACGTTTTTGGTTTTGCTAGATCTGGGTGTCGAGTCTGCTAATTATTAGTCAGAATGGCGCCACAATGGCGTTTCAATTTTCGAACCATTTTTTACTCAGCAGTAAAAAATGGTTCGAATAAGCACTACAATTGAAACGACGACTAATAATTAGCAGACTCGACGCCCTGGTTTAGATAGACACTATCCTACATATTTTACAAGGTTCCAGAATGTTCTGCGTTTTCGCTTTTTCGTAACCACCTAAACTTGGTCGGGTTACCACGGTCTCTTATTAATTTTCCAATGTATTGTCAGACTTGTACTGACTAAAATCCACGGTGTTGGAAATAAATCCCTCGACCCCGGCAGGCTCTGACCCTCTGAAAAGCACTGGGGATAGTGAAATAAAAAGCATCATAAAATTAACACGAAATATATTGCTTCTATAAAACTTGCATACCTAAAACTTACAAATTAAAATACTTTTAAATAATAAAAATTCTTAACTTATTTACAAATAATAATTATTACAACGTGAGATTTTAAATCAAAGTTACTGTATTAAAATATTCGGAATGTAGTTTCGTAACAAACATTCCTTTTTACCTTATATTGGCAGTCATACCAATGTTTTAACATTATTTTATAATTAATCAATAACACAGTGATATTTTGTAAGTAATTTTTGTCATATTTTAAGATGCCATAAATTATTTAATACAAAGAAAATTCAATTCATGTCTCCAGATTTCCTTTACAAAGTTTTATAATCGTTTGATGATATATATAATTTTTTATATCATCAAACGAGTCCCGAGCAAAAGTGATGGTCAGACTATTTCTTACTAAATATCTACTATATTACTGTGGCTGCCTTTGCGTTCCAGGGCCACAGATTTTTTTCCTTTTAAGACGGTCCCGTTATTTTGCTGACAAGTTCACAACGGTTGAAGCAAATTATTTTTTGAGCACCGCACCACAAAACATGTAATTTTGTAATCAAAACTACTGGATCGATTTTAATCACATAGGCTATATAATTTATACCCGTGCGAAGCCGGAGCGGGCCGCTAAGTTTTTATATACAACTTTCACAGTTTTTCTGTAGTGTATTTAGTATCAGCATTGCACCCGTGCGAAGCCGTGGCGGGTCGCTATTTAAATATAATGTGATCAAGGCTTAATAATTAAAAGAGCTGGGCGATGTATTTTCAACTGGATTAATATTGTCAAATTAGCCTTCATTTAAAACAATTTCTACATTATTCAGAACCCAAATACACTGCTACTTCAAAATATCACAAAAACCACCCCACCACTTTTCCACCCTATCTAAGCCAGTGTAAGTCCCTCATATCCCAACCCATCAGGATCTGGAGTCTCCATCCTGTTCTTGAGATGCTGCAGAGTGTTGTGGAAGTGCTTCGTGATCTGTTCTACCTCCTCAGACTGGTCCAGGTTGGCTAACTCTTCACGGATTTTCTGGATTACCTGGATAATACAGAAAGGGGTTTGAATAAAGAAGATATTTTTCTTTTTAGATGTTTTGTTCCGATTAAGGTCGTTGAAGACCTTGCCGCTGTGAGTAGTGGCTTAGCGCGGGCAGCAATAAGATCTATAGAAATGTTTGAAACACACGACTAGGCGCTGCCAATGGCGAACTCGCGTACCAGGAGGAGCTCAACATCATCATCATCAGCCTATTAATGTTCCCACAGCTGGGACACAGGCCTCCTCTCTGTGAGAGGGGGTGGGCCATACTCCACCATGCGGGCCCAGTGCGGGTTGGTGGATGTCGCATGTCTTCGAATTTTTGGTTCTAGGACATGCCGGTTTCCTCACGATGTTTTCCTTCACCGTTTTGAGAGCAGTGGTGATGAAATAAATTACACAAAGTAATGCGCCTGGCGGGGATCGAACCCACGACCTACAACTCGTAAGTCGGCCCCGATGCCACTGGACCACCACTGCTCTCAGGAGGAGCTCATGGCTAAATAATTAGAGCACAGGCCGATCTTCCGGGTTAAGCCGCGCTTGCCGAGGTTGGTCTGTGGACGGGTGACGATCTGTCATAGCGAATTTCCTCCGTGCCTCGGAAAGCACGTAAAGCCGTTGGTCCCGGCTGTCATTTGTAGATCTTTGACAGTCGTACTCTTAAATCTGACAACCAGTTATACCATGAGGTATCGTAATACCCAGTTACTGGGTTGTGGAGGTACGATAGTCAGTCGCTCCATTTACAATATTGATATCCAGCTGCATCCGGTTTGACTGGAAGTCGACCCCAATATAGTTGGAAAAAGGATAGGCAGATGATGATGCTCGTCTTTGAACACTATCTCGTCTGGTAAGCGAAGATGTGGTCGACTGTGAAGCACGCTTGCCTAGAAGTAACCTATTCACTCTTGATTTATAGACCCCAAGATAATTAGTACATTACTGCCGCGGCCTATAATGGCTACTTTGCTGGTCGCACTGATGATGGCCGACAGCGCAGTCTAGCGCAGCTCCAGGCCGACACAGCGCGGTCAGCATGCACCACTTGATGGACGAGCTGAGATAAAGGCCGAGGCCGTAGGCCGAGGCCTTTACAGCGAGGACAGCAAGGGCTGCATGATGGCCAAGCTGGAAGGCCTAGAGCGTAGCTAAGCTAGCTGGAGGCAATCATAGCGTGACCAGCGAAGCAGACATACTGGGCCAAGGCTTGTATAGTGCTTTACTCAAAAATGCAAGTCCCTAACCTACATAAAACCAGCAAGTGATTTAAATAAAATATATATTAATTAACTAGAACAATTATGAAAAATACAGTTACTAAAATTCAACACCGACTTTCCCGGCTTCTTATTACTTATTAATAGTTTGCGATAATTTTAATGCGATGTTTGACTGCATTTCATTTACCTATTACTTCATTCACATATAGCAAAAAAGTCACTAAATAAAAATAAAAAATTCGCTGAATCGCGCTTTTGTTCCTTCTTTGATTTTTTTTTTTTTAAATATGGCATGCAATCTTTTTGTGACAACCTCTTTAAATACAAACAGTGTGTTTTAAATAAAATCTTTTTGCATTTGTTTTTTTTAAAACGTTGAAATGTCAGAATAGCGGCCGGCAATGTTTTGCCGACCTGTTAGAGCGGCCAGCAAAAACATTGCTGGCCGCTCCTTGATACAGACCCGCAAAGTCGACTTTGCTCAAACAAGGTTGTCAAAATAATGACCACATTACATGCATTTTTGAGTAAAATAATATTCCACAACTTATCACACAACGCCATCTAGTCCCAAGCTAAGCAGAGCTTGTGTTATGGGTACTAGACAACTGATAAACATACTTATATATTTCTAAATACATACATATTATAGATAAATTACACCCAGACACAGAAGAAATGATCATGCTCAGCACACAAACATTTGTCCTGGGTGGGAATCGAACCCACGACCTCCGGCATAGCAGTCAGGGCCACTAACCACTAGACCAACAGGCCAGTCAAAGATTGTAATTATCAGGAAATATATATTCCGGCAGGGAATCAAACTCCTTAGCTGATATAGATGTACCAGGCACTCCAGTGAAAGTAACTCACCGCATCAATAAGGTTGGTAGTAAGACTAGCGTTCCCTCTCTCCCGCAGCAGCGCATACCGTCCGAGCAGCTCGGCCAGCAGCTGCGCCTGCACGCCGCCGTCCATGCACTGCTGTGCGACACGCGCTGCCTTCTTCAGGCAGTCTAATGCTCGACCGGCGTCGTTCAGAGGCCACTGAGGAGACAATAAACAACAATTTAAAGTATTTAACACACATGGGGAAAGGGCAGTTCGACAACGTAACTGAAAGGCATTAAGTGCATCCACACAGAGCGAGCAGCCTCGCGAGGTATTTACCGCGCGAAACAGCTTGGTTGGTGTGGACGTGCGTCGTCCGTGGCATACGCGCGCGATGCCGCGGGCGAACAACCGAGTGCCCAAGCCATCCAGTGTAGGCTTTTTGTTTTGCTCACGTAGATTGTTTCATGCCTCGGTCGAGAAACAATAGGCGGGTCGATACAAAGTAAGTAGCCTCGCAACGCAATTTGCTCGCGCGGCAAATGCCTCGCGAGGCCGCTTGCACTGTGTGGACGCACCTATTTAAGAATGAAATGAAAGATTCAACCGTGCCAGGCAGGACTGTGGCAGCCTTGTGACTAGGCTATCGCAGTCCTACCCGTCTTACTAGGGAAAAATACTCGAGACGCCTACCCATTAGGGCCTAGTGGGTAGGCCTAGTCTGAAGTATTTTTCCCCAAGGATGCAGGCTCAAGAAAACTATGCATTACTAAAAACTAGATGGCAACCCTAAATTAGTTGCTAAAACGCTAAATAATTACACATACCTGCTTCCCATCTTTAGCAGCTTTCCAGAACAGATGTGCGCACAACGCGACAGCGCGACTTTGATCCGGTTTTTTGAGTAACTTGCTTGCCGCTAAAGCGCATTGTGTACGCATTGGCTCGGCGTTTTCGGCACCTGTGGAAGTTACAGCGAAAATAAGACCTAGAGTCTAGCCAACGAAAGCAGTTGACCGCACGCGGATAGTCAGCGCCGATTGCTCAATCCTACTACTATTATAAAGGCGAAAGTTTGTAAGTATGGATGTATGGATGTTTGTTACTCTTTCACGCAAAAACCACTGAACGGATTAGGCTAAAATTTGGTACACAGATAGTTTATAACCTGGATTAACACATAGGATAGTTTTTATCCCGATTTTATGTTCCCGTGGGATAATTTTCAAGTTATAGCGGGTGAAGCCGCTGGCAACAGCTAGTATGCTATAAGGTAGCGTTTCTGAGTAACGTTGACCGCTCAGCGTTGACGGCTGTCCGATCAGCGCTGACAAGCCACGCGCCGACCGTCAGCGCCGACGGTCAGCGTGACAGGAAAACCCGCTATAAAGCGAGAATTGTTCCACTGTGGGAAAAATATAGAGCTATACAAATCCTCTAACTCCATCTCGTTCCTACAGTAGAACTATTCTCGCCTTTAGACATCATGTAAGTAGGCCACCAAGCTAAATTAAATTATAAAGTGCACTCACCGAAGCAGTTGATTTGCTCGAAGGTAGCAATGATGAGTGTAATGGCGGCGAGCTGCGCCTTACTGTCCGATATCTCGTCTTCGTATAAAGAAAACGCTTGCGAAAGAAACTCGTATGCTATCGTCTCGTGGTTCGCGAAGCCTATCTCACTTATTGCGAGCGCTCCTTGGAGGTATAACCTGTAAGAGTTTAGAAAATAAACCAATGTTTAAAATTAACCACTTGTTAGACGGGCCAGCAACAACATCGCAGGGTCAGCGATATGCATCCGGCTCGAAGGACCGTCACAAGAATTTTGGTCCTTCGAGCCGCAGTTAATGTTTAAAGTGACCACACGATTGTTAGACGCCTCACAAACCATAGAATAGCGTCAACGACATTCATCCGGGTCGAAGGACCGTCACTAGGATCATAGTCTTTCAAGCCGTAGTCAATGTTCAAATTGACCACGCAATTGTTAAACACCCCAGCAACATCATAACAGTGTTAGCGACATACATCCGGCTCGAAGGACCATCACTAATATTTTGGTCTTCCGAGCCGTAGTCAATGTTCAATTTGACCACGCGATTGTTAGACGCCCCAGCAACATCATAACAGCGTAAGCGACGTACATCCGGCTCGAAGGACCACCATTAGGATTTTGGTCCTTCGCGCAGGTTGAATGTACCGGTCACGTAAGGAAATTTTTTGTTTCTCATTATTTTAAGGTTGGGATATACTCGTAGATCATTAGTGTAGTAATTAAGTTTTGAATATCTAGGGTACTGTTGGCTTTACCTCAAAGGCAACTCAGCTAGTTCAGCTTTGACCAACATACTGATTGTTTGATGACAGAACTGGAATATTTTTTGACATTTCTTCTCCCACATGTCGTCCTGAAATCAAATGAAATATTTTTAGTATCGATTGTTTTAGTTTAGTTTTAGGTCCACTCTGTAGTGAAATGGTGTAATACAATTTTGCATTGTTAAACTCGTATTACCTATTTGCTTATCGCCTTGTTGGTTAAGTGGTTTTAGTCGGCAAGATTTATGCCTGGTTTACAGACGTTATTAGGCTTGACCTCTATGGAGTTCACAGGGATCATTGTACTACAAACTACAAACAAGGTGGACACACGACCTTATAAAGGTCGCCGGAAGACGCTGGATGCAGGTCGCTTTCAACCGGTATATGTGGAGATCTAAAGGGAAGCCATAGGACGTCCTATGGCTGAGATGATGATAATGATGATGGTACTATAAATATCACCTATTCACCTCTTTCAAAGGCGTTAATAGCTATGACATATTTTACAATGAATGCAGACATTATCGTACGAAAAGTAATTTATGTCTTAGCTCCAATAAAATACATAATATTCCTAAAGTTATAAAAATAAACAATTTGGATTTTTGTAAGAGTAAACTAAAAAAATACTAACAGATTTACAATACTTTCACTTTGGTCTGGAGCAACGACGATATAATACTAGACTCCGCATGCACGATCTAAAGAACACAAACTATTCTGCCAAGTTGCTGAGGTACTACGTCAGCGATTCCGGTACTGCGTTGTGATTGGCTAATTCAAGGTCTGTTCTGTCTCAACGTATGTTTACGGCTCACAGGATTGGTCGAAATGAGACGAATATAAGACTTTTTTGCCTAATGTGTTGGCAGACATCGGTCGCCTGTTATTAGGAGTCTAGTATTATATCGTCGTTGACCTAACAGATTGATTTTAAAAATTCTTTAACTAGTAAAAAATATTGCAATGTTGGTTTCGAGTGACCTTTACAAATGGGGGGAAGTCGCTGGGAAAAGTTAGTTGATTTATCTCACCGTATCTTTAAGCTCCTTGTAAGTGTGTGCCAGTCGGTACGCGTGGAACAGTATGGGCGGGAACGTGTGCTGTATGCGCGGCGCGCCGCCCGCCTGCAGCGCCTTGCGTGCGCACGACAGGATCAGGTACTGACGGTCCGCGGACTCCGACTTGAAGTGGTGGATCAGTCTGGAGAAGAGGACAATGTGTTAGGAAGGCGTTTGGCTATGATCTGGGAGTCGCAAAAATGAGATACCGTAGGGCATATATCTTAGAGCTTCTTTTTGGGACAAACCCACCACACTATTCCCAAACCACTGCAACTCCTGAAAGCCAGAATCAACAGTGGCAACCACCAGAAAAGCGCCGAGACAATGAAGCTCGACGTGTCCCGGAGAATGAATTTACCTGTCTTGGATCCTGCAACGAAATTAATCAGAAAAGAATAGTGGAGGAGTAGGAAAAATATGCTTCCACTTACTGAGCAAGCATGTTAGAGCATCTTAGAGCTTGCTAACGACAAGTGAAAATCAACCTTACCATTACGACATATGACATAAAACACATTGTTATCTAAGGGTAAATGAAAAACGAAACAGGATCGCCACGATGACGTCAAGTTGATCGAATTGTATCATTATTTCTTAGTAGCAAGGTTGATTTTCACTTGTAGTTGGAATCGGTCGAATCCCTTAGTCGGCAGTTAAATGAAAATGTGTACAGGAAATCTATATATGTGGTAAGAAATTATTTAGGGGAAAATCAGCGCAAATTTATTTTAAAACTAAATCCGGTCTGATAAATAGTATTTTTTTTTAATTACATGCAAACAATTAAAATCACCCTTCCTATCCTAATACGACTTTTAATCAAACCCACAACACGCGACGCAGCAGTTAATAGCTAAGCGACTGCACCAATTATGCTGTCAAATATAAATGCGTATGGTATAATGGTAATAGAAAGCACAGGACGTTTTGTCGAGGCTCGACGCAACAAACATGTTCTATGTGATATTTCCTAAAAACGACATAACATAGCGAGTAATAGCAAGCCAATGCCAAGCCAATTCTGTGCCAAAATCATCAATTACCGGCAAAATAGTTAGCTGTACACAAACACTAATAGTTCCAAGACATAAATAGCCTACCTTGCTAGCAAGCCCTGTTCCTCCATAAAGTCTTCAACGTCTGGCTCTGCAGTCGGCTGGTCAGGCTGGTCTTTTACTAACACGTCCAACATCGCTAGTACGGATTCCACCTACATTAATCCAACAATACATAAATTAACAACACAGGCTCATGAAACTGAGAAGTGTTCCAATAAAAATACATCTGACTGTCTTTCAGATATGTTTTCTATTAGATGGACCTTGACTGTACAGTCACGAGCAATATCATGTATACACTTAACAAAATTCAAACGTAATATACTCGTGAAATACTGGTTTCGACTAGTGTCCGACCGAAACTGATTTTTCAGCCGAAACTGAAACCGAAACCGAACTTTCGGCCTTGCTCTCAGTTTCGGCCGAAACCGAAACCGAAACCGAAACTTTTTAACACATAAAATTTCGATTATTTTCTAATTTTTTTTGCTAATTTTAACACATAACTTTAGTGTATAAATTAGAAACTAAAACTGCATCATTGGATTTAAAAAAAATCAATAAATCCTGGAAAGTATTCGAAAGCAGTGGATTTTTCAAAAAAAACCACAGCCTGTATTATTACGCGCGCCACTCTGAATGATAGTGTGGCTAATAAGGATCTTGTTTTCTGGAAAGTAATGATAATACGCGCAAACTTATGGGCATATTTTTTTATCGTGGTGAAATCATCAAATGAGTCCTCCCACACTGGGCAGGGCGGGAGAGACTCACGACTCGTACTGTCTAAAATCCACGATGTCCTTCAATAGCCCTTTACGTTAATTTATTTAACCCGTTAGTCCCGCGACCCCGGCAGGCTTGAGGAAACCGGCATGTCCTAGAACCGAATTTGAAGTCAATGCTGACATCTTTGACCTCCCGTGGGCCAACGAGCCGTGGATTAAAAAAAAAACTTACAGAGATAGGCTGTTTCCCAGAAATGGGAACATTATCGGCTGATGATGATCTTGAACTTCTTCTGAGCCGTATTCTAAATTGGGAAATCACGTTTTATTTGATCACTGGATTTGTAGTCTCAACAAAAGAACCTTTATTCATAAAGTTTTTACGAAATTACTGATGTTAAAAAAAAGCATTATTTCCGTTAAGAAACCGTTAATTTATGATTCAAATACAGTCACTTGCCTTACGTCGCACGAAAATGCACGAACACCGTCAGTTTCGGCAGGGCCGAAAGTTTCGGCTATATTTTGGCCCAAGTCCGAAACTAAGGCCGAAACTAGATTTTTTGGCCGAAACCGGCTGTAATCACGGAAACTCTCGAAACCGAAATTTCGGTCGGTCAAGTCATCGTTTGAATAAGATCTATTTCGTGAATAACATGGGGACTTTTAAGTGGTAAAATCATTTATGAGTTTCACTCCAACCCCTACTTCAGAGCTTGTATCTGACTAAAATCCACGGTGTCTTTCAATAGCCTTTTATGTAGTGCGGGTAAGTTGGTATTTAATGAGATAATGTCCCGCGACCCGGCAGGCTTTACCACTCTAGAGGTTTGACCCGTCATCATCATTCGGTGTTGGATGTTTTGTAACCAATCAATGACCCAATTCGCCCATCCGAGTCTTTATGATATCCAATCAGAAGCAGCCGTCAAAAGCTTAGAACGATATTTGGCTTGAGATAGACGAGAGAGTGCGTTGAAAAATTACATTTCTGATAGTTTTGTTTATTCTTGCTAATTTATACAACTAAATTGACCCGTGTAACCCGCGAAATAATTTTAGCTTCAAAAGCCCCGTTGATTTGGTGTTGTCAATGATAAAAAAAAAAATAGTAATTTGACAGACTCACATCTTCAGGCGTAGATATCAAACAATCAGTTTCCAGTACATCATTGATGAGGTGCACAGCGATCATGATCCGTCCGGGATGGTTCAAGTGTTTGATGAGAGGCGCGTAGTTCTGTAGCTTTATCAAGGTGAGGATGTTCTTGTAGTGGTCCGCGGGAAGCTTGAGAATTTTCATTAGTTCCTTGAACACTGCTGTGTTGTGTTCCAAGTGGGTTTTGCCGCTGGAAAACAAAATAAAAATCAAAATATTTTATTTTACATGGGCCTCAATGGGCACTTACAAAATGTCAAGAAGAAAAAAAAATTGGCACGGTTCGGGTTGGTCGTTTCCATGGAGAAGAACCGGCAAGAAACTACATGGTTACTGTTTAATATAAAACGGATTTTTTAACTATATTACAGAGTTAATGTTTCGATATAATATGGGATAATTATTCCGAAAATTTATTAACATGTTTTCGTGAGATAATTTGAGTGAAGCTATGAGCAGAAAGTAGTACAAAATATTTATGGTGAAAATAGGAGAATGCTCAAGCTTCGTAGAAAAAAAAACAACTCTGGCAATAAGGAGTTACGAAAAAAAAATTGTAGTAGTAGTAATTGTTCCCCTATTTCTCAAAAACGCCTGGACCGATGTTGGAAATTCTTTCTTTCTTACGGATTGTTTTTAGAGCACCCTCCTTAACTAACTTAAATTTCATATACCTAGTTTTTTAGACACAGTAAAATTATATACCGTTTGTCATGTGGTGTAGTCCAGAGTAGCAGTGGTGGCTCAGTGGTATCGGTCTCGACTTAAAGAGTTGTAGGTCGGGATCAAACCCAGCTAGGCGCATTACTTTGTGTTATTTATTTCATCACCACTGCTCTCAAAATGGTGAAGGAAAACATCGTGAGGAAACCGGCATGTCCAACTCACACTGGGCCCGCACTGGTGGATTATGGCTCACTCCCTCTTACAGAGAGGAGGCCTGTGTCCCAACAGTGGGCACATTATCGGCTGATGATGATGATGTTATACATAGTAAGGCTTTAACCATCATAATAAAAAAAATTAACTATATTTTCTTAGTAAAGAAAAATTCAATCCGCGGACAGGATTCGAACCTGCGGCCTTCGGATTCAGTACATCCGATGCTCATTTCCAACCGAGCCACCGAGGATCTTACCTGCCGCGGCGAATTCTTCCTTCCATTTGTAACGTTTCATGGTGACGTTTTGAATTTTTCTTTCCTAAGAAAATCTTTGAAATTCGCTACGCATGCGTTAATGCGTTTACTATTTTAAAATATTAAAAATTACCTAGCCTGATGTATATCAGCACAGATCTTGTCAGTGTGCGCCAATACTCTGTCAACGTAGTTCAGTTTGTCAGGGTGGCACCTCTGCGCCAACTTCAGTAGTGCCAACTGAAGGGATAGCATGTCTTCTGGAGGCATGTCTGTGCGACTCTGATGACAAAAATATGTAGAATGTAGTGCTTTTTGAGCTAAACCAAGGGGGCTTACCAGGGCATCTTAAATCGATTGTAGTTCCAGTGTGGGAAAGAGACAGAACTATACACGTCGTCTAGCGCCATCTCGTTCCCACAGCGGAACTACTCTTGCTTTAGGTTTAGGAGTCATCGTCATGGTAGGCCACATGGTCATCTGTATTTGAAACACTTAAAAGACAATGTCGACGGCGCCCATAGAGCCATACACTTGCAAGGTTCGTGAGACATTTTAGGCAAGATACTAGCCTAGCTACGCTCTAGACTTTCCAGCTTGGCCATCATAGCTGACCGCGCTGTGTCGGCCTGGAGCTGCGCTAGGCTGCGCTGTCGGCCATCATCAGTGCGACCAGCAAAGTAGACATTATAGACCGCGGCAGGAATAATATTGCAAAAATTCTCATATTTTACCTGTGTAATAGCTGCAACTTGGTCAGAGAAAACTTCGAATAGCTGGACTTCTTGTTCCTTGCCGTCTTCAAGAACTACACTCAGGTTTATGTTTCCTTCATTCCTCTATAACAAAAAAGAAAATACTAATCTTATAAAAGTGAAAGTTTGTTAGACGCAAAAACTAATCAACGGATTTAAATAATCTAATGAAATTAAAATAATCTGGAATAACACATGGGATATATTTTATCCCGATTTTATCTTCCCGTAGGATAATTTTCAAGTCATAGCGGGCGAAGTCGCTGGCAACGGCTAGTTAATTCATAAGGGTGCTCCCACATCTATCGACGCGGAAGCGGCTTTTTCCGTCGCCCTTTCTCTTTCTGTCGCTTAGAACTGCCATTTGCTAGACCGAGACAGAAAGTATAAAGCGATAGCACGCGTCGGAATCCTCGAGGCGGCCGCATGCTATCGCATTGTCTCGGTCTAGAAAATGGCAGTTCTAAGCGACAGAAAGAGAAAGGGCGACGGAAAAGCCGATTCCGCGTCGATAGATGTGGGAGCACCCTAAAACGTTAAGAATGGAATCAAAAATTCGGCATGGTGAGCATGGCTTTGGTGCCTCAGTTGAAAAAAACTTTTGATACTGAATTAGATGGTCACCGTTTCAAATCCTTTGTTATCAATTCTTGGTTACCAGTACAGGGTTTTGAAATACAGCTGTCAATTTTAATTTACCTGGCTATAAGTAGCAAGTCGTTCTATCAATGCTATGATGATGTTCTTGATGTTGCAACACATAACTTTTCACGTCACACAGCGAGGAAATGTAGGGGGGGCGGCTCGCCAGGCAGTGTAGAAAACAATTGAATACAAGACGTGTTCGAATTTTGAACAACACTTTGTGAAGGAGCCCCGCTCGGCGGGACTCCATCTTCTGGGATTCTATATACTGGGCCCTCATCACATATATTTTTTACATCATCAATGAAATAATACCATGATGCGTAATTTCGTACTCTACTGCCTGCTTGTAAACGTCCAAATGGGTAACCATGACCCTGGAACGTAAAGGGCAATTGAAGGACACGGTAGATTTTAGTCAATACTAGTACCTTCCGCTTCAACCTGAGCAGGAGGACTTAATTGACGATATTAACAACTTTTTTTGATGATGATTCCGAATTATGAAATGAGTCCGCCCGCCCTGCCCTGGGTAACAACGAGCCTTCGGCCCGGATATGGTCCATCCAGACAGCGAGTCGCCCGTTACTCGCCGTCCGCATTCCCGCGACGATATTAACACTTGAAAAAGGGTCAACTTTGATGTGGAGTACAGCTTGGCCAGAACGGATTGAAACGGAACTAATCTTTTTGTTTATTGATAACGTTTAAAATCTTTGATATTTGATGTAAACAAAGAAGGCTGGTTTGTTAGATTTATTATTGTCCCATAAAACTAATGTAATAAGTGAAAAATAATAAAATAAAATCATTCAAAGTGTTAGTAGCGAGAGCACAGTGGCGACTTCCGGTTTTCTACTGTTTTTTGCCAAGCTGTACATCTCACCTGTATGATACACTCCATGAGATACTCCTGGGCTATCGCATCCCTGCAGCTGACGACCTGTTCCAGTATTCCGGGCAGGACCAGCCGTCCATAGTCTTCGACTGTCACAGACTCCAGTTGTGATAGTCGGACCAGGTTCGTTCCTACTAGGATACGGAGTTCTGAACGTTCGCGCTCGCGACGCTCTTTGTCTCTGTGTGAGGGAGAAAAAAGATCGGGGCAAAGTCAGTAAAGTATAGGCAGTTGCGCTTCGATTGTTGTAATTAGTACGAATGTTGGGCCTCTTTTACAACAACCTCACTCTATCACTGAGTGACTGGACAAGCAATGTAAAACTGACATGATGCGTCCGTTGTATTTGAGCGCCCGCCCCCGTGTCCCGAGAACACACAATGATAAATGTTTTAGTGTGAGTAAATCATACGGAAAAGGAACATTGTAGTGTAAAGAATTAGGTGTATACATATTTCAATGACTGAGTTATCGATGGCGCGTGTGTGCACTTGTTCGTAGTATTGTTTTGATTGAACTACATGCGCAATATTATCGTCATGGGCCGGACCGGACCGGCTTCGGACCGGCCTGGACTGGACTGGACTGGACTGGACTGGACTGGACCGGACGGGACCGGACCGGACAGGACCGGACCGGACCGGACAGGACCGGACCGGACCGGACCGGACCGGACCGGACCGGACTGGACTGGACCGGTCCAGTCCAGTCCAGAGTCACGACGAGTGCCATATACGTCCGCTGAGAAGAACATGGTATCTTGCAAAGTTTAAACCAGACTGAACCCCCCAGTATGCAGAGTTCCCGGAACAAGGCTAAAGGTTTCTTTATCCAAATGATCACATGTCTCACCTAGAGTGTCCCTGATGCTGCATCCTGACCCACAACTTGTTCATTTCAGCAAAATTCATTAGAACGAAGTCAATGGCATCTTTTACCTGAAAAAAAAACACCAAGTTTGAACTATTGAAATGCAGTTTTCCTTCGATTGTTTTTTTATTTTACGTTTTCTGATAACAAACCTAATTGCTGCAATAAAAAGCTATTATGTGACGTCATGGCAATATGCAGGCATTTTTTTTTTACTTTTTTTATGTTTCTCCTATATTGTAGGTGCGTTTAAGGGTCTATAGTACTTCAGTATACTTTTACTCGCTCGCACTTGCACGTACCACGCACTATTGCTTGCTCTTTCTTTTAGCTATCTACACGCAAATCTATTTATTTTACGGAGAAAAAAAGGAAATTCAAAAAAGTAAATAACATAAGACCTGCTTTATAGTTAGTTCAGTTAGTATAAAAAGTTTCATGATCTAATATTAAGTATTTTCTGATTGCCAGCTTTTATTGTTCAATTTAGAGGCCACTTTGGGATTTCTATCGAGAAAATTTTATGGAATCATGTTTTCGCCAAACATAAGACCTAACATTAATCCTCAACTTTACCATATATTTATTTCAAAATTAATGCCTTAGTATTTTCGACGTATCAGAGGTTTCTGCTAAGCCATTTGAGGTAGTATGGGCTCTTAAGGTTTTAGTAACAATTCATTATAACGTGTCAAAATCTTAAGTAAATAGAGAAGGAGAAAGAATTTCTAGTACTACCTACTTGCCTATCTATAAAAAATCATGTGAAAACTGAAACATTGCTATTTATTATAACAAATGTTTTAGATTCAAAAAATAAGCATATGATACTCACAACTCCTTCATTTTCATTCTGCGCCTCCGAGGTGTCGGGGAGAACATTCCTGGTGCACTGCAGGAGGTAGTTCCTCAGGAACAGACCTCTGAGAGGATGCTGTACTCCTCGGCACATCTCTACTAGGTCCTGAAATATGAATATTGATAGTACAAAAATAAGTGATGGCATGTTTTACCTGAACAAAAAAACACCAAGTTTGAAATATTAAAATGCAGTATAGTGCAAGGTGGCAAAAAGTTATTCAAACTTTAAACAGTAAAAGACCTCCACACTAACCGGTTAACTCCATTCTTGGAAATCCCTACATTTAGGTTTGGAATTAATAATTTGTAAAACCAATGAAGTATAAAGCAAGTGTCCTCCAAAATTTTTGAAATTATTGTTACCAGTTTAATGACGAATTGATTCCCTTTATGTGATACACGTTTAGAGCATCATAATCAGAAAAGGGCGATGGAGAGGAGCATGTCAAGCTCAAAAAGAATTGACAAAATCAGAAACGTAGATCTACGTGCCAAAACCAAACTTATTGAAATTCTCACTAAAATAGACCTACAGAAGTGGAGATGGACAGGGCACATAATGCGAGATACAAAAGGAAAATGGTGCCAAGCAGTGACAGTATGGTATCCTAGGACTGGCAAGCGTAATCGTGGAAGGCAGTACACTAGATGGGAGGACGAAATTAAATTCACAGCAGGTCCAAACTGGAGAAGGGTCGCACGAGACAGGAGGCAATGGAAGACGTTGGAGGAGGCCTATGCCAACAGGCACGCCGAGATCAGGGATATATTGTAATTATAGATTAGCACTATTGTAATATAAACCTTGGTTCGGAATAAATGGCTCATTATTATTATTATAAACGAAAATGAGTGACCTGCACTAAATAAAACCGTTCTTAACTTACAATGAGAAATCTCTTATCAACTTACCTTCAACAAATCTCTCCTCAAATTCGAGTTAGTCTTGATATACACTAACCCCACAGTGATCAACAGGTACAACCTTGGCACAATGTTGCCAGCATACTGCACCAGCTCATACAAGTCGGCCACCTTGCGACCCTTCTGGAACTCTTCGAGGAGGTACAGCTCCAGGTGACGGAGCTCATCTGTTATTGCCATGTCTGTGTTGCAAGTTAAGGGTAGTTTTTTCTTGTGGTGTTGCCATAATAATAATATAATAATATTCCACAACTATCACACAACGCCATCTAGTCCCAAGCTAAGCAGAGCTTGTGTTATGGGTACTAGACGACTGATAAACATACTTATATATTTCTAAATACATACATATTATACATAAATTACACCCAGACACAGAACAAATGATCGTGCTCATCACACAAACATTTGTCCTGGGTAGGAATCAAACCCACGACCTCCGGCATAGCAGTCAGGGTCACTAACCACTAGACCAACAGGCCAGTCATATAATAATCTATGGTTATGTTAAAATTGTCAGCAAGATGAGAGTGAGAGTGATTTATCTCAAGATGAATGATGTCACAATGGTTCTGTAATAGTTTTGGTGACCGAAAAAGAGTGTCTGTGGAGTTTCTTTTCTTGTCCATTCTTCTCCATAGATATCTACGCAATAGAATGGGCACCTACAGTACTTTCACAGTTTTTATGTCTTGGGACTGGGACTTTAGCACCATAACTATTTTTTTACTGATTTTATTTTATGTCTTTTGACAATTTCACAAGTCCTTGTAATTGGCCTAGTTGAAATATTAATTTATATAATGTTTTGTCCTTGTTGAATGTATGTACATGTCTGTGGCAGATAAAATAATTTTTCTTTCTTTCAAATAAATGATTTGATTTTGATTTGATTTGAGTGGCTAATGGGCATAATTAAAAGGCCAGATTAGGCAACTTAAATGAGAAAATATCAATTTCGAAAAGGATTGCCTTCTTTCATTTGTTTCCGCATCCTCCTAGATGTCTTAAAAGGTGAAAGTCATGTTTGCAGCAGTTCATATAAGGCAGGTCTATGTGAACTGCAGCAGGCTTTCACCAACAACAAAACTTGAGAGAAATTTGATTCTAATATGTAATTATGTTCTGCAGTGTAGGTATTGGTTCTAGTCTAATGGTTAAGTGTAACGCAATCCATGTAGATATTATAATATGATACTTAAAACAGCATCATATTTCATACTGTCATATAATTTTGCTACGGTAACCTACTAATATTATAAACATTAAAGTTTGTTTGGATGGATGGATGTTAGGTACTCTTTCACACAAAAACCTCTGTATAACCCGGTTCATTGAAGAAAGGATTCTTAAATGGCGGCGCTTATCGTGTTCTCTCGCTCGCACTACTACTAGTGCCGTCTATACTCACTCACGCACGTAGCGTAAGCGTCAGATCAGACCGAGACGCGAAGAGACGCTACGATGCGCTGCGCTGCGATGCGCCGCGATGCGCCGCACGGTGCAGCGGAGTGTCTACATTCGCTACGTGCTTCCCGCCCCAACCCCCTTCCTCCCGCAGAGTCGAGCGGCCTCATCCCGGCGCAGTGCGGCGCATCCCGACGCATCCGGCGGCGCCGCTTGACGCCATTTAAATTCTCTCAACGAAATGTGTATCTTTTGGTGTAGAAAATAAAGTTGTATTTTGAATAGCTCTTAAAAGAGTGCGCGCATCGTCGCGTCGCTTCGCGTCGCGGTCTGAACTGACCCTAAGCAGAAAAAAAATTGTCTTGATGTCTTGACGCGCTCGGTGATCTTTTTTAAGAATATTTACTAAAGTTTTCTGTTATTTTTCCGTTGTTACCTGTTGATTAATGTTGTTTTAATTTTGTTTTATTGTTAGGTAAAGTTTGAGAAAATATTGTGTACCAGTCTTGTTTTTATTATTTTTAATTTGAAAAAATGCACCAGCTTATACCCATATCATACCATGAGTTGTCATTATGATAATCGATCATCAATATCTACTGCGCTTAGCGCTCTCATTGGTCCGCTCCAAGGTTGTATGAACTCTCAACCAATGAGAGCGCCAAACGCGGTCGATGCGTATGATCGAGTATCGTAATGACAACTCATGGTATGGGTATGAACGGATTTGGATGAAATTTGGTACACAGATAGTACGTATATTACCTGTATTAACACATATTATAGATTTTTTCCCGATTTTGTGTTTTTTTTTTTTTAATAATTTTAGAGTTGTAGCAGGTAAACCCACTGGCAACAGCTAGTTTTCCCGTAATGGGGAAGGTCGGTCAAAGCTAATTGTAGATGGCGCGACTATAGTTAAGTCCTAATCCGACCAAGGAGGTAGTAATATTTTGAAGTACCTATTAGATTTGAACCAATTACGATGCTTGGAATTAGCTATACTAGCGCCATTCGTTTCCTAGTTGCCATCCCCATTCCATTCATAGATAAATGACTATCAACAATATTTTTTCAAATTGTACCTACTTTTGTCACCCTGTACTTTTGTTACTCACCACGAAAAACAATCAGGAAAATCAATTTTAAACTATTTTAAAAGGATACAAAGTTCATAATAGCTTTTAGGTGACAGCAGAGAAGTCCTCAACTCTCCCAGCATTGTGGAGGCATGCTTCAAGGCATCCATCAACTTCGACTTGTCCAGACATCTCTTCATTTGAAATGCCTGAAATAAGATGTCTTTATTATATTCAGGAATCATTTAAAATAGCTAGATATACCAGTTTTCATCAAATTAATGTTCCCACTGCTGGGATACAGGCCTCCTCTCTGTGAGAGGGAGTGGGCCATTCCAACACGCGGACCCAGTCCGGGTTGGTGGATGTTGCATGTCTTCAAATTGTTGGTTCTAGTACATTCAGGTTTCCTCACGATGTTTTCCTTCACCGTTAAATATACCTACCAGTTTTACCGCAAAAAAAAATTGCATGACAAGCTTATCATCTACCTAGGTTCTTCAGAAATATATTGGGGGTTGGCTTCCAGTGGCACCAGATGCAGCTGAATATTATTATTTGACATGTGTCACAGGACTTTGAAAAGCTAATTTGACTGGTGAAAGAATCAAAGATTTTCTTTGGAAAAAAAAATCGAACCGCGGACAGGATTCGAAACTGCGATCTTCAGATTCAGTACATCTGACGCTCATTTCCAGCCGAGCCACCGAGGATCGTAACCGCAATGACCAATTCTTAATTCCGACATTCATGGTGACGTAATTTTCCTTTCCAAAGAATGTGTTTAAAAATTCCTTACACATGCGTTAATGCGTTTAATATAATAGTGAAAGAATTTTTTGAATTGGTCCAGTTATTTCGGAGCTTATTCAATACAAACAAACAAATCTTTCTTTTCTAATATTAGAGTGGATAGTTGTTGTGCAGTAGCACTAGCACTTGTACTGTAGTCAACTCATTAACACATAGGCCTTAATTAAAGTCCTTAGAATAGGTGCAAACGAACAGATGGAAAACCCATGATAACAACACTTGGCACATTAACATATTCAATGCTGGGTGCCTTTCTGTAAGTCTCGATTTTATTGACTCATCTGGAGTGCCAAAATATTTTTATTTAGCTCTATGAAAAAAGGATTGACTCCAAACTGTTTTGAAGAAGCTGAAGTTAATTTAAGGGTAGGTACAGAAATATTGCTGTACATTCAAGGTTCTGCTGGTTTTTTTTGGTAAGTTTTTAGCATTTATTTAGATCCCTGCATTATGTAAATAGTAAAAGTTGGCTAGAAAAGTTTATTTTAAAATATCTAGTGCAACATTTAATATCATGAACAAAGTTTTTTGAACTCACCCATTTATGTTCTTTGCATTAAAATATTTTTTTACGAGTAAAATAGTTTCATTATAGAAAAACAATACCAGCAGCAAGTTATAGAAACGTGTTATAAAAAAACGGAAACGGCGTACCGCCCATAAATTGTTCAGCAATTAGATAACAAGTTTAAAAACAAACCTGCACTTTGACTATGTTCAGGGCTTCATCCAGGAGTTTCTCCTGCTCCTCCACCGGAGACGCCTGGTTCGTCATTTGTGCCTACAAAACACAAACAGATAAAACACCGCTTTGAAAAAAACACGATAATTTAAAGTACCTACAACTACTAACACTTGACCAAATGTACAAAAATGGATGATTTATTGGCTCCATACGGACTGTTCAAGGTGTAAATTGACGACGTAACATTTCACAACGCACCTGTGTTATAAACTGAGGACAAACGTAGCCACCGATAAGATTTTCAAAGGAAAATTATTTAATTTTCTTTTGTGTAAGAAATCGTAAGCGATTTCGTCTTGTCAAATTTGACAACTTGTTTAGTTTCAGGGTTGTCATGCTTTGAGTAGGAGTTTCCCAAAATTCATAAAAGTAAAAATTCCAAAGGTCACTTCGGTTGGAAAGAAAATGAGAGAACACTCCGCCAAATATTTTTAAGAATCTCGTCACTGATAGAATTGAAAATTGTTGAAAGTCAAATTTAAAATTCAATATGCATTTCGGCAATGGGGAAGGCAAGTGTCAAAGTGGAAATTGACAGTTTGGTCCCCAAAGAACTGTCAAATCAAAGGAATTTTTAGAAAAAAAACGATTTATTCATGTAAAATGACTAGATGTTGTGTAATAAGCTGTAAAAATGATGGAACATACAAATTTACGACAATTTACACTATCAAGAAATAATGGGTAGCTGCTGTGACTGCTGTGAGAACAAAAATTGTATTAATACTAAGAAAAAGCTATAATAATAAACAAATATCCAGCCTTGCGAAGCCAAGACAGGCCGTTAGTTGAGTTTATCAATGAAATTCTATGATTATACCTTAACTAAACAATCGAATACACTTTTCAAAATAATATCTACTTTTCTTTTGGAGGTTAAGTACCAGTATTGCATCGCTCTATAAATCATGAAATGGTTCGTCTGGCGGAAGAATTATCACCTGGAACGAGTTTTGTAATAGTTGTGGTGTTAAGAAATTAAATATATTGCGATATTTCTCGAATCTAAATAGAAAAAAAGGTTAAATTAAAATTACTGACTTAAAACATTATGTAATTTTATCAAAATAGAAAGTCAGAATTATATTCTTGTTATAGGAGAGGAATGGTAAAACATACCTAAACTCAAAAATTGAAACCTCAACTACAAGTAATTGTGGATTTATTACGGTAAAATCAAATGTACCACTCAATTAAATCACTTTTTTCCTCTTGTAGATGCACCGTGGCGTTTTAATTCTTCTTTTAGTATAAGTACTTGCATGGACGAATAATTTTCCATATTTGTTTTGTATTTATACTCAATTTTTACAAAACCTTGTAAAAAAAACAAACAAATAATCTTGTTTGTTTTTTTTACAAGGTAGACGTGGGGACCAACTATCGCAGCGCCATCTACGATTAGCTTTGAGTTGCCATCCCCATTCTGCTTTCTGTGAATTAACAATTTCTTTACAAAAGCCAGTAAATAAGCATTATTTTACGAACCCACAACTTATTAACAAAACACTTGAATTTATTTGCTTGCTTAAAATAAGGGGACAATATGCGTATAGCAACATTGGAAAATGATGCGTTCAAAACGGAAAAAGAACGTGATTAATTTTATTAGTTTCAAAAGACTTTTAGCCCAATTTTGTAAAAAAAAAGTAAAAAATGTCAATATCACTCCGTCGACGTCATTTGTTATCAGCGAGGAATTTTAGTGATAAAAGGGAATTATAAACAGAAAAATGGATAATAAACCGTCACTGAGTCAATATTTCGGTGATAAGGAAGTCCCTCCCGCCTCCCAGTTTTTCGATGAAATTGGAACATCGCCGTCAGACATGATACAAAGCATTTACTTAGGCGAACCGGAGGGTAACGTTTCAATTCGCATTTAATAAATATTTTTCTATCAAAACTGATCAGTTTGCTAATGATTTGGGAAATTAAAGAGTTACTTTATGTTACTTAGGCAATCAAACATCAACGGGAAGCGTTTTTCCAACAAGTATGACCGCTTCATTTACGCAACAGAAAATGACGGAGGAGATGACTTTTACAAATGTTTTGCCAACTGTGAGCGGATCTGCGGCCGTGCCAGCGACGAGTTTACCAGATCCATCAACGTTCTTCGATACTATCGGTCCTGAACCACAAATAGTGCCAGCCAAAAGTGGATTAGCTAACCCAACTATACTCACTGAAGCTATGGATGGGTTAAGTATAAAAGTTAGTGTCCTATTAATTATTTAATTCACCCAATAAAGATCTCATCTTTACTTCTGAGGTAGATTGAGGTCAGGAGCATAACAGGCAAAAATAAAAATAGGAATTCTGTAAAAGCATCCCTAAATGTAAACTGTTTTTTGTTGTTTCATTCATAAAAAGGAACATGTTGTTGAAATCTTTTATTTTTGTAGAATCAGCCTGTAGATAAAGAGGCAGATAGAAGGAGGGATGCTTGGCTACCCAATGATGAAGCTAAGAAGACCCTTATGAAGGTAAGTCATAAGATTTTATTGCCATCCAAGCTTTATTAAATTTTGTGTATGCCTGGCAGACTGTGAACGTAGAAGTCTGTCATCTACAATGCACTTACAGTTTGAAACAGTTGATGTCTGTGTATGGCTGGATTAACTGTAGACTTGTTATTGAATAAAGAGAGTACAGTGAATATTGTAGAGATTACAGAGTGGCACCTTGAGACGCAAGGGTCGACCATTCTCTAGATTGATATTGTGTTGTACCAAAATTATCTATTATGTATAAAAAATCTACCAGAAAGAAAAGGATAGTCTCATTGATCTCTTTTACAGCAACAAATCCAGATTCATATTCTCTGTTTTTGTGGAGTTTGGAACCAGATGTTATTGTTAAATAAAAGAAAAATTCTAAACCTCTATGTGTGCTGCAAGCTGAAAAAAAATTGGGAACCCCTGATAAAATGTATATTAGTTTTCAATATTTCAGAGATTCAGGCAAAATTTTATCATGGTTTCGTCTAATTTGTTTACAGGCACAGTCCTCACCGAAAGGATCATTCTTTCCAGAAAGAGAAGTGCTCACAATGCCTGGTCTGGTGCTTGAAGAAGAACTGGTAAAAATCTATATTTTTGTATCAACTTGCATCATCCCCACTACAAAGCTAGAGTCAAAAATCTTGTCCTGGGAGCTCAGGGTGGAAGGGAAGGGACTGTCAGACTTGCTGATTTAAAGACTAGACTGTATTCTGCTTCCGTCCCGGCAATTTGCTGACAACTTGTTGTGACTGTGGAAAACTACCAGCCGTCTATCCAGGCCTGATCCTTGAACGGACGGCTAGCTTCTCATTTCTTGCCAACAGCAATAGTGTATTTTACAAAAAAAAAATACTAGAAAAAATTATAGATAATAAACATTTTTAGACCCGTAATTTTTCTTTTGTTACGAAAACCAAAATTGACGAAGATACATCACTTCTAAAAATGACAAACGTTATGACGTTACAAGCCTGAACGAATTCAAGAATATTCATAGATTAAAAAAAAAAACATAAAAAAAAACGTGCCTGTTATTTTTGGATACTCCAACTGACGGTCTAAACAGATTTTCAATTTATTTAGATCCTATGCACAACCCGTTTATTAAACGCGCCGGTGCGTTAACATTAGAGCTGTTTGTTGTCATTTGTTCTAGGCTGCGTCTGACTTGCGTGCGTATCGCGTCTCCATCGCGTCAAACGCGCTAAGCGTTAAAAAAACGTGGTGTGCATAAGCTCTTGTGTAGCAAAGTACCTTATTAGCCCTTAACATTAAAATATCCGTTCCAGGCCGATGCCCTTCAAGAAGTAGCAGTAAAGTACCTCGGTGTAAGCTCAGCGGGCAGTCGAGGAGTAGTAAGAGCAGAACACGTGAGCCGCGACGAGGCAGGACTGCGTGAACTACTGCGCACTGGCTACCTGCGCGCCGCTGTCAATTTGACGCATGTGCTGATCAGCGCTGCCGGACAAGGTGATAGGCCTTATAACACATATTATATTCGGTCAGGGCGCGTAATCTAAGCGGGAATTAGACAGGGCAGCAGCTTACGGCCTATTCAGATAAAAAATCAAATGGTTTTATTTCAAACAGGCCCACGAGGGCACTTATAAAACGTCGACAACAGGTGCTCTTTGGTGGCGCAAGCATCGCTTAGACCAAAGCCAGGCTTAAGTCTCAGCGATGCAATCGCGGTGGTCGGGATGGGGTAGCGTTGTGCAAGTTAAGTACCCAAAGGCCTCCCCCAATTCCTTCCAGGAATTCTTTTCCTGGGCCGCTTCAAACCAGGCTTCTTGGTGAGCATCTAGGTCGTCTCGCCACTTTTTTGGAACACTATTCGCTACTTACATCTTGCAAAAAACTCGGGCCTCCTGAAAAATTACTCATTAACCAATTCGTTGCGGATGGCACGTTTCTGTGTGATCACTTTCTTTTGCGTGTGGCGTTAGGCACGGATGTGTGTCATTTTAAAATCGATGTGTCACGTTATTTTTGTTCGACGCCACAAGTAGAAGTTAGCGTAATTAGACATCGCAAAAAATCGGTTAAAATACCCAAAAGCACTCACAAATGCTTCTCCGGCAGGAGTAGGCCGCATGCACCGGCCTACGAAGCACACGCCACGCTCGCTACAACTGTGGCTGACGAGGTTCGCGGTCATGTTGAGGATCAGACTCAATGAGCCGCTGGTGAAGGAAGCCGAGGCTTTCGGAGACTTCAGCAAGCCGGATATGTTTTATGAGGTAGTGTGATGTTTGCATAGTAATACTTGATTTTACCAGTAGCTACCTTTGCCCTTTCTTCCTTTAAGGCAGTGGTCCAACCGACGACGGCGAGAAAACGAGTAACTATCGGCGATTTTCTCTCTCAAGAAACGCACAATAAATGTACATTCCGTGTAAACGAAAGAGATGCATATATTAACAGTTGCTCTGTGACTGTTCACACTGCCGGCGACGACTAGCTTTACTAGTTTTGTCGCTGAGCGACGACCTTTTAAAAATAAACTCGCTCGGCGACACTCGTTCAGCGATGCTCGCTCGGCTCGCTAGATGAGGTTTGCACAGGACTGAGCGACAGTGGGCGTCGGGCGTGAGTAATCGCCCGTCGCACTTGCACTCTCGCTTATAGCCTGGCGACTTAAACTATCGAAACTACACCCGCTTCCCGCTGATCGCTCTTTTATAGTTTCTAGTTCTACTCGTTACTCGTCCATCGTTGGCGGTCGGACCACTGCCTAAAGACTGTAGACTTCAAGCCGCTAGAGTCAGTTAAGTATTCTGTCTCCAGGGTCTCAGCTATAGTAGGGTTGGCGTTTTAGGATGTGTTTTCGGTTATTTCGTTCATTTCCCGTGGTGAAATATCAATTGTACTACCACGGGTATAGCTGTATGGCTTTCCACTTTTATTTATCAAGATTTTTTTCAGACTATTTGCTTTAAATCTTATGAATCTGCAGTGAGTTTGAACTAAAAAACTAAATAATTGCTTATTTTCAGTTCTACCCCGACACATACGAGAACCGCACAGGCAGCTTAGTCCCCTTCTCCTTACGATTATTAGTAGCGGAGTTGCCGGCACACATCGGCAAGCCCGACGAGGCGGTCGACGGACTGTATGCTATGCTAGACACTATACAAACGGTAAGACACTTTAGTCTTTGTAGATCCCGCCCGTAATTAGCCTTTAATGGGGCCAGTGAGACATTCCTTAACTGTGCCCTGGGCTGGCCAATTGTGGTCCTGGTCTGGCCAATTGTGTTCCTGGTCTGGCCAATTCTTATCCTGGTATGGCCAGTCGTGGTCATGGTCTGGCCAGTTGTGGTCCTAGTCTGGCCAATTGCGGTTCTAGTCTAGCCAGTCGTGGTCCTGGTCTGGCCAATTGTGGTACTGGTCTGTTCAATTGTAGTCCTGGCCTGGCCATTTTATTTCCCCCGCAGGGTCTGCGCCCTGTGCCTGGCCAGTGTTGGCACACCCTTGTTTCTGGCACTGCAGTTAAACAATTTTGGCAAAGGATCATGAGGTAGTTAGTATGTTTTAAAATCATTAAATCATAGACTTGTGACAACCAGTGCTGGGTCCGTATGATTTCCATTTTACGGAATTGAGGCATATATTATGTCTCAATGTTGGAGATAGTTTAGACAGATCATGCTGTTTGTACAGGTTTTTTCTTCCTCTCTTCTTTCCAAATGTTGCTTCGTGTTTTCAAAATAAATAAATGTTCTTACAAGTTCGAAAAGGAACATTTATTCATTTTGACACGTCTCACATCTTCGCTATCCTAAAAAAAAAATATTGCCATGTCCTTAATTTTACAGATGCTATCAAACCTCCGTGACGGTAAAACAGAAGATGGTACAGCGACCATAGCGGAGCAGGACAAGGCCGAGTCTATTCGTCTATGGATGGGCAGAGAGACTAGAGTCATGCATTCGCTTGTCAACTGCGCTATTGCTATGAAGGTAAGTTATTTAACTCCTCTTTTTAGTCCTTTACTATAGGCCTCAATAGTAAGCTCAGTATAGTCCAACGAGCTATGGAGAGGGCTATGCTCGGAGTCTCTCTGCACGATCGACTCAGAAATGAGGAGATTCGTAGACGAACCAAAGTAACCGACATAGCCCAACGAATTAGCTAGTTGAAATGGCAGTGGGCAGGCCATATAGCACGCAGAACTGATGGTCGATGGGGCCGTAAGGTTCTCGAATGGAGACCACGCACCGGCCGCCAGCGTAGGACGTCCACCCACTAGGTGGGCACACGATCTTATGAAGGCCATAGGATCACGCTGGATGCAGGCCGCTTACAACCGGTCCTACTGGAAGCCTAAAGGGGAGGCCTATGTTCAGCAGTGGACGTCTTACAGCTGATATTTATTACGATGATGAAGTTATTTTAAAATATATTTATTAAGCATGACCGGATGCTTAGTACTTTGCAACCGTTGTGCTTGTATGACCAGCGGCCGTATTATGACGTCTTAAAGCGGGAGAATTCCCACTGTGTGAAAGAGACAAAGCTATACAAGTCGTCTAGCCATCTCGTTCCCACAGTAGGACTACTCTCGGTTTAAAACGTGGTAGGCCACCAGATGGAGGCCCAGTGCTTCAATTTTCGTAATAAATAGTAGTGTTGTGTTTTGATTTTTTTTTAATAAAAACTATTACATAGTTTTTACTGTGAGTTTTACTTAAATCTAATTATTATAGTGTTTTTATAAATACCGAACAAAAAAATACATCTAAATTCTATCACTTTTTAGTTTGGGGTTTGTCAGACCCTACCTAGTATGGACGAGACTTTTAGTTACCTGGTACAGTCACGAGCAATAGTATTTATACCAACGACGATATAATACTAGACTCTGCATGCACGATCTAAGGAACGAAAATTATTCTGTCAACTCGCTGAGGTACTACGTAAGCGAGGGGGACGGGGTACTGCGTTGTGATTGTCTAACTCAAGGTCTGTGCTGTCTCAACGTATGTTTACGGCTCACAGGATTGGTCGAAATGAGACGAATATAAGACTTTTTTGCCTAATGTGTTGGCAGACATCGGTCGCCTGTTATTACGAATCTAGTATTATATCGTCTTTGATTTATACACTAAGCAGTAATTTAAAAGCGATGTTCTGCTACCATATTGATTAAAGTTTTGCCTTTTCATCAGACTTCTATTTTGGAAGCTATACTGTTACGAAATAGGTTTTATTTCAAAGTAAATTGCATTTGAATTTTGTTCAATGTTATTGCTCGTGACTGTACACGGAGGGTTAAACTACTTTTAAATCATAGTTGATATTATCAAACGAAGAACAAAATTGAATGATTCAGTTCCGTTAGTTGTCAAATAATATCTCCCAGTCATCATTCCATTGACATCTTCACCCATGTATCCGGTGTGGCTACAATTGTGGTCTAAGAAGTCTTGCCAGGAATGACACTTGTAGGCTGGGTACATTGTAGAGTTTCTGATCGATTCCAAGAGGTAGTGGAAGGCCATACTGTGACTGCAACCTTCTGTGGAAAAAAGATTTTTCATTTGAGATAGGTCTGCTTTTTTTCAAAATAAAAAACGTTGCCCTCACACTCCTGTGTCGTGGGTGCGTTTACAAACATAAACTCACATACACAAACCCCCAGACTCGGAACTACTACTTGTACAAGCCATTGGGCTAGTCTACGTCAGGGTAACACAGCGGGTGTCTACGATGGACTGAGCTTATCCATAAAACGACTGTTTACTCTAACTTTGAAGAGATTCGGGTTATATGCGTTCTATAAGACGCTCCCTCCCCGCGAGCATTCACCTGTAATGTAACATAAAAGTGCGCAATTTGATGCTCTATTGTCTTCGAATGTTCGAATCTGTAACGTTAGATTACAGGTGAATGCTCGCGGTGAGGGAGCGCCCGTATAAGTACCTAAATTTAAAAAATGTACTGTTTTAACGTAGATCTAGAACCTTTTCCTCATAAGTTGAAACGAACTTCTATAGCTACACAAATGATTACCACGTGCTCAAACAGGCTGATTTTATAATGACTCTGTCACTTAACTACCAAAGACCGAATAACAGCTCATTAGTAATTTAGGAACGGTCACCCATCCAAAAACAGAGTTCGGAAAACATTTAAAGACCAACCCGTACGGTGGTTATTACTAGTGCTCCGATACCCCCCCACCGCGGTTTTTACTTTGCTTGGATGCCAAAATTGTATTACAAGTATAGATGAATAAATACAAATTTAAAATGTCACTTACAGGATATTTTCCGTGATTATCTGTTTGTTTGAGTTCCCGATATTTCAACGCTGTTGCAAGCGTCATGATCGCGGGTTGACTGGAGATTGCGGGTGGATGACAATTTTGTTAGGAGCAGACAAAAACAGTGAATAAATACAAACCAAAGAACCCGAAGTAATCATCACAACCCGGCTGGGGTGGTATTCCCCCATTGGGGAAGAAGTCCACAGTACCAATAGCCTCTTCAAAACCCAACAGCCCTCCACAAGTATGTATGACATCAACTATCTCTGCTGCTGAAGCATCCAGCCTTTGAAACGTGCTGTCAGGAGGGTACTCGAAAAATGGTCTTGCGGGATCTAGACCTGAAAATTTTATGCGGCTTAAATCATTGATATGGTAATTTTCCACCACCAGCAACGCTATTAGGATGGGCAGCGGTTGAGAGATGCCAGAAACTACAGAATGTTTTATAGCCAATCCTTCATCGCAGCTACAGGACTAAGTACTGAAATTGTTAAAGTTATTACACACTCTAAGTATTCTAGAATCTTTCATTATGTCCAGAGGCTATATTAGCATATGTCGTACGTATCTCCACGAAAAATATAGGGTTTCTTTAATTAAGTTAAAATCTTGGTCAAAAAAAGCAGCACAAAAAAATTGGAGCTCACTTCGCTCACGTTTGCATTTTTCATCCTATAAAGAAACAAGTAAAAATTACATACCCGTAACTCGATACACGTCACTTTTAGCCATAGCTGCGGCTATCCCCATCACATGTGCGCCAAGACTGTGTCCAATCAGATGCAACTGGTCCCCAGTAACGCCATACTGCTCATTTAATCCGTCCAGAAATTCAGCTACTGTACTACCTATACCTAAAGTCTCATTTGCCACCCAGGGGTACATGTTAGAGCTGGCTATGCTACTCCAGTCGATAGTTATAACGCTGACATTTTTATGAATTAAGTACGCGGTTTTTATGTTCAATATGTCTTGGGTATCATCTGATGATTTCCATCCGTGAGTAAGAAGTTTTAGAGGGAGGTTAGACTGTAATATCTTCGTCACTATGTCTTGTTGGCTCTCGTTTTGCGCTCGTCCTTGTTCATCCAATAAAATAAAGATATTTTCTTCCCTGTGTAAAATTAAACAGGGTTAAAAATGTGTCCAACAGCTATCTAAATAAGAGGTCACAAATTTTGTAGAAGTTGGATGTTAAAAAGAATTCCGAGCTCGCTTCGCTCACTCTCGTAAACTCCCTTATCTTTATTGTTCTAAGACTTGTATACATAATTGGTTCAACTCACTTTGATATGCTTGAATGATACAAAGAAAATGTTATATCTCCTAGGCTTGATGAAAAAGATTTTCGAGTTTGCTCGTGCACGCTGAAGTCTCTCAATGCTCTGGAATTTTTCATAAGCCGATAAAGTCAAGCCGCTTACCATCAGGCGAGATAGTGGTCAAAACGAAGCTATCATTAAATAAATAAAAAAGTCGCTAAAAACCACTTTTACTAAAAGTCAAGTAAAAATTACTGCTCAATTCAAATCATCATCAGTCGGAAGACGTCCACTGCTGAACATAGGCCTCCCCCTTAGACCGCCACGCCGAACGACAATTCGCCACTTGCATCCATCGGTTGCCCGCGACCCTCACGATGTCGTTGGTCCAGCAAGTGGGAGGTCTGCCTACGCTGCGTCTTCCGGTTCGTGTTCGCCACTCGAGAACTTTTCGTCCCCATTGATTGTCAGATCTACGAGTGATGAGGCCTGCCCATTGCCACTTCAACTTGCAAATTTTATGAGCTTTTCTATTCAAATCATGATCGACCTTTGAAATTCGTTACAAATCATGACCACACTGGTCCATACTTTTTAGAAAGGAATGAATCAAAACCATATTCGTTCCATTTGGTCAGTCAACCGGTTTCACACGGACCTATGCGCTATAAAGGCTTGTTAAACAATGCATCAGTATTAGCTCAGTGTAAGAAAATATAAGCTTACGATCTCAGATCAAAGAAATAGGCAGATAGAGCGCTCAGAACACGCAAGTGGTTCCACCAAAGTTAACACAAAATCAAAATCGAATACAAAGCCGCGGCAGTACCAAGCTACGCGTCGTACCAAGCTGCACGTCGTTGTTGTTGTTTGCCAAAATATGCAGTGACGTGTCTTTAACCATTGTAAAAGTTGTTCTCTAAAACAAAGAAAACATTGTGGAATGAATTCGATTTGATTTTGTATTAACTTTGGTGGACCCACTCGCGTGTTCTGAGCGTTCTATCTGCCTATTTCTTTGATCTGAGCTTACGATTATACCCAATCATTTCATCTCTAGACATAGTTAAGTCGATATAATGTGGTACTCCATCAGCATCCGGGAAATATATCCATTCAGTTCCATAGCCCGCACCATACACGCTTTGATATATATTTAAATAATTTGCTACACCTGTAATAATTAAAAAAATAAGTTTATAATGACGTCACGAGAGCAGTGGTGGCCCAGTGGTATCGGTCCCGACTTACGAGTTATATAGGTCGTGGGTTCGAACCCCGCCATCAGGCGCATTACTTTGTGTAATTTATTTCATCACCACTGCTCTCAAAACGGTGAAGGAAAACATCGTGAGGAAACCAGCATGTCCTAGAACCAAAAATTTGAAGACATGTGACATCTACCAACCCGCACTGGGCCCGCGTGGTGGATCATGGCCTATATCTCCCTCTCACAGAGATGAGGCCTGTGTCCCAGCAGTAGGATCATATACAGAGTTTAGTGAGAACATGTAATGGCTGATAATGAATGACATCACGGTTGGCGCAATGGTTGAGCGATCGGTTGCTTCGCTGCATGGGACGGGTTCAGTTCCCGCTTGGCACAAATATTTGTGTGACCGACAAGTAATTGTTTCGGATCTGGATATTATATCGGACCTGTGTGTATCAGTATGTGAGTTTATGGGTCTTACTTATAAACATTGATTAGACGTTACTGATCTTAAATAGCTCTTAAGTCACTTGCCATCTCTATTCATTGGAATAGAAATGACAAAGACAGGTGATAATTATGTAATCGGTAGCTAAGCAACACAAGTTTTTATAAGTAAGGGGGTAAATGTTTGTGAACGCAGACACCATACAGCAGAAGTTCATTACGTGAGGCAATAGTCGATTATTCCAAAATCCGTCACATTATTTACAGCTTACTTACTATGACCAATTGATAAACAAATGATAAAAATACACACAGAGATCAAACTTTTAAGATTAACCATTATTAAAATAAATTAAATATTAAAAAAAAAAACATTTCTAAACACACAAAACATATGTTAATTAAACCAACCGCTAATAAGTACTGATTTGACTTTTTTTTAATACCGTATAAAATGTGGATAAACTTATTATTTACGCTTATTTATGTTTTGCTAATAGGCACATTCACGGCATCAAGAAGATGCATTCATTACAGTTAGTTCTGGAAAATAATAGAAACTTTTTTATTCTTTTGTAAAATCAATGCATATTTATAAAGGTATAACGCAACAAAATTCGAGAGTGGGTACTCATGATTTCAGAAGCAAGTAAAAACTGTACTTGTAGCATATTGGCAATTTTAAAAGTGTCGTATTTTCGTCAATTTTGATTAACGCACCAAAAGAAGAAAAAATAGGATTCAGATATTTTTTGATAGTCCAACTGACGCGGACGGTCTGATGGGGAAGGCAAGTCAAAGCTAATTGTAGATGGCCCCACCATAGCTTCGTCCTAATCCGACCAATGACGTAGTACTATCTTGAAGTACCTTTAAGATTTGAACTGATTTGAACCAATGACGATGCTTGGAACAAGCTATACCAGCGCCATTAGTTCCCCAGTTGCCATCCCCATTAGAATTTTTCAGTCAAATACTATATTTGGCATGCTGTTTACGTCATCATTAAATTTAAGTCATGGCGCAAATCATAGATATTAGAAGTACACAGAAACAAAAAGTGACTTAGCATCGACCGTGAATCTGTTGTCTTTCATCAGATCGTCTGTCCACCTTTTCAAATGCTTACATCATCTGCCTAGCCTTTTCCCAACTATATTGGGGTCGGCTTCCAGTCGAACCAGATGCAGCTGGATATCAGTATTTTACGTGGAGCGACTGCCTGTCGGACCTCCACAACCCAGTAAATGGGTAACACGATACTCCATGGTAAGACTGGTTGTCAGATTTTAGAGCTTCTGACTAATAGTAACGACTGTCAAAGATCTACAAATGACAGCCGGGAACAACGGCTTTGCGTGCTTTCCCAGGCACGGTGGAAACTCGCTATGACAGATGGTCCATCCACAGACCAACCTCAGCAAGCGCGGCTTAACCCGGAAGGTCGGCCTATGCGGCTGTAATTTATTTAGCCACGAGCTCCTCGTTAGTTTGAACCTTCTCGATTATCAAATTTCAAATGCTTACCCACAGTTTAATATTATAGGATAGAAAGTATACACCAAAATGACCCTAATTAACAAAACTGTGTATTTTTTTCAGGACTACAGACAAGCAGCCAAAATTCTGATGACATTGCAGCAGCAAGCATCATCGGCGGGACAAAGACGAGCCATCTGCAGTGCGTTGTGCAGACTGTGGCTGCTAGCAGGACATGTCAGGGCAGCCATGTCCTGCCTCGACATTGCTAGGGAGGCGAGGCATCACATGTCAGTACTCTTTAGAAATTATCGTCACACAAATAGGAAACTTGTGTAGAACATGACTACCAATTTAATTCAATGTAAACTATTCTTGACTACATTATTATGCTCTTGGCGTTCTTAGATGAAGAAAACATTGGTGGGACACATTTATATTCACTAAAAAAATTACGACTTCACAGCTCGGATTTTTCGAGCTCGCTGCGCTCGCTCTTCATTAAATGGATAAGGGATTATTTTTCGTGGCTCATTGAGTTAATATATTTCCAGCTTGCTTTTCTATAATCTATCTTGTTTAGGTCGAGAAACGTCCAATTTTTCGAGCTCATTTCGCTTGCTCTTCAATAACAACATTCATGCTATTTCGCACCTTTAAAGTAAAACCGTTACTAAACGAAATTTTTCGTGAATTGAGTTATCAATGCCATCTATGTAAAAGGTAGCTGGACGGACTTCCGATGCAGGAGCGAGCAAGCGATCGGAACTTTGGGCACCCCGACTCGGACAGGTTAGGTTCGAAGAATAACGGGGTCTGAAAGACCCCGCCATCCTGGCGTTAGGTTAAATTAAAGCGTTACTAAACAGAAATATGATCGGGGCTCACGTCGAATACCTTGTTAGGTTCGATATTACGGACAATCGAGAACGTGCACTTCGATGGATTTAGATCTTTCGATAACGGAAGTTTAAAGTAGATACTTTAGATTTTGGATATATTGGACGTAGATCATTTAATCATTCGATATTTTAAACTTTCGATATTTGAATTTTCGATGTTAATTCGATTTTTCATTTTATAGGATAAAGTGTTTCAATCTTGATATTAAACACAGTTTTCTGTGTTAATGACCAAAATTAAACATTAATGGTGCAGTGTTACTATAATAAATAAATTAAATAAATAATACACTTTGATTAAAATATAAACTTTTCTAAATCACGTGTTATAACGTAAACAGAGATCTACAATAACACCTTATTAAACGTCTTGTAGAACCCTGCATTCAGATTTTATTGACAAAAAATGGTGACATATATTTCTAACTTGCTTTTTTGGCTCTCCTGTAAAATTGTATAATTTCGTGTATAACGGTTTTACTTTAAAGGTGCGATTTTGTAATTAACTACATAAAATAGGCCATGAAACTCTTTTGACGTTCTAATGTAAACTAAAGAACTTTACTGGCTAACCTGGCCTAGACAGTTCTAGTTTAGTCATCTGAGTCCTTACCACGAGCTCTTAACGCGATCCAGTTTAGGCTGTGGGAAAGAGACAGAGCTATACAAGTCGTCTAGCGCCATCTCTTTCCCGCAGCCTGAACTGAATCGCGTTAAGAGCTCGTGGTAAGGCCTCTGGTGTGCAAGCAAACACTGAAACTTCTAAGTAATTAAGCCCCCTCTTATTACCTTTTGACATCATACAAACAAGGTTTTCCCAACTAGTACCAAATGCAAAAAATAATACGAAATGTGAAATAAATGCATTTTTAATTTCTCAGATGTCCGACGCCTGACGTTCGTGAATACGTAGACCTGGGTTTAATAGACATTGCCCATGGAAAGTATCAAGAGGCGTACAATAACTTCGCGAGAGCAGCTGATCAAGAACCTACTAATATTATGGTGAGAATTATGCTTTTACGTGGTAAATTATTATATATGTTAATATTATAAAGAACAGTAGTCATTTGGGTGCTTTCACATTGCTAGATTGAAAATCAATTCTTGGATAGTTTTAACATTTTGGATCGACAATTTCATATGGTACAAATGCCCGGTGACAACATATTTTTTTTCAAAATCTACGATTTTTTTCCTATAATTTCGTATTTTTGTCCTTGAGGTACACGGCTTGGCCTTAAATGTAGGGAACAAATTAACACCTCCTTTACAACCAGGATAATCTTCGGACTAACCATACATTTTTAAGGATTAACTTTAGCGTAACTTTACTTCTCGTTTTATTAGTAAAGGGCCAGCCCCTTTCAGCCCCAGTGCAAGTGAACACTGAAACGTCTAGCAACGGTACGGGTCTGAATTCTTAAGCCCCCTATAATTACCTTTTTACCCGACTGCGCCAGGAGGGTTATGCTTTTCGAGTGTATGAATATATGTAAGTATGTATGTATGTATGTTTCTGTGTGTTGCTCTGCAGCCTAAACGGCTTGATGGATTTTAACTTGAGAGGTGTCGTTAGATTCGTCTTAAATGTGAGAGTGTCATGGGCGGACTGGCCAAGTGCGAGTCGAACGATGTGATTCCGAAAAAAATATTTTTTCCAATCTCTTACATTCTATCAAGTGGAGAATTAAAGGATTTTAAAAATGGTTTACCAAAATATATATAACTTATATGTTTCAATTTAATTTGGACTGATAAATGCTAACAAAAACTAAAAATAGAAAAATAAAATAAATATTTAAAAAATCAAAAATTCGACTGCGTAAAAAAAGAAAGAAACTTTGACACCATACATTAAAACAGAAAACAAAGTTTCCCCAACTAGAATAACTAAAATAAAATCTTATTACTTTTTCCCCATTTCTCAGATGTCCGACGCCTGACGTTCGTGAATACGTAGACCTGGGTTTAATAGACATAGCCCATGGAAAGTATCAAGAGGCGTACAATAACTTCGCGAGAGCAGCTGATCAGGAACCTACTAATATTATGGTGAGAATTATGTTTTTACGTGGTTAATTATTATCTAAGTTAATATTATAAAGAGCAGTAGTCATTTGGGTGCTTTCACATTAGATGATATCGACCAACGACGATATAATACTTAGACTCCTAATAACAGGCGACCGATGTCTGCCAACAATTCAAAAAATCTTATATGACGCTCATTTCGACCAATCCTGTGAGCCGTAAACATACGTTGAGACAGAACAGACCTCGAGTTATCCAATCACAACGCAGTACCCCGTCCCCCTCGCTTACGTAGTACCTCAGCAACTTGGCAGAATAGTTTGTGTTCTTTAGATCGTGCATGCGGAGTCTAGTATTAAATCGTCGTTGATATCGACATAATATCGGGGAGATAGAAAATTTCTCGCAAATTCGTAAGGACGAATATATGAATGGAAATGTGTGACGGCACGATTGGTGCAGTGGCTAAGCGATTGTACTGCTGCGCTGCCTGTAGTGGATCCGATTCCCGTACGGAACAAATATTTGTATGATCTACAAGTCAGTGTTCCGGGTCTGGGTGTTTTTGTATGTGAGTTTGTATGTTTGTAAACGCACCCACGACACAGGAGAAATTCCAATTGAGGGATAACTTTTTTTTTGAAAGTATGACTTTTCTGTTCATAAAAATGTGTTGAGCAGTAGTGCAATGTGCAACACATTCTTAACCAACTTCATTATGACCAGTCAAATCGATTTCTATGTGGTTCATTTGGCGCGGTCAAGTTTAAATCATTAGTAAAAATATTTTAATGAATACCATTCATTACATACATAAAACTTATGCTACAGTAAATCTTCCAAGGATTAATGCATTTACTATGGTTGGAGCTAAGCGATTTGTTTGCAACTCTTGTTTCATAGCTTGATCCTTGCATAGAATAAATAATTAATAAAAGTGTGGTCTACACTAATTACGTAGTTGTTCAGGTTTTGGATATTTGTGTATGTCCGTAACTCACGATTGTGCTCACGATACAGAAAATATACCTAGTTCATTCTTTACGTAACTTTTCTCTCTTTCTTTTTTGGAAACTTTTTTTATTAATTAACAAATATGGCAATATCAAGAGTGTTCTATTCTGTATAATCTTAGCAACCAAGAAACTACCAACCTAAGTTTATTTTAAAACAATTCTTCTAAATTCAATTTTCTTTTTTTTTTTCAGGTGGCAAACAACCTATCTGTCTGCCTACTCTACATGGGTCGTCTAAAGGAAGCCATTTCAGTCCTTCAAAAAGCCATTAATTCAGACCCAGAAAGAGGCCTCAACGAAAGCCTGCTCATCAATCTATGTACACTTTATGAACTAGAATCATCGAAAACTAATGAGAAGAAACTGAATTTATTAAGAATGTTGTGTAAATACAAAAGTGATACTATACCAAATGTGTTGGAATGTTTGAAATTATAGATATATGTGTAGCTTATATTATAAATTAATCGCGCAATTTTATGTAATAGATTCCATTTATTTTGTTTATTTAAAAAAGTTACTAGAGCTACAAAGATCTTTTGGCTATGGTTTTTGGAAAATGTCGGAAAAACAAGATGGCGGTATTTGTCCATTTAATCACTATTAGTTTCGCGCCAAAAACCCTTGCACAGCTGGAATTTCTTGTAACGTAAAACTTGTTGTCGAACAATATTGTTTTGGTAAACCATATTATATAATAATACCAACCACATAACCAAAAAAGATAAATTATTAATTATGCAAAAAAAAAAAACTTGTTGCAAAAAATATTTTAAATGTCCAAGGCAGAAGAATCAGTTTATAAACAAGTATTTTAATAAAATTGACGTAGAAAGTTAATTTTTCATCTGTGATTATTTTGTTTAATTATATCGTGTTTATAAT
Source organism: Agrotis segetum (assembly GCA_036375495.1). Classification (NCBI taxonomy): domain Eukaryota; kingdom Metazoa; phylum Arthropoda; class Insecta; order Lepidoptera; family Noctuidae; genus Agrotis; species Agrotis segetum. Next base: position 317,531 of record JAQSVV010000128.1, read on the forward strand.
TATATAATATTTTATTTAATGGTAATAATACTTTTTAGCAATAAAATACTTAAATATTAACTGTATTTATAATTTATTTCGATCCCATGTGAATTCGGCCGATCGTTGAATTAGCCACATCGTGATATACGCGTGTGATACGCACTTCATGATGTGCCCAGGTAAAAGTCAGACGAACGCCGAGAACAACATATTTTTGTCGTACCGTCTTGGGCTCTGGGATCAGTGGAGCAAGCAGGAAACTATCGACGGAGCCCCGCTGAGCGGGTGCTTCTGAGTGTCTTAATAAAAATAGTTCGAACTTTACCCGTCCTTATTTGAAATGCGGTCAGTGGATACGAAACGGACCACTATTAACCTACTTTGCAGTTTTGACACTGTTACAAAACATCTTTACTGCCAAAGCCAAACGGGGTGACCACTAACACTGCGGCAGACGATCTCCGGCCACCGTAGGCGCTGGCATGCGGACAGCGAGTAAAGGGCAACTCACTGTACGACCATGGACCATGCCCGGATCGACGGCGCGTCGTGTTCCACGCGCGCCTCAAAGAGTGTCAGCAAAAATGACGGGGCCCCCTCTCAGAGAGCTAAAGCCTGCCGGGGTCGTGGGATTTATTTTCTTACCGTGACCCCGGAACATAAAGGGCTATTGAAGGATGCCGTGGATTTTAGTCAGTAGAAGTCTGACAGTCCCTCCCGCCCTGCCCGGGGTTTGAGGACTCATTTGATGATTTTACCACGCTAAAAAAAAAAAAAAAAAAATGCTATAAGCTAGGGCTTTATTTGATAACGCTTAGGTCATAATCTAACAATTTGAAATATTGATATCAAATCCCTTTTGGGATATTTATTTATTTTAATCTTCGATATTCAAATGTGTACCACATTTGAATATCGAAGATTAAAATATCTACGCTTAAAAAATCGATGTTCAGAATATCGAAAATTAAAAAAAAATGATTGTAACAAAATATCGAAAAATGTTACATCTACGCTTAAAACGTCGAAGATTAAAATGTCGACTGATTTAAATGTCGAATGATTCAAAATACCGAACGACGTTATGTCGAAATTCATAATATTAACGTTTAATACATCGCAGTTCATAATATCTACGTTAAAAATACCTACTAGTTGAAATATCTTGGCGATGGCGGGGTCTTTCAGGACCCGCCATCCTCTTCGTACCTGACCTGTCCGAGTCGGGGTGCCCCAAGTTAAACCTTGCAAACAGAAATAGGAGCCCCGCGAAGCGGGGCTCCGTCGAGTTACCTTGTGAGGACATTCGATAATGTCCTCACAAGTATACTTTTGTAGATATTTAGATTTTAGATATATTGGACGTAGATCATTTAACCATTCGATATTTTAAACTTTCGATATTTTGAACATCGATATTTTAAGCGTAGATATTTTAATCTTCGATATTCAAATATGTACCCCCCTTTTGGTCTTGATTGAATAATAAAGGTGAACGCAGACCTAGCCGCTCCGCAGTCCCCGCAGTCATCGTTTTCTTACCGCTTTTGCGGCTACTGCGATGCGGGTGAGTGTGCGAGATTTCATAGAACTTCACACAAAGAATTCGTAATGCGGGGACTGCGGAGACTGCGATGTGGCTAAGTCTGCGTTTACCTTAATAAGCATCAACTCCGTTTATGCAGTGTGTACCCGGAGTTGGGTGGCAGGACTGCCTCATGGTTTCTGCGATTCTGGAGCACAAAGGGCAACTGAAAGCAGTAGTTTTTGGTTAGTCAAGTCTGATTGGGATTCTGTCAGTCGGATCTGCTCTCCACCCATAGTCAAAGGACTCATTCATCAAGAAAAAAAGACAATATTCCAACCAAAGAAAAAAAAATTATCGTTTTAAAATTAATAATTTAATAAGAGTGATAAAATTATAACACCTTAATAAAATTATATCTCAAAATATAAATTGTATTAAAATACTAATGTTAGAATAACTTTGAAAACCTTCCACATGGCTGTATACAGCTTATCTGTGCGTTTCAAGAGATTGTCAAAAAAAGTCAAAATAAAACAGCACGCTGCCAACCATAGACAAAAGAGGGAGGAAGTTTGTGAATGATCGATTTTACGCCGGCCTCCTGAACTTCTCAACGACATTTTTCTTTGTTTGCCGTAACGCGTGTGGACAATATCAATTTTAGCCGCGAGTCCGCGTACACATCAATAAAATGGCGAACACGTTTCGCGCGGTGACGGTGTCGACGGTGAGTGGCGAGGGCACACTCACAGCGCGCTTCAATTTTCCAACAAACGTAAACGTGGATTACGACCCGCAGGGGTTGAGTGTAAAAGTGATTCGTGCGGACCCGGTGCTAGCACAGGAGGTGCTCGAGTTCCCTCTCCACAGTCAAAGTGAGTGTTCGCGCGTCGCTGGGCAATCGTACATTTTCACGATTGACAATGAAACGCTATTCTTCAAGTTTGCGTCTGACGCCGACTGTCAGGCCTTCCACCTGCTCGTTACGAAGTGCAAGGCTGGCAGGTCGTCGTCTGTATTCACGGTGCGTACAGAGGACTCGTCGGCGATGCAATACTTCCAGTTCTACGGTTACCTGAGTCAGCAGCAGAACATGATGCAAGACTACGTGAGAACTAGCACTTACCAGCGCGCCATACTGTCGAACATCAACGACTTCAAGAACAAAGTGGTGCTGGACGTGGGAGCGGGCTCAGGTATTCTATCATTCTTTGCTGCTCAGGCAGGTGCCCGTAAAGTATATGCGGTAGAAGCCAGTAACATGGCCCACCACGCTCAGGCGTTAGTGAGAGCAAACGGACTACACGATCGCATCACTGTGGTCGCGGGCAAGATCGAGGAAATAGAACTCCCTGAGAGTGTGGATGTTATCATTTCAGAGCCCATGGGTTATATGTTGTACAATGAACGTATGTTAGAAACATATCTTCATGCAAAGAAGTGGCTGAAACCAAACGGGAACATGTACCCAACAAGAGGAGACCTACACATAGCACCGTTCACTGATGACGCTTTGTTCATGGAGCAGTACAATAAGGCCAACTTCTGGTACCAGACATGCTTCCATGGAGTAGACTTGAGTGCACTTCGCACAGCTGCTATGAAGGAATACTTCAGACAGCCTATAGTAGACACATTTGATATTCGTATTTGCATGGCACGGTCAGAAAGACATGTAGTGGACTTCCTGAATGCACATGAGACAGACTTACATAGAATTGAAATTCCCTTCAGATTTGAACTCACACAGTCAGGTACATGCCACGGACTAGCATTCTGGTTTGATGTACTGTTTGCTGGTGCTACACAGCACATATGGCTGTCAACTGCTCCCACGGAACCACTCACACATTGGTACCAGGTGCGGTGCCTGTTAGAAACGCCTATCTTTGCCAAACAAGGCCAAGCACTTACCGGCCGTGTGTTACTGTTGGCAAATAAGCGTCAGAGTTATGATGTTACCATGGAGATCAACCTAGAAGGTACTAACATTTCTTCATCAAACACTTTGGATTTGAAGAACCCATACTTCAGGTATACAGGAGCCCCGGCTGCCCCTCCTCCTGGTGTAAACAGCAGCTCGCCCAGTGAAACATATTGGAACTCTATTGAGTCTACTGCCTCACTGAGCAATGGACAAGGAGTGATGCTCACAGATGGAGCACAACAGTACTGCTCTACCCCAGACCAGACTATTGCTTATGGAGCACACCCCAACATGATCAAAACTGTGATGCTTCAGGAGGAATTCATCAAGAGGATCGGGATTAGTCAAAATGGAGACATATAATCCGAGAGGTCGCGCCGAGCGCGCCTTAGGGCAATAAGGAACCGCCGTAATCGGTTGTGAACTATCTTCCGTTCAGACTTTATAGTGTGTAAGCGGACTTATTTATTATGATACATCACAGTGACACAATCATGTAACTAGAGACTCTGCTGGCCTTGTAAATTAAGTAAAAGTGAAATGGTAATCAAAGGCAATAAGTTACGCCTTCTCGGTGAAATGTTTAGTTTTGGCGGTTACAACGCTTATTAGTGTAATTTGAACACACATTGAACAGTGAAATTCTGATGTAAATAATCTAAAGTTGAACGTTTATCAGCGACTGGCCGGGCTGACTGTCTCCAGCAAGGCAGCTCTGCTTGTAATTGTACTACTATTAATATAGTCCAAGTACATATAGGATAAGCAATAAGTGCTGAATTTGAATGATAATGCTTATCATTGTCAATACTCATTTATCATTATTGGAGTCAGGCTCAATCGTTAGTTAGGTAGACGCAGCCAGTGTTACAGTCCATGATACCTTCTGTCTGCCAGTCAACACTAGAGATCGCGAATTATGAAAATTTACTTCCGTCAAATATTTTTATACACTGCACTTTAGCCATAGATTGTAAAAAATCCTTTTTGTAAATATAGGATAAAGTGATCAATTTTTTTTTCTGGAACATAAATATTGAGCAAATAATCAGTATTGTATTGTTCTTATTTCTTGTGAAACTTATGAAAACTATGAATTTTTGTATTGTAAGTCTAACATTATAGTAATGTGGGCTAGGATCTGCTATTATGTGCTTTCCTAAGACGCAGCGTCGTCTGGAAGAAAGCTGTTGTAAATTCGCCTTTAATTGATTAAAATGTGGTTAAAAACTTACCAAAATGTCCATAGATCTATACCTGTCTCTTTCTTTCACCAGCGTGCATCCTTTTCTTACCGTGAAAAGTGCTTGACATCGTAGCTGTCAAATTCATAGCGTTTGTAAATTTTGCCGCGAAGACATCGGAAAATTTTCCAAAGTTAAATAAGTGTTGAAATACAATAATTTATTGTATTTATTTAGCACGCAGCGATTATTTCGATGACGTGACGCGTTTTCCTTTGTGAATTAGTGTTTTAGAAGGATTACAAACCAAATTGAGTGGGTAAGTGTGGTGTGAGGTGACGAGGTTTGAATGTTGATGCTCGGGCGGTAGATCAGCATTCAATACGGTGAGACATGATGACTGGTCATCATCTTCATCCTTGAACGACGAGAGCACAGCTTCACATCCACCCAACAGAAGACGCAAAGTCACGTGAGTACAAACAAGTTCAGACTTGTCCGGACCCTCGCGCCTCGTGTAGAGACACAAATTCAAGACGAGGACCTTATTTCTAGTTATTTAACTACTTGTATTACCTCCTCTAACAACGAGAAGGCTATCCTACATCAAATGTTTTGAAAAAAAAAAAAAAAAAAAAAAGTCTATTTGTCTTTTTCGAAGTTTTTAGTATGGAGTTGGATGAAAGACAATTTATTCCACTTCCAATGAAGGATTACAAGCAAATCCAAAATTTAATCAGATTTGTCTGATACTTTTTTTTTTTTTTTTACAAAACCCCTGTACAATCTTGTATCGCTACTCCTTGTTTTAACCGATTCATTGCGGAGGGCATGTTTCAGTGCCATCACTTTCTTTTGTGTGTGACGTTAGGCACAGATGCGTGTCATTGTAAATTGGTTAAAGGTCTTAAAGTTAATGATTAATTGTATCATTTAATCTAAATCAAAGATTAATAAGTTTCAACGGAGTTGTTATTATCCAACAAAATTTTGAAATTGAGAAAATTACTATGATTAACATTACAGGACTTGCTTAAGTGGGTATCGGATACCTTAATTATTTTCATTTTAACACATACTTTGAAGAGATTTTGATTATTTTTGGTCCACCAACGTCGGACTCATAATTATCTATTTAGTTTTAGGCTTTGCACCCTATCAAAGCTTCTTTATGTGGACTTAAGGTCCAGCTAATTAAACAAGTGTAAACAAAAAACTATTTGAATATTTGACTATTCAGAACATTTAGAGGAGTTGTCTAAAGGACCATGCTCATTCAGGGCAACCACGGGGAGCAAGCAATCATATTTTGAAATTAATAACAGCTTACCATGTTCCATTCGTATAGGAAGGTTCCTATACTCCCCTTGGTATCTAGTCAGAGATGTTTATAGAAAAGTTTGCAACCCCAATTATAAAAGGCCATATAGGTACCTATTTCGAGTTTACTATATCAAAAGATTTAGTAAAAAATATATTAAAAATGGGTTATTTCCCATATTAGACCGCGGAGGTCTCACTTCATAATGCTAGTGAAACATTTGTGAAGATATACATTCATTCAGAAATTATTATGCTTATTTTTAATTACCAATTGCAGAGAGACACCGGAGTCTCCTCCTTGTGATCTATAACAACAAAGTGCTGCTGTTAACAGCCTTTGTATTTGTCCTATCTATGGCTTCAATTATGTCGTTGTGCGATCAATGTTTCTGTATAATTATTGTGTGCCTAGACTGTTGTTCCTGGTAAATCAGGATTGTACAGTACTTGTTTCTCAGATTGCGGAAACGCTGAGAATATTGTCAAATCTTGGGGCATCACATAAATCATCACAAGTCTGCTTGAGTCCTCTCTTTAAGCAGAATATATTGGTCTAGTATGGGACACCCAGCAAAACTGGGTATAACGCGCCTCCAATAAAAAAAAAAAAAAAAAAAAAAAAAAAAAAAATGATTAAACTATTTTTTAACAAGATAGAGCAATTTAATCAGTTCTCCACAAAAAGCTCAGACTTTATTGGTTTTACTGAATTATGATAATTACACAGTATCAAAAGAACTATATTGTTGCAGAAGGTAACTGTTTCTAAAATTGTTCTATCAAAACAGGTTACTAGAGAAAAGTAAGTTTCCTCTGCCTGTTCAACAAGGGTGGTTAAAGCCATAGAGTACAACTCAATACCGTAGAGTTAAGAAAGGTGCAACTCACTTCTTGACCACGGATACACCCAACTAGGGGTAAGGAGCCCAATTAAACATCACTTACTCATCTGTAAGCTGGGATCCATGCCAGATGCTTTTGTTATTGAAATTTTGTTTCTGAAGCAGATGTCGTATTTGCACATATAAATATTAAGTCCGACAACAGGACTCTTATTGCATACCTCAGAAACGAAGGGGGAGGGGGAAGATACATACCCTTGCAATAATAAGGCTGACAAACAGGCTTCAAGAGACTTGCAAAGCAGTTGCATTCTAACTCTCTCAGCCACATACTCCCGGAGAGTAAACAAAATTGCGGATCGCCTCTCAAAGGGCCGCAATGATGTACCAGGTTGGCATCTTTTACCCCAAGCCGTGGAGGCAAACAAAATTGTGGATCGTCTCTCAAGGGGCCGCAATGTACCAGAATGGCATCTTTTACCCCAAGCCGCGGAGGCAAACAAAATTGCGGATCGCCTCTCAAGGGGCCGCAATGTACCAGTGTGGCATCTTTTACCCCAAGCCGCGGAGGCCATGTTAAAGATGTGGGGCGTCCCAGACGTAGATTTATTCACGTTATGAGAAACGGCTTTCGTACCAAAGCTGCAAAGTACGTAAAAATTAGGTTCCAAAACCTTATGTTATATGCGAGGTTTACAGCCGACAATGGGACTATCGGCTGGGCTGGGCATTTCCCCACCCAGCGTAATACTAGAAGTATGAACTACTTATTTGAACGAGGCACAATATTACAATCGACAAAGAATTATGACCAGAAGCATTATTTTCTTACAGACATTCAAATATAATTAGGTTCACAGTCATAAACATAAATATCCATATTAACGACCTTGATCTTTGTTATTTTGACAGATTCAAACGACGAGTTGTCAAAAAGGGTCATAATTCAAATTTGTTGATTGTACATTCTACTAACGCCACAGTGCGCCAAATGCTTCTCACTACTCGATCTGCAAGCGAGAGCGATAGACTTCCGATAAAGTACCTGCGGAAGGTCTTAGATCGGACTACAGACAAGTGCCCTGCACAGGTGGACACAATTTCGATAAAGAACCTGTGGAAAGTCTTAACATATTGGACTACAAGCAAGTGCTTGGCACAGGTGGACAAGTTATCCCCCTAGCTTGGAAAATTAAGGTGGGGCTGACCAAGTCTCTCCCTAAACTCTAGCGGAACAAGACTTATTAAAAAAGTAACTGGCGGACATCTACTTTTACAACAATATAAAGCCCTCTTTAAAAGATGGTGATCCTGGTGTTACACCAATCAAATTAACGCTGAAACACCTGTAGGTGTATAAGCTGATAAAGTAAAATTCCAGGCTAAATTGTTTTGAGAAAACAAACTAGATTATATACATATTCTATTTGATCTATTATATTTTGCCAGCATAAGTTTACTATCTCAACTTACTGAGCAACATCTGAGGTAGATATCTCAGGACAATCTTTCATTCAAAAAGTTCTAGAAGCTTTTTCACTTCTTAAAGCTTGCAGTACAAAAACTGCTAATCTAACAACACTACAATATTACTTTGTTGTGTAATTGACTAAAGAACTCTGCATATCCAGATTCTTCATTTAAGATAGCTAGGCGAATAGCTCTAATATTATTGTTACCCTCAGGTCATAGAATTCATGATCTCACATCAGATCGATAAGATAATTAGACAATAGCCTAAAGATGAAATCAGTCTTTGTACACAATTTTGGTATAAAAACAGAATCAAAATCACACAGACAGTAAGGTTCGTCGTTGCGGAAACATCAGGACCATGTCTGTCTACCCTGTTAGAACTGTCTGAAAATAGAAAAAACACAGTCACAAATTTATTCCTCTATCTGGAAAATTAAAACCAGCTTCTACACAAGTTGGGAACTTAGCATTACTTTCAAAGTTGCTAAATTAGTGCCCCACTGGGCAGTTATTACAAGTTAGCTATTATAGCCTCAAGAAGCTACTTGAGGAAAATACTTGTTCAAGCAGTACTTGACAGGGAAAACTGATAGAGTTATAAAATGTAGGTATCAGAGTTTTTACTGTCAACCAGTAAACAAGATTGATGACACCAACTCCAATGCTTATTTATTGCAATTAGATTTATGCAATATTCATTAAATAAATAATTGTCTTCATTGGTTATACCTTTAGAAGACATAACTTTATCCTGGATAAAGATTTAATTTAGAATTATCTCCTTGTACCAGGTACCTCTATCAATTGGCTACTATTTTGATTTCTGAAGATTGAAGAAGTTACTAATTGTAAAGTTACATTACAGATCTTGTTACAGTGGGGTTTGATGAAGGGTTTTTGAAGAACTATCTTTAAACATAATTACAACATGCTTTGAAGACATTATTAAAATTCATTCATCATAGCGTTTGTGTTTATCACCAGCAGATACCAAACAGGTCTTCCAGACGACGCTGCGTCTTAGGAAAGCACATAATATGACTGTTTTGCATTCCAACAAAACAGGTATTATGTGTTGAATAAGACGCAGCGTCGCAGCAAGTCTCTTGCTGGTACCTCGAAGACTCTATGAATTTGACAGCTACGATGTCAAGCACTTTTCACGGTAAGAAAAGGATGCACGCTGGTGAAAGAAAGAGACAGGTATAGATCTATGGACATTTTGGTAAGTTTTTAACCACATTTTAATCAATTAAAGGCGAATTTACAACAGCTTTCTTCCAGACGACGCTGCGTCTTATTCAACACATAATACCTGTTTTGTTGGAATGCAAAACAGTCATATTTTTCATTGTAGTAACATTGGTGCTTGATCCTCTATTGCACAAAAATAGTTCAGACAACATGACTACCTCAAGATTTGGCAGACAATTGGATCTCGAAAGTTTGTGCTGAGATTCTATTGCAAGCAAAATCATTCTTGACTTATGGACATAAATAATTTGCATGGAACACCTAAATTACTTAGATAAATACTGTATTGAGAGTTGAGTCACGAGTTTGCTTGCAAAAGCCTTGGCTTGATAGAAAGTAAATACATGACAATTTTGTATCATGATGATCACATTAAGTTGCCATAATGGCTCTGTTTAAAAGTGGAATGAAGTGTGTTGATCAATATTAGGAACATAGATAAGTGTTAATTTTTCTTCAGTCATGCTTTTGTCAAACTTGGAAGATAACATTATTAAAAGGCTATCTTTGCATGTTGTCATGATCTTGTTTTAGGCAACTCAACTGGATCTGTATTAAATAGCCTACCAAACCGTACCAAGTCAATCTTGCTTTGCTTGTTTCTTTCATTGACATTGGCAGAATCATCAAGTAAACAATGGAGCCATCTAACTAAAATTGGAATTTGAAAAGGCTATCTTTACTTGTTAATTTTAGAACTGGATGAATGCTGAAGGTGAATCCTATAACAAACAAAGCATTGTCCTACATTAAGAATTCTGTATTATAGCTTTGTTTACAAACATTTTAATACACATGCACATTTGATAATGTTTGAGTTTCCTTGAAGTCTTGTAAAATAAAAGTATGACTACAGTTCCTATGCATTGTATGTTGAGTATAAATTATTAGTAGTTTGTGCAGTTCTGTCATTAGCTGCACAAATCTTTCTTTTTGTTAAAATACTGAAAAGCAAAATGCAAGCTTATTTCTTTACATTTTAGTGGTATTTGTTAGAAGCAAGCTTTGTATAATAAGCATGTCATTTAAAAGTGCCCAAACAATTCATTCCTCTTTTACTCAGAGCAATACAATAATTTCACATTAGATATTTTGGCAACATTTAACATAAGTTTTGTGCGGGCGGGGTGATCAAAATGTAAAATTGTAAGTGCTTTTAATGTCTTGTAGTTCATCTACCATATGACTAGGTGCTGTCATAAATTTATGGGGATTGTAGCACCCAAAAACTTCAAATAGGAACTTGGAGTATAGATAAGTCTGACAGACTTGAGCCATGTAGGGCTATATCTAGCTACATAAAATTTAAATTGTCTGAAAACGTGACTGGGGAAAACTACCTTCTAAGAAAGGCCGGAGGTTACAAAAGTCCCTGAATAAAAAATATGAATCGAATTATTTTTTTATTTAAAAATGTTGCCATAATATACTGGCGCTTCACCCCGTCCCGCGCCATTGGTGTTTAGTAAGAAGCCAATATCACTTGCCATTTTAACGAAATTCACTTTTATGTTACGAATATCATAGAGTCTATATTCCCTTGGCTAATTAGGTGTTAGGCCACTAATTAGAATAACACCAATGTTAGATCAGTGAGCTAAAAATGAAAATTTAATTGATTCAAATTGATATCAATTTGTTTCGATGACTTGGGGCTGTCATGGTGATACTATTTAATCAATATGAATATGTGGGACGAATATAAGCTCATATATTCCTACTCGTAAGGAGAGTAGGTAGAGGTGAACTATTCATTAGTTTGCCATCATAAAGTGATATGTAACTGAAAATTCAGTGTTGTATCATAGCTTACTCCATATAGTGTAAGGGTGATAATACTTGTAGGTATTGTAATGTATCTTCATTACAAATATTATAACTACCCTCTCGCTTTAAGAGAAGACGTAATTTTCTAGACATAGGCCTACCTTGGTCAGCCAATTAGGCTTAGATGATAAATGCTAGGTCTTTTAATACCATTTGGTATATAACTTATGAATTATAATGTATCCTTATTATAATATGGATGACAGCGGAAGACGGCAAGCATCGATATTACACACACTGCCAGGTTAAAACCCCAGATTTCTATTAAATACCCTTTTAAATAGCCCAATACTACCAAGTAACTAACTTGGAATTCATAAAATTAAATTTTCATTTCTAGCAACACCTAGAAATACAGATTATGTAAATAAGAACAATTGTATCATTTTCTTTTGTTTTTTTTTCGAATTGCATCACGGTTGTGTAATAATAAAATCATTTGTATATGAGAATAGTGTGCGTTTGTAGAAAATAGACTAATTTTATGGGTTTATTGCTGCATTAAAGTTAAACTCTCATAGATGGTATAATAGGCGGCTCAAGACTTGTGTAAGATCGATTGAGACTTGCTGCATAGTAATACTAACCAAGTAGTTCTGAAAATTATACAGTACAGTTTCTTGGAACCGTCCTATAACATTGGGCAAGGGCCTTATAGCTCTCATTACCCTCTTTTTATCCGGCCCTTTATTATGCTTTTCGGTCTTAGTAAACAACGATTGTAGACTTCTGAATACCTACCACAAGAGCGATTATATTATTCACTTTTGTGATGCTCAGAAGAAAATTGTTATCATAACAATGAGAGGGTACAGACATGCATTATAAAGAGCAGTAATTCTGAACGTAACTTCAATAGAATTCTGTTAGGCATAGTAGGACGAAAAGATTTTTTTTTGCTTAACAATTCAACTGTTCCACAGCTCAAGAAGGCTCCTTTTAACATTAGTGGCATAAACCTGCAAAGTTAGTTTATTTTTGAGGATGTCAAAAGTGTAAATTGGTCAATTTCAATGCATGCTAAAATAAAATTGTAAGCGGTATTTTAACTCTTTGGATGTTCTGGATGTTCACGTAATTTAGCGGTTCAATCTGCATACAGAACCTCCTCCTTTTTGAAGTCGGTTAAAAATAATAGTTTGTAGTCGAAGCAAAATGAGAAATGGACTCCTTGACTGGATCACGTCTGTTTTGTAATACTTAATACTTGTACCTAATATATAACAAGAATAATTTGATTTCATAGTTTTTCATTCAAGAGTTAAAAGACTGTTCAAAAGTCAAGTTATTTTTGAAAGACTGGTAAATATTGGTATACGAGATTGATGCAAATTTTGCGATCTCAGCATGGTATGGTGATGCAAAAGAAAATCTTAGAGATGTAGCAAAAAATATGCTAGAATTCAAATTTTGAGCACTAGATGGCGCCACGAGTGTCAGGGTAAAAATAAATGATGGAAATGTAAGAATTTAGAGGAAGTAAGGTGTTGAGACATTCAACCATTCTTTCAAAAATAATTTCAATGAAGTTGATTTATTTTTATCAGGAATCTGATTTTGTATGTAAGTAGCCTGTATGACAAGTATAGAACAATTTAGTTTGATTTTCATTTTCGTGACAAAATAGCAAATTTTGTTTTGGAAATCGTTCCTATTCACTGCGAAAACGTACCGAAGGAAAATCTTAATCAATAAGCTATAAGAGTCAGTTTTCAATGCAGCATATTATACTACTTTTATAGATCTTGAATTCTCTGGGAACTCTAAATTTAGGTTTAGGGAGTTTGAGGCATCTGGCCTTTTGCTGACGATTAGCGCAGAGATAGAGAGAAAAACTTCTCGAACGCAGCATTAATTTCTTATCGATTATTATCTCTACAAGTTTTTTGAGTTACAGAGTAGTCAATCTACCACTCCCTCGTCAGCCTTTGAACAGGTGCCTCAAAAAATACCGGTATTTTTTTTTGTCTTTCCAAAGTACGCTTCCGCAGTGCTTCCAAGTGGGTGCAAAATAAATAATTTCGTGAATTTTGTAATCATAAGGCGTGTAATAAGAGCGAAAGTCAATGGCGATCAATAAGGCCTCCATGTTGCGACCAGGCCATGGCCTATAGCCCGGTAGTTTTGAGGCCTCAAATATTAATAGTCCCCTAGAAATATTCCATTAAGTGTTTGTTAGAGGGACTTTTGATAACTAGCAAAGATTAGCTTCATCAATTTAGGAATATTTTTCCTGAAAAGTAGTGATTTAAAAAAATAAGAGTGACTTGAAATGAATAAGCAATAATTAATTTTAAGGATCAGTCACGGGGAGCATTAAGCTAGTCTATTTACAAGGCCATAGGATATATGGCCTCATCAGGCCACAAGCATGGCCCCTAGGCCGCTGTCGTGCTATAAGCCGTGGCGTGTAGCTCTTTCAATAAGTATTAATGTTTTTTTTTCAACACGTCCACCATTCTTTTGTGTACTATAAAATCAAAATGAAATGTACTCTTAATTTTTATTATGATGACAATTGAATATTATGAAAACAAAAAGTTTGGACGGCAATTTTCGGTAATTATATCAAATAATTCTAATCTACATAATGTCGTTTGATTCTTTCTCACGAAATTCCTTGCTCTAATCTACTAAGGATACGCAGGATGACAGCTATCCTACTGAATAAACCGTACGATCTCGTCCTAAAAACTATAGTTGAACACCGAACTACCTGTACTTACGTCTAATAATGGAATTTACTGCCAAGGTTTATAAGGTGAATCAACAAGGAAAAAACAAAACAATAACAACAAAATATACTAAATTATCATTTTCCTGCCTATAACCCATTCTACTTAGTCTATGGGAGCCTATTATGTAGAATGGGTTATAGGCAGGAAAACCCATTCTACTTAGTCTCCCATCATTTACTGCTTTTTCTGAGCATTCCTCGCACACACCATCTTTTTTTTGGCCTCTCTTCATCCATCCTTCAGTAAATACATTGATCTTCTTAATAAATTTTTATATGTTTATTTATAGGTACCAAACAAAAATAATGACTGATAAAATTGCCTCATATCGCTGACCCGTTTTCAAACATTAGGGTCATAGTTCGTAAGATAATATCAGAACCCGCTAGCCTGAATATTCCAATATTCTATTGCTAGGTTCTAGACTAATAAAAGTTATAAAGGCCAACCGCAGATAATAATAGCCAAACGGTAGGCTAACTTTGGCACACATCCAATTCGACGATTCCTGAGATATTAGGTAAACACGAAAATTATACCTAGACCTACTATCTTTCATCTGATACGTATATCAGTGAAAATAAAATGAATTCTCATTATTACTTGATAAAAATAATATTATATTGATTGATTTGTTTATTTGAGCTGATAATTTTGTGATTTTTGTCGGCAATGCAGACTAATCTTATTGTGATATTCTTCGGCAATGTCAGATGCATGATATTCGCAACTGCCGTGCGTGTTTCACTAGCAGTTTTTTTCTAAAACAAACTCGTCCGTGAGACAGAGGCTGGATACTGTTTTCTGCCTACCCCAGTAGGTAAAAAGGGTGATTCCCGATTCCCGGAATCTAGGTGTTGCGGTTATAACGTCCTTCGCACCTTTACGTGGTTTATGCTGTGTCATATCCATATCCAAATAGTAGTTTCTACTCTTTACATTTTTGCAAGGTCATGTCAATTAGTGCTATTGTTGTTATTAAATAAATTTGTTATGTCATATCCCTGAAGGACTAGACATTGTACCATACCACATTGTAACATACCTTTAATTTACCTACCAAATCGCTTGTTTTAGTATTTCGTTGGCGGGTTGGCTGAAGACCAGAAGTTTGACACCCACCCACACCAAAATAGGGGATCGTACACCATAAACAAAAGTTAGCGATCACTGAAAAATCGAAATATTTTTTGTTAGGGAAGATTTTGACGGGGCCCCCTCTCAGAGGGCCAAAGCCTGCCGGGGTCGCGGGATTATTTCCTTACCATGACCCCGGAACATAACAGGCTACTGAAGGACACCGTGGATTTTAGTCAGTACAAGTCTGACAGTCCCTCCCGCCCTGCCCGGGGTGGGAGGACTCATTTGATGATTTTACAACGATAAAAAAAAGGGGAAGATTAATCATGATTAACAGCTTATGCTTTTTTATTATCTAAGTAAGCAGACGTATACAGGGTGATGATTGATTGATAGGATGATTTTTTAACTGGCCTAGTAGGATGGCTATATCGCGAATAAAAAGAAGAATCCGGAAATCGGAAAATGCTGAAAGGTAAAAATAGTGACTCGACCTACCGGTTAAAAAACGAAAGCTAACTGCATCATTGGATTTTAAGCCCGCTGATTTTGGAAAAACTCACACCCTTTATTATAATTACGTCATTCGATATTATCGCTGACAGGGAGGTAATATAATGATAATTATGGTAAACATAAGGAAAATTATATGTATTTTATAATTTAAAAAAAAATGGCTAATTGTAAAAGGTAGGCAGATGAGGAAAACAAAAACAACCAAGTAATTAATTTGAAATATAATTAATTAATTAATTAAGTAATACCTACTATTCATATATAAGTATTCATAAAACATGTTATTTTTTCAATTTCTTCTGCAGTTGCAATAGAGGTGCGTTCTTACTTTTTCTCTTTTCTTTCTTCAGTTGTCCGGATTCTATGGCGTTTTTCATTACCTGTCATAGAAAAATTTCGAAATGATTATCTGTGCCGGGCGGGCATGATCGCCAAACGAGGACGAGGGTTTAAGGTAAACTCGGACTTAGCCGCACCGCAGTGCCCCGCATTACGAATTCATTGTATGAAGTTCTATGAAACCTCGCACACTCACCCGTATCGCAGTAGCCGCAGGAGCGGTAAGAAAACGATGACTGCGGAGACTGCGGTGCGGCTAGGTCTGCGTTCACTTTAATTACCGTTCTGAACAAAATAGTATTTGTATGTCCTACGAGTAGTTATTTCGGGTCTGGGTATTTGTTTCCATTTTTGTTAATAAACATCCAACAGGAGAAATACTTAAGTAGGTAAACGTTAACAGCCTTGTAAAAAAAACACTTCTGTTGAACACTTGTCTAAAAAAATTGTGACAGAAAAACGGACCTTATTTCAACGTCATAATCTGTTATTTTTTTAGACAAGTGTTCAACAGACGTTTAAAAGTTTGTGGTACGGCCGTAATTTTTTAAATAGTTCAAAGAATCGAGAGGTAAGGTCTAAAATCGATACCCCGATTGGCTTCTGTAAATTCTACTATTACTGATTCTCAATACACGTCGCGTCGTTCTAAGAAACTATCATTTAATAATACCTGGGTAGTACACACGCCGTGTACAAGCACCCTAAAACAGAGTCGAAGCGTCAGTCTGATATATCTCCACAACGTAATTTTTTTTTTACGTGTTCATATCACCAAGTCCTAAAACCGGGGCAGGGCGAGAGGGAATGTCAGATTCGTAGGCAGTGGTCCGACCGGCGCGGGGCGGCGAGAAAACGAGCAACTATCGGCGATTATCTCTCTCAAGAAACGCACAATAAATGTACATTCCGTGTAAACGGAAAAACGGCAAATGCTAGTTTATAAATTCTTTAGGAATCAAAATGAATAGCCATATAATAAACTGGTTTTGTATAGCTTGATGTGTAGCGATGATCGCTACACATCAAGCTATACAAAACCAGTTTATCGTGCTCTCGCTTTTTATGATCCTTTCGCGCATACAACGATCAGCTTATACTGGTTTTGTATAGCTTGATGTGTAGCCGTCTGTACAAGGTTTTAATCGTTTATGGCTATTCATTTTGATTCCTAAAGAATTTATAAACTAGCATTTGCCGTTTTTCCGTTTACACGGAAAAACGGCAAATGCTAGTTTATAAATTACATACGGTACATTTATTGTGCGTTTCTTGAGAGAGAAAATCGCCGAGTTGCTCCTTTTTTCGCCGCCGTCGGTCGGACCACTACCTACGAATCTGACATTCCCTCTCGCCCTGCCCCGGTTGGGAGGATTTATTTGGTGACTTGAACACGTAAAAAAAAATTTACGTTGTGGAGATATATGTATCAGACCGACGCTTCGACTCTGCTTTAGGGTGCTTGTACACGGCGCATGTAACCCGCGCAAGTAAAGATGCGGGTTACCCGCGCGAGTTTCATGCGCAAGCTACTTGATCAAGCTACCCGCGGGGTGCTTGTACACGGCGCATATAGCTTGAGCATGTTGAGGCACTTGCGCGGGTTACATGCGTCGTGTACAAGCACCCTTAGTATAACTTGACTGTAACTGTAATAATGAAAACTAATATACCTTTTTTTTTTTTTTTTAGCGTGGTAAAATCATCAAATGAGTCCTCCAACCCCGGGCAGGGCGGGAGGGACTGTCAGACTTCTACTGACTAAAATCCACGGTGTCCTTCATAGCCTGTTAAGTTCCGGGGTTACGGTTAGGGAATAATCCCGCGACCCCGGCAGGCTTTGGCCCTCTGAGAGGGGGGCCCCGTCATTATGCTGACGCTCTTTGAGGCGCGCGTGGGACACAACGCGCCGTCGACCCGGGAAAACTAATATACCTGCAAAGCATTCTCCTCGCTCCCTCCGAAGGCTGTCGTCTCATTCAACGTGGGGTACTTGAAGGAGAACCCTCGCGGGTATATCGGTCGAGACAGAAGGGACTCCAGCTGTCGGCGCTTCGCTTTCAACGCTTTTTCTATTGACGCGTCTACCTGCTTTACCGGACTGTGGTAGGAGTGAAGAAATTCAAAGTTTCAAATTATGGCAATTTTTAATCGACTTAAAAATAAGAATGTTCTCAGTTCGACCTGTATGTTTGTCCGCGAATATTTCGCATTTGGCTGAACCGATTTTGATGAGGTTTTCAGAAAAGTGTTCTTTACATTCTGGAGGGTTTAGTGTATAACACTATTAGATATCCAGTGACGTTGCCCGGATGGCGGATCCATCGTTTGCGTTTTTATATGAAGATAATGAATTGAATTTTTAACTTTTTTGAACGGTAACAAAGATTTTTTCACCCTGTTTTTACTATACTCCATAGACACATTACATACGCACACTGGTTACGGGTACTTATACATTTCAGCTTTAGCAAAATCAAATATTTTTATTTCACATAGGCCCATGAAGGCACTTATAAAACGTCGACAACAGGTGCTCGGTTCGGGTTGGTCAATTCCATGGAGAAGAACCGGTAAGAAACTCCATGGTTACTCTTTTAAAATGTGGTATGGTTTTACAAACTTATTGTTACAATTTTGAATAGGTACTTAGATATGTGAGCCCCAGTAGTTACAAAGCTTTAAGGTGATTGCGTCGATGTAGCCCGCGAAATTCAATTTTTTTACGTTTTTTGCAATTTGCAGGCCAGTGACATGTTGTAACTTTATAAAAATATGAGTTGCGGTAATAACAAGTATAATTTTAAATATAAAATATTCAAAAAATTCGCTCCATCAGCTCTCACATAGAAAAGCTGCATCGTAATTAGATTTCGGAGATTTTAACATGATGCACCTTTTCTAAGGTAGCTATTTATCATCCTGCGATTACAAAAGGATACACATCTTCATCATCAATAATAATGTCCATCTCCCGCGCGGCCCGCTCCTTCCATCCCTGCGCCTGCGCCGCGCGTCTCTTCTTCAGCTCCAGTCCGTCCAGCTCTCGCGCGACTACCATCAGCTCCTTCAGAGGAGACAGAACTTGAGCGTCTACTGGGAAGGTTGGGACTTCGGAGGCTGTGGAGAGAAAGAAATACGTTTGGGAGCTTGCTCATGGCTCGATTCCCGCAATTTGCATTTTCTACTGACTAATACGATATAATGATGAAATTCGACTGATTTACGTCTTCGTGGTGAACGTGTTTTGTTTTTCATCTACCCGTAGATAATCGCAAGTTTTGTGTCATATGTCGTAGTGATACGGATGATTTTC
This sequence comes from Agrotis segetum, assembly GCA_036375495.1. Classification (NCBI taxonomy): domain Eukaryota; kingdom Metazoa; phylum Arthropoda; class Insecta; order Lepidoptera; family Noctuidae; genus Agrotis; species Agrotis segetum. The sequence goes on from JAQSVV010000128.1 coordinate 336,863, forward strand.
ACTTGTAGTTAGAATCTTTCACTAGACGCACTTGAGTCTATTGATAAAAGGGCCAAGAGGCTAATCGGTAACGATGCTCTGGTCGATTCAAAGCTCCAGAGCCTTGAACATCGTCGCCGTGTGGCCAGCCTGTCGGTTTTTTATCGGTTGCATTTCGGAGAGTGTGCGATGGAACTACACAACCTGATTCCGCCTAGCCCTTTCCATCATCGGACTACAAGACGTACGGCAATGCGCCATCGATATATGGTGGACATCCCTCCGGTGCGTACAAAGCGTTTTGCCAATACCTTTATTGTTCGCACAGCTAAGGAGTGGAATTCCCTGCCGCCGTATGTATTTCCCGACAGCTATAACCTTGGGGTCTTCAAGTCAAGAGTGAACAGGTTACTTCTAGGCAAGCGTGCTTCACCGTCGACCACATCTTCGCTTACCATCAGGCGAGATAGTGGTCAAACGCGAACCTATCATTAATAAAAAAAAAAAAACGTTCGAATTGCATCGCATCGCATCATCGGCAAACTCCCTTAGTGTTCTGTTATGTTTTAATTGTTAAATTCTTGTGAATAGGTTACTTCTAGGCAAGTGGTTCACCGTCGACCACAATATCATCGCTTACCATCAGGCGACATAGTGGTCAAACAAGAGTCCATCGCATTATTTGACTGGCCTGTTGGTTTAGTGGTTAGTGACCCTGACTGCTATGCCGGAGGTCGTGGGTTCGATTCCCACCCAGGACAAATGTTTGTGTGATGAGCACGATCATTTGTTCTGTGTCTGGGTGTAATTTATCTATAATATGTATGTATTTAGAAATATATAAGTATGTTTATCAGTTGTCTAGTACCCATAACACAAGCTCTGCTTAGCTTGGGACTAGATGGCGTTGTGTGATAGTTGTGGAATATTTATTTATTTATAATGAAAAAAAAAAAATGACAGAAAAGAGTTACAAGTAATACCAATAATAGTGCGTGCGGACATATTGTGAAAATAATTGAAAGGATAAGTTCTACTAATCTGACAGAGAAATGCATTGCAGTCCTGCCACTTCAGTATATTCGGACCCCATTTGGGATACATCCGTACCCTATGTGGGACACATTCGTACCTCATGCGAGACACATTTGTACCCCATGCTGAACACATTCGTACCCCATGCGTAGCACATTAGTACCCCATGCTGGACACATTCGTACCCCATGCGGGACACACTCGTACCCCATGCGGGACACATCCGTATCCCATGCGGGATACATTCGTACCTTATTTGGGATACGTTCGTCCCCATGTATACATCCGTACCCCATCCGGGATACATTCGTACCCCGTGCGGGACATATTCGTACCCCAGCCTGGATATCTATCTCCTATGTGGGATACATCGCATCCGTACCCCATGCGGGACACATCAGACCCCATATTGTACACACAACCTCATAATTAAACACAACTTACTTTTATTAAGCGTCCTACACATCTTGGCATACAAATAGGCCTCAGCAGGCTCCATCATGAGTATAGTGAGTCCTTCCCTGGAGGCCCGCGCAGTCCTGCCACTCCGGTGCACGTAGTTCTCAGCGGTGCGTGGGACTTGGTAGTGGACAACGTGGTCCACCAGTGGGATGTCCAGCCCTCGCGCTGCTACGTCGGTGGCGATTAGGACGCCGTGGGGGTCGTCGCGGAATCTGAAAAGTTGGGGGTATGTAAAACAGGAAAAAAGACTGTTTTCGTTTTTTTTTTATAATATTCAGCCAGCAATATATATCAGTATTTCACATGGACCGACAGCTTATCAGACCTCCACAACCCAGTAACTGGGTAATACGATACCCCATTCATTTTTATGAAAATTATCATAACTTTCTAAATGTTAATCACTGATAGAATTTAAAAAATAGAAATGATTACTTCGTATTAATATTGTTAATTTAAACTAAGATTGAATTATTTTTATATTATTTGTTTTGAAATGACTTGTGTTTTAATTTTATGATGTGTTTAAATTTTTGCATGCCAAACGGCACAATGTACTAGGAACTAACAACTTGAATTGTAACAACTTATGTATTTACCTACATTGAATGCAAATAAATTATTTCTATTCTATTTTCTATTCTATTCTATTCCCATGGTAAGACTGGTTTTCAGACTGGCTAAAAGTAACCGGTAACGACTGTCAAAGATCTACAAATGACAGCCGGAACCAACGGATTTACGTGCTTTCCGAGGCACGGAGGAAAATCGATATGACAGGTGGTCATCCATCCACAGACCAACCTCGGCAAGCGCGGTTTAACCCGGAAGATCGGTCTGTGCGGCTGTATAATTATTTAGCCACAGGTTCCTAATATCATTTAGTTGTAGCTTCAACAGTGGTAGAGCAGTGATGGTGGCCTAGTGGTATCGGCCTCGACTTACGAGCTGTAGGTCGTAGGTTCGAACCTAGCCACGCGCATTACTTTGTTTATTTCATCACCACTGCTCTCAAAACGGTGAACAAAACATCGTGAGGAAACCGGCATGTCTTAGAACCATCAAATTCGAAGACATGTGATATCTACCAATCCGCACTGGCCACGCGCGGTGGATTGTGGCCCACAACCTCTCACAGAGAGGAGGCCTGTGTCCCAGCAGTGGGAACATTATAGGCTGATGATGATGATGTAGCTTCAACTGCAATCACTTGTATGTCTCTGTAAATATATTTTAGTTACCTCTCCAAATTCTTTATTCTTTGTCGCTGCGGCATGCTCGCGTGTAGCGGAAGAGGGTGACACTTCAACAGTGTGAATAACTGAGCTAGCCTGTAAAATCAATATAAAAATTATTGCAGTAATGTAAAAAGAATGACAATGTTTAATTTGTTAGTTGGAATACTGAAAAATAATGGACACTTCACCAAAACTCGGGAGTGCGGGCTCTCGTGATGCCGGAACTATGTAACAATTATTTATATAGAAGTAATAATAATAAAAATATTCCACAACTATCACACAACGCCATCTAGTCCCAAGCTAAGCAGAGCTTGTGTTATGGGTACTAGACAACTGATAAACATACTTATATATTTCTAAATACATACACATTATAGATAAAATACACCCAGACACAGCACAAATGATCGTGCTCATCACACAAACATTTGTCTTGGGTGGGAATCGAAACCGTTAACATTTTTTTAACCTATCTGAAGTTCTAAATATTTTTTTTTAGCTTATTTTGTATAATTCTTTCGTAAACATATCGTCTTTTATTTCATTACTAGCTTCTGCCCGCGACTTCGTACGCGGACCCTGTTGCTTATACCAGCGACAACGGGGTCGACAAAATCGAAGATCTAAAACGTCTGATGTGAAATGCTTAGAATCTGGGGACGGGAAAACAACGGGACGCGCGTGACGATTCCAGACGTTCCAGATCTTTTATTTTTGTAAGTCAACAGGAAATGCTCATCAGAATAAACAGCTCTTGCTAAGACGTGATTCCTATATAATATGATATAGTGTAGCTAGGCTCTTGGAGTTCCACATCAGGTGTTTCAGATCTCAATTTTCATACGTAAACAGAGAGTGGTCATTAGGCTGAACAACTCATGCTAAGACATCATTCCTTTATACATATGTTATAGTGTAGCTGGGCTCTTGAAATTCTACATCAGGTGTTCAGATCTTCAATTTTTATACATCAATAGTGATAATGGTTATCAGATTGAACAACTCTTGCTAAGACGTCATTCCTGGATATGTTATAGTGTAGCTGGGCTTTTGGTGTTCCACATCAGGTGTTCAAGATCTTCAATTTTTATACGTTAACAGAGACTGCTCATCAGGCTGAAAAAGTTTGCTAAGACGTCAATCCTTATACCTATGTTATAGTGTAGCTGGGCTCTTGGAGTTCCACATCAGGTGTTCCAGATCTTGAATTTTTATACATCAACAGAGAGTGCTCATCAGGCTGAACAACTTTGCAAAGACGTCATTCCTGTGTACGTTATAGTGTAGCTGGGCTCTTGTTGTTCCACATGAGGTGTTCCAGATCTTCAATTTTTATATGTCAACAGAAAGTGCTCATCTGGGTGAACAACTTTGCTGAGACGTCATTCCTGTATATGTTATAGTGTAGCTGGGCTGTTGGAGTTCCACATCAGGTGTTCCAGATCATCAAATTTATTCTCTCAGCAGAAAACGCTCATGACGTGGAACAATTTTTGCTATCGCACCATTTTTGTATCTCTTATAGTTTAGCTGGTCCGTTGCGGTTCTGCACCAGGTGTTCAAGTTTCAAAGATAAATTATAGCCTATGTGTTGGCCAGACTTAATACCTATACAACAAAAAAAAAATCATTCAAATCCGTCCAGTACTTTTTGAGTTTATCCCGGACATACATACAGACAAACAGACAAACAGACAAAAATTCTAAAAACTATATTTTTGGCTTCGGTATCGATTGTAGATCACACCCCAAGTATTCTTTTTAAAAAATATTCAATGTACAGTTTTGACTTTCCTACTATTTTATTATATTATTTCATTATCTGTCCAGCCTTTCCCTAACTATATTGGGGTCGGCTTCCAATCGAACCAGGTACAGCTAATATAAGTATTTACAAATAGAACGACTGCCTATCAGACTTCCACAACCCAGCAACTGGGTAATACTCCATGGTAAGACTAGTTGTCAGCCTGTATGAGCTTCTGACTAATAGTAACGACTGTCAAAGACCCACAAATGACAGCTAGGAACAACGGCTTTACGTGCTTTCTAAGTCACGGAGGAAACTGGCTATGACAGATGGTCACCCATCCACAGACCAATCTCGGCAAGCGCGGCTTAACCCGGAAGATCTGCCTGTGCGGCTTTAATTTTAGCCACGGAGCTCGTCGCTCTTAGTCGTCTTTTATTTATTTTTTCTAAAGAGCTACCGCTTAATGTTAGGACTGACCTTTTAACACTTCCTATAGAGTTACAGAACACTATGGTCCTTCCCGGATGCCTCTTTATGATGTAGTAGAGGTACGCGTCCTTGTGTTCTAACGCACAAGTGATCCGCGACTCGGTTAGCGTTTCTGCTGTACCTGCAAGTGACAAGGGATGATGGTTAGCAGGGTAAGGGAGTTTACCCATGGATTTTCTTAGGAAAGGAAAAATTCAATCCGCAGGCAGGATTCGAACCTACGGCCTTCGGATTCAGTACATCCGACGCTCATTTCCAACCGAGCCACCGAGGATCTTACCTGCCGCGGCGAATTCTTCCTTCCATTTCTAACGTCTCATGGTGACGTTCAATGGGGATGGCAATTGGGGAACTAATGGCGCTAGCATAGCTTGTTCCAAGCATCGTCATTGGTTCAAATCAGTTCAAATCTTAATGTACAATCAAAATAGTACTACGTCATTGGTCGGATTACGACTAAGCTATGGTGGCGCCATCTACAATTAGCTTTGACTTGCCTTCCCCATTAAGTTTACCCATGGTACGATGCGACGCGATTCGACGATTCCAACTACAAGTGAAAATCAACCTTACCACTACGGCATATATGACATAATAAAATCTATACAGGTAGATGAAAATAAAAACACGATCGCCACGACGACGTTAAGTCAATCGAATTGCATCATTATATCGTAGTAGTAAAGTCGGTTTTCATTTTTATTGCACGAATCGCGTCATGGGTAAGCTATTCCTAAGAAAGAAAACAAAAGTGACAACCATGATGACGTTGGGTCATCAGGCCAAAATAAACCCCATTTTATTTTGGATGGATGTCCTTAAATCGTGTACTGTGATTGATTGGTTGTACCAATGTGATTATATACTTGATATAGTTTTGATACACTATAAACAATTACTTACACAATATTTTTTTCAAAAATACACAAACAAAACTGAAACTCAAATTCTTTATTGCATTCATGTGTACACTCGACAAAGTGGAATCATGACCCATTTTGACAATAAATCGTTTGAATCCGTCACATTGACAAAGATCAAAGTCGTTACCATGGATATGTATGTTTACGCGAATGTGGACCTAATTGTATTTGAAAGTCTGTAGGAAAATAAGCTTATGGTGGGTCATATTTCCACTTTGTCGAGTGTACATAGGTGTTACAGAAGTAAATAAGTTTCAACGTGAAGGAACCACACTAGGAATTTCTACTGTATCGTGGGTGCCTTTACAAACATTACTTACCCAAGTTCTGTGTGGTAATGTCAACGACCTTGGGGTCCGACATGCCGATCAACTTGATGAGTCGGTTCACCTTCTGCGCAGGAGTCATCTTCTCCACGCGCCTGTTTATTATCTTACCGCGTTTTGTTACCTGCAATCAACACATTACTGTTTTTTTTTTGTTTGCTACCTCATAATTTGCGACTGGGTGAACAGATTTTCACGATTCTTTTTTTATTTGAAAGCTGGTGCTTCCCGTGTGGTCCCATTTACCATTTCAAGATCTTGGAAAAATCGAGGGCAACCCTCGAACTTTATTGGCTCACACATAGTTTTTCGCAAATCTTATGAAATAATTTAAGTACTTGCATGTGGAAATCATCATCTCATGTAGCTGAGCTGATGATGGAAGGTACAACTCGTCTAGTAAGGATTCGGCGTCGACTGATTTAGTAAATTATGTTTGTGTTCGCATAATTATCTCGGGAACCACAAGTCCGATTTAAGTAATTCTTTTTTGTTGTACTAGGACGTACTCGTATAGTTCAACTTAGGGAATACTGCAAGTTTCATCAAAATCGGTTCAGTAGATTTTGATGAAACTACTACTATTTACCTTCTTCCCCGTCATATGCGACGGTAAGTCATGCACCATGGTGAGAGTGGCTGAGAACACGAAGTTCTGTCGCGCGGCTCGTCGCTCGTCGTCAGCGTTCAAACGTTCTAGTAGCGGTGTTAGCTCGTCAAAGTGACCGCGCTCTATCATGCGGTCTGTCTCGTCTATGGCTAGGAATCTGTGAAGGAAACAAGTTTTTTATCAAATCAAAATAGATTATAGAAACATTGACTAAGGCTTATTTTAAGGAGGCTTGTGTTTAAATACCACCCAAAAAAGTACTACCAAAAAATACTAAACGGTTACCAAAATGGATAAATGGTCACCAAATAACGTTTCCTAAGTAATAAAGAAATAAACCTATTAAGTGTAATAAAAAAAAATCTACCTAAGCAGGGTCGACGAAGCCTCGCTTCGCGGGGCTTCTATTTCTGTGTTCAAGGTTTAAAGGAACCTAACCAAACCGAACTTCGGGGTATCCCTGAAATCTTGCTAAAGCGACTTTTAAATTCGGTGACCTTTTATCCATTTTGGTATACAAAAAGAATTATTGATGCGCATTTCAATTTTAGCCTTTTAAGCACACGCTACACGTCAAGGGGTGCGGGCATTTATTTGTTCTTCAATTGTTACCGCTTCTGCTTGAACGTTCAATACAATCATCACCATCGATTTTTCTACCGATCTGCCTCGAGAAACGTGCCGTGTCGCGCGCAGTTTAACGAGGCTTTAGGGTGACCGATGGCAGAAAGTATGCTCACAAGATACCGCACAAGTGCACATTGTAATATTAAACAAATTGTTCAAGAAAAAAAACTTTAGAAGTCATCCCATAGTCATGGTAAATATCCCGTTTTAAATCTTACTTTTTACTATTACTAATATTATTAACATTAAAAGTTTGTTTGGATGGATGTTTGTTACTCCTTCACGCAAGAACTACTGAACAGACTTTGATAAAACTTGGTACACAGATAGTGTAAGACATAGATTAAAACATAGGTTCGTTTTTATCCCGATTTTATCTTCCCATGGTATAATTTTTGGGTTGTAGCTGGTGAGGCCCCTGGCAACAGCTAATTCTAATAAAATCAAGGTTTCCGTACTTGACCATATCCAACTGCTGTAGATGCGGCTGTCCCTGTCCAATGAGCTCCCACAGTCGACCAGGTGTAGCCACCACTATCTCAGGCCCCGAGCGAAGCACGCGCTCTTGTTTCACGGCAGCCATTCCACCCACTATCGTGGCTACTCTTATACCTGGTGGAAAATATCAAGCAATTTATTGAAGAGAACAAAGTTCCTATAGATAATAAAAGGCACCTTAGGGCCTAGACGACTATGATTATTTCATAGATTTTATACTCTAGAGCTATATCTATTACAGACTAGAGTTGTAGAGCTCGTTTGCTGCGCGGGCATGCGGGCAGCGAGTAAAGGGCAACTCGCTGTCCGACCAAGGACCATGCCCGGGTCGACGGCGCGTTGTGTCCCACGCGCGCCTCAAAGAGCGTCAGCATAATGACGGGCCCCCCCTCTCAGAGGGCCAAAGCCTGCCGGGGTCGCGGGATTATTTCCTTACCGTGACCCCGGAACAGAAAGGGCTATTGAAGGACACCGTGGATTTTAGTCAGTAGAAGTCTGACAGTCCCTCCGCCTCCCGCCCTGCCCGGGGTTGGAGGACTCATTTGATGATATTACCACGCAAAAAAAAAAAGAGCTCGTTTGCTACGCACTACTCATTAGGCCTCTGTGTCACTGGCTTTAAAGAAGCGAGTATTATTTTCTGGCTTAAGAATACTACAATATTTTTGTTGTTGATCCGTTTTCACACCCGGCGAGAATATAGATAAAAAAACATGAAATAAAAGGAGGTTGCCATCTGATAGCAATGGCAACTGTGCCTAAAAGCACTTTAACAGCGATTACTTTCTATTCAGGGATTTTAAAAAACACATTTTCACTTTTATTCTATGTTAGAAGAAAAATCCCAGAGTTCTAAAATCTCTAAATAGGTCAGTAACAGTAATTTACAATACCTAATTTATAATTTACACGTTTTCATTTAATAACCAAACAGCTCCACTGTTTACCTTACCAATAGTTTTATTTAATCACATAGTTTTCGGGGTTCATTTAAAAAGGAATGAAGTTTTAGTAAGTAGCATTTTATACCCCTTAAGGAAGACCACAAATGCGCTGGAAGGATGATAATATAAAGAAAGTGTACCTGTATATTTAGCAGCAGCTATCAAATGCCTGCTGATCTGAATGGCCAGCTCCCTGGTGGGAGTCAGGATGAGAGCATACAGCGGCTTCCCGGTCTTCATCGACACGTGTCCCGGGATCTCTATGTTGTCCATCACCTTCACACAGCCTATACCTGCAATTATACATTTCAATGTTAAGATGGCGACTCACTGTCCGATGATGTACTATTCCCGGTTCGATGGCACGTTGTGGTCCACGCGCGCCTCAAAAAGTGTCATCAAAATGACGGGGTTCCCCTTAGAGGGCCAAAGCCTGCCGGGGTCACGGGACTAATGAATTACCGTGACACAGGAACTTAAAGAGCTATTGAAGGACACCATGGATTTTAGTCAGTACAAGTCTGATAGTCCCTCCTGTCCTGCCCTGGGTGGAAGGACTAATTTGATGATTTACCATGATAAAAAATGTGTTGGTAAACTATTCAGTAAGTATTCAGAGTATTCAGGTAAGCATTCATTTGTAATGAGCTTAAACACAAAAGAGAACGTTTTAGCAAGCATTCTAGGGAATGATTCGGCGAGTTTTTTTTTAAATTAAACTTGTTCGCCTAACTAGTCCGTTGTGATTAAAATTGTTTACCTTGTTCATTTTCATTGCCTTCATCAAGAACATCTTCATCCCCTCCACTCTCTTCATCACCTGACTCTTCACCGGCCACACTACCCTCATCATCATCTACTTCATCACCACCTTCACTTTCCTTTGCATCACTATCCATATCCTCATCAATCTCATCAGCAGATGCCGTATCACTGTTACCTTCTTCATCACTAGTTTCAGCCAAATCATCAGAATCCAACATGTCTGATAAATGAATGTAATTGTCATCATCATCACTATCGTTTCCTTCATCAGCTGAGTTTTCTCTCTTCCTGACAGGGACTTCAATTTCTTCTAAATAATCATCATCACTTAGATTGCTTTTGTTCTCTGGTTTAGAGTCATCGGCTTCATCATTACTTTCTTCACCACTGCTGTAGCCATCCTCAGAAGATTCTTTCTTTGGTTCTTCTACTATTGGCTCTTTCTTCTTCTTTTCATTAATTTTCTTATCTTTTCTCTTAAATCTTTGTTTTCTTTCTTCTTCTGCTTCAGCATCCTTCTTTTTGCCTGGTGCCTTCTTGTAAGGTATGTCATAGACATCAAGGCCTTTCAAAAGGGCTTTTTCTTTTAGTTTTAGTATGCCACATAGGATTGGGAGGCCAAATGCTAGAGTTTTGCCACTACCAGTTTCGGCTGCGCCTAGGATGTCTCTTCTGCCTGTGAGGATGATAAAAATGTCAGATTTATAATGTTATTTAGTGTGGTTTTGTTTCTCTATCCTACTGCTGGGCAAAGGTTTCCTCCAAGTTTTTGTCCAGTACCACTTGATACAGCCCTCACAGTATGAGCTTAAATCGTCTTGCAATCTCTCTATAAGTGTGGTTAAACAATTCAAACTTGTGTGGAGCAATTGAAATGTTTTGGTTTCTTAAGCACAAAAAATCATTATTGAAAGTAAAATATTAATAGAAGCTACAACTGCTAATGGAACTAGCAGACCCACTTAATTGTTGTTCTTGTATGAATGGCAACAAGCAATAATATGGTCGTCTTGAGATGCCCATTAGTTAAATAATAATATATTCCACAACTATCACACAACGCCATCTAGTCCCAAGCTAAGCCAAACTTGTGTTATGGGTACTAGACAACTGATAAACATACTTATATATTTCTTAATACAGACATATTATAGATAATAGATTTTAATGCCTTCAACACCCTGCCCTGGAGTTGCATCAGGGAGGCACTCCGGTATCACCGGGTGCCGACCTACCTCCGCCGAATAGTCGAGGACTACCTGACGGACAGAGCCGTCATCTACCCCGGTCACCGGGGAGAGTGGAACCGGCGAGAGATGTCGTGCGGTGTTCCACAGGGTTCGGTCCTGGGACCGCCCTTGTGGAACATCGGATACGACTGGGTGCTGCGCAGCGACCTCCCTGACGGCGTCAGCGTAATTTGTTACGCTGACGACACGCTCGTCCTTGCACAGGGAGAGTCGCACCAGGCGGCGGCCGACGTGGCGACGGAAGCGGTCGCGACAGTTGTCGACAGGATCCGGCGGTTGGGACTCGAGGTGGCGCTGCACAAGACGGAGGCCATGTGTTTTCATGGCAGCCGTAACGTGCCACAGTCGAGTTACAGCATTACGGTGGAAGGAGTTCCAATCGGCGTCAAGAGGACGATGAAGTACCTGGGACTCGTCCTCGACAGCCGGTGGAACTTCAAGGAGCATTTCCTGAGTTTGGCCCCAAAGCTGAACCGTACAGCAGCCGCCCTCAGGCGACTGCTGCCCAATCTCAGCGGGCCAAACGCTTCCTGCCGTAGGCTGTACGCTGGTGTCGTGCTGTCCATGGCCCTCTACGGGGCCCCTGTGTGGGCCCTGAGCATCCGGACTCGACCACAGAAGCTGGTCGCATGCCAGAGGGTCATGGCTATCCGAATGATCCGGGGATACCGCACGATTGCCGGCGAATCGGCCAACCTGCTTGCCGGATTGCTGCCTTGGGATCTGGAGGCGACTGCCCTCCAGCGCGTCTATGAGTGGCGCGTGGAGGCGCAGCGCCGGGGCGTGACCCCGCTGCCTCGCGAAGTCGAGGCGCAGCGCGAAGACCTCCGGCGCGATCTCAGGGCAGTATGGAAGGAACGACTGTCGCGACCGACGGCCGGCCACGCCGCAATTGCGGCGGTAAGACCCCTCTTTGAGGAGTGGCTGGAGAGAAGTCATGGCGTCCTGACCTACCGCTTGACGCAGGTCCTCACCGGACACGGAAGTTTCGGGAGGTACCTGTGTCTGATGCGAAAGGAGGAGACGCCTGGGTGCCACCACTGCGAAGATCGCCCGGAGGACACGGTGGAGCATACGGTGCAAGACTGCCCAGCTTGGGCGGAGCACCGACGTGTCCTCACGGCTGCGATAGGCGGAGACCTCTCGCGCCCGGTATTGGTTGCGGCCATGCTGCGGGGCGAGACGGAGTGGGAAGCGGTCAGCTCCTTCTGCGAGGCAGTAATGCTCGTAAAGGAGGAGGCAGGCCGCGAGCGAGAGAGGACAGCGTCCTCCCTCCGCCCCAGCCGCAGTGGTAGGCGCCCACGGCGACGGACGTCGCTCGATGATCTCCGGCCACCGTAGGCGCGGGCATGCGGGCAGCGAGTAAAGGGCAACTCGCTGCTCGACCAAGGACCATGCCCGGGTCGACGGCGCGTTGTGTCCCACGCGCGCCTCAAAGAGCGTCAGCATAATGACGGGGCCCCCCTCTCAGAGGGCCAAAGCCTGCCGGGGTCGCGGGATTATTCCCTTACCGTAACCCCGGAACTTAACAGGCTATGAAGGACACCGTGGATTTTAGTCAGTAGAAGTCTGACAGTCCCTCCCGCCCTGCCCAGGGTTGGAGGACTCATTTGATGATTTTACCACGCTAAAAAAAAAAAAAAAAGCCCTAAGAATAAAAATTATATTTACCATGAATAGCGGCGGGCAGCGTCAACTGCTGTATCTTAGTAGGCTGTTTGAAGCCCAACTCCGTCAGAGCCTTCATGATAGGTTCCTGCAGCTTAAACTCAGCCCAGGTCAGCATATCCTCAGGAGTTAACTCGGTAGTAGACTGTGGTAGGTCTCCTAACTTCTGCTTTATTTTTTTAGGAGTAATTGGAGTACTGTCTATGGTTTTACTACCATCCTTCTTTTTGTTTTTGGATTTTTTATTTTTGTTCTTGGCAATTTTTTCTGTGTTGTCTTCATTTTGGCTAGTGTTGCCAGTGTTATCATTATTTTTTTCTGTTTTTGATTTTTTTGCTTTTTTGTTTTTCTTCTTATTTTTAGTTCTCTTTTGAGTACTGTTGGCTAGTGATGGTGCTGTGCTGTCACACGATTCAACTACAAAACCATTGTCTAGTTTAATCTTCTTGCTAGGAACATCTTTGGACTCATTTTCTGAAGCTTTCCGTTTCTTTTTTTCTCTCCTCTCTTTAATTATTTCCTTTTGTTTATTCTGAAACAAGTTAAAGATGGATTATTTAGTATCGTGGGCACTTAAAAGTTTAACTGAGCAAGCATTACTATGATAGTATGCTGTAATAAAGAAATATAGACTGGGTCTGTCGAACATGTGCAATATGCTCATGTATGTTAAAAAATCTCAATAAATAGCAAAATAAAGTTTATTTTGAGATCTATCCTGCTGCCGTCTAACATAGAACATTATAAATACCTTGACTAAGCCACAATAAGCATATAACTTAATCTGACGAGACATCATGGAGAATTCCAGAATTGAAAAGATTTACGGCCACCAACTGCCTTATCTGGGACTTAAATTTATGACGATGAATCCCCATTTCACTACAAGTCATAAGTATTAGAAACAAACCTTTTTAGCCCGCTTTTTGCTCTCCTTATCAAAACTGTAGTCGGTGCACTCTTCTAAACCAACAAAACCGTGGAATTTATCTGTCATGGAAGCCGGAAAACCATCCATGGCCACCGACTCCCATTTCATATTATTTAGTTTCTTACTCATTGTAATATTTTTCTTTAAAAATTCGTAAATACCGTGTTATTTTGACCAACTTAACCTCAAAACAACAATGCAAATTGCAATGTGACTTTGACAGTGACATTATGTTTGACAGATTATGTTTAGTTCAGAAAGGATTGACAGTGGTGAAATCGTTTTGAAATACCGATTAATCACGACTGCATCAAAAGGGGCTAGGCAGAAGCATTCAATGTAACAGTTATTCGAAATCCTAAGATTCAGAGCTTTCATTATGTAAAACAAACTTACATACATTACACCCAGCAAAGCATTAACGGGAATATTACAAGGGAACTGCTTATTTTTTTTCTTTTCTATCTGCTGCTCGTGAAAGGAGAAATGAAAAAGAAATGTAGACTTAAATAGCTTGCTTGCATAATTATAATAAAATGTTATCCCAAATTATTATCTCAAGGCTGAATTAACGATAAAACAAATAAGTAATGACATAAAAGTATGTCTAGAAAGGAAACTTCTTACCTTACTTTTGATCCTATTAAAATTTTATAAAGCAGTGAAGGATTTATGATGTGAGACGGTCTCCTAGACTTTGATAAAGATGTATTTTCGACTTCTAAAAATGTTAATAAGTAACAGCATTTCACAGACTAGATAGGTTGATCAAAGACTGTTAAAGATGAGCACAGTCCGGTCCGGTCCGAAAAATATATGGACCCTCCTAAATGGATTCCGCCAATTCAATTATTACTTCATCTCGAAAAACAAACTACTTCACCGAAAAAAAGCAAGTTTATTATAACATGCGGCAAAGCCACATTGTTAGCTACTTATCTGCTGAGCAAATAATTAAAATCTTAATCTTATAATGATGCGTGCTTAGATAGTGCCATGTTTTGAGACAAATAACAAAAAACATAAGAGTTGTGATCATGAATTGGTCCTGGGCAGTTGTTTTGAGGTAGGCAAAACTGTTTAATTTTCATACTTACGGTGTGCTTACGGCGCCATTTTCAGTAGGTAATAAATTATTTGGGCAGTTATTTTTTCTTTCGTTTTACGTATCGATTGGATAAGAGCAGTTTGTAGAAGGAGCAGGTTGCCAGAAAAAGGTGGCCTGGGCCTGGCTGGGTTTTATCTAGCAGAAGGTCGGTTGGAGAAATAAAAATCATCAAATACACTTCTCATCAAAAAAATCGAAACACTTTCGTTTTTATTGTTTTTGTCCTAATTTTTTACAAAAGAGAATTAATTCCATGAAAAAAAAACATTACTGTGTAGCTGGCAGTTTGGTCATTACAGTAAGAAGAAAAAAATTAAAATTCGAATTAATTTCATTTGTTTATCCTATAAATGAAATTAATCACTGTTTTGAGACAAATGTGTATTTAGGGTTGGAGTACGTTTCTCGTTTAAAAACTAAAAATTAGCGCTTGTCTTTAAACTTTCTGTTTCTTATTTCATTTACTGTGACTTTGGGACGTCTGAAAAAACTTTTTTTTCTAAAACATATGGATACTTCGCCCGCAGAAGCCGCCCAAGTGGTGGCATTGCTGGATTCTGGACTTAGTCAGCGTGTTGTGGCTGCAAGATTGCATCTAAGCTTATCATCTGTTCATAGAGTCTACAAACGCTATCGGGAGACTGGTTCGTTCACGCGCCGTTCAGGATCTGGCAGGAATCGGGTCACTTCTGAGCGAGATGATCGATTTATTGTAACAACTTCTTTACGAAATCGACGCCTTAACGCTTTTCAACTGCAGCAGCAGCTTCGCGTTGTACGAAGAGTAGCTGTAAGTGACTCTACAATAAGAAGAAGGTTGAAGGAACGCGGATTGGCACCGCATAAGCCAGCGAATGGGCCGAAATTAACTGCAGACCATCGAAGAGCGCGCCTTAACTTTGCACGCGAGCACCTAACTTGGTCATACCTTCAGTGGAGCAAAGTACTGTTTTCTGATGAGTGTAAAATTATGCTGTATGGTAACGACGGAAGGAACAAGGTCTACAGAAGAGATGGAGAACGCTTTGCACAATGCTGCATTGAAGAAAAGGTCAGCTATGGTGGCGGTTCGTGGACGGTTTGGGGAGGAATCAGCGCCGACGGTAAGACAGAACTTGCCTTTGTGTCTGGGCCACGGCTGCCTGCACTAAATTCTCATCGGTACATTGAACAGTGTCTTGAACCTCATGTGATGCCCTATGCACATTTTATTGGCAACGACTTCATATTCATGCACGACAATGCTAGAGCTCACACCGCGGGCGTCGTACGAGATTATCTTACCGAAGTCGGTATCTCCATTATGGTATGGCCAGCAAGAAGCCCGGACATGAATCCCATTGAACATCTATGGGATGAATTAAAGAGACGAATTCGAGCAAGAGATCCAGCCCCAGAAACACTTAGCCAGCTGCAAAATGCAATCCAAGAGGAATGGGATAATATACCACAACATGTGATCGTGACTCTCATCCGATCGATGAAGAACCGTATGGAAGCAGTAATAAGAGCTCGCGGAGGGAATACAAGTTATTAAATAAACGTTTCTTACATTTTTTTTTCATTTACGCGTGTTGTTTTACCCATTTCCTTCATATTCCATACAGGGTAAAAATTACTCATTATACAAAATACGAAACCTATGAAGACTTAATTTGAATTTAGAACATTAACATTAGGATTTAAAAACCTCATACTACTCACTATTAAATGACATTTTACATTTATTCCTAAATATACACATTTTTCTGATAATCCTTATCAAATCATAAACTGCGAGGTGTTTCGATTTTTTTGATGAGAAGTGTATTTTTTCTTAAAAAATTAGATCATCCACTTTTGGTGGAGCGAGAAGGACTTTAAACTCTGGTCTAAAATGTTCCACAAGGTACATAGCTATGATATGTCAGAACATATCGACAGTACCTACTTCCCATAATAAATACTATGGTAAGACTATTGTCATCAATTATGCGCAAATCCCAATTCCAAGCTGCCGCAGCGAAATTTCAGATTGAAGAACCCAATAGCGCTTAGTTCAACCTGAGAATCTCATGCCCAGCACAAGCATTTATTTGACCACAAAAATTCCGCAACAGTATAATTTTATGAATAACTTTTATTTTTGGGTGATAACTTGATAAGAGATAGTGCCTTTCAAATATATATTTTAAGTACGAGTATCTTTCAAATCTTACCACATCATATCTATTTATTTTGGGTTTCACTGTTTGACAGATAAAGTCTTGATCTCTTTCATAAATATGCGTAGATACTTACACTTTCATGTTCATGCTCGCGGGGGATCTTCAAGAAGTGAAAACCTTTCGATATTATTGATGTGGCCGTCAATATTAAATAATACGTGATTATTGATATAAAAAAAATGCTGCCTCACACACTAAGAATTAGGTACTTCAACTCACATACACAAAAAGCTGCAACTACTTGTAGTTCGTACAAATATTTTCATGCGGGAATCGAACCTGCGACACAACGCCGTAGCCTATCACTCTGCCAGTGCGTCAAACAAGCCAAAACCTCAATATCTCTGTTACTAAATAATTTACGACTGTCGAAGATTTACAAATGACAGCCGGGACCAACGGCTTTTCGTGCTTTCCGAGGCACGGAGGAAACTCACTATGACAGATGGTCACACCCATCCACAGACGGCTTAAACCGTCAGATCGGCCTGTGCGGCTGTAAATATTTAGTCACGAGCTCTTTACACCCCTTATGGCATAAAATTTGATTCTTCTGCAGTGCCGTCCTCTCCGTGTCATGGAGTGCCGAGGATCTGAAGTTTCCTCCTGGGTTCTTATTTGGAGCCGCCACTGCCGCTTACCAAGTCGAAGGCGGTTGGAATGCTAGTGGTAAGCACCATGAACGCTGTCTTTGTACTTCTGCTTTTTAGCTAGAAATCCAAAAAAGAAGTAGTTGTTGCTTTGTATTGAAATAATCTCACTTCTACTACCCTTATGAAAACTTGAGGAGTGGATGATGGCGAATACGCGATGAGCGCTGTTCTTAGCAGCTTCTGCTCTGCAGCATATTATAGCATTGCGACATGAGATCCTCATCCGCTTCAACGCGTGGAGAGCATTGTGTGTGAGAATTGAGAATCGCTTAAGTATCTTCACTTTTGGAGCATCTTATATGTATCAACAGCACATCAATTTACCTCAATTTGTAAAATTTCTTTAATAATTAGATTTTCAACCTTATCCACCTTAAGACAGTAAAATTTGACATGACACGATCTGCTGGTGTCTGTACCAGAAACTTTTAACATCAAAAGTGTGTATTTCGAAAACAACCCAAGTTTGATTTTTGCAGACAAAGGAGAAAGCACATGGGACCGGTACTGCCATGAGCATCCCGAAAAGATTTCTGACCACAGCAGTGGAGACGTGGCCTGCGACTCTTACCACCTGTGGGAGAGGGACATCGAGATGGCTGTGGAGCTCGGTCTACACTTTTATAGGTACGAGGTGAAAACCAGTTTTACCGAGGGGTACCTCTACCTATATTCACAGTATTATCCAGTACTAACTAGGTTATAAAGGTCAGGTAGGCAGTTGCTCCACGTAAAACTGGTGATCCAGTTGCATCCTGTTAAACTGTAAGCCAATCTCGATATAGTTGATGATGATCGTGAATTGACTATACTATTTGCTCCATGTATTTTATATGACATAATTTGACATCAGTCATCGATGCGCATATTTTATGACCAAGAAACTATTTTATTCACACATCTTTCCTCAATCATTAGGTTCTCAATATCCTGGCCTCGGATCCTTCCATCTGGCTTCGACAACCACATCAGTGAGGATGGCGTGAATTACTACAACAACCTGATCAACGGTCTACTGGAGAAGGGTATCGAGCCTTTCATTACCCTGTATCATTGGGATTTGCCGCAGTCTCTTCAGGATCTCGGTAAGGCAAGCCAGCTTGTACAAGCTGATTGTTGAACATCACTCTCTTAGCCACATGAGTGTCATCCTCGCTCATCACATGTCCATACCAAGACAGACGGTTCCCTTTCATTATTTCTGTAGCAGGCGTCACTTACAAACTTCCCCTTATAAATTAATTTCTTAATTTATCCATCCTTGTCCATCTCAATATCTGCATCTCCGCTACATGCAATCGTTTTTCATCTATCTTCACAGCCCAGAATTCCGTATCCATACAATACGAGAGGTCTAATGTTCAACTTGAGCGGCATCCGTTTGTCAAAAGTTGTTCCGGTGTCTATAAATAATCGTAAAAATCCCTCAAATTGTGTACAGGTGGCTGGGCCAACCCCCTCGTAGCAGATTGGTTCACAGATTACGCAAGAGTGGTCTTTACCCTCTTCGGGGACCGTGTGAAGTG
This sequence comes from Agrotis segetum, assembly GCA_036375495.1. NCBI lineage: Eukaryota > Metazoa > Arthropoda > Insecta > Lepidoptera > Noctuidae > Agrotis > Agrotis segetum. The sequence continues at coordinate 355,858 of JAQSVV010000128.1, forward strand.
GTGGTTGACCCTCAATGAGCCGTTGATCATCTGCGACTTGGTCTACAATTCTGGCACTATGGCTCCGTTGATGGTGAGCCCGGAACTTGGGGCTTATTTGTGTGCTAAGAATGTGCTGATAGCTCATGCTACAGCCTGGAGGTTATATGATAAGGAGTTCCGGCCGAAGTATCATGGTAAGTGATGAAAATGGAGAGAACAAATCGCTACGTGTGATTTTGTTTAGACTAAGTTATCGATAACATAATTGAAAACATTGGTAATTTATACAACAGAGTTACAGTTGTTACTCTTTGTAGTTAAGATCGCCTAGTATTATTAAAAAAGCGTATTTAATCTTCGTTAGTTCTTAATACTGTTATGATCAGCTGCTGGCCTAACAAACTAAGGTAATTGCACTGCGAGAACGAGATGGCGCTAGACAACTTGTATAGCTCTGTTTCTTTCCCACACAGAAATTTCTCTCTTGCTATAAGACGTCATGATAGGCAACCTGAGCTGAGCTTAGATTTGCCAAAGATCAAGTTATATGGCATGAGAAATAATTTATTTTGTAAAGGAAAGCACTACTTTTTTTTTTTTTTTTTAGCGTGGTAAAATCATCAAATGAGTCCTCCAACCCCGGGCAGGGCGGGAGGGACTGTCAGACTTCTACTGACTAAAATCCACGGTGTCCTTCATAGCCTGTTCCGGGGTTACGGTAAGGAAATAATCCCGCGACCCCGGCAGGCTTTGGCCCTCTGAGAGGGGGGCCCCGTCATTATGCTGACGCTCTTTGAGGCGCGCGTGGGACACAACGCGTCGACCCGGGCATGGTCCTTGGTCGGGCAGCGAGTTGCCCTTTACTCGCTGCCCGCATGCCCGCGCCTACGGTGGCCGGAGATCATCTAGCGACGTCCGTCGCCGTGGGCGCCTACCACTGCGGCTGGGGCGGAGGGAGGACGCTGTCCTCTCTCGCTCGCGGCCTGCCTCCTCCTTTACGAGCATTACTGCCTCGCAGAAGAAGCTGACCGCTTCCCACTCCGTCTCGCCCCGCAGCATGGCCGCAACCAATGCCGGGCGCGAGAGGTCTCCGCCTATCGCAGCCGTGAGGACACGTCGGTGCTCCGCCCAAGCTGGGCAGTCTTGCACCGTATGCTCCACCGTGTCCTCCGGGCGATCTTCGCAGTGGTGACACCCAGGCGTCTCCTCCTTTCGCATCAGACACAGGTACCTCCCGAAACTTCCGTGTCCGGTGAGGACCTGCGTCAAGCGGTAGGTCAGGACGCCATGACTTCTCTCCAACCACTCCTCAAAGAGGGGTCTTACCGCCGCAATTGCGGCGTGCCCGAGGAAAGCACTACTGGTAAAATTATGTAGGTCATGATGATGATGATAGTTGTTTCATGTCTGTGTGGTCATTAATCCTTGTTAATATGTGTGCAGGTAAGGTGTCGTTCGCCAACCACCACATTTGGTTCGACCCATGGACACCAGCAGATGCTGAACTTGCTGAACTTGCCAGAGAGAACTGCGTAAGTATCTCCGATTTTAAGATTAGTAACTTGAAAAAACAACCACAATATAGGGTAAAATAATATAATAATAATAATAATAAGTGTAAAAATAAATAAAGAGATAATAATAATAATAAATCATTTATTTTCAGGTAACAAAGACCCATAGATAAATACCTTAACCTAAGTATACATACGTTTTATTACAATTGTATTATTAAATATAACTTAAAACTATGTTAGTATCACTGAAATAGCACTAAGTCTTTGTGCGTTCTGGTGGCACTTGACCGCGAAAACGGCGAAATACCACATCCTGTGGCCAAAAACTTTCTTTCATCACCTGAGGCAGGTAGCATGTTGGGACGCGCACCACAAACGCCTTAAAGTTGACGTTGCGATGCGACTCCAGCAACTGCACTCTCGGCGAGTAATTCAGCCTTTGGCGCACGTACTTCGCGATGTCTTCCGCGTCAGTGGTGTAAATGACCTACAAATTACTTTTCTATCGAAGGTCGGTGGCAAAAGTCAATGTAATAAAAAAAACAGTTCTTTTTTATTTCATTGACTTTCTAGATTTTTGTTGATTTTTCAAAAACCGCAAGTCCGATTTCGATAGAACTTTCATGGCACCATCAAGAAGAAGAAAGAATACCAACAAAACATCTTCAAAATTCTATTTTCAGGTCGGAAAATACACGCACCCAATATTCTCCACAACAGGTGGATGGCCGCCATCTTTAGAAAAAGCTATGGAAGAGCTCAGCATAAGAAGAGGTTACAAGAAAAGTTCACTACCAGCGTTCACTCCGAAAGAGATTGCGTTTGTAAGAGGTAATCTTCCATTTAAAAATCTCAAATCAAATTTATTAGTTTTCTTCTCAGGCACACGGTCTAAACTCTAGAAATATGTTTACGAGTTGTTTTAAATGAAAATTTGAGCACTAAATACGGATTTCCCATAATTCTTCTCCTCAACCTTCAGGGTCAAGCACGCCGTCTCGGGTTCTAGACCTAGTACGGGCCAAGTGTAAGTAAGGGTGTGTAAGTGCAAGTAAGGTTTTTCAATCAGGAATTAATCAGTAGCAATCAAAGACATTAAACTATATATGAGCAATAGACGGGACATCACGAAGAAGGTTGTGATCCAAAACTTTTTACCACCAGGTAAAAAGTCGCTCAGTCTAGTAGTCGCGTTGCTATGCAACGCTAGATAGTGCTACTGACCCACGGCATCAACAATTTTGTATGACAATTTTCCCAATAGGTTATTTGCTCTATAGGTTATTTTAAATCTCTTTGGTAGTAGCAATCATGGAAATTAACACCAGTACCAGCGAAATATTGATGTGCCATTTCTGCACTAGCGAGAACATAATTAGTGCAAAAACATGCCAGCGAAATATTGATGTGCCATTTCTGCACTAACGAGATACATTGTACAAAACCATACCAGCGAAATACTGATGTGCCATTTCTGCCACACTTCTGCCATGGTTATATCTTTCCGGTAAACTATATTCCGGTAGAACTGCATGGTTTGGTTTTACGTAAGGAAAAAATGTTTCATAATAAAAAGACCGTTATTGAGCTGACAACTGCTTGGGAATGGCGCCGTTACGGTCACTATATCCATGTTTACTCTACAGGAACCTACGACTTCTATGCAATGAACACATACACGAGTCGGGTGATCCGTCCGGCAAAGGAAGGTGAGACATTCACAGCGTGGCCTCTCGGTGACGCAGTGGATCTGAACGGTATTGTGGGGAAGCGGGAAGACTGGCCTGTGTCTGCCTCGTTTTGGTTCTATGTAAGTATATTACGTTCGGCAACGTTTGGGGGAGTCTAGAGAAAATAGAGCGAGGTTTCTTCGGATTTGAATTCCCTCACATTATCCAATTTTAAATTTGGCTTTGTGGAGCCCTGACAAAGCCAAAAGGCGTCCCGGCAGACCGTAGACGGTGGGGGGATGAGCTGGATTTAATAAAAGTAACGATCAGTGATCCATTTTGGCCATGGATCGCGAAAACTGGAGGTCCTTTGCCCAGCAGTGGAATGAAGTAGGCCAGCAGTATCAGTTTCTACCAGTATCCAACTTGAAACATTCCCTCTGTATAAATATTTGTACCTTTAGTAGAGGACTTCCCACACAGCAGCTATAATGTAAAGATGTACATATAGCACGAGACATCTCATTAGGTACATCTTTCCATAGAAATCGTCAGGAGACCACACACGATAGCTATATAATGTATATGTTTACATCTTCGAATTCGAATCTCTATAGAAAGATGTAATGAGATGTATCGTGCTATAGGCATCTTTACATTATAGCTGCTGTGTGTGAAGCCCACTATAGGGCTTCCTGGTCTGGGTGTTTTTGTACATGAGTTTATATGTTTGTAAATGCACATAATTATGATCCAGGAGAAATTCCTATTGTAGGGCAACTTTTTACATTATGATGATGTTTCATGTGATAGAAAACTATGGAAAACCACCAATTTAAAAATTCTTTCCTTTTAACCCTTGTGTCCAGGTATATCCCGAAGGTATTCGTAAGCAACTAGTCTGGTTGAGGCAGAAGTATGGGAACTTGGAGTTCATCATCACGGAGAATGGACTGTCTGCCTATGGAGGGCTGGAAGACCAGGATAGAATCCAGTACTTCAAAGATTATTTAGCGCAGGTACCAGTTCAATCCCCTACTGTTAACATTATAATGGCGTGGAGATTATTTTAAATAAAAGTAATCTTTGAAGATTCACAAGAAATATAATATTCATAGTTAACCACCATACACTATACATAACTTGGGCTATTATAGCATCAGAGCAGAGTCTGCAACAGCATAGTTGATAGTAATTGTTAACAAACCAACCAATAGATATTTCTTATCTCTTTTCTTTAAAAAAAAACGACGGACATGGAAATACAAAGATTGTGTTTGAGAACTTTTTGCTTTTAACCTTTTTTTGGGACAAGGACGCCCTTTAATTTCTAGACGACCACGGTAACTCCTGAAAGTCGATATTTAGTGGCAAGCGCTTTGTTAAGGCCATGTGGACGATGAGCGTACCAAATCTGGCACATTCATGCCTTTGTTCATACATTATGAATAATTTACAGATTCTGCTGGCCATGAAAGAAGATGGCGTGAACGTCACAGGCTACACCGCGTGGACACTCATGGATAACTTCGAATGGATGGATGGATATCAGTAAGTCTACCTACCTCAAACTTGAATAACTAACTTATCTCAAATGTATGCTGACTTTAGTATGACAGGACATTTTGCTAAAAAAAATAATTAGCCCGAAAGATAGATTATCAAAACATATTTGACCCGTATTTCTTCTTTTTACTTAAACCAAAGTTGACGATGATAACTACAACGCTTTTAAAAAGGCATGTATTTAATGCGGCAACTAAGTAAACTGAATATAGGTTTAAAAAAATAATAGAGTGGGTACCATATATAATGGGTTGGCAGCTAATAAGGAGTATCGTAATAATTAATAGGTAGCATATTAATATATCTAATAAGCTCCGTTTTAATAAAACTAGCATCAAGTTTTTCTTTTGGGAATGAATTAATATCTAAGCGGAAACTTAATGGCGAAAATAAAATAGAAAATGGGCATTCAGCGTAAATAACATAAATCAGATTCTATTTAAAATTGTTTGTATGAAGAATAAATATAAACTAGCTTATATTATACATATTGTGTGACTTTTAATAGCTTTAAATGCAACTCTAAAATGGCATGAAGAAAAAATATGTCTGTGGTTTAAAATTATAGCCCATGAATTAAATTAAAACCCTAAAAAGAGTAATTACTTTTAACTTCTAAGTCAGAGATCATTTATTTCACTAAACTTAGTTAATGGTCATAAACGTCGACTTCTAGCACAAAATTCGGGCTCTACGAGGTAAATTTCACAGACCCGCTGCGCACACGCACGGCCCGTGCCTCCGTGCAGTTCTATGCCGATCTCATCAAGAACAATTCACTGGATACAGTCACTTCTCCACATATCTCTGAAGTTTAAAGTGTTATAATTGTTCCATGGGTTTATTCATAAACGCTGCTTAGTGTTAAGTAAGTTATTAACCCCTGTTTATTTTGATTAAGCGGTTGTAAATAAATCTATGATATTTGATATTGTGGTCATCATTATCATCATCATCAGCCGGAAGACGTCCACTGCTGAACATAGGCCTCCCCCTTAGACCGCTACGCCGAACGACATAATTCACCACTTGCATCCATCGGTGGCCCGCGACCCTCACAATGTCGTCCGTGTACCTAGTGGGAAGCCTAGCTGCCTACGCTGCGTCTTCCGATATTGTAATAAATATGACTGAACTAAATCAAAATCATAGTTTACTTTCTTTGTTTAAGCACTTAATTGATAACACCAGTTTTATCGGCCCCTTTACGAGTTGGAGGTCGTGGGTTCAAATCTCATGCAGGCGCATTACTTTGTGTAATTTATTTCATCACACTGCTCTCAAATTTCACAGTGAAGGAAAACATCGTGAGTGAAACCGACAGTCCTAGAACAAGAAAATTCTGGAAGACATGTGTCATTAGTTCCACCAATTCGCACTGGGCCCGCGTGGTGGATTATGGCCCACCCCCTCTCACAGAGAGGAGGCCTGCGTCCCAGCAGTGGGAACATTAATAGGCTGATGATGAACTACATCCATCATCAGACCAACCACATCCATCATGAGTTTGATTCCCGTGTGTCCGTGTGCGTCTAAAAGCATTACATGTCCACAATCCACAATACCTTCTTTTGGATCGATGAAAGTGAGACTTTCATGAGGCTGGGAAAATATTTTTAAAGATTTACCAACAATCGTAAATGCTCGGTCGCGGGATTTTATTTCTTCACCGTGGCTATTGAAGGACACCGTGGATTTTAGTCAGTACAAGTCTGACAGTCCCTCCCGCCCTGCCCGGGGTGGGAGGACTCATATGGCGATTTTACCACGATAAAACCAACCGTAATTGCTCCGAGTATTCTCTTTGAGAAGCTACGAGTATGCAATAGGTAAGTCAAGATTCAAAAAAATAAAAAGCAAATATCTTTTCAACAATATAATTAAAACAATTAATCAGCAATAATAAGTTATCTAATTAAAGCTCATTCCGTGTAGGTACATCCAAAGAGTGACTCTTTATAATACTGCGGTAATAGTGCGCAGACGCACGCGGGGTGCGCTTACGACCAGGATCGTTGAAGTCCACTTCGTACAGACCGAATTTGACACTGGAAAATAGAAAAATCTGTTACACTAGTCAAGGACGATTGACATTCTTTTTAGCATATTGTCACAATTCAACGACGAAAACGATGAAACGAACTTCATAACGATGCCTCAGATGAGAGATGCAAACTGTAAAGAGAAAATAACCCGGGTGGGGTAACTTTCTCTCCGCAGTTCGCATCTCCTCAATCCAGCAGAATATCTCCCTCTGGGGTCTGAATTGCAGTGTCCGATCTAGAAATCTCTCAATCGATTGCGAGCCCAGGTTGGCATAAAATACAGTGGTCAAATTGGGATCACTCATCAGCTTTGTCGGTAATCGTGTAGCTCGACTTAGAACACAAGGAGCTCAACGACACGACGAACAAGTACACAAAACAGTACTGGTGGCCTATGATGAACTCTTAACGCGATCTACTTTAGGCTATGGGAAAGAGACGGCGCTAGATGACTTGTATAGTTCCGTCTCTTTCCCACAGCCTAAACTGGATCGCGTTAAGAGCTCTTGGTAAGGCCTCTGTTCCATTGCTGAAGTATAGGCTTCCTCCCTTTTTTGTTTTTAGTTTTCCTGAGCTACGTAAATCTTAATCAAGATTTATTCGCGATCTTCTGAGTGTTTTAAAATAATATAATATAATTATTATAATAAACTAGCAAATTCGGCGAACTCCGTTTCGCCACTGCCATGGTTTATAGCAAAGAAATCGCTTCGTTTTCTTTGCTATAAACCTCACGGAGCCCGAGACCTTTCCAACGAATGCAAAACCGTGGAAATCGGTTCGTGCGTAGAACGCACGAGTTATATCGTCAGGAAGGAAAACCCGACTTATTTTTATATAGTAGATGAATACATACTTATATCCATCCATCCACTCGAAGTTATCGATGAGCGTCCACGCGGTGTATGCTGTCACATTGACGCCATCTTCTTTGATCGCCAGCAAGATCTGAAAGAACAAACATGTCCGACTTTGTACTACTGGGTCCGGAGTTCCGGACTCTCTTGTCGAATACTTCATTTAGTTTAAATACTATTCAGCTTTGTTGGAAGACGATGGGATAACGGGCTCTATGCAGTGCCATCTTGGACGAAAGCCTCAAAAGGTACCTACTACGTTCAAGGGTAAATTTTCGAAAATATCAAGAGGAATCGTCTGGAATTTTTGTAAGAAAGTGATATGGATAACAGAATAAATTGAAAATCTTTAAATCTTTATAAATATTAGGTGACAGATTAAGAGTGAGATAGTGACAGGTAAACACCTGGAGCCTAAATACGAGCTTTTTTCAATTCAATTCAATTTATTTCCAGATTACATGATTCCATTATTGTTAGTAAAACATAAACAACTTACGACTAGTGTTAGTACACAAATAAATTAACATCCATGTCTGAATAATAATCGTACCAATTAATGCATTCTTTTACAATTATCATAATAATCAACAATCATAAATTCCATAATAACCAATAATCATAAAACGTCATAAAATAATAATAATAATCAGATGTCAGAGTAGTAAATAAATAACTTACATTGAATAAATTACACGAAAAATAAAAAAATATTTTATGGCGTGATGTGACGGAAAAACCAGCGTCTTGGTCCAGTGTTTCAAAAAACTACTGTCCGACCTGCCAGCCACAGTTTCCACGAGGCTGTTGGCACTGCCGCGCACCCGCCCCAACAGGGACGCGCAATGTTTTCTTATGATGGCATAAAAATCGTCCACACCTGCCTCTGCGAACATCCCTGACGCGCTGCAATGACGCGGCAGCCATGACCAAAGTGTCAGTCTGAGTTGCCGAGACCCAGTGCCCCAGATATTTAAAAGCTGTAACCCACTTTAGCGCGGTCCCAACAAGTTGGACAGGCGGTACTTCAGTGTAAACTTTATTGCCTGCTTTAAATAGCACACACTCGCTCTTTTTAGCATTATATCTGAGGCCATGGGCCTCCGCATATCGCTCACAAACTGCCACCAGTTTCCTAAGGGCACTGATCGAGGGGGCCAGCACTCCAGCAGCACCATGTCATCGGCGTAACTTATGTTATTTACAAATGTTCCGTCAATAGAACAACCGACCATGGCGCCGCTGAGCTCACGAATCAGCCGATCCACATACAGGCACCATATTTGTCTGATGACCGTACCAGAACTTAAAAAGACTGATCAGCTCACCTGGAAGTGTTGTCTCCTCATACAGCTTCTTCCACAAAGCGTCCAGTTTGTGGGAAAAAGACAGAGCTATACAAGTCGTCTATCGCCATCAGGCACCATCTCTTTCCCACAGCCTAAATTGGCCAGTTAAGATAGTGTTAAGAGTTCATGGTAGACCTGTCTACAACTACAATTCCAGATGAATTGTAGTTGTAGACAGGTCTACCATGAACTCCCAGCAGTACTAGACTCGATAATCTTTTTGTGATTCCAGACCAGCTATAGCAATAAAATTTAGCTTAAACTCACCTGTTCCAAATAATCCCTGTAATACTGAATCCTGTCCTTGTCATCAAGTCCACCGAACGTGCCGAGTCCGTTCTCCATGATCATGAATTCCTGGTCACCGTATTTCTCTTTCAACCAGACCATCAGACCGCGAATTCCTTCGGGATGTACCTGTGAGGAGACAAGATTTATTGATCAGATTATTATAAAAGCAGAAGCCTAAGAGTACGTATTATGTTCCACATCGTTTGTTGAAAAGTTTTAAAGTTCGTATGAAAAAGTATGCTGAGCGTGTTTCCGTCTGTGGGGTGTGATTTCAAGCTTAGGGATGTTGTTTGAAAAATACTGATGGTACCAATTGCCTTTAGACCAAACTGAACACGAACTTAAGAGTTCATGCCTAGCAGTACCGTTTGCTAATGGTGTACTAGATTTATTTTAAAGGTGATAATAATCATGTATCAGCTCATGTTGCCAAAAAAGTGGAACTCAGGGGCCAGACTGGGCAGCTCCATGAAACAAATAGATTATTTGACCAATAGTCAGGTCCTTCTTGGCTTCAAAATAAGTAAGAATGGGTGACTTACGAAGAACCAGGAAGAAGCAGCATTGGGCCATTCAGCCGGCTTCTCAATTTTTCCGTTGATGTCCACAATGTCACCTAGCGGCCAGCCTGAGAACTTTTCTCCCTCCTTGCCCGGCCGGATCAGTCTGCTCGTGTAGTGGTTGAAGGCGAAGTAGTCGTAGGTTCCTGCAAATAGGCTTAATTACATTTAAGTTCATCCTAAGTTTTCCAATCGAGGAGTGCTAAGATAGGAAACCACCACGTGCGCCCGTGGACTGGAGTTCCCTCTCAGATACGTCCAGGGGGAAGACCAGTTTTTGGGGCCGGTGCACCCTGATATCTGGGCAAAAACCATCCTTAGGCACTGTGTGCCTACGGGGTCTCTTTGCCCGTATGCGAATAGCCTGTCGTGTGGACGCTCCAACGCGTGTCCCTCTGATCAGCAGAGGGCACAGCGGCGGAGCGGGCTTGCGGACGGTGAGTGATGGGTAGCGCGCCGTCCGACCAAGGACCAAGCCCGGGTCGGTGGCGCGTCGTGTTTCGCGCCCAATGCCTGCCGGGGTCGCAGGTTTTTTCTTAACCCAGGATGTGGCTCCGGAACGTAAAGAGCATCCGAAGGAACACGGGTGGATTTTAGTCAGTAAGAGTCTGACAGTCCCTTCCGCCCCACCCAGGGCGGGAGGACTCAATTCATGATTTTACAACCTAAAAAAAAAAGTTTTTCAATCGAATATTTCTTTTGATTAAGTAATCATTTTAATGCTGGATTTTTGTTCTCTTCTTTTTTTGCTAAATACTGAACAGATTTGGTGGTATGGCACACAGATAGCTTACAACCTTTTTTGTGCCAGTATTACGTACCTACTCGTGGAATTATTTACGAGTAACAAATAGGCGAAGCCTCTGGTAACAAGTACTTGCTTACCTCTAATCGTCTCAATCTCCTCCTGAGTGAATGCTGGGAAGGTAGACCTGGGGTAACCTCTCTTCAAGCTCAGCTCGTTCATGTGTTTCTCTATGGAAGGTGGCCATCCTCCTTCCTTGGAGTAGATGGGGTGAGAGTATCTGCCCATCTGGAAAAACAAATGAGTTTTCATAATAAGTAATACTCTTTCACCTTGCAAATGTCAAGCATGACTTTTTTTTCTCTGTGTCGTCAATGGAGATGGCAACTCAAAGCTAATCGTAGATGGCGCTGCGACAGTTGGTCCCCACGTCTACCTTGTACAAAAAAACAAACAAGATTATTTGTTATAAAAATTGAGTATAAATACAAAACAAATATGGAAAATTATTCGTCCATGCAAGTACTATATACTAAAAGAAGAATTAAGACGCCGCGGTGCATCTACAAGAGGAAAAAAGTGATTTAATTGAGTGGTTATACATTTGATTTTACCGTAATAAATCCACAATTACTTGTAGTTGAGGTTTCAATTTTTGAGTTTAGGTATGTTTTACCTGTCCTCTCCTTTATCAAGAATATAATGCTGCTTTTGACTTTCTATTTTTTAACCGACTTCAAAAAAGGAGGAGGTTCTCAATTCGTCGGAATCTTTTTTTTTTTTTTTTTTTTATGTATGTTCCCCGATTTCTCGAAGACGCCTGGACCGATTTGGAATTTTTTTCTTTTGTTTGAAAGGGTATACTTTCCAATTGGTCCCATGATCACCAGGTCAGGATCTGATGATGGGATCCTAGGGAAATCGAGGGCAACCTTCAAATTTTATAGGCACATAGTACCATTTTCATATATTTTCTAAAGCTGTTCAAGTATTTGCATCTGATAATCATCATCTCAGGTGGATGACCTGATGATGGAAGGTACAACTCCTTAACAGTAAGGAGTAGGCATCGATTGATTTACTTTGTGTTCGCATATCTCCGGAACTACAAGTCCGATTTAAGTAATTCTTTTTTTGTTGTACTAGGTATCATTTAACTTAGAGAATACTGCAAGTTTCATCAAAATCGGTTTAGTAATTTTTGAGATATGGAATTTTATTAGCTTAATGTGTACATGAGTGATGTAAGTACTGGTGCGAAGGAGCACAAAATTATAGTGCACATGTAAGAGAATAATGTTCTTGACAAGAATTCGGGTTGAATATTTAAACTAAAAAGAGTAAAATAAAAACTTTTTCAAAAAAAATGTAACCGCCTTCAAAAACAACCACAAAAAAGTGTAAAATAATCTACAAAATAACTTTTTTTTCGGAAGTCGGTGGCTAAAAAGACAATGAAAAGAAAAAAAACAAAGGCACCGACTTCCGAAAAAAAAGTTATTTTGTAGATTATTTTACACTTTTTTGTGGTTGTTTTTGAAGGCGGTTACATTTTTTTTGAAAAAGTTTTTATATAAAATATCATAATGTTTTAAGTCAGTAATTTTAACCTTTTTTTCTATTTAGATTCGAGAAATATCACAATATATTTAATTTCTTAACACCACAACTATTACAAAACTCGTTCCAGGTGATAATTCTTCGATTTTCGAGCGATGCAATACTGGTACATAACCTCCAAAATAAAAGTAGATATTATTTTGAAAAGTGTATTCGATTGTTTAGTTATGGTATAATCATAGAATTTCATTAATTAACTCATCTAACGGCCTGTCTCGGCTTCGCAAGGCTGGATATTTGTTTATTATTATAGCTTTTTCTTAGTATTAATACAATTTTTGTTCTCACAGCAGTCACAGCAGCTACCCATTATTTCTTGATAGTGTGAATTGTTGGAAATTTGTATGTTCCATCATTTTTACAGCTTATTCCACAACATCTAGTCATTTTACATCAATAAATCGTTTTTTTTCTGAAAATTCCTTTGATTTGACAGTTCTTTGGGGACCAAACTGTCACTTTTCACTTTGACACTTGCCTATCCCATTCTACTAGTGTGTTTAGTAGTGATGGCCTAAGGAGGTTCAGTATTGGACGTTTTCCGGCAGATGATGATGATGAACCCCAAATTAGTTACGTGGGATGAAATTTTGCTGTGTATCTTCGAAGATTTAGAACTTTCACGGAAAATCCTCAACTGAGCAATTGCAATTGTTGAAAACACATCCCCTTGCAGACAAAACTAGAAAAGATTCTGCAATAAACTACTTACTAAATAGCAAATGTTAAAATGGTTACTTACGCAATTTTCCCTGGCTAACTCCGCAAGCGCTTCATCGTCTTTCGTCTTAGGATAGAACCATAGAAATTGATTTGCTAATGACACTTTTCCTGAAAATTAATAAAGTTATTTGACATCATGGAATATGCTATAGAATACTTCGTAATTTAGCGAGCTATGAGAACTTGATGATTTAAAAGTTTGAAATACTAGCAATGTCTCCATTTCGTGCATTACTTCGCTCTGTCTGTATTGCTTCTAAGTGAAAAAGGGGCATTCAATCCATCGAAAGCCGTTACGCGATAATGAGAGATTAATGAACGTCAAAATGTAAACCGTGCACTACAAATCCCTCCCCCCATTTGAGGTTCTCATTACTTCATCATCGTCATCATCTCAGGTCAGCCATAGGACGTCCACTGCTGAACATAGATCTCCCCTTTAGATTTCCACATGTTGGAAGGGGCTTGCATCCAGCGTCTTCCAGAGACGTTTATAAGGACATCTGTGCATCTTATTAGTGAACGTACTACGCTGCGCTTGCAGGTCCGTGGTCTCCATTCTAGTGCTCTTCGACCCCATGGGCCATCTGCTCTGCAAGTAATATGGCCTGCCCATTGCCACTTCAGCGGGTCACTTCACTCATCACTTCGCTGTCTCATAAATAAGGTACGGCAGGATGAACCACAGCAGAGTAAATGAGGAAACTTTATACACTTACCATTATACTTAGGCTTAAACTCCTCATCATACAACCTCCAAGCCTTAGCATGTGCCAGCAACACGTATTTGTTACACAAGTAAGCTCCAACCTCAGGGCTGTACGCATCTGGTGCAATAAGACCTTTGTTGCTGTACACCGCGTCGCAGATGATTATGGGCTCGTTGAGGGTCAGCCACATCTTCACGCGGTCACCGTAGAGTGTGTAAAGAACCCTCGCGTAGTCCACGAACCAGTCTACGATGAGAGGGTTCGTCCAGCCACCTGGAGAGAGAAGTTGGGTTTAGCTCGGGCCGCACCAATGGGCCTGTCCATTGGTGCGGAGTGAGCTGGCGGAGCAGAAACACGAGAAACAATAATAACCAATAAGATTGCACCATTGAAGAGTAGCGGAGATTAGGATTAGGATATATTAGGATTATATTTCCTTGTTCCTCCGCTGCGCCAGTTTCCTCCGTACCAATGGACAGGTAGCCTAAACGTATGAAGCGGTTCCACGATCAGCAGATAGATCAAATAGAACTATCAATGTAACAAGGTTTAAGCCACGGCGATTGAAATTGTGTTCCGAAGCGGAAGACGTCTGTACTAAGTTCAAGGAATATTCTTTCTGAAAAGGCTAAATGGGACTTGAAGTCATATTTTTATTTAAATCTCTGAAAAGCAAAGTGAAAGTTTTTAGGGGCTCGCGTGGAACACGCGGCGCTATAACAATACGAATCGTGCATGATTCATTAATCAAAAGAATTTATCAATGAAATGGATCAAAGCCCAGGCCATTTTGGGGACCACTAGACCATAGCACATCATCATCTCCCTAGCCGTTACCCAACTACATATATATATTGGGGTCGGTTTCCAGTCGAACCAGATGCAGCTGAATATGAGTATTTTGAATCGAGCGACTGCCTATCGGACCTCCATAAACCAGTAACTGGGGTAATACCATAGCACATCTGCTATAGTAAAAACAATTACTTTAAAGTAGGGGATGACCTTACCAAGATCCTGAAGCGATTGTGGCAAGTCCCAGTGGTACATGGTCACGAGTGGCTCGATACCCTTCTCCAGTAGACCATCGATCAGGTTGTTGTAGTAGTTCTTGCCATCCTCACTGATCTGGTTGGAGAAACCAGTGGGGAGGACGCGCGGCCAGGATATTGAGAACCTGAAGGATGCAAAAATGAAAGCGAAGAACATTACTATGAGAGGAAAGATTGTTTATTGATGTTTATTTGCTTCTCATTTGCTGCCTCTTTCAACGCACTCTTGTGCATTCGCCTATTTTCGATGCTTGCTCAAAATCACATTACATCTTTTTTTAATGATCCTGTCTTCCCGTTCTAGATGGAGCGGAGGGGACTGTCAGATTCTTAATGACTAAAAATTGCCTTTGATACCTTTACGTTTTCTTTTTACTTAGCCATTGTTGTCACACTGCTAGGCACAGGCCTTCCTATTTCCTTCGATGTTCTGTTTTCTAGTTTTCTTCAGCCAAAAGAGAAATTCCTTGACAATGTACTTAAACATAAATCCAAATAAATTATAATAACAAGTGCGTGTCGGGCCACGCACAGTGTAGGGTTCCGTAGTTGCCCATCAAAATACTTATGCGAACTAACTAAACTGATTCGCTGAATTTATTTTTAAAAAGAAGAATTTTCAAAATCGGTTCAGGAGTCTTTGAGAAATCGGGGAAAATGCATAAGAAAAAAGATTACGACGAATTTAGAACCTCCTCCTTTTTTTGAATTTAGTTAAAAATATTTGACGATAAAAACCTACCTATAAAAACATACCTATAAAAGCTGTAAAATAAAGTTGACAAACTTACATTTGCAGTTCTCTCCGATACATTTTGTTTAAGAAAATATGAATCCAAGTACATTTTATAAGTTGGTCGACTATTACTCGTAAAGTTGTAAAGCCTACTTAGTCATGATAATTTTCTTTTAAATTTCGTTATATATACTACTATTGTGAATTTTTTCACACCCCCAAACATAACCGTTTAGCTGGTAGAGGGGGGGGACACTCGAATCGAGCAAAATTTAGCACTTTAAAGCTTAATATTTCACAAACGAATTTTTTATCAAAAAATTGTTAATGGAAACTATCATTATTTTTTAAAGGCCTATTTAATGATACCCCACACTAAGGGGTACGCGAGAAAAAAAAAATCCTCACTTTACGTGTAAGTACTGGAGGTACCCTAAAAAAAAATATTTTACGAGATTTTATTTTACCACTTTTTCGGCACAACAAATCCGTATATTCACACCAAATTACAGCTCTCTAGTACTGTGCGTCTCTGAGCTAAACTGCGGACAGACGGACGGACGGACGGACGGACGGACGGACGGACGGACGGACGGACGGACATGGCGAAACTATAAGGGTTCCTTGTTGACTACGGAACCCTAAAAATTACCTGTAGTAATGCAGCCCTAGTTCCTCTGCCAGCTCGATGTCCTTCTTCCATTGGTGGTAAGAGTCGCAGGCGACGTCTCCATTAGCATTGCCAGCTATTCTGGATGGATCTTCATGAACGAATCTGTCCCACACGCTTTCGCCTTTGCCTATAACATTGTTAAAGTGAGGAGATATGGAAGGTACTGTATTGAGGTAAGATACAAGAGTATTCTTTGATTATTTGTCGATTTAAACTGATATAACATCACGCATAATAATTCTCGCTGTGTTAGGTAGAGGTGTATCAAGTACAGACGGCAGCAGATCGAGCTATCCCAATAT
The DNA here is from genome assembly GCA_036375495.1 of Agrotis segetum. Taxonomy (NCBI): domain Eukaryota; kingdom Metazoa; phylum Arthropoda; class Insecta; order Lepidoptera; family Noctuidae; genus Agrotis; species Agrotis segetum. The sequence continues at coordinate 372,256 of JAQSVV010000128.1, forward strand.
CTTTGAAAACAGACTTTCAACTTCAATAAAATAGCAGAATGATTCTAGAGATTTGATTGGGATTTGACAATGTGGGGTAAATTAATGTGCCGGGGTCTATACATCTATAATATTTCGCTTGTTTTGTTCTGTGGTTATGATCAGTATTGTCAACCTTGCATAAATCCATAGTTTGGGTACAAGCCCAAGCTATGTTGTGTGATGATTTTGTGCAATACCTAGTGGAAAAATCCAATAACACTTTCCTGGAAATGGAAATCAGGACTTGCAGCACAGTAGCAGTGCTCGCAAGGACTACACGGAGATGACGAAGTTCAGTCTCTTTAATAAATGATAATACAATCATCATCATTATCAGTCGGAAGACGTCCACTGCTGAACATAGGCCTCCCCCTTAGACCGCCGAACACGCCGAACGACAATTCGCCACTTGCATCCATCGGTTACCCGCGACCCTCACGATGTCGTCGGTCCACCTAGTGGGAGGCCTGCCTACGCTGTGTCTTCTGGTCCGTGGTCGCCACTCGAGAACTTTTCTTTCACATCGGTTGTCAGTTCTACGAGCGATGTGGCCTGCCCATTGCCACATCAACTTGCAAATTCTTTGATTTATGATACAATACACTTGTTTATTACAGTGCCTGTTCATCCGCATAAACAGTCAGAACTTTAGTTCTATATTTGGGAGACATGTTACTGGGGTATCCTAAATTTTATTAAAGAACTATACAAATAGAAAGATAGCTCATTATTAAGTGGTGGTGTTCTCACCTCCCTCATTCCAGCCGCCTTCGACCTGGTAAGAAGCAGTTGCGGCTCCAAACTTGAATCCAGGTGGAAACGACAGGTCCTGGGCAGAACATACCGCAAGCACAGTGCTGTGGAAAATGCTCTTGTAAGTCAATTTTGTTTATGCCGACCTTTGGCCGGGCCTACCGATGGCCGAGATTCCGGAAATTGAAACGCCGAAAGGATATCTGGTCGAAAGTTTACTATAATCCCAAAAGCCCGAAAGAACAAAATCCCGAAATTAAAGAACTCGAAGTTTAAAATTCCGAAGACGAATCCTGAAACTGTCACCGTTCCGAGAAAAACAATTTTTGTAAATCTAGCCTCAAAACACTTAAAAGTTGCCCAAAAAGCGAATTCGAGCTCTAGGTTTAGGTGGTAGACATAAATAATAACCGCGAAGCAAACCTTTCTAACTCAAACTGTCCATGTCGTCGGTACTATATAGGACCCGAGCTCGCATTTGCTGACCCAAAGTCTGAAATTTGTGAGACAATGACAAAAAGGAGGCATCTATCAGTAATCATGGGAACTACGACCATTTCATCCATCGGTATTTTGTCCATACATACTCCTTTATTTGCATCTTGAATTGTAGCATTTTTTATATCGTTATAAAATCACCAAACGAATCTTTCTACCCAGGGTGGAACGAGACGGACTGTCATACTCGTATTGACTAAAAACCACGGTATTCCTTCAATAGTCCTTTACGTTCCAGGCTCACGGTTTACCTGATGAAACAGTCCGACCACAAGTAAACGGGATATCCCTGGGAATACATACCAGAGCCTGTAGCCAAACGGCAAGCGACAACCGTTATCGTTCAGCAGTCGCTAATACATTAACAACTTTATACCTCATCGCATAAAGTTGAAAATCTAGTAAAGACTGCTGAGCGATATCGAACGAAACAAACGAAAACGATCTGTAATCTTTGATAGATTTTCAACTTTATGCAATGAGGTATAAAATTGAAATTATATTAGCGACTGCTGAACGTTATCGAATGTCGCTTGCCATTTGGCTATAAGGCCAGAACATCCAATGAAGTCGTACAGATAACAATATTCCTATCCTATTGACATAGTAATAAGATAATCTATCAGTTATCACTTGGATGCTATCTCATCTATGTATACTTTGAACATGTTTATAATATTATCTGCTTCTGTCATATTATCCGATAAGCATTAAAAACATAACAAAAATAAAGATAAAATTATCGATTCGAAAGATGATCGATTTGCACGGGAATTGATAAATGCATAGTTACACACACGGATGGACAGTAGCACGATTTGTCCACGAATTGACAGATGCACAACTTGTCCACGAATTTACAGATGTAAGCCCCTTCGCACACTAGGCGATGCAAGTCTCCGATACCTTACGATTTTGGTATTCATCGACGCGTGCTTGTGTTCGAACCTCTATGGGTTTGTATTGCGATAGCCGCTTGGATACCATAGTCGTAAGGTATCGGAGACTTGAGTCGCCTAGTGTAGGAAGAGCCTAAGATTTGCACATGAATTGACAGATGCTCGAGTTATCTACGCACATCACAGCTATGATGAGCGAAGACCATGATAAGTGATGTGGTCAAAATTCCGAATATGTTGTTGTTATGTTGGTGTGCTTATTTGTTAATTAAGCCCGGTTGTTTAGTTACTACATAATTGCACTATTAGTTAACTACTGATCAAACAACTGTGGCTGTTAGTCTTATCGCCATAAAAACAAACAGATAGACATATTTCTAACTCCTACAACGTCAGCGCACACCAAGATCAGAACAGGGCAGAGTATATTTACTGAGACTACTGAAAAGTTAACCTTATGACTGTTCTATAGAGTCCAAACTAGATTCTAGACCATGCTCGAGCTTGGAAGATGCGTCTACAAGTATGTGTTTTACATGCGCGCAGTTCCTGACTTTTTGCGTATCTGGCATTCTGCGTTCCTGACATTACGCGTATCTGTCATTTTGAGTTTCTGGCATTTTGCGTATCTGGCAAACTGTGAATTCTGACAATATGCGTGTTTAACATTTTGCGTATCTGACATAGGGCGTATAAATCGAGCGTTCGAGCCACTGGTTCGCTCATACAGTAATGCTACGCCAGTAAATCATGGACGAAAAACTCGTAATGCATGAACGCTTGGCAGCCAAGCGTTTTCCACGCAGCTTGCTCGTAAAGGGGCAAGCATGCCGCCTACAATCATGGTCAAGCTGTTCACGCGAACCTTTGCAGTTCAGTGTGCGCTGACCTTAACACGACACGTGCGTTACTTGAGAAAATAAGTATATTGTGATAAGAAGAGCATTGTTATCTCATCAAAAGACATCGTAAAATTGACGAGTACATGTAGATACAGACACGATTGCCTTTAGTCAGGGCCAAGGGCAAAGGGTGCGTTTCCATAAGATCCGGGCTAGGTAGCTGAGGTTGAAGCCAGACGAGCGTAAGGGTCGATTTATACTAGCGCAGAGTCGCAGCGCATCGAAGCGTATTTCTAAAACTGAACATAACAATTTCAACCGTAACTCCACAGCGTAACGCACACATTTCTTCTAAGATTTTCACGATTCACGATCAGCGTTGTTCACGCGCAGACGCGCGAATTCTGAAGAATGCGACTTTTTAAAATCTCAGAAGTAATAAGAGTTAAGGTTAAAATTGTTATGTTCAGTTTTAGAAATACGCTTCGATGCGCTTCGACTCTGCGCTAGTATAAATCGACCCTAATTCGTTAGTCGCGGGGCCACAGATTACGGGGCTACCTAATGGTAAGCGTCCACAGGTCCATATCGTACGTTTCGGACGCATCACATCAAACGGATTTCTGTGTCGGCGGCGATCGGATTGCCGACGCGAGTATCAGCAATCGGATTGCCGATGCCACCTTCATCGCTTCCACTCATCGGCATTCCGTATGATGTCATCGGATTCGCATTAAGGCATTGCCGATGAGCCGTCCGTACGATGCGGATCAGTGGACGCACTTGTATGAGTTTTCATACAAGGCAAACTAAAATCCGTTACGTACGATACGTCCGATACGTGCGATGCTGACCTGTGGACGCACACTTTTGGGGTCAATTTATACTAGCGCAGAGTCGAAGCGCATCGAAGCGTCAAATTCTTTACAACAAGCGAAGACGCACGATTCACGATCAGCGTTGTTCACGCGAAGAGTTTTTACAATCTTAGAAGTACCTAATGTGTGCGTTACGCTGAGGAGTTAAAGTTGAAATTGTTATGTTCAGTTTTAGAAAGACGCCTCTGCCTCTACGCTAGTATAAATTGACCCTAAACAGCTAACTGTGTCCATGGAACGTGAAAGGCTATTGAAGGACACCATGGATATTAGTCATTGCGAGTCTGACAGTCCCTCCCGCTCCACCCAGGGTGGAAGGACTCATTTGATGATTTTACAGCAAAAAAAAACCGGCCAAGTGCGTGTCGGGCCACGCACAATGTAGGGTTCCGTAGTTGCCTATCAAAATACTTATGCGAACTAACTAAACTGATTCGCTGAATTTAATTTTAAAAAGAAGAATTTTCAAAATCGGTCCAGGAGTCTTTGAGAAATCGGGGACAAAACATAAAAAAAAGATTACGACGAATTTAGAACCTCCTCCTTTTTTTGAAGTTAGTTAAAAATAGTTGACGATAAAAACCTACCTATCCCCAAAAACATACCTATAAAAGCTGTAAAAATAAAGTTTACAAACTTACATTTGCAGTTGAAGAGCATGTTCTCCGATACAGCTTATTTAAGAAAATATAATAATAATAATAATAACTGGCAACTGGCAACACCGAAGTAAACATCACATACAAACAATATTTTTTCATTTTTCTGTTTTTAATATCATACCACATATAAAGTAAAATAAAAATCAAGTATTCATACGACAAAAACATATAATATAACAGTAATCGTGAATAACCGCTGGAAAAACGGTAAATACAACAATGAAGAAAAAAATCAAATTATGACACCGACTGACAAATGTCACACGATTACGATCTACGATAATTTGGAAAATATGCTACAACGTTTGTAAAAGATGCTAACAAGAGCCAGAGCAAGACAGAACACACGCCCACCACCTCCGGAGTCGTCGCTCAGCTCCGCCTCGCCGCCGCCGGTCCCCGGATCACCTGCGTCACCGGCAGCGGCAGTTGCGTCGAGCTCGAGCGACGAATATTTCTCCCCGCCGACGTCGCCAACACCTGTACGTCGGCAGGGGAGAGGCCGGCCACCGAAGAGCTTGGGATCTAGGGGCCAACCGGCCCCGAGCCGGGTCCCCGCTACCGGTGGTTGTGTGCAGCGCATGCGGTGGACTCAGTCCATAAATGAGAATGTCATGCGCGCATACTACGGGTCTACAGAGGGGGGAACTAACCTCACTGCGTACCGTGTTAGGATGCTGTCTCTGTTTCAGGTACTAGAACCAACCCTTAACGTTTCAGCCCAACGACTGTCGGATCAGGTGCGGGTCATCCAACGTAATCACTTGTTGGACGAGACCGCGCTTGATAGGCTGCGCTCAGAGGTACTAAGCAACCGTATCATCTTAACTCCACCACCACCAACGACGTCCGTGACTGTAAACAGAGTTCCGCCGCGGTGTGTTATTTCTTCTGTTGTGGAGGAGGATGATGCGGTTGCCACGGTAAGTAGCCAGTGCAACGAAAGATTGAGGAGCGCGTTGGAGGATGCGCTCTGTGATTATCGTTTAATTCCCGCTGAACTTAGACCCCGACTACCACGGTTACCCATGCACAAAAAAAATAGGGCGTTGGTGAGTGCCTTGAACTCGCTGCTTAAGAACTTGTTCGAGAGCAGCGAGGATCTTGTCGATACACACTCGATCCTGTACTGTGGGGCTGTCGCGGCATGTCGTTTAGCTAACGTCAAATTCCCAATTCATGACGAAGCTAAACGACCTAAACCAGCCGTTCCGGCCTGGCAGAGCAGGATCGAGCGACGTATCGACGGGGCCAGGGTACTCATTGGCAAACTATATTGCTTCAGGGAGGGAAATACACGACCACGTGTGATGCGCTTTGTGAGACGGGCATTCTCGGGGACTGGAGTAAGTCCTCAAGAATACGTCGCCCGTGTCACAGAGCGCATCGACTTCCTGAAGCAAAAAGTTTGTGCATGGGCAAGCCGTATTCGGCGGTACAAGCGGCGGGTTGATCGATACTCACAGAATCACATGTTCCAGCGTGATGAGAGGTGGGTATACAGAGCTTGGGAGCGGCCTGAACAAAATATGGCTGACTTGTGCCGCCCGGATGATAACGCTACGAGTACATTCTGGCGCAACATCTGGTCGGTACCTGTCAGTCATACTGAGGGTGATTGGATGCGTGATGTCGAGCGGGTGTGTGAGACTATTCCAGAAATGGAACCTATATCCATTACGCCATTAGATGTAGCAAGAGCAGTCCGTCCGTTACCGAACTGGAAATCCCCGGGACCGGACGGACTGCACAACTTTTGGCTAAAATGGCTGAATAGTTCACACACTTGTTTGGCATCTCAATTCCAGTCATCCTTAGAGTCTGGGTCGCTACCACAGTTTCTGACAACTGGGGTTACCCACCTTCTCTATAAAACCGGTAGTACTGCGGAACCCAAGAATTATAGACCGATCACATGTTTGTCGACGGTCTATAAACTTCTTACATCCATTTTGAGAGCAAAAATTAGTAAACACATCGATAATAATTCCATTATGTCTGCCTCTCAAAATGGATGTAGGAACGGGTCCCGTGGTACGAAGGAGTTACTCCTCATTGACATGGCCATTAGCCAACAGGTTCGTCGATCTCGCAGGGATTTGTCCACATGCTGGATAGACTACAGGAAGGCCTACGACTCGGTGCCACATACATGGCTCATGAGGGTGCTGGAGTTGTACAAGATAGATGCAACTCTACGCACCTTCCTTGAGTCGTGTATGGGGCAATGGAGAACGGTCCTCCGCTATCCGGGATGTCGACAGATCCAGGCGGTTGATGAGCCTGTATGGATCAAGCGGGGAATATTCCAGGGCGACAGTTTGAGTCCACTTTGGTTCTGCCTGGCCCTGAATCCTCTAAGCACATTGCTTGAGGATTCAGGTCTAGGCTATCGGTTGAGGAGAGGTGGTCAGGTCATATCTCACCTTCTTTACATGGATGATCTGAAACTCTTTGCCCCCAACAACTTGCAACTGATGAAGCTACTGAAGGTAACAGAAACTTTCAGTAGCGGCATCAGGATGGAATTTGGTGTGGACAAATGTGCAGTCATGCATGTAAAGCGAGGGGAGATTATGGAATCTGAAGGGATTCAGCTTTCAGATTCCATACACCTTAGATCACTCTCCTCATCCGAAACCTACAAGTATTTGGGTATGTCGGAGGCGTTAGGCATTGATATACCGGACGTGAAACAATCGTTGAAGGAACGCTTCTTTGGACGCCTGAAAAAGGTTTTAAATAGCCTTCTTTCAGGCGGAAACAAGGTGCGCGCCTTCAACGGTTGGGTCATGCCAGTGTTAATGTACTCTTTCGGCATACTCAAATGGACTCAAACTGAACTCGACGCCTTGGATAGACGAGTTCGTACGCTGTTGACCGCAAACCGGATGCATCACCCACGATCATCAGTGATGAGGCTGTACATCCCGCGGAAGTGTGGGGGTCGAGGCTTTTTAAATGCTAAGTCCCTCCACAACCGCGAGGTGTGCAGTCTCTGAGAATATTTTCTAAAAATGGAAGTGGGTATGCACCGAGATGTGGTCACGGTGGACAAGGGACTCACCCCGCTGTCCATGGCTAAAGAGAACTGGCACAAACCTGTGGTACTCAGTACTGAAGACCGCATGGAAGTATGGCAAAGCAAGGAGCTACACGGACGCTTCTACCGGGCTCTTCATGGGCCCGACGTAGATTTTCTAGCGTCCGTGTCCTGGCTACGGTTCGGTGACCTCTTCGGGGAAACTGAAGGTTTTGTCTGTGCGATTATGGACGAAGTTATCTTGACGAACAACTACCGGAGACATATTATAAAGGATGGGACGATTGACGTGTGTCGGGCATACCATCGTCCAGGTGAATCCATCCGACATATTATCTCTGGTTGTTCTCGTCTTGCTAACGGCGAGTACTTGCACAGGCACAACCTCGTAGCCAGAATCATCCACCAGCAACTTGCGTTGAAATACAAACTTGTGGAATCTGAAGTACCGTATTACAGGTATGTGCCCGACCCAGTTCTCGAGAAAGACCATGTCACGTTGTACTGGGATCTGCCTATCATTACTGACAGGACTATTGTCGCCAATAAGCCTGACATAGTAGTGATGGACAGATCAGCGCGCCGCGCAATGATAATCGATGTTACCATCCCGCATGACGAGAACCTCGTGAAGGCAGAGAAAGATAAACAAATCAAGTATCTCGATCTGGCACGCGAGGTTGTCGACATGTGGAATGTGAGCTCGGCTATCATTGTGCCGATCGTCGTGACTGCCAATGGCCTGATGGCAAAGAGCCTCGACGAACACCTTTCGAGGCTCTCCTTAGGGGGTTGGATCAAGGGCCAGATTCAGAAGGCAGTACTTCTTGATACGGCTCGTATTGTGAGGAGGTTCCTGTCTCTGGAACCCTAACCACCGGTAGCTTGGACCCTGCTCCCACACCGGCGGACCACTATTTTTATATTTTTAAATGTTTTTTTATTGTTTTGTATTTTTTAAAGAAATATTTAAAAATGTAATAGTATGTAAGAAAAATGAATAAACGGAATAATAATAACAAATGTGGACAAATGTGCAGTCATGCATGTAAAGCGAGGGGAGATTATGGAATCTGAAGGGATTCAGCTTTCAGATTCCATACACCTTAGATCACTCTCCTCATCCGAAACCTACAAGTATTTGGGTATGTCGGAGGCGTTAGGCATTGATATACCGGACGTGAAACAATCGTTGAAGGAACGCTTCTTTGGACGCCTGAAAAAGGTTTTAAATAGCCTTCTTTCAGGCGGAAACAAGGTGCGCGCCTTCAACGGTTGGGTCATGCCAGTGTTAATGTACTCTTTCGGCATACTCAAATGGACTCAAACTGAACTCGACGCCTTGGATAGACGAGTTCGTACGCTGTTGACCGCAAACCGGATGCATCACCCACGATCATCAGTGATGAGGCTGTACATCCCGCGGAAGTGTGGGGGTCGAGGCTTTTTAAATGCTAAGTCCCTCCACAACCGCGAGGTGTGCAGTCTCAGAGAATATTTTCTAAAAATGGAAGTGGGTATGCACCGAGATGTGGTCACGGTGGACAAGGGACTCACCCCGCTGTCCATGGCTAAAGAGAACTGGCACAAACCTGTGGTACTCAGTACTGAAGACCGCATGGAAGTATGGCAAAGCAAGGAGCTACACGGACGCTTCTACCGGGCTCTTCATGGGCCCGACGTAGATTTTCTAGCGTCCGTGTCCTGGCTACGGTTCGGTGACCTCTTCGGGGAAACTGAAGGTTTTGTCTGTGCGATTATGGACGAAGTTATCTTGACGAACAACTACCGGAGACATATTGTAAAGGATGGGACGATTGACGTGTGTCGGGCATGCCATCGTCCAGGTGAATCCATCCGACATATTATCTCTGGTTGTTCTCGTCTTGCTAACGGCGAGTACTTGCACAGGCACAACCTCGTAGCCAGAATCATCCACCAGCAACTTGCGTTGAAATACAAACTTGTGGAATCTGAAGTACCGTATTACAGGTATGTGCCCGACCCAGTTCTCGAGAAAGACCATGTCACGTTGTACTGGGATCTGCCTATCATTACTGACAGGACTATTGTCGCCAATAAGCCTGACATAGTAGTGATAGACAGATCAGCGCGCCGCGCAATGATAATCGATGTTACCATCCCGCATGACGAGAACCTCGTGAAGGCAGAGAAAGATAAACAAATCAAGTATCTCGATCTGGCACACGAGGTTGTCGACATGTGGAATGTGAGCTCGGCTATCATTGTGCCGATCGTCGTGACTGCCAATGGCCTGATGGCAAAGAGCCTCGACGAACACCTTTCGAGGCTCTCCTTAGGGGGTTGGATCACGGGCCAGATTCAGAAGGCAGTACTTCTTGATACGGCTCGTATTGTGAGGAGGTTCCTGTCTCTGGAACCCTAACCACCGGTAGCTTGGACCCTGCTCCCACACCGGCGGACTACTATTTTTATATTTTTAAATGTTTTTTTATTGTTTTGTATTTTTTAAAGAAATATTTAAAAATGTAATAGTATGTAAGAAAAATGAATAAACGGAATAATAATAATATTCCACAACTATCACACAGCGCCATCTAGTCCCAAGCTAAGCAGAGCTTGTGTTATGGGTACTAGACAACTGATAAACATACTTATATATTTGTAAATACATACATATTATAGATAAATTACACCCAGACACAGAACAAATGATCGTGCTCATCACACAAACATTTGTCCTGGGTGGGAATCGAACCCACGACCTCCGGCGTAGCAGTCAGGGTCACTAACCACTACACCAACAGGCCAGTCAAGTACATTTTATAAGTTGGTCGACTATTACTCGTAAAGTTGTAAAGCCTACTTAGTCATGATAATTTTCTTTTAAATTTCGTTATAATATACTACTATTGTGAATTTTTTCACACTCCCAAACATAACCGTTTAGCTGGTAGAGGGGGGGGACACTCGAGTCGAGCAAAATTTAGCACTTTAAAGCTTAATATTTCACAAACGAACTTTTCTATAAAAAAATTGTTAATGGAAACTCACATTATTTTTTAAAGACCTCTTTAATGATACCCCACACTAAGGGGTACGCGAGAAAGAAAAAAACAATCCCACTTTACGTGTACAGGAGGTACCCTAAAAAAAATATTTTTCGAGATTTTATTTTACCACTTTTTCGGCACAACAAATCCGTATATTTACACCAAATTACAGCTCTCTAGTACTGTGCGTCTCTGAGCTAAACTGCGGACAGACGGACGGACGGACGGACGGACATAGCGACACTATAAGGGTTCCTTGTTGACTACGGAACCCTAAAAAAGCGAAGTGCAAGAAGCTGTCAGACTAGTATCGACTTTAAAACACTATAAACTTTGTTCTTTCAAATGCCCTTTACGTTAAAAGACATCTTGGTACCCTGTTTAGACGTCCGTATCGCGATTATTGTATTGTTGTATTTTAGGTTTGCATCGTTGTATTTTAGGTTTGTATTGTTGTATTTTAGGTTTCTTTACGTCTATCATACCTACAAAAGAACACACTGGAAATTACTTCTTGATAATTTAATTTTTATTTAATGTTAAAATAATATGTACACAGGTAACTAAAGCTAGAAATAAAAATAAATAAAACTATAATTATATTTACAACTAAACTAAAACTAAAACCAAATACCTACTAAAAAAAAAAATTAAAAAAAAAAACTGAAAGGCAGAGAACACTTAGGCGTCAAAGTACTCCTCCGCATCGCTGTCATCCGGAAACGTGCCCAGAAGACTGGCAGCATTGCCACGTTGGATGGCAATGCTTATTCTTTGACCAAAAAAGGAACCAGCCCTCTGGTCACGCGAGCTGTCGATCAATTGGCGCGAAATTTCCTTAAAAAGGTGACGCGCACTCGGACCCCATGACCCGAGCGTTTCGACCCCAAACGGCTCAAAACTGTAGCAACTATTAAGGTTACAGTATTTGCGCCGCTTGAGGTTCTCAGCATTTTTATTTGTAAAAAATGCACAAGTTTTAAAATTTTAAGGAAATTTAATTACCTATCAAGTTTTTTTTTTTACAATTTATAACTCAAAACAAAATAAAAGTCTTACCTTAACACGACTGCCTGAATCCAACTCATGATAAGGGACTGCGGATCAAATCCACTACTTATCTTTATTATATAAAAACTTATCCTATTATCTTTTAGTAAAATCTTCAAAAAGATTACATTAATAAAACCTTTTTAAATTATTTACCTCTCGAGTTCACAGCACGTGAACCCGCCCCGATGCCATCAATTACATTACATGCATCTTATATGAGAGTAGCAATATAAGAGAGTAGGATATTTGCACACGAGGCATGACTTTGCGCAAGGGATATTGATCAGGATTTTCAATTGCTTTATCATATCGTACAATCGACAAAGTGGAATCATGATCCATTTTGACAATAAATCGTTTGGAGTCTTCAAATTGACAAAGATCAAAGTCGTTAACGGTATGTATGTTTACGCGACTGTGGACCTAATTTTTTTTAATGTCTGTAGAAAATAAGCATATACGGTGGGTCATAATTCCACTTTGTCGATTGTACCTTTTATTTTTATCGATCATTATCTGATATTTTTACCGATTTTGTTTTGTTTGCTTGGTTTGACATGCGTTTTTGGATAAAATGTTTGAGTGTTTAGATAAATGATGTTTTTGTTTTGGAAAGAGACGTGTGGAAATGAATAAAATAGTAGATCGTGCAGAAATAGTACTTAACTATTTGCCTTTTGTAAGTATTGTCATCATCAGCCTATTAATGTTCCTACTGCTCGTACACAGGCCTCCTCTCCATAAGAGGGAGTGGGCCATAAGCCACCACGCGGATCCAGTGCTGGTTGGTGGATGTCACATCGAATTTTTGGTTCTAGCACATGCCGGTTACCTCACGATGTTTTCTTCACAGACAAAAAAAAGAATAATTAGGTACTATTTCGGGTTCGTCATCGATACGATCACAACCCCTGCTACTTTTTTTTTTGTATATCTGGGGGCACGGTAGTGCCCCCGCCAAGACGAGCCAAGCGAAGCGCAAGGGCACTACCTACCTTTTCTCGAAGTGTTTCGTCGTTTTTTTGAACCCTCATAGAGTTGGTTTCCGATGTACCAGAAAGTTCATATTCGCAGAATATGATACCAATAATAGACTTATTAGGCATACAAAGTATCAATAGAATAGCTACAATACTTTAGATTTTCTTGATATCTAAAATACACGGATTTCATCACTGACACACTGACACACTGATGATCATCAAAATGTTTGGCTACTTCCTGAAGTGCTAGAGAGCTGAAATTCGGTATGTAGTTTAAGTTTAGTATACAACCAACAAAAAAATTCATAAACTTATAACTTTCGCCCCCCATCCCCCTAAAATGGGGGGTGGAAATTAGTATGAGACCTTAAAATGTTGGGATACTTCCTGAAGTGCTAGAAAGCCGAAATTCGGTATGTAAACAAAGTTCAGTATACAAAAAACATCCCCCATCCCCTAAAATGGGGCGGGGGGGGGTAGTTTCTAATGCACTTCTACAATATGGGTACCTCAAATAAAAGGGCTCATTGAGAGCAATTTAAAAAATATTGTGACGTCATTATAAATCCAATATGGCGGACCATCTAAGATGTCGGAATAGTTATTTTTAATGCACTTCTACAATGTGGGTATCAAATGAAAGAGCTCGTTGAGAGCAACTCGATGAATAATGCGACGTCATTCTAAATCCAAGATGGCGGAAAAGTGCACTTCTATAATATGGATATCAAATGTACCAGCTCGTTGCGAGCAACTAGAAGAATAATGTGACGTCGTTCTAAATTCAAGATGGCGGAATTGTTATTTTTAATTCACTTCTGCAATATGGGTATCAAATGAAAGGGTTCGTTGAGAGCAACTCGAAGAATAACGTGACGTCACTATAAATCCAAGATACTAGCAACTTACAAAAATAACTGAAATCCCACCAAAAACATTTCATGTAAAATGTTGCCAATACGAGCACGAGGTTTGCCTTACCAAATAGAACCAAGCTTCTGAATCTACGCGGCCTAACTCTACCGACCCTAACTTCATAAATTCAACACATCAGTAAAAATGTATTGCTTGGCTGTTTCGTTACTTATTTCAAAAACTAAATAGTAGCATCACCTCCATGACGGTAGCGAAACGGTGAAGCGATACATTTTTACTGATGTGTAGAATTTGTAAAGTTAGGGTTGGTAGAGTTAGGCCGTGTAGATTCAGAAGCTTGGTTCTAAATGAGATCTGATATCTTTTTGGTAAAGCAAACCTTATGTGCTCGTTTTGGCAACATTTTACTTGAAATGTTTTTGGTGGGATTTCCATTGTACAGACACCACTCTTCTACAATTTTATTATATGTATGTATAGATTCTGGTATAATTATAAAGAGGGGATGGGATAATTATAAAGATTTTGAGAAAAGAGTGGGACTCAAACCCGAGGCGTCCGTCTTCTGGATCTCCAGACTCCTTACCAATAAGGCCATCGCAACACACTCGTTTTGATGCTGAATCTGCGGGGCTGAAACCACAGGGAAAAAGCTCTTTTTTTTAGCGTACCCATACACAGGACAGGGCAGGAGGGATCAGACTTGTACTGACTATAATTCACGGTGTCCTTCAATAACCCTTTCGTTCCGGGCTATCGTTAGTCCCGGGACCCCGGCAGGCCCTCAAAGGGGCCTCTAAGGGGGGCCGTCATTGTGCTGACAGCTCTTTGAGGCGTACGTGGAACACGACGACCGTCGTCCGGGCAAGGTCCATGTTCGGACAGCGAGTAAGGGTGCTCCCACATCTATCGACGCGGAATCGGATTTTTCCGTCGCCCTTTCTCTTTCTGTCGCTTAGAACTGCCATTTGCTAGACCGAGACAATGCGATAGCACGCGGCCGCGTTGAAGATTCCGCCGCGTGCGATCGCATTATGCTTTCTGTCTCGGTCTAGCAAATGGCAGTTCTAAGCGACAGAAAGAGAAAGGGCGACGGAAAAAGCCGATTCCGCGTCGTTAGATGTGTGAGCACCCTAATCCATTACTCGCCGACTCCATTATGTGCCATAGGGTCACGGTAAGGTTCACCCTTGTTTGGCAGAACAACTTTTCGTCGAAAATCACTCCGGCTAATTTTGGTTACAATAAAGTCGTTTCGTAGAATTATTCATTTCACCGAATAATTAATTGTTATATTTTTAATTAGCCTATTTATTTCTTTGAAATAATTTCACGTGACCGAATTTTCAAATGCACTAATTTTATTTAAACTAATGTTTCACTAGACTAATGATGATTTAATCGAAATATCGAATATTCAGTTATGAATTAATTATTCGTTTCCTTTCATTGTCTATAAAAAAATCGGGCTCCGCCGAGCTTCCTTGCTAGGCGGTAATCAGCAATTTTATTGCATCCTTAGCAAGAGCGAGCGAAGCGTGCTCGGGACTTGGGACACCCCGACTCAGACAGGTTAGGTTCGAAGGGGATGGCGGGGTCTGAAAGACCCCGCCATCCCCTTCATATTAGGTTACTTTAAACCTTGCAAACAGAAATAGGAGCCCCGCGAAGCGGGGCTCCGTCAAGCTACCTTGGTAGGTAGTAATTAGTAATTTATACGCTCGCCCTTAGTAAAATTGCCGATTACTACCTAGCAAGGTAGCCCGACGGAGCCGCGGGGCTCCTATTTCTGTTTGCAAGGTTTAACCCTTCGAACCTAACCTGTCCGAGTCGGGGTGCCCAAAGTCCCGAGCTCGCTTCGCTCGCTCTTGCATCCTTATTCAAATTGCTGTTTACTACCTACCAAGGTAGACCGACGGAGCAAATATTTATAATGTTTTCTTTTCTGCATTACATTACACCAATCGAATATTCGATAAACTAAATGTTATACCAACTGAACATTACGTCAAATGAACATTATACCTTTTGATCATTAGTTCAAATGTTGTTATCGGAAATAAATATTCGATGAAATGAAAATTAAGTTAACCGATATTATACAAACTGATTATTTTCTCAAACGTTGTTCGAATTAGTAAAATTATATCAAAAGTTGTTCTACCAAACAAGGGTGAACCTCACGGTAATAGGGTCGTAGCACACTTATCAAAACGGAAAGGGATCGTCACCGCCTCGCCTTTCTCCTCGGCGTCAAATAGTCCTCCACTTTACCTAACCACGTAACGTAAGCGGATCAGAAGCTCCGCCCCGTCGACTCGGCTACAGCTATGCGACGCCGCGCGCCGCCGCCCACCGCGCTTACGACTCGCCAACCGCTGGTTGACGGTTTAAAGTAAGGTACCGTTAAAAACACACACACGAACACTTTTTTTTGCCGACTGTATGAGTACATGCGCGAACGTTCGCAAAGGCTAACTTCACAGTCGCCTCTCTCGTGAATCGTACAGCACGTGCGGCAACGCAAGCCGCGGGCGGAGAGATGACGAAGATACGTAAGCTAGAGTACGGAGAGCCGTAAGTGAGGGTACGGAAAGCCGACTGCTAGTCGACCGCGCACTGCACCGCGGTTCGTGCGCTTGTCCGAGGCGATGCGATTACGTAACGATTCCGATTAGTGTGCGTTGCAGTAAGGACTTTCATACAAATAATAATAAATAAATAATAATAAATAAATATTTATTCATAAAACAAATGTATAGATTAGCCACAGATAGTTATTACAGTAAAGTCTTATATAATGGTTTAATTAGTGCCTAAATTAAAATTAGTGAATAATTAAAGTATATTAATTACAGGTACACGATATTTAACTAGGGATTTCAATTATATGTAGCGACCTGCCTGAACTAAGTTTATTTAAACCCAATGATATTATAAATAGAAAGAGGTAGATATCGCACTAGCACGCATAAATTGTTGAGGACAAAGTAAGACAAATTGTTGCTCTTTACTATCCCTAACTCTTTCTATCTTAAGGCGCATAGTACCCTCAATGACCTTGAACATTCAGGCGGAGCTAAACGCACACTTTCATAACTGCACCGCACATATTAATATGTCCCGAGTATACTGCGATACCTCAAAATGATATCAGAGACTATGCAGCGAGGCAGGAACAGCTGCAAAAACCCGCCTTCGCCCGGTTTTTATATGTGGAAATCTCAATTTTCAACATATTCTTTGTAAAATACTGACTGATTTACATGAGCGTTACTCACTTTGTAGTAAATTTTAACACCAATTGATACATTCAAAAATATTTTAAATAAACGAAGCCGTTTAGAAGGAGTGAGCATTTATTTGAACAAAATAGCGTGTTGTTAAATATTTTTTTACAGTTCAACTATTTGTCATAAGAATATAAAATTTACTCACATTGTTGTACATGAATATACATTCAACATATATTTTTTTTCAATCTTTATACCCAGCCGTTAATCAGGAATGAGCTTTAGAATGTAACGTTTTTACGGCTTAAAAGGCGCGAAGGCCCTTAATACGTTCCGCATTATCTATCGCTGTCGTAGTTTTAAATTACTATAATAACAACGCAACAATTCTGAACGCCATTCAGTATGAAGATGGCGTATCTTTCTTTATAATATCATTGTTTAAACCTGTGTTTCAGGCATAATGAACGGCTCGAGTTGATACGGTGACGATCCCTTTTGATATGTGTGCTACGACCCTATTTCTGGCATTGCCGCGGCCATTTTTGTCTGATTCATGATTTATTACATAATGAAGGATTGTAAAAAGTTTCAAAATGAAACGAGTTCTTAAGAATTATGGATTCGCCAGAGCGCAATGTACCTACAAGGCGAGACACAATATTGTCATTCATTTTACCCGACTGCAGTGAAGTTCAAAATAAGGCTGCTTTTCCACCAGAGATGCGCTATGCTACGTTGCTAAGGATGCGTTTGATATCCACCAATCATACTCATTATGTGTGTGTGCGTTATGAAAACAAATGAATGTGATTGGTGGATTACAAACATATCCGTAGCAACGTAGCACAGCGCATCTCTGGTGGAAAGGCAGCCTAATGGAGGTTTAATATGGGTTGGGGTCTGTGTGTTTGTCAGTTTCTTTATTTCCTCGTAAGTTCTTGGTGAACCGATTTGCACAAGGTTGCCTCTGAAAACAACCCTTTACGTTCTAGGGTCACGAACGGTTACCTGATGAGTCAGTCCCGACAGTCCAAAGCCTGCTCGGTAGCAGGTCTTGATTTATAACATTAGTACTTTTATCCCAGACCCAGTATAATATTCCGGTGGGATTATTTTGTCAATTCTCTGCAATCAATACAATGCTATGTTTATACCATGGGCGTAGCCAGTCATGTGCACAGGGTGGGGCAAAATTCTAGATATGTGCTCAGGGTGGGGCAAATTTCTAGGTATGTGCTCAGTGTGGGGCTAAATTCTACTTTTTTTTGTCTCGTCTTACGATTTTCGAGTGTGAGGTTTCTTACGGATATTAAAGTAGCTAATGTTATAAGTAAGTACCTACATTATTTAATTTTGGTTAAAAGACATCTAACAAATCGAAATCAGGGTGGGGCTAGCACCCCAGCCTGCCCCACCGTGGCTACGCCCATGGTTTATACAGAATAGCACTGCAGGCCGGGCCGCTAGTAACAGCTACTAAATAATAAATAAATAATCTCTCTTTGAGTGTGCGTAAATAAATAAAAATTAAATAAATAAACTATTTATTAATCAAACTCGTTAGTTTCACAAGGTAGCGGGACGTACAGCGATCGTCTTTTGATCACATTCGAGTAGTAGACCGCTGACTTGCGCGCTGTGCGTGTGCGCATGGGCACGGAGAAGTCCACCTCGTACAAGCCGAACTTTGATCTGGAAAGAATGTTTAAATTACTTAAATGATAAATAATAATGTGATTGGTATTATACTTTCTACGAGCTACGGTGAATCTCAAGGTTTTAAGGTCATCGCAAAGGAGCTGGGTGTTGAGTCTGCTAATTATTAGTCAGAATGGCGCCACAATGGCGTTTCAATTGTAGTGTCGAACCATTTTTTACTGCTGAGTAAAAAATGGTTCGAAAATTGAAACGCCATTCTGACTAAAAATTATCAGACTCGACACCCTTAGCACGAGCAAAGTACGAGCTGAGCACAAATAATTGAACTGTGGACCAATCTAAAAGCCTTGAACGAGAGTGCTTCGAGCCCTTGGTTCGTGCTCGACTGTGCTAGGTACGCCTACGCCACTGAAGCTAAGCGGAGAGGAGATGTGGAAATCTGATTGATTATTCAAACACATCTCCTCTCCTCTCCGCTTTGGTGGCATCCGGGCCTAACGTGTGAGTGATTCTTGTAGATTTTTTTATTGTTGACGTCCACTCCACGCTAACTTGACCTCGAGTAGAGCGGCTCAGGTTGGGCTCGGCTCGTGCTCGACTAATTAGCATCGATCCATCTCAACGGAGTTAACTCGAGAGACGTTGACATTCATTTCTTTGTCCTCCATTTTCATAGTGCCTTGCTATAGCCTTGTGGTCTTACAGTCAAGAGTGAACAGGTTACTTCTAGGCAAGCGTGCTTCACCATCGACAACATCTTCACTTTGGTACCAGCAGGCGAGATAGTGGTCAAACGTGAACCTATCTATAAGTAAAAAAAAATAGTACGAGAATCTATAAAAATAGTAGTGTTATTCTCTAAAAATTCAGCACCACAGCAGCGCTGTAACTACGGTCTTATTATAATCAATGGTGTACACATTTGTCTATTTACCGGTATCCATCCAGCCACTCGAAGTTGTCCATGATAGTCCAGTACGCGTATCCTGTCACGTTGACACCATCTTCATTGATGGACAAAATGACCTGGAAAGTTTACATTCTCATAAGGAGGTTTTGATTATTAGAAAGTAAGCCACTTTCAAACATGAGAAGAGCAGTTTGTTTCTCCAGAGCCACAAGATACAAGCTGACGCTTAGTTTGTGGCTCACCAAAAATTGTCACATTGTAACTTCACTTTTTGATAAATAAAAATTTATTGTTTATTTATTAGTTGAGCAGTGGGGATGGGGAATGTAAAACGGCACAACTCAGTTGAGCAGTTGAGTTGAGTAGTGGGGAAAAAGTGAAAACACAGTAGCGACTGTGGTGATCATCAAATAGCTGTCAAAAGGTGAATTTCGTATTGGCTCTTGCATTTGCAATGAAACTGATAAATGTAAATGTTCCCTAAAATCAACTATTCTAACGCTCTTGAGGCACTCCACTCTTCAACTTAGCCTCATAACAGGTATCAAGCCATTCAAGTTCAGTGGACAACCGCTAGTCAGTGACTATCAAGTTAGCCAATAGCTGAGCATTCTGATACTGATACTGCTCGCCGACATCATCCCACTGCTGAGCAAAGGCCTCTCCCCATGACTTCCAGTTTTCACGATCCAGGACCAAAGTGGACCACTGATCATAGGTTTTATCAAGCTCGTCCCGCCATCTTCTACGAGGTCTGCCGCGGCGCATTACCTGTTCCAAATGATCTCTAATAAATTCGATGCGGCCATCATCGTTAATGTCGGACCCGGAAGTCGAGTATCCATTCTCGGAGATGAAGATCTCGATGTCGCCGTATGTGTCTTTGACCCAGGCCATCTGCTCCCGAAGACCTTCAGGATTTATCTGATGAAAGGGTGTTTCAGTTTCATTATTTATAGGGTGACTGGTTTTTTTTTTTTTTATTCTTTATTTCAGGCAACTAAGGCCCATAAAAACACAATACATATATAAGTATGAAAATAATAACTATAAACTAATACATATTTTAAAACAATAAACTTAAAAACTATTGCACACGAAGTGACAGCGTCGTGTTACGCTGTAATTAGTGTACGATACTTAAACATATGATTGTGCTCATGATAACCAGCAACTTTTACTATGGGAAAAAACTTGAAAACTCGAAAAAAAAACAGTTGTTCAGTACATTTATGTTTGCTGAATGTACTGAACAGCTGATTTTTTTTTCGAGTTTTCAGATTGTTGGTTATCACGTGTTTAAGTATCATACACTAATTACCAGCCACCCTATATTTGGAGTATGCTTGGGTCGCGCGACGGTCTCATCCGGAAACTTGATCCTGGAACGTAAATGGCTATTGAAGGGTCACCGTGGATTTTAGCCAGTACAAGTCTGACAGTCTCATCCGCCCTGCTCTGGGTAGGAGGACTCATTTGATTATTTTAATAGGTATTTAAAAAAAAGAATCACTAAACTTCTACTAAGTACTGGACCGCGTATCCGTTTCGACCGCGCGGCCACGACGTTTTTTTTAAATAGAAACCATCCCAAGTTTTTGTAAAAACATGTAAAAGTCGATTCCCAAAAACCATAAATTTGTCAAAGCAATGGTTAAAAAGTTATAAGGGTTTGAACGTGGCCGCGCCATCGAAACTTTCCGAACCGCGCGGCCATGGAGATCTTTAAAACTAAGAGTCGCAGAGACCTGAAATTTTGGGAAATAGTAGATTGAATTTGTAAACCAAATGTAAAAATATAGAAAAAAATCCCGTGTTTATATTTTAGGAGCTGCAAGGCTAAAACCTCATGGCCGCGCCATTGAAACGGTGACGAACACGTTATCGCCGATATCTCGCTGAAAAAACATCTCAGACGTTTGAAGTTCTTTGTAAAATATAGATTTTAATTTGTCGAAACATGTAAAAATACAACAAAAAATCCTAGGATTATATTTTAGGAGCTATAAGACTAAAACTCCATGGCCGCGCCATCGAAACGTTGAAAATTTAGTTTTTCACCAATATCTCGCTGAAAAAGCATCGCAGAGGTCTGAATTTTTTTGTAAAACCTAGATTTGAATATGTCGAAACTACCAAAAATACAAAAAAAAATCCTAGGTTTATGTTTCAGGAGCTGTTGAACAAAATCTCTAATACATCTTTAATATCTCGATTAGGGTGACCACGGATTATTATTTACAGAGAACTTTCCACCTATTTTTATATTAGAAATGATAGTATCTCAAGGATTCGAATTTAAATGAAACAATAAGGTACGTAAAAAAATAATGTTATTTCTTTAAAAATCACAGATTGTTCGCTTACACTAGGACAGTAAAGAAAAGTATGTCCTAGTGTAAGCCAACAATCTGTGATTTATGTGATTTTTAAAGAAATGTATGTCCTTGTGTAAACCAACAATCTGTGATTTATGTGATTTTTAAAGAAATGTATGTCCTAGTGTAAGCGAACAATCTGTGATTTTTAAAGAAAAAACATTATTTTTTTACGTACCTTATTGTTTTATTTAAATTCGAATCCTTGAGATAATATCATTTCTAATATAAAAATAGGTGGAAAGTTCTCTGTAAATAATAATCCGTGGTCACCCTAATCGAGATATTAAAGATGTATTAGAGATTTTGTTCAACAGCTCCTGAAACATAAACCTAGGATTTTTTTTGTATTTTTGGTAGTTTCGACATATTCAAATCTAGGTTTTACAAAAAAATTCAGACCTCTGCGATGCTTTTTCAGCGAGATATTGGTGAAAAACTAAATTTTCAACGTTTCGATGGCGCGGCCATGGGGTTTTAGTCTTATAGCTCCTAAAATATAATCCTAGGATTTTTTGTTGTATTTTTACATGTTTCGACAAATTAAAATCTATATTTTACAAAGAACTTCAAACGTCTGAGATGTTTTTTCAGCGAGATATCGGCGATAACGTGTTCGTCACCGTTTCAATGGCGCGGCCATGAGGTTTTACCCTTGCAGCTCCTAAAATATAAACACAGGATTTTTTTCTATATTTTTACATTTGGTTTACAAATTCAATCTACTATTTCCCAAAATTTCAGGTCTCTGCGACTCTTAGTTTTAAAGATCTCCATGGCCGCGCGGTTCGGAAAGTTTCGATGGCGCGGCCACGTTCAAACCCTTATAACTTTTTAACCATTGCTTTGACAAATTTATGGTTTTTGGGAATCGACTTTTACATGTTTTTACAAAAACTTGGGATGGTTTCTATTTAAAAAAAACGTCGTGGCCGCGCGGTCGAAACGGACACCTGGACCGCAACGGTTCACGAACTCTTGGTTTCAAGGTTTTTTTCTTTCTTTCACTTACCGCCAGAGCTTGACTGTAGCCGTACGTATAGCTAGGGTCTAATTCCAGCACCACATCTATGTCTCCGAGATACGTGAAGATGGATTCCTCAATCCGTTCCGAAGGTCTGGGCTTCCTCACCAGCCTGGTAGTGTAGAAGTTCATGGAGAAGTAGTCGTAGGTGCCTGTGGGTAAGTGTATGGGTAAGTGGGTTAATATTTACCTTTGTAATCCTATACAGGGTATATTTTTGAACTGGCTGTGGATGGTATATTCCGTAAATACGAGGAATACCGAAAAATGCTGAAAGGAGTCTCGAGGTCGATTTTGACGAAAACTAAAACTGCATTTCGTTGGATTATAGAAAAAACAATAATCATGGCTTGGAATAGAATCCGTGGATTTTAGGAAAAAATCACACTACATTATTTACTCCAGAATTTAGTAATGATAAATACGGCAAACATTAAGAGAATGATTTATCATTCATCAATAAAACATCTCCTCGAAAGGGTAAGGGTAGAGAATATAAATATAAGGAGAAGGTAATATCAAAGGATTTTTGATCTCTTAAGTAAAATAATTGCAGGACTGTTTAACCTGGTTTCCATGATACTCTAATGGGAAGGATCTGGGGGCAACTCGTCCACTTAGGGGCACCTAACATGTGAAGACCTAACTTGTGGAGGAAGGGGCAATTAATGGAAGAGGGCAGATATTTAGTCAGTAAGAGTGACACTAACAGGTTCTTCCAGTCCACCCGATACGGCAAGACACATTTGATAATCATCATCATCTGCCTAGCCTTTTCCCAACTATATTGGGGTCGGCTTCCAGTCGAACCAGATTCAGCTGGATATTAGTATTTTACATGGAGCGACTGCCTGTCGGACCTCCACAACCCAGTAACTGGGTAATACGATACCCCATGGTAAGACTAGTTGTCAGACTTAAGAGCTTCTGACTCACAGTAACGACTGTCAAAGATCTACAAATGACAGCCGGGACCAACGGCTTTACGTGCTTTCCGAGGCACGGAGGAAACTCGCTATGACAGATGGTCACCCATCCACAGACCAACCTCGGCAAGCGCGGCTTCACCCGGACGATCGGCCTGTGCGGCTGTGATTATTTAGCCACGAGCTCCTCACACATTTGATAATGTTACCACCTAAAAAAGACTGGTTATAATAAACTCACCTCTAATGAGCTCTTTCTCCTCTTGAGTGAATGCTGGCAACCTCGATTCACTGAAGCCTTGTTCTTTGCTGACTCTTGCGACTATCTCTTCCACCACGGGGGGCCATCCACCCTCTTCTGAATAAATGGGGTGAGTGTAGCGGCCAGTCTGAGAAACAAGAAATTGTGAAGGCAGGTACATGGCAGGTATAACGTCTTAAAACCAGTTTCATTCCGGCGAGTGAAAGTGACAGAGTTATACAAGTCGTCTAGCGCCATTATCTCTTTCACTCACTGGAACAAGCCTGGTTTTAAAGCCTGCTTCACACTACTCGCGAAGTTGATCGAAGTCCCGAAGTATGTGACTACACTACTCGCGAAGTTGCCTGTGTTATCATGGTGGCCTTTGACTCGGTCGCAAAAACCGACATCAAATGGAAGTCGCCCGAAGTGAGCCGAAGTTGCACGAAGCGAAGTGCTCTTCTCACTATCATATTCGGCCAACTTCGACCATCTTCGCGAGTAGGTAGTGTAGAACACGTTGTAAATCCCCCCTGAGCGTCGCAACTTTTAAAAAACATGGGGCATACCATGACTTCTTTAAGAGAGAGTTGTTCCTCTGTGGGACAGAGACAGAACTATGCAAGTCGTGTAGCGCCATCTCGTTTCTATTGTGGAACTACTAATTTGACAAGACACAATCAAGTTAAACACACTTACAGTAAATTGTCTGGCAGCCTCCGTTAACTGCTCATCTTCTGGTGAGTACGGTTGCAGCCATAATAAATGATTTGCTATCGACACTTTTCCTGAAAAAGGGGGATATTAAGGTCTTTTGAAAATTAAGCCTAACTAAAGGTTTCCTTTTTTTTTAAGTAATAAGTAGTTCATATGGATTCTGGCTCAGCATGCATGTTTTATCAGCCTTTAATGAGCCTACAACTGGGAGACTATGCCTCATCTATGTGAGAAAGAAATGTAATCCACCACACTGGGCCAGTATCATATTGTTAGACATCACGTTCTAGAACAGCCTGGTTTCCTCATGATGTCTTTCCTCATTGTTTTAGAGCAGTGGTGACGAAGTACATTGTAATGCGCCTGGTTGGGTTCAAAACTCCAAACCCACGACCTACAATTCTGGCCTACACCTCACCAGACGTACTCTAGAAGGCACCTTTGAAGTACGATTATCGGGCCATGTTCTCTCTCTAGCACCATTAAGGCCGGTATATACGGCAACGATAAAACTGCGCAAACGAACTGCACAGTGCATTTGCGCAGTTTTATCGAACGTATGTACAAAAATCAGCGCAGTTTTTTTGTTTCGTGCAAGCCATCGGAGCAAGGATTAAAATCTATTCGATAAATCGTACACTGTGCAAACCGACTGCGCAGGCAGATCGCTACGATAAATCGTTGTCTTGTATACCGGGCTTATAGCTCGTATGAAAATGAACTACATACCATTACACTTATAACGGAACTCCTGATCATAAATATGCCAGGCCTTCGCGTGGGACAACAGCAGGTTCTTGTTGCACATGTAAGGCCCCACGAAGTAGTCCTGTTCAGTTCCCAGGATGCCCTTGCCGTAGTACCAGTCACACTCAACCAGGGGCTCGTTGATGGTGATCCAGGTCTTCACACGGTCTCCATAGAGGTTGTATACCACCCTCGCGTATTCGGCAAACCAGTCGGAGATTTTGGGGTTCGCCCAACCACCTGGAAGGAAATTCGCGGGTCACGTCAAAATATGGTCGGTCATTTTCTCTCAAACAGTGATACTTTTATTCATGTTCCGGGCTTGCCTACTCATATTGGATATGAATGCAAGGTTAGTGTGCACGGTGCATGTTACCTGCGCAAGTGCCTCAACATGCTCAATTAAGCTACATGCGCCGTGTACAAGCACCCTTAAAACTATTGTGCAAACACTAACGTGTATGGCCTTCATACAAGAGAAAAATAAAGAAACATGTCAATTTGTTCATTTGTTTCCACATAATTGAGTCAAATACAAACCAATGAAAATGTCACAATAATGTAATTTAATGCCAGATAATTAAGTGTTTTAGGTAGGAAATGCAATTTATTTATGTGTACTACGGCGAAATAAAGCTTGACTAGAGGTTTGGTACATTACTAGGGTTAGGGCTAATTAATTTGAAGATAATTCCGGATTTTATTTTCCGCATTCAATGGAGGTGTTCTGACAATCATGTTGCCGAAAGCGAAGTGTCTGAAATGAAATCATTGTCACACTAGGTTTTTTTTTCCTGTATTGTGGATGCATTTTCAGACAGGAACTCGCATACTCAAACACCCAGACCCGGAATTTGCGTACGGGGATAGAATTTGCGTTGCGCAGCAGGCGATCTATAGGCACTGCGTAAAACTGTACCGTCCAACACGACATTATTTTGTAAACTTATTTTCATTTTAATTTACAGGTTTTATTCCGGAATACTCAGGAGTTGATCGTATAGTTTCGGATGTAGGCCTACTCTATTTAAAATCTACTGATAAAAAATTGAAGTGCAGTAATTAATTAAATAAATAAATGTAGTCTATTATTATGTAGTCTGACCTTTTTCGGGGTTAAAAAGTGGCCTTAACTTTCAATAATATTTGTCACCTGTGGCTTATAATATCGCGCTTGCAGCATTTTTAACACTAGTTCCGAGTACCATTTTTTTTTTAATTATTTGAATTTGACTGAGTTTGCCTTGTTTATAAACTCAAGAAATAGGTACGTAGACAGAGGTTTTTTCTTTTTTGAAAAAAAAAAAATGCCCATGAATTCCATTGCACCCTATAGAGAGCAATATGAGCATGCAGTAGTTGACTTTATTCATTGCTAACTCAACCTCGTGTTCACTCTATGTCGAGCATCTTTCATCACTGAACCATTTTGAAGCTTACTTATCGAAATTATAATAGCCAATTAATCATTCCTTAACTTAACATTTTTTTTTTGTTTATTAGTAGCAAGATTGCTCCCCAGCGACGCCTGATCATGCCAATCGAACATTTCAAAACTTACCAAGATCTTGTAGATATTGTGGCATTTCCCAGTGATAGAGAGTGACAATTGGTTCGATGCCCTTCTCCAGTAGACCATTGATCAGGTTGTTGTAGTAGTTCTTGCCATCCTCACTGATGTAGTCGGCAAATCCCTTTGGCAGAAGACGAGGCCAGGATATTGAGAATCTGAAAAAAAAAACACGACTGATTGAATGACTGTCAATAATCTTTAATTTACACACACTTACACGTTTTTATTTTGATAATATTTTGTTTCTATTCTTACTATTTTTAAATTTGTTTTTGTTTTTACTTGCTGTGAAAGAGCGGAGTCTCCTAATACAGGCATTTTTTGCTTACAAGAGGAGGCTCCAATCAGTTACGTGTTTTTTCAATAATCTGTGATTACGAAATAAACATTTTTTTTTTTAAGTATTCTTCAGATAATTTATAATAAAAAATATTAGTAGTGAAGAAGGCAGGCCATAAAATGTCTGGATAGAAGATGCAAAACGATAATGGAGGATTTAAACATACAAGTGTTGTAGTACAAACTACAGACGACACAGACGAATCTCGGAAGTCAATCGACTAGGTTGATTCGATAGACGAAGACAGACGAAATCTCGAATAAAGCTTACACTAAAGGAACTAATCGTATCCAAATCTTTGAACAGAGGACCTTTGGATAGTCATGATAAGATCTATTAAAGTGGAAAGACTTCGAAGAGATCCACACTAAACATTGGTTAATTAAGTTTAAAAGAAGTAGACCTTTGACTTTTGGCTCATATCCTGCTTGCTGGCACTCGTATTTGAAATTTCTTTAGCACAGAACATCATAATGGCTTTGTTGCCGTGCGTAAGGCCGAGACTCCACCAAAGCTGTGCGAGTCGAGACGTGTTTCGAAAAACCAATAGAATTGCGTTGCCGGAGTAAAGCTGTGTCAATATAACGCAATTCTATTGGTTGTTCAAAACCTGGTTGGTCTTTTGGACAGAAAGAGAAAGGCCGACGGAAAAAGCCGATTCTGCGTCGATAGATGTGGGAGCACCCTAAAGAGACGACTTAACGCTTGCCGATGTAGCCTCAATGACAGGCGAATATGGCCATTAAATACTTTGATTTTGAAACTTTACCTGTAAAACTGCAAGCCCATTTCCTCAGCCATCTCGATGTCCCTCTCCCACAGATAGTAGGAGTTGCAGGCCACGTCGCCATTGGCGCCGTCTGCTATCAGTTCAGGATAGCGGTGAGTGAGGCGATCCCATTTGCTTTCACCTTTGTCTGAAAAAGATCATATACCGAGTTACTAGAACATTCCGGAAGGCTCTCGATTGTTCGGGATGGTTCTGGAATGTTTTGAGACGGTACTGTGTAATTCTAATTTGAATATGATGATCGTCGGTCAACGGAATAAATAGCTGGCTTAGCAGCTAGCCACCTCAGTCCGTCCCGCCACAACACTTGTTCGAGCAAACCCGTGATGCTGAGCTTGTAGTTATAAATTCGGTTTTTCAGGTTGCTTTTTCACCAGAGATGTGCTATGCTAGGTTTTTGCGGATGCTTTTGATATCCACTAATTATATTCATTGATTTAACATAGCACAGCATTGGTGGACATGGATTCAACTATGCGTGCTATGGCTGCGTGCTATGGATGTGTGCTATGGAGGCGTGTTATGGATGGTGCTATGGGTCGTCTTCCCTAGTATCGATACATCGCATCGCTCGAGCTGCGCAGCTACTTTTCGGCGGTGCATCTTCATAGCACATCACCGCAACATAGCGTAGCATCAGTGGAAACGGTCACACAGTTTCGTAGCTCAGCTTTTGCATTCTCGCTGCATAGCTACATAGCACATCTCTGGTGGAAAAGCACCCGACCCCCAGATCTGATATTATTATCTGTTAAACACTCACAACTTTGACAGCGTATATCTCGGAAATATATCTTGAAAAGATGTTGCCCCCCGCACTCATACATCCTTGCACTTGATACCAGATAGCGATATGACAATCTTAGTGGAGATTAGCCACCAGCGAGGGAGCTATACTATGTATAGTGCACAGTGCCCAGGGACAGGTAAACTCTCTGTTACTTTAATTTATTCTCATAGTCAGATAGGATGGCAATCCAACACGACCGGAGAGAGATCAGGTGTATGACTATCGGGTAACGTGCTTACCGAAGCACGAGGTATTACCGGGTAGCTTGTGTACCGAAGCACGGAGGTATTACCAGCTTGTTTACCGAAGCAAGAGGGTATTACGGGGAAACGTGCTTACCGAAGCTTGGCGGTATTATCGGGTTACGTGTTTACCGAAGCACGGAGGTATTACCGGGTAGCTTGTTTACCGAAGCACGAGGGTATTACCGGGTAACGTGCTTACCGAAGCATAATGGTATTATCAGGTTACGTGTTTACCGAAGCACGGGGGTAATTACAACTCCTAAACTCCAAACGTAATTGCAGTTTCTGCCCGGTACGGACATCAAAGTAGCTAAGTATGCAGTAGATAATGAGTTGTTCTTGACATCATTATGAAGACTTTTATAATTGCCTTTTACTTACCACTGACATTCCAGGCCCCTTCGACTTGATATGATGCTGAGGCGGCTCCAAACTTGAACCAGGGTGGGAACTGTAAGTTGTAGCCCCACGACTGGCTCACTGAAGCCCTTGATAACAACATTAATAGTCAGTTTGCATATCACTACCACTACAGACAGGTTTCTAATTTTTTGGGTTGCAAAAATCATCGTAATGAGTCCGGTCGACTTGAATGAGAGAAATGACGGCCAGAGTGGACTGACTGAAAACGAGTCTGTTCTTTCATTTGCATTTTGCATTCCAGGGCGACACGAACCTTTATAGGCAGTTCCACGACCCCAAAGTCAGTCCCATTACCCCGGTTCCTGCATATTATTACAGCAGAGGTTTCACGGCATTATGTTTAAACACTATCCCATGAGGGCGTTTATAAAACGTGGGAATAATTCTAGAAATGACCCCCTGCATCTTTCACTTAAACTATCTCTTACATATTATTTGAGTTGTAGTGCAAAAGTCAAAGTTTGGAAAGAAACTTTTGATGGGAACTTTCTTTACCGCTTTTTAAATGTGAGAATGAGGAGACAATGGGCGTTTTTCCATTAGCCGGCACCGTGCTGGTGCCGGGGTAGCAAAAATTATATGGCTCGTTGATGAAATTGTATGGCTCGTTTTTGCACTTACCGGGATCGGCGCGGCGCCGGCCCCGTCCATACAGTTTTGCTTCCCTGCACCCGCCGCCGCCGCCCGTGGCGGTGCCCGGGCCGGCTAATGGAAAAACGCCCAATGTTGGATCCTCGATACTTGGCTTAAAACCGTGTTAAAGAAATAAGTGCGCGAAAACAATATTCTAATAGCAATTCGCATCCAATTAAAATAGTTATCACTTTTCTTTAACACACTTTTTCAACACATAAAAAAAATGCAAAATAAAGTTTAATTTCCTATAAACCAGTTTTTGCTCAAGTCAGTGAACTTTAACAAAATAATGTTTTTTATTTGTACTTTTTTGAATAGATACGTACCACAAAATGAGTGTTGATATCCACAACATGTTTGGAACTAAGCGGCTATCAAATCTTTCCGGCAGTTTTTATATAGGTACGGCATGGCTTTTATATGCAGCGAACAGTTTGTGGCATTGGTATTTTCCGTAAAAATCCAATAATATTGAAATAAGTGAGTATGTTTTAGAATTTCGTACCCAAAGAGTAACATGGGAACTTATTAAGTACAAAAACTTCGCTGTCCGCCTGTATCAGGCTGTATGTCATGAAACGTAAAGTTAGACAGTTGAAATTTTCCCAGATGATGTATTTCTGTTGCCACTATGACTAACAACAAATCTCATACAACAGACATGTTTTTTTTTGCCTTTTCACAGAAAAGATGCGCAAACAAAAAAAAGTTAAACAAACATAAATGTAGGTACTGAATAAGAAATTTTACTGTTACTGTACTGTAATTACTGTATTTTAAGCAAATAAATGATTCTTATTCTTATTCTGAACAGCTGATTTTTTTTTCGAGTTTTCAGTTTTGTTCCCGTAGTAAAAGTTGTTGGTTATCATGAGCACAATCACGTGTTTAAGTATCGTACACCAATTACCAGTCACCCTGTGTAAGTGATTTCAATGGGGTATTAAATACGTTAAATACGTAGGTGCTTCAAAAGGGGGTAACCAAATCGTGACTTTGATCGCTCAACAATAAAATAATTTCAATCATCATAATTATTTATCCGTGTATCGGTCATTTACTTTTGTACTTATCTTAATTAATAATGACTGTTTTTTACCCACCTTCGTCGAGGTCCAAAATGAAAGTAATGTGTAAAGCTATTGTCAAACAGACAGGCGAGGCGTGGCGAACGCGAAGCGAGGCGTTTTTGTTTGTAATGTACAGTCAAACGGGGTGAATAGGGACGCAGGGGTCACTCGGGGCAAAACTTTGATAGCGATTTTAACGATAAAATAATATGATGGTGTGTTGCCAACTAGGTCTCAAAATAATAAAAAATAGTATTAATATAAAATAATAGTAAATAGTATTATGGTGCGTACAGACTAAATAACATAACATGTTTTATAACTTTTTTCATAGTGTGGTCATGTTATATAACATTGCTATATAACATTATACATAGAGTTGTAGTGTTATATAACATATCTAATCTATCTAATATCTTTAAACGAGCAATTCTTGTATACCTATTTATATAATCAGGATCTCGGAAACGGCTCCAAGGATTTTCATGAAAGTTACAGATTAGGGGTTTTTCGGCTCAAGGAATCAATTTATCAGGTCATCATCAAGTTATTAGGTCCCAGTTTCGAGAAAAGCTCGGTTCTCAAGATATAGACATTATAAAAACCGAGTGAAGCTCGGTCAACCAGATATTGTTATATAACATGTTACATGGTCTGTACGCACCTTTATACAATAAATAAAATTGAGTAATTGTTGGTATCATATTCATTCAATATTAAAATCCCTGTTAAAGTTTCGTCCCAATTCACCCATGCCTCCCTATTCACCCCGTTTGACAGTATGGTACATAGACTATCGGACCGCTTTCGCTTTTCTATGTGACTGGATTCAAACAATTCCATACATTACAAATAAAAACGCTTCGGATCGCATTCGCTTCGCCTGTCTGTTTGACAATAGGTTTAGACCTGTTTGTACCTGTGTCCGTTTCTTTGTCTCCTCGTCAACACTAAATGCCTTTAAATGCATTAAACTAATTTGCTTAAATTATACCTAAGCATTTTCGTTTGAGGAAATATAATTTTCATCCCCCCACCTCGGAAAGACTATTTTTTCTCTTCGATATCTGAGCGTAAAAGCCGTTTTTATCCTCTAGTGAATAAAGTAAATTGAATTTAGAACATCCTGTGCAATAATGAGTTGTACCAGTAATGCGCCCGCTGACCCCAACAGCTGATCGCTTATTGTGGTGCCCATTTCACGTTTGAAGGTTGTCGTACCACATCAAATTTCAAAAATAGAATTTATTTTTCATCCCCCCATCTCGGAAAGGCTATTTTTCCTCTTCGATATCTGAGGGTAAAAGCCGTTTTTATCCTCTAGTGGATAAAGTAAATTGAATTTGGAACATGCACGTGCACTAAAGAGTTGTACCAGTAAAGGCGGCTGCTGACCCCTACAGCTGATCGCTTGTTGTGGTGCCCATTGGGCTAACTTGAATCCCGAACCAGAATCTTTTGGTGCGTAATCTACTATTAATTTATTACAACCTAAAAAGAATAGAATAGAAAACATTTATTTTAAATGGACACACACACAGACATAATAAAAAATAAAATCTCAGACTCGGAACCTTCTTGACTCAGAACTTTTCTTTTGCGGTTTTCTTTTCACGTCCTACTTATTGTTAAGAAAAACCAAGATAAAAATAAGAAACTTAAAAACATACTAAACTATATTTTATTTTCTGTAATACTTACCTATAATAACGTAGTAAGTAGTTATTATCTAAACTTTTTTTGCATCTACTATTTTCCTCGCTGAGGTGGGATGAAAAGTTACGTGTTGCACTCGAGTGCAAAGATTTTTCACCTTGTGCTCTTTTGATTCCCTCGCTACCGCTCATGATTCTAATTTTTGAATCACTCGTTGCACTCGTGATTCAATTTTAGAATCATTCGCTTGCTCGGTCATCAAAATTGAGCACGCGGTTAAAAAGCAACTTTGCACTCTTGTATAACAAATAACTATTTTGTTGGTCGTTTCCTGCAATATAATGTGACTAAGTTATTCCCCGTGTTTGCACCTCCGCTGCCCTCACCCTATCGGTTGTAGCATGATGTTATATGGCCTATAGCCTTCCTCGATAAATATAATATCCAACACAACAAGATTTTTTCAATTCGAATCAGCAGTTCTCGAGATGAGCTTGTTAAACCAAACTAACTCTACAGCATTCATCATCAGCCTATAATGTTCCCGCTGCTGGGACACAGACCTCCTCTCTGAGAGAGGGAATGGGCCATAATCTACCACGCGGGCCCAGTGCATGTTGGTATGTCACATGTCTTTCTAGGACGTGCTGGTTTCCTCACGATGTTTTCCTTCACCGTTTTGCGTGTGCGTGGCGCTCACTCACACATTTATAAAAAAGTGGCTTCACAAAAAAAGTGTACCTACATTTTGTTTCGAACACAAAATTTGTACATTTTAGTATCTATGGATTCTATACAAAAATGCAGTTTGTTTATTTATTTTTTTTCTCTTTTCCTCAATCATTTTGTCCTTGCCTTGTAGAAAGGGCCTTTCTCTGGGAAAGATAATTTGATAACCTTGGAAACTCTTTCCAGATTGAAAGTTCTCCAACGTTTACATAAAATCGGTATAAAATCTAGGTACCCTATGTGTTTATAAACTGTCTGTTTCCTTATCCAAATCGATTCTGTGGTATTTGCGGGAAAGACTATAACAAACATCAAAACAAACTTTCAAGTTTAAGATGTACAGACGCCAGCAGATCAAGCTACTACAACCTGTCAGATTTTTTTGATAGATTTTCAACCTTATCACAATAATGGAAGGTTTATATTCGATTGGTAAAAGACAGATTCGGGTAGGTTGACCTGCTGGCGTCTGTACCTAAGTAAATACAGAGGATAAGATAGATAAGAAATAATTTAAGTATTTACTGTTAAATAAATAGGTACATTTATTAGAACTGTTAGTTACTGTTTGATAATACTGCTCGTAAACCGATTTGTCGTTAATGCGTTACAAAACAGTAATTATATTAACTACAGTCGTAACAAAACCCGGTCACAACCTAATTAATGTAACGATAATTTTTAAACCTACTTGTAGATAGGCTTTTTCAACAAATAAAATAAATAGAGACTAGCACTTCGGGCGTGACTCTGTCCGCGCGTATTTACAACTTTGCCTCTGTGAATTTTTTCTCTTGGACATCTTTTTCATGACAAACTTAAGGAAAATCTAAATCTATATCGAACAGAAATTCTATCAACCTCAAAAACAATCCCTTAGAGGTCGATTATCGCAAAATCCCGACTGAAGTAGCACCTACGAATTTCGAAAGCACGTAGGGATCCATCTCAAAATGCATTTAATAGAAAAATGGTTACCTAAGATTATATACATAAATATAACTTAGTTTGACTATTTTTAATATCAGCTATAACTTTCAACCATATCTTCCAACCATTCTTTTTTATTGTACATATACATAATCGACAGTTTTGTTTGTTTTATAACTAATAAAATAAAATAAAACCCTAAAAAACAAATTAAAGAGATAACATTTTAAATTACTACTTATTAATGCATTCTTGCAATTTGTTGTTTAATGACATTACATTTTTCTACCTGAGATTTATCTTCTAATTAATTCAGGGTTTAATTTTATAGTTCCTGCTCGATTACGGTGATGGCAGTTAATCTCAGCCGATATACTGAGCCTTCTGGCTATCGGGGTGCTATGACAGGAAACCTCCACGTGCGCCCGTGGACTGGAGTTCCCTCTCGGATACGTCCGGGGGGAAGACCAGTTTTTCGGGCCGGTGCACCCTGGGATGCGGGCAAAAACTCTTCCTTAGGCACTCTGTGCCTAAGTGGTCTCTTTGCCCGTATGCGAATAGCCTGTCGTGTGGACGCTTCAACGCGTGTCCCTCTGATCAGCTGAGGGCACAGCGGCGGAGCGGGCTTGCGGACGGTAAGTGATGGGTAGCTCGCCGTCCGACCAAGGACCAAGCCCGGGTCGGCGGCGCGTCGTGTTTCGCGCCAAATGCCTGCTGGGGTCGCGGGTTTTTTCTTAACCCAGGATACCGTGGCCCTGAAACGTAAAGGGAGGAACACGGGTGGATTTTAGTCAGTAAGAGTCTGACAGTCCCTTCCGCCCCACCCAGGGCGGGAGGACTCATTTGATGATTTTACCACCTAAAAAAATAAGCCTTCTGTTTATCGGGACATGATATTTGTTAGTATAATATGAAATGGTTTACGAGCTTTCAAAAATTGTCAAAAACTGTATAAGCAAGCTGAAGTAGCAGTGGGCTAGTCATGGTTGCCGCAGAACCGACGAAAGTGGAGTGGGAATGTTCTCGAATGGAGACCACGTGTAGGGTGGGACGTCGCCCGCCAATATTATGGACAGATGCACAATGACCTGAAGAAATCGCTGGCAGTGGCTAGATGAAAAAAGCAGAAGATCGTGCGCTGTGAAAAACTGTAGCAAGCTGAAGTGGCAGTGGACAGTCATGGTTGCCGCAGAACAGAACCGACGAAAGGTGTAGTCTAGGAAGGTTCTCGAATGGAGACCGCGTGTAGGTAAACGTAGGTTGGAACGGCCCCCGGCAAGATGGACCGATGTCCTGAAAAAGGTGGCTGGCAGTGGCTGGATGAAAAAAGCAGAAGATCGTGCGCTGGGGCGCTCCCTGGGAGAGGCCTATGTCCAGCAGTGAACTGCAATAGGCTGAAATGATGATGATGATATAAAATGGGGCATTTACAATCATTATTTTTTCTGGAAATTGGCCTGGTGATTAACTGATTCAGCTAATCAGTTAATCTGGCCTGTTGGTCTAGTGGTTAGTGATCCTGACTGCTATGCCGGAGGTCGTGGGTTCGATTCCCACCAACCAAGGACAAATGTTTGTGTGATGAGCACGATCATTTGTTCTGTGTCTGGATGTAATTTATCTATAATATGTATGTATTTAGAAATATATAAGTATGTTTATCAGTTGTCTAGTACCAATAACACAAGCTCTGCTTAGCTTGGAACTAGATGGCGTTTGTGTGGTAGTTGTGGAATATTTATTATTCTCATTAATCACCAGGCCAATTTCCCGGTAAAATCGAATAAAATAAAAAATAACATGCTTCTTTGCATTGCATTATTTAATATCTTATATCGCACAATCAAATATCTTTGTGCCTTTGTCAATTCATATCTTACCTCTGAGTTTATTTTCAAACCACTGATCGATATGGATTATACATAACGTTGTCAAGAATCATCTTGATGGAATCTAGACTTCTGCACTTATAAGATTAGATTACCACCCACTGTCATAAGAAAGAAGATTATATATGATATGTTTATTTACTTGTGTTGATTAGGAGTCAAGATTTAACTGTCATTACTTGAAAAGCCTTTGTATATGTAGGATGTTGTCTTCAGTTTCAGATCATTTTTTTCAATAGTAGAATTATACATTTTTTATCGTGGTAAAATCATCAAATGAGTCCTCTCACCCAACTGTCAGACTTGTACTGACTAAAATCCACGATGTCCTTCAACATCCCTTTATGTTCCGGGGTCACGGTAAGGAAATAAGTCCCTCGACCGCCCATGCTTTGGCCCGCTTTGAGGAGGCTCCGTCATTTTGCTGACGCTCTTTGAGGCGCGTGTGTATCACGACGCGCCGTCGACCCGGACATGGTCCATGGTCGGACAGCGAGTTGCCCTTTACTCGCTGTCCTCTGCAGTAGAATTATGCTAGCTTCTATTTGAGATAAGTATATTTTAATTCTGTTAGTCTTTACTAATTTTGACCAAACCATTTATAAAAATGTATAAAGACTGGTGCATTTCTTTTTTAGTGGGCATCGATCTGTTAGAGTTAAACGATACAGAATAATATTCTTAACGAATTATTGTTAGGGATCTTATACCATAAACTCGGTCCGAGCTGAGGTTAATAAGCTTAACTTACTTAAGTTTGTAACAGAAGAGTAAGAACTTTAAAGGAACCAAAATAAAACAAAGTATCACCGATCAAACAATATTTATTGACCAAACAGGTTACTACAGCGATCTTTTCTTAATCACATTTGAGTAGTAGACCGCTGAATCGCGAGGGGTACGTTTACGCAAGGGATCCGAGAAGTCCACCTCGTATATGCCGAACTTTGAGCTGGAAATGAAGAAATTAAAAATGAAAATATGAATTCTGTAATGTAATTACCTATCCATTGAATTTAGCCAATTATAACAAACTAGTGGCCCGGTACGTGCTACGCTACTTTGACAGTAAAATCCCCATTGACAAAATGATCCCGCTATTTATTGAATTCATTTGTTATTTTAAATGTGATAAATGAAGAACCACTCGACCGATTTTGTGAAAAAATCACATAAACCATCTATTAAATAGTCCGAACAAAACCTAAACATTTGGTTTGGATAGGTGAGCTCGTTCTTGAGTTATAATTGTTATAAAATTACAACGAAAAGTGGCATTGATTTATATATATAGCTATATATGTAGATATTATACGTGTTTGCGCAAATCATGCGCATCTACAGCACACCAAAGTCCTAACGGTATAGGAAAAATCTATACTAATGTGCCCGTCTTCAAACACCACCTTATCTAGGTAGGTTGGTGAAAGGAAGATAGAGAAAAGAAGCTTTCGAAATGTGGTGCTGGCGATGTCTTTTAAGATACCATGGACAGCCTACCAAACAAATTTCTCGATCCTTATAAAACTTAAAATAGAGAAAGCGCAACCACTCTTTTCAACCTGCCAGCCAACGTGTTAGACACACTTTGGTCACATTGCCCGAAAGTTACTTACAATATGGAGCGCTTAATGGTGACCGTAAAAATAGAGGGCAAAAGACCTAAGCCCCTAAGCGTTGGTCTGATCAAATCTCGGAAGAACTCGACATGCCTATCAGCACTGCACTGCACAATTGTAGTGCTTATTCGAACCAGCAGTAAAAAATGGTTCGAATAAGCACTACAATTGAAACGCCATTGTGGCGCCATTCTGACTAATAATTAGCAGACTCGACACCCAGGCCACAGACCGCAACAGATGGAGAAGTCTGATTGCTAAGACGGTGTCACGATTCTCAGCAGTGAGAAAACGATCGATAAGAGAAAATAATGTAAATGATAACTTACTTATATCCATCCAGCCACTCGAAGTTGTCCATGATGGTCCAGTACGTGTACCCTATAACGTTGACACCATCTTCGTTGATGGACAAACTGACCTGGAATGTACACATTATCTATATTAAATCGTGTTTAGTACTCTGAAGGATAGGAATTTCTACTAATGATCTCCAGTCATTATACTCTGTTAAGTAGCTCATTTTCAACTACGTACTAGTACCTCCTTTGGTATGCGGTAGATAAAAAAAAACAGAATTTTTTGATGAAAATTTCAGCATATGAAATGAATTGCTTTTCTCTGTAAGTCATCATTGCGAAGTTCATTACTGCGATGTACGTCACTGCGAAAGTTTTGTCATTGCGACGTGTGTTATTGCGAAAGTACTTTACTGCGAAATACGTTATCGCGAAAATACTTTACTGTGAAATACGTTATACGCTGGGTTATGGGACATCTCGCCCACCCAAAAACTGGCCCACAGGCCAGATGGCCCTTTACTATTTCATAGAAGACATCTGGCTCGTTCTACTAAATTGGTCCAGGCGAATAAACCCATGCACATTTTAAAAAGGGGATATCTGGCCTGTGGGCCAGTTTTTTTGTGGGCGAGATGTCCCAAGCGAAAGTACTTTACTGCGAAGTACGTTATCGCGAAAGTTCTGTTCCTCTTCCCCAGTTACTGCATTTTCGAAACCGAAATCGCTTCAGAAAATAACAAAATCAAATCATACCTGTTCCAAATAACTCTTCAAAAACGAGATGCGTCCATCATCAGTCAGGTTGGACCCGACAGTGGAGAATCCATTTTCGGTGATGAAAATCTCCATATCGCCGTAATGTTCTTTGATCCAGGCCATCTGCCTGCGTATGCCTTCCGGATATACCTGAGAATTTCAATCGTTTTGTGGCAGAAGACAGGCGAGACATTAACTACTAAAGGGTGATTCCAGTCAAAAATAGGCGATTTTAAAATAAGAAAAAAAAAATGTCCTAATAATAAATAATTAATAAAATGACCCGTATTTTTTCTTTTTTTACGTTAACCAAAACTGACGAAGATACAATGATTCTAAAAATCACGAAACGTCACTCGATCCGTATAATCATAATTAAGCGCCATTTAGGCGGAGCAAGAACTCGTATGCGAGTTTCACTACATTGCGGCATTTGTTTCATAACTGAATTTGTTTTACCTATAAATTCCGCAATGTAACGCAACTCGCCTTCGAGTTCTTGCATCGTCTAAATGAGGCTTTATGCGTTATAATGCCGCAAGGTTCCACTTCCGAATTTCGAATCTTTGTCAATATTAATTGATTTTAAAAAAGAAAAAATACCATTGCACTAATATTTATCAATACTCTAATTGGAGAGCAGTGGTGGCCCAGTGGTATCAGCCTCGACTTACGAGTTGTAGGTCGTGGGTTCGAACCCAGGCTTACTTTGTGTAATTAATTTCATCACCACTGCTCTTAATAACGGTGAAGGAAAACATCATAAGGAAACCGGCATGTCTTAGAACCAAAAATTTGAAGACATGTGACATTTACCAACCTGCACTGGCCCGTGTGGTAGCTTATCGCCCACTCCCTCTCACAGAGAGGAGGCCTGTGTCCCAACAGTGAGAACATTTATATAGGCTGATGATAATGATGA
Organism: Agrotis segetum; assembly: GCA_036375495.1. Classification (NCBI taxonomy): domain Eukaryota; kingdom Metazoa; phylum Arthropoda; class Insecta; order Lepidoptera; family Noctuidae; genus Agrotis; species Agrotis segetum. The sequence goes on from JAQSVV010000128.1 coordinate 412,307, forward strand.
ATAGGTACTATATTTTACGGACATTTTCATTTCATTTTCAGAAAACTACCCTATTAAAAGATTTTTCATCTACTTACGGCCATGAGGGGGTTATAACCGTACGTCCAGTTAGGGTCAGCATCCAGTACAACATCTATATCATTGAGATACGTGAAGAAGAAATTCTCGATCTCTTCAGAAGGTCTGGGTTTCCTCACCAGCCTGGTGGAATAGTGATTCATGTCGAATCTGTCATAGGTACCTGAGGGGAAGGTAATGGTTAGGCAGAAATTAGGCAAAAATTTAATGTATTACTTCAATGTCATTTTGATTGACATAAAAACCTCAGGGGTCGAACGCGGAATAAACCAACTAGAGCAATCTTTGGTCTCGGGACTTAGGAATTACCGCCCGGAAAGTAAAGGGCTATATTGAAGGATAACTCCCGCTCTGCCTTGGAGGACTCGTTTGATGATTTTACCACGATATAAAGAAAAGCTAGAGCAATCTGCGATTTGATAGTTTTTAAAGCCCGTACACGACTTAGCGGTGGACGTAGTGAGGGACGGCGCGAAGTATACCTACATTAGTTACTATGGTTTCTTTGTAAGGATGCGAATTCACCACTATTTATAAGTACCTAAAGATTTTTGCCGCTCCACGCAGAGTTACAGCTCACAGCGGTCGTGAATGAGAAGTGGTGCTGAATTTTACGACACACCGTGATTACAGTACCCGGCACGTAAGTTGGCAAGATTATGGTGTAGTGGGGGTAAGTTTGCGCATCGCATTTAGCGGCACGCAAGTGTAAGCGAGAGCGCGTATACTGGGTGCGAGGGGCAAAGACGAGTGACGCACCAATCGCGTGCTCGGATCGTCACTACCTCATACCCCGCGACCCGCATGACCACCAAAGAGATCAACAAAATGACTTCTGCGCATCTAACGACTCTTGCCAACTTACGTGCCGGTCACTGTACGAGAAACGATTTGAATATCCAAACATTTGCTAAACTAAACAATAATGAATTATCCTGCCTTTTAACTATCTCACCTCTAATGAGCTCTTTCTCCTCTTGAGTGAATGCTGGCAACCTCGATTCACTGAAGCCTTGTTCTTTGCTGACTCTTGCGACTATCTCTTCCACCACGGGGGGCCATCCACCCTCTTTAGAATATACAGGATGAGTAAAGCGGCCCGTCTGAAAACAGTTTTATTTTTATTTTCTAATAAGTATCTGGGGTATCTAAACACGAAACCATAGCCGTACTTTCAGCTAGTAGTTTCGGCCGAAGCTTCGGGGTTTCTAACTGTTTATGCTAAGGTTAGGTAGTGGTATGAACTAAAAATTGGTAACATCATGATTATTATTGCAATATGTTGATAGAACAGTTGTGCCCACCCCAGTGCCCCAGTCTCTGTTGGAAACTCGGTACTCGAAGTTGTTGACTCATTAGGACAAGTAGTCCAGTTAGGTAGGTCCAACTTCGAGAAAGAGGTCAACCGCCGAATCCAACTCGGTTGGGCAGCGTTCGGGAAACTACGCAATGTCTTTTCGTCCGACATACCTCAGTGCCTAAAGACGAAAGTCTTCAACCAATGTGTGTTACCAGTGATGAGTTACGGCACCGAAACGTCTCTCGGTCTTTCACTATCAGCCTCATCTCAAAGCTCAAAGTCGCTCAACGAGCTATGGAGAGGGCTATGCTCGGTGTTTCTCTACGTGATCGAATCCGAAATGAGGAGATCCGTAGACGAACTAAAGTCACCGATATAGCCCACCGGATTAGCAAGCGGAAGTGGCAATGGGCAGGCCATATTGCTCGCAGAGCAGATGGCCGATGGGGTCGAAAAGTATAATAGAGCGGGACTAGCAAGCGCAGCGTAGGACGTCCACCAGCAACGTGGACAGACATGTGCATCTGGACTGAGAGCCCGTTTTTTTTTTATTGTTGGATCAACTTGAAACTGACAGGGGTTTTAGTTAAAAATAGTAGACGGACAGACGACCTTATAAAGGTCAAGACGCTGGATGCAGGTCGTTTCCAACCGGTATATGTGGAGATCACAAGGGGAGGCCTATGTTCAGCAGTGGACGTCCTATGGCTGAGATGATGATGATGACGTTGAAACGAAAAGGAACTGTCTTCCCAGACTAGCAAAGTTGCATTTGCATATTCTTCCGACAACAGAACCCATTTCTGCGACGTCATTCTACGCGCGCTGGCATGATAATGATTTAAAGACACACTCACTGTAAACTGTCTGGCAGCTTCCGTCAGTTCCTCATCTTCTGGTGAGTACGGTTCCAGCCATATTAAATGATTTGCAATCGACACTTTTCCTAAAAAAGAGTAAAAAGTTTTAGAATAACAGATTTCACATATCCTCGATTTTTTTGTTTTAACCACTTCCCTGTCCGATGAATCACATGTGACTCACGACTATTGTTTAGGTATTGTGTCTGCTGCGCGGACAGTGAAAGTGTTAAGACATGCCGGTTTCCTCACAATGTTTTGTCCATAGTTTCAGAGCAATGGTGATAAAATAAATCACCCACAGTACTGCACCTTACTGAGTGTGAACCCACGACTTACAACTCGTAAGTCGGGGTCGGTCGGTAGCACTATCTATGCCACCACTGCACCATTTGGCACGCTTCAATTTAATTTGGCCAAATCAGAGAAACTCAAAAAATTCGTTTAAATTGTTGGTGGTGCTAAATATTTCACTATCGTAAATAGAACCACATACTTACCATTATATTTATGCCGGAATTCTTGGTCATAAACATGATAGGCCTTCGCATGAGCCAACAGTAGATTCTTGGTACAGATATAAGGCCCCACGAAATAGTCTATCTGTGGTTTGAGGACACCAGTGCCGTAGTAATAATCACACTCCAGTATGGGCTCGTTGATGGTGATCCAAGTCTTCACACGGTCACCGTAGAGGCTGTATACCACTCTGGCGTATTCAGAAAACCAGTCAGCAATTTTGGGATTTGCCCAGCCACCTGAGAAAAAAGTAATGCGTGTAGGGAAACACCCAATTTTTATTTCAATTGTAAAGCTTCTAATCTGAGGTGTAACCTCATGGAATTATAAAGTAACTTTACTATTATCAGAATTATTATCAGAAACCAATCTTCATCACCATTCTTCAGTTAAATTAATAATGTAACATAGTGGGGATTGTTATTTTTTTCCAGAAATCTCCACAAAGCTGAATTTATATAATGGTGGAGATTACTAAAATAACCTGACAATTGCCACTGGTGGGGATTGACACACAACTGACGTAGTTTTACCAAGTCGAATCAAGTTAAGAAGCTACTTTCTGAACGTAAAATTCAATTATGTTTCCCTACTTTCAAACATTTTAAAACTTACCAAGATCTTGGAAGATTTGTGGCATTTCCCAGTGATAGATAGTGACGACTGGCTCAATGCCCTTCGCCAGAAGACCATTGATCAGGTTGTTATAATAGTTCTTGCCATCGTCACTGATGTTGTTGGCGAAACCGGTCGGTAGAAGACGAGGCCAGGATATTGAGAATCTAGAAGAGGACGAACTCTTAACAAAGTCCAAAGGCAAAAGGCGAAGGCCTATAGCCAGCTAGCAGTGGGAGTAAGGGATGGATTAACCCCGCGAGGTTCAACCTTAGCCAATGCAATTGTCGGCGCCCTTTACTCTATTCTTTTTCTTTCAACTAGCGCCACTAGCGTCTTATTTTGCCGCCATCCGATGGTTTATCAACATGTTTAGAAGACGCAGTATTTTTGTTTTTGAGCACAGAATAAATAATTGGTTTGAAGTAAGGATACTCAGATGAGTATCCTTGAAGATGTTTCATCAAACGAATCTTCGTTTGATGAATCATCTTTTTTTGTGGCTTGTACAGTCACAAGCAATAGTATGTATACACTAAGCAGTATTCAAAAGCGATTTTCAGCTACCATACACGGCCTTTTCATTAGGCTGCTAGTTTAGAAGACGTACTATTACGAAATAAGTCTTATTTCAAAGAGGAAACCATAGTATTTCACGAAGAAATTGTGTTTGAATTTTGTTAAGTGTGTACATGTTATTGCTCGTGACTGTACAGGGTTCTTAGGAAGTTTCCAACTGGTTACCTAAGGGTGCGTAGTACTATTATATATTCTATGCGTAATGGTAAATTCCAACCTGAAATGATGGTGACGAACGCGCTGGTAGGCCAACACTGATTCTTTCAGATAAAACAGAAACAGACGTTACCTGTAAAACTGCAAGCCCATTTCCTCAGCCATCTCGATGTCCCTCTCCCACAGATAGTAGGAGTTGCAGGCCACGTCGCCATTAGCGCCGTCTGCTATCAGTTCAGGATAGCGGTGAGTTACACGGTCCCATTTGCTTTCGCCTTTACCTATAAATTAGGAAGTGAAGATCCAGATGTAAACCTCACCTCTCATGACGAAAACTTCTTTGTTTTTAAAATCCAAAGATTTTACTTCAATGAAGATTTTGTCATAAAAATAGTAACTCTTACGGCCGTATGTATAGTCAAGTGAAAATAAGATTATGATAAACTTACATACAATTTTAAAACAATACGTTGTAAGTATTTTGAAATGTGGCCCTTTTTCACATAACAAACGACCGTGCGCTCCCGCCGACTGCAGGTCGTCTTTTTGGAATATAAAAATATAGACTGAATTGATACGATATTTGCCATAAAAACGATTTGAAAAAATTTCGACTTATGGCCGTTTTGAATTTAAGCAGCGACTTGTGCAATTTTTTTTAAGCAATAGGCCGGAATTTTAACAAAGTGGGTACCGTAAAAGAAAGCAAAGGTATATTCTATATTTTTACAGTTCAAACTTCAAGCAATTATTAAACTCCTTATTAAAAATCGTCTCATAATTAAATGACATTTACTCAAGTAAAACCTTTGACTTGTTTATAGATACGGGGGTAAGGCGCCTGTAACTTTCAAACTATTATAAATTTTGAAAAAAAGAAAACCTATAAACCTAGTTTTTTACTTTGTCAGAAGCATTTTTAAAAATCATTGAGATAGGATAACATTTAGGGGAAGGAAAACGTTTTCTCTTTTAGTATGGACGAGCGCTCGGTAGACGATCCTCTTAAAACTCGAGTGTGTATCAATGTGTCATTTTCAATGTAATTTATTTCTAAGTTGACGACACGGTTGGCACAGTGGCGATTGACAGCTACGCAGTGTGTCGCGGGTTCAATCCACGAATCATCTACCTGTCTTTTCCCAACTATATTGGGGTCGGCTCCCAGTCGAACCAGATGCAGCTGAATATCAATATTTGGGTCAAATATTTGTATGTTCTGAAAGTAGTTGTTCTGGGTTTGGGTGTTTGTCCGCACCCACGACACAGGAGTTCTTAGTGTCGCTGTCCGACCATGGACTATGCCCGGGTCGATGGCGCGTTGTATTCCACGCGCGCCTCGAAGAGTGCCAGCATTATGACGGGGCCCCTCTATTCTATAGAGGGCCAAAACATCACGGATCGGGGGACTAACGAATTACTGTGACCCCGGAATGTAAAGTAAAGGAGTATTGAAGGACACCGTGGATTTTAGTCAGTACCAGTTTGACAGTAATGGCTGGATGGACTCATTTGATGATTTGATGATTTTACCACGCTAAAAAAAATAAGTAGATAAATATGGGGAATAATACCAAATACCAATACACCGTGACTTTTTAGTCGTCTTACAAAAGCAGTCCAGTTCATGTACCCAATGACTAATAACACGTTTATAATAAAAAAATAGGTATTTATGAGATTTTAAATGAAATTTTAATTCATTGTTATGACGCAAGTCGTAGTTAAAACACCCTTGTCTCATAGAAAATGGAGATGGAATGATCTGCCCGACTATTGCGCTGGGTAGGTATACTCTACAGCGTGATTCGTAATCATTTTAACAGGGTGTTTCATATTTCTAATGTACCAATTTATTAAAAACTAGTGTTTGCCCGCGGCTTCGCTTGCGTTATTTTAGAATTTGAGAAACAATACGGATCGTGTGGCGCCATCTGGAATATGAACGTAATTGTTTTCTCGGAAACAGCTTCTGTTATTCGGGATGTAATATACCTTATATCCGTGTCTATACTCCTGACAACGTATAATATGCTAAATTTTGAGACGATCGATTCAGTAGGTAGTAATGCGTGAAAAGGTAAAAAATAAACATAATTGCATTTTTATTATTAGTTTAGATCAATGTGTACATAGTTTGCATAGGAAACGTCCTTATTTGAGCGACATTGATTTCAAAGAACCGTGTTTATTTAAACATTAGACTATCATTTTTGGGCCAATTTACAGTATCGCTTCAAATTGAACGTACAGACGCCAGCACATCAAGCTACCACAATCTGTCAGATTTCTTTAATAAAATTTCAACTGACAGATTCGGGTAGGTTGACCTGCTGGCGTCTGTACGATAGCATTGCTCTTCTCCCTTTAGCATACCGCGAGATACCTTAAAAATAACTAATTATCTGACTCGATGAGTACAACTTGTCGTCGTTTAAAACAGAATCTATGCACTGGTTTGAGCACCAATTCAAAACATAAATAAACACAAATTATAGAAACCCTGATTTTTTTCTAATCTTTAAAATTCCACACCTCGAACAATTACAATTAAAAAAATATCCAACTTACTACCTACAATTTAAATCGCTGTAGATATTTATATCCTAGAGAAGTATTGAAAAAAAATAGTAATTATTTTAAATCGCGAATAATATTGATACAAAAGTATGCACATTTTTTTTAATTATTTAAAACTCTCAGGACAAATTAAAAAAAAACTCAAAAAGAGAAAAAAAAAACTGCGAGATTTGATCCAGAGACCCCTTGCACGAAAGTCAAGCAGGTTACCGACCGGACTGGCTAGTACGTTGACAGTGATTTTCAAATAGCGGTTCTTGTACAAATGTCAACAATGACTGAAAATCAACATATTATAAAATTGCTAATCCCCCAAGGGGAATAGCGTAATTATACATATCCTATTAATAGAACAGCAGTTTAAGGAATATTTGAGGAAAAATTGACTAAATAATATCCAGTGGTTTAGCTTCCAACTATCAACAAACATCTAAAAACAACAAAATTCAAAATTGCTTATCTCCCAGGAAAAACAGCGTTATAATACATAGCATATAAACAGAAGCATATTATTAGGAATATTTGAGGAAAATTTGATCGACAACTTTACAGTAGTTTCGGAGATAGATCAAATCAAAAAAACATAAAAAATTTCGAAAAAAAATAAAAGTTGATCTGGCATCAGAATCGATCCCTTATCTCGAAAAAAATACAAAAAGAAAAAAATATTCAATGTACAGGAATGACATCTCTACGATTTTATTATATGTAAAGATAAAGAAAAGATAAAGAAAAGATAAACTCGCCTAGAGGTATTTTAGGTCGTTTTTGTAAGACGACTAAAAAGTCACGGTGTATACTTACCGCTGACATTCCAAGCCCCTTCAACCTGATATGCTGCTGAGGCCGCTCCGAATTTGAACGAGGGAGGGAACTGCAGGTTATAGCCCCATGAGAGGGTCACTGAAGCCCTTGAGAAAAACATGGATTAATAAGGGTAAAACCAAAAAAAAAATCTTGAAATAATAAATAGCGAGTAAGTACGTACCAAAAAACTAGTGATGTCACCCACAACATATTATTTTGGTAATAAGCTGTCACCAATCATTTCGACAGTTTTTATATTTTATGTCGATCATACATTTTGCATGTTGCGAACAAACTGTGACTTTCGGTGTTTTTTGTAAAATTCCACCCAACAAAACAATTTTATTTGAAATGCGAGCAACTAGACCACATGGCTCTGATTGTTAAAAAAATATCGGGTCTCATGTAGAGTCAAGCTTTTATAACCTTTTTTTTATCGTGGTAAAATCATCAAATGAGTCCTCTTGCCCTGCTCTGGGGACTCATGGAAACTCCTAGATGCGTTCAAAGTTATGCGTGAAGAAAGGAGGTGGCTCGATTTATTTGATCCCAAGTGTAAATTGAGGTTGGTGGATACCAAGAATGGATATTCCACCTAGGTGCAACTGAAGACTCATAATATTTGATTAATTAATATAAAAATCAATATTTGTATCGTATTATTTATGGAAGTCCAGGCTCCAGGGAAGGTTTAACAGGCGATTTTGAGGCTTAATTTGAGGCGATACGAAGTTTGCCCGGTCAGCTAATAAAATATGTAATATTATTAAGAGGAAAACTGTGTTTGTTTCTAATAAATAGGGTCAAAAACTACTGGTCCTGAGTGACATAGGCAATAGGGGGGGGGGGGGGGAGCAAAGCCGCTGGGAAAAGCTTGTTTTCTTTATAGCTACGTCCTATGTGACTTACACAACACAATCCGGTTAAATACGACATGGATCTAAAGTGATATGACGTAAGGAAGCAGCATCAAAACTGCAGTTTTCATGCTTTCATTAAAAAAATATTTATTTTATTCAAAGCTTTCATGAGATGAGTGATTTTCGTACTGTAACATAACCTTGGCGATATATTATTTTATTACAAACTTCATGAGAGCCAAGACTGTAAAAACAAGTGTTTTCAACAAGCGATTTTCGTTCAAATTTGCTTTTGTTACGTAAATAACATGACAATTGCTAATTATGCCATAAGTATTGCTGAAATTAACTTTTAACCGCGGGTTCTCTCTCGGGAATAAAAAAAAAATATGTCACGCCTGTTAAGCTGGGTCTAGACGGTGCAGACTTGCGCTGCGCAGACTGTTGCACGGACAAAAGTATGTGCAACTCGTACCGTCCACACGCACCGACACCGACTTAAGTCTGTATAGACTTAAAATTTCACCGGCACAGACTTTAGTCTGCGCAGCGTGTCTGTACAGACTTAAGTCGGTGTCAATGGGACGTGTGGACGATATGAGTCGCACATACTTTTGCCCGTGCAACAGTCTGCGCAGCGCAAGTCTGCACCGTCTAGACCCAGCTTACCAGCGTTTTCTTTAACTTCGGTATATTTTATTTCCGAGAGAGAACCCGCGGTTAAAAGTTAATTTATAAAAATACATAATTAACTGTTGTGTTGCCCGCACCTTCGTAAGTTATATTTTATATTGCCAGTAACAGAAAACAAATCCAGATTCCACGGCTGCTACACTAAAAAAAATCTAATCGTATCGGAACGGGAAAACAAACTTCACATTTCCGGATTTGGGAATCGAATCGTTTGGGTGGTATTTGTGTTCATTCAGGTATTAATAAAATAAATATTCCGAACACACATACTTTCACATTAATAATTTAGTAATATACTTCAAACAAACAGGAAAAATGGTCAAAATATGAAAAGTGCTTGATAATTCAGCAATAAAAATTTCAGCTAATTAAATAAAATTTGTTATTATAAAGCAAGAAATATTGAAAAATAAGTGAGTTACATACAGGTAATTAAATAGTATTATATGCTTAGGTGTTTCTTTATAATGACTTCATCGCTTAATTTATTTTACGAGTGCCAAAATGCGATGCCGACGATATATCTGCGACAGAATTGTTCAATCAATACACAAATTATGGTTTTTGCCTGAAAAAATCTAATGAAATAGAAATTATTTGACACGTGCTTTTTCTTTTGTTTACGTAATTGTGCTTGTACACGGCACATGTAACCCGCGCAAGTGTCTCAACATGCGCCGTGTACAAGTACCCCGCGGGTAGCTTGATCAAGTAGCTTGCGCATGTTACTAGCGCGGGTAAACCGCAAACCCGCACCTTTACTTGCGCGAGTTGCATGCGCCGTGTTCCGTCAGCCCGCGGGTAACTTGATCAAGTAGCTTGCGCATGTTACTCGCGCGGGTAACCCGCACCTTTAATTGCGCGGGTTACATGCGCCGTGTACAAGTACCCTAACGTTACAAGCTAGTACTGCTTTTACTTGCTTCTGACCTCACTTAAGCCCTCTCTCTCCAATTTTGATGCGATATATCTTTGGAAATATGCATTGGTTTAACAAAAGAATAAATAACGTGTCTATTTTGTATCTAGATTCATAGACTTATTAACTATGGAGAGGGCTAGGGGGCTAGGCCAGAAATGAGAAGATTCGTAGACGAACCAAAGTTGGCGACATTTTTTTTAACGTGGTAAAATCATCAAATGAGTCCTCCCACCCCGGGCAGGGCGGGAGGGACTGTCAGACTTCTACTGACTAAATTCCACGGTGTCCTTCAATAGCCCTTTATGTTCCGGGGTCACGGTAAGGAAATAATAGCCCAACGAATTAGCATGTTGAAGAGGCAGTGGGCAGCCCACATAGCAAGTCGCATTTCATAAAACAAAACAAAAAAGCAAAAATCATAGTTTATTAAACAATCTAAACATAATTTAATCTCGTGGCATCTTGTGTTGGGTGTATCATCCTGCTTCTTATGACAGAGGAGTAGTACCGCGCTGACTCGCGTGGGGTTCGAGTTCGGTTTGGATGTGAAAAGTCCACAGCGTAGAGACCGAATTTTGCCCTGGAAAAAAAAAAGGCGAAATTATAAAAGAGAACGATTACAAACATTAACACGTGATTGTGCTCATGATAACCAAAAACTTTTACTATGGGAACAAACCTGAAACTCAAAAAAAAATCAGCTGTTCAGTACATTTATGCTTGCTTAATGTACTGAAAAGCTGATACCTATTTTTTTTACGATTTTGGCTTTGCTCCCATAATAAAAATTGTTCACACACACTGTGTACACTAATTACCAGTCACCCCATATATTCTGTGCTATTGGTAACAGCTTTGATAACTTACATGTAACCAGACAGCCACTCGAAGTTATCCATGAGCGTCCAGGCGGTGTACCCTGTGATGTTGATGCCGTCGTGAATAGCCAGAAGAACCTGGAAGAAAAAGCTTGTTATTATATCAAAAATCAACTGAAACCCAGACATACATGCTCCAGACATTATCTTCCGAGGGCGTCAAAATCATTGTCTGCTCGCAAAAAAAAATCTAAAAAGCGCAAAAAATTCGAGCTTATTTCGCTCGGAAAGACGTATGTCTCTTCGGCGTCTCCTTCATTTATAGAAGCGTCGCGACGTAAACACACACAGAAGAGACGGGGCGCGGATGCGACTCTCATACATTTTCGCAGGTTCGCGACGCGTCCGCGTCTTACGTCTTTTCTATGTCTTCCGCGCCTTCGTCCTAGATGCCTGTGTTGTCAAGTGACATGAATCACTCCTTTCCAACTTTGAACTCCTACCTTGCGAATGGGTGTAGAATCAATTCCATCCCATTCAATTTCCTTAATAATAATCGACGCTCAAAAGTGCCTCTTTGATGGCCTCATACCATAGTAAAGCGAATAAAATGACGAGTCACAGATTATTGAATTAATAAAAATTTAGAAATTCACCAGATATATGTATATATATCATTCTGTTACTTATATTATAGGTAGATTTGCTATAGTTAAATTACATTGACAAAAAACTGAAAATAAATATTATTTGGAATGTGAAAAATAATGCACTGATCCAACGGCCACCATTTGGTGCCTGTCTTAGCGGTGGCCGTTGGGAGTATACCATTGAATTAAATGATTTGACCTTTCCCTCATTCCCAAGTTAATTGCAATAAAAATCTGAGAAGGGAGTTACTATCAAGTTTAACCTCTGTGAAAAAATCGTAGATGATGACGGGATTTCTATATTTTTTACCTGTTCCAAATAATCCCTGTAGTATTCCATCCGCTGCGTGTCCACGAGGCCGGGGTCCAGTGAGGGCACTCCGTTCTCCGTGATCACGATCTCCTTCACGTCGTACGTCGAGTTCAGCCAGTCCAGCTGCTCGCGAAGACCTTCGGGATATATCTGTGAAGAAATACAGGTTACACTGAGGTACCTAGTATTTTGAAGATAGAACCACACAGATTTGAGTGGAACTGTCTAGTCAGTGGAAGTTTGTTAGATTTCGTGTAGCTTGTACTCATAACTCAAGAAGCAAAGCTCAAAGATCATCATCATCTTCCTGCCCTTACCCCATTTTACTTGGGGTCGGCGCAACACGTTTTTTTCTTCCACTCTCCCCTATCACACGTCATAGTATCATCTACTCCTTTTTCTTTCATAACATTCTTTAGACAATCCATCCATCTCTTCTTTGGCCTTCCTCTTCCTTTCCTTTTCATTAAAGACACGGCGAATAATTATGTATTAAGCCAAATAGACATCAATATAAATAAACTGAAAAAAAGCGTGACACACAGGGCGTCGTATTCACAATTAACAGTAACAATCGTTACATGAATGCTTCCGCCCTTTTTGCAGAAGAGACGTGACAGATTCTTACTGATAAAAGGAACGGTTGTATTTCGCGTTTCGGTGCTACTTTGTCGGAGTCGCAGTGACACTTAAAAGTAAAAGGCTATTGAGGAATCATCGTGGATTTTAGTCAGTACAGTCAGCATCAAAAGTTGCTGACCACATTCAGATTTTCAAAATCGCTGTACACCGTATTATTACATATTATTATGGTGTACAGCAATTTTGAAAATTAGAATGTGGTCAGCAACTTTTATGCTGACTGTACGTGTCTGACATTCCCTCCCGCCTCCCATTCCGCCCTTGGTAATAGGACTCATTTGATGTTGGTATATGGGCTACTTTGCTCTTTTTGCCCTGTACACCAAATTGCACATCACATCACATCACGCACATGACTAAATTAAACATCCCGCCACATAATATGCCCCGCATTCCATACCATACAACACTATATAGTTTACATGTGTACGATATTTTAAGAAAGACCGGAGTCAGGCATTGTTTGCCTAAAAGTGGGCTCCAAACACGACTCATGTAAAATTATCTTATTGAAACAATAAACAATTTTTATTACAGAACTTTTGTTTTACATCATGCATTTTAAGATGGTACATTATGTGAGAACGATGTAGCAAGTTAAGTGTCCATAATAAACATTAACTATTTTGTATTTGTATCGCTATTGAGTATCTCACCGCAAACCAGTCAACTGCTGTAGTTTCCCATGACGGATGTCTATCCATGACTATCTTCAGTTCTTCTGAGCCGTAGAACAGCCACTTACCAGGCTGTTCTCCTGATTTTACTCTTCTTACCAGCCGAGTTGTGTAGTGATTCAGCGCGTAGTAATCGTAGGTTCCTGAAAAAATTAGGTTAGCAATATTATAAAAGAGTACTTATTAAAATTTTAAAAGGTGCTGTCTCCCGCGACCATGGACCATGCCCGGGTCGACGGCGCGTTGTGTTCCACGCGCGCTTCAAAGAGCGTCAGCAAAATGACGGGGCCTCCTCTTAGAGGGCCAGCCTGCCGGGTATCTGGACTTATCTCATTACCGTGACTCCGGAACATAAAGGGCTATTGACGAACACCGTGGATTTTAGTTAGTACGAGTCTGACAGTCCCTCCCGCCCTGCCCGGGGTGGGAGGACTCATTTTAATGATTTTACCACGCTAAAAAAAAAGTAGCTGTCTCCAGACAGCCAATTCAAAATTAGTTTTTGATCCTATCGTAACAGGCACGTGACGAGATCAATCGTCTGTAATGTGACAATCCAATGATAGTAGAAGTATTATATTAACATTGTGACAATCAATATTTAAACAATAGTACTTAATGTTTTTTTTTGAAGTGAAAACTTCTTTAGCGGCGTTGTACACTTTTTCTGTAATGGGTAAAAAATTTAAAACTCGCGTCAGGGTCACGTGACCAAAACTCGCGTCAGGGTCACGTGACCCTGATCGAAAATGAGTAAGACGTCATTCAAATTAAAAATAAAACATAGTAACAAAAAAGTTTTCACTTCTACCGGCACTCCTGGAGTGCAACCTTTTTTTTTTTTTATAAAACGTTGCTCCTCTTTTGTTATTTTCCTGTGTTCTGAGTGCGTTTACAAACATAGAAACTCACGAGCACTATCATGGATGATATGTCATGACTAAGTCTTGTAGGTAATGCAAATATTTATTCCGTGCGGGAATAGGGTAGTTTCCAGGGTCAAAATAATTACATTCTATTTAGTCCGTATTTTAGATTATAAAAAAATATTGGACACGTATTTTTTCTTTTTTCGATTGAACAAAAAAGAACAAAGATAATAGCCTATTTAAGTTACCTGTGACGTCACTCTGCGCGAAAAATGCCACGCATCGTGACGTCACACGTAACTTTAATAGGCTATATCTTTGTCATTTTTGGTCTACTTTACAAATAAAAAAATACGTGTCCCTTATTTTTGAATCATCTAAAAGACGGACTAATTACATTTTTTTAGGCAACTAGCCTATTGAACTCGCGACATCACCCAGTGCAGGAGTCTACCGCTCGAATCGTACCGTCAAATTGTTGACATTGCTGTTGTAAGCTGTTGTTGCTACAATTATATTTTACGGCACCGTTACCGCAGTGGCTGAGTAAAATATTATTTAGAATAGAATAGAATAGAAAGTATTTATTTGAATAGGACACACAAACAAAAAAAAAATTAGAAATACAATAAGAATTTTTATGAGCATGTCTGCACCAAAAGGGTTATTTCCTCTAAAGGCATACCTCTAACCAGTTCTATTTCTTCAGGAGTGAAAGGCGGTAGTCTTGGATGCGAGTAGCCTTCCTTCTTTGCGATGTCGTTCAGGAATTTCTCCAGTTTCCGTGGCCATCCACCCTCCTTGGAAAAGATGGCGTGGGCATATCGACCTTCCTGAAAGAATGGAAGATTAAGTATATTAGAAGAGCATAAATACAACGGTAATTTTTCTAGCATAAGAGCGCTTATTCTGAAAGTTGGCAACGTCGCAAACAGTTGTCAAATATTGACAAGTTTTGATTAATTTTACAAATCTGTATGAAAATAAGAAATAAGCTCTGTAGTGCAATAATTATATCAATTTTCTAGTGCACTACAGAGCTATATTTCTTATTTCCATACAGCAAAATTGCCAAATTAATAAGGATTGGATTTTAAAACTAATTTAATGCTTTTCCACTACTAAAAAAGGTTCATCGGTGGTTCTCAGCAGTAGGATCATCTTTTCTTATTGGGCCAACCATCATGACATCCATGCTCATATACCCACCACCATCAGATTTTGTAACTCATAGTGTACTAATAAAAGGAGATCCTACCCAGAGATCAATAGTAAGATCTGTGACTTCCTGATCCTCCGGGGTGAATGGCTTGAACCAGAAGAACAGAGTTGCTATCGATACTTTACCTGCAAAAAAATTACAATATGAAGTACAAAAATCTTTTACAATTATTTAAATAAATTTTTCACTACGCCCTATTCTGTCTTTTAAAATAAGCGAAGTCCCACAGGTAAACACCTCACCTACTGCTCAACCCTGTGTTTCAAACTTGGCAAACACCAATGTATCTTTTTCAAATTCAATGGGTGCGGTTAGCCGATACAAAATCTAGACAGAAAATGCTGAACAGCCAGATATGCTGACTAAATTATCGGCTGAAACCATGCTGAGTTCAGACGAGAGTGAAGCATTTTGACAGCCGTCTCGGCCTAAATGCTACTCAGCATTCGCCATTTTTCTTTTAATGTTGCTCAGATATTGTATCGGCTAACCGTACCCAATGTCTATTGTCCAATGTTATTTGTACTTTCTTTGTTTACTCTGAACGTCGGCGTCGTTACATTGGATTGGTGAAAGACAGCGTCTTCGTCATGAGGAAACCAGTTACGCTATTCGCTACAAGAAATCTTGGCCTCTGATCAATCTTATGTGCTTTTCAACGCAACGGCTTTGAGATCATCCAATCGCGCAGGCCGAGCGCTCACCATTCGCGCCGCACGATTGGATAGTGTCGCTGTCAGCAACTTTAGGTAATCTGTGACTTTAGTCCCAGGCGTGGTGTACATGAGCGCTGAGGTGACGCGGTCACAAGGCTGCGTTTATAGATAGAGATCTGCTGGACTTCTAAGTCTAGTCTCTATGTCATGGCAGGCCATAGGGGAGTGAAGTTGGTCAAATTACACAAAAAGTACTTACCATGATACTTATCCCTATAAAACTCATCATAGATCCTGTAGGCCTTCGCATGAGCGATCAGCGCATTCTTATTGCAGAGATACCGGCCTACAGCCTGGTCATCAATGTACGGGGCTCCAATTTGCGAGTATCCCCCGTCACACATCATCATGGGCTCGTTGATGGTGAGCCAGTATGGCACACGGTCTGCGAAGAGGGAGAAGACCACTTCTGCGTAGTCAGCGAACCAGTCTGTGATGAGGGGATTTGCCCAACCACCTGGAAAACAACACATGAGCTGATGAAC
The DNA here is from genome assembly GCA_036375495.1 of Agrotis segetum. NCBI lineage: Eukaryota > Metazoa > Arthropoda > Insecta > Lepidoptera > Noctuidae > Agrotis > Agrotis segetum. The sequence goes on from JAQSVV010000128.1 coordinate 428,668, forward strand.
AACGAATGCTTGAATAGATCTTCACAATTTATAGCTACAAACCATCTTGAAAACGACAGCATTCAAACAAAAAACTGCAACAAAAACGGTTCGTTTTTTGAAGAGTTACGATGCCACAGATTGGCATGACTAAACTAAAGAAAAAGAATAAATAGAAATGGAAGAAAAATGATGAAATCACAGGCCACGTAATTTCACAGCAAGTCTGTGTCTCACTAGAGGATATTTTCTAGGTTATCTAAGCTTACTCAAGTCCCTTATGGCTTACTTAAAAATTGCGATAGACCAAGATTAATGCTCCATACATGGAGCATCCATCTTGGTCGAACGCAATTTTTAAAAACACCCATTCTATGATGATGAATTCTTACCTAGATCTTGCAAAGACTGCGGCAAATCGAAGTGGTGGATGGTGACAAGAGGCTGGATGCCCTTCTCCAGTAGACCATCGATCAGGTTGTTGTAGTAGTTCTTGCCATCTTCACTGATGTAGTTGGAGTATCCAGACGGGAGGAGACGAGACCACGATATTGAGAACCTGATTGAAGTGACTTTTAAATAGGGGCAACCAGACCAGTAGCAGCCACGGAGTCTCAAGTCGTCATCACTGGTTGATGGCAATAAACGCACCTGCTATTAAATAGGACATAACTGGCGGAATGTGTTGTGGATTCCAGGTCTGATGTTCTTGTTATGTCCTCACCGTTCTTTTAAAGTATTTTGGACTGTTGCACCCTCATTATCTCAAACAGTCCAAAATCTATCGGTTTACTTTAAGACCGTCCGAAAGCCACTCTTCATGGAGTCATAAAAGTACGCGCAACTCTACAACCCCACGTTCTGCCGTAAAAAGCCTTCGTGATTCCTCTTTGAGTCTGACTGGGCCTTCAACGACTTAGCCGGAAGGTTACCGTCCATATAAGGCTATAGGCTTTCTGGTAATCTAATATCTTTATACGAGCAATTCTTGTATATTTATATATAATCAGGATCTCGGAAACGGCTCCAAGGATTTTCATGAAAGTTACAGATTAGGGGTTTTTCGGCTCAAGGAATCGATTTATCAAGGTCCCAGGTTCGAGAAAAGCTCGGTTTCCAAGATATAGACATTTTAAAAACCGAGCAAAGCTCGGTCAGCCAGATATTATTACTATAATGGCAGACGGTACCAATGATATGATAACTACGTTTAGCAAAGACCATAATGCGTCTCGTCAGGTAGCATTATCATTTTACTGCCTTTATATAGGTTAATTTCTATACGGTGCATCATAATTATTGTCGTTCTGTAAGGTAGCATAGATGTGATAGTTACCTGTACATGTTAAGCCCCAACTCCTCACACATCTGGATGTCCCTCCTCCACAGGTGGTAGGAGTCACACGCCACGTCTCCATTACTGCCATCTACCACCAGCTCGGGATGCTCGTGTAGGAGCTTACTCCATAAGTCAGGGCTTTTATCTGCAATGTAGTAGCAAGGCTAAGTAATCTTATCTTAGTATGTAGTATAACTGCGGAAGTATGTGAGCATGGGGATGGATGGATTTTTGTTAGGCTATGTCAAATTTTATAGTGTGGTACGTAAAGGTGCATTCTATCAATCAATCAATCAATCATTTATTTGCAATAAGTATTGGTACAGTGTAGGTGTTTAAGTAAATTAGGTATAAATAGTTTCCTAATACAAAGTCAAACATTTGACATGCAAATCATTATAAGCATTTTCACTAGGAGCCATGTCACGGAGACAATAATCGCCCAACATTCGCGTCGTATCTCTGCAACTTTGTGAGACAATATCGTTCGACATTTTCCTTTTCACATTCATCATCATAATCATCATCAGCCGGAGGACGTCCACTGCTGAACATAGGCCTCCCCCTTAGACCGCCACGCCGAACGTGAATTCGCCACTTGCATCCATCGGCTGCCCGCGACCCTCACGATGTGATAGAGCCGACTAACGACATGATGCGCAACCCGTAAATGTCCCATGCGACATCGGGTGACATCGCGCGGAGACAGTAACTCACCACTGACGTTCCAGGCACCTTCTACTTGGTACGCCGCTGAAGCAGCCCCAAACATGAACGAAGCTGGAAACTTCAGCTGCTGTGCGCTCCATGCCCCGCAGATCAGGAAACTGGAAATAATTATGGAAGTAGGCATTTCGGTCTATGGAGGTCCCGTCAGTAGTCGCCGTAATTCGGGCCTTGTCCTTGTTCGGACGGCGAGCTACCGTTCCTTCCTACTATGCAGTAAAACTACCCTATCGCGGCGTGAGCCTTTGAAAAGTAGATAATTTTCAATTTAATTGCAGTCAATACTATCTAATTAGTTAACCACGTGATTGGTTAGTCGTAGTATGTCTTCACTATGCTGGCGAGGCTACGTCATTTCTATCTACCTTAATCGTAGATTTCCCATGGACCGTAAAAAATAATGGTCTATTTGCATGTCTGGTTTATAGGTTTATTAAACACTATGACGTAGATGAGTTTCTTTGTGGTTGAGGGTTCTGTATCCAAACAGTGCCTTTTCTTTGAAAGGGTTTTCTCTTGGCCTTTAATTACCCGAAAAAGCAAATAATGAGGCCTAAGATAAAGCGAGCTCGTCCAGAAAGAGCTGGAATTCCTGCGCATCGACGGAAAACTGTAAAACTGTTTGGCGCCGCACTCTGACAGGATGGTGGTCGCGATCGGGAACCAGAGAGGCCAGTGAAGCCTACCACCACCCTATCGCTATTTTCTATTTTTGGCTCCAGCATAGAGTTGCTATCTCTAAAATTTGGAAGCCGGACAAGACGCGTGAAAACTCCATATTATAGAGTCCAGAACCCGGTCATGAGTCGTCGGGAGTGGTGTGGGGACGGTGAAATGTGACTGATTGTGTGTGAAGACTTTAAACCGAGACTAAAATGAAGCCCTCCAACGCCCTCTAAATTAGGACAAATCCGGGCAACCCGGAGGGATGGCAACCCTAAACTAGCAGTAAAAATATTGTAGGGAAACGCACTGACTGCTCAGGAGAAAATCCTAGTGTGCAATATAATATTAAATGTTTTTTTACATTAAATAAAAAAAAAAATAGAAAAACAATGTGTTACAATTTTGATGTATAGTAAATACTTTATGACCAACCTCCAGTGATTGGAGAGGAACGAGAAGAAGAAGAAGAAATAGTTTATCCGATCCATCTTAATTAATAACATATCCTATACGAAATTTGTTTGAATACATGGTACAAAGTACAGATAGTTTTTTTTTCTTGGTATACAAAAGGTGATGATACACAACAATTTTTTGTATTTTTTAATTAATTTTTACTCTTGTATTAGATGTAAGTTCTTTCTTTATTTTTGTGTTTATTTTTATTTTAAATATTGCGTGTATCGTGTTCTTTTTAGCGCCAAATAAATGTTTTTTCTTTCTTTCTTTTCTATGATCAGGATCTGATCAGGTTTCATTTTTCACTCCGACTACGGAACCGTTTCCTACGTTTTCATGTTTTAATGACATTCCTTCCTTATTGCCTAGTTTATTGTTTAATTGCGCCATTATTAGAATTTATGTCTGTTTTGTAGTGTGTTGGCTATTTTTCTCAAACAGATAATGGAGTTCACGTCATTAATGTTATTATACCTAATATCAAGATTTTGACCTGCTTTAAAATGTTTTAAAAATACGTTTACAAAAATCATGATCTCTTTATTTCAAACAACGTGACCTCACTCAAGCTACAGAGTTTAGAAATAAACATTTAGCTAGATAGATATACTAATATTGTATTGAGGTCTCTTGTAAATATTTTATATTTCCTAGAACCAAAAATTTAAGACAATCGTCTACCGAGGAGCGCTCGTCCATACTAAAAGAGAAAACGTTTTCCTACCCCTAAATGTTATCCTATCTCGATGATTTTTTAGAATGCTTCTGACACAGTAAACAACTAGGTTTATAGGTACGTTTCCTATTTTTCAAAATTAATAATAGTTTGAAAGTTACAGGCGACTAAGAGTTACTTTTGAAAAAAAAGAAAACCTATAAACCTAGTTTTTACTGTGTCAGAAGCATTCTACAAAACAAAATCATTGAAATAGGATAACATTTAGGGGCAGGAAAATGTTTTCTCTTTTAGTATGGACGAGCGCTCGGTAGACGAGTCTTGTGACATTCTACCAGCCCGCACTGGATTCGCGTGGCAGATTATGGCCCACTACCTCTCACACCTACATGTGTGCCAACAATAGGAACTAAGCTGATGATGATGATTGATTACTTACCTATTTTTTTTAATTTTGTTTGTAAGTAAGAGGGTAATGGGTCAATTCTTAAAAAAAACAAGGTGAAGCTATCAGCAACTCGAAGAAAGTCGGCAATATTGTGACTGGGCACGAAGGTCGAGGACTAAAACTTCAAGCGAATGAAAGCGCTGCTGGCAGAAGCCAGTTAGCAATTAAAAAGTGATCAGAGAATATTATTAAAAATACCATTAGGTACTTACAGCTAAAATAGTCCGATGTAACACTTTTCGTAGAAACAAATAAAACGAATAATATTTAGAAAATAATGTGGATTGAAACTTTATTTTTCAACTGCATCAATATACTTTAAAATAAATTGTTTTTTTTATACTTCCTTAAGCGCCAGCAGATCAACCTACCCCAATATATTATTATGTCAAATTTTACCAATCGAATCAACCTTCGATTATTGTGATAAGGTTGAACATGTCTATTAAAGAAAGACATATTGAGGTGAGGTAGGTTAATGTGCTTGAGATGTGTACACTAGCAGGTTTATTTTGTATGTTAGCTAATTATAACCGATTTATATTCAAAATGATATAATTCTTACCTGAACACAATTACACAGGTATAATACATAGTCACGACTGAAGTAATTGTGGCAATTATCTGTGTTTAAGGAAATATTAAGACTTGGTTAAACAGCGGCGAATACCGAATACGAAATGAAACCTTTCGTCGCGCATACAAGTAAAAGTCAATCGACTTAAGGCTTCCCCACAAAACTGCGAAGCGATGCGATGCGATTTAATAATAGGCTAGTTGTCTAAAAAATGTAATTAGTCCGTCTTTTAGATTATTCAAAAATAAGGGACACGTATTATTTATTTGTAAATTAGACCAAAAATGACAAAGAATAGCCTATTAAAGTTACGTGTGACGTCACGATGCATGCCATTTTTCGCGCAGAGTGACGTCACAGGTAACTTAAATAGACTATTATCTTTGTTATTTTTTGTTTAATCGAAAAAAGAAAAACTACGAGTGTCCAATATTTTTTTTATAATCTAAAATACGGACTAAATAGAATATAATTATTTTGACCCTGGAAACTACCCTATTCTATTGTAACTGCATAAAAAAAAATTGTTCAGAGTTTCATAGGTCTGTCTCGGAGCGGACTGAAATGTTGTCACCAAATATGACGTCATATCGCAGAAATGCACGATGCGAATCAGATCGCAAATTTTTGCGATGCGATGCGAATTCGCTGTTTTGTGTGGGGACCCTAATAAAGTTTGTAAGTAAGATTCTCAGATTAAAGAAATAGGTAAGATTATAAAAAAATAGAACCTATTTTTTTATGTAGGCCAATAAATAAGAGATGTTTTTTTGCATTGTAAAATCATCAAATGAGTCCTTCCACCCCGGGCAGGGCGGGACGGACTGTCAGACTTGTACTGACTAAAATCCACGGTGTCCTTCAATAGGCCTTTATGTTCCGGGGACAGGAGGGACTTGTCGACTTTTAATGACTAAAATCCACGTTGTCCTTCAATCCTATATTTCAAATTGGGCACACACAGTGCGTCTTTATAGTGGGCCAAACATACGGTTTTTGATTCTCATTTAAAAATTTGATGCAGATGCAAACAACTATAGGGCATACAAATATTTTGTCAGTTGAGACATCGAACCCTTGAACGATTCGTAGAAAATAAAACAATTAAAAGTTAGGTAATAATTTAATAATTTCTATACATAGTTTAGTTTGGTATTATCTTGTGTTGGATGTATCATTCTACTTCTTGTTACAGTGGCCAGGTATCGCGCAGACTCGCGAGGCGTCCTAGTGCGGTTCGGATCCGTGAAATCAACTGCGTACAGACCGAATTTTGAACTGAAAACAAAGAAAAAATGTTAATTTCTTTCTAATTATGAACTGATTTCAACATCATGATCAACAAGCCTTTTACCAACTACTTTTTTTTTACGTGATTAAATCATCAAATTAGTTTTTCCATCCCAGGGCGAGACAGAAGAGGCTATCAGACTCGTACTGACTAAAATCCACGGTGTTCCTTCAATAGCCCTTTACGTTTTTTAATTGGTTCGCAATAACCTGATAAGACAGTCACGCGACCCTTGCAAGCCTTGGCACTCTATTGGGGCTCAATCAGATTGCTGACAGCTATTTTTGAGGTACACGAGGAATACGATGCCCCATTTAGGCCGAGACTCCACCAGAGCTGTGCGAGGCGAGACGTGTTTTGAACAACCAATAGAATTGCGTTATTGACACAGCTCCACTCCGGCAACGCAATTCTATTGGTTGTTCAAAACACGTCTCGACTCGCACAGCTTTGGTGGAGTCTCGGCCTTACCCGGCATGGTCCGTAATCGGACAACGAGCCACTTAACTTGTTGTTGTATGCTTCACCATATCGGCGTTACTTCCCGCCCAATCTGACACAGGAATCTCCCGAAACACCCGTGTCCGGAACTGCGTCATTTAATTTAACAGGAGACTTCGTGTAGTTTGTGCTGACCCCCATGGGTTAATATCAAATATCAGAATGGTCAAGTTGATATTGCTCTTGATACTGATCAAAATGAACATGGTCATGTAATTGTCTGAAACTCTCTATCATTCTACCACTCAAAGTTACTGCTCGGAACCAACCAGACGTGAGCCTGGCCGCTGCTGGCGTAAAACATTGTCGAGGTCGACGGCTAAATCCCTATTAAGCTGCTCCTAGATCCCTATCTAAGAGAAAGAGAGAGTTAAAAACTTACAAGTATCCGCCCATCCACTCGAAGTTATCCATCAGAGTCCAGGCGGTGTACCCTGTGATGTTGATGCCGTCGTGAATAGCCAGTAGAATCTGGAAAGTATACTTGCTATTTTACAAATGTCAAGTGCGTAGTGGTCACAATTGGTGTATTTGTATGACCAGATCCAGATGGTGGTAGGAGTACTTAAATGTGGCGGTTCGCGTTCGCGACCGGAGACCACGACAGGGGACCGGTAGTATCTGTGTCCTGTCTGTGTCTCGTTCGTGAGCTGCCGCTCATGCATTTCAATGTATGAGTATCAGTCGCGGTCTCCTATCGCGTTCTCTGATCGTTGTCTCCTGTCTCTGTCGCGGTCGCGAACCGCCACCTTAAGTGTCGTAGGAGGTAGTGGTCTGTAGTTTCTACCTTCTTACATGGAAAGAAGGCATGCTTTTTTACACAATGTAAATTAAAGGTCGTATTTTCCACTCATTTTGACTTACGCCACACCCTCAATCGGGAGATGCTCCGCAAGCAATAGTCTCTGGCGCTATGGACCGTTTTTGGCAGCCCCCTTCTGCTTGAACCGCGACGTCATCCAGCGTGACGTCGGGATTGAGAGCCTGAATGACTTTTTATGGCGTCTGGCGACGGGAATGGACGCGCGTGCCGACGCCTCAGCTTGACCCCGCGTCAAGCATCTGGTGCCCATCGGTTCCCCGTGACCTCCCTTATTCCCCCCATACGGGGGTGTAGTGATAAGAGCTAGCTGGTATTTAGTAATATTTAACCAGTTGATGACATCTTCACAGATCCTGCATTTTCTTGGTAGTGTTACCTGTTCCAAATAATCCCTGTAGTATTCGAGACGCTGCGTGTCCACGAGGTCGGCGTTTAGTGAGGGCACTCCGTTCTCCGTGATCACGATCTCCTTCACCTCGTACGTCGAGTTCAACCAGTTCAGCTGCTCGCGAAGACCATCGGGATATACCTGTCAATATTTAATTGCTTATTAGAAGATTTTGAAACTTCCCAGCACCTTGAGGACCTTTGCACCCTCTTTTGGATAAATTCCACCTCCTAGCAGTCCATATCTTACTATGACACCATAGAGGCATAGACCATCTGTAACCTGCAGTAATGGCTGAGCGATCTCAATGGCAGTAGGCCTCACCAAAGCCGCCTGCGGTTTTGAATGTGGTCCGGCTTTGCGCAGGAGTTCCAGTTATTTACAGCTGAGCTCGCTCCATCTTAGACCTCATCTTAGCTTCTGGGCAAGATTGTGGTCAAGAGCAATCCCATTTAAAAACAAAAAAAAAAACAAATAAAAGACGCTCACCGCAAACCAGTCAACCTCTGTGGCCTCCCAAGAAGGGTCCTTATCCATGATCGTGCTCAGTTCCTCTGAGCCTCCGAAGAACCATTTGCCTGCTGGTTCACCTGGTTTCGTCCGCCGTACCAGCCTAGTAGTGTAGTGGTTCAGCGCATAGTAGTCGTAAGTTCCTGAACGAAGTGAAATAAATTGTGATGAATGTAAACACACTATCAGCTCATGGCTTAATAATATCAGCAGCTCAGGTCGATCTTAAAAGCTAAGCCACGCTTGCTGAGGTTGTTCTGTAGATGGGTGGCCATTTATCGCAGTTTCCTCCGTTTCTCGGAAAGCATCTAAAGCTAGTAGTTTTTGGCAGTCGCTACTGTTGGTCAGAAGCTCGAAAGTTTGATAACCAGCCTTACCAAGGGGCATCCTATTACCCAGTTTTGTTGTAGAGGTCGCATAGGTAGTTCGTCCATGAAAAATACTGATATTCAGATGCCGGATGCATCTGAATATCAGTATTTTTAGGCCGACTGGACGAAAGCCGCTCAAAAAGTGATTGGGACATAAAAAAAATACAGTGGTAATTTTTTTTAATGAAACGCTTCTTACAGGAACTACTGTCAAAAATCTACAATTAACAGTTGGGAGTAATGAATGAATGAATGAACTCTTTATTTCTTCTTCAATAAAATACAAAAAATAGATACATTGCCCCACAAAACTGCTTACGCAGTTTAACTGTGAGATCAGTGAGTCTCTGTTACAATAATAATAATCACATTAAAAAGATTATAGCAATAAGATTATACCAACATTTTTATAATGTATCCAATAAATGTCTCTTTAGCAGGCGTGCAAATTTTTGTTTATTGTCTTGTTGTCTGATGACAGCAGGCAAAGTATTTAGTAGATAGGGAATGCGTTTTCTGTTCTATCACCATAGTAGTTACAAACCCTAGGTACATCATATTTACCTGCTCAGGGCCCCCGTAAGGTCTACTGGCGCCCGTGTGCAAAAAAGGATTTTGGCGCCCCTTATGGCATTTTGAATTATCTTTTTTTATGGTGGGTCGGTCAGTGGCGTCCTGGGGATGTAAAGCTTGCCGCTTTGGAACTTAAACAAAAAAAAATCATCAAGTCACACCCAGAGTTCCATCAAACTTCACACCCAGAGTTCCATACCATCTAAGAATTTTTATATACTAATAAAAATGTAACTAACATAAGAAGCATTTGCTATTGAAAAATAAGAATGAATTTCAAAAGCGAGAGCAAGAAAAGCGAATAGCAACCTTACTTGAAGCGCGAGCGAAGCGAGCGCGAAATTTTTTAGGTTTTTGGAATAGAACAAGGCAATTTTTCATAGAACAACGCAGTGAGCTCTAAAAGTTTAACCTTTCCATACTTCAAGTTTTAATCTAAAAGTGAGATCAAATATTTGTAGTCTTTAGTAGGTATTTAAACTTAATCCTATTTAATTAAGTTCTCAACTTTGGGATGGATTTGAAAAATTATTTTTGCTTTTTTTTTCTGTTCCCTTGGCTTTGGCGCCCCTAAAGGATGGCTTTGGTGCCCCTAAAGGATGGCGCCCGTGTGCATTGCACACATTGCACATATGGTAGCGGGGGCCCTGTACCTGCTGTCTTCGACCTGGTTGTATACCCACTATAAACCAATGAGTTACTGTCTCGACTGTCATGGCTATTGACCAATAGGATAATAAACACAATAACCTTAAAAACAATAACTTTACGTGTTTTCCGAGACACAGAGTATTCACGCTTTGGTAGATGGTTACCCCGTCCACAGACCAACCTCGGCAACCGCGCTAATTGTTCGTTTGTTATTATTTACTCTTGAGTTTATAAGGACGAAAAATCGTCTCTATCAATGTACCTCTAACGAGCTGTATTTCTTCGGGTGTGAAAGGCGGCAGTCTGGGTCGATTGTAGCCCTCTTTCATCGCGTTGTCATTCAATATTTTCTCCAGTTTACGAGGCCATCCACCTTCCTTGGAGTAGATGGCATGAGTGAATCGACCTGCCTTGAGAAAAAGAAAATGATGTTGCAAGCTTAGAACATACAAATTGTACACGTCACGTGCGTGTGCATGAAACAGAACAATGAAGGTTTCTGTTATGGATATAAGATTTATTCTTCTTGGATCCCTCTTTTATCCCAAAAACAAAATTGTCATAGTAGTTGAAACATAATATTAACAAGCACTTAAAAAGAAACATAGTTTTTGAAAATACCTCGGTAAAACCAAGTTTCGTTGAAAGTTTTGATTGAGTTTTGCAGCATTAAAAAATACTATCTTATTTAGGTATTATATATACAGGAATTGCCAGTCTTTGAAACGATTAACTTTAAGAAAAAGGTTTTAGGAACCTCAAGGGAAATACTGAAACTGTTGAGTTAAGTGATTGGCACAAATATTCATACCCAGTGATCAATAGTTAGATCAGTGACTTCCTGATCCTCCGGAGTGAATGGCTTGAACCAGAAGAACAGAGTTGCTAGAGACAGCTTACCTGAAAATCATTCATGGAAATTGTATGACTGCAAAGGGTTTAAATCTGTTTAGTTGATAACATAATCAGTCTATGGCATACTTCATACTTGGCTTGTGTTCCACCACTGAGACAGAAGCCAAGTATGAAGAGTCTTCCCAGAGGGCTTAGACAAAATGCGAAATGATTAAAATAAAAAAGAAACGCCATGTTTGAAGTAGAAACTATAGATTCTCTTTAATAGATTTTCGACGTTGTGCTCATAAGCATTAACTTGAAAATCTATTGAATACTACAGAGCGTTCGGATGTGTCGCTTAGCTATGCCAGCTGTATATTTGACGCTCAATACATTTATACCTAGCTCATTCACGAACATAAACGAATCATGAATACATTTTCGATGAATCTTCAATGATGGATCCTGTGTCAATGAGTCCTTAGTGTTATACTACATATCAGCAAGCGGGCCTGAGCCTGTAGCTAAACGGCAACTGACAATCGTTAACGTTCAGCTGTCGCTAATACATTTTCAACTTTATACCCCATCGCATAAAGTTGAAAATCTAGTAAAGACTGCTGAGCGATAGCAAACGAAAACGATCTGTAATCTTTGATAGTTTTTCAACTTTATGCAATGGGGTATTAAGTTGAAAATGTATTAGCGACTGTAGAACGTTAGCGAATGTCGCTTGCCATTTGGCTATAGGGCCTCACGTATTTGACGACATTCAAAAACCGTTCCTCAGGACCAAGACAAATGGCAAACAGTAAACGAAAAAATGGTATGTAGTCTTTAAAAGATTTTCAACCTTAAATTCTAGAGCTTATAGTTGAACATCTATTAAAGGTTTTCTCAAAAATATGTACTTACCATGATACTTATCCTTATAGAACTCTTCATAGACCCTGTAGGCCTTAGCATGAGCTATCAGCACATTCTTATTGCACAAGTACAGGCCCACCATGGGGTCATCGATGTAGGGAGCAGAAAAACTGTCATAGCCCCCATCACATATCCCCATGGGTTCGTTGAGGGTCAACCAGTACTTCACGCGGTCGCCGTAGAGGGAGAAGACCACGTTAGCGTAGTCTGCGAACCAGTCAGCTATGAGGGGGTTCGCCCAGCCACCTGCGATGCATAAAATTATCGTTATTATCAGCCGGAATATGTCCAATGCTGAACAAGACCTCACCTTTTTTTTTTTTTTTTTTTAGCGTGGTGAAATCATCAAATGAGTCTTCCAACCCCGGACAGGGCGGGAGTGACTGTCAGACTTCTACTGACTAAAATCCACGGTGTCCTTCAATAGCCCTTTATGTTTCGGGGTCACGGTAAGGAAATAATTCCGTGAACCCGGCAGGCTTTGGCCCTCTGAGACCCCGGCCCAGTCATTATGCTGACGCTCTTTGAGGCGCGCCTGGGACACAACGCGCCGTCGACCCGGGCATAGTCCATGGTCGGGCAGCGAGTTGCCCTTTACTCGCTGCCCGCATGCCAGCGCAAGACCTCCCCTTAGGCCCTAAATACAGGGTGAAACGCAACTGCAACTTCTAACCATAAAAAAAAAAAACAAAATGCCAAAGTCCTATTATTTGTTTATTTTACGTCACAAAAATGTGAAAAGTCATACTAGGGTTTCAGAACTGATGATATTCTATCTTACAAGCAGTAAATGAGATCACAGATTAGCATTGTCTTAACCATAAAACGACTAGATGAGGATTGTAATAGAGGATTATCTTGCTGTTATTGCATGATATAGCCTTATTATGACCGGAGCAATGTTTGCAAAAAAAAGCCTCTAAACAGTTCATCAACATCTCATAAATAACTTGTCTTTTTGCAACTACCTATGTTGAGAGGTGTCCAGTCTTTTTTTTTTCGTGGTGAAGTCATCAAATGAGTCCTCCCACCCCTTTTGTCAGACTTGTACTGACTAAAATCCAAGGTGTCCTTGAGTAGCCCTTTATGTTCCGGAGTCACGGTAAGGAAATAATCCCGTGACCCCGGCAGGCTAAGGCCCTCTTTTCTTTCTTTCTTAGTCTCTTTGAGGCGCGCGTGGGACTTAACGCGCCGTCGACCCATCGAAGATGATGTGGTTACAACAGGTTTTAGAATCAAAGAAAGCTCCATTCTGGCATGAACACCTATCCAAGACTGACATGGGAAAAAGTTGCTTTATCCTAAAGATCTATATGGTTTTTAGCGCTTTTACTCTCTTCAATGCCTACCTAGATCTTGCAAAGACTGCGGCAGATCGAAGTGGTATAAAGTGACCAGAGGCTGGATACCCTTCTCCAGTAGACCATCGATCAGGTTGTTGTAGTAGTTCTTGCCATCCTCACTGATGTAGTTGGAGAAACCAGTGGGGAGGAGACGAGGCCAAGAGATTGAAAATCTGGAATATGAAAAATAGATCTTGTAACTAAATGGAATTAGAGCTAATTTCGACTGTAGGAAAGTTCTATGTACAACATTTGAGCAGCACGATGAATTTGAATGAAATAAGTGAGTGTATTTAGAAGGATATACATTAACCTAATGGGCGTTTTTCCATTAGCCGGCACCGGCCTCAGCCGGTGCAGGGGAAGCAAAAATGTATGAAAATGTACGGCTCGCTTTTACACTTACCGGCGCCCCGGCGCCGGCGCCGGCCCGGCGTTCATACATTTTTGCCAGCGCCGCGGCCGTGTCGGCTAATGGAAAAACGCCCATTGGGTGACGTTCTTCATGTGCCATTTTGTAATTTAAGTGGAACAGCGCAGTGGCTGAAACATTGGCTGATGCACTGTGATGATTTCCGCATGATCCATTTTTCTACTACCTACTTGTAGTTATCCCTGGGTCTGGATGTATAATAAGTGAGTTTATAAATCTTTACAAACGCATCCACGATACAGAGAGCTTCTAGAAACTTGTCTACCCCTTCAAAGAACGATTTAAATCAGTATTGATTTACCTGTACATGTTGAGCCCCAACTCCTCACACATCTGGATGTCCCTCCTCCACAGGTGGTAGGAGTCGCACGCCACGTCTCCGTTGCTGCCATCTACCACCAGCTCGGGACGTTCATGTAGGAGCTTGTCCCATATGCTGAGGCCTTTATCTGGAATTTTAAGAGGAGGAGGCGATAAATAGACTGAAAGGGATTTGAAGGTAAATTGTATGAAGCCTTGCCAGTTGTTCTGGGTCTGTTTGTATGACAAATTATATTGATTTAGCTGGTTATAAAAAAAAAACACTTTTACACGTCAAACCAAATTTTTTAAAGCTAGATAAGGCCGGTGTTTCGTACTCTGAGAAGAAACAGCCGAAACAAACTTAGAGGTCACAGTCTCTTTTAAAGTCCAGACATTGTTTTGCTCACGTCATACGAGGACCATGTGGGTGTCTGAGATGGTATTTTGATGAAAGAACCACACAGATTTGAGAGGACCTGTCCAGTCAGTGCAAGTTTGTCAGTTATCGTGTAGCTCGACTCATAACTACAAGGAGCTCAACGACACGACGAACAATATTAAGGAAAGGACATTTGTTTAGGTCGCATGAAATTACTGAAACTGACATTCTTGTAAAGACAATTCTTATAAATACACAGCAAATATTATGTGAGTTGAAGCCCATCCGCGCGAGCGTTTTTTTGGGCGTTAAAAAAACGCTGAGTTTAAACAAAAAGGCAGCATTTCAAATCAAATGCAGTTCGACAAAAAGCCGCGTTTATAAAGCGCTGACGTGTGATCAGCAACATGGGAATGCATTTGGGCTATTTCCGGCGCTTTTTTAACGCCCAGAAAAAAACGGATAGAAGTCGTTTAAATGTGTGTATGAGTCTCTTACCACTGACATTCCAGGCACCTTCAACCTGGTATGCTGCTGAGGCCGCTCCGAACATGAACGAATGTGGAAACTTCAGCTGCTCCGCGCTCCATGACCCACAGATCAGAATGCTGGAAAACCATCAGATACAAATATTACATCCACTAGCACCTCTTTATTTTGTACTACGATTAATATTTTCCCAGAGGTATTAACAATTATAATAAAATACATAAATAGTTTAGCAACCTTCCCAGATAAAGCGCTGTTTAAACAATAAAGATTTTTATCTTTTTTTTTAATGTCTTAACAAACAAAATGTTATTTTCAACCGGTAACACGTTCTCATTTTTCTATTTAATTTTTTTTTTTGCTTACTATCATTGAAAAACATCTTATTATTGCTACAATGTGATCAGTGGGAATAAAATTCAACTTTAATATTGCGATCAAAGCAAAGAGATTTACCTAAATAAACCTATAGAGCGGGCATTGCGAAAATTGTCATACAAAATTGTTGATGCCGTGCGTCATAGCACTATGTAGCGTTGCATAGCAACGCGACTACTAGAGACTTTTTTCCTAGTGGTAAAAAGTTTTGGTTCACAACTTTCTTCGTGATGTACCGTCTATTGCTCGTATATGGTTTAATGTCTTTGGATCAAAGTCCTAAATGCTGCGCAAGGATCTTTTGGCGATCGATCCAAAAAAAAAAATTTTTACTCATAAAAATCGTTCCTCACGGTTCCATTTACTTCGGTTCCTAAAGTTTGTAGCATAACGTTGAATACCTTTTAATCTTCCTCAAGAATTAGGCTATCAAAAGCTAAAATAAAACCGGCCAAGTGCGTGTCGGGCCACGCACAGTGTAGGGTTCCGTAGTTGCCCATCAAAATACTTATGCGAACTAACTAAACTGATTCGCTGAATTTAATTTTAAAAAGAAGAACTTTCAAAATCGGTCCAGGAGGGTCCAGGGTCTTTGAGAAATCGGGGAAAATACATAAAAATTACGACGAATTTAGAACCTCCTCCTTTTTTTGAAGTTAGTTAAAAATAGTTGACGATAAAAACCTACATATCCCCAAAAAACATACCTATAAAAGCTCTAAAAATAAAGCTGACAAACTTACATTTGCAGTTGTTTCCGATACATTTTGTTTAGAAAATATGATATTCAAGTACATTTTATAAGTTGGTCGACTATTACTCGTAAAGTTGTAAAGAAGTAGGCTTTAGTCATGATAATTTTCTTTTAAACTTCGTTATATATCTTACTATTGTGAATTTTTTCACACCCCCAAACATAACTGTTTAGCTGGTAGAGGGGGGGGACACTCGAGTCGAGCAAAATTTAGCACTTTAAAGCTTAATATTTCACAAACTATTTTTTTTATCAAAAAATTGTTAATGGAAACTCGTCTGCCTAGCCTTTTCCCAACTATATTGGGGACGGCTTCCAGTCAAACCAGATTCAGCTGGATATCAGTATTTTACATGGAGCGACTGCCTGTCGGACCTCCACAACCCAGTAACTGGGTAATACGATACCCCTTGGTAAGACTGGTTGTCAGACTTTAGAGCTTCTGACTAACAGTAACGACTGTCAAAGATCTACAAATGACAGCCGGGACCAACGGCTTTACGTGCTTTCCGAGGCACGGAGGAAACCCGCTATGATAGACGGTCACCCATCCACAGACCAACCTCAGCAAGCGCGGCTTAACCCGGAAGATCGGCCTGTGCGGCTGTGATTATTTAGCCACGAGCTTGTTAATGGAAACTCACAGTACGCGAGAAAGAAAAAAAACATTCCCACTTCACGTGTACAGGAGGTACCCTAAAAAAAAATATTTTACTAGATTTTATTTTACCACTTTTTCGGCACAACAAATCCGTATATTTACACCAAATTACAGCTCTCTAGTACTGTGCGTCTCTGAGCTAAACTGCGGACAGGCGGACGGACATGGCGAAACGATAAGGGTTCCTTGTTGACTACGGAACCCTAAAAATCCGACAATTCCAGAGACTAAATGTAAAATGTTAAAAACAAACAAAAAAACCTAACTATAAAAGCGTTCCTTTGGGATAATTTCCAACATAATAGCGGGGCGAGTCGTAAGCACAAGTTTGTTGAATTTAATTGTATATGCTTGATTAAAAGTATAACTACAAGCACATAACTACTAGCTAAACCAATGTATTTGAGTCGTTTGCAGTTTTCAGCACCTGCAGTAGCAGCGCCAGCACAACACGCTGAACAGCTAAGAAGATGGGATGGCGCAAGGGTGTCGACACATGTTGCATCCCACACCAAAGAGCTACCCAGCTTCCAGTATTATGGTTACCAATTTTTTTACAGAAACGTGTTTTTTCAACAGTGGATCAGTATCAGTGGCGGATTAAGATTTTCCGAGGCCCTAAGCACAGAGCCTGTGTAGGCCCTCTATTGCTTAAATTGGGAAGGTAGAAAGTATAAAATGAAAGTTTCATCAAAATAGAAAGTGTAGTAGGTATAATTTAAAACTTAAAACATTTTTTTATCTTGCCTTATTCAGAGCAAACGCTCAGGGGGCAGCCACAGGGCTCTGCGAGGGTGACTAATTTCACCTTGTGATTTCGGAAATGTAAATTAATCTCGATCAAAATATGTAGGTAAAAAATGAAACGCCAGCAGAGGATGGAGGCCCCTGGAGAACAGGGGCCCCAAGCACGTGCTTGTAGTGCTTATACGTTAATCCGCCACTCATTAATAACAATACGCATTCACACTTTTTTAGTTACCTAACATAAATTTAGTTTGACGTAAAACTTACGTGAACACAAGTACACCAATATAACTCATTCTCACAACTGAATGGCCTGCCGTTAAAGTAATATTAAATGCACACCACATTGTATAATTATGTATATTATGTATTATGTATACATATACAGGGTATATTTTTATAATGTGCGAATATTGTTTTTTTCCTGTGTAATGTGTTTATAGAACACCATTTTAACCGACTTCAAAAAAAGGAGGAGGTTCTCAATTCGGTCGGTTTTTTTTTAGGTTTCATTTAAAAAAACATTTAAAAATTCTATCCGGCATTCTAAGAGAAATTCTAAATCTTTTCTAATCCTAAGATGGTCATTCCGATAACGGGGTCACGGGACTCGAGGGACTAATGAATTACCTGACCCCCGAACGTAAAGGGCATATTGAAGGACACCGTGGATTATAATTCTCCTGCCCTGTCCTGGGTGGGACTCATTTGATGATTTTGCCACAAAAAAAGATGCCATTCCAAAAAAAAATCACGTGCGCTGGGTGAAGCGAGAAACAACCTGTTTCTAAGTCGTTCTTGCGTTTCAGGGCCACGGTGTATAGAAACGTCGGTGCATTCGGGGAAAGAAGTATCACGTGTCACAAGCGCGTGACAAATGAAAATCAAAATAGTTTCAAAATGAAATGGAAAACTACGTAGGTAATTATTAATTTATCGTGATAAAATATCCGCACTACATAAAAAAATACCTGTTATTGTTTATAAGCAAGGTAATCTTAGGGAAATATGGAGTAAAACCACAACGAGAGTGTCAGTGCCTTTGATACTCGTTATTAATTAAATTACCTACTTGGTATGATATAGCCGAGTTTGTCGTGTGTACAGGATAGTGACGTACCTATGTAACAACATACGTCACTATCTTGTATGTATATAATAGCCTAATTGCTAAGGCATCTGCACTTATCTAAAAGACGCGGGTTCGAGGATTTTTGCTTTTCTCAAAATATATTTACAATATGCGACGCATGTTGTTACTGAGTATACATAATTAAAAATTTAAAAACTGCTGGTATCAATCTCATATTTTAATCTGAGGTTACAATATTAGGTCATCATCATCAGCCTATAATGTTCCCACTGCTGGGACACAGGCCTCCTGTCTGTGAGAGGGAGTAGGCCACCACGCGGGCCCAGTGCCGGTTGGCAGATGTCACATGTCTTCGAATTTTTGGTTCTAGGATTATGCCGGTTTCCTCACGATGTTTTCCTTCACCGTTTTGAGAGCAGTGGTGATGAAATAAATTACACAAAGTAAAGCGCCATTTAGACGGGGAGAGTTTCTCGAACGTTACCGTTCGAGAATGTCTAAGCAATAATCGCAAGCAATAATCGCCATAACATAATCGTATCAAACTGTTTACACACAGGCAAGAACTAAAATCTCGTATACGATTATATCATACGAGATTCGCATATGACATTATCGTAGGCGATAATGTCTATGTTTGTTTACACGGCGATATTATTGTAAGAAGATTGTCGCATACGAGAAACTCGACTTGTCTAAACACGATCTCGTATGACATTTTTTCTCGTTCATACGAGTATCGTACAAATCAGTTTGAACCGTTTTGTTTTGTTATGTCACTCATGTTAGCAACTGTCATAAAAACTCGAAATGCGATTATTGCTTTGACGTTCTGTTTAGACGGACACTTTCCCTTACGAGATATCTTCCTATTCGAGGCGATTATCTCCCAAGTCAACGGGCGATGTTTAAGCGCCATTTAGACGGGAAGAGTTTCTCGAACGTTTCCGTTCGATAATGTCTAAGCAATAATCGCAAGCAATAATCGCCATAACATAATCGTATCAAACTGTTTACACACAGGCAAGAACTAAAATCTCGTATACGATTATATCATACGAGATTCGCATATGACATTATCGTAGGCGATAATGTCTTTGTTTGTTTACACGGCAAAATTATTGAAGGAAGATTCTCGCATACGAGAAACTCGACTCGTCTAAACACATTCTCGTATAACATTTCTTCTCGTTCATACGATTATCGTACAAATCAGTTTGAACCGTTTTGTTTTGTTAAGCGCCATTTAGATGGGGAGAGTTTCTCGAACGTTTCCATTCGATAATGTCTAAGCAATTATCGCAAGCAATAATCGCCATAACATAATCGTGTCAAACTGTTTACACACAGGCAAGAACTAAAATCTCGTATACGATTATATCATACGAGATTCGCATATGACATTATCGTAGGCGATAATGTCTTTGTTTGTTTACACGGCGATATTATTGTAAGAAGATTATCGCATACGAGAAACTCGACTTGTCTAAACACGATCTCGTATGACATTTTTTCTCGTTCATACGAGTATCGTACAAATCAGTTTGAACCGTTTTGTTTTGTTATGTCACTCATGTTAGCAATTGTCTATGACAGTTGCTAACATGAGTGACATGAGTGACAGTCTGTCATAAAAACTCGAAATGCGATTATTGCTTTGACGTTCTGTTTAGATGGACACGAGAAATCTTCCTATTCGAGGCGATTATCGCCCAAGTCAACGGGCGATGTTTAGACGAAGACAATATTTAATATTCCTTCGATTATCGTATGTTCGAGTCGTGAAACTCTCCCCGTCTAAATGGCCCTTTATGTCACTCATGTTAGCAACTGTCAATGACAGTTGCTAACATGAGTGACATGAGTGACAGTCTGTCATAAAAACTCGAAATGCGATTATTGCTTTGACGTTCTGTTTAGATGGACACGAGAAATCTTCCTATTCGAGGCGATTATCGCCCAAGTCAACGGGCGATGTTTAGACGAAGACAATATTTAATATTCCTTCGATTATCGTATGTTCGAGTCGTGAAACTCTCCCCGTCTAAATGGCCCTTAATGCGCCTGGCGGGGTTCGAACTCGACCGATACCACTGGGCCACCACTGCTCTCTCTCTATAATAGGTATTGGTTAATATTTGTTAGAGGTTACCGCAACTTTTACCAGCATTTAGACGGTGAATTCTATTTTTTACCGGATACTTCAGCAGTTTTCCGACCCCAGAACCTGGGAGTAGGTAATTCTGTACCCAAAACCGGTGGGGGAAAATGGTTACGTACAATCGACAAAGTGGAATTATGACCCACCATACGCTTATTTTCCTACAGCCATTCAAACACAATGGGGAAGGCAACTGATGGGGAACTAATGGCGCTAGCATAGCTAGTTACTGCTCCCAGCATCGTCATTGGTTCAAATCTTACAGCTACCTACTTCAAAATAATAATATCTCATTGGTCGGATTAGGACCTAGCTACGGTGGCGCCATCTACAATTAGCTTTGACCGGCCTTGCCCATTAGGTCCACATTCGCGTAAACATACATATCCATGGTAACGACGGTAACGACTTTGATCTTAGTCAATTTGACGGATTCAAATGATTTATTGTCATGATTCCACTTTGTCGATTGTACAATCGACAAATTGGAATCGACTCCTTTTTATAAGCAGAGTGAATAGATTACTTCTAGGCAAGCGTGCTTCACCGTCAACCTAATCTTCACTTAATCAGGCGAAATAGTCGTCAAACGATAGTGTTTCGGTAAAAAAAAAGAAATAGATCACAATAATTATGTAGTAAGTACATTCATGGTAATAAAGAGAAGATTATGAGCCGAGTGCTTTATTAGATTTCTCGAAACTGAAACAATGTTGACTTAGGTAAGAATTTTAGGTGATAGGTATAAAAATATCTTAATTTATTGTCAAATGAACTTGGTTCTTAGCGCTTGAGATTAAGATAAGAATACCACCTTGATGAGTGATGAACTTGATGATAATATAATCTTGTTAATATCAGTCATTCATTATCTTTATATCCTAATCCTAACTGACAACAGCTATTCGTGCTGCGCTCTTTCTGTCGCTTAGAACTGCCATTTGCTAGACCGAGACAATGCGATAGCACGCGGCCGCCTTTAAGATTCCGCCGCGTGCGATCGCATTGTGCTTTCTGTCTCGGTCTAGCAAATGGCAGTTCTAAGCGACAGAAAGAGAAAGGGCGACGGAAAAAGCCGATTCCGCGTCGTTAGATGTGGGAGCACCCTAAGGCAAACGGCGCCGCACCGTAGACATGGGTGCTGTTACTGTTTTATGCAATTAGCACCACAAACTACATAAAGATACATTAGCACTGTTTAAAATAAAGATTATTTTTAATCTTTAGTGGTCCTGCGGATTGTGTCGTAAACCTGCAAAAAATTTAATCGAATTATATAGTAATATAACCATGAAATAACTTATTCGATTCTAGGTAGAATAAGGATAGAATGGTCAGTACCGGCGTTAGGGCAAGGCGCGGTTAGGCGACCGCCCAGGGCGCCGCAGGCCTACTTTCTCGTAGATTTCCCAATTTCTCTCATCCCGTTTTTAGGGGATAAACGCAAAGCCCGTCTAAAGAAAACACAAAACGCCATCTATTGCAACGCATTGCAAACATGCACAAATGCATAACAGAGAGTCACGTTAGTTTCTTTTAATAAATGGTAATTTCATTAAATCCTTTTCCTTTTTTCATATGGTTTTGTTTTGTAGTCAGGGGGCGCCGTAGAAAATCTCGCCCAGGGCGCTGGTAGTGCTAAAACCGGCACTGAGAATGGTCAATGGTCTGGAGTGCCTGTGTTCCTTTATTCCCATCTGATACCTCTGAGCCTGCCACCGGGATGCTGGTTGTCACCAATAAGTGTCGTTTACCACCCTAGTGGTCAATGTACCAGTACCTACTTAGATTCCGCTCCTTCGTTATAGGTTATAGTACACTAGTACAGTTTTATTCGCAATTCGTATTGAACATTATCAGTAGAAATTGAAATCAGCCACAACCCCTGTAAACTCGAAGGTCGTGGTTGGGAATTTAGGGGTAGGAGAAACATTGTGGGAAGTTCCTCACTACCCCACGTTGAAAAGGAAGGTACCTTCCGACCAGACGGGTGTTGTGTCTGGTGGGCTTTCGGCACAACATTCATAGTCAGAATATTCTGTATGTCTTCTAAATTCGCTGTTTTGATTGCGCGATGTAAACATCTTAGTTTCTTCGTTGCTTCGTAGATGGCGCTAGTGTACTTTTTGTAGGAGATTATGTACGCTAAATCACTCCCCTCCGGAGACCGGAAGTCGATAGTGGTAAAGTCCAAGCCGTAAGTAGTTGCCGTAGATGCCGCAATGTTCACAGTGAGTTGGAACAGTTTGATGCGGTGAAGTGTTGCCGCAGGGTGCACGGTGAGTCGGAACAGGCTGCTGCGGTATCATAGATAGAATATTCTGACACAATACCGGTCTGGTCGGAAGGTACCTTCCTTTTCACCGGGTAGCGAGGAGCGTTCCATTGTGTTCCTCCTACCCCCAAAGGAATAAAATGTCCAATAGTTATGAAATAATTTCCTATGTTTTGGGACATAGCAGATAGATGGAGGCCACAAACAGATCCAGTATTATAATTCCTATTTTAAAACCAAGTTGTAGAGGTAGTAGCAGAGTAAAATACATAAAATAAAAATACTAAAATTGTTTACGTTCACTTATTTTTATTTCGCTTTGGTGTTTTCTGGAAAAACTGTTGTATCTGTTCATTCCAGTTGTCTGAACTTGTCGGCGTTGAACCGATACTTGCGGGATTGAAGACGAATGACGAGCTAGATGGGGCCAGATGTTGCAACTCCATTTCAGACACTAGACAAAATATCTTATTTTTCGCCACAGCTTGAGTGTATGGCGGTAACTTCTTAACAGTATCTGAGATGCTTAGAAAAAAGTGATCTAATTCGTCATGTCCTCGGATTGATCGTAGCCTCTGTTCCTCCAATAATTTTGGTTTTAATTCAGCAGGTCTTGATTTAACTGCTTTTCTCTTTAATGATTTTCGTTTCTTGTTGTAATTACTTTCTTTTGAGTCATTTTGTGGAACTTCATCTGCACTGGTAGCATCACTTATATCAACAGGATATATGGGAGTTGCTTTGTCCTCAATTACATTTTTGGGCTGATCTGAACCGCTGTTTTCTGCATCATTGTTATCTGTACTATCAGATGATTCATCTTCACTTGTAATTTCAACATAATCTTTTTTCTTTTTTTCTAGTATGAAGGGAGCTACGAATGCCATTTCATTTTCATATTTCCATGGTTTTATATTTTTGGCTGCCTTTTCGCTTATTCCTTTTCTTTTATTTAAAGCTCTCCTGTATGCATCTCTTAGGCATTGCCACCTTTTCTTACAAGCAACCGCTGGAAAATGAAGTTTCAAAATAGTTAGTGTATAACAGGTATTTGATTTGTAGAATTAGGGTGGTAAAAATTACAATACTTTTAAATGTCGTTAAAAAAAGATATTGAATTAGGTATGTCACAGTCCTTATTTAATTGGCAAATTTTATTTTAAAACATATTGCAGTAATCTCAGATCAAAGAAATAGGCAGATAAAGCGCTCAGAACACGCGAGTTGTTCCACCAAAGTTAATACAAAATCAAAATCGAATACAAAGTCACGACAGTACCAAGCTACGCGTCGTACCAAGCTGCGCGTCGTTGTTGTTGTTTGCCGTCACGTGTCTTTAACCATTATAAAAAAATGTTCTCAAAAACAAAGAAAACACTATGGAATGTAATTCGATTTGATTTTGTATTAACTTTGGTGGACCCACTCGCGTGTTCTGAGCGTTCTATCTGCCTGTTTCTTTGATTTGATTTGAGGCAGTAATGTAATGTTCTTACATAATACTTATCTAAAGCCTAAAAATACATAAGTCTTTTTTTTATTTACGCGAAAGTTTCAATCACGTCATAATGACTGAACGGATCTCTATGAAAATTGGCTCACAGACGGACTCACCACTTAAGTAAGTCCGTTCAATAAGCCCTTTCCTACACTAGACGACGCAAGTCTCCGATACCTTACGACTTTGGTATCCATTAACGTGAGCCTATGTACGAAGTACGAACTTTTATGGATTTGTACATACCTGTTACGAGTCGCCTGGGGCCTGGATACTAATGTTGTGAGGTATCGGAGACTTATTTACGTCGCGTTATGTACGAAGGGGCTTATTTTATTGAACGGACTACTTTTACTGGCCTGTTGGTCTAGTAGTTAGTGGCCCTGACTGCTATGCCGGAGGTCGTGGATTCGATTCCCACACAGGACAAATGTTTGTGTAACGAGCTCGATCATTTGTTCTGTGTCTGGGTGTAATTTATCTATCATATTTATTTATTTAGAAATAATTATGTAAGTATGTTTATCAGCTGTCTAGTACCCATAGCACAAGCTCTGCTTAGCTTGGGACTAGATGGCGTTGTGTGATCGTTGTGGAATATTATTATCGGAGCCAATTTTCATCGAGATCCGTTCAGCCACACACAAATTATCATCCCGGTAGGTATGACATTCTCATGGGATAAATACTTCTCTTCGTGTTACACGCGGGTAGGGTGGCCAGGTTTTACAACCGAAACGCCAGACAGGTAATCTGTGATTTGGGTGAAAAGCCCGGACCGTTTTAATTTTATTTTATTAGTCCTAGACTCCTAGTATAACACCACATTTTTTACAATAAAAGAAAGTGTACGTTAAACAAGCCAAAGATCAACAATAAAGCCGGACAGGCCGGACACGGTCTTATTTGGCCGGACCCAAAAAAAAGTCTGAATGTGTCCGGCTTCAACTGGACGTCTGGCAACGCTACAAGCGGGCGAGCGAAGCCTAGCTATCAATAGCTAGTACATAAATAGGAATATAACACTTACCGGATTCTCCTACGTTCTCGCCAATTTCCGACCAAGCCGTTTCTTTCTTGTTAGTATCCATATATTTCGGATGTTTTAAATTATATATAAATTCGTATTTGCGCACCATTTCAATCAGTTTTTCGTCCTCCATTTTAAAAATAGAACGTGCGTTTTATTGAACTGATGGTAACAAACTGGCAACAGGTTTCATAGCGGGGATAGTGTAGAACGGTGATCATACGCGGTTATGACCCGTAAAACGATGACTCTACGAGTTATAACCGCGTATGCTAACCGTTGAGCCAAATGCGCGCGCCGGCCGCTGTCTGGCAACGTCGCGTGCAGCGGTTCCGAGTGTAATCGGGCATTGATTGGTATTATTGCGTTGTTTTCTCTGTCTACGGCGGGCACCGGCCTTTCTCGCATAAAATAAAATTGTTGCCGCTCCGTGCACGGTACGCGACGTGACGGTCTGGGTCGGTAACGGCACGGTCATAATTTGATGCCTTTTGCTACGGCAAAGACTAAAATGCAGAATTCTGTTATGATTTTTACAATAAAATGTTCATCTCTTCCCTAATAACTTTTAAAATTCTCATAACTCTTATTATGTAGGTATAGGCTACACAAAATAAATGTCGTTGGAATTCTTGGAATGGCTTTTTGTTCGTCCATTGGAGCGGTTTGCGACTTTAAATAAATTAAGTAGGTACCTACACATAGTCGCATGACCTAGCCCATGCCTATGACCTAGTTTGACTTTTATTGGCTTCCAAGATGATCACCAAAAAGATGTAACTGACTTCAAAAACAACCATTTTTGGAACGAAGTTCCTTATTTTTATTTTATTTTACCCTTCTTAGTTTAAATAGTTTTAAATATTCAAATCAAATTCTTGTAAAATACATAATTTTATTACAGGTGCACTAGAATTTTGTAATCCGCAGTATACCTAAATACCTAAGCTAAAAATGTTCATAAAATAAAAACTATTGCATCCACAAAATTACATTTATGGGACCCAAATAACAGGTCTACTAGAGTACAATCGACAAAGAAAAAAAATCAAATACGTTACCATGGATTCCATGGATTTATATTAATGTTCACGCGAATTTTGACCTAATTGTATTTCAAAGTCAATAAGAAAATAAGCTTATGACACATGGGTCAAGATTCAACTTTGTCGATTGTACATCGAAACAAAAAAGAATCACCAGACAGAAACCTCGGAGTAATCGGTGTAGACTGTAGACAATGTAGTAAATGTTTAGATCTTTGTTTATTTTTCAAAACCACTTGTCCTATTTTGATAAAATATAAATCATGGGTCCATTTGGGCAAGTGTTTAAAAAAAAAGAGTTATATTATTGTTGTTACATTTCTCGAAATGACAAAAAATAGATCATTGGTTCGTAACTCATTGTTATTTAATTCCGATTAAGTAACTTGTTTGCAGATAATTCAATTGAGTTTTTTTGTTGTATGAGACTCATAATTCAGTTGTGAGAATGAGTTATATCAGTGTGGTTGTTTTCAGGTACGTTTTAAATCATAGTTATCTTAATCTCCGTGCGGTTTATTAATGAAGCTAGCTTTTGCCCGCGACTCTGTATGCGTTAAATTTAGCATCATCCAAAATCAAAATCAAAGCATTTATTTCAAGTACATATCTATACAACGTGTAACGTTAAATGCGCAAAACCTCTCGTAGGGTAACGTAAGGGTGCTCCCACATCTATCGACGCGGAATCGGCTTTTTCCGTCGCCCTTTCTCTTTCTGTCGCTTAGAACTGCCATTTGCTAGACCGAGACAATTAGTCGGACAATTTTTTCAATTGGTTACGTCCTGTCTAGCTTAGCCACAGCTTAGCATACCTACTTTGTGTGTAAATTGTTAATATTTGTGTGCATTTTACATGAAGTAATACTGACTATCTTACCTCCAAAACAGTACTGAGTAATACCAACTAGACATTAAAAAAAAACATAAAAATTTAGTAATTCTTAAAAGATATCCGGATGGTGGGATTACAACGAGATAAAATCTTTATTGTTTTGATAAGGAATGATCTAGAAAGATTGCTCAAATGCTCACCTACCAATTTGATTAATGTTGCACCTAGGTAATTAGGTACAATCGACCAAGCGGAATTATGACCCACCTTATGCTTATTTTCCCAGAGACATTCAAATACAATTAGGTCCACATTCGCGTAAACATACATATCCATGGTAACAACTTTGATCTTTGTCAATTTGACAGATTCAAACGATTTATTGTCAAAATGGGTCATGATTCCACTTTGTCGACTGTACTGTACATACGTACGATGCACATTTACGAGAAAATGTAATTGAAATAGGTACACAACCTATTAATAAAATTGCCCCGTTTCGATTTGCACACATTTTAGATACAACCACAATACAACAACAAAACAACTATTTGAAGCGGCTTTTATGGGTATGTAAGTACCTATACGAAAAATAATCCAATTATAGGTATGTACACCCTTCGATCATTAATTTAATGATCGGGGTACAACGTAAAAAAAGGTCGCCTAGTCTATTCCCAAATATTATATTGAGCTTGACTTCATACAAATTCAACTGAATATATCAGTACCTATTTTACATGGATCGACTGCTTATCTGTGGTGTCGCGTCGTTGTCAGACACACTGCTGAATGTTTGTGGGTCAATCTTCAAAGTTGAGGCATCCGTTGAGGATAATGACGCTCGATACTTTTACTATTAGTGCAACCATCGACTGACAAAAAACAAAAATATAAATTATTTTAATTTCATTTAAGGCTTCCGTCTTCTTTTGCACAAAATTGAATCGCGTTCGGCCAGTCGATCGTACGTCAAATTTCGGGCTCCCTTCCCGCAATCCCCCGCATACATCCTGCCCACTGAATTATTATAAAACAATTTTGATACGGTAAGAACATTGCTCAACTAAGGATTATTTAAAAGGAGTTATAGAAATTTTTGCTTCATAAGGAGTTTTAATATGACTTGGTTTCAGGGTTGGAAATAAAAACAGTTTTTTTTCAAATTTATAAAACAAACAGTTCAAAATGTTTTAAATAAGTTTTTTTTTTTTAGTTTCTGGTTATTTTTTAAATTAATTTCACCTTGTTTGTTGATGTCTAAACGTATAAATCAGTTATGTTTCATTTCTAGACTATATTTTTTCAAATTTACCCTTTGAAATGATTTTTTACGAAAAAAGATCAATGGAATAACATGTGATCTAAAAATTTTAAGCATTATTTCATTTATTATAGTGTCAATAAAAGTTAAAAATATGACATAACAATGGCATTAAACTCGAAAGGTTTTATGTCAAACTATTTAGACTCCTGAATATTAATTTATTTACATTTTAATATGCATTCATCTGCCTTAAAAAGTAGTTGAAACGGGTAATAAAAAACACTGTTTAATTTCAAACTGTTTTAAACAGGTGTTTTAAAACAACTTGTTTTAATTATGCCAACCCTGCTTGGTTTGTAATAATACGAGTATCACACAAGTGTTTTAATACTATTTAAATACTCTCATAGGTTAAATTCTGTTAGGTTTAATTTGTTAAACACAATCGTGTTTAACTAATTAAACCTAAAAAAAGGTCAGTGCAGCAGTCATGTTGGCAAAGGAAGATGCGGGACGCGTGAGAGAGAGGACAGCGTAAACCTTACATCCCAGCCGCAGTGGTTAACCCAGAACGTAAAAGGCTATTAAATACCGCCGTGAATTTAAGTCAGTACAAGTGTGACAGTATCTCCCGCTTGGCCTGGGGAGGACTCATTTGATGATTTTATCATGAAAAAAAAAGGCATGGGCCATGCCCGGGTCGACAGCGCGTTGTGTTCTACGAGCGCCTCAAATAGCGTCAGCATGATGACGGGGTCCCCCTCTAGAGGGCTAAAGCCTGCTGGCGTCCTGGTACTCATTACCGTGACCCCGGAACATAAAGGGCTATTTGAAGGACACCGTGGATTTTAGTCAGTACAAATCTGACAGTCCCATCCAAGGACTGCACTCCTTGTCATAGGCACAGTCCATTACCACCGGGAGACAGAGAAACCAACGGTTTTGTTACTTGCTGGATTTTAATGAAGGAGCAATGTTAGCGAACGTGAATGTGAGAAAAACAAAGTAAATTTTAAATGTCAATAAGGTCGAAAATCATTTGAACCTGTTTTTTTAAATTGCTTAACGATAGCAAGTTAAAAAACAGCTTCAAGCGATTTTCGACCTTATTGACATTTAAAATTTAGTTTGTTTTTTCTCACTTTCACGATCGCTAACATTGCTCCTTCATTAAAATCCGGTGTTTGCATAAATGTCAGTAAGGCCGAAAATAGTTTGAACATGTTTTTTAAATTGCTTAACGATAGCAAGTTAAAAAAAACAGCTTCAAGCGATTTTCGCCCTTATTGACATTTAAAATTTAGTTTGTTTTTTCTCACTTTCACGTTCTCTAACATTGCTCCTTCATTAAAATCCGGTTTTTGCATAAATGTCAATAAGGTCGAAAATCGCTTGAAGCTGTTTTTTAACTTGCTATCGTTAAGCAATTTAATTTTAAGGCCGAGTTTAATTTTGATATTTAAATGGGACCAACTTTCAGATAAACTCTGTCCAACAAAAAAAAAGATTTTTTGATATTGGACCACCTTAGAGAAAGTAAAGAATGGTCATAAATAAAAAAAAAATATATATATACATGTCGAATTGAGAACCTCCTCCTTTTTTTCCGTCGGTTAAAAAATATATTTTAACATAATAAAGTAGAGCAACCTGAGATGCGTAACTGCGCGTCATCACCGTTAGAGCGAGAGAAGGTGCGAGCGAGAGGGACCAACAAAAATTCGTCGTGGACCTCACGTCCGATCGCTCCGGCCGTCCACCGGCCACTAAGGAATTTCTCTTGCAATTCTCGTTTATAAACACTTTTTGAGAGGTTATTTGAGATATTTTTTATTGTTGAAAAAAAGCGCTTTAGGTACAATTTTTTTTTTGAATTTGCTTTATTGATCTGTTGACATCAAGATAATGTAATGTTACATACCTACGATGCATAGTTCCTATGAAAAAAAACCATTTATTAAGAGATGAAATCCGAGAACTTTGATGATGTTCTGCCATCTTAATTTAGAAAATGAAAGATAAATATAAAAAACTAATCAGCGCAGTTTGAAGACGAGGATATTGCGGTCATTATGCGCTGATCAGATTTTTAAATGAATTCTTCATTGTCTCAGATTGAGTGCACCAACGTAACTCGAAATGACGTCGGGCAGGAAAGAGCTGTTTTGAACGCTTGATTTACCTAATATAATCTACTTAAATCAACTTTAAAAAAATAACTAGCTGTTACTTATATTATGGTTATTTATGTGCAATAATAATATTTCAAGCTATTGCACTATTTTGTTCAAAAATCACAAAGAAAGTTACGCAAATAATTCGGCGCGCGTGAATTTTACAAGACCTGCCCCTTGATAAAATATGTACTTAATCAATTTTATATTTTTAAAATAATAGTTATTTGTGCAACAAGAGAGCAAAGTCGTTTTTTGCTGCGAGTGCTGATTTTGAATCTTGAGCAAGCGAAGGATTCAAGAATTGAATCACGAGCGTAGCGAGTGATTCTAAAGTTGAATCCTGAGTGTAACGAGAGATTCAAAGGCACGAGATGCAAAAAACTTTGCTCTCGTGTAACACACATAACTTTTGGGTAGTTCTTCGGAGACAAAATTTTCGATGTCTGTGGGTATATTTCTGTAACCAACTAACCAAACGGCATGTAATATTTTTTTCTGTACAGTTTAGCTTTAGCTCTACCTGGGACAAATTACATTTTTTTAATATTAGATATCTAGACACAAAATAAAAATTTTTGAAGTCTGTTCTCCTGATTCATATAGGGCGTCCGTTTCCCATTTTCCGGAACAAAATGGTCGATGTTGCATTTTCCTTTTGATTCATCAATATAAATTAAAGTTATATCGAAAGACAATTAATTGACCTCTTACAAAAAAAATACATATTAGATATAACTACGTTAGTGTGTTTTTAATTAAGTAAATAAGAAGTGTCCGGCGTATAATACTGATTCATGTGGAGTAAGCTTCGCTTGACTATACTTGGTCGAGGAATAATGATGAGAGTCTGGGATCCCACGTGGAGGGAAACCTGTCGTACAACGGACGTGCTAGAAGGCGGACGTGAGGCTGGTTGGCTTAGAACCTGGTGAAACAAAGGTAAATGTCTGATTCATCTGTGTTTGGTTTAGGTACCTTGCTGATTACAATGCCTAATTTATTATTTTTATTTTGCTGTTTTAAAACTTTAATCTGAGTTTCGTATGATGCTTTTGGGTTACAGATTCGTGTAGAAAAATGATAATACTGAAGTCTGTATGAATGATGAGTTATGCATGAGTTTAGGCAAAATCATGATTCATCTGTGCCTGATTCAAATGTTCAAAACCCCATATGAATCTGAAAATAAATTAGTTTTCCTCTTTTCCAGCCAGAAAGGAGCACTTTTGTTACGTTATTTTACTTTTCCATGTCAGTAGAGTGTGTGTGAGATAATTTTGACATTATTCTTCGGTATTTATTCATAAGTCAAACTCTATCTATTTTATTTTATTTTAAATTGCTGTTCACAACAATGCCACTATCAATAGTAGAAAAGATGGAAAAAATATATCTATGAGAAAAAGAGACTCACAGAACATACGAATTTTTCATCCTTCTAAGATGGAAAATAAGAAAAGATCCAGACAAGTATGCTGCGTGGAAATTAAAAAATGAAAGAATTATATTTGTTTTTGTTTAAAAATATAAGTAAACAGAGAGAATATTATAACGTAGCATTAAAATAACTATCTAGTACCTATTTATAACAAAATTCTCGCTTTTATGTAAGTATTTATTTCTGTAATAATTGTTAGTTTAAAAACAAGAATTTTATTGTTGAATTGACCAGATTTTTTCCTTGATAATACGATCACTGTTAATAAATTAATTGTTTTATAAAAAAATATTATTGTTGCTATTATATTATTATTATTTTCTTAATACAAAACCCAAGAACTACCCTTTTCACTTCAGCAGCGAGAACACTTTAGGAGATAAAATAATAAATAGGAATGGATTAAAATAACTTTTTTTTAAAAGTAGCTTTCAACAATAAGTAAATACTCCGCATTGTAGATAATCGTCTCGTCTGTGATAAATCTAAAAAATAAGATAGCAACACGGAACACCGTCTCCGAAAAACTGCTTGCGCCCTTTGTTAAGTCTCCATTCATTGAAGACATGGTATGGTTTCAGATATTTAGTTAGAGTTAGGAAATTTAATTCTGCATTAATAATTTGTTGTTTTAAATGGTTATGTTAAAATAAGTACTGTTCTCGTCGCTAGTTTTACGCATATTTTTTTTTAACTTATTCAACTCTTTACGCCAAGCATGAAATTTTATTCCCGCTCTTTTATTTTTAAATTAAGGCGTGTTCGGAAATAGCACCCCTAATATTTTATTATTCAAAATATTTATTAACATAAATTGAAGCTAGAAATAAATATTTACAGTAAATGCTTGTTTTCATTTAAATACAGCAGCAATAAGTTAAAAATTCAATAAAATACATTCGAAGACATTATTATCGTTTTGCATTTCTTTGGTTAGTACAAATTTCCGAACGTGTTTGTCTTTGAGACCAAATTCGAAATCGGAACTTCGAAAGGGCTGGTGTTTGTCTCTCTCTCTTTCTATTGGCGGGAAAGAGATAGAGTGTTAATGTTTCGAATTGTATGATTAACTCAAGGCTGAATTTTTAAAACAAAAATTAAAAAGCTACTTTGTCTCACTAGTGAGCAAAATCGCATTTTGCTCACTGATTTCAGGCAGCAAAACCAACATGTTTGAGCTACTGAAGTGAAATAGTTATTTGTTATACAAGAGTGCAAAGTTGCTTTTTAAACGCGTGCTCAATTTTGATGACCGAGCAAGCGAATGATTCTAAAATTGAATCACGAGTGCAACGAGTGATTCAAAAATTAGAATCATGAGCGGTAGCGAGGGAATCAAAAGAGCACAAGGTGAAAAATCTTTGCACTCGAGTGCAACACGTAACTTTTCATCCCACCTCAGCGAGGAAATGAGTAGATGCAAAAAAAGTTTAGTAATAACTACTTACTACGTTATTATACCTAGGTAAGTATTACAGAAAATAAAATATAGTTTAGTATGTTTTTAAGTTTCTTATTTTTATCTTGGTTTTTCTTAACAAGAAGTAGGACGTGAAAAGAAAACCGCAAAAGAAAAGTTCTGAGTCAAGAAGGTTCCGAGTCTGAGATTTTATTTTTTATTATGTCTGTGTGTGTGTCCATTTAAAATAAATGTTTTTTATTCTATTCTATTCTTTTTAGATTGTAATAAATTAATTGTAGATTACGCACCAAAGGATTCTGGTTCGGGATTCAAGTTAGCCCAATGGGCACCACAACAAGCGATCAGCTGTAGGGGTCAGCAGCCGCCTTTACTGGTACAACTCTTTAGTGCACGTGCATGTTCCAAATTCAATTCACTTTATCCACTAGAGGATAAAAACGGCTTTTACGCTCAGATATCGAAGAGGAAAAATAGCCTTTCCGAGATGGGGGGATGAAAAATAAATTCTATTTTTGAAATTTGATGTGGTACGACAACCTTCGAACGTGAAATGGGCACCACAATAAGCGATCAGCTGTAGGGGTCAGCGGGCGCATTACTGGTACAACTCATTATTGCACACGATGTTCTAAATTCAATTTACTTTATTCACTAGAGGATAAAAACGGCTTTTACGCTCAGATATCGAAGAGAAAAAATAGTCTTTCCGAGGTGGGGGGATGAAAAATAATTTATATTTTTGTTTTTTGTCAATGGATGGTTGCACTAGTAATAAAAGTATCGGGCGTCTTTATCCTCAACCAACGACTCAAC
Organism: Agrotis segetum; assembly: GCA_036375495.1. Lineage (NCBI taxonomy): Eukaryota > Metazoa > Arthropoda > Insecta > Lepidoptera > Noctuidae > Agrotis > Agrotis segetum. Next base: position 462,953 of record JAQSVV010000128.1, read on the forward strand.
GGATGCCAAAACATTGAAGATTGACCCTTGTTTGGTCATACGTCTATGTCCCTTCAACTTCTTGCGGTCAGCAATCGTTTTTGTGTTGACTGTACCGTTCTGGCATGAACAATAGATTTTTTTATTCATTTATTTATTGGTCCCAGTCGAAGAAATACCTACAAAACATACTAAAATTAAATGGAGCCCGCAACGGTGTCAGTGTCAGTCGCCGCAAATCTCCACAGAACTTCGTGTAGTTCTTAGGGAAAAATGGTTGTAGAAAGAAAAAGTTGATTGTATTTTTCCAGCATTCTGATCTGTGGGTCATGGAGCGCGGAGCAGCTGAAGTTTCCACCTTCGTTCATGTTTGGAGCGGCCTCAGCAGCATACCAGGTGGAGGGAGCATGGAATGTTAGCGGTTAGTAACTTTTAGGCCCGACGCTGCGTTAAACGGGTCCCCGCGACGGGCAACCGTCGCGGTTCCACGTCCGTGGTCCCGCGCGTGGCCCCGTCCGTGGCCCCGTCCGTGGCCCCGCGCGTTGCCCCGCGCGTGGTCTCGTCCGGGTTGCCGCGCGTGGACCCGCGCGGGGCCCCGCACGTGGCCACGCGCGTCTACACGCGACCGATTTACGCAGTGTCGCTAGTTCATTTGAACGGTGTGCTTGTATAGTCTTTGTTGACTGATTTGACATCAAATAATGTTGTATAAAAAGGAAAAAGTTTCTGATTACGTAACAAACCTATGTGTTTAAGGATAAGAAATCACATAAAAAAAAATCGGCAGAGCAATTTTTCACTAGATTCTCACTAGAAGATAAAGCGCGATATGTAAAAAGTTGATTTGGAGTGACACTGAAGTCGAGTTGGATGTTTATAATTACCTATTCAGCTATTCTAACTTTTTTTCTTCCTATTATTTCATTTAAACCTACAAAACCTTTAACTACAAAAAAATTTGAGACTGAGGGATTTTTCGCAGAGAGTTAAATAAATAAGCAATTTTCATGTTTTGGTAAAAAAACCGAACTTCTCGGCTAAAAAAAATTGCATTATTGTGCATGTATAATCTGTATCACCTACTCTCACCATATTCCAAATTTCAGCACCGGAGGAATTTTTCGAAAGTCTTCATAAAAAAAATTTGCTCTCTGTTTGCTCCAGTTACATGCACAGTGTATAAGCACCCTTATTGACTGAACCGCGCGTAGCCCCGCGCGTGGCTCCGCACGTGGCCCCGCGCGTGGTCCCGCGCGTGGCCCCGCGCGTGGCCCCGTGCGTGGCACCGCGCGTGCCCCCGCGACGGACGTCCGCGCGGGTCTCCGCACGTGGCTCCGCGCGGGTCCCCGCACGGGTCCCCGCGACGGAGCACTTTTGTATAGAACCGCGCGTGCATCCGCGTAACGCAGCGTCGGGCCTTAGTACTTACTGTTTAACGGACAATCAAGAGCAGTCTAGTGGTCCAGTGGTATCGGGTGGTCCGACTTACGAGCTGTAGGTCGAGGGTTCAAACCCAGCCTGTCGCATTTACTTTGTGTAATTTATTCCATTCATCACTTCTGCTTCTTAAACGGTGAAGGAAAACATAGTGAGGAAACCGGCATGTCCTACAACCATCAAATTCGAAGACATGTAACATCTACCAACCCGCACTGGCCCGCGTGGTGGATTATGGCCCGCTCCCTCTCACAGAGAGGAGGCCAATGCCAGCAGTGGGGACATAGGCTGATGATGATGAACAGACATTCAAATGAGTACTCCCTAGATCAGAGATTCTCAAACTTTTCCGGTTTGTGGCGAACCCACACGTTTTCTCATCACCACGGCCGGTCGATACCAGATGCAGTGGCGGATTGGCCTAGGGCGGCGAGATATTAAGTATCCCTGACCCTGGAACGCAAAATGCAATTGAAGGAACACAGTGAGTTTTGTTAGTACGAAGCTGACAGTTGCACTCATTTGATAAAACCCCGATAAAAAGAAAAGCTATGTTTTATAATATTCTAGATAAAGGCCTCAGCATATGGGACAAGCTCCTACACGAACGTCCCGAGCTGGTGGTAGATGGCAGCAACGGAGACGTGGCGTGCGACTCCTACCACCTGTGGAGGAGGGACATCCAGATGTGTGAGGAGTTGGGGCTCAACATGTACAGGTAAGGCTCGTCTTTGTATCTTACTGCTATTAGAAAATATGGAGTTTACTTTTACTCCAGTCATTCCAGCTAATACTTCCTACAGGTGTGGTGGGAGTCCATGCCTTCTTAACTTTGTTTTCTTTTACTCTGTGTACTCGTATTATCAACAACGGAGACTTTCACGTCTCTTTAATGTTGTGGTATAAACGATAACTGATAATGATCTTCCTTTATTTAGCAAATTGGTTTTGGCAAATCTTTTACACGTCATCTATTTTTATTAAAGTAGGATAGGTCGGTGTTTCGTACCTGACTACTCTGAGAAGAAACATCCGAAACAAACTCAGAAGTCACAGTTTTTCTCTTTCGTCTTTCTCTTCTCTTTCGTTTTTCTCTTCTCTTTCGTTTAGTCTGTTAAAATCCAGATAATTTTGTATTGTATTGGTAGTTGGTACCGTTATTTGAGAACCATGCAGGTACTTTCCTATTTCCTTTCCCTTCTTCCAGATTCTCAATATCCTGGCCACGTCTACTACCAAGTGGCTACCCAAACCACATCAGTGAGGATGGAAAGAACTACTACAACAACCTGATCGATGGTCTACTGGCGAAGGGCATCCAGCCTCTTGTCACTTTATACCACTTCGATCTTCCGCTGCCCTTGCAAGATTTGGGTAAGGTCTTTTATCTAGTGTTAAAACCCACATGTACTTACAGCCCTTTACGTTCTGGGGTAACGGTTACCCGATAGTCCCGCGACACCGCCTTGGCCTTCTTTAGCCGTCATATAGCTGTTAATGTCAACTGCCAAACTCTTTAAGGCGCGCGTGGAACACAACGCCCCGTCGACCCGGGCATGGACAGCAACTCGCCCATTGCTCGTCGTCCACATACCCTGAAGAAAGACCTTACCAATCACCCACGCTTTTGCAGGTGGCTGGGCGAACCCCCTTATAGCCGACTGGTTCGCTGACTACGCTAATGTGGTCTTCTCCCTCTACGCTGACCGTGTGAAGTACTGGTTGACAATCAACGAGGCTTACATACAGTGTGACGCTGGCTATGAGAATCAGCAGGCCGCTCCATTCTTTGAGGATCCGATGGTGGGCCGGTACCTGTGCAATAAGAACGTGCTGATGGCCCATGCTAAGGCCTACAGGATCTATGATGACTTTTATAGGGAGAAATATCATGGTAAGTACTTATGTTTTCTTTTGGTGTTGGGGAATAAGAGGATTGGAAGATTCGTTCTTCACTAGACATAACCTAGAAAATAAGCAAGAGCGAACACAGAGAAACAAAAAATGATTTTTGACATTTTATCTGGTTGTTCTCGCTAATCTCTGAAACGGCTTAAGGGAATTGGATGCGATTAATGTTATGTGTTTATTTGTTTATTATTAGTTGACAAAGAAAAATTGACTTTTTAAAGACTCGTACCTACTATTTATCTTTTATTTTTTGTTTTATCAAACGCTTAATTATAGGACTTTACTGAGTCATTAAAGGATTTAAAATCATTCAATCCATTTTTTCCAGGTAAGCTGTCTCTAGCAACTCTGTTCTTCTGGTTCAAGCCATTCACTCCGGAGGATCAGGAAGTCACTGATCTAACTATTGATCACTGGGTATGAATATTTGTGTTCCATTCATCTTCATCATCGTTTCCTAATTTCCAATAGGACCGGTAGAACGGTTTGCAAGCCACTTGACTTGCATCCATCCACTTATATTGTGCCCAATAATTTCTTTGTTAATTCTTAATCTTTGTTTGGATAGGTACCTAAATAGTTCCCTCACAACAATTTTGTCTTTCTAAAGGAAGGAAGATACGCCCACGCCGTGTTCTCCAAGGAGGGTGGATGGCCACGGAAACTGGAGAAGCTGCTGAACGACATCGCGAAGAAGGAAGGCTACTCGCATCCCAGACTACCGCCTTTCACTCCTGAAGAAATAGAATTGGTCAGAGGTATACAGAATTAAGTAGACTTGAAAAAGAGAAGAGATGGCGGAACGAGCTTAAAAAACCTATGACTAGTGGTCCACTTTGGCCCTGAATCGTGAAAATTGGAAGTCATGGGGAGAGGCCTTTACCCAGCAGTGGGATGATGTAGGCTAGCAGTATCAGTAGAAAGAAGAGAATCATTAAATATGTTACCGATATGAGCATGTTGGCACTGTCGGTTCGGCGGTATTTGTCGACAACAAAATAGGTCCGAAGCAATCACTGCACATCTTTTTCAGTCAGCTTACTCTGATTGGGTAGTCCATTTGGGTCTACATATCATTTGATTCGCCAGTTCTTGCAAAACGTATAAGCCGACCCGCAAAAATCGGCAGTTGTTCCCGAACATTCATTGCATTCATTCGGTTTGATAGCCCGGCTGTGCCGATCGGTCCACTTATTATGCCTACACATAAGTTCAGAATTGGCTAATAACCAATAACAATTCTGATCCGATATGCCAGAGCTGTGATTGATAAGCTGAGTCCCCGAAGAACAATTAAGATACATGACCGTTTCATGGTTTTTCAATATCGTAGGTATAATGACACAGAAGCATTGTAAAGTATCAATATAACCAAAACATTGACCAACTGGTCAACCTTGGCCTAATTTGCTAAATATACCAAAAAATACGTACATAGGTAAACAAAATCATTCTCATAAAAACCTTTATTCCCTTTCTTCCAGGTACCTACGACTATTACGCGCTGAATCACTACACGACTCGGATGGTGCGGAGAACGAAGCCAGGTGAACCTCCAGGGAAGTGGTTCTTTTACGGTTCAGAAGAACTGAACACAGTCATGGATAGGGATCCTGGGTGGGAGACCACGCCGCTTGACTGGTTTACGGTGAGACACATACTTAATTACTATCAGATCAAAGAAATAGGCAGATAGAGAGCTCAGAACACGCGAGTGGTTCCACCAAAGTTAATACAAAATCCAAATCGAATACAAAGTCGCGACAGTACCAAGCTGCGCGTCGTTGTTGTTGTTTGCCAAAATATGCCGTCAGGTGTCTTTAACCATTGTAAAAGTTGTTCTCAAAAACAAAGAAAACACTATGGAATGTAATTCGATTTGATTTTGTATTAACTTTGGTGGACCCACTCGTGTGTTCTGAGCGTTATAACTGCCTATTTCTTTGATCTGAGTAATTACTATGGGCATTTCTACGAAGAGGGCATTTTTTCTGTCCTTTTAAAAAAAACATGGTTAGAAGTTACATACACATCCGAATTTTTTTTAGCGTACGTCCCTATCTATATTCTAACTGGAGAGCATAACATAAAATCCGTACTACTTCTTAATTTTTCAAAAAAAAAAATCTGAAGTGAAAAAACGGGGGTAATTTCACTGATTTTGACCTGTCCCTTTTCCGAAATCGAGTGTAAAATATTTTATATTTTTTAATGGAGATGAATTTCAAGCAAACTCTTGATATTCTTGGGTATATGGATAGCTAACCAAGAGACATTGGCAATAAATAAACCTGTAATTGCTTATTTTGTTATATTTGTGGATGCGTAAAGATTTGTCCCAGTCTAATGAGTCATTTCCGTGTCATACAAAAAACACTTGATTACGATACTAAATACCCGCGAACTGGACATCACCATCCGATTCTTGAAAACTGTCAGGTGCTCCCGAGCAGGCCATGTGAGTGCATGTGTGGTGTGCTGCTGTTTTTTTCGATTTTCGAAGGTGAGAACCTGTTTCCGTGTCTTTAGTTCAGGGTCTTTTCTCAATACCGTGTCAAAGATATCTTCTGAATGTTTTATTTTTAAACTTGTTTTGTTTCCCTAGATTGTAGTTTAACTAGACACCAGCATGGTTGTTTCATTTAATTTGTTTGAAGTCGTAACAGTAATAAGTTATTTTGATTAGTACGATATTTTTTCAATTCCGTGGCCCTCAATTTTGTGTCCTGGTGACCACGGAATTGAGAACGATGGTTTACCCATATAACTAATCTCGGTTTATATGAGGTTCAAAGTCATTTGCTTCACAATTTGTCATGGTAAAGTAGTTATCGCCATATATTATGTGTCTATAATGTTGTATAAAAGGTTTAAAGTATCTAGAGTCGACGTTGCAATTGCAAGATCTGATTTTAGCTAATACTACCGCGACTAGCTACTCCAGCCTCGGAAGATCGTATAATGATAGCCTATATTTTATTCTGATGTATAAACTATATTGCTGCAAAGTTTCATTAAAATACATTCAGTAATTTTTGAGTAAAAAATTGACCTGACTAATATACACTCGAAAACTTCGATTATGTCTATTACTTTCTGCGGTTTGATAAATAAAACTGACTTGACGTCTATACTTCATGTCTCTTGTTTGTAATTTATAGGTTTAACGAAAATACTTACCTAATATAGAAATACATTTTACCATATAAGTTTAATAAAAATACTCACTTAAATGATTTGACTAAAAGTTAGTTAACTAAGCATGATAACTCAAGGAATCTCTCTCAAGGCAGACTCAACATAAACTTACATAACATAAATACCAAAAACTGCTAAAATATGTTCTTGATTGTTTTTTTTTAATTGAATTTGTCTTTCCCGGTTACGTAGAATATGTGTAATTCTAAATTCTGTGGTCACATTTCTCAATTCCATGGCACTCAAAATTTATTTCATAAACTACTGGACCAATTACTGGCAAATTAGCACCATTTTGTTTAAAAAAATATGCATTTTATTTTGGTGATATACAATTAGTCATAATGTGAAAAAAAAATTGCCCACGGCATTGAGCAAAAATCACCGTGTCCGTAGAAATGCCCCTATACGAAGTCATGAGGATGCCATTTATTGATTTCCGTCACAGCGACTGCAATCGATGGCTTTCTAGAATGGTTGCGAGCTTTGGTACCTATACTGCCCTTTCGTGTGCTCTCTAGTGACTCGCATATCAAAATTTTGTCACAAAACTCCAGCACAAAGCGGACTTGTAAGAACACCATTGCTGACATTACGACAATGCGATCTCTCGGCGTCTTCACACTGTATTTCAGTTCTTTCTTAGTAAGATAGATTGCTTCATCTTATGTAGTGTTTCCATCCGTCCGGGTTTCCCCGCATTTTAGTTTGGAAGGTTTTCATTTATAGTCCGGTGTTTAAAAAAACAAAAAAAAGTTGTTCTGCCCGGTCGCCCGCGACGCACACGTACAATTTCACCGTCCTCCAAACCCCTGTGCGCACATTGTCTCGCGTCCGGGTTCTGGACTCAAACATCTGGGGTTTTCAAGCGTCTTGTCTTGGTTTTCAAATTATAGAGATGGCAACTTTAATCTTAGGTCTCATCTCTTCTGGGCTAACCCAAATCAAATAAGTAGGTAGCAACTGGGTAATACAATTCCCCATGGTAAGACTGGTTGTCAGACTTTAGAACTTCTAATGAATGAGCCCACCCACGTTGTGACAGTTTCCGGCAAGTCTAAAAAACACAAATGATGACTTCGAACAATTCACATGAAACAAGCAATTGTTTACTTACATAATATTTGAATTGAATTCGGTTTTGTAGGTACCTAAACCTTCGAAACAATGGTTTGATAAGAATCTTAGAGTATAAGATTGTTATATAATAAAATAGAGACTCATTAAAAATGTTACAGGATTAACCTACCTCCATAAGTATGTACCTAACAAGTTTCTTGATTTTATTTTGTCTTATTTCTTTTACTGTGTATACACTTTTGGTGTAAATGTATGCACCAATGTATACAAAGCACGTAGGTACCTAATATGTATTCTTCTGAAAAGGAGCACTTGGCTAATGCCGTGAATAGAGCTTGGCTTTTATCGTAAGGATAAGGATATAATACCTACACCATGTCCCCTCCGCAAAACGGGAAAAAACGTATGCTGTAAGAAGCGACAAAACCCGTCACACTTGGAAGTAGAGACCCACCTACTACTTGGACACCACCTACTCGCATAAGTTCGGCTCCAAAAAGCTCATCTGCGTTTCGTCCTCAGTTGCGAGTACCTACAAGCCGGTTCGTTTCTGCAGAGACAGCAACGCACAGGCGATATATCTGGCGTTGGCAGGCCATACGCTTATCTACTACCTAAATAAAAAAAAACACAACTGCATTGGTAGATCTTCATGGTGAAGCCGCACTTGTTCATGGCAGGAAACAACGTTGGCCATGTACCATAATTAACCATCTATCACATATCGGTTACCTCTGTACCGTTAGATCTTTGATAGTCGTTACAGGTTATCAGTACTCAGGTCCAGTAGAAACCAGCGTCAGGCACTTGTTGCCTGACATTTATGCTGAACTGGGGCTGTTTGGAGCACCCGCGGGGCAAACATAATTATATTTGTACCTACTAAATAGTTTTAGGTTATTTTTATTTTATTGTTTATCACTTGTTCATTTTAATTTACAGCTTGACATAAAAATGTAGAAAACCGGATGTCGCCACTGTCTTCGCGCTACCAGTACTTTGAATGATTTTAGTTTTATTTTGTTCACTTATTACGTTAGTTTTATGGCACAATAATAAATCTAACAAACCTGCGGTCTATGTTTACATCAAATAACAAAGATTTTAAAACGCTGTCAGAAATAAAAATTTTAATTTCCGCAATCCGTTCTGGCCAAGCTGTATCTCTCATTATTGTGCTTTGCCCTGCGTTTGTACCAATAACTGTTATTTCTTTCTTTTTTTCTTCTTTACCCTAAAAGTCTTGGACCCATGGATGGAATCTTCTGTACGCTGTGATTATCATCATCTTCAGCGCAGTCCACTATTGGGTATAATCCACTCAAGTCACAGCAATCACAAGTCATTTCACTCGACCACCGACCACACTCAACCAGCTGAGTGTAGGTATGAGGTGATATCTCAAACAATTCTTCACAGATATATCCCGAAGGTCTTCGCGAGCAGCTGAACTGGCTGAACTCGACATACGAGGTGAAGGAGATCGTGATCACGGAGAACGGAGTGCCCTCACTGGACCCCGGCCTCGTGGACACACAGCGGATGGAATACTACAGGGATTATTTGCAACAGGTATAATTTAGGGGGGTATTACGTCTTAAACAAGCTTGTTCCAGTTAGTGAACGAGATGGCGCTAGACGACTTGTATAGCTCTGTCACTTTCACTCGCTGGAATAAGCCTGGTTTTAAGACGTTGTAATACCCTCCCTGACTTATTTAAGCCTCATTTAGACGATGCTAGAACTCGAACGCGAGTCGCGTTACATTGCGGAATTTATAGGTAGAACAAATTCAGTTAATGAAACAAATGCCGCAATGTAGTGAAACTCGCATACGAATTCTTGCTCCGTCTAAATGGCGCTTTAGGCATCTGAGGCTAATATTGTCGGAGACTATCTGTGAGGGTGATATTACCTGTAAGTACTTTGTGCACAAATGTGTGCGCTGGCACAAGTACTGCACTCTCCGCTCCTTTACTTTTATAGGTAATTCAATCTGGAGAGATATTAGGACCAACGGCTTAACAGCTTAAGGGGTAATACCACAGTGTAATACCGTCAATTCTCAACTTCCGGGCAGCTACTGCGAAATTCTTAGAGAAAAACCATTAACACTATTTAATCGGCCCGTGAATCAAACTTGGTACCTACCTAACAAAGCACTTTGTCTCTCTTCCCGAGTTCCAACAGAAATTCTTTTTTAGACTGTCTTTTTATGGCATATCGCAAGTAAACCTCTAGTCTAGCAGGTTCTGTATGCTAATGCTCATCAGCCGAACTTTTCTAAACCTTAAAAAGGCCAGATGCAAAAAAGTGAAATAGATTGCCGCTCCAAGTGTATAGTTTTGTGATTATATGTTGTTTTCCAGGTTCTTCTGGCTATAAACGACGGCATCAACGTGACAGGGTACACCGCCTGGACGCTCATGGATAACTTCGAGTGGAAGAGTGGATACTTGTAAGTATTTAAGTAGTACCTCTTTATTTCATTAATTAGTTTCATCTTCCTGCCTGGAATTTGTCTACACGTACCAGATATTGGTGGAACTACCTAGATGAAAATTATGAAGAACAGTGGTTGCACAGTGGTATCAGCCCCGACTTACGAGTCGTCGGTCGTGGGTTCGAACCCAGCCAGGCGCATTACTTTGTGTAATTTATTTAATTACCACTGCTTTTAAAACGGTCAAGGAAAACATCGTGAGGAAACCGGCATGTCCTAGAACCAAAAGTTCAAGTCTTCGAACTTTTTGGATTATGACTCAGGCCTGTGTCCCAGCAGTGGGAACAATATGTAATAAAGTCGATGTCGTCTTATCACCCTCTGCACATAAACAACTTGGCTGCGTAGAAAATACTACGTATTGAGTTTTTTTAGACTGGTTTTTTCATTTATTTTTCAGTGCGAAATTCGGCCTCTATGCTGTGGACTTTTCAGATCCGAACCGGACTAGAACGCCACGCGAGTCGGCGCGGTACTACTCCAGTGTAATACGAAGTAGAATGATACACCCAACTAAATATAAAACCAAATTAAATTATGTTTAAATTGTTAATAAAATTTATGATAGCTATTGCCGTTTTGTTTTGTTTGAATCCTGGATTTGCGACTACCAGTTTATTGCTTTGAACAAAAATAAAAAGTTTTTATTCAGTTTTCTCGAAAACACAATGAGAGATTGTTCAAAATACAAAAGTTGATAGTCCAAATAAAATATTGTTAACGATAGCTGAACTGAACAAAACGCAATGCAAAAATAAAACGAAAACTGGACAAAAAGCAAAAACAAAACGTTACAGCATTCCAGCGCCACATGGCGGTTTTTATGGTATGTTTAACATTTATTAATATAAACGTCTTCTCCAGATAACAGTAAACTCTGTAAGGAGCTCAGATTTTATTCTTTATTTTTAAAATAATAATATTATTCTAAAACTAAATGTAAATGCAAAGTAGCCGTCACGCGTCATGAAAATAAAGTTCAATTTTTGCATGCTAAATAACCTATAAAGCTTGCTATGGAAAGGTTAACAAAACAAATGTCAAAAATTGACATTGACAGTGACACTCGCGTTGGAACTTCTTCCCTTGTCATCGAATATTATCAAATAAAAATTATAATTTCATCAATTCAACGCATAAATAAGTCCATATGTTTACAGCTACACACTTAAACACTCGAAAACAATTAAATAAACTGTTACCTACTTAAAATAACCTTCGAAAAAGTTGAAAGTTTTCCGTTCTTGAGTGAAATTTTTCGAACAAAATGTCGAAAATCAAGAAGCTGACGGGCTCGTTCCGCTATACACAATGGGATCCTTGTTTGATCGTCTCGCAGATAGTGGCTATGCAGTCTGTGTTGTACTGCTCGTTGTGTTTGATCATCGCGCTCATGCAGGATCTTACAGGATCTACTAGAACACTGGATCATATCTTTGAATATCATGTAAGTTTGATTTCATGTTGTTAGAACCTTATTAGTTACCTGGCCTCTTTAGTTATGAACTGTGCGACTGATTATATGGTTAGAAAGAATGTGAGTAGATGACCAAAGTTAGAGAAGTAAGAAAGAAAAAAAAAAGTATTCTGCGGCATGCATAATTCTGTTTTGAGCCAAGGGAAGCGACTAAAATTCATAGATCACTTAATTTAGTGTTCCTGTTAAAGTCTGAATCTGAATTATAAAATTTTCCTCATGTCGAGTCATGATAATGTAAAATACTTGTACAAACATAACATCTGATGTTTGTTTATTATCTTTAACAAGATTGCGGTTACAAATATGTCCATCATATTATCAACAAACTTATGAGTCATCTGTTCACAACCTTACAATTTAAACTAGCTAGATTATCATAACATGTTTCTGATATAAAATACAATGTTTTTGGATTTTCAATTTCAAATTTTTATTGCCACATTTAAGATTGCTATCAAAATAAAACAACCTTAATAATTTTTGAGTAATTTACACTTAAACATGAGCTATGCAGTTTTTTTAATTCTCTGTGTGTTACATAACACCTGTAAAATTCCAAATGATTTCTGAAATTTTTGTTTTAACAAAAATATTTTGTTCTCAATCTCTAGTTTTTTTTAGTGTGTTTTGTGGTTTTTTGTATGTAGGTATAATGTGCCTACTAAGTACTTAAAATTAAACCCCACAAAAATGCTTTCAACACGTCTTTTTTTTAAATTACTAATGAAGTAATTAAATTGTTTCTCTGTACTTTCAATTCTTAATTTTGATGTAGGTATTGCAGGAGATACATGTATGAGACGATACATACTACCTGTAAGAATCCAAACAATTGATGAAATATTAGTTTTACAGAAATATTTGATTTGAGTTTTTAAACTGTTTTATCGTTTTTAGTATGTATAATGTGTCTTATACTTAATACTAAGGCAAACAAAATTACTTTCACCATTTCCCTTTTTTAAAATCACATAGTAAGTTATTACCGTTTCTCTGTGATTTCAATTCTTAATTTTGATGTATTGCAGGAGATACACGTACGAGACAGTGAGGGCCGCTCGGTCATCTTTGCATTTGTATTGAATGCAATCATTGGAGCTTTCATTCTGTGGATGATTGTCGGCAGGACGAAATTGTGCTTAGATTTTAGGTAAGAAATAGATAGTTTTTTTTTTTCTTGCCTTCTGTACCACTGCTGAGCAAAGGCTTCCCCCTATTCCTTCTACTTCCTCTCGATGGTGTGACTTCTCGCGCCAGATAATATCTATCTTAAATCTTTAAACGAGCAATTCTTGTATATTTATTTATATATAATCAGGATCTTGGTAACGTCTCCAAGGATTTTCATGAAGTTACAGATTAGGGGTTTTTCGGCTCAAGGAATCGATTTATCAAGGTCCCAGGTTCGAGAAAAGTTCGGTTCCTAAGATATAGACATTTTAAAAACCGAGCTAAGCTCGGTCAATTAGATATTATTGTTAATGTTGCAATGACGGAATGAAGGTTTGGACTTAACAAATTGGCCGGAGGAGGCAAAATATAAACTTAGAGGTCTTTGTTTGGCAATGGGACAGAAAAGAAAGCTAAAATATAGTGGTAAACGTAAAATTATTACTAGTCTACTCAGTACTACATAGCAATTTTTCTTCAAGTTATCTAATATGGTGCCAACCTACCTACAGTTGTATGGCTTCCTAAATATCTGTATTGATTTGTCTTAACAATAAGTGAAGACTACAGTAAGGGAATGCTTTGAAATAAGAAGTAATAGGTATAATAATGCCCTAGTTATCAAACTAAAAAATTTAATTACTTTTATGTTTAATCATACTCAAATCTCTTCCAACCAACTTTTAGCAACATAACTATTTTGCTGTTGTTCCATTGTTTATACCTACAATACACATGATACAGTACCGGGCACGTAAGTTGGCAAGATTATGGTGTAGTGGGGGTATGTTTGCGCATCGCATTTAGCGGCACGCAAGTGCAAGCGAGAGCGCGTATACTAGGTGCGAGGGGCAAAGACGAGTGACGCACCAATCGCGTGCTCGGATCGGCACTACCTTATACCCCGCGACCCGCAAGACCACCAAAGAGATCTACAAAATGACTTCTGCGCATCTAACGACTCTTGCCAACTTACGGCCCGGCCACTGTATTTTGTTTAACTTTTAAGAATGATGTTACAGAAACTGCTCCATTAACATAATTTCGTTTTTTTTACTCACAAAATGATTTAATTTTTGATTCATTTATACTGCACCTGCAATTTGCAAATACATAATTTTTTTTTTTTTTTTTTTTTTTTTTTTTTTTTTTTTATTTTTTTTTTCTTTTTTTTTTTTCTCTTTTTTTTTTCCTTTTTTTTTTCTTTTTTTTTTCTCTTTATTTAAGTTTTTGATTTTAAGATTATATTAAGGAAACTATAAATATAAAACATAAAATTGATTGTACTTACTCCTCAAATGTATACCAAATGTGTACGGTTATTTATTGTCAAACTACTTTCCTTGGGGACCGGCACTGTATTCCTTAACACAGGTATTTTATTAACCTAGCTAGGAATACAGCACGTCACCCTCCATTTAATTGTAGCTATATCTATGTACACTAAAACGGTTTTTTTGTATACTACCAACATGTACCTACTACTACAATGTTTCTTTTTTGATGAATAAAGTTATTATTATTATTAATTTCATGAATGAATGCTTATACTTACACACTTTGTTTCACCTTTCCAGTTGCACATACCACGGGATCCACCTCATCGCTTGCTGGCTATACAATGGTTCGTTTCCCACAACATTCTCCTGGTGGGCTCTAAGCGTAGCTTGTGCCTGCATCACATGTGTTGCCGGCGAGTTCCTCTGCCTCAGAACAGAACTACAAGCCATCCCGCTAAGTAACATCGGAGCCAAGGTGGATTTATGAGATTTAGTTTCTGAAATACCCTTAGAACTACTGATATTGAATAGTTTTTGTCAGTGTACCTAAGACAGTGGAAAAGGACTTAATTGGTCTCTTTTTTATACAGAATTTTTGCAATAGTATGCCACATATGGAAATAGCCTTTGTTTTGAGCCTTAAATTTCGTTTTTAGGGCATTGAAAATGTTTTAGTCAAGCTTTGAAAAACCCTCAGATGAAGTCGCAAACATCGACTGTAAACAAGCTTAGCTCAGTCGCTCGTCATTCGAAAATAAATCTTATTCATACCCAGTTAATGAGTATAATCTCTTTAAACAAGTGTGATCAATATTATAAATACAAAATTAGAACATTACCTGTGTGTAAATTAGGTCCATTTTCGTATGAAGTGTGAATGAACTTGGTCCTAGATCTTCTTAGTTTAATTTTGATGCCCTGAACACCTTAATGCATACTTAATTATATCAATTTTGTAGCCAAAATAAACCTTTTAGACTTGTATAGCCAGATTAGCTTTATAGATCTTTGTATATTAAAGGAAAAGAAACATTCGAAACGAATTAATGACGAGTCTCGACTCAAATTAGATTTATATTTTCAGGATATTGTTAAGGATATAATATAATAATTTATAACACAGAATTTTACACTCCATTTGTGTGAGTGAATCTGAGTAGTTACGCACTGCATCCATACCTAAAGCAGGCCTGGCGCACTCCGCGGTGTAGCCACGTCAACGGGGCCCCCGCGTGTGCTTGTAGTATGAAACTGACGGGTTTCACAGTCGGTTGCCGCACGCCGTCCGTTTCTCACGTTTTCCGTACATGTTTTTTCTTTATTCTGACGAGCAAAGATTTTACATTTGCTTGTTTTTGGGAAGTGACACTTCTGTACGTAGTACTTTTAAGTATTCTGTGCCTAAAGGTGAAAGCGAGTGTAACCCGCGAAATTAAAATGTTGTTCCGTTATTTTGCAATTCATAAGACAGTATCTTGATAAAATCTTTAAAATTTAATTCTACACTATACAGATGTGAAGAGTTTATAAACCTTGCGAAGACGCCACACGATTCATAATTATACATTTTAAATACATAATTACCATTTACAAAAAAAAACTCACATTTACACACCGAAACCACTGAACCAATTTGAATGAAACTTAGAGTGCATGTTTGGTTGCACTTTGAAAGATATTATAAACCTATTTTATTTTTTATGACATGCTCATCAAATAAAGCCTCATTTAGACGATGCAAGAACTCGAACGCGAATTGCGTTACATTGCCGAATTTATAGGTAGAACAAATTCAGTTAATGAAACAAATGCCGCAATGTAGTGAAACTCGCATACGAGTTCTTGCTCCGTCTAAATGGCGCTTTAGTCATATCATCCTATAATAAATATAGTATTATTGAAATAATTGTCAAATCTTATTTAAAAAATTAAAATCATAATTATTACGTTATAACCGTATATTACACAAATATCTGTGAATAATAAAATTAGAGATTGATTTAATGAGGCTAACAAATAAATATTTATGATTTTCTTTTAATGAATTTCCTCAAAATTGAACCTTAAACTGATTGTAATTGGTATTAATGCTGTTTGTACCAATACAAACAAAAATATTATAATTGTACAGTGACTTAATTGCTATGAAAAAAATAGAAATACATATTTAGATAAGTAATAACTACTTACATTGGTAATTTATTAATATGAACCGTACGCTCATATACATTCGATTTGAAAGAAAAAACTGTTTGGTTAAATGTATATATCATTGCTATACACATATTGTATACTTTGTAAATCACGAGCGCGCGTCATTCGCTTCTAAAAGCATTGACATAAGGTTGAAATTTCATAATGCGAACTTGTGAAGTGCAATAGCTATTTAATTATATATTAATAATTGTAAGTATATAATAGTAACGATATGTTATAATCGATGTCGACTTAAAATTACTGTGAATAATAAAAGACGAGTGTAAATCTGTAAATAACTGTGATGGTCGAGTATGCGATATTTATTCGTCGTTGTAGTAAGTGTAAATAAATGATTTCTAATATTTATTTTTGGATTTTATTTCTTGTAATTTTAAGCGCTTAAAGCCGTTTGTTCTAGCTGTCATTTGTCAATTTTTGACAGTAGTTGCTTGTAGTCAGAAGCTCAAAAAGTCTGACAACCATGGTTACCATAGGGTATCGTATTAACCAGTTACTGGGTTGTGGAGGTCCGATAGGCAGTCGCTCCTCCATGTAAAATGTTATTGAGCGCGTATAACGTATCAACACCTTTTTTACTTATAATATCATAGCGCCAGGTGTAGTACCAATAAAACAACAAAATAATTCACACTAACTTTAATAATAGACAAATCAAAAAAACAATAACAATAGTCAGCAACGTAACTCATAAATATATCACAATATTCGTACAGCTAGCGAAGATTCACTGAAATCACTTGCAATGGCGTGCTAATATATGCCTTAATACCAATGGCTTAGCGGACATTATACATTGATAAGAAAGCCTCAGGTACACACACGAGATTGTATATGACATTGTGAACCTTATGATCCCGTATTACAGCTAAAACTTTGGTGGAGACAATCGCGTGTTCTGAGCGTTCTATCTGCCTATTTCTTTGATCTGAGCTTGCGAGCATAATGCACACCACGTTTTTGAAAAGCCGCGTACAGACATCGCGAGGCGTGCGACACGAATGGTTCGTCTCGCATGCCTCGGGCTGTGTGGACGTATGTGCTCACAGTGAGCATTCGCGCCATACGATCGTTGCGAACGCCCCGCCTCAGTACGAGCCGTGCGCTTCGTGTGGACGGACAGGTGTTGTTTGCGTTTTCTACTGACGAACTGCTTGCTCAGCTTGAGCATGTTTCGTTCGGGACGCACGTATAAATGTACCATCGTATGCCTCAGGTTGAGGCATGCGAGACGAACCATTTGTGTCGCACGCCTCGCGATGTCTGTACGCGGCTAAACGCGCGTCGACAGCGCGAGAGCAGTTTGTTGTCGTTTGTTTTAGGCTGCGTCTCGACGTCCATAGATTTATTAAAGGAGATATGGCGTGGAGTTCAAAATGTATAGAAAACCGGTGAAGCCGTGTAGTTCTATCAAAACAATATTACGAAACACGCAGCATCGATAACTCAGTCATTTAAATATATACCTAATTCTTTACACTACAACGTTCTTTTTCCGCATGATTTACTCACACTGAAACATTTATCATTGTGTTGTCGGGGGCGGGCGCTCAAATACAACGGCCCATGGCACCACGCGACATTACGGCTTCGTTATGTCAGTTTTACATTGCTTGTCCAGTCACTCAGTGATAGAGTGAGGTGGTTGTAAAAGAGCAATGTATTTAGTGAAAAACAATACAGTTGGAGTAATATAGGAAACAAAACTAAAGTAGTCCAAGTCAATAGCTGGCCAAAACGCTCAGCACCACGTGGTCAACGACACGCCCCCTTGCCACCACTCCTGTTTTTAATACATATTTGTGCTTGCGTCTGTATCGCGTCAAACGCGTTGCACCGGTGCGTATGTGTGCATAGGCCCTTATACCTAGTTTTAGTGAAACCCGTGTTCGCTGTTATAATGTCCGCTAAAATCATTAGTTTCTAAATAGTTCAGTGCTCGAGCACTAATAAAATGGAGTGCGTGTCTTTACCGCTAATATTCTAGTTTATATTCATCACAACACTTATTATTTAAATAACTATTATGTATTCATTAGGTTTCTAGACATTATAATTTCAAAATATAATATTCATTTTTTCGTTCTCACATAAAAATAATTTCAGTTTTTTTTTTTTGTTTATTATAGAAAAAAAAACATAACTTTACAAATGGTAAGCTTGCAGGTTAAAATATAAGGACATTCCCTCACCGCGAGCATTCAACTGTAATGTAACGTTACAGATTAGAACATTCGAAGACAATAGAGCATCAAATTGCGCACTTTTATCTTAATAACAGAATCGAGATAGAATTATTTGCATCTTGCTTTCTGGTATAGCGCCGTCGCCTTCTGTTCGGCAAACACGGCCATCATGGGCGATTGTGAAGAGGAGGCTTTTCATTACAGGTGAATGCTCGCGGTGAGGGAGCGCCTGAAGATTCGTAAAATAAATGAATAAATTTCAGTTTTTTTGAAAGCCTGAACGATAAAATAGCCCAAGATCCGTTTTCAATTTCTGAACTAACAACCAGTTTCTGAATTAAGAATTTGAAGCTTCCCTTGCTTCATCGATATGAAACTTTTATTGATAAAATAGTTTAAAATTTGAATTTTTATACCTTCATATGTAGTCCGTGAAATAGGTAATTCAAAATTTCCTCTATTTTAAGTTATTTAATTTGACAGAGATGTTTCAAAACCTGTCAAATCAGAAACAGGGTTTCATTACCTAACGTATTTAGCCATTTCGACAGAAATAAGCCCCTTACTTAAAGGCTAATTCGCAACTAATAACAATTATTAATAATCTCAAAATCAACAAAACACTGGCTATCAAGCGACAACGAAAAGCAATCTTATTGCTTATACTTTAAGGCTTTATTTCTAAAAGCATACTATGCTAAACGAATGTCTTTATGACTTAATTGTTACATTTGACTTTTATTTATAACATAATTAAATATACAACATTTCAAATATACAAAAATAAAACACGTAACTAGTAAACGCAACAAATTAAACAAAGCAACAAGATGATAAAAATCTTCAAAAATTAAATTTTTATTAAAAAAAAAACTGTATTATATTACGGTTTTAAAAAGTGTTAAGGTGCTACTAAACATATTTAATCACTCAGTGTATTTTTTGTGCCGTCACTAAAAAGTACCAAAGTGGTACTTTTAGTGACCTAATCTAAAATATGCAGAATAAACTATACATTGCGAAGGCACTGACATAAGTTAGTGTTTCAAAATACTAAAACGTAATTAGCTACTTATATTATTCGAACGTTGTACTGGTAAAATACTGTATTTGTATTTATGGAAAATATAGTGTATTTTCTAAACTTTAATGAAGATGTCGCCACTAGAATAGATGTTTGCTAAGTTAATTATTTTGTTATTGTTAGATTTTTATATGAATATGGTATTGCTACCATAAACAAATATGTAGTTTTCTTTGATTCTACTGCGTTTCACTAATACGTGGCTGTAGGTACGGATCAGTCAAACCCGTACTCACAGATTATAGAAGACTTAGGGCTGATTTTTCAATAGCCAGATAACCTCTAACAGAGGAATAAAAATGGCGGTTTGACAGCTTATCTATAGAAAATATGTCAAACCGTTATTTTAATTCCTCAGTTATTGATAGATTTCTTTTTTTTTTATTATATTTTGGGCTCGTATTATTTTGGACACTTACAAATATTTTACGTACTTACCTTATTTGACCGGTAGGTTAGTTAAGTAAGCAATACTTTTTTTTCATGGCCGGAGTTTCGTCCTATATTTGTATAAAACGGTTTATACACAATTGTAAATGCAGTTAACTTTACTCGTTTGATCATTTATCCTGATATAACTCATAGTGGAGACATCTTGCAAAAAAATATTTATAATTTCCATTTTGACTTATTCTTGGTAACATAAGTTTCCCTTTCTTAATTTTACTGAGTATTTTACATAATACTCAAAGCAAAAACTGCTAAACTTACTTCGATTATAATTATACCATACGACTATTTATTCGTGGTGTTTTTAAAAAATAATATTATTCATAGATTTTGTGAAAGTTTTTGTGAATTGTGTAGTTATTATTATATAAATAGATTAAAGATATTATAAGAGCATAGCAGATAGGCAGTATATTTGTAGTTGAATGTAATTTGTCCGTTTTTTATTGGCGACTTAAGACATCGTGTATCGGGCATGCGGGCGGTGAATAGGCTAGTTGCCATAAAAAATGTAATTAGTCCGTCTTTTAGATTATTCAAAAATAGGGGACACGTATTTTTTTATTTGTAAATTAGACCAAAAATGACAAAGATATAGCCTATTAAAGTTACGTGTGACGTCACGATGCGTGGCATTTTTCGCGCAGGGTGACGTCACAGGTAACTTAAATAGGCTATTATCTTTGTTATTTTTTGTTTCATCGAAAAAAGAAAAAATACGTGTCCAATATTTTTTATAATCTAAAATACGGACTAAATAGAATGTAATTATTTTGACCCTGGAAACTACCCTATTATGGGTGACTCGCCGTCCGACACGGACCATGCCCGATTCAACGGCGCGTTGAGTTCCACGCGCGCCTCAAAGAGCTATCAGCAATCTGACGGGGCTAAGAGGGCCAAAGCCTGCCGGGGTCGCGAGACTTTCTCACCAGATAACCGTGGCTCTGGTACGTAAAGGACTACTGAAGGATCACCGTGGATTTTAGTCAGTCAAGTCTGACAGTCCCTCCCGTCCCACTCTGGGACGGGAGGGACTGTCCGGGTGGACTCATTTGATGATTTTACCATGATAAAAAACGTATCGTGTATACTGTCATTGACTATGACTTCACTGTTCCCTCAGATCAAAGAAATAGGCAGATAGAGCGCTCAGAACACGCGAGTGGGTCCACCAAAGTTAATACAAAATCAAAATAGAATACAAAGTCGCGACAGTACCAAGCTACGCGTCGTACCAAGCTGCGCGTCGTTGTTGTTTTTTGCCAAAATATACACATAACAATACAAACATCGTAAAATTTGTTCTCAAAAACAAAGAAAACATGGAATGTAATTCTATTTGATTTTGTATTAACTTTGGTGGAGACACTCGCGTGTTCTGAGGCTGTCCCGTTAAAGATTTTTTTTCTACTAATTTGGGATCAACTGAAAGCCTGAAGACAAAGTCGAATTTACTCAGTCGCTAATATAAAACGAACATTGTAGTAAAGAGTGTTACGTTTTTGTCAAGCTATATTAAATTCATGACAATACGTTATTGTAAATAGTTGAATGGAACAAAACGTATGATAAACTATGAAAATGTAATGAATGTGATATTAAAATGTAATTTGGTGTATTTCTGGTTTCTTTCATTGTATATTATATTAAAAATATTATTATTATGCGGCTGTACTAAGCTATCTAGCTGGTTATTAACTCTAATTAATAATATGATTATTACTTTACTATTTTCCTTAAACCTATTAGCGCAGAAAACGCGCAGAAATTGCGCAAAATTCTAGATTCAAGGCTTTAAATTAAAAATCCTATATCTAAAATTATGTTATTTTTCAAAAATACTATGAATGATTTAATAAATAATATTAGTTATTTGAGTATGGTAGTTTTGAGTCAAAATACTTTTATTTTGAGTAATGATATGTGTGCTTTTGGCAAATTAAGGACGATATATTTGTTTTAAGATAAAAGTGACACAGGTTCGAAGATATTTGAGGAACTAAAGCGTCTTTCTGGCAGAACCTTTTATGTTTCAGAATTTTTGACGATATTTAAGCGTCTAAGGGTGCTAGGACGGGCCAAATGCCTGCTTTGGTCGCGGAATTTTCATAATCCAGAATACCGTGGCCCCGGAACGTAAAGGGCATCCGAAGGAAAACGGTTGAATTTTAGTCAGTAAGAGTCTGACAGTTCCTTCCGCCCCACCTAGGTTGGGAGGACTCATTTGATGATATTGCCAGTCAAAAAAAAGCGTCTGCATTTTTAAATCGTAATTGGAAACTCTCCTAGAATTAATTTGTTTATCTGTTAAGAGGAAAATGTTGGAAGTCTTATCTAAGACGCAATTACAATATTTTATCTCTAAAATGAATGAAATATTTGCCAAAAACAATGATTGAAGATGACACTGATTTACAAGCTAATACCCTCGTTTTGCATTTAAAAAATAATGTCACTTTTATCTTTATTTCATTTTCAAGCTAATTTAATAATACTACTTGCTAATGACACTTACTAGCAAAATCGGACATTGGGCTTAGAATCCCAGCTGTGGGACTACCCATAGACTACGAATGACATGAAATATTCACAACAGAGTAAGTTTATATTAAACGTACTTGACGGAAGACTAGGCCACTGTGGAGTGGAGACATACTGAAATCTGCTTCACATTTTTTCAGATTCAGCATCTGGTGGCCAGTGTGGGAGAGAGAGAGCTATACAAGTCGTATAGCGCCATCTCGTTTCCACACTGGAATTACTTGCGCTTTGAGTAGTGGTAGGCCACCTGATGCATAGCTTGTTATTTTCATGAATACAAGATAGTTTAGTATATCGCCACTCTTTTTACTATGAAAGCCTAAAGCATTTTAATCCTAGATATTTCGAAATAATTTATAGACCACTTTAGTGCTAAAATAAATAGTATGCTGGTTGGTATTTATGTTTTGTGGGATTATTATCATGTTTTCAATCAATTCGAGTTTAACAATTTAAATTTTTATTATTACTGTAATTTTTGCCTGAAATAAAACACTATTATTATTATCAAGTAGGGCATTACTATGGATTATGGAGTATGAGTCCTCAATTTAAAACTATCCGCATTATTCTATTTATTTATTTATTATTTATTAGATAAGAATATATACAAGAACACTTTATTTTTCTCCCTTCATTATCGGAGAAAAATAATAATAAACTATTATGATAATATAGGTAGTACCTAGTATAAATGGTATCAGTAGCTTTTAGATTCTATTACCTCAAAATCTTTCACTTCTTAAAACTTTGCGATATTATTTATTTATTTATTCTTTGCGATATCGTCAGTACGGGTTGTATTTTTTTTATTTCGGGCACTATTAGTGGTCTATATTAAAAGACTGGAATACTATGCATGAGGTAGATGTCTATTCCGATCCTATGTGATCTTTGATATAATTGAACGTAAAAATAGACGGAATTTTATTACAAAAGGCGCTACTGTAACAATTTGGATTAAATTTTTATCTTTGGTTATATTTTCCTCGAAATGATTTTCGTTATTTATAATTATTCAGACACAGGCAAAATTATTTTTAATTTTATTTTGAAAAGCAAGTTATAGTAGCGCCATTTTTTTATGGGACTACATGAATACGATGATTAGTAATAAAAAGTATGCGATTAAAAATTCGTTTACAAAAAATCGATAATTTTTCTAAAAGTTGAAGGCGACGAATTATGAATAAACCTATATTATACCATCATAAGATATTCCTTTTTTGTACACACACTCTCTCAAAATCAAGCTCGAATTTTCATGGTAACTAATGATTGTAAATAGACCCTTAAAAATTGACAGGCACGTGTTTTCCCGTCTCACACTATGACGCCTTGCAGAGTGACCTTTCAATTACGAAGATAACTTGAAAGTCAAAACTTCAGTAGTTCACATATTAAAAAAACTGGTCAAGTAAGTTAAATGTCTTTCTAAAAGTAATTTAGATGTCTTTGTAAAAGTAAGTTAAATGTCTTTGTCTTTGTAACAAAAAAATAACATAACTATAGCTCAATGTTTAACGGTTGTCACATTGAGGTCTACGGAAAAAAAGTAATTTTTCTCACAAAAAAAGGCGATATTTTAGCAATAATTTGTGTGATTAAGTTTCGATGTACAGAATGCTTGCGTGACGATTTCGTGAAGGGTCCATTTTACAATTTATTAATTTACCAATGTAATGTAAAGGCTCGAGTCAATAACATGACGCAATCTTGATGGTGAATTGTGCTCCCCAGAAACGACGTATTTATTCTTTCAAATTCTCTTTAACTAAAATTCAATTATTTTGTTGCAACTCGTTCATCTACCACTCAAATAAAACAAGGCTACAGTCGAATAGTCAATAATAAATAACTCGCGACTTGCTTTGTTTCAAATGACATTGCATTATTTATGGATTTTGCTTAGGTATTTTATATCATCGCTGACACAAAATATTGCGATTATTTGCTATACAGGTTTTTGTTTAAATCGGCTTTTCAAAGTCATCAACTAGTAAACGTCATCCAGTCGCCTTCTTTTCAAAATGTAATTTTTAAATATAATAGTTCAAAATTGTCAAAATGATTCTAATTCCACTGAATTAATAACATGCCTTTCGATGTTATAATAAACGTGATTAAGAAATCACTGTTGAAATATTACGCTTTTACTTTAACACAATCACGTTTTTTACACGTGGTACTTTTAGTACCATTCCAAAAAATCATGATTTTTCCCACGTAAAATCTAAACAAATATACACTGGTACCTTTACACAAAAATAATTACGTATTTTCACATAACACACTTAAAAAACATACTCAAAGTCTTTGGTACCTAAAAAAGTCTTTCCGAAACAAATAAACCTTCTTTTACAGTGTGGTACCTTCTAAAAAAGTGTCAGAAGGGTACCTTCTGTGTCGCTACTTCTGGAAGTGTCGGTACCAAACGAAGCAGCCGTAGAAGGAGGGTAGTTCTTAGGGGGATCCTTCGTCCACCTCACGGATTACGGTGTCAGATTCCCAACGGGAACGCTCTGCGATCAATGCTTGGAGTTCCTGAAGAGAAGAATTCATTAAACATTTAATATTAATAAGGCTTTAAGGTGTGCGTCCACAGGTCGGCAGCGCACGTATCGGACGTATCGTACGTAACGGATTTTAGCTTGCCTTGTATTAAAACTCATACAACTACGTCCACTGATCCGCATCGTACGGACGGCTCATCGGCAATGCCTTAATGCGATGCGTACCGATGACGTCATACGGAATGCCGATCAGTGAAAGCGATGAAGGTGGTTTGATGCGATGCGTTCGATACGTACGATGTGGACCTGTGGACGTTTACCATTAGGCTGCGTTTTTATTGAGGCGGAGCGGAGAGCGATTCACCAATCTCATTTCTTTTCCACTCAAGCAGTGTGATTAGTGAATCGCTCTCCACTCCAGTCAGTCAGCCAGTCAGTGGAAACGCAGCCTTATGGCGGTGTAATATTTCCAAAAGATCTGATATAGTTGAAAGAATATGCTGGATGTTGTTCCCTTTTGGTTCATGCTTTAAAGTCGGTTCCTATATTTTTTATGATTTAAGAAAAAAAATGATCCTCAACAGATTTTGTCCAACTAGGCCCATACACATGCTTATTGAATAATTTATGTTGTTTACTAGACCAACAGGCATGTCAAAACCATCTCTTGCCCATTTTCATGACAGATTTCGATTTCTTCAAATGCTTGAATTTCCATGCATTTTGTGGTGAGTTAAATAAATGTAAATTAATTCGGTAATTTTATGTTGACTAGTTATGATTTGATGGCTTCAAGTCATTTGATTTTTGTGAAGAACCAAGTGAATATACATAGTAGTTTCCAAGGAAATAGAAATTATACTAGTGATACCAAGATTATGATTTTAAAGTAACCCAGCAACCAATTTCCAAAAATACTTACAAATCACGTTTTCAATTTTGTTTACAAGCTTGGTTGCTAGCTCGTAAGCGACCAGGGGGACATGTTGGTTACTTTTTAGTTTTTGTGTCCATTTACTAAAAGTCCGAGACGAGCAAAATCCTAATTAATAAGAAAATAATAATTTAGAATTTTTTTAAAGTATGAGTTACGTAGATGTTTGTACATTTGTGCAAAAAAAAAAAACAAAACTCGGCTCCCTTCCACATGCGTGCAGGCCGAAAAAAAAAAACAAAATTGGAAGAATTTGGCAAAAACTCCAAATGGTTTATAAAAATTATAAGTTACTTTGTCGTTAATATGGCAGAAACAGAGATTTAACTACATTGAGTTATTTAACTAAACAACTGAGTATTTTACTAACCTCTGGTTTATTGAGCACAATGATCCTATTTTCAAGTTTAGGCGCCAACTCACAGGACTGTTGTTCAAGGTCGTCCAGCGAAGCTCGGCGGGTTAACCTGCAGATATAACGGAGTTCTTTATTTTATCTTGGCCTTGTAAGACAAGGGAAAACTTAAGAAAGGGGTTTGCAACTTTTAGTAAGGACCTTGGCATATTTTTTTTTTTCTTTTGCCAGTGATGAAAAATTGGGCATAATAAGACTACTACCTAAGATGTTCATAGAAAAAATAATAAAAAATTCTAAACCGTAACCAACCAGAGATATGGTGGTTTGTATTTTGTACTACCTACTAAAATAACTCCAGATTAGAACAAAAAAAAGACCATCATATCTCTGGTTAGTTAGTTTAGAATTTTTTTATTATTTTTTACGAAATTCTTAGGTTATGGTCTACTAATGACCAGAATTCCATTACTGGCGAAAGAAAAAAAAATATT
Organism: Agrotis segetum; assembly: GCA_036375495.1. Lineage (NCBI taxonomy): Eukaryota > Metazoa > Arthropoda > Insecta > Lepidoptera > Noctuidae > Agrotis > Agrotis segetum. The sequence continues at coordinate 489,768 of JAQSVV010000128.1, forward strand.
GATGCCAAAAAGTTGCAAACCCCCTTCAATACAGGAACTATAATAAAATATATCCACTGTACTGGTGGCCTACCACGACAAAGTCAGAGTAGTCCCAGTGAGGGAACGAGGTGGCGCTAGACGACTTGTATAGCTCTGTCTCTTTCCCTCACTGGAACTCCTGTTGGTACCTGTGATGTCCTGGATGCGCGGCGTGCTCCACGGCGGCGGACGATGCGCGGCGCAGGGGGGGCGGGCCGTCCAGCTCGCTGCCGTCCAACATCTTCACCAGACTGTGCCTGAGATTATACCACACGTTAGTAAAATGATAACTAGTACTATGAGTTTCAATTAAGAATGGGAAAGATTTGACGCCATATTGTCGTCGTGACCGATATCCTGATGCTTACACTTTTTTATATAAACAATAATCATAATTGAAATTAACATTACCAAAAAAAATAACAATGAAAAACATTTTTGATAAACTTTATTTTCGTCTAAATATAGCGTCGAGATCTTCCTATTCTTATTTGGAACGCATAGTAAATCCTTTGCTATGAACACAAACAAAACAAAACACTTTAACTTCCGCATGCGGCTTCCTTCGCGTATTTCGTAGCTTGATTCTGTAGAATTGTTTGATCAAATCTTGTGAAAGCTTTTTATATCACTTCTTATCAAACATTTTTTATGAATCTTTCAAATCTTTGCACACGTAATATGAGATCTTCGGCAGAAATGAAAATAAAAAAAACGTGTTTGACGCACAACATGAAAATTTTCGCAATGTAAATTGTTACCCAAATCCATAATGGTCGATGGCTTAATGCTGATGCTCATAACTCTCTTGTTAATACTACCTATCTTATAAAAAAAATGCAATAATGTTGAACACCTGTATAAGTTAAACATTTGTTAAACACTTGTCTAAAAAAAGTATAACTGCAAAATAATCCTTATATCAACGGAAGAAGGCTGTTTTGCAGTTACACTTTTTTTAGATAAGTGTTCAATACATGTTTAACTTTTTGTGATACGACGTATGTGTGTGTGTGATGCTTAAGGGCAAAGAACCCCGTTGTCAGTTGAATAAAATTCAATGTGGTTTGTATATTTTAACTAGCAAAAATATAATAATGAAAAAAACAACCGTTTGAACCGATTTTAAATTGACATTCAGTTCAAAATGACCGGGAATCGAAAATAATTATTAAAGAAATGTCATGGAACACCTTGAAAGCGATTTTCAATTCTAAACACTAATGGTGGTTTTGAAAAAAAAAAAACGTTTTGTGTAGTTTCCATGCAATACTTGCGTATGCATTGCTTTCTGTCGGTCGCTAATAATAAAAAAGTAGATATTTAATTATTGTTTTTTTAGCGATTACTGGATGGAGTTGGAAGTTTTGATTTTTTAAAGTAGAATACACCTCGGAATTTTGTGTATGCCCAATGCCCAGTTAATAGGTAAGTTCGCTTTATATTATACTAATGGGGTTGGCAACGCAAAGATATTGTAGATGGCGCCACCATAGCTTAGTCCTAATTCGACCAATGACGTAGTACTATTTTGAAGTACCTTTAAGATTTTAACTGAATTGAACCAATGACGATGCTTGGAACAAGCTTTACTAGTGTCATTAGTTCCCCAGTTGCCATCCCCATTTGTCTGGTATAGATTGGGGTATTTATTTAACACTTTTTTTTTCTAGCCTACTCATTCCCACTCCTGAGCAAAGACCTCCCCCCATTCCTTCCACTTCTCTCGATGGTGTGCCTCCTCACGCCAGTTCACTATTTTACACGCCATTTAACACTTTATGCAACACGAATGGTACATAGGCGGATTGAATGCCTGCTTTAGTCATGTTCCGTTGTCCTCATAAATGTGCATGGATTAATTAGGACAGCTGGAAGAAAACGGCAAATATTTGTAACTAGCACTTTGCCCGCGACTTTGTCTGCGCGTGTTTCTAACTTCAAACTCAGTGAATTTAATGCCCGGTCACCCTCGTTATAGGATACTTTTGGAAAATCTAAAAATGGTCTAAGTCTTGATTTTCCCATGTTCACCCCGTTAGGGGTTAATTTTAAAAAAATATTAAATACGTATCCTTTATTCGATTGAGAGATAATTTATGCCCAGTTTAGAATTTATCGAAGCAAGCAGTAAATCCTTCACTGGTACCCTTTTCAAAATTTAGGGGGTGATTTTCGAAAAACCCAAAAATGGAGGGTAGTTTTGAAAAAATAATAGTGTCCATCTTTTTTATTTACTTATACTCACATTCATACCAAGTTTCAAGTTTATAAACCTAAGGAATAAGATTTTACATACAAAGGCTTTCACCCCTTTTCACCCCCTTAGAGGTAGATTTTCGCAAAATCCTTTCTTAATGTTTACCTACATTATAAATTGCAACTACCGTCCAAAATTCAAGTTTCTATTTTTAGTGGTTTAATACCTTCCCTTAAACTTGAATACCCCTTTTCACCAACTTAAGGGGTAATTTTCGAAAAATCCAAAAACACGTGTTTGATTAATTCTTATCTAGTATATAAATACTGATTTTCAAATTCATCAGCTCACGCGTTATGATTTTTCCATACAAACTTTAACAACCCCTAGATTACCAATGGAGGGTAGTTTTTAAAAAACAATTGCTAATACTTATTTATTTACTTGTGTTCTCATTCGTGGTAAGTTTCAAGTTTATAAACCCAAGGAATAAGATTTTTCATACAAACGTTTTACACCCCTTTTCACCCCCTTAGAGGAGGATTTTTGCAAAATCCCGTCTTATTGCCAATCTACATGGTAGACTGCAAATGCTGGCAAAATTCAAGTTTCTGCGTTTAAGTCGTGTCAAAAAAAAAGACTTTTATATATATAGAAGATAGATTTTTCCAGGGAATTACATTAAACTTCAGTTCAATTCAGATTAGTACGTCATATTTTTATCTAAAAAAAAGTTGTCTCAATCAAATACTATAAGAAAGTCAATAAAATAAATGTTAATGTTGCGTTAATAAATCATGTAAGTTTTTTAGTATTACTAGACAAAATTAAATGAAAACGCCGAAAAAAAAAGTGAACAAATATTTTAAATTTAAATTATATGAAATAGTTGTCTGATCCTGAACTACGGCAAGTTATAGAAGAAAGAAAAACAACTACAAAATCAACTACATTGAGTTATTTAACTAAACAACTGAGTATATTACTAACCTCTGGTTTATTGAGCACAATAATCCTATTTTCAAGTTTAGGCGCCAACTCACAGGACTGTTGCTCAAGGTCGTCCAGCGAAGCTCGGCGGGTTAACCTGCAGATATGACGGAGTATTTTGTGTATAGTTTTTTTGTCTGTTTAAGGCCGAGACTCCACGAAAGCTGTGCAAGTTGAGACGTGTTTTGAACAACCAATAGAATTGCGTTGCGGAGTGGAGCTGTGTCAATAACGCAACGACTCCGCACAGCTCGACACAGCTTTGGTGGAGTCTCGGCCTAAAATCATCAGAATGAATCCTCCCACTCAGGGCGGGGCGGAAGCGACTGTCAGACTTGTATTGACTAAAACTCACGGTGTCCTTCAATAGTCCTTTATGAAAATTGCACTACGCACAAAATGAGGTCGTGTGACTGTCATGGACCCCGACCCCAATCTAAGAACGCCTTTTTTACGTGGTAAAATCATCCAATGCGTCCTCCCACTCAGGGCAGGACTGTTAGACATGTACTGATAAAATTCAGGGTGCCTATCATTATCCATGCACACCTGGACTAAGAAAATAAAACTGCGTATGTAATGCACGCGTATGCGAGCGTTCGCGCCGCATGACTCGCAGTCTGTATCCACTGTACTGGTGGCCTACAAAAAAAAGCCAGTGAGAGAAAGAGATGGCGCTAGACGACTTGTATGGCTCTGTCTCTTTCCCTCAGTGGAACTCCTCGTACCTGTGATGTCCTGGATGCGCGGCGTGCTCCACGGCGGCGGAGGAGGCGCGGCGCAGGGGGGGCGGGCCGTCCAACTCGCTACCGTCCAACATCTTCACTAGACTGTGCCTGAGATATACCACACGTTAGTAAAATGATAACTAGTACTATGAGTTTCAATTAAGAATGGGAAGGATTTGGCGCCATATTTTCTTCGTGACCGATGTATCCTGATGCTTACACTCTTTTAAATAAAAATAATCATATGAAATTAACATTAACAAGTTTTTGGTAAACTTTATTGTCGCCTAAATATAGCGTCCAGGGGGGAACAAGCCTGGTTTTAAGACGTTGTAATACCCCCCCAGGTCTTCCTTCTTAATTGAAACGCATAGTGAAGCCTTTAATATGTACACAAACAAAAACACGTTAAGTTCCGCATGCGACTTCGTCCGCGTATTTTTTTTTTGTTCAAACAGTTGTGTTTAGCTTGACCCCCATGAATGTTTTAATTCAAATGTGAAATCTTTTTAATAACATCTACTCCACCAATTCTTATGAAACTTTGCACACACATGAGATTCTCGTCATAATGCAATATCGGCGAAAATCAAACTAGAAAATAAAAAAATAAAAAAAACTGATGTTTAACGCAAAACACGATTAATGTCGCAATGTTACCCAAATCCATAATGGTCGATGGCTTAGTGCTGACGCTCATAACTCTCTTGTTAATACTACCTATCTTATAAAACAGTGAAATAATGTTGAACACCTGTCTAAAGTTAAACATTTGTTGAACACTTTTCAAAAAAAAGTATAACTGCAAAATAATCCTTATAATGATCAACGGAAGAAGGCTGTTTTGCAGTTACACTTTTTTTAGACAAGTGTTCAATACATGTTAAACTTTTTGTGATACGACGTGTGTGTGATGCTTATGAGCATTGAACCCTGTTTTCAGTTGAATAAAATTCTATGTGGTTTGTATATTTTAGTAAGGGAAAAATCCCCTTTGAACCGATTGTAAAGGCATTCAGTTCAAAATGACCGGGAATCGAAAATAAATATTGAAGAAATGTCATGGAACACTTTGAAAGCGATTGTCAATTCTAAACACTAATGGGAGGCATTGAAAAAAACGTCTTGTTGAGTTTCCATGCAATACTTGCGTATGCATTGCTTTCTGTCGGTCGCTAATAATAAAAAAGTAGATATTTTATTATTGTTTTTTAAGCGAAAACTGGATGGAGTTGGTAGTTTTGATCGTTGGATTAGGTGAAATACACCTCGGAATTTTGTGTATGCCCAGTTATAGGGAAGTTTGATTTCTATTATACTAATTTAAACGTGTCTGGTTAAGATTGGGGTGTCCCTTTATTTATTTATTTATGCAACACAGGTACATACGCGGATTTAATGCCTGCTTTAGTCATGTTCCGTTGTCCTCATAAATGTGCATGGATTAATTAGAACAGTTGGAAGACAACGGCAAATATTTATAATTTAATTCCAGGGTATACAGAATTCGAGTATACACTTTAGAGGCCATACTACGAGCTCTTAAAGCGATCCAGATTTGGCTGTGGGAAAGAGACAAAGCTATACAAGTCGTCTAACTCTGTCTCTTTCCCACAGCCAAAACTGAATCGCATTAAGAGCTCGTGGTAAAGCCTTAGTTCAATTCACTTCATATTTTTATCTAAAACCAGTATCCTGACAGTCAAACTGACTTAGCTTCCACCATGAGTTGTCATAACGATACTCGATCATCGATATCGACCACGATTGTCGCTCTCATTGGCCTTCTCCAAGGTTGTATGAACTCTCAACCAAAGAGAGCGCCAAACGCGGTCGATGCGTATTATCGAGTATCGTAACGTAATGACAACTCATGGTAGAGGCTTGAAAGTCAGTTTTACCAGATTTTTATCGTATTACTAATAAGCACTAACTGGGTAGTTGAGATTCCATAAAAAGTCATTAAATTGATTATATTAGGCTGCGTCCAGTAAAAATGGAAGACAACCCCAAAATATTTAACGAAAACCCAGTTTTATTATTTGATGCTTTTGATAAGTGTGTATAAGTACCTCCTACTGAGTGTGACAAGTGACTGTCGATGTTTGCTGGGTCGAGACTTGCCCGTGCGCACGTTGATGGCCGCGAAGTGGTTCTGTATCGCCATGCCGATCTCTGGACACATGTCTTCTGGGATCTGGAGGACAAAGAAGGAAAATAGATACAGAGTCCTTCAAGCCGGATATAAAAGCGACGTAAACTAAGGGCTGATTTTTCAATAGCCAGATAACTTATAACTGAGGAATAAAAATGGCGGTTTGACAGCTTATCTATAGAAAATATATCAAACCGTTATTTAAATTCCTCAGTTAGAGGTTATCTGGATATTAAAAAATAAACCCTTAGTGTTAAAAAACTGAGTGAAGGATTGGATAGATTCGTTAATGACGCGAAAGACTTCATTGAAGATTAACAAGTGAAATTTTAGTAGTGTGGACTCAGTGTTTTGTACAACTAAGTCGTCCTTGCCTACCATTTTGTTTAAAAAACTAAGGCCCACTTCCACAGTTGCACGAACCCGAGTTATCTTTTAAATTCAGAGTTAGTTGCTAACACGAGGTTAAATTGACGATATTGTTGACAAACTGTCAATTTAACCTTGTGTTAGCAACTAAGTTTGAGTGAAAAGATAACTCGGGTTCGTGCAAGCGGGCCTTAGAAAAATAAGCTAAAAAAATGGCCTTGAAATTCCTCTCTTTTAGGACTTTGGGTGCATTGCGAACTCGTCTCCTATCTACTTGGGTACTACATACACTAGTCTACAACTCACAATCACTTTGCAGTGCGGCAGCATGTTGAAGCCGTCGTTTCCCTTCTGCAGGTACTGTTTGATGGCCAGGCGGTACGTCTGCTCCCGCAGCAGGTACTCGTCTCCTATCTACTTGGGTACTACATACACTAGTCTACAACTCACAATAATCGTTGCGTCTCCACTCCAGGCGGTCCGGCAGCTCCGCTCCGCTTCGCTCAGCTAAGCTCGTCGTTTCCCTTCTGCAGGTACTGTTTGATGGCCAGGCGGTACGTCTGCTCCCGCAGCAGGTACTCGTCTCCTATCTACTTGGGTACTACATACACTAGTCTACAACTCACAATCACTTTGCAGTGCGGCAGCATGTTGAAGCCGTCGTTTCCCTTCTGCAGGTACTGTTTGATGGCCAGGCGGTACGTCTGCTCCCGCAGCAGGTACTCGTCTCCTATCTACTTGGGTACTACATACACTAGTCTACAACTCACAATCACTTTGCAGTGCGGCAGCATGTTGAAGCCGTCGTTTCCCTTCTGCAGGTATTGTTTGATGGCCAGGCGGTACGTCTGCTCCCGCAGCAGGTACTCGTCTCCTATCTACTTGGGTACTACATACACTAGTCTACAACTCACAATAACTTTGCAGTGCGGCAGCATGTTGAAGCCGTCGTTTCCCTTCTGCAGGTACTGTTTGATGGCCAGGCGGTACGTCTGCTCCCGCAGCAGGTACTCGTCTCCTATCTACTTGGGTACTACATACACTAGTCTACAACTCACAATAACTTTGCAGTGCGGCAGCATGTTGAAGCCGTCGTTTCCCTTCTGCAGGTACTGTTTGATGGCCAGGCGGTACGTCTGCTCCCGCAGCAGGTACTCGTCTCCTATCTTCACCACTTGTTCCGCCACTCGCTGACCGGCCGGCTTGGACGGATCGAAGGCGAACGATACGCCGGCCACCTGGGAAAATAATGGTAGTTTATAGAGAAATATTGATAATTATAATAGAGGAGTTCGTGGTTAAATAATTACAGCCGCACAGGTCGATCTTCCGATTTAAGCCGAGCTTACCCAGGTTGGTCTGTGGATGGGTGATTTGTCACAGCATCAAGATCGCATTTGGGACATTCACAAAATAATTGTTGAGGTATCTGAGTACTTCAACCAACGACGATATAATACTAGACTCGTAATAACAGGCGACCGATATCTGTAAACACATTAGGCAAAAAAGTCTTATATTCGTCTCATTTCGACCAATCCTGTGAGCCTTAAACATGCGTTGAGACAGAACAGACCTTGAGTTAGCCAATCATAACGCAGTACTCCGTCCCCCTCGCTTACGTAGTACCTCAGCGAGTTGACAGAATAATTTTTGTTCCTTAGATCGTGCATGCGGAGTCTAGTATTATATCGTCGTTGACTTCAACTGATAAATTCTTATCTTCAATCGCAAGAAATTCAATTTATCAAGGTAACAAACAACTGAAACCTACCTGAGGAAACCGTCCCTCAAGACTAGGATATTTGGAGACGGAATTCTCCAGCACTTGTAGGATCACCTCCCCGGTAGCTTCCACCACCACCAAGGGGTCTCTCATTGGGATGATGGTAGACAGGTCGCGGAGAGTGAAGTCACCTGCTGCATGGACCTGGAAAGAAAAGATTTTTGTTTGACAGGTACCTTTTTTTACGTGGTGAAATCATCAAATAAGTCCTCCAACCTAGGGCAGGACGGGAGGGACTTTCAGACTTGTACTGACTAAAATTCACGGTGTCTTTCAATAGCCCTTTACGATCCGGAGCCACGGTTACCTGATAAGACAGTTCCACAACGCAAAACAGTCCTGCGACCTCGGACAGTCCCACGACCAGAAATAGTCCCGCGAGCCCAGATAGTCCAGCCCCAGCCAAGTATTTAATATTTGGCTGGGGAAGGCTCAGTCCATGCTATGAGAACAGATGCCCTAGTCAGTGGCGGGCAAAGTTTTGATGGGGGGGCACAAAGTTCAATAAAAATTCAAAGGAAAATACTAGATAAGAAAATTTTCTTTATTCTGGGATAATGCGACGGGTTTTATAAAAATAGTAGCTATGTCTGAGTACAAGATTAAGGGTAAGCCTGTAGTGTACAGACAATGAACTAGTTTAGGTCGATGACTTTATTTTTTATCAAATTAAAGTCATCGACTCCGTTTACATTGCGTGACAAAAACGTGAAAGTGATAAGGCCTCAGAAAGATTCCATAAGCCCGGTATACACGACAACGATTTATCGTAGCGATCTGACTGCGCAGTCGGTTTGCGCAGGGCTTGCACCAACCAAAACAACTGCGCCGATTTTTGTACATACGTTCGATAAAACTGCGCAAATGCACTGTGCAGTTCGTTTGCGCAGTTTTATCGTTGCCGTGTATACCGGCCATAAGACGCTCTAAGTCTGACCGCAGACTTGAGTTAAAACAGTTTTAAGACAGACTATTGCTTTACAAAAACCATGAAGATGTGCACACTTAAAACAAAACGTCTCATAGACAATATTGTCTAATAGACACAAGAACTGCACAGCGACAAGTCTGACACTGAACAGTTTTGTTTCAGGTGAGCGGCATGTCGTAGACAAAACAGTTTTGTTTATGTCTTAAGACAGACTTGTCTATCTTAAAACAAAACTGTCTTAAAACAGTTGTGACTCAAGTCTGCGCTCAGCCTAAGATGTAGTCGTATAGTCTCACCTGATCGCTCCTGAAGGTGCCAGAGTTGATGACAACCAGGTCAGCTCCGGTCGCCGCCAGCAGTACATCACACACCCAGTTCCCAAGGTTGCACTCCTGCCGCCTGATGCAGGAGAACCTGCCTTCTAGCGGCACGCAGAACTTGCCCAGGATTTCATCCATCTTGCCTTCGATCATTGCTGGGGAAGAGAGGATAAAAAGTGATTAAGTTTCTATTAGTCATAGTACATACGGACGGCGAGTATTGGGTGACTCGCCGTCCGATCATGGAACATGCTCAAGTAGACGGCGCGTCGTGTTCCATGTTATTTAAACTAAAATTTTGGAATCACTTTGAAAAATAGATCTTTTTTGTTACGGTATTATGATTTATTTATTCTTCTTTTTAACCGAATTTAAAAAAGGAGGAGGTTCTGAATTCGTCGGAACCTTTTTTTTGGATTTTTTATTTAAAAATATTTAAAAAAACCGTCTTACACAAGAAAGTTAGACATCGTTGAAATACTAGTGTCCGACCGAAACTGATTTTTCAGCCGAAACCGAAACCGAACTTTCGGCCTTGCTCTCAGTTTCGGCCGAAACCGAAACCGAAACTTTTTAACACATTTAAAATTTCGATTATTTTCTATTTTTTTTTAAACATTTTTTAACACCTAAGAAAAAGTGTATATACAGGATGACTGAAGACCGATTTTGACGAAAACTAAAACAGCATCATTGGATTAAAAAAAAAAAACAAAAATCCTGGGAAGTATTCGAAACCAGAGATTTGGAAAAAAAGAACCACAGCCTGTATTATTACACCATTTGATAGTGTTGCTAATAAGGATCAAATTCTGGAAAGTAATGATAATACGGAAAACTTATGTACATATTTTTTTATCGTGGTAAAATCATCAAATGAGTCCTCCCACACTGGGCAGGGCGGAAGAGACTGTCACGACTCGTACTGACTAAAATCCACGATGTCCTTCAATAGCCCTTTACGTTCCGGGGTAACTCGTTAGTCCCGGCACCCCGGCAGGCTTTGGCCCCGTTATAATGCCGACACTCTTTAGCTGGGTACTCACTTAGCAGCATAGCACGTAACGTATCAGATACGGTATCAACCTGCAAGTGGGTACGGCTCGTCCGAGCACACTGCGAGCCGCCTTTGTGTTTGTATGACTCGCCGAGAGGCGGTATCACTGCGGGCTCGTGCCTACGTACTCACTTGATACCGTATCTGATACGTTACGTGCTACGCTGCTAAGTGAGTACCTAGCTTTAGAGGCTCCCGTGGAACACATCGAGCCGTAAAAAAAAACTTATGGTCATCGCTGATTTTTAAGAAATAAGCATACTATGTTCTTTAACTTCTACTGAGCCGTATTCTAAATTATAAAAAATCATCATTCACTGGATTTGTAATCTCAACAATCGTTCTTTATTCAGAAATACGAAATTATTGAGTTAAAAAAACAATATTCTTTCAAAGATGAAACCGTTAATTTATGTTTCAAATACAGTCACTGCCTTGACATCGCACGAAAATGCACGAACACTTCAGTTTCGGCAGGGCCACAGAATATATAATAGTACCTAAAGGCACAGAAGGCTTACTCCCAAAAAGAAAACAAACAAATGTAAAATCTATGCACGAAAGAATAGAGTCCATTTTTACTTGCACCCGCATCACCCACCTACTTTTATAATAGCCTAAACTTCCCGTGCGCAAGCAAAAATGAACTGAATAGTGACGCGCGAGAGTTCATTTTAGTTTATCTGACGCCAACGACATTAAAAGGTTACTGTCGGTCAAGCTCAATAGGGTTGCGACTCGCGAGTTTGGGCACAGTTAGGTAGGAATACGTATTTTATGCATTGTTTAATTACATTATTAACTAACATAAATACGTATATATATCACTCCTCATTACCTCCTTATGTCCCTCAAAGAATTTTGTTTTTATCATCAGCCTATATCTTTTTCTGTTTCGTCATCGATTACTTCATATTCATATCGATTAGTAGCACAGAATGTTAACAGTAGGTACCTACGGCACCTTACGTGAGGAATAATATCTACAGCTTGACATAAAACTGTAGAAAACCGGAAGTCGCCACTGTCTTCGCGCTACCAGCACTTTGAATGATTTTATTTTATTTATTTTTTCACTTATTACGTTAGTTTTATGGCACAATAATAAATCTAACAAACCTGCGGTCTTTGTTTATATCAAATATCAAAGATTTTAAAACGCTGTCAGAAATAAAAATTTTAGTTCCGTTTCAACCCGTTCTGGCCAAGCTGTAATGTTTTTTTTTTTCTCTTAATAAGTTAGTTTTGTGGCACATAATAAATCTAACAAACCTGCGGTCTTTGTTTACATCAAATATCAAAAAGGTAACTAGTCCTTAACATTTTCATTTCATTCATTTCATTGTCACAGGCCCCGTGTTGCGTGTCTTTGTAGGTAAGTAGGTAAAAAAGTCGCGAAGAGAATTACGATCGCTGACCTTGAATGCGTAGTGTAGCCATTTTCTGACTTTGAACGTGTCTAAACAATAACGTAAACATCTTCCTACTTTCTACCGATCATAATTCGACCTACCCGTATTCAGCTTAGGTGAGTGAGAGTGATGTCAGGTTTAATAATCGTCTATTTTATTTATCTTGTACGCCAAATTTGTAATCTACCTAATCATGCTTAACTGATCATGTAGCCGGTACTTGAATGACATTAATAAGCACGTCACAAGTAGGTAGATAGTTTTTTGATCATTATTAAATATGTACTACATAGATAAATATTCACTTTTTTTCTTACCTTTCGAAATCACGCGGTAGTGTGTGAAACGTGAGGCTCCTATCACTGTCATTATTTAAACAACCAAACGTTATGCAGTATTTTTTTTTCCTCATCATATATATTTTTTTTTAACTCATGCGTAAATCCAACCAAACACCAAACTTAAATATTATATAAGTAAGCGCGTGCGTAGTGGGCGGCGTGCGGCAACCGACTAAATGTCCACTCCGAAGTGGTCACCGCCAATGCTTGCAGTTTTATACCTATACTGCGGAGTGAGCCAGGCCTGGCAGGGCCGAAAGTTTCGGCTATATTTTGGCCGAAACCGAAACTAAGGCCGAAACTAGATTTTTTGGCCGAAACCGGCCGAAACCGAAACCGAAATTTCGGTCGGTCACTATGAAATACATACTTGTCTAAAAGAATTGTCAACGTCAAAACAACATTTTCACGTTGATATAAGAGCCTATGCATACCACGTTTTTTAAACGCGCCGAAGCAGCGCACGCAAGTCAGACGCAGCCTAGAACAAAATGACATAATAACAAACTGCTCTGATGAAAACGCGCTATCGACGCGCCCCGGTGCAGCGCGTTTCTAAAACGCGCTGCACCGGGGCGTTTAAAAATCTGGTGTGCATAGGCTCTTATATCAACGTGAAATGTTGTTTTGACGTTGACAGTTTTTTGGAAGAGTGTCGTGGTCGTTTTGTAGTTAAACTTTTTTAGACAAGCGTTCAACAGATGTTTATCTTTATGTGGCAAAAGGCGGTAAAATTAAAAAAAAAACAGCAGTTAGTGATCACAAACTATAAATATTTTTGATGTGTCTATTTGTTTCTACTATATAAAAATAAGTCAGGTTTTCCTTCCTGACGCTATAACTCCAGAACGCACGAACCGATTTCCACACTTTTTGCATTCGTTTGAAAGGTCTCGGGCTCCGTGAGGTTTATAGCAAGTTAAAATATTCACTGCCCAACGAAGTGGGCACGGGTCAGCTAGTTCTTATATAATATTTATAAACACTTACAAGAATACTTGTCAGTTTTCTCCTTCAGCACCAGATCCTCTGCGAAGGCGCTGGTGACCCCGACCTCTGAGATGTCAACAGTAGCGCCCACCTCCGTGAAGTTGATGCTGATCTTACTGAACTGTCTGAAGTCTGTGCCGGATTTAACTACGTATTTGTTGTTTATCTGAAACGAAAAAAATAGTCATGTGACTTAATTCCAATATGGCGGACGTCCAAGATGGCGGACAGGCTTTGAGGTACTTCCCGATAAGCTAGAAGGCTGAAATTTTTGGGGTAGCTTCCAACCCGATGAACAAAGATAAAAATAATAAAATAATTAATAGATTAAAAAAATCTAAAAACCCACGTTTTTAAATGTCCTAAAAACTAAGAAAATAACTCTACGGGGCGGAGAGAGGGGCCACTCAAAACGTGGGGGCGTATCTTTGCAAGTTACACTGACTAAAATCCACGGTGTCCTGCAATTGCCCTTCTCGTTCCTGGGCCACGGTTATTCGATAGTCAAAGTCAAAGTCAAATCATTTATTCCAATTAGGCCATCAAAGAGGCACTTTTGAACGTCGAAATTTAAATTTAAAGGGAATAGGAAGGGAAGGGATTGATTCTACACCCATTCGCTAAGGTAGGTTGTATGGAGAAGAATGGGCAAGAAACTCCATACTTACTCTTTTAAAAAAAATGTTTTACAATATTTTTAACAGCGTTTGAAATAATAAATGTCGAAGCAATGTACCTTGAAAATCTAGACTAAAAATTTAAAAAATAATAATAAGTAAAAAAAGTAAAAAGGTACATGGCGTTCACATTTTAACAAAATATTGAAATTACACAATTTACAAATATAATTAAGTGTGTGAGCATTCAAATTTCAACCAGCTTGACTTTGTTTAAGCCCTACATTGTACTATGGAGCAGGACCAGCATGTTTCCAAACATTTTTATCTTGAATATAATCTTCTAATTTATAATATCCTTGTTTACTAAGGGTGTTTTTTATGTAACTTTTAAATTTTTTTTTCATTTAGATTTAAGATTTCACTCGGTATTTTATTGTAACATTTAACACAGAACCCCATAAAAGATTTTTTTACTTTAGACAATCTAAATAGTCCCGCGACCCTGGTGATCTTCTTCATAATCTAAGCATTTAAATTGATACTTACATGTAACACTTCATAAACGTGGTCGTGTCCTCCCAGTATGAGATCGATATCGTTGCATCCCTCAGCTAATTTTATGTCGTTCGGTGTGCGCATGTGCGTTAGAGCTATCACGTATTCACAACCCTGGAAAAATAAGCCATAGAATAAATTTTAATAACGTAATTTATGAATTGAATAATTAAAACTTAGAGAGCAGTAAGATCAAATGTATAGATGGACATGTTTGAAACACCCCGCGAAGCGGCGTCAACGGCGAATTCGCGTATTTAAACTATCTATGAGGTTATTTTACTCAAATAATTAAAGTGGTCCTAAAATTAGATTATTATAAGAATATTTGACCCTATGTTTTCTTTTGTTACGAAAACCAAAATTTACGAAGATACAACACTTCAAAAATCACAAAACGTCACTCGGTCGGTTAACAGGAGTAATGAAGTCACAACTCCTCGCTCCCGAATTTCAAAGCGTTTTGTAAATATTCATGGATTTTAAAGAAATAAATAAAACGAGTTTAATACTCTGACTCTCAGATCAAAGAAATAGGCAGATAGAACGCTCAGAACACGCGAGTGGTTCCACCAAAGTTAATACAAAATCAAATCGAATTACATTCCATAATGTTTTTTTTGTTTTTGAGAACAACTTTTACAATGGTTAAAGACACGTGACGGCATATTTTGGCAAACAACAACAACGACACGCAGCTTGGTACGACGCGTAGCTTGGTACAGTGATTCGATTTTGATTTTGTATTAACTTTGGTGGAACCACTCGCGTGTTCTGAGCGCTCTATCTGCCTATTTCTTTGATCTGAGCTCTGACTAAACAGATTTCTAATTTATTTATTCCTTTTACCTTTTGTCTAAGCGGTTTGTTCAGTTAATTCATACCAAATTGACATTTAACTAAAGATTACTGAAGTTGGCAAAATCTAACAATCGAAGCTATTGAATTACTTGGAATTGGAAGTAAGTGAATGATGCAATTACTAATGTACCAATGTACTTACTTCTTGTTTCAATTGCGAGGCCAACTTCGTTCCAGCTTGTACGAAGTCTATAAATGTCACTTCTTCCGGGTTTATCGTTGCTAAAGTCTCCAGCCATTCCTAGAAAAAAATAACTTGGATGATTTAAGCCATTACAAAAATTATACATGATTATCTCTGTCTTTTTTTCTACGGGGTAGGATATTGCCAAACGAGACCTAGCTACCATTACATTAGAGTCTATATTTCCTGTTCGACCAGCCTGATGAGACCAATCTGCGGAAGCCTAGAGGTCCGCCTGTGTCGTTGTCATTTGATTTTAGACCTTAGCCACACATGCAATAGGGTTTATATTACCTGTCAGAACAGCCTGAGGACATATGTAATATGAAAATATGTTGTAGACAAGAGTAGGTCTCTTGTCTACAACATATTTTAGACCTAGCTACCAATACATTAGAGTCTTTATTATCTGTTTGAACAGCTTGAGGAACCTACTCTTGTCTATAACATATTTTAGACCTAACTGCTTCGATATTAGAGTGTATATTTACCTGTTCAACAAGCCCGATGAAGCCGATCTTATGTCCATTGCACATGAGAGCGTGTGTGATCTTTACGTCACCCAGTGGTCTTCTTGTCAATTGATTTTAAACCTATCTACCTATACATTAGAGTTTATATTACTTGTTCTACTCTGCTGTACAGTACCCGGCACGTAAGTTGGCAAGATTATGGTGTAGTGGGGGTAAGTTTGCGCATCGCATTTAGCAGCAAACAAGTGTATGCGACAGCGCGTACTGGGTGCGAGGGGCAAAGACGAGTGACGCACCAATCGCGTGCTCGGATCGTCACTACCTCATACCCCGCGACCCACATGACCACTGAAGAGATCTACAAAATTACTTCTGAGCATCTAACGACTCTTGCCAACTTACGTGCCGGCCACTGTAGCCTAGTGGGTCTTCTGTGTTGTTCTCGTTTGATTTTAGACCTTAGTTACCATGCAATAGAGTCTAAAATTACCTGTTCAACAAGCCCGATGAAGCCGATCTTGTGCCCATTGCACATGAGAGCGTGTGTGATCTTCCCGTCACCAAGTGGTCTTCCGGTCTCGTTGTCGATCACGTTGGACATCAACCACGGGAAGTTGCATTGTGCTACTAGCCCTGATAGGATTTCTAGGCCGAAATCTGTAATGAGAATGGATAAATATTTTTTAGTTATAGTCTTCGAACCCCGCCACGCGCATTACTTTGTGTAATTTATTTTATTACCACTGCTCTCAAAACGGTGAAGGAAAACATCGTGAGGAAACCGGCATGTCCTAGAACCAAAAATTCGAAGACATGTGACTTTCACCACAAATGTCACACAGGGCCCGTGTGGTGGATTATGGCGCACTATCTCATAGAGAGGAGACCTGTGTTCTAGCAGTGGGAACATTATAGGCTGCTGATGATGATGAGATGGAGCGACCGACTATCTGATCTCTGCAATCCAGTTAGCACTCGGTTGCTGGGTTGGGGAGGTCAGATAGGTAGTCGCTCCATGTAAAATACTGCTATTTCATTATCTACTAATTGGTAAGACCTGCAGGTTGTCCGATTTCTGGGACTTACTTTACGGATCGTTAAAGATCTACAAAATATGTTAGGGTGCTTGAACATGGCGCATGTAACCCGCGCAAGTGCCTTAACATGCTCAAGCTAAATGCACCGCGTACAGACACTCCGCGGGTAGCTTGATCAAGTAGCTTGCGCATGTTACTCGCGCGGGTAAACCGAACCTTTACTTGCGCGGGTTACATGCGCCGTGTACAAGCACCCTTACGTAGGAACAAAGGTTTAATCTGATATGGTACGGGGATATGGTATGAAATTGATGGTCACCTATCAAGATACCGACATCGACAGTGGCAAGGGAGCGTTATAAACTGAATGTACATCTTTCTTTATTTTTATTTAACCTTTATGTTCCCTTCCCACATCTGAGACCTTACCATGAACTCTTAACGCGATCCAGTTTAGGCTGTGGAAAAGAAATGGCGCTAGACGACTTGTATAGCTCTGTCTCTCCACATCCTTCATCCATCCCACAGCCTACACTTGATCGCGTTAAAAGCTCGTGGTAAGGCCTCTGGGCTAGCTCCCCCTCACAAACTATTCCACTCCTTCCTATTTGTAGTTTACTCCGGTCAATTCGAATTAACGCGTCTCAATCATGCACATCACATACAAAGACATATTTTCTAGATGTTATCAATGAATTACTTTCACTTACCGAAGTCGTGGTTGCCAAACACGGCACAATGCGTTCCGATTTCATTGAGGACCGGCACCATTTGCTCGCCTTTTGTGAACGTGCTCACTGGAAAGAATGCATTCGTTTGTAAATATTAGTACTAGACACACATGATCCATAGTTCGCTAAACATCAGTTTGCTTGGAACACAGTCATCATCTTTATTTTATAACTTACGGCGCGGCTGTGTTTCTATTAGAAAAGCATGATTGGCAGTGAAGTAGAAACCTATTTTATACTACACCTGCTTGGAAAGTACCTTTTACCACAGAAATCAATTAAAAACCGGCCAAGTGCGTGTCGGGCCACGCACAGTGTAGGGTTCCGTAGTTGCCCATCAAAATACTTATGCGAACTAACTAAACTGATTCGCTGAATTTAGTTTTAAAAAGAAGAATTTTCAAAATCGGTCCAGGAGTCTTTGAGAAATCGGGGAAAATACATAAGAAAAAAGATTACAAGGAATTTAGAACCTCCTCCTTTTTTTGAATTTAGTTAAAAATAGTTGACGATAAAAACCTACCTATCCCCAAAAAACATACCTATAAAAGCTGTAAAAATAAAGTTGACAAACTTACATTTGCAGTTGTCTCCGATACATTTTGTTTAAGAAAATATGATATCAAGTACATTTTATAAGTCGGTCGACTATTACTCGTAAAGTTGTAAAGCCTACTTAGTCATGATAATTTTCTTTTAAACTTCGTTATATGTACTACTATTGTGAATTTTTTCACACCCCCAAACATAACCGTTTAGCTGGTAGAGGGGGGGGACACTCGAATCGAGCAAAATTTAGCACTTTAAAGCTTAATATTTCACAAACGAATTTTTTTATCAAAAAATTGTTAATGAAAACTATCATTATTTTTTAAAGGCCTATTTAATGATACCCCACACTAAGGGGTACGCGAGAAAAAAAAAATCCTGACTTTACGTGTAAGTACTGGAGGTACCCTAAAAAAAAATATTTTACGAGATTTTATTTTACCACTTTTTCGGCACAATGAATCCGTATATTTACACCAAATTTCAGCTCTCTAGTACTGTGCGTCTCTGAGCTAAACTGCGGACAGACGGACGGACGGACGGACGGACGGACGGACATGGCGAAACTATAAGGGTTCCTTGTTGACTACGGAACCCTAAAAAATAGAATAAAACTTATGACGATTTTTTAAAACTTTAAACAATTTTAAACTTTTTTATTTATTTTCCTCGTAGGTGTAAGCACTATGTCACTCGAGAGAAAGTGCGATTCCCGATCTCGGGTGTTTTAAAGCCCTCGCCTTCGGCTGCGGGCTTCAAACGACACCTCGACGGTAATCGGTCACTTTCTCCTGTCGGTGAACAATGTACTAATAGTAGATTAGTAGCCAAGGGCTATAAGGCATCAATTGCAGCCCGAGATATTTAGGCGCACGAGCGCAGCGAGGGCGCCTTTGGTTCGAGGGTGCAATTGATGTTTACACCCGAGCTAACTACTCTGCTTTAAATCCCGATTATGAGGCAATTAGAAAAAAACCGGCATTACAAGAATAATACATTTTAAAGTAAAAGTTTTCTATTCCCGCCTATTGCCAATTGAGCTTCGCCGTTCGATATTTAAAATTGTTGACTATTATACTCATACGAAGACAAGACTGAATAGCGAAGCGACCTCTTTTGTCATTGGGCTGAATGCATGATGTCTATTGCCAGTATGATGGTTAGATGTACGCGGTTAGCATAAAGGCCTCGAAGCCATGCCAAAAACATTTAATAACAAAAAAAGATGTACGCGAATTTTTTGAAAGAGTGAAGAGTTTTTTTTTTTATTTACTTACCGCCCAAGTCTTTTCTAGCTACATTATTACCCTAGAGCGCTAATTGGTTACTTACAAGCCCCGTTAGAGGGTAATAAGGACCTACTTACCGAATATGAGAGATGTAATAGTAGATTATTAACCAAGGGCTGTATGACATCAATTGCATACGAGGTTTTTGGCGCCTGAGCGAAGCGAAGGCGCTAATTAACCCGAGTATGCAATTGATGCTTACGCCCGAGATAAATACTCTGCTTTACATATCGATTGTGAGGTAAGTAAACAACAAGACAGCAGGTTTCAATGAACATTTATTAAGAAGAAAAAAATGTGTATTTAATTAAAATTAATAGTAAAATTATTACAATTTGTAAGAGATATGGTCACGTTCTTTTTAGGTATATTTATAGTTTGAATATGAGTTTGTGATGATATAAGACTTGAGTTTGAGTGACTTGAGGTTCACTTGGTTAATAATCTACTATTGAAAAAGAACTCAAACAAGAAAATTAATTATTTTCGCGATGCTTTCGCGCCTACTAGTAGACTGCCTTTTTTTTTCACGCACGCAAGCGCGTCAAATCTTGCTGGCCAGTTTGATTTTAAATCGATTTCATCTAACATACGATGTGGAAACAAATAGTTCCATATTTAAAATAAAATCTTTATAAAATAAATTGTCTAGATTCCGATTCGAGTAATTAATCGATACCGAGAAAAAAAAAATAAATTTTTAAAAATATTCTTCGTGCAGTATGAGTATGACAGTTCTTTTTTTAAATTCCAAAACCTATGCTGTAATGATAGTCATACACCCCGGCATTCAGGGGTGTAAGGGTGTACTTACAGAGCAAGAGATATGTAAAGTAATATTAAATCACTTACACATGCTAGGCGAGAACACATCTCCGCTGAATAGTACTAAGGGGTTCAAATGCTGTAACGCTTTGACAGCTGTGCTGAACCTTAAGGCACCTCCCACGGGCTCCGTGTCTGAAAGAGATAGACAACATTATTTGAGGAATATGAAGTGAGAGATGAGATATCCCGCTTGAAGGACCATGATATTTGGACGTAACTTCTATCATCATCGGCCTAGCCTTGAATTCCTCAAAATACGTAAATCTATTAAAGATTTCATGGCGTTGTCGTTCGTTCCAGTCGCTAACGCTTAGAAATCCTAAATAGACTCAACTAAAGACTCGAAGGAATAAGGTTGAAAATCTATTGGGGAGAACCGAGCGTTAACGATTATCGTTTGCGACTTGTCTAGGGAGCTGGTGACATTACAAAACTGTACAAATACTTACTGGTAGTCTGTTCGATGTTGTAGACATCGTTGAAGTGTATGATAACCACCTCATCCCCCATCCCTCTGCCTGCGAGCTGACTGACGGCGCGCCTGCCCACCTGACGTACTTCTAGTGAAGCCTGAAGGTAGCAAGATACTGTTAGGATATGTACAGGAGGTGATGTAAAGTGATCAGGGGGGGTATTACAAGGTCTTAAAACCAGGCTTGTTCCAGTGAGTGAACGAGATGGCGCTATATGACTTGTATAGCTCTGTCACTTTCACTCGCCGGAATAAGCCTGGTTTTAAGACGTTGTAATACCCCCTGGTGGTCCTACCGTGATGTCTCAAAGCCAGAGACAGAGTTATAGAAGTCGTCTAGCGCTACCTGATACCCTTACTGTAGGGTTGCCATCTTTAAAATTTGGAAAGTAGCGTGAAAACCCCGGATTTTAGAGTCCAGAACCCAGATATAAGTGGAAGTGCACACCGTGGCAACTGCGTCGGGACGGTGAAGTGTGCGTCTGTCGCGAAGCGGCAACTTTACTTATTTAAACCCGGGTGCCCGGACTACAAATGACCCCCAGAGGCTCCCCAGATGCCCTCTAAACTAGGACAAATCCGGGAAAACCGGGATGGATGGCAACCCTAACTTACTGGAACTACTCTGGATTTAAGACATCTTGGTAGGCCACCAGAGCCTGTAGCCAAAAGGCAAGCGACAACCGTTAACGTTCAGCATTCGCTAATACATTTTCAACTTTATATTCCCTCGCATAAAGTTGAAAATCTACTAAAGACTGCTGAGCGATCCGAACAAAACAAACGAAAACGATCTGTAATCTTTGATAGATTTTCAACTTTAAGCAATGGGGTATAAAGTTGAAAATGTATTAGCGACTGCTGAACGTTAGCGAATGTCGCTTGCCATTTGGCTATAGGGCTAGTTCTATGTATGATAATTGAAGATTCTTCTAAGGCTAATTAGAACATGATCAAAAGTGCTCGAGCCAGGACCAGGTGGCTAAGTATGACATTTTAAAGCGAGAGTCATTTCATTGTCATAGTAACCTCCTGATTGAATGGTGCCTTCACAAATTTATGTTGCATTCATAGCATAGATCAAGCATTTTTTTAAGAAGATCTAAGTTCTGGATTTCAATACTAATGAAGTTGTTCTCAGTCAAACCAGGCATTCATAACCCAAAGGATCGTACTGCTCTGCTAAAAATACCGATACCCTACGGATGCCCCAGTCTCACAGCATTTACTACCGGTGGGGACATTGTAATAGCGGCTAGGGTGCAAGGCGAAGGTCGTATCAATACACGAACGGTTACCAGTGTCGGAAAGGATTTATTACTGTATTGTATGGCTAGGGAATGGCGATTAAATTGCTACTAGATTTTCTATGACTGGGAATTTTCTGGAAACAATTTATTAGAAGTTGAGACTTTTTTGAGGAGAAAAAAATGCTTTTTTTTTACTTTTGTTTGTTTTATGCAGAGAAATGGACTTTTCGGCTACTGTTTTCGAAGCCGTATTGAAATCAACTAGCTTTTGAAAAAATGCTGGCTTGGTTATCACTGAATGTGTAAGGAAACTAATGGCACTAGTATAACTAGTTCAATTTTTTTCCTAACAGCAATGTATTTTTTTATTAGGTATTAAAAAATGCAAACTAAGAAATTGCCGGAAAATCATACTTTCAGGGAATTTTTAGGCCACTTAATTTCGTAAGTGACGTTATTTCCACTCTTGGCAAAAAAGTACATTTTTCATTGAGATTATTATCATCAATTAGGGCAAATGCACTCTTTCGACAAAGAAGCACTATAATATGGACACGCCACATACAGACAATGCATCCAAAACCCAAAACAGACTCACAGCAAACAATCCGAGAACATTCGAGAACCACGAATGTGAGAGGTTTCTCTAGGTCACTTTACGTCAAAGCTTTGGCTTTGCTAAGTGTCTCGCGGAGACATCGGGCAACAAGGAATGCAAAATAATAAACAGCATTAACTGTTTTTGTTTTTCTGTGTATATTTATATAAAGTGTTCGAAACAAAAGACGTGGGTGGTTTGTTGTTGCCTTTCTTATCAGCACTAAAAGGGGCCAATGTTTTTATTTTTTTAATCATTTGCATGTCCTTCGGCCATACTGTTTTATAAAACCTATTTACATAGAGTTATTGCCCGTAGTTCGACTCGGTGCAGTCAGTATTGATTTAAAATAATAATAGCTACCGAAAATGGCGACTGGTCCATTTAAAATAGATTTATCCTTTCCTTTCATTTCTTTGCTGTTTTCAAATAAAATATCTGAGGTTTGTGGTAATTACGAGATGCCACGTCTCGTAATTCCTTATACCATGCTTAGGTAGATGTCAAGTTGTACAGTCAACGTCGTAAATAACTAGAGATTAAAAAAAATATTGTTGGCCATTGCAAACATTTTGTACAGCCTGTTTAATAAATCTATGATTAATGCCACGAGGAAAATTTCAAAGCCCCAATACATCGGATTTACCGTCGTTAAATAATTACTTACCTATATGTTATGTAATTATTCAAATGACGTGACCAGAGGGCTGGCATATTTCTTGGTCAAAGGATCAGCATTGCCATCCAACGTGGCAATGCTGCCAGCGTTCTGGGCACTTTCCCCATTGACAACGATGTGGATGAGTTTTTTGACGCCCTTTAAATTTTAGTTTTTTTTTTTAGTTATTTCTGTAAATATTTTACTCTTAATTTTAGTTTTTATATATAGTATGTCCTTATATTTTAATTAGAAAAGTTATGTTTCAGTGAATAAACTTTGAGTTATATTATTCAAATTATCTAACATGCAATACAACATTTAGAAGATTTAGATTTTGGACATGCACGCATGCGACTACAGTGATAAGTATTATAATTTCCTTCTTCCCAAAGTACTTAATACGGACGTAGGTACTTTAAATATTTTGAAGTAGATTAAGCAAACGCTTCGTGGATTTTTAAAGTGTCGTATTCTTACATTCATTCATGACTAAATACAGTCAGGGAAATTAATTGCTAAGCAATTGGACGGCTCGTACGAAAAAAAAAAAACGTTATGATTGGAGTTTACAAATCATTGAGGTTGACGGCCAATTTGCTCAGCAAATAATTTCCCAAACTCCACAAGTACTTTAGTGTAGTGTAAAATTATTTATTCCATTCATTTTTGACATCGAGCAGAATTATTAGGTCTCTTGTGTAATCAAAATTCTGCCGGCTAAAATGGCTGCCAGTTATTACTCTAATAACTTTTGATGCCTCTGGCATGTGGACTTTTTCGAAACATGGACTTGTAGAATTAATTGAGTAGGATTAAGGTCAATTATAATAATAGTTCATTCCAATCCAATGATCCAGTTAATCGCATAAAAATGCTTTGCGCAAAAATAACATCGCGCCATCTATTGACCTTGGTTGATAATTAAACCCAAAATTGGTACAGACACGCTCAGTAACTTTTAAATGTGTTATTTTTTTAAATAATGTTTTGACTACAATTGGAATGCACTAACCCAAAACTATATTTATCTACTATATTTTTAAAAATAAGTCGGGTTTTCCTTCCTGACGCTATAACTCCAGAACGCACGAACCGATTTCCATGGTTTTGCATTCGTTGGAAGGTCTCGGGCTCCGTGAGGTTTATAGCAAGTTAAAATATTTACTGTCCAACGAAGTGGGCACGGGTCAGCTAGTTTATTATGAAACTAGCTGTTGCCAGCGGCTTCACCCGCTACAACTCGAAAATTATCCCACGGGAACATAAAATCCGGATAAAAGCTATCCTATGTGTTAATCCAGGTTATAAACTATCTGTGTACCAAATTTTAGCCAAATCCGTTCAGTGGTTTTTGCGTGAAAGAGTAACAAACATCCATACATCCATACATACAAACTTTCACCTTTATAATATTAATAGGATAGACCTGTCGGTATTATTTCAAAGGTTTTAAATGATTATTAAACAAGAAAATCGACTATTATCCATTTCAAATTTTTGAAGTGAAAACTTCTTTAGCGGCGTTGTACACTTTTTCTGTAATGGGTAAAAAATTTAAAACTCGCGTCAGGGTCACGTGACCCTGATCGAAAATGAGTAAGACGTCATTCAAATTAAAAATAAAACATAGTAACAAAAAAGTTTTCACTTCTACCGGCACTCCTGGAGTGCAACCTTTTTTTATTTACAAATATTTGCCGAACGGAAACGTTATATTTTTTTTTGCATGTTACTGTACACTCGCTGCAAAAATTGCGAGATTTCTCTAGAAAAAAAAAAATTGATCTGCAAAGCTGAAAAGCAAAATATCACTACAACATAAAATGCGATAATCATCTCAGCGAATGTATGCAATTACAACGACGGAAGTGCGAAATAATGAGCTAAATACGACAACTACGTGTGAATAGAAAAATAGAAGCACGTGTTTTACATTATTTTCTACTAAATTATGTTGGCTTGGTATAGTTTGTCTGTCTCTTGTATTAGATTACTGTTTGGGAGAGATAACAATGATAGATATTATTTTGCTGCATGGTTTTAAGTGTAAAAAAATAATCATATCGATTTTACTTTTACGCTATGGGCGTAACCGCCATTTTAGCCAAAATGAGATTTTAATGCAGTCATACTTGGTTTTTCGTTCTTTTTCGACTGGTATTATCAGTATAATGAGTATAATAATCATCAAAACAGATATTTCATGAGTTTCTTCCTTTAAACTTATGATCTCGCTCCATATTTGCTTCCAGTTCTAGGCATGTATGAAACATAAAAAAGGTACTAAAGTAGACATACGTTTTTTTAAGGAATCTGAGAAAAAATGTAACTACTAGTACGTAGTATTACTACATTACAGTAACGAAACCCGATTTGTGTCGCCAATTCTGCCGCGAACACATTGAAATATATTTTTTTGCACGCTTTACCTACATTTATTTTTGTGTCAAAACTAAGAATAGATCTCCTACACAATCCGGAATATTTCTGTGATCTATATTTATTTCCGCATTATGTGACTCTCACAGAATCTAAATTAGGTAACTTTAGATTCTGCAGGAGTGAGATATTGTAAAATAGAAAAATATGTATTCGAATAGGAAGATTTAGAAGTATGCATGGCTCATTTTTGAAAACGGCCCCATGAAAAAATACGGCAGTTTTTTTATTCGCGCGTATTTTTTTTCTACTCCTTCACTGTCCTTTTCTAGTTAATTTCGTTGCAGAATCCAAGACAGGTAAATTCATTCTACGGGACACGTCGATCTTCATTGTTTCGTCGCTTTTCTGGTGGTTGCTTTTAAAATACAGAGAATGGAAGAAGAAAAGGTGTTGCGCCAACCCTAAATAAAATGGGATAAGGACAGGAAGATGATGATGATTTGAAATACAATGCTGGTACATTAACTGATAAGTCACTGAAATATAGGTTTTAATTAGATGAAAATGAGAGCACATTTTAGTATATCACGAGCTTATGTCTCACAGTTCATTAAGAGAAATGGGTCGTTTTCACAAACGCGCATGATGAGACGAAGCTCGGTTCAAAGTATTTAACATTTTATTGGTTTGCATGCCAACTGCTCAACTGTATTACGAACAATTTTGTTTGGGTCTTCTTTTTACTATTTTTCAGTTGTTATGTAATCAATTGTTTGTCCAAATTACAAATTCAAATAAAATGATCAAGTGAGATTTCAGAGTTTAACTAATAAACTCTATTATTGATATTCAATCTTGTACTGATGACTAGCTTTTGGCCATTGCTTTGCTTGCGTTATAGAAATAATCCCATGGCAAACGCTTAAAATATAGTATTTCTTGTGAGTATTTTTTTTCGGAATTTGCTCCATTTTACCGAAGTTTACGCCCAAACCTTCTTTGCGATTTGAAAGCACATTATTGATGGAAATTTTTAAACCAGTCAAACAAATTGAGTACCTAGTGAACCGTTCAACAGTGAGTGAGTAGGCGTCGCGTGGAATAATTTCATTTTTTAGCCAAATCAATCACTGTCGTCCGACATCGGATATAACAAAAAAAAAAAAAAAGGTTGCACTCCAGGAGTGCCGGTAGAAGTGAAAACTTTTTTGTTACTACACTGGACAGCAAATAAACCGAGCCACCCGCTACTTAAGCACTAATTCGATTTTCTCAAAAACTAAAAAACCTACAAGTATCAAAGTTGTACCTACAGAAAGTGCGTTTCATGGTGATTGAAATGAAAGGAAATTTATTGGGTTTAATCAACATTTCAGTGTTTATTAAGGATTTTACAAAGAAGAGTCGTTTTTAAGAGCAGTGCATTATTATGCATCAATTGCATATTCTGTCCGATGTATCCTGCGTAAGGTACCACATGGTCTGCGAGGATTTCAGTAATGTAGCGATGAGAAGTCAGTCCACGTGTACGGCCCGTCGGTTCGATGAAACTAACGCTGTATGTGCTGTTAACGAGATGCCGCCCCAGACCATTACAGATCCTCCTCCTTAAGCAACAGTTTCCTCGATGTAACACAGAATAACGTTCTCCAGGGCGACGACATACTCTCTGACGTCGATCACTTCCATGTAGACTCACCCTGGTCTCATCAGTAAAGAGTAAATTACTCCACTGCTCTAATATCCAATCCCTATGCTCTCGAGGAATTTCAAGTCGTGCTCGACGGTGTGCTACCGTTAATGCTGGGCCTGTGACAGCTCTTTTTGGTGTCAGGTTCCGTTCAGCAAGTCTCCTTCTGACTTTATCTGAACTTATGACCACGTGGCGTTCGTCACGCAGACTTTGTTGGACTTAAACTGCGTTGAGGTGGCGATTTCGCATAACAGTAAGGTGGATATAACGATCATCTGCTGCTGACGTAGCCATAGGTCTGCCCGTACCTGGACGGCGATCGAATGCTCCAGTCTCTAGGTATCGTCTGTAAACTCGTTGCACCGAATATCTGCTGATTCGAAGCCTTCGAGCGACTTCACGTTGCGCAATGCCTGCTTAGATTAATGCTACAGCTTGAGCTGCTTCCTGAGGTGTTGTATCCATTATTAATCGAAAAAAAGTAGCAAAAACACACGCGTCTGAGCAAACCATGGACAAAAACTAAAGAAATGATAAGAAATATCCGACTGGGTCATTGTAGAGAAAAAGAACGCTAATTTCAAACTCTGGCGAAAACAGAGCAAATCGTTAGCATTGTGTTTGTTGCTTGATTACAATGTGAGTTGACGGTACTTTCGAATTAATTTGTAGTCATTTTAATCACCATGAAACGCACTTTTTTTAAGTATATCTTTGATAGTTGTAAGTTTTATACTTTTTGAGAAAATCGAATCAGAGTTCCTAGGTAGCGGGTGGCTCGGTTTATTTGCTGACCAGTGTATGTTTTATTTTTAATTTGAATGACGTCTTACTCATTTTCGATCAGGGTCACGTGACCCTGACGCGAGTTTTGGTCACGTGACCCTGACGCGAGTTTTAAATTTTTTACCCATTACAGAAAAAGTGTACAACGCCGCTAAAGAAGTTTTCACTTCAAAAAAACAAAACTAATACAAGCATGTGACTGCCAAATTATATTATACTTACGTTAAGTATTAACAGCCTAATTTATAGTCCTAAAGATTGCGTGTTAACTTTTTTACATCACGTCATAATGTCATAATTTATTCACGGTGCCAAAAGCTTCTATTAAGCATGTCGTAATTTTGCGTATACTATAGCATGACTCCAATCGGGTATGATTTTAAAATAAAAGCAAAGCGGAGAAGCTTTTCCTGTAAGTCATATTTTCTTGTTCTTCCCCAACCTACTATGAATCCCTGAGAAGGATAATATAGCCCTTTCCCTTTTTCTAAAAAGACAGTAGAAACATTATACGCTGATTTCACTATTCCATTTTCATAGATATTTGAGTGGATCATTTAGCAAAACGGAATTTCATACATATTTCGCATTCATCTGCAGCACGCGATATTTTAATGACAAACACGATATGTATAGGTACGAATTCAGGTCGTCAACCTCAACCATATTACAGGTATTTATTCTAACCAGACTGAATTATCACTAAAACGAAGGAAATGTTTATTTAAAAAGAGACAAAAAATTTTTTTCGCATTACCTACGTCTGTGTCGCGAATAGTAAAACATATTTCTTTGTGAAAAGACAAATTCCACTGCGAGTAGGTTTTGAACATGCAACCTTATATTCAGTAGAAGACTAGACGTATAGGTTATATTGGTACAGTCATGCACAGCATTTTTTGACCTGCTTTTCCCCATTCTTCTTTGCAAAAGAATGACTTGCTCTAAGAAACGAGACAAACTGTAATCATGCCAACATTTATGTAGATCTGTGCTGAACATCTTTGCTACTCTGATAATGAACATGCGTGAGCCATCCTTCTTAGTATTGAGAAATAATTGGTAAGCAACTTGACCACCAACTTTATACGATAAAAATCATAACTGTCATTCTTTGACAGCTAAATGAAATGGTGAGGAAGAACGGAAGATGGCCGAGGTGTCAAGTTGCTTAACATGAAATTTCGCAGAGAATCTACGGAAAAATATTAAAGAGCTGAGGACGAAATATACCGGGAGTAACAGCTGGATGATTTATGCTAAAGACCTGGTTTCCACGAAGGTGAAGGATTTGTTGACGAAGTGAAGGAGGAAAGAGGCGACGTGCGGGAATCCACCAATTACATCATAATTCTCTTTTTCTCCCATAATTGGTCCAATCTCTTAATCATTTCGTTCGTCACCGATTTTGTGGAAACCAGGTTTTACTTCCGATATTACCGTGCTTGTGCTACAAGCTGATTGATCTTAAGCCTGCTCTACACTACTCGCGAAGTTGGTCGAAGTTAACCGAATACGATAGTGTAGAAAGGCCCTCACTTCGCTTTGCTTCGTGCAACTTCGGCTCGCTTCGGGCGACTTCCAAGTTCCGTTTGTTGTCGGTTTTTGCAACCGAGTCAAAGGGCTCAATGATGACACAGGCAACTTCGCGAGTATTGTAGTTACGTACTTCGGGACTTCGATCAACTTCGACGAGTACTTCGTCGAGGCAACTTCGCGAGTAGTATAGAGCAGGCTTTAGCGTAAACATTCCCATGATCATTTCCCAACGTATAATTTCAGAGCAGCAAAAGATGTTCGAGAAAAAAAATCCCGTGCCTGTTTCAGCCATCCGACGACAGAACGGACACCGTCCGTCACTTCCCCGGGAACGTCGACACTCGTAGACTCTATGAGAGAGCTCCAGCGAGACCGGAGCGCCGCTTGCGCCGCGAAAGACGCCATGGCGCGCACTGAACGCACTATTATAAGCATTGTGGTGTTAGGAATAACGTTTATTGTTCTATAATTGCACTAGGATGTAGTTTTGTTATAACTGTTTCATAGTCATTTGTCTTTTGAATGCACTTGAGTTGGTGTTCGTTATGAATAGACTGAACGCAGTATTATAAGCATTGTGGTGTTGACAATAAAGTATACTTTTCTATAACTGGGTCACTACCTTTGAATCTCTGGTATAACTTTTTGATAGCTATTCGGTTCTTCATTATTGTTAGTGGTTTGGTGAAACTTGTAACCTAGATTTTTTAAGGATCTTAGGCACTATTTCTAGTGCCATAGAGTTACATATTGTTCTCACTTTCCTAGTATATTTTTTCACTATA
The DNA here is from genome assembly GCA_036375495.1 of Agrotis segetum. Lineage (NCBI taxonomy): Eukaryota > Metazoa > Arthropoda > Insecta > Lepidoptera > Noctuidae > Agrotis > Agrotis segetum. The sequence continues at coordinate 520,361 of JAQSVV010000128.1, forward strand.
ATTTGGCCGCTTGTGTGATGGCTGTGTTTATGAGGCTAATGCTACTATCATTATTAAAAAATACAATAACAATTTATATCACGAATTAGCAAAAAAAAAATCTATAGGTATGGATAGAAAATTTTATAAAAATTAAAACTAGTCTAACCCATGTTTTAAGAAGCCTAGTTTAAAATTTTCGACATCTTTTAACAAAAATAGTTCTTAGTTTTAGATTTAATGGTAGATATGTCTTGGTCACATCACAAAAAGTTCTTACTTCTGATAAAATCTGCATACATAAAATATAATTATGTAATTAGCAAAAATAAGTAAAAAATTGAAATACTACAGATTCAGAGGCTTTTTAAACCTACATGAATAATTTGATCCTCACTTGCTTAGTTACAGCAAAAAAAAAGTAACACAGATAAGATAATATTTGACACCTAATTACAATAATTATGTCAGCGCTGTTAAAAAAAAAGTGAATTCCTAATTGGTAGATGAGTCATTTCTTGTGTTGGTATAATAAAAACAATTGTTTTATGATAAGAATGGACAGTGTCATAATTTGAGACATTTAGGACAATTCATTCTGTCAATGAAATACCTTGAAGCAAGATATTTATTGATATCATTTCTATTTTAAAATTTAGATAAAAATTACTTAAATCCTTTCCATGTTAAATCAAAATTGTAGACATTTTTTTGTTACTGACTGTACTTTTCTATGGAAAGTTTTTTTTTTAAATATTTATGTTTAAAGCAACTGATTGGCTTAAAAGATAGATTTTACACATTTTTATTTTTCTACTACCTATTTTAAATAAAATAAAAACTGTATACATTTCAACATCAATTTTATAGACCTACATTTTGGCAATAGACAGCCATTTTCAAATTCAACTTTCTCTAATGGCCAAGGTAATTTGGGTCATGCAGCATGTACATTATATTTTACATTCAATTTCTAGGTAATGTTTGAACCAAGTAATATTTTTGTTTTTTTTTTTTACATGTCTACATAGATTAATTAATTCATATCATTTTCCATGGTGCTAGGAAAATCTATAGATATCAAATTGCTATGATCATCACATAACTACTCTTAACAGAGATAACAATTTTAAAATATTTTTGTCTGCATTGCAGTATTTTTATAAAGCTTGTAACAAGACTAGTTTTTAAGTATTTCAGCCAGTAATTATTTCTAAATTAACTGTAAGAAATACAATTTTCAGCCTTAAACCTTGGCAGTTAAAGTACAATTTAATATTTTGCTAATTGAAAAACGAATTTTTTACAGACTAGATTTCTTTTGCTTGTCCCTGACCTAGATTTTAAATAAAGAATAGTTAAATACCTAACTGTCTGTTAGAAACAGTTTTTTATTTTATAGAAATTGCTTTCTAGTCAGTGTTTGAAATGTAAACTGTTATGTAATTATAATTTCCTTTAGAAGAAAACGGTTTTTCTTTTAAATTAAGGCTTTATTGGCAGTATAAACACAAAACATTCAATGAAAATAAAGTCTAGGCAAGGTCTGTCTATGGATTTAATAGCCTGTAATGAGGTAACGCAGTTTACCTTGTGTCCTTAAATAAGAATTCATTATCATAAGCTCAAGGTTATTCCAATTTAATTAACATAAAATCTACTCAGACTAATAAATCTCAAAATCACACCTAAAACTGTTTTCATAAATTAAAAAAAAAAACCCTAACATGATTGACCTTCATAATACACTAAAAACACCACAACACTAGCAGCCAAGGTTCTTTTCCGCATTCCATATTCGAATTTAAATGAAAGAGTTTCATAGCACTAAAACCTCTGCACATTACATAAAGACAATATTCACTTTTTTTTAAAACCACATAGAGTCTGTTCACTTTATAAAATCGAGAACTATGTAGTTGTCCAATACTGCATTAGGAATAATAATGTCACTGGCTAGGTCAAGGCGTCAAAAATATCTATTTTAGTTCAATAGCGTCGGCCTTTTTAGTACTGTCACATTAGAAAAACAACATTTACGCTGAAATTGTACTGTTGCAGCAAAGTTTATTTTTGATTTGACATAAATTATGTCATAGTGTGTATTCCTTTCCTCTTTTGCATACTTAGTGCATGTGACTATAATAATTTTCTTTGGAAAATGCGGAAAAATTACTTACCCAACAGAATGTCAATCCGTAAATGGGAGTCACCGTCTTTTGTGACACAAAATATTATTTAATTCACAAAATTTTAAGAAGTTGTCTTTTTAAATATTAATTTACGATTTATTTCAGAATGTTAATTCAATAATCACACCCACAAACGGAATTCCGCGGTCGAATTGTAGATTGTCAGATTATCTGACATGTGTCAACTTCGATCGGCTCAGCTGTCTTGTCATTTGCGTTCCGTTTCAACTGGTTTTATATTTATGTAATTGGAGTCGTGAATGATTTTCTTTGTAATAAAAGCATTTATTTTCATATACAAACTTGTGTTTGAATAAAAAACGACTAAATTATATTTTTGGAAATGCACAATAATATTTATTCGATCCTAAGGCGATGAAAAACTGTACTTAGCGACATCTAGTAGTGTCTTATATCAACTGCATGACTATCTTCATACCGTCAACCGTGTTTGGGTAAGCTGTTTACGATCACTCAAACAGGATAATACTGATAATACTAACAGCACACAGTTTCTAGTTGGATTACAATAATAATATCTGTACAATTAATTATTTTGAGGATTATTTTTAGAATTTTCTTTCAAAATAAAACAATTTCTTCATACAATGCCTTGTTTACTAACAAAAAAAAAAGATCAAAGTACAGTTTGGGTACCTCAGATTAAATTTTTTTTTTGATCTGAGTTGGGTACCTACATAAAAAGATTTACCAAAGGTCTTTGCAAGCGAAATCAGCTTCAGCATCGCACCAGTCAATCAACTTCCGATTATGCCACATGAAAGTCCCTCTCAACTTCGGCGAAGCCTCCAGAATAAGATACAGGACAAGTGCTGCTGATTGGTCAGGTAGTACTTCTCCCCCACCTTGAGCCATTTCAGTCTTCATATGTCCTGGATGAACAGCATTTATGGAGATGTTCCTGTCAGCATATTTCCTTTGCTGCACCATGGTCAAAGCTGTCATTGCAATTTTGGAAACTCTATGCTCCGCATGCTTTCCTTCGTCAGCGAAATCGTTCTTGTCAAACGTCCCATTTTTTACACTCTCTAAATATTCGTCAACGAAGGCATTTATTTGTTCGGTTGTTAAATCCGGGGCTTGTAAAGTTTTAATCCAAGATTGTTTCTTCAAGTTCGATAGATGGCCACAAGCACTTGAAATGTTGACGACTCTAGCGCCATCTCTTAGCAGCGGATACAAGTAATTCTCTATAGTCAGTAAGCTTCTGTAATTTATGTCAATGTTCCTTTTTGCCGCTTCGTAGGTCGGATAAACTTCATCCCACTCTAAAATAGCCGCATTATTTACGAGTACATCAAATCCTCCATGTTTTGTTTTGATAAAATCCGCAAATGTTTTGACACTTTTATCGTCACTGACATCGAGTTGATGGAAAAGAGGTTTTAATCCGAGTTCGTTCAATTTTTCAACAGCTTCTAGACCGTTTTTCTCTGATCTTGCGGTCAAGTAAACTTTTCCATTGAATTTCTGACACAATCCTTTCACTATAGCGAATCCAAAGCCTTTGTTTGATCCTGTGACAACTGCGATTTTTTCCGCCATGTTGACATGTGCACTGACTGAGATTGGAATGAAAATTGAAAGTTGAGTGTTGAGTCACTTATTGTTTACATAAATAGTATGCACTATCTGCTAGTTATCTCTATTGAGCCAATTAACCATTTATGTTGTCGATCTTAAAGTTTATTTTTGCTCGAATATAAAATAATTATGATAAACGTTTAAACAGCAGACACACTGCAAATTCAGCTGTAACTTTGATAAAATAAGGCATATTTTTCATTCTCAACTATTAATGTTTATTTTATACGATTGGTTACACTGAAAACAAACTTTTCCAAAGTCATAATAAATACTTTTATTCCAGATCGAATTCTCGATAGGTATCTAAATGCGATTTATTTATAACTGTTGAAGAATAACAATGAGATTATAATTGTTTATAGTTTTATTGACTTCGTAATATAATGCTCAAGAGACATAAACGGTAATTTGAATTCTGTGTGTACAACAAAAAGACCTATTTTTGGTTTGGGATATCCGTGACTGCTATTATAGAATAATGTGCTAAATAAAGGCGCGATGCGACGCGACGCGATTCGTGCGATATCGAGTCGATTGCCGATTTAAGTCGCACGTGTTTACTAATGGAGTGATGCAATGAAATTCGACCTGCACTTCAAAAATTCACCTTACTACTACGACATAAAGGCGCTGCAAAACAAAGACAAAAAATATCGCCAGAGACGAATAGTTGCGCGAGCTGCAACGCTCTCTATCGCACGATCGGGGTTTTTTCAGAGCGTGAGAAAGACAGTAGGAGTTTATCTAAATACCTATTTTTTAAAATGGCAGCCGCTATTCTATCCTCTTAAGACTTCACTCATGCCGCGATGCGACGCGACGCGATTCGTGCGATATCGAGTCGATTTCCCATATAGCCATTTTTGGTCGCAGATTTGTAAAAGGTGTAACAAGTCGCGTCAGTTCCGTAATGTTACGACATATTGCGACTGTGTGGGAGTGCACTTCTATGTGTCGTAACCAAACGGTTAACGGTAGTAACAAAGTGACAGAAAGTAGTTTCAGTAACTTGGTTTCGTACTGTGTCGTTTTGTTCCAGGAAAATTTGTGTACACACGTTTTGCACACTTTGCGCATTGTATGTAACTAGTGTACAATAGTGTTGACAATGTGTAGTAAATGAGTGGTTATATGCGTAGTAACGTTACGTCAATGTTCCGGAAAACATGTAACACTATTTTGTATAAATGGAAATCACCAGGGCCAGTGCTTCTCAAGCTTGTCTTTTATTGTTTTAATTTAATAAAAATAAGTAAACTACCCAAAATATCACTAAGGTAGATTTCGATGGACTTCAACAATTTACAGCGAGAGTTAACGAACTAAAATAACACAAGTACTACAAGTTAATCCTATCCTACTTACTATTATTTATAAATGCGAAAGGTTGTCAGGATGGATGTTAGAACGGATTTTGATGAAATACAGTAATAAGCTGATACATCAGAATAACAAATAGGCTACTTTTCATCCCACTGCTGGACGTAGGTCCATCGCAATATATCTAAATCCTACGCGGACGAAGTCGCGGGCGCAGCCCGTAATTAATATATTGTTTGATGTTTTGTTGCTCCTATTGTGAGATTACACATCATTCTGTTGCACTTTTTTTAAGCGTATTCACTACCAATTCCAGAAAATAGTACTGAAGTATCTCCCACTCAAGAACTTAGTGCCGAATTTTGAACACCAGAATCCTGTTGCGACTTCTTATATAATATAAGTAATAGGTACCTACCAATGAGGTACCACAAATTTCCAAATACGCAGCAGAAACTGAAGAATTTAGTTGTAACAATACAATATGACATTTTGTATGGCAAACTATAGTTTGGGAAACTGTGGACAAAAAATCAAAGAGAGACCATTTTAAAAATTCAGTTTCTTTGTAACGACTTTACGGAACATATCGACAATTATCGTAACTTTGTAACTTGTTGTGACGAGAATATTTTTCACTTAACATAAAACATTTTTTCATTATTTATCGGTATTACGGTTTATTACTACTAAAATAGTTCGTTATTATATGCTCAACTTTATTATTGCATTCAAATACATGCTTTTAAGAATAAAAAATTAAAATATCATTAAAATAAAAACAATGTCTATTTTCGTCGGAATGGTTAAATTACGATAATACTGTAGCGCGTTGATAAATTTCAATCTTTCCCACTAAATTACACGATGAATTTAATTTCCCATTAAGATTTGAGTATTGAAACCCGTAAAAACCAATAAAAACAAACTCTTTCTTTACTTATTTGTATTATAAGATGGCAGTCTTATAAGTTTTTATTAATTCACGTCACTTTACGAGTCAATGTCAAAAAATGAGCGGTTATGAACGATTGAATGGTCGTTTTTCCATTAGACGGCACGGCACCGGCACCGGCACCGGCGCCGGCACGGGGATGCAAAAATGTATGAACGCCGGGCCGGTGCCGGCGCCGGTAAGTGCAAAAGCGAGCTATACGTTTTCATACATTTTTGCTTCCCCGGCACCGGCACGGCGCCGTCGCCGTCGCCGGTGCCGGTGCCGTGCCGTCTAATGGAAAAACGCCCAATGAATGATTTGTTGTTATCCGGTTAAATATGGTAACAATGTTACGACACATGACGTAACTTAAGAAACCGAATGTTACTGTGTTGACTCTTCCCCATTTTTGGTTGTAGCGACTGCTCAACACGGAGCGGCGACGAGATTATGCGTCGAGAATAAACCAGTGTACACCCTAGGCGACGAGATTGTTACGTCATGTTCCTAAAAATGGTTATATGGGTTCCGATTTAAGTCGCACGTGTTTACTAATGGTGTGATGCAATGATATTCACCCTGCACTTCAAAAATTCACCTTACTACTACGACATAAAGGCGCTGCAAACCAAAGACAAAAAATATCGCCATAGACGAATAGACATGTCACATGTAGACAGAATCATTATGCATTGTCATTAGGACGTACATGCAATTCGATATCCAGCAGAACTGTGAGCGATATCGTCAATAGGTGCGACTCCATTAGCAAAGACTAGCGATTGTCCATACATTTTCTTCAGCCGGACACGCTTGTGTGATAACTGACCGATATCGTCAACCGATACAATTCGATATCGCAACGCGCTATGAGTAAAGTCCCTTAGGTGTCGCCTGGTGGAAGATAAGGCGATAATAAGAGTCACAATTGACCGACCAATCGGTTGGTTATCATGACGGCACGGTTGGTGCAGTGGTTGAGCGATTTTACAGCGCGGCGCTGCGCTGCGTTTCGCGGGTTTAATTCCCGCAAAGAGCGAATCTTTTAAAGATCTAGAACAAGTTGTTTTGGTTCTTGGCATTGGTGTTTTCCTCACGATGTTTTCCTTCACCGTTTTGAGAGCAGTGGTGTTGAAAAAAATTACATAATTTAATGAGCCTGGCGGGGTTCGTACCCACGACCTACAACTCGTGGGTCGGGACCGATCCCACTGGGCCACCACTGCTCTTAAAACAAATAAATATTTATTATCCTAAAAAGGGCTCCGAATTCACTCACAGTCACGTCAATTAATCGCCAGTATGATTGTGAGAAAATGTAGGGTAATAGACAGGGCCCCCGTAAGGTCTACTGGCGCCTGTGTGCAAAAAAGGATTCTGGCGCCCCTTAAGGTGATTGCTTCGATGTAGCCCGTGAAATTCATTTTTTTTACAAAAGTGAATTTCGCATGTTTTTAAATCGCTCCATCAGCTCTCCAATAGAAAAGGTGCATCGAAGTTAGATTTCGGAGATTTTAACATGATGCACCTTTTCTATGTGAGAGCTGATGGAGCGAGTTTTTTGATAATCTTATATTTAAAATTATACTTGTTATTACCGCAACTCATTTAATTATAAAGCTATAACATGTCACTGGCCTGCACATTGCAAAAAACGTAAGAAAATTTGAATTTCGCGGGCTGGTTGGAGCATTCACCTTAAGGCATTTTGAATTATCTTTTTTTTTATGGTAGATCGGTCAGTGGCGTATTTTAAAATTCAGAGCCCTGGGGATGTAAGCTTGCGCTTCGGAACTTAAACACAAAAAAAACCATCAAGTGCTACTCAAACTTCACACCCAGAGTTCCCTACCATCTTAGAGAAGACAATTTTAATTTTTTGTAGACCAATACAGGATTAAGTAACATAAGAAGCATTTACTATAGCTATCAAAAGCGAGGCCACGAAAAGCGAATGTCAACCTTAATTGAAGCGCGAGCGAAGCGAGCGCGAAATTTTTTAGCTTTTTGGAATAGGACAAGGCAATTCTTCCTAGAAGAACGCAGTGAGCTCTAAAAGTTTAATGTTTCCGGACTTCAAGTTTTAATCTAAAATTAGTGAGATCAGACATTTGAAATCTTTAGTAGGTACTTAAAAGTAATCCTAGTTAGGTTCTCAACTTTTATTTAAAAAATATTTTTGTTTTTTTTTCAATTTTTTTTCTTGGGCCCTTGGTTTTGGCGCCCCCTAAAGGACGGCGCCCGTGTGCATTGCACACATTGCACATATGGTAGCGGGGGCCCTGGTAATAGACGTATATTTCTAACTAGGAAAAACTAAACAAGGAAAATCATTCCAAAAACACAAGCCTTCTAGCTATTACACAAAGCATTTAATTCAGTTCTTAACAAAGAACAAAATGTTAATATTATTAGGAGAGCACAAATTAGGGCAGTTACAGGCTGTGGGCACGTCCTTATTGAATCACCGGGTAATCATGTTAGATCGGGTCTTGGATCTTGGGTATGTGAATGTGGAATTACCTAACTTGGTCAAGGGAAATGTGTTACGGTTTTCCGTGATGTGTTCTCTTGGTGATTAAAAAGGATGGGACACTTGTGTTTATGTAAATAGAACGTAAAGATAACGCAAAGGAGTCCATATTCACTATTTTCGGAAGGTCGTAAAACTATCGTGTTCCCTTTATGTTAAAAAAGGGCTTTGCTGAACTAATCATTGCTATTTTGTAACTCTCTTCGTTTAATCTTCACTAAAGGCTTGCTAGTTTAGGTAAATAGCTAAGATATTTCGAGCTCGCTACAACAACTGGAACAATTTCTCTAGAACAAATCGCTCTAAAAGAGCGATTTGTTCTAGAGAAATTGTTCCAGTTTTTGTGGGTTGAATGAATCATTGCATGGTGTCAAAGGATGGGGTGTTGCGATACTTTGGATTTAATTTAAAAATTGAAAAACCAGCAGGGCTATTTGCTAACTTGATAGTCACTGACTAGCGGTTGTCCACTGGAATTGGATGGCTTGATACCTGTAATGAGGCTAAGTTGAGGAGTGGAGTGCCTTAAGAGCGTTAGAAAAGTTGGTTTTGGGAAAAATTTACTGTTAGGAATTGAATAAAATAACGATCAGAAGTTTGACAAAAGTAGTGTATTTAAATACAAAAGTTGGGATTTCAAGGGAATATCTAATACAAGTTCACAAAAGTAATCAATTTAACAAAACAAAGGAATTTACGTTACATTACAAGAAAGGAAATTACGTTATACAGAAATCAATAACAAAAACAAAGGGAATATAATTAGTTGAGTGCGAGCGCGAAATGTGGGAATGAGCGATATGAATGGACGATAGGATTAGACGAGTGGGAATGGAATGGGAATGGGCAAATGGGCAAATGGGCCCTTGGCAACGCTACACGTCGCCTTATATAGGCAAAATCAGATGCTCCGGGCTTTCTGGAGGGGTGTAGGTCGGAGGCGGAGCTAACATTACATTTATCAGTTTCATTGCAAATGCAAAAGCCAATATGAAACCTTTTGACAGCTATTTGATGATCATCTCATAGACACCGAGATACGCAATAGTTCCTCTGGGTGGATTTTAGTCAGTAAGATAAATAAGACTTGACTTAAAGGTCCGTATTACCAGCTGGTCATTAAAAAAAAAATAAAAAATTGTCAGTAAGAGTCTGACACAACACTCTTCTTCTCAACCGAGCAGGAGAAGTAATTTCCAGTCGTCATCATCATCATCATATCAGCCGTAAGACGTCCACTGCTGAACATAGGCCTCCCATATAGACTTCCAGTAGGACCGGTTGTAAGCGGCCTGCATCCAGCGTGATCCTGTGGCCTTCATAAGACACTCATCATCGGGCTACATTATTATGTGCTGAATTTATTCTAACCATTCCTGCATGTATACCGGGTTTTCCAAAAAGTAGGTAAAGCACTGCTGTTTAACAACATGCTCATCAGATTAATTAATTGTAATTTAGTCTGTTTTACTCATCCCTCGATCAATAGAATGTAATTAATAAGTTTATTGGTAATGTGTATGCGAATTGTATATTTATTAGGTCATAATAATTATGCAGTAGTGAGCAATCTGGTAAAGTAGGTCTAAGTACTCAGATTGATTCATAGCCCGTACGTGTTCTATTTATCTTTATTTATGTACACATTACTGTTACAGGGATCCTTAAAACCGGTATAGACGGTCAAAATGTCGTATAAAGAGACAGACGGACGGCGAGCAGCCCATTAGGCGCAAAATACACAGAAGCGATGAAAGATTCGGATACGATGCGGATGTGGAACGGATTTGTTGTCGCTTCAAATTTTATTCGTACAAAATGTATGCAAGAGATGCGTAAATTACACTGAAAGGATGCGGCGCGGATTTATCACTTGAGAATCCGCGCCACCTCGCTTGTAAATTTGAATTGACAACAAATCCGATCCACATCCGCATCGTATCCGAATCTTTCATCGCTTCTTTATATTTTGCGCCTTAGGTATGTACATGCTGTCCTCAACAAGGTGGGACTGTCTTATCAAATAACTGTGGCTTCGGAACGTAAAGCTATTGAAAATCACCGTGGACTTTAGTCAGTACAAGTCTGACAGTCCCTTTCGTCTTGCCCTGGGTGTGAGGACTCATTAGATTATGTAACCACGTAAAAAAAAATAATTTAACGAAAAACAAAAAACCCGACTGCGTTAAAAATACACTAAAAAGAAAGAAACAAGCCCAGTAGTTTAGAATTCACTCATTCACACTCACAGTCGGGGGCCCCTTGGAAAGATTTGATTGGTAGGTATAATTTGAATGGGTTTTTTGTTTTTCGTTAAATTATTTTTTTTATTTCATACTTTTTAGTATTTATAATATTAGTGTGAATTAGTCTCTCTAGAGACCTAACTCGGCTCAAAGCTACATAATTATGCTTGATATGACCTTTAGCAAAAATGCGTGAACTTAGGTCAACCACAGCTCGGTCCAAAGTAGTTCCTTGGTGCTTGTGTATACTTAGATTATTTTTATCAAATATATTTGTTCGTCATGCTTATTCACTGTTTCTTTTTTGGTTGGAAAACCGTTTATTTACGAGAACTAGAAATAAAAACTTAAATAAATAAGTAAGAAAATGAGCGAAAATTATTGTTTTGTTAAAACTTTAAATCGTCATATATCCTAAACTATTATTTAAAATGAAAAACGATTTAGGGAACCTAAAGATGATTTTAAAATACCTATTTAACGATACCCCACATGACATAGTTCATCGACTTTTTTTTTTTTCATTTTGACAATATGGCGTCTGGTTGTCGCTGTGGTGAATATTGATTACTGTCATGTCTTTAGTGACACTCGCAAGGTTAAGACGAATCGATTGACAGATTTAACGTAAGAATTATCAAAATCGGCCCACGCGTTTGGTCTCTAGAACGCCACATAGAAACAAACATACATACATACATACATACATACATACTTACATACATACATACATAGACTGATAAACACATTACCCTCCTTTGCGTCGCGCAGTCGGGTAAAAAGAGTAAGATTTTAGAATTCCAACAAAGCCTACGTCCTACAAAGCCAAGATTGTCGATCTTACTACCAGGTAGGAAAATTTGGTGAGTGTGGATGTTTGTTGCTCTATAACACGGAAACTGCTGAACAGATTTGGTCGTAATTTGGTGCACATATAGCTCATAACCCGGAGTAACACCAAGTTTGTTTCCATGGCATAATTTTCTACACGGGTGTAGCAACTGGCAAGAGCTAGTCTACACTAATAATGATAATATTAAGATTTTTATTTTTGTGTCTGTTTGTAATGAATCAACTCAAAAACTACTGAAATGATTTTAAGAAGTCATCACCAGTTGAAAGTTGCTTTGGTGCTGACTGTGCTGAGTGACATACGCAATAATTGACCGAGCGGAGTCGCTGCCAAAAGCTAGCTAGTATTCTATATTATTACTAGGTTTTCTACGATGACAAATACCTAATCTAATAATAAGAACGCAAGACACGATTTGTAGTATTACCTATTTATGAAGTTACCTCATTTGTGTATTTAGGTAATAAAGAATGTAAATATGTTGGGTAGTTTCCACAACTGTATGACTTATACAATGCATATTAATATAGTGTTATTTTATATTTTCCATCAAAGGTTTCCCTCATGGTAAGCGTCCACAGGTCAGCATCGTACGTATCGGATTCTTCGCATCAAACGGATTTCTGTGTCGGCAGCGATCGGATTGCCGATGCGAGTATCAGCAATCGGATTGCCGATGCCACCTTCATCGCTTCCACTGATCGGCATTCCGTATGACATCATCGGTACGCATCGCATGAAGGCATTGCCGATGAGCCGTCCGTACGATGCGGATCAGTGGACGCAGTTGTATGAGTTTTCATACAAGACAAACTAAAATCTGTTACGTACGGTACGTCCAATACGTGCGATGCCGACCTGTGGACACACACCTTAATGGGCCTACCACAAGCACAAGCTTTACCACAGTTTTGCCTGCGCAAGCTTCTCGCATGAAAAAACAATACACCGTCGGCAACACTGAACGCCCAACCACACGCGCAGGCAAGTAGGCGCAGGCCGGACTTGCGTAGGCAAAACGGTTTTTACTTGTCCTAACCATTATAACTTTTAAGGGCTTCACACACAGCAGCTATAATGTAAAGATGGACAGTATAGCACGATACATCTCATTACATCTTTCCATAGAAATCGTCAGGAGACCACACACGACAGCTATAATATAGGTATATTTTTACATCTTCGAATCTCTATGGAAAGATGTAATGAGATGTATCGTGCTTTAATGAACATCTTTACATTAGGTATAGCTGCTGTGTGTGAAGCCCTTTATGCACGCCAGTTAAAAAAATATTATATTTTTATAATGATGTTCTCGGTGTCGTCTCTAAAATGTTTTCACTGGAAGTTTGACAACTGAATTAAAGTTCAACCAAAAACTACTTTGTACAATAAAAAAAAAGTAAATTCATGGGAACAATCTGATGGCAAGCAAACTTATTCAAAGAAAGTGTGAGTGATTCGACCGAAATGCTCCTTAGAGACGTTTGAGCGTGTTACATCAGCATCCCAATGTAATCTGTATAAATAAAACATGACAGACCAGGCTGTATGCGGCGAATTTCCTTTGCTTTTGTCCTAAAAAAAAGAAAAGCGCGGTTTATTCATGCTACCAGAGACACTTTTTTTTGGCGGCAAATTAATTTTTGTAATACGATGCTATGGTGCTTGATTTTTATTACACCTGGGAATTAAGAATTTGGTTTAAGTAATTTTACGTTTATGAAAGAAGGATTTAATTTTTTTGGCAAATTGTTTTTATTGCCTTTGAGAATTTTCTTTTTGAACCTTTAAAAATATTTACTCTTTTAGAAGAAATATTTAATTGGGCCCTGGTGGGACATTTCCTTTCTGCTGTTGACATGTTCAAATTATTCCCTTTAATAAAGTTTATAAAACTTGAGGAACAGTGTTTTTGCTATGAAATAATCATAATTACCTCCCCGTTGCCGTGGGAGACGTCCACGGCGGCGTCATCAGATGTCCAGAGGCGACTTCCGGCCACCGTAGGCGCGTGCATGCGGACGGCAAGTAATGGGCGACACGCCGTCCGCGGCTTGTTCCAAGCGCGCCTCAAAGACCTTACAGCAGTCTGATGGGAACCTCGTAGAGGGCCAAAGCCTGCCGACGTCGCAGGACCATATAGGTCATATAAGATACCTAACCGTGGCTCCAGAACGTAAAGGGCTATTGAAAGACACCGTGGATTATAGTACAAGTTTTACCCTGTCCCGTCCTGCCCTGGGTGGTGCTTAGAACTGCCATTTGCTAGACGGAGACAATGCGATAGCACGCGGCGCCTTGAGGATTCCGCCGCGTGCTATCGCATTATGCTTTCTGTCTCAGTCTAGCAAATGGCAGTTCTTAGTGACAGAAAGAGAAAGGGCGACGGAAAAAGCCGAGTCCGCGTCGATAGATGTGGGAGCACCCTTATGCTTAAGCTTATTAGCCATCACCTAATCCCATCCCAGCGCAAGTTTCCACGTATAGGAGCACAAAAGATAAGATTAAAAGAATCCATTGAAAAATACGAGACATACCACAAATACGTCTATATGGTTAAAAGAGTACTTTGCACTAAGAATAAAATTCTTTTAAAGGGCACTTGTGTGATCAAGTTTTTGAATCGGTTGAACAAGGCATACTTACGTTTATTGAACTCTACTTACACCACAAGGACGTCGAGTTTGTCTTCGTAATTAATTGTGCGAAGATCCACTGTATTTTTATACAGTAAGTACGAATTCCGTGGAGACCCCATCACATCGATCGCAAAGTGTGATGTGACAGAGATTGTGAATCAATGGGCGCACTCGTGAAGTGAAGTACCTACGTGTCAAGTTTATTATGCACGAGTTTTTTTTACTTAATTTTTAGGGTTCTATACCTAAAGCACCTACGACTTGGCAACTCGCTGCCCGACCAAGGACCATGCCCGGGTCGACGGCGCGTTGTGTCCCACGCGCGCCTCAAGGAGCGTCAGCATAGTGACGGGGCCCCCCTATAGAGGGCCACAGTCCTGCCGGGGTTGCGGGACATACGTATACCGCGACTCCGGCACACAAAGGGCTACCGAAGGACACCGTGGATTTTAGTCAGTACAAGTCTGACAGTCCCTCCCGCCCTGCCCGGGGTTGGAGGACTCATTTGATGATTTTACCACGTAAAAAAAAAAAAAAAAAAAAAAAAGCACCTACGACTTCGCTATCGGCTCTCTGTCTGTCTTTCTGTTACCGGACCGTCTCATGAAAGTCTCATTAAAGGTTGTATGAGAGCACCCTTAATTTTTTTGTGTTTTTTTTTTGTTAAAGCAGTTACAGAAATACCATCTTCTGTGACAATTCGAGGAGTCTGGTGACTGTCGTACAGACACGGACGGACAGTGGAGTCTTATACGCATAAGTACGCACATAGGCGATACAATGCAATCTTTCTTAAAACATCGACTGTGTTTAAGCTTTCTGAACACTATACAGAAGACCTAATTCAACTATAATCACACAAGTCGCCGTGGCGCTTATTACAATTAGTGTTGGACATTGTAGTCACAGTGTCGTGAGTTCGCTACTGCCAAACTGCATTACTTTTTGTGAACTATTATTTTTTTGTATTAATATTTTTTTTTTATTCAAATATTTTTTCTTTTGTTAATTTAACGAGTGGTTATTCGTGTAAAAACCTTGTTCGCCAATCTCAAGTGAAATATTGACGATAGATAACTGAAATAAGAACCAAAAGTGAAAATAACTACATAAATTAATAACAGACTTTGAACATAACTACGAACTGTCGCCGTGATATAATACAAACTAGTGGTATTATAAATTATTGTTATCATAATAGGAATTTGATGTTTGACATTATAATATTAAATATTATTTTGAGTTACACAATTAATTAAAGGAAGAGTGTGTATTTTTGTGTACATATTGCGTACAGCGCCATCTGTTGTAAAAATCTGTAATTATTTCATCAACTAGTCCACTATAATGGAAAAAATGTCATCCAAAACAAAAACAAAACCGGCCAAGTGCGTGTCGGGCCACGCACAGTGTAGGGTTCCGTAGTTGCCCATCAAAATACTTATGCGTACTAACTAAACTGATTCGCTGAATTTAATTTTAAAAAGAAGAATTTTCAAAATCGGTCCAGGAGTCTGAGAATACTTGGATAATACATAAAAAAAAGATTACGACGAATTTAGAAACTACCTACTCCTTTTTTTGAAGTTAGTTAAAAATAGTTGACGATTAAAACCTACCTATCCCCAAAAAACATACCTATAAAAACTGTAAAAATAAAGTTGACAAACTTACATTTGCAGTTGTCTCCGATACATTTTGTGTAAGAAAATATGATATCAAGTACATTTTATAAGTTGGTCGACTATTACTCGTAAAGTTGTAAAGCCTACTTTGTCATGATAATTTTCTTTTAAATTTCGTTATATATACTACTATTGTGAATTTTTTCACACCCCCAAACATAACCGTATAGCTGGTAGAGGGGGGGGACACTCGACTCGAGCAAAATTTAGCACTTTAAAGCTTAATATTTCACAAACGAATTTTTTTATCAAAAAATTGTAAATCAAAACTCACATTATTTTTTAAAGACCTATTTAATGATACCCCACACTAAGGGGTACGCGAGAAACAAAAAAAACATTCCCACTTTACGTGTACAGGAGGTACCCTAAAAAAAAATATTTTACGAGATTTTATTTTACCACTTTTTCGGCACAACAAATCCGTATATTTACACCAAATTAAGCCCCTGGCTTTTTATTATATTCAAAATTATTAGACTAAAATTATGTAAAAATTATAAATAAAAACTTACTTGTAATACAGCTCTCTAGTACTGTGCGTCTCTGAGCTAAACTGCGGACAGACGGACGGACGGACGGACGGACGGACGGACATAGCGAAACTATAAGGGTTCCTTGTTGACTACGGAACCCTAAAAACGAAACTAAGCGACAGTTGGCGGAAGATGTCAGCACTTGGTAGTGATATATCGAACATAACATTAAGAAAAAAACAAGCTACCACTTCAAATAAAACCCCGTTTGGGGACTCGTCCCCCACACCCCAAAATACCTCTCAGATAAATTCGCATGTTTTATCCACTGATTGCGAGACATCGGATGATTCATTCTCCACGCCTATGAAGAAGAACAGCACAGATGTGACAATAGTCAATACCTCAGCTAGTCTTCTTGATATGAGCAACGACGATACCTATGGCGAAGAACAAATAACTAAACTGAAAGAACAAGTTGAGAAGCTGACTCTTCAATTATGCTGCGCAAATGAAAAAATTAATTCTCTTACAACTGAAATCGTCAACCTTAAACAGTCGAATGATGAGTTACTCCTTAAAAACACACAGTTTAAAAATATTGCGGATAGTCCGACAAAGATTAAAATGGGACAGACATCAACTCCTAAAACTAAAGCATCACTAAAAAGTAAACAAACACAAACAGAACAATCAAGAAAAACCGATGGAAAAAATGTATACAATAAGGGCACACAAACAGCTGAACAGTCCATGTCCACGAAGCCACCAGAAAAGGAAAATCCTGAGATGAAATCTGTATCCAATTTGTCAAAGATTGAAGAAAAACATCAGAGAAAGTGCGGTAAGATCTGCATTATTAGTGAAAATAAACATGGTAAAATACGCACAATTGCACAAAATAAGCTTCAAAGTTCTGAATTATGTCACTACTTAATGCCACACTCTGGAATTTACAATAATGTTACTTACTTTGGAACCTAAACTCAAGAACTTCACAATGGATGACTACTGTATCATATTAATTGGTGAAACGGATTTTGAAATCACCAAAGAATACGCAGGTTTGATTTCGAATATAAGAAGAATACTTGAAAGAATTCAGCACACAAATGTTATACTTTGCATGCCGACTTACAAAAAATGTACAAGTAATGTAACACTGTATAATTGGAGGATAGAAAACTTTATTAGTCATCTGTATCAGGATATAGAAACACACAAACATGCTTATTTCCTTGACTCTAACAAGAACCTTGCATGGGATTACACAATGTACAGGCCAAACAAAGGAACAGTAAATAATTACGGTCTGCAGACCATCTTCGAGGATGTTGCCGAACTTATAAATTACATAGATGAAAATCGATCTAGAAAGGAAAAAGTTTCAAAAACCGATAAATTAATGAACAAACAGACAGAGGAGCAGTTTTTTCTATCATAATAATCTAATATTAATCCATCAAAATATCGCTGGCGTACTGAATAAAAGTAATGAACTTACTGTATGCCTTGATGAAATGTCGGAGCAAGATTCAGAAGTTGATGTCATCTGCCTATCGGAACACTTTATGATGGCTGGTCATGAGCAGTTATTGTATATTCCCAACTTCACGTTGGCGGCATGTTACGCCAGGAAAGATAGCAAGAGAGGTGGGGCTTGCATTCTAGTGAAGAAAGGACATCAATTTAAGGAAATCTTAGTTATAGAAAAATTGTCGATTCGTGGAATATTTGAATGTTGTGCCATTGACTTAATTGATTATAAAACTATAATTGTTTGTATTTATAGAGTACCAAAGACTGATAAATTAAACGTATTCTTCGAACAATTTGAAAAATTGTTACACAATTTAAATAAAAAAAATGTTAAAAGAAATATCGTAATAGCAGGTGACTTTAATATTGATTCTCTTAAGCGCAATAACACTTTACGTGATCTTGAATCCTTACTTTTAAACTTTAATTTAAAATTAGAATTAAATCAGCCCACTCGACCTGCAAGTGGTACATGCATAAATAATTTTGCACACAATCTAAGGCAGAAATGTAAATCTGAAGTAATTGACTTTGGCTTATCGGACCACACGACTCAAGTACTAAAATTACCAATTAATAAAACTTATTTGATAAAAAAGTGGAAAATAAAAAGATGTGATTTTAGCAAAGAAAATATACAGAAATTTAAAGATCATTTACAGAGCATTTCTTTTTCTGAGGTTTATAATACTGAAAATCCAAATAAAGCATTCGATGCCTTTATAGAGACTTTCCTGCTTTTATATAATTTGTGTTTTCCTTATAAAAATATAACTATTACAAACAAAATAAAACCAAAATGGATTTCGCGTGGAATTAAAACATGACGTAGTAAGAAAAAGAGAAAGTTAATGTGGAATTATAGAATAAATCGAAATAACCAGAATAAAATAGAATATAAAACATACGCGAAACGCTATAAACATATAATTAGATTAACACAACGAGCTCAAAACATTCATAATATAAAAACAGCACCTAATAAATCGAAAGCCACATGGGCAATAATAAATAATACAAAATTAAATAAACCAAAAAATATAATTTCATCTATAAAAATTGGCGATAAAACAGTAACTGATCCACAGGAAATAACCAATGCTTTTAACGATTTTTTCATAGATAAAATAAAACCATTGTCGGATTCAAACAAGAAAATAAATTTAAATATTGATAAATCAAAGCAATCTATGTTCATGGCTCCAAGCACTCCCTATGATATACTACAAATAATTAGATCGCTGAAAAACACCGCTAGTGTTGGGCATGATGGGATATCAACAAAATTTTAAAATATGTTGCTTATAATATTTGTGACCATTTAAGTTACATTTTAAATATTTGTATAAGCGCAGGTATTTTTCCAGAAAAACTAAAAACTACAATCGTGAAACCCTTATTTAAAAAGGACAATAAAGAAAACATGAGTTCCTACAGACCCATAGCACTTATTCCCATCTTATCTAAAGTCTTTGAAAAATATATCTATATGCAAATCTACGATTATTTAGAAAAACGAAACATTCTCACAGACGATCAAAAAGGTTTTCGAAAAAATAAAACAATTAATATGGCTATTTTTGATTTTATAAATAACGTCATGGCTAAAGTAGATAAAAGGAAGCCGGTCTGTGCAATTTACTGCGACATGACCCAGGCTTTCGATTACGTTAACCATGACATTCTCCTCAGCAAATTAGAAGCATATGGCATCAGAGGAAATGTACTAGAACTCATAAAAACTTATTTGATAAATCGTAAACAATATACCGAAATTTCTAGAATAAATATCACAAGTAAAAAAGAAGAAATATATAAATCAAAGGAACGAATAGTGAAGTACGGCGTTCCACAGGGGAGTGTGCTGGGTCCTTTATTATTCATTATTTACATAAATGACCTACCCAGAATTACAAATTATCCCATATCACTTTTTGCTGATGACAGTACGGTCACCATAAACCCAAAAAATAAAGATAACTTCGAAAGCGAAATAAATGAAACTATAGGTGAAATAATTAAATGGTTGAATATCAACAACTTAAAAATAAATCTGGATAAAACAAAAATTATGTATTTTAGTCAACGTTTAGCATCACCAAATCTCAATATTAATTACCAAGGAACAATTTTAAATAAAGTAGAATCCACAAAATTTTTAGGCGTAACCATTGACAAAAATCTTAATTGGAAAGAACACACAGAACATTTAAACAAAAGAATAAATTCTTCGGCCTATGCGCTATATAAACTTGCACCTGTTATTAGCACTGATGCGCTTCTTACCGCTTATCATGGTATAGTCGGATCTATACTAAGATTTGGCATTATATTTTGGGGTAACTCTGTCAATAAAGAAATTATATTCAAGTCCCAAAAAAGGTGTATCAGGGCCATGTTCGGACTAAAAATTACTGATAGTTGCAAACCTTACTTCATTAAGCATAAAGTTTTAAGTCTTCCTTCATTATTTATTTATGAAGTAGCTAATTTTGTTCACACTAATCCCAAGCTATTTAAAAAAATGACAGATGTTACTAATCGAAGTCGTCGTGATATTAAAAGGCTAGAAATAGTTCGACCAAGCACAGCACTGATGCATAAAAGTATATTCTATTTGGCACCAATCATTTATAACAAAATTCCCACACATATTAAACAATTACCAATTAGACTCTTTAACATACAAATAAAAAAAAATCTTTTAGCTAAATGCTATTACAGCTTATCGGAATTTTTAAATGAATGAGCAAGTTAAAAGCGTCTGAAATTCAATTGCGATATTTCTTTATATTAAATAGTTAAGTAAGAATTAATATTGTTAACTTCCCTTCTATTTTCTTTTTATGTTGTTGTCTGAACTTAACTTCACCCTATAATATAGGTTGAAATATTATTTCAACCAAAAAATTTGTACGCCATACCTAGATGGCAAAACATGCAGCTACCTCATATTTTATTATTAAGACCTGTATATTGTATACCACTCATGTTTTATACAAATAAATATATCTTTATCTTTATCTTTAAGGAAAAGCCGAGAATACTTACGACCTGAAACAGAATGCCACAATTATCTCTCTCTCTCAGAAGCTATACAATACGCTTTTAAACTTCAGGCTTACCTTTTGAAGTGTTATTTAAGAGATTCTTTTTGTTATTCTTACATACTTGAGTCGACGATATACTGCGTATCAATTTCCAAGAAAGGAGGTTCAATTTATACAGACAAACATCTGATTTTATTGTGTGAGTTTTTTGTTTAATCTTTTGTTTCTTTCTGGGTGTTAATTTGCAACAGAACTACCTACTTGATTTATTGTTCTGGTAAATTATCTGCATAACTTTTATTTTAGGTTCCATAATTATATTTAAGTTTCATATCATAGGGGCTACCCTACTATTGCGACCAACCGGGCAGAAATCAGACTCCGTGCTGCTTCAAAAAATTCCAGACGAATATTTTGCTCGACCGGGGAATTGAACTCATCACCTCACACCCACCCTTGCAAGAGCCAGCCCGCGATGCTGAGCCTGTAGCTTTCAATTAGCCTGTCCCTTGCTGTCCTCCCTCAGTGACGCCCTAAGCCGAGGTTCGTACCGTAAGGGGGTGCCCTTAGCGTGTGGTCACTTAGTATACTTTAGTTTTAAGCCCCTGGCTGGAGGCCTTAGAGTCATCTATGGCAACCACAGGAAAGTCCGGTTAAGCAGCTCACAACCTCTTCTAGGTTGACCTGAGAGATGCCATTATCAAAAAAAAAAACACCTCACACCCAGCAGTAGCGCATACGAAACAGTATCGTATCAACTATTCAGCTGAGCAGTTCCAAAGTTAAGAGAAATGTAAATGCAAGTACACAGAAACCAAGCCGTCACCTTTTCAAATAAGCATGTTGTTTCTGTCACTTTCACACTGTACCACGGATTTGGAGAATTTGGGTGAATAATGTATGTTGAGTCTAAGGACAAACACAGTCTTTAATCCAAGAAAAACATATGTAGCTCCTGTGAAATTCGAGAAAACAAATTTTGTGAGCGATGCCGCCGGCTAAACTGCTCTTTTTTATGTTTGGTGGGTCTACACTAGTACAGGGGTCACCAAATGACGGATCACGATCCGCATTCGGACCGCTACGACCCATTTTGTGCGGACCGCGAGAACACAGCGAGTTGCACTACAACGTACGATCCAAGAAAACATAATTATTTAAAAACAAACAAACATGCGGAAGTTTCTGGATTTAATACCAAACACGCAATACAATATGTCAATTTTCTTAAAGAAATGTGAAAAAAATAGCTTTGTTTACTACTTTTTTTTTGTACAAAATGTTCTGCGGGTTACGATGGTCATTTCATGTCTTAAAATTCTCTTTGCTTAAAAAACCTTTGCTTAAAACAGACCCCGTACGAAACTCCCGGTGGTCTAGTACTCTAGTATGTAGAGTAAAGGTCCTTGCTTAAAGCCTACCTAGCTACGTCAATGTTGAGTGAGTTTAATATTGAAGTTTCAGCTTTTTACTTAGTTTTTAGCCCTATCCAAATATTTTTTGCAATCTTTGCCCCACACTAGGAACTTCTCATGTATCGTCGATGTTACAGAGAGCAACTCACATACACAAATACTAGACTCGGAACAACTTACTTTTAAACTTTTTTATGTTAGATAGTCCATTAAGGAAGGTATGCTAAGGTAATGCCCATTAAGGGCATCTATCACGAAACATCACGAAATAATTTGAAGGTAGGTAGGTAGGTACCTACATTTAATTATTTTCGTAAATGACTCCTGTTTTTCGTCCTTTGTTCCGAAAAACAGGAGTTATTTGCAGACACAAAATATTTAATAGGTAATACTGAAACATAATTTCGTTCATTTGATTTTAATAAATCTCGGGTTCTCGTCTAAAATGCATCATTCTGTTGGTTTTCATCTTAAATCTTGATCTTACGAACGTAAATTATTAAATTTTTCATTAAATTCTTCGACCCGTCAACTTTGTAGTATAAATTTCCATTGTTTCGGATGATGAATCATGATTATGTAGGTACTGTTGCTAATAGGTATCTATTTTCGAGAAAAAGAAAAAAAAATGCATTTAAAGCGCTTCGTCTAATCCGAATATTGTACGAATCCGAGCACTTATCAAGACTTTTCTCGTTTTTGGGTTGTAAAGTAAAGAGGAATGGGAAAAATGAGTGCCTCGAGACTAATTCCAGTATAGGAGTGAGATGGCGCTACACGACTCGTATAGCTCTGTGTCTTTCCCACAGTGGAACTATTCTCACTTGAAGACGTGATGGTAGGCCCCCAAATCGTACCCACTCTAACCAGATATAAGTTTCATAGTTTTTTTTTTTAATATAAATAGGTAGCTATTTTTCCAAAATAAGGAATACAGAGATATTTCCTCTCTCGTATAAAAATCCTCATTTCTTTTGAGTGACGAAATGAAAACATAAAAATGCTGTAAACCGATAATATTCTTTATTAAAATTTTAACCTATTTTAGTATAAACAGAGCTTGTTCTACCAATATCCTTGGTTTTAGAGCTCCGTGCCAAAATTGACGAAACGGAACGCTTATGGAAACAGTTTCGTGGTAAATCACGGAGTATTTTCACTGAAATTGGAGAAAATGGAAAGAGAAGACGTAGAGCAGTTTGTCCTTAAAAAGAACAGGAAAAAAGCAAATTAATGTGTAGTGGGTCCTGGATCTATATTTGCCATACAAATAATTATGGCAAATATGGATCCAGGATTTTTTTTTCAAGCATAGCTTAGCTTAACCTTCAAAATTGACTGCTTCTGTTTTAGTCAGGACCGTCATAATTATGCGATATTTTAACACCGCATACCGGTATTTTACCGGTGCGTTACGTAACGCCATTAAACAGTAAATATACTAACAGTAGTAACAACTAACGGTAGTTAGGATCATTGAGAATCTCCGTTTATTTGAGTTATAAGAACCATTGTCTAAGGCCGGGAATACGCGGACTGCTTGACGCAGTCAGACCTCCCCTTCACGCATTGCGCCTCCTCCTTTTCTAGCATTACTGCTGGGCAGAAGAAGGGTGACTGCTTCCAATTCCATCTCGCAACGTAAATGGCTTGCAGTAGTGCCGGACCCAAGAGTTTGCCGCAGCCCGCAGCAACCTCCGTATAGTGTTACGCCCAAGCGGGACAGGCTACGCTGTGTGCTCCATCGTGTCCTCCGAGCGCTGCTGACGGAGGAAACTCCCGAAAAAAAAAACAGGTCAGGTGGAAGTTGAAGACGCCATGACGCCTCTCTAGCCACTGCTCAAAGAGGGCTTTTATCGTTGCTACTTCCCGACGCAGATTGACTGTTGCAGCGGTTCCGTGCATGCGTGTAGTTTGCTAAGCAGTTGCAGTTTGAAGCAGTTCATACTGACTACTTCATGCAGTCCGTGTATGGCAGTCAATGATCAACATTATACAGTATTGCTTGAGCGGTCTAATACAACTGCTTGAAGGTGCTATCGCTTACTGCTCCAGAAGTCGACAGTTCGGCTACTCGAGTAGTTCCATGAATGTAGAAGACTGTAGTAGTCAACACTGACTGCTTCAAGTAGTGCGTTTGTCGTCGGCCTAAGTAATACTTTACCTCTAACTTATTCATTGAATAATGCGAGTTCAACGCCTGCTAATGCCGCATGGTCAAGTTCATCAGCAGGACGTGTGTAAACGCAGAAAGTTTCACACGCACATAATTATTAAATGAATTTGTTACGACTGTTTCTTCTCACAGTAATCATTTAATGAAAAACAGACCTCATCTCATGATTGTATAAAATTAAGTGAAAATATTATCATAATTCGCTTCGTTAATATTTTCTTTGGGTTCCGTTCCGTAAGGGTTAAACGGGACCCTATTACAAAGATTCCTTTGTCCGTCCGTCTGTCTGTCTGTCCGTTTGTCCGTCGGTCACTATGCTGTATCTTATAAACCGTGATGAAGGCGAAAATAGAAAATTGAAATAACGAGTTGGTCATTTAAAAACTATGTTCTTTTTAAAATTATGCTTTTATTGATAAAAATACTTACGATGGACAAACTACTCGTCAAGACGAATCCAACGAGTCTAAACTCGATGGGTTTGCGACTTTTCATTACAGAGTTCCTATGGCCACCAGGCCACCTTCCAGCTCTATCATCAGATCAGGTCCATACTTGTCATCACAATATTGCATTGTCACGTGATACACATATCTACGTGCAAAATTTCAGCTCAATCGGAAATCGGAAAGTGGATCTTTAACAAGATATTTTGATTACGGACAAACGAAGAGTTTTGTCAAAATCAAAGTTGGTCGAAGTTGACCGAATACGATAGTGTAGAAGGGCACTTCGCTTCGTGCAACTTCGACTCGCTTCGGGCGACTTCTTTCTTCTTCGCTTCTTGCGACCGAGTCAAAGGGCTCAAATGAGCTCCTCGCGAAGTTGCACAGTTCACATACTTCGGGACTTCGATCATCTTCGCCAGTAGTGTAGAGCAGGCTTTAACTAACCGATATAAATATAAGTAAATATAAAATTATGAACTTGTTTCTTGATTAATATTGACCTACAAACAACGCACCTACCATTAGTTTTGTTAATTAGTAGTTGTTTGTTAATTACTTTACAACATAATGGCTGCAAACACGAGACTTGATCGTGGGTTAAAAATGTTAAAATCCGTTTCAATGTCTAAGTACGCTTGTAGCTACGTTATTCTCTATAAGGCAATCGCAACGCTGGATTCTACATCGAGTTCATTGACGAGGCAAGCCTTCATAAAGACCTTTCTGCCTATAGAAGGAAGTGGTGGGATGTCCTGCAAATGCAGTGTTATGGCTGGTCCAAGGAGTCGTACGATGAGGGCCAAAGCCTGCCGGCGTTGCGGGACTGTCTTAGTCTTGTGGGAGGACTCTTAAGATGAATTTACCACGTAAAATAAATGATAACTTTTTAAGTATCAATTTTGTAAAAAAAGGAAATACCAAACTGAGTAAATATTATGAACCTATTTCTATTGAAATTTAATTCCGATTTCCAACGAATAAACGTTAAGCTGGAAAAAACCCTTTACTATTCAAATATCTTTTTCAATTAACTGTCATTAGCTAGACCTAATAACTGATAGAATCTGGAGCAAACATTTTATCTTTATTAATCGCCAAATTCTCGCGACGTCCGTTGCCGTGGGCGTCTCCCGCGGCGGCTGGGTCGTGAGGTGGATGCTGTCCTCTCCCTCAGGCGTCCCGCCTCCTCGTTTGCTAGCATGACTGCTTCTACTCCTCAAAGAGGGGTCTTGCCGCTGCAATTGCGACGTGCCCGAAACGTTATCCCTCCTGACCCCAAACACACATACACAAACACGTAGAAATGCTTTCCTTTTGAATCTTGTGTGGTTTCCGTTTAATCCCAGCCTCATAGTAATCACCATCATCAGCCTATAATGTTCCCACTGCTGGGACACAGGCCTCCTCTCTGTGAGAGAAGTCGCAGGCTCATTGCGGGTTGATAGATGTCACATGTTTTCGAACGTTTTTGGTTTTACGATATGCCGGTTTCCTCACGATGTTTTCCTTCACCGTTTTGAGAGCAGTGGTGTTGTAAAATTACACAAAGTAATGCGCCTGGCGCATGTCGCACAACTCGTAAGTCGGGGCCGATACCACTCCACCACCACCATTATCTGCCATAGTAATATCCACTTTAAGTATTCTGTGGTAATATACGAGTATATAATAGTCAATAATAGTTGTTTATAAAAAAAAAACAACTTTAAAAATAAGTTATTGGGATATTAACAGTTTTTGTTAAGGGAGAACAGTTTTTTTAGAGACTAATTTAAAACTAAGCTTCCTTAGTACTTACATCCTACTACTATTTTATAGGCGAAAGTTTGTAAGTATGGATGTATGGACGTTTGTTACTCTTTCACGCAAAAACCGCTGAACGGAGCTTGTGTGGTTTCCGCTTTGGTAATCACCTAAAATTTGGTACACAGTTAGTTTATAACCTGGATTAACACATAGGATAGTTTTTATCCCGATTTTATGTTCCCGTGGGATATTTTTCGAGTTGTAGCGGGTGAAGCCGCTGGCAACAGCTAGTAAGTAATATTTCCAATGTAATGGAAGTATTCTGATTAACAAAGACATTTAAAACATCTGTGTTATAATGTTATCTAACTTAATCATTATTATGATTATGGATGGGTTTATGCAATACGTGAGATGCAAATAATGACTAATTAATTTAATAATTACTTGTTCCATTAGTGATAGTGCTAAATTATGATTGAATATATACGTTTGGAATAACCGATGCCTATATGTGGGAGAATTATAAACCACAATATTGTGTTATTTCACATCATTATCAATAATCATCATCATTTTTGACAGCCAGTTTTAAAATACTAACTGAGAAGTACAGGAGTTTCAAAAATCATCAAAAATGATAGTATTTTCTTCTATATTATTTTGCTGTGAGTGTCTTCCGTCTGAAAATTGTAAATCTGTTACACAAACACGGAAATATTATTTTGATTTAAGTCATCCAAAAATATACATTCCAATGGTTAACAAATTAGCATTGCCAATATTTTTCTAGTTGGTTTCTAGGTCATAATATTTATAACAGTTAGACCATTTACTTGAATCGTGCAGTTGGTATTGTTTTTCAATTATGTAGTAGTCAGGAAATCGATTTAAAAGGAAAAAAAATAGAACAACTCTGTGGCAAAAAAAATGCATGCCATGAAATCAAACCTAGGAGCCCCCATGTTCAAGAGATGGTGACTTGACTAAGCGATTATCTCCTCGATCGCCCAGGTGAATTGAAAATTAATGCTAAATATTTTGCATGAAGCGTTCCACACCGTGAGGAAGGAGAAGAAGAAAGCCAAAGAATAGAGGGATGGATTTTGTGAAGAATAAAATGAAAGATAAAAAAGTAAATGACACCGTGTTTTAAGAAAGATGTGATGCGATGACTACAAGTATATTGATAAGAGCAAGAAGATCATCATCATCAGCCCCACAATGGTCCCACTAGTGGGACGAAGGCCTCCTCTCTGTGAGCGGGAGTGAGTCATAACCACCACGCGGATTGGTGGATGTCACATATCTTCGAAATTTTTGTTCTAGGACATGCCAGTTTCCTCAACATGTTTTCCTTCACCGTTTTGAGAGCAGCGGTGATAAAATAAATTAAACAAAGTAATGCGCCTGGCGGGGTTCGAATCCACGATCTACGAATCGTAAGTCGGGGCTGATACCTACCTATACTACACATATAGGCTAAATCTACTGATGGGCTCGATCAATTTCTCATTTTGTATGAAAAATCATTTTTTTAAATCTTTTTTTCCAAACATTTTAAAACAAACATTGATCAGTAACCTGGGATGAGTTACCCCACGAGAGGTTTTGCGCTATTAACGTTACACGTTGTATAACTCGCGACACCACTGGCTCAAGAAGGCTCACCACTGCTGAGTTTAAAACATGATGATTTATAATAAAATTAAAATACTGGCTGCATCTCGCATAACTACTGCGGTCACTCTCAGACGCCCGTTGTCCTTAAACTTGGTCGTCTAGTCGAGCGCATGCGTGTCGCGTAACACACGTCCGTACATTGTTCTTGTTTCGAAACGCGAGCCAAATTCGAATTCGATCTCCTTGTTCTTTTTTTAACGTTTTTTTTTTTTTTTGTAAATAAACGGTTTTTCTTGGTGTGATTGTGAGAAAGGAGTTTGTATAGTTTTTCTGGAACTGTTTTCTTTTTTTATTTTGGTCACTTTTGGTGTTTATTATTGGAAGATCATGTTTTAATTTGATAAATAAGGTACGTTGTTTTATTTTGTTATTTTTTTAATATTTGTGTTCAGTAGAATTTCTAAGTATAGGTATTTTTTATGTAAAACTTCCCCCAAAAAAAAGCTTATACCGTTATACTTACTTCACTTTATTATCATCATAATCAGCGTATAAAACAGACGGTACGGTAAACGCAGTGGCTTTTATTTGGACTTCTGTGCTGCGTGCCGCGGGTTTGATTCCCGCACGGAACAAAACATACAACGAACGATAGAGACGACGAACATACGAACATTAATAATACAAGTAATTGTTTAGGATTTGGGTGTTAACGCACCCATGATATAGGAGAAATTCATAGCGTAGGGCAAAGTTTAAAAAAAAATACTGACCGAATTGAGAACCTCCTCCTTTTTTTGAAGTCGGTTAAAATGTTTCCGATGCCGATGGATCACAATCCTCCTCTCTGTGAGAGTGACGAGGGATTTTCACATATAACCGCAGATAAGAATAGAATTGTTTTTTTTTTCTTTTTTTCAAAAAACTCTAAATCATAAATAATAACTAAATATTTGGATCCATTATCTCCAGTTTTAAAAACCGGCCGTTTTCCCGTTACCGTTTAATATGCACATTTGTTCTGAGCTCACAGGTCAAATGTCAAGTAAGTAACTGCTCAAAACAATTGTACTTTTATGTTAATTTTCAGATTGAGGAAGATCATTATACATGTCGATTGTCCGAGAAGAATATTAAAAGAAGTACTATTGTTATTAATGTAGTATAGTGACACAATAACACTGCATCGTAGTAAAAAAGCGTAGTTTATGTTCACACGAAACTGCGACACAGGCGTCTTCTCTATGAATGGGTTTTTTTTAGCGTGGTAATATCATCAAATCAGTCCGCCTACCCACTCCTCCGCGAGTATGACTGCTTCGCAGAAGGAGGAGACCGCTTCCCACTCCATCTCGCCCCGCAGCATGGCCTCGACCAATGCTGGGGCGAGAGGTTTCCTCCTATCGCTGTCGACACGGCGATGCTCGCCCAAGCGGTGCAGTACTGCACCGTATGCTCCACTGTGTCCTCCGGGCGATCTTCGCAGTGGTGACACCCAGGCGTTTCTTCCCTCCCTATCCGACACAGGTACCACCCGAAACTTCCGTGTCCAGTGAGGACCTGCATCATGCGGTAGGTCAGGACACCGTGACGCCTTTGCAGCCACTCCACCTCCAGTAATAAATGAAGCCCGCGATCCCCGGCAGGCCCTGGCCCTCTAAGAGGAGCCCCGTCAGATTACTGACAGCTCTTTGAGGAGCCCTTGGAACAGGACGCGCCGTCCTCGACGACCCGAGCATGGTCAATGGTCGGACGGCAAGTTACCCACTACTCGCCGTCCGCATTTGGTGTCCAAAAAATATTTCTTTCAGATATCTATCCAATGATGTACGAACGTTAGTATTTTTTCGCGGAAACGGATTAGAATTCGCATAGGTAGGTATTTATTAATACGTATAGACTAAAATTATTAAACGGAAGAAAAATATAATAATCAATCTTGTTTAATGCTAACAATGATACGAGTATTATAAGTAAAATGCTAAGGTCTTGGATTTCCATAATGTCACTGCAAGCTTAAGCCTGAGGCTACATAGGCAGTGATTTACCATTAAACGAGTTACACGTTAGAGCAGTGGTGGCCCAGTGGTATCGGTTCCGACTTACGAGTTGTAGGTCGTGGTTCGAACCCGGCCAGGCGCATTACTTTGTGTAATTTTTTCATTACGATTGCTCTCAAAACGGTGAAGGAAAACATCGTTAGGAAACCGGTATGTCCTAGAACCAAAAATTCGAAGACATGTGACAACTACAAACGCGCACTGAGCCCGCGTGGTGGATTATGGCCCACTCCCTCTCACAGAGAGGAGGCCTGTGTCCCAGTAGTGGGAACATTATAGGCTGATGATGAGTTACACGTGGTATCGTTGATGTACGATGAACCCTGAGCCCCTAAAGTCTTAAAGTCGTAAGGTCTCGAAGACTTGCGTTGTCGCCTAGTGTACGAAGGCGCAGCTTACACGCTGTATGGAGCGATGACAACGCCTCTGAGAAACAATAATTATTATTGGTCGCCATAAAATCTGCACATTAATTACAACAAGATACTTTGGTAAATATTTTCGGCGTGCTTTTGTTACAAAAAACTTTATTAAAAGTATACTTACTTACAAACTCACAGACTTGATTTACATCCCTGTCACATCGAGTGCTGCGATCAATTTCGTACAAAGCGTGTACGTACATCTTTCGTGTCGTTGATCGCCGCGGCCTAGTGTAACCTCGGCCTTAGTCTTGACCTTAAAGGCCTATTCAGACCTAAGCGATATTCGCTGCCGCTGTGGGTAGAGGTACATACCGCGCGGGTTTCGCTCAGGTATTTAGTATCAAGTACCGTGGCCAGAGCGACTTCAGAGATATTTGCTGCCGCTGTGGGTAGAGGTACTACATACCGCGAGTTATTTTATCCATAAGGAAAGCGAAATCCGTTTTGGTGTGAACAGTAATATTACCGCATACCCACTGGGTTTTCTCTGCCGCAGACGGTAGCGAATACCGCTTAGGTCTGAATAGGCCTTAACTTTCGGCTAAGTTATGCCTTTCTCGATAGTTTTGACCTTAAGTTATAGACCCGAATTTAACTAGGAAAAGTTTAGTAAAACCAGTTAAATTAATAACCAATTTATGCACACTAAATAATTCGTGCATATGATAGGAAATGTGTATAATCCCGTAAATCCCGCATTGTATAGAATTCCTAGGCTTTATATATATTGCCTAAAACGTTCAGGTAATGTACGATTCATTTTATACATTGCCTAGGTATTGTATAAAATGCCCAAAGTTCATCAGGCAATGTGTATAATGAACGGCCACGAGAAGGAGACATGATCACAGAATATGTCATTTCACTAAACTAAGTAAAATGTCAGAAAACGTCGACGGAGCACCGCTTCGCAGTTCTGCGCTTCAACTGGCATTCTATACAATGCCTAGGTATTTTATACATTTCCTAGGTAAAGTGTAAAATAGTTTAAACATTGAACATAATTTCATACATTGCCTGAACAACCCCGGCATTCTGTACATTTCCTAGGTATTGTATAGAATGCCTGCATTGTACACATTGCCTATAACACATACACTTTTTTATTATAATAAGTAGGTATGTTTCGAATGTTCATATTTTTGTAGCAATATATTAACATATTTTGCAGTCAAATCAAAAGATCAATGTCAAAGACTGAGATATAATATTTATAATATTATCGAATATCACGAGAATTCGTATTTAAATACGTATACAATTTGTTATATTATTTATCACGCTTTAACCTATAGATTGTGTCTATTTTAGTGGCATTCAGTTTTATTTATTTAAATTGTATTTAGGAATTAAAAAATAAATTGCATTACAGTGTTATTGAGAACAGTTGTGGCCCAGTGGTATCGGTCCCGACTTACGAGTTGTAAGTCGTGGGTTCGAACACCGCCAGGTGCATTTTTCTGTGTAATTTATTTCACCACCTCTACTATCAAAACGGTGAAGGAAAACATCGCGAGGAAACAGCCTGTAATGTTTCTACTGCTGAGACACCGGTCTCCTCTCTGTTCGAGGGAGTGGGCCATAATCCACCACGCGGGCCCAGTGCGGGTCGGTAGATGTCACATATCTTCGAAGTTTTGGTTCTAGGACATGCCGGTTTTCTCACGATGTTTTCCTTCACCGTTTTGAGAGCAGTGGTGATGAAGTATATTACACAAGTATAATGCGCCTGGTGGGGTTCGAATCCACGATCTACGACTCGTAAGTCGGGGCTGGTACCACTGGGCCACCACTGCTCTCCTATGAAAACTGTTTAATTTGAGTTAAATAAATTCTTTGAAGTTTGGTTGTGTGTAATATTATGAACCCAAATGCTCAAGGTCGTGTGAATGCAAGCCGTGTGTATTCAAAAGTAAAGCTTAGAATTTAAATGACATTTTGAAAATTAACATCATCCTGGTTTTTGGGTAAATCTGTTGTAAATAATTTACATAATACTTAAGGCTGCCGTCTTCTTTTGCAAAAAATTGAATCGCGTTCGGCCAGTCGATCGTACGTCAAATTTCGGGCTCCCTTCCCGCAATCCCCCGCATACATCCTGCCCACTGAATTATTATAAAACAATTTTGATGCGGTATGAACATTGCTCTACTAAGGATTATTTAAAAGGAGTTATAGAATTTTTGCTTAATAAGGAGTTTTAATATGACTTGGTTTCAGGGTTGGAAAAAAAAACAGTTTTTTTTTTTAAATTTATAAGACAAACTGTAACAATTCAAAATGTTTTAAAAAAGTGTTTTTTTTTTTAGTTTCTGGTTCTTTTTTAAAATAAATTCCACCTTGTTTGTTGATGTCTAAACGTATATATATCAATTATGTTTCATTTCTAGACTACATCTTTTCAAATTCACCCTTTGTAATGAATTTTTTACGAAAAATGATCAATGGAATAAAAACATGTGATGTTTTTTTTCTAAAAATTTTAAGCATTATTTCATTACAGTGTCAATAAAAGTTAAAAATATGACATAACAATGGCATTAAACTCAAAAGGTTTTATGTCAAACTATTTAGACTCCTGAATATTAATTTGTTTTCATTTTATATGTGCATTCATCTGCCTTAAAAAGTAGTTGAAACGGGTAGGTAATAAAAAACACTGTTTAATTTCAAACTGTTTTAAACAGGTGTTTTAAAACAACTTGTTTTCATCATGCCAACCCTGTTTGGTTTGTAATAATACGAGTATCACACAAGTGTTTTAATACTATTTAAATATTCTCATAGGTTAAATTCTGTTAGGTTTAATTTGTTATACACAATCGTGTTTAACTAATTAAACCTAAAAAAAGGTCAGTGCAGCAGTCATGTTGGCAAAGGAAGAGGCGGGACGCGTGAGAGAGTGGACAGCGTAAACCTTACATCCCAGCCGCAGTGGTAAACCCAGAACATAAAAGGCTATTAAAGAACGCCGTGAATTTAAGTCAGTACAAGTCTGACAGTATCTCCCGCTTGGCCTGGGGAGGACTCATTTGATGATTTTATCATGAAAAAAAAGTCATGGGCCATGCCCGGGTCGACAGTACGTTGTGTCCTACGAGCGCCTCAAATAGCGTCAGCAGGATGACGGGGTCCCCCTCTAGAGGGCTAAAGCCTGCTGTCGTCGCGGTACTCATTACCGTGACCCCGGAACATTAAGGGCTATTTGAAGGACACCGTGGATTTTAGTCAGTACAAATCTGACAGTCTCATCCAAGGACTGCACTCCTTGTCATAGGCACAGTCTATTACCACCGGGAGACAGAGAAACCAACGGTTTTGTTACTTGCTGGATTTTAATAAAGGAGCAATGTTAGCAAACGTGAAAGTGAGAAAAAACAAACTAAATTTTAAATGTCAATAAGGTCGAAAATAGTTTGAACATGTTTTTTAAATTGCTTAACGATAGCAAGTTAAAAAAACAGCTTCAAGCGATTTTCGACCTTATTGACATTTATGCAAAAACCGGATTTTAATGAAGGAGCAATGTGAGCGAACGTGAAAGTGAGAAAAAACAAACTAAATTTTAAATGTCAATAAGGTCGAAAATAGTTTGAACATGTTTTTTAAATTGCTTAACGATAGCAAGTTAAAAAAACAGCTTCAAGCGATTTTCGACCTTATTGACATTTATGCAAAAACCGGATTTTAATGAAGGAGCAATGTTAACGAACGTGAAAATGAGAAAAAACAAACTAAATTTTAAATGTCAATAAGGGCGAAAATCGCTTGAAGCTGTTTTTTAACTTGCTATCGTTAAGCAATTTAAAAAACATGTTCAAACTATTTTCAACCTTACTGACATTAAAATTTATGCAAACACCGGATTTTAATGAAGGAGCAATGTTAGCGATCGTGAAAGTGAGAAAAAACAAACTAAATTTTAAATGTCAATAAGGTCGGAATTCGCTCCAACTTGTTTAGTTACTTCTCCATATCTTTTAACAATAATCGGTTCACAACTGAAAATTCTGTAGGAAATTTGAGAATTAATTCCTCTTTTTCTACCACTATAGGCCGTAACGTTTAATTTTGATATTTAAATCGGACCAACTTTCAGATAAACTATGTCCAACAAAAAAAAAAAATTTTGATATTGGACCACCTTAGAGAAAGTAAAGAATGGTCATAAATAAAAAAAAATAAGAAATATATACATGTCAAATTGAGAACCTCCTCCTTTTTTTCCGTCGGTTAAAAAATATATTTTAACATAATAAAGTAGAGCAACCTGAGATGCGTAACTGCGCGTCATCACCGTTAGAGCGAGAGAAGGTGCGAGCGAGAGGGACCAACAAAAATTCGTCGTGGACCTCACGTCCAATCGCTCCGGCCGTCCACCGGCCACTAAGGAATTTCTCTTGCAATTCTCGTATATAAACACTTTTTGAGAGGTTATTTGAGATATTTTTTATTGTTAAAAAAAAGCGCTTTAGGTACAATTTTTTTTTGAATTTGCTTTATTGATCTGTTGACATCAAGATAATGTAATATTACATACCTACGATGCATAGTTCCTATGAAAAAAAACCATTTATTATGAGATGAAAACCGAGAATTTTGATGATGTTCTGCCATCTTAATTAAGAAAATGGAAGATAAATATAAAAAACTAATCAGCGCAGTTTGAAGACGAGGATATTACGGTCATTATGCGCTGATCAGATTTTTAAATGAATTCTTCATTGTCTCAGATTGAGTGCACCAACGTAACTCGAAATGACGTTGGGCAGGAAAGAGCTGTTTTGAACGCTTGATTTACCTAATATAATCTACTTAAATCCACTTTAAAAAAATAACTAGCTGTTACTTATATTATGCTTATTTATGTGCAATAATAATATTTCAAGCTATTGCACTATTTTGTTCAAAAATCACAAACAAAGTTACGCAAATAATTCGGCGCGCGTGAACTTTACAAGACCTGCCCCTTAATATACGACTTTTGTTCGAACCGCTTTGCATTACAAGTGTAAAACTCCAAAATTACGTAAATGTGTTGTGAATGCTAATTTTTGAGGAAGATTTTTGTTCGATTTTATTATTTCCTGGTATGATTCATTTTCTCTGAGCTGGCTGGCTGCTTACGAGAATCATAACCCCCCTAAACTAGGTACTTAGTTTAGGGGGATAATGATACATATATGACATAATACAACTATGTCTGAAAATACACAACCTGGGCATGGTCCCTGGATGGACAGCGAGTTGCCAACAACAATTTTAAGCCTTAGTCAGAAAAATCGTAGGCATGTTCTACACTAATTGTTGTCTAACAGTGTGAATGACTAGTAAAAAAAACTGGGTGATGTGGATCTGTCTGGTAGAAGCATAATAGGTTAGTTGCCTAAAAAAATGTAATTAGTCCGTCTTTTAGATTATTCAAAAATAAGGGACACGAATTTTTTTATTTGTAAATTAGACCAAAAATGACAAAGATATAGCCTATTAAAGTTACGTGTGACGTCACGATGCGTGGCATTTTACGCGCAGAGTGACGTCACAGGTAACTTAAATAGGCTAATATCTTTGTTCTTTTTTGTTTAATCGAAAAAAGAAAAAATACGTATCCAATATTTTTTATAATCTAAAATACGGACTAAATAGAATGTAACTATTTTGACCCTGGAAACTACCATAATTATCATGTCCAGCAGTGGACTGTGATAGGTTAAGTTGATTGATTGATAGTCTAAAATAACCTTTAGAAGTTAGGCAGCGGGTGACACCGCGGGAGTCAGCTAGCTAGCTTTTTTAAAACTTTGTATTATTCTTAAATTGATTTAATTTTTCGTTGACCTCAAGATGAACCAGTTAAAAAAACATTTAAAAACATTAGAGATTGCTTCCGACATTGTTGTGATAAAAATAATTGCTTTTGTTTAGCAAAAAATGAAAAGTAAAAAAATAACAAAACACGTGCTTGAAACGCAAAAGATAATCATATGAGCACGAAAAGGTCAGTAAGTAAAAGGACAAATAGGGGTTTTAGTTATAGTCCAACTGGGCGTGTATTACCAAATCTGAAAGTAGAAGGAATATTGAAAAATACGGAAATGAGACTCCTTTCCGATTTTTGTGAAAACTAAAACGTCATTTTTTTTAAATCACTCTCTATTATGCTCGTAGTACACCATTCGATAGTGTCGCTAATAGGATCTAACTCTGGAAAGAATTTTCGTTATGGCTGCTACACACCTTACGATAAATCGTTATGATTAGTCGGTACAGTTCAAACTGCAACGATAAATCGACAAGTGTGTATGAGAAAAATCGAACAAACTGTACAGTTTTTCTCATACACACTTGTCGATTTATCGTTGCAGTTTGAACTGTACCGACAGAGCGAATTTTTTGATAATTTTCATACGTAAAATTTATTATATCAATTTTTAGATCATAAGAACTTTATGTTACCTATATTCTTACAATTAATAAATTAACATTCATTCAATTAAATAGCTGTTTCCCATCCTGTTGGAAAATTCACCCTGTATAGTATACATACTTAATCTATCGCAATTAATAGGAATCTGACCTACTAACCTTATGAAGGTACTAAAATTACTTCAAAAGTTCAAAAGATGCATTAGTCTAATTACCGAGAATTGTGGTTATTGAGGTTAATAATAACTTTAATTAATGTGACCCACGAATTAATTAACCAAGGACAGAAAACCACTGTATACACATATGAACTATTAAAAAATCTATAAGGGTTCCGTTTTTTGTCATTTGGCTACCGAACCCTAAAAATAAAGTGTTTATTGTGAAATACAGAACATCACGAGGTTCCGGAGGTTCCTCTCCCAAGACCCCTTTCCACAGGCAGCTTCGATTCTGTTCCCAATGCTGGTCCCATCAGCAATTTTTTTTTTGTCAATTGTAGCGACAGCGTTGGCGCAGTGGCTGAGTGATTGACTGCGGAGCAACATGTCGTAGGTTCAGACTCTCAGAACAAACATTTGTATGATCTACAATTAAATTGTTCCGGGTTCGATAGTTTGTGCATGTGTTATATGTTTGTAAAAGCAGTCACGACATGAGAAATTCCCTAGTGTCTGGCAAAGTTTTCATAAATCGTAATTATTCTCTTTCTTATACTCTTGATTAGCAAAATCATTTTTCTATCAATATCTTAAGTAGTGTACTAGTGAACTTATATGAGTAACTAGCAAACACGGCGAACTCCGTTTCGCCACCAGATGGCTTCGTTTTTTTCTTTGCTATAAACCTCACGGATCCCGAGACCATTCCAACGAATGCAAAACCGTGGAAATTGGTTCATGCGTTCTGGAGTTATATCGTCAGGAAGAAAAACCCGTCTTATTTTTATATGTATAGTAAGATTAGTAGAATAAAAAAAAAACTTGTATTTGCATTAATTACACTTGAACTTGAATAATAATGGATAAGCTCAATCAGTACAATTACGGTAGTCTATGAGGTTGTATGTTTATATCAGTGCCATTATTTAATTAATAAAATGTGCGTGTTAAATTGGGTTGTGGTGAAGTTATGTTTATGATAAACAATTGTTTGTGGGTCTGTGGTTTTATCAGATATTGTGAAATTGAATAAGGTATGTTTGATTTCTATAACTTTATAATTTAATAGCATCTTTGGTAAAAGCGACACTTTGTCTCATCGTAATTGTGACACTGGAACGCAAAGGATTATATTGAAAGATCACAGATCACAGCAATTTAGTCAGTACAAGTCTTCCAGCTCCACCTCGAGGTAGGAGGACTCATTTGATGATTTTACCACGATAAAAAGGGAGCGAGTGACCGAGTGTCGTGGGGTCACGGGACTGAGGGTCTACTTTCTAAGTCCGTTTATGAAAACACGGGTACGGAGTTCGGAATACTTATGAACCACGCCACGAATGAAGTCCTTTTGACGCGGCGCTAGTGTCTTTGTCATTACATCAAATTGCATTAAAAAATGGCTCGAATCCGCAAGTTATGAGTGGTGGTGCAGACTCTAGGAACTATCTGTTACAATCTATCTGTGCAAGCTGAAGTGGCAATGGGCAGGTCATATTGCTCAAAAGTACTAGAGTGGAGACCACGGGCTAGTAAGCGCAGCGTAGGACGTCCACCAACAAAGTGGACAGAAGACCTTATAAAGGTCGCTGGAAGACGCTGGATGCAGGTCGCATCCAACCGGTATATGTGAAGATCAAAAGGGGAGGTCTATGTTCAGCGGTGGACGTCCTATGGCTGAGATGATGATGATGACATTTATTTGTACCTATGATGTGAAGTACTTGTTCCGGGTCTAAGTGTTTGTGTATGTGTTTTTATTTTTTTGTAAAAATACCAAAAATATTGGAGAAATTTTTAGTGTGTACCAAATATTTCTTAAGTTTTTTTTAATTGGCAAAATTAACAAACAATTTTCCGGTAGTCCGACCTTACCATTGATAATTCCTAAGAGTGTAAGGCCATGGTCTTGTTCGAGGTCTAATGG
Source organism: Agrotis segetum (assembly GCA_036375495.1). Taxonomy (NCBI): domain Eukaryota; kingdom Metazoa; phylum Arthropoda; class Insecta; order Lepidoptera; family Noctuidae; genus Agrotis; species Agrotis segetum. Next base: position 559,829 of record JAQSVV010000128.1, read on the forward strand.
TAACATGATAATTGTACATAGCATGTAGTATAAATATACCATAGCCATAAATTACAAGTAATTTGCACGAGATATGCGATAATTGCTACCGTAACTTGGAATTCAAGTAACTCTAGTCTGGTGATACTAGTATTCTATTGCTGTGTGTGAGGTTCGATTTCCAGCAACCGCAGCATGAAAAATTCTATGTACTTACCAAGAATTTTATCTACATTTTCTTTAAATACCTACTTTTTTATTTCTTCTACTCAAGTTATCAATTTATTTACAACCTATAGTCTTTGTACAAGCTATAAACAAAAACTTACTAGCAATATGTACAGGAAAAATTATACTAAATAAATAAAAGAGAAAACATTCCTAAGGCGTCAAATCAAATCTACATATAAATTAATGTTATTATTTTTAGGAAATATTTGTATTTTGTGTGTGTGTGTGTCTGTGTTTATTTGTCATTAATAAACTCAAAAACTACAGTGTCGATTTAAAAAAAAGCCACAAGAGAAAGCTATATTCATCCTGAGTAACATGGGCCATCCATGCGAAGTTAGGACGAGCTGCTAGTTTATTATATTTTATTTCTTTTTATGCATAAAACAGTAAAAATCTTTCTACATTCTTGGTAAAAGAAAACTGATAGTAAACACCCACGCAACGATACAGGAGTTTTTAGTGTGCGACAACTTTTTTTTATATAAAAAGGGTAATTAAACTAATTACCTAATAACAAAAATCTGCCTCGCTTATTCTTTTGTTGATAGTACCGTTAATAATAAACTATAATAAATTATCACCAAGCCCTTGGCCGTGATAACTGGATTGAGGTATGTGCTTATATTATGTAAATAAATTATTTACATAATCTTTACATACGTAAAATGACATTTCAAGGTGCTTATATTATATCATTTATCTACACTATAAAAATGATAAAGAGAAACGTTTTGTTTGTTTGTAATTAATAAACTCGAATCTATCGAACCGATTTTTCAATTTCTTTCACCAGTATTCATTCCATCTACACATATAAGCTATGTCTAAAACGTGTAACGTTAATAGCGAAAAACGTCTCGTGGGGTAACTCAGCCATGTTACTGAACAATGATTGTCCTAAGACTTTTATAAATTCGCGATCAATTTTTCATTTTGTATGAAAAAGCAATTTTTTTTTTGCGAATTTCCGAAAAGTTTTGGAACAAATGGGCTGAGTTACCGCACGAGAGGTTTTGGGCTATTAACGTTACACGTTGTATATTTCTTTTTTTTGCAGCTTGAGTCTTCTCCTCATAATTTCTCAATTTTCACGTAAATGCAAAAAGAAGTACCTTTTATCTCCTTCAGGATCCCATCTATGGGGTCGCGGGACTGTTTCTCCAGGTAACCGTGACCATGGAATGTCTTTACATTCCATGGTCACGGCTATTGAAGGACAGCATGGATTTTCGATCGGGACGACTCTTTTGATGACTTCACCACGAAAAAAAAAATGGTTTCTATCTATTTTTGCATTAAAATTCATCAACATTCGTTCAGGGATTTGGGTGTGAAAATGTAATGCCAAGGCCACAATAACGGGAAATTGAATTAAATATTGCAAAATGCCGGTAGTGTGGTCCTTACGAAACAAAAAACTTTTCGCATTTATAATTATTTTGATCAAAGATTTCCGATGAGTAAGGTCAATCTCAAAACTTGTTCTAGATCAAAAAAATTCTAGTTTTCTAGTATATTCGTGACATGCGGAATAAAATCGTGATTTTATTAGCATATTATTATTATCGTTCCGTTACTTTGACCGTGACCTTGAATTTCAACATTAAACCTGATTATGATATGCACAGCTAATCAAGTTCATTGAGAAGCAAAACAGAACCGTATGCTATGACCTTTAAGACTCACTTAGCAATAATATTACGAAGTATTATGTAACCTTTTATAACTTCCTTGCTTATTTTGACATTTGATTTGTGTAAAATGCTAGTATTCAACTGCAGGCGGTCAGACTGGATACCGACCGCAAAACAGTATTTTTTTAATCTCTGCCAACACACCAGGAATTTCTGCTGTATCGCGGGTGCATTTACAAACATATTTATAAACTCACTTTAACAAACACGGTTTATTCTACTTTGTTCACCTTGGTGATTATCACCTGGGTGAACAAAGTGGACAACTTTGGTGTCTTCAATTCACTTCCGAAAAATATCTCCTGGGTGATATCACACAGGCAAATTGAGTGGACTTATTCAGAGTAGTCCCGTGTCAACTACTTGCAGTTCATGCGAATATTTATTGGGTATCGAACCTGCGACACGCTGCTCATCAGTCGATTGATCAGCCACTGAGCCAACTGTGTCATTCAAGTTGGGATAGGCTAGGAAGATGATGTTATCAAAAGTTATGAAGGAATTGCGCGTTCGACATTACATACATGTAGCAGTTAACTGACCGTAATATCTTTAAACAAGCAACATAATGTATTCTAAACAACAAACAATAGTCGTTTGAACTGCTCTCGTTTGTGTCGAATTATCATAAAACAACAGTAATTAGCATTTATAAATATCTGGCAATCGGCAGAGAGATGAACAAAAGGATCACTCCGCTAAAATGATTGGAAAGGACTATTCACATACAAATCGCAATGAGGTTTTATGGTAAACTAGCAAACCCGGCAAACTCCGTTTCGCCACCAGATGGCTTCGTTTTTTTCTTTGCTATAAACCTCACGGAGCCCGAGACCTTTCTAACGAATGCAAAACTGTGGAAATCGGTTCGTGCGTTCTGGAGTTATAGCGTCAGGAAGGAAAACCCGACTTATTTTTATATAGTAGACAATAGACAAGAAACTTTTACCAAATATGTTGGGATCAGTCTAACTGAATGCAGTTGAATACCTGTATTTTACACACTTGTTCGACTTGCGGGCTGTCAATTACTTGACATCAAGGTTCTACAAATGACTACCTGACGTATTTTTCAAGCCACGGAGAAAACCTCGGTGTGACATACGTCCTGTTTTTAATTAGACACGAAATTTTCAAACTTCGTAAGCCTGCCTCCTACTAATATTGTGAATGAAAGAAAGAAAGAAAGAAAGAAAAAAGATTTTTTGACACACACGGGACAGAACAAACAGAATAACATGAATAAAAACAACAAAGGAAAACAAAATGTATCTAAAAGAAAATCAACAGAAGGTAAAATAAAAAAAAACAATTTAGTCCTGCGAGGCCAAAAGGCTCCCACCTCAGCATGTGTAAAAGCGTGTATGTTAGTTTGTATGTATATTTACGCCAAAACAACTGAACTGATTTTAATGAATTTGGTTACAGAAGTAGATGGGGCCCTAAAGACAGGGTGAGGCAAGTGATGGTCCGCGGAACAGCTAATTCACTTGAACTCGGGAACGCCATTTTGTTTCAAATGGGTCTTCTAGATTTTTTTGTTTAGCGTATCTAGTTTTGATGATTCACGTCCATTTGATTAGTCAAATCCATTGGATGATAAATAGACTATTTGCTAGGCGTTTAACTGGAAGTATGTTTAAATTGCTAGTTTATGAACCACACATTTCGTTCATTCTAATGATTCGAGATGTTGCTGATTCGGAATTACAAAGATTAATGTTTTACTTAACTTTTATGATTCAAACAAAACAGTGATAATTCAGATATATAGATATAATTCTGCTGACACAATTGATGATCTTATCATTCACTATTTATACATCACAAGTGATATTTTAAAATGTGGAGCTCGTGACTAAATAATTACAGCCACACAGGACGATCTTTCGGGATAAGCCGCGTTTGCCGAGGTCTGTGGATAGGTAAACCATCTGTCATAGCGAGTTCCCCGTGCCTTGGAAAGCACGTAAAATTGTAGATCTTTGACAGTCGTTGCTGTTAATCAGAAGCTCTTAAGGGTTGAACCACATCTGGCAGCACGGAATCGCCTTTTTCCGTCGCTCTTTCTCTTTCTGTCGCTTAGAACTGCCAGCTGCCAGATGTAGGTCAACCCGTTTAACAAGCAGTCTTATCAAGGGGTATCGTATTGCTCTTGCGCAGTCGCTTCATGTAAAATACTGATATTCGGCTGCATCTGGTTCGACTGGAAACCGACCCCAAAAGTTGAGAAAAGGCTAGGCAGATGAAGCGATATTTCAAGACAATTTTTGTATGGTTTAGAGGGAGAAGGAGAAAAAATACAGTTACTTTGTATTGTACCGTTTACACAATCATAAATATATAATTTATGGCTAGATATCCGATCTACGTCTAGATGAATAGCAAATAAATATGTTTGGTTATTGCTCGGTTCCATTTGTGTAATTGCTTATGACTCTATGAGTCATTTTCAGTGAGAGAATAGACAAATAAATATTGTCCTTGACTTTGACTATTTTCAGGAAATAATATACCTACGACTAATGTACTAATTAGAATTGAATATCGAGCTCAATTATATTTCGCTTTCCATTCGACAATTTCCTGTAGTTTTTGCTATTATTACTAGATTAGCCATTCACCATTATGACAGTAGAAATGATAATAATTGCATAGGTACAGACGGCTACGCAGCAAACCATACACAACCAGTTTAACGTGGCCGTCTCTTTGTATGGTAATTCCTCACTTATAGTGGTCAGGATTTACTGGTGTTACATCCCTTTATTGGAGCTTTGTATACTATATTTTATCGTTGACCAGTAGGTAGGTAGTTTAATAATAGTGTAATGTCTCTGTTATCTGAATGTGTATTTAACTTATACCGAAATCACCCAAGTTTCAAAGTATCATCATGAATTAAAATTCGGTTCGTGTAATATCACACAGTGATGCTCGTCAATTCTCTTATACTTGAGAACTTGGCTTGACACGCTACCGCGTACACTAGTCAGTAGAAGTCTGACAGTCCCTCCCGCCCTGTCCGGGGCGGGAGGACTCATTTGATGAAAAAAAAAAGCATACAGCATTTTTTAATTAACCAGTAAGCACATTTAAATATACTATTTCAAGTAAGTAATTAGTAGAGGGCCAAAGCCTGGACCCTGGAAAGTAGAGGGCTATTAAAGGACACCGTGAATAGTCAGTCTGACAGTCCCTCCTACCCTGTCCTGGCAGGGAGGACTCATTTGAAGATTTTACCACAGCAAGATAAAGACCTGCTCTTCCGAAAATTCACTCAATGATAGTTTTTGCTAGCCCTTTACAATTTTTTCTTTCTTTTCAGAACAATGTCGAGGATGTGGAAGTTGGCGGTGGCGGTCGCGTTGGCGGTCACACTGGACGGTCAAGTGCGAGCCGCCACGTACGGGCCGCGAGCAGACTATGGGTACCCAGCTGGGTTGATACCTGATTGTAAGTACATACTGTGGAATATTAAGTATTAGGTACTATTTTATACCGGGTGCTATATGACCCTGATTTCATCTCGCAATTTTTCATTTCATTTCTAACCTTTATCATTAAAAGTAAATATTTTTTTTAGTTTTTTTCCGACCCGCATATTATTTTCCTCAAAGGAAGCATTGAGACCTCTTTCGGAACAAAAAAAAACTAATATCAAGCTTTCTAATCGATCGTTTAGGCCGGGTTTTTATGAAACAGTGGACATTCAAAATACATGAAGAAAAAACTAAGAAATCATCATTAGAACTTCTAAACAGGCGTTTAACAACAGTCAGTCATACTTAAAAAAAAAAAAACATTTAGAGGCGTTTAACGGAGCAGTGATAACTATAACGTTAACTAAATCAACGTTTGACTGGCCTGTTGGTGTAGTAGTTAGTGACCCTGACTGCTATGCCAGAGGTTGTGGGTTCGATTCCCACCCAGGACAAATGTTTGTGTGATGAGCACGATCATTTGTTCTGTGCCTGGGTGTAATTTATTTATAATGTGTATGTATTTAGAAATATATAAGTATGTTTATCAGTTGTCTAGTACCCGTAACACAAGCTCTGCTTAGCTTGGGACTAGATCGCGTTGTGTGATAATTGTGGAATATTATTATTATTATATTATTGTTTAACGTAAGTATCTTAAACCTCGTTATTTTAACGTCTGAAAGATGACGCTGACTACTGTAACGCCAGATGTCGCCAGCGATGCCAGCCAACGCCAGGCAAGCCTGCCAACCCCAGCCAGCCAGCCAGCAGTCCAGCTCGCCACGTCACTGCCCTACCACGTGAGCCATCCTCGCCAAATCCTGAGCGGAGGGGGTGAAATAGCCGCCAGCCGGCGAGCTATATAAAAGCGAGGAGCAGTGATTTTGGTGTGTCTGTTTATAACGATAATTGTAAGGGAAAGCTCTGCCCAAATAAAAAGCGTAAATTAAGTATTTTCTATTTATTTTCATCTTTGTCGTTTCAATTCAGAAGTGGGATAAAAAAACCTACGTTAAAACGACGCTCTGCTACACATTAATCTCGACGGTCGTCTTATCTGGAGGACGAAGATTCTGCTTTGGTAAGCCAGACTTCTGAAAATAAAAAACGAAGAAAGGCGATGCACACCACACGCAAGGAAAATATTGAAGTCTCCTTGCACAAGAAGTTGAAAAATCATCAACCATGATCTGGATCACGAAGTGTCTACCCTCACGTCGGAAAGAACACCATGCCGCATCGTTTATTCCGTTAATGATCGAGTTTCAAGAAGCATTCTTCTCGCTACCAGCAACGCTTCTCGGTGGAAATGAAAGCTACCTCAAAGTCGTCAATAGCGGATCCAAGGACATCGCAGGCAGGACGGATTCGTCATACTTCGCGCCGAGAGCTGCCAGGAATCATGCTTAAACAACCAGGTCAGTCATGCCATGCCAATGTTTGCAAAATGCCATTAGCCAAATGTGTTTTATATTTGAGTGCCTCGTGTGTCGATAAATAATCATAAAATGCCATTGGTGACCTTGACAAAACTAGGGTAAGCCTGATAAGCAAATCTGATTGTAATCAATTTATTAGTTTACTAGCTGTTGCCCGCGACATTGCACGTGCATATCCCGTTTTATTCCCGTTCCCGTGGGAATATCCCGTTACCGTATAGCCTATAGCCTCCCTCGATAAATGAGCTATCTAACACTGAAATAATTTTTCAAATCGGACCAGTAGGTCCTGAGATTAGTGCGTTCAAACAAACAAACTCTTCAGCTTTATAATGTACCTACTATAGTAAATAGTAATATGGTATATAGTATAGATATAATATTAGTATAGATTATCTCGGTATAAAACTGCTTTGCTAGCTATACTAGGGAGCTGGGAAGTTGGAATATACAGATTTAGTCCAAATGCGCATTAAGTACACGTAGGCCTTAGGAATAGATAAGCACATCACAAACAAGAGATTGTTAGAGTCAAAATTAATGAGCCATTGAGCCAGCAGGTATTATAAAAAGAACCCGAATTGATGTATGCCTCTGTTATTGTTTAGTTATGAGAAAGAACGGAGATAGTTGCCTATGTGTCGATAACAGAGCCTTAAATGCATTAATTGTCCGCGATAGATAACCATTTTAATATCATATCGATAAGCAAACTAAATTATCTGGTAAGAAGTACCTACTTCACCAGTCTGAATGTAGTCCAAGGGTACCCATAAACTCAGCATCCATCCTAAAGATACATTTAGCGCTCCCTCAGTTTTTATGCGCTGAATTAACAAGTTCGTAGATAGTTTAGTAATTTCAAAGTAAATTATCAAATAAAAGTAACTCCAATAATGTCGTCAAATGGTCGGGGTCAAACGCAGAATTTTTATTTAATTATGTACATGTGGGTAAGTGTAAATTTTTACAAAACAGGATTTCTTATTTAGCTGTGTTATTTAGTGATGAATTATTATGTTCATGGCATTGAACCGGGTGAATTTAAGTTTGCAGCTGTGTCTCAATTTCCCGTTCTGAGTAACATACACAAAGTGCGTCAGTTCATTGGACTATGTAGCTACTTTAGGAAGTTCATCCATAATTTTGCAATAATGGCTCGTCCACTAACGGAATTAAAAAAAAAAAAAAAAAATGAGATGTGGGTATGGTATAAAATCTTAGTTTTGCCAATAGAAAATCACACGGATGCATGCAAGTTACCCATAGCAAGTATTCTTTTACTAATACGGATAGGCGGTAGTTTGAGCTCTGTCTTGTATTTTAGTTGCGTTACAAGTAAAAAAAAAAAAGTGTTTTTCACAGCGTTATTACGAAGTTTTAGAATCTGTGTTGTGTAAAAATGTCCGTGTAATTACGGATTGTAGTGCAGTTCGCGATACAATGACTAACGTGATCTTATTACACGCATTGCCTACTGGTGACTTTCAATTCGAGACTTCAAAATTGCCGTTGACTATTTTATAGACCAGGTAAGCGCTTAGAGCATATCAACGCCTTGTGCAGGAATCCGATAGATGCCGTTAATGTGTTCCGTTTAAAAGTAAACTGTTGGTTTCGAAGAGTGCAACGTATATTTATCTATTGTAAAGTGGGTGCACAGATAGTGATACTGTAAATAATTATGGGCTGTCTCGTAAAACGCTTTACTATAACCGATCAGTTGTGCCAAATTTCGCGCGTAGAAAATATTTCAAATGCATCAAAACGATGGCCATTACATATAGGAAATATGTGACGTCGTGTTTACATTGTGCGTACGATAAAAGAGAATACGGTTGAAAAGAAGGCAATAAATTACATCGAATCCCTAAACCTACTAAACCAATGAAAATGGTAGACATCGATAATTTGAGCCCTTTTGAGCAAAATTAAAAAGGGGTGCCAATAAGTGTTAGTTTTGACAAATTCTTTCTCTAAATTCGTTGTTTCTGAGCCTACACGTATTGTCAATTCTGTAAAGACAATTACCGTCTTATTACAAAATAAAAGCGCGTAAAAAAAGGGTTTAACTAAAAACCCAGGATTGAATCTCGTAAAACGGTTTGCACAAACGTTATTACATGTCGTGGTTTTGTGATAAACCATGGTCTAACAGTAGTAACTGTCAAATGTGTGTGAAAGTTTCTGATAGTAACTTTTTCATTGTGTTGTTGATTTTATGTTAATTTCAGCCAAAATGTATTTAAAAATTGTAGATTTAATTGTTTAGACAATGGTTCAAAAAAAAAAAACGGCACTAGGTCAGGTCAAGGTTTAATCTATACGGAGAAATTTAAACCGCGGTTCCGCAGACAAGCCTGAACTTGGTAGTCCAGGTTTAAACTAAGGTTTATTCAGTTTTTGTGATTATTAGAGTTTAAACGCATTTCTAGTTTACTTAGTTTCCCAGATCACGTAGTTTCTGTCCATGGTAAGGCCTTTACCAGTAGATACTTTAAGAAGTTCGCTACAGAAAAACAGTTAAAGATATTTTATTTGTTCAAAACATGCGTTTACACACAAATTAAGCATGCAAGTTCTTATAATTTAGTTTGTCCGTACATGTTTTACCTGGTGAGGTTCACAAATTTTGTTTTTTTTTTTACAATTTACTAGATAAATTACAGGTTTGTCTATTGTTGTACGTGTGTAGTTAAATACATGTTAACAGCTATTGCGTGGCCTAGGTGTAATGGGCAGGTAGAACGCTCTAATTGCACAATTCTCGATGCGTTGAGAGCCACGGAACCTAGCGAGGCCTCTCTTATTTGGGACAATAGTTTACCAAAGTCATATGGAGTATTAATAATACTGTTAATGATTTAGCAGGCTATAATTTATACGAGTTAATGTTTGCTCGTGTAGGTAGATCTGAATGTGATGTTTCCATCCCTGGTTGGTTTATGAGTCAGTGCGATCTAGACGCAATAGGGCTATATTATAATCGAATTAGAACAGCTAGCAAGAAAATGAAACGTAACTGCGATAAAAGGCGTAAAAATAGCACAATTTACAAAAAAAAGCGATTAGGTACAGTTAGTAAGTACGTACTTTGTTGCCAGGCTCAAACTCCTTGCTGCAATAAGGTTAATTCCAGCCCGTGGTTAATGCTAAGTTAGATGATCTATATTCTGGCCCATGTGTTATTGCCTAAGGATTTAGGTAATATATAATAGCTGTAATATATAAATGTCTTAGAGGATAAAAGAAGTTCACAGGCCCAATATGCGCTGATTTATTACGACCATATCGTAGCATTGCTTTTATACCCGATAGCGCCAGTAGTGTGAATCAACAGTAGGAAAACGAAGATCTCGTAGATCTCCTAGACAGCTAAATTATAGTCCATGTTATCGATATGCCATTTGCTCTGAGCTGACTTGTAATCACTGTTTTGTTGTTCCCATTGCGGGAGCAATTGTTCCAGGATGGCCGATTGTAACGCCAGATGTCGCCAGCGATGCCAGCCAACGCCAGGCAAGCCTGCCAACCCCAGCCAGCCAGCCAGCAGTCCAGCTCGCCACGTCACTGCCCTACCACGTGAGCCATCCTCGCCAAATCCTGAGCGGAGGGGGTGAAATAGCCGCCAGCCGGCGAGCTATATAAAAGCGAGGAGCAGTGATTTTGGTGTGTCTGTTTATAACGATAATTGTAAGGGAAAGCTCTGCCCAAATAAAAAGCGTAAATTAAGTATTTTCTATTTATTTTCATCTTTGTCGTTTCACTACTTTTATGACGTTTATAATAAATGGATTTAGCAATTAGTGGTAGAAATGGACCTTGCTCATAAAATTGTGGTAAAGAAAAACCTTTGCTCGATGACTCTTACATATAATTTAAAATCCAATAACATAAGAAGTAATAATGTCATTTCTCAAGTACTAAGTAAATTAACAGAGTTGTTTCATATTTGCATACCTACAGTACTACACATCTATTTATTTGCTTTTAAACGTAATGAGATTATGAAATACGCTTTCTTGTTGACTGTGTTAATCTGTAAGGGTATATAGTATAATGTACTCTGTGGTAAGGGTCTTACACACCACATTTTAGAAACGCGCGGTCGACGCGTGTTTTAGAAAGTTTTTATCAAATAGAGACACGCTGCGTCTGACTTGCGTGCGCATCGAGTCTGTATCGCTACAAACGCGCGTCGACGGTGCGTTTAAAAAACGTGTTGTGCATAAGCTCTAAGACTAAGATGATATAATTATTGTATAGATACTACACATGCACACCGAATTTATTCCGTGCATTGGAAAACATAGAGCAGTATCGGTCCAGTGGTATCAGCCTCGACCGAGTTGTGGGTTCTAACCCAGCCAGGCGCATTATTTTGTGTAATTTATTTCATCACCATTGCTCTCAAAACGGAAAAGGAAAACATTGTGGAGGAATCCGGCATGTCCTAGAACCAAAAATTCGAAGACATGTAGTCCGCTCCCTCTCATACAGAAGAAGCCTGTGTCCCAGCAGTGGGAATATTTATAGGCTGATTCGATTCGACAACTTAGCAAAAGACATGCAAGTGAAAAGGAGTGTCTTGTCGCCACTATTTTAATCCATACTATCTGTAAACTTTTTTTAAAATCTTCATCATCTTTTGTAAAATCATCAAATGAGTCCTCCCACCCAAGGCAGAGCGGGAGGGACTGTCAGACTCGTACTGAGTAAAATCCACAGTGTCCTTTAATAGTCCTTTACGTTCTGGGGTCACAGTTATTCGTGAGCCCCGCGACCCCGGCAGGCTTTACATTCTGTAAACCTTGCAATAAATTACAGAGGATTAGTTAAAGATATTCGCCATTAAGCCTACCAATGCTATAACTACGTAATTAACTGGACAGGTAATATTATAAATGTAGCGAGGCCAATAGTAATGGCCTACTGAGGCCTAAGCGATATGGTCATGGTTCGCCAGCTAAATTCAAGTTCTATGCCAGTGTCGCCGATTATACGATGATAAAGATACCCCACCGATATCGTGTCGATATCATTACTGTGTAATGTGAAAGCGTTCAATTCCACTATAGCATCCCCTAACCATTATAACTCTTTTGCGACAGAAATAATAGTGGCGACCCCTAGAAAGAAAAACGTCGGAGCGATAAAGTACATCGAAGATCTGGAAACTTTCTAGGATTCTGCAACAAAATTAGTCAAGGGATCTTTAAGTCAGCAGTGGTGGCCTAGTGGTATCGGTATCGAATTACGAGTTATAGGTATTTGGTTAGAATCCCGAAAAGCGTATTACTTTGTGTAATTTATTTCATCACCACTACTCTCAAAACGATGACGGAAAACGTCGTGAGGAAACCGGCGGCATGTCCTAGAACCAAAAATTCGAAGACATAATATATGACATCTGCCAACCCTCACTTGGCCCGCGTGGTGGATAATGGCCCACTGCCTCTCACAGAGAGGACTGTGTCCCAGCAGTGGTAACATTATAGGCTAATGATGATGATGAAAGTAGGAAGAAGTAAACCGACGACATCGTGAGGGTCGCGGGCAACCGATGGATGCAAGTGGCGAATTGTCGTTCGGCGTGGCGGTCTAAGGTGGTCTACGTTTAGCAGTGGACGTCTTCCGGCTGATGATGATGATGAAGAATTTTTACAGTGCATTAAAGTTATCACGCAATAATTAACCCGTCTTGAATCGTCACTTGATACCGTATCAAGTGCAGTAAATTAGCAGTAATTAATTGTATGCTACAGCATGATCGTCTAACTCGTTATAATGAAGATGACAAGACGATTTAGGTCGGTTTAATTACCGCGAATTAAGGGTGACTGGGGAAAAACGACGATATTATACGCTTTGTGCGTGAAGGCAGCGCCCCATAATGAACAAAAAACTTGGAAAAAATATTTCAAAAGGTTGTTGCGGACTTATAGGATCAATTCTTGGATTGTTTGATTCACATTTTCGGCTTGTTTTTCTTTAATTAGTTATTAAATAAAACCTAAAAAAGTACTTAAAAGAATGGTGGTGATTATTAAGGTTGACACACGTCGTTTTAGAGACACCCTGATTCTTTCACATCTCTCCCACATCCCTCGCTGTGATTGATTCGACAGTCCCCACAGCCGAATGGCGCATAGCAAATAAAAAACTTTGTTAAAATTTTCTTGTCAACCCAGTCTTGGTCAAAATACTAGGAGACAATCAAGTTAATCTAGTTTCAAACCCAGCCAATTACATTTACAATGTGTATTTTATTTTTTCCCTGCTACTCTCAAAAGATCCAATACCAGGTAAATTCATTCTCCGGAACACGTCGAGCTTCATTGTCTCGGCGCTTTTCTGGTGGTTGCCACTGTTCATTCTGGCTTTCAGCAGTTGTAGTGGTTTAATAATGCGGTGGGTTTTGCTCTCAAAAGGGAGAGGGAAAACATCATGAGGAAACCGGCATGTCAGAGAAACAAAAAATATAAGGCACGTAACTACCAACTCGTACTGATCCTGCGTGATGGATTACAGGGCAATCCTTCTCACAGAGAGAACTGTCCCAGTAGTGAGAATATTATAGGCTAATTATATTATATTATTTATGCAATTAGAATATAGCACAATGCCAAAATAGTTGAGAAAAACCAAGACAAATAAATTAAGTCTGCATTGATCATAAACGTCAATTTTATTACAAACTGATTTTCTCACATAAAAAAAAATCATGAAAACGACCAAGTTTCTTCAAAAGAACATATAATTTATGTAGTTTGTAGACTGAAAGACAATAGTAAGGAAATATAATAAACAATTCAATCATATAAACGTCGTATTTGTAACTAGTAATTTACACTTGTTGTACTAGTTTTTCTACTATTTCTAGAAGAACAAAGGATGTGTTTTATAACTATATTACTACAGATCAAACAAGTCCCCCTAGACTTGTTTGATCTGTAGTAGCGAATAGTTAAGCTATTTGTTGAATGCTGTACATTTTTTAACATATTAACAAAAAAAAACTTTTCTTTCGGAAGTCGGTGACTTTTTTTATTAATTTAATTGTCTCATTTGCCACAGACTTCCGAAAGAAAAGTTTTTTAGGTTATTTTACACTTTTTTGTGGTTGTTTTTGAAGGCGGTCACATTTTTTTGGAAAAAGTTTTTATTTTACTCTTTTTAGTTTAAATATTCAACCAAAATTCTTGTCAAATACATCATTTTCTTACATGAGCACTAGAATTTTGTAGCACCGGTAATAACATCGTTAACATCTCTACTTTCATTCCTTATCTCAAAAACTACTGAACCGAATTTGTTGAAACTTGCAGTATTCCCTAAGTTGAACGATACCTAGTACAACAACAAAAAGAATTACAATCGGACTTGTAGTTCCGGAGATATGCGAAGACAAACAAAATTTTCTTACTTGAGGAGTTGTACCTTCCATCATCAGCTCAGCTACATGAGATGATGATTTCCATACGCAAATACTTGAATTACTTCACAAGGTTTGCGAAAAACTATGTGTCAGCCAATAAAATTTGAGGGTTGCCTTCGATTTATCCAAGATCCAATCATCAGATCTTGAAATGGTGACAATGGGACCACACGGAAAGCACCAGCTTTCGAATGAAAAAAGAATCATGAAAATCGGTTCACCCAGTCGCAAGTTATGAGGTAACAAACATAAAAAAAAAAGATACAGTCGAATTGATAACCTCCTCCTTTTTTTGAAGTCGGTTAAAAAAGGGTTTAAAGAAGTTCAACTATTGATAAATAAACTGACCCTTAGGCCTTAGTATATACGTACGGATTGGTCGATGTCTTTGAATTTTTGGTTCTTATAGGACATACCGGTTTCCTCACCACGTTTTCCTTCACCATTTTGAGAGCAGTGCTTTTAAAGTAAAGAAAAGTTACAAACCCACGACCTGCAACTTCTAAATCGGGGCCTTTACCACTGAGCCACTAGAACAATTTTCGGTTCTAGGGCATTGCCAGTTTCCCCATGTTTCTTTCATCTTTTGAATCGTTTTTTTTTAAGGTGGTAAAATCATAAAATGAGTCCTCCCGCTCTGGGTGGGGCGGAAGGGACTGTCAGACTCTTACTGACTAAAATCCACCCGTGTTCCTTCGGATGCTCTTTACGTTTCGGGGCCACGGTATCCTGGGTAAAGAAAAACCCGCGACCCCAACAGGCATTTGGCGCAAAACACGACGCGCCACCGACCCGGGCTTGGTCCCTGGTCGGACGGCGAGCTACCCATCAGTCACAGTCCGCAAGCCCGCTCCGCCGCTGTGCCCTCTGCTGATCAGAGGGACACGCGTTGGAGCGTCCACACGACAAGCTATTCGCATACGTGCAAAGAGACCCCTTAAAGAAGAGTTTTTGCCCGCATCCCAGGGTGCACCGGCCCGAAAAACTGGTCTTCCCCCCGGACGTATCCGAGAGGGAACTCCAGTCCACTGGCGCACGTGGAGGTTTCCTGTCTTAGCACCCCCGGGTTGGATCCTACGACTTACAACTCATAAGTCGGAGCCGGTACCACTGGGCCACCACTGCTCTTTCCTCTTTGGAGCATTTACAAACATGATAACTCAATGGTAGGAGATATTCAGATCTGTAAAGATGACGGGGTTGCGACCTCTTAAGCTCACAGGTCATTTGAATCATTTCGTACTCCTAGATTCAGGTTTGATATCTGTGTTTTCCTTCAAAGAAATGTTGAAATATGATGTTGCAAATACACATTTATTATTGTGTTAGGCTTCCAACCTTTATAATATGCAGTATGTATAATATAAGGTGACATGCTAGCTACTTCACGTCTGAATAGTTGTTCAAGTTGTATACTGTACCTGTAATGTAACATCAATTGCGAAATTTGATGCTCTATTGTCGTCGAATGTTCGAATCTGTAATGTTACAGATGAATGCTCGCGAGGGAGCGCCCTAACGTAACGATACTCTCAAAAAATAATGCGGAAACTGCGATATGTGATAAAACAAAAAATTGGATGACATACTCGTATGGCCCGCCTGGTGGATTACAGCCTATGCCCTCTTACTTGAAAGAGGCCTGTTCTCCAAACAGTGGGCACAATATAGACTGATTATATACGAGTCTTATTGAATTTCTCCGTTGTCTTCAGGCCCAGGCACCCACAAGAATGCCAGCATCAGCCCCAAAATGATGAAGAACCTCCAAGTGACGATGCATCGTGTGACCAGCACAGGACAGATCGTCAGGAGGATGATGCCGGTGGAAACTGCACATAAGATCATTGCTAAGGATAAGAATATTGGTAAGTGGTGGTTGGTTTTGTAAAGAAGGAAAGAATCACTATACTTTTGCACAAATTCGCAACTTTTTTAGTAGGCTTCCAGTATAACCGACTGCGTTTTTCTTCTTCTTTGTAATGTGCTAAAATCAACAACTGTGTCCTCTGACTGTCTGTGTGACTTGTACTGACTAACATCCACGGTGTCCTTCAATATATAGCCCTTTACGTTTCGGACGGCCACGGTTTGGCAGGCTTTAGCCCTCTAAGGGGGGCCCTGTCACATTGCTGACAGTTATTTGAGGCGCAGGTGGAACACGACGCGCTGTCAACACGGCCATGGTCCTTGATCGGACAGCGAGTCGCCCATTACTCATTATCCGCTTACCCGCCCTAGTTTTATTCTAGAATTTTATGTTTTGCTTCTTGCAGTAAAACTAAATTACACTCTTATTTTCCGGTTTCATACCAATCCATTAATCTCTACGAGTTATCTACAAGATGAAATTAAATGTATTATATAAAAAAACTGCTCTCAAATTACTCCATTATTACTTTATAGCGTGCTAAACATTTTAATTTATATTTCTTCCTCATAAAATAACTATGTTTACCGCGTTTGAAGTGCAATGCTTAATCGTCTTAGTAATTTTCTTGGACTTTACTACATACTCGTATATTCATATTATTATCGTTGCGTGATAAAATCTCTCAAAGATAATAATCTTTTTAATTACAATATCTTGTGGCCAGTCAAAGTTCTTCTAAAATAGATATTTTTTTTTCCGTTACTATTTACACATTCTGATTTCTGATAAACTATCGATGAATGGGCTCGGATCGTTTCGAGGGAGGCCTAGGAAACGCTGGCGTGACGACCTGGACGCATAGAGATTGGCCGGAGAAAGCCACACAAAAAGTGTAAAGTGTTGACATTTTCAGATATTCCAGGTAAACCTTACACATTTAAAGAATGTCGCCATAATAGTATATCTGTCCCACGTTTTGTATGACACCTGTTTCGAATCTTTTAATTGATATCGTCCCCAGGTTAGGTGGTAAGGGAACATTTTTCGATGCCCGAAATCACCTTGTTGGCGCTCGAATTCGACTTATGGTAAGCATCCACAGGTCCGCATCGTACGTATCGGACGCATCGCATCAAACGGATTTCTGAGTCGGCAGCGATCGGATTGCCGACGCGAGTATCAGCAATCGGATTGCCGATGCCACCTTCATTGCTTCCCCTGATCGGCATTCCGTATGACGTCATAGGTACGCATCGCATTAACGCATTGCCGATGAGCCGTCCGTACGATGCGGATCAGTGGACGCAGTTGTATGAGTTTTCATACAAGGCAAACTAAAATCCGTTACGTACGATACGTCCGATACGTCCGATACGTGCGATGCTGACCTGTGGCCGCACACCTTTAGCTGCCATAATAAGAAATGCATAATTTGGCATAGCTTTCATCGCTGATGAGCGATGGTCCAAGATGACGCAAGGTCCTTTTTTATTATATTGTTTAGATAAGAATGACGATGTTTTTATCACGATAAATAATATAATTCTAGACAATTATGCAGGCAATTAATTTTATGCCTTACGTTTATGTACGCATATTTCTTGGAGTACGTAATACAGTAGCCATATTATTATCATAAAGGATATAAATTATACCGGTTGAAACGCTTCATGGCGCAGTGGTTGGCTGATTAGCTGCTATACTACTTGATGCAGATTCTATTTCCACAAGGATAAATATTTGTATGACCTACAGAGGCCTTACCACGAGCTCTTACCGCGATCCAGTTTAGGATGTGCGAAAGAGACAGAGCTATACAAGTCGTCTAGCGCCATCTCTTTCTCATAGCCTAAACTGGATCGCGTATAGGCCACGCAGTTAGTTGTTCTGGGCCTAGGTGTTTGTATGTGAACCACACCAGATCTGCAAATAGTCATTCCATGTCTGGATGTTTGTGTATGTGAGTTGTTGTAACCCACGATACAGGAGAAATATTAACCGTGGTACCAAAAAAACTTTAAAACGTCTGTTGAACACATTCTGTTGAACACTTGTCTAAAAAAAGTGTGACTGCAAAACGGACCTTATTTCAACTTCATAATCTGACATTTTTTTAGATGTTTAGGTTTTTATAGTAAGGGTGCTTGTACACGGCGCATGTAACCCGCGCAAGTAGAGGTGCGGGTTACCCGTGCGAGTGACATGCGCAAGCTACTTGATCAAGTTATCCGATGGGTGCTTATACACGGCGCATGTTACTCGCGCAAGTAATGGTGCGGGTTTGCGGTTTACCCGCGCGAGTAACATACGCAAGCTACTTGATCAAGCTACCCGCGTGGGGCGTGTACACGGCGCATGTAGCTTGAGCATGTTGAGGCATTTGCGCGGGTTACATGCGCCGTGTAAAAGCACCCTAAGGCTGCTAGTGAGGAGCAACGTTTAAAAAACAAAACAGTTCATCAAAGAAATACCTTCATGCATTCTAATGCACTTGCAGCTGTCATGCATTTTATCGCAACCTCTTTAATAAGACTAGTTTCTGCCATACCCATTTGCCTAATATGGCCATGACGATAATATGACAGTTAATGCCCCCTACAATAATCCCCACATTACTATCAACTCCCGACAGTCCTCCAAGATAAATAACTGCTAACATTAGTCCAGGCTTGACCCGGATACTCCCAGATACAGCAAGTATTTGTCAAAAAGATGAATGGCCACTTATTTAGCAATCGTTTTCTTCGTTTTCCTTAAGAGGACGGAGCGAGGAGTAAATGGTATTAGATACATCCTTATCGGATGAAATTTGGTGGATTTGAAAGAAAGAAAGAAAAAACGTTTTTTGACACATGCCATAAGTGCACACATAATAAATAAATAAATAAATAAATAAATATTCCACAACTATCACACAACGCCATCTAGTCCCAAGCTAAGCAGAGCTTGTGTTATGGGTACTAGACAACTGATAAACATACTTATATATTTCTAAATACATACATATTATAGATAAATTACACCCAGACACAGAACAAATGATCATGCTCATCACACAAACATTTGTCCTGGGTGGGAATCGAACCCACGACCTCCGGCATAGCAGTCAGGGTCACTAACCACTAGACCAACAGGCCAGACGACAGGTCACACAACATAAACATAAAGAAAATATATACCTATGAAGAAAAAGTAAAAACACTAAACTATTGTGTGATGACTCACGGCTGCGCCAAATAGACCCAGTTCAGCAAATGTCGGACAACTAGTGCCCGACCCTGGTTTTCAACTAAGCCTACGTGGTGAGTGCCTTTTAGTTTAATAGGGTAGTTTCCAGGGTCAAAATAATTACATTCTATTTAGTCCGTATTTTAGATTATATAAAAATATTGGACACGTATTTTTTCTTTTTTCGATTAAACAAAAAATAACAAAGATAATAGCCTATTTAAGTTACCTGTGACGTCACTCTGCGTGAAAAATGCCACGCATCGTGACGTCACACGTAACTTTAATAGGCTATATCTTTGTCATTTTTGGTCTAATTAACAAATAAAATTTATTAAGATTATTCAAAAATACGTGTCCCTTATTTTTGAATAATCTAAAAGACGGACTAATTATATTTTTTTAGGCAACTAGCCTATTATAAGCTGCAGCTGAATTATCAAGGATCAAAGTTGTGTTTTGCGCCACACCAATTTTTACTCAGAAAGAAAAGTTTTCATGCTCGATCGCAAAAGGTGGAAAGAGTGAAAGGAGGAAGGACTGAATGGTGGAAGGAGTGAACGGTGGAAGGAGTGAATGATGGAAGGAGTGAATGGTGGAAGGAGTAACTGGTGGAAGGGCTGAATGGTGAAAGGAGTGCATAGTGGAAGGAGTGAATGGTGGAAGGAGTGAACGGAGGAAGGAGTGAATGGTGGAAAGAGTGAATGGTGGCTTTCCTCTGTACTGGGACAGTATAGGGTATATGCTATTTACGAAGTCAGTGGCGGGGTCTATGGAGCTCGCGATGTGACAGAAATGTGAAAAGGGGGTCTTCTGTTACTGTGTTATAGAGAGCCATAAAATCTGACATTTCGATTTCCGATTACGGCTTATTTTTTTTTTTTTATTTAAAAATTAATTAAAACTTTATTAACATACATACATTTTTGGAACATCGCGTTCCCACTTCTAACCGCATATAGCGTAAAATGTACAGACGACCTACCCGAAAGTTTCAAATTATACCAGTCAAAAATTAACCTTCCACTATTGTGATAGGGTTGAAAATCTATTGAAGAAATTCGTCGGATTGAGGTAGGTTAATGTGCTGGCATCTGTACCAGTTTGAAAACGGGCGGGTCACTAATTACATTTGCACTAATATTATAAAGAGGAAAGATTTGTTTGTTTTTATTGAATAGGCTGTGAACATACTGGACCGTTATCAAAAATTATTTCACCGGTTGAAAGCTGCTTTGAAGCTGAGTGACATATATACATGGGCACCAAGAGGGGGAGATGGGCGAAGCTCTGTTTGAAGCTAGTTATAAATATTTCTTGAGACGTAAATTGTTTTCAGTTGAACATTCACAAAATTACTTAAGAAAATCTTTTTTTCTTTGTTATTAAATTTCGTGGCAATTATTTGTGAAGGCTTTTATCCAGCTTTCAACACTTAGTTTGTATTCAAACTGTTCGTAATTCTTACGTAAAAAATTCTACGGCTTTAAAAAATTGGAAATCTATTACGGACCACTACCTCCTTATCCTAATTTGGGACCTTCAAAAAGTCTGAGACCTGAATTTTTCTCTTTAAGGCCTTTAACGTTTTTTGCTTCTTTTGAAAAAAAAACTTGCTAAATTGAATAGTAGTATGACAACGTGATCGACGAATAAGCTGCCTACTCATATATTATTCATAGCGTGAAGATACAAGTTTGGAAAATTGTTTGATAGGTTAGGGCATGAACACATTGTGCGTGTTTTTGCTGCGATTTTGTACCCGCGTACAGCTTGACATAAAAATGTAGAAAATCGGAAGTCGCCACTGTCTTCGTGCTACCAGCACTTTGAATGATTTTATTTTATTTTGTTTTACTTATTACGTTAGTTTTATGGCACAATAATAAATCTAACAAACCTGCGGTCTTTGTTTACATCAAATATTAATGATTTTCTGTCAGAAATAAAAATTTTAGTTCCGTTTCAATACGTTCTGGCTAAGCTGTACGTACATTTTAGCAGCATCAAGCTCCATCTATCGAAATAAAAAACCGCGGTATGAAACGTCTTTGTGGTATAATAGTCAACACAAAATTTCGAGTAATTAGAGAAGATTTTTGCAATGCAGCGTTGTCCGCGTAAATAATGTTCTAGGAACAGCGAATATTGTTTCGTTTTATAATATATAAACTAGTATAGTCTCACTGCGGGGCAAACAGTAGTTACCCATTTCTATTTTCCACACTCTTTGGTCTTTTACCAAACAGGCCTGTCCAAAAGTTTATATTTATAAACTTAAATTACTTCTTGTTTAAGCAAGGTAGGTAATTAACAGTCCCATAAATTATCACTTCAAATTACAATGATTTTCTACAAGAGCATCTTTCCCTTTACGTGGATCTCCTTTTGCAGGTGAGCTGCCCAGCAATGGGACACTATACTCGTATAATAATAACAATAAAACATGGGTAACAATAAGGAACCTTATGCGTATTAATACTCGTATAAGTATATTTTGAATGAAAAAATTGATGTGTCGACAAACGCTGAGAAAAAACGCCCAGTCAGTAAACACCCTTACAGTTTCTGCGTCGAAGCATGTAGTAACGACATGATATCTTCGGGACGGCATGTGAAATGTGACTCGATCCAGTATTCTAAGTAAAGGAGAAGGATTTTTCTATTCTTTAGTAGGGAATAGAGTAGGATTTAGATAGGCTTTTAGTCGAAGTGATTGATATGTGGAAACTTTGGATCAAATATTAACAGTAATTTTACTAGACTCGTTGAAGGTTTATGTATATTTTTACTCAAGATATAAGTATTACCAAGCCCGGGTCGGTGGCGCGTCGTGTTTCGCGCCAAATGCCTGCTGGGGTCGCGGGTTTTTTCTTAACCCAGGATACCGTGGCCCCAGAACGTAAAGGGCATAGGAAGGAACACGGGTGGATTTTAGTCAGTAAGACTCTGACAGTCCCTTCCGCTCCACCCAGGGCGGGAGGACTCATTTGATGATTTTACCACCATAAAAAAAAAAAAAAAACAAAAAAAAATATATGTATTGTGTGGTGCGGACGGCGAGTATTGGGTAACTCGCCGACTGATCATGGACGTGCTTGAAAAAGCTCTTTCATTCGTCAGCAATCTGATGGGGGCCCCCATAGTAGGTCAAAGCATGCCGGGGGGGACATATAATTACCTTAATGATATTAATGCATTAAAGAAATGTATACATTGTTTTACAAACTAAAAAGTAAAAACTTGAGATTTTCGAAACTATTCTGGAAACAAATTAAATAAAGTCTCCACGGTCTTCTCGTAGAAAATTTCTTTTTTAGTTCTACGAAAATCTTTCTAATTCTGTGAAAAGGAACTTTTACAAAAACGTTCCTTCAAGATGTAATGTATGTGATATTACGTAATGTGATGAATGTTTTAAGAGGTATGACCCTGGAACGGAAAAAGCAATTGATGTTGCAAATAAAATACAAAAGAGAAAAAAAAACATTCTGTATCGAGACTGCACCAGGCACATCATCACCACAAATCACAACAAATATCTAATTTCAGAATAGATTTTACTGATAACAAAAATCCGGGAAACATGGTGTCTCACTCATAAAATATTATACGACTAGAAATCTAGAACGCGACAAGACAGTGATCGCTTCTTTTAAGTCTAAGAAAAGTATGATTGAACGGCAGATAATCTTATTGAATAACTAGCGTTAGTCAGCGGTTTCACCATCGCATTACGAGTATACGGTACTCTGACTGATCAACTTTCGCTACGCTCGGGATTCTACAATAGAATCATTCGCTACGCTCGGGATTCAACTCTCTCAAAAAAACACTCTCGCATATTTATCTCCCTTGAAGTTGAATGAAGAAAGAAGTCTTCTACTGTCTGCAGGGTCTTGTTTGGTCGCGGGACTGTCTTATCAGGAAACCGTGAACCTGGAATGAAATGGGCTATTGAAGGATCACCGTGGATTTTAGTCGGTACGAGTCTGACTGTCCCTCCCGTCCCGTCCTTGTTGGGAGGACAAATTTTTTTAAGATTTTACTATGAAAAAAAAGGGTGTTGGCATGAAAACGGACGATATAAATAAAAATACGCACTTTCGCATTTATTATTACTAGAAAGGAAATGAGAGATAATACGGAAGTTAGGATATAAATAAAGAAAAACTATCACCCAGTTCGTTTGGATCGTAAACGTCTCAAACACATAAAATTCACATGTGGTCTTATATTTACGATTGACAATATTTATCAATATTTTTGAACGGGACCATACTTCGGGAAACTGGGTATTTTACTGCGGTATCTACCTCATTGGTTCAGTGGACACTAATTCTATTGCTACATGGAAGGTACTGAGTTCTATTCATAGGTCGGGAAAAGTGTAATTGGATTTTTCAGTAGGATTTTTTCAGTAACAGCCATCCAATGTGCTAGGTTGATGGTAATAGGTGATCCTCCTATTTATTGCATTGGACCACAAATCAACCAGTTAGTTATGGATGCATTACGAGTATACGGTACTCTAACTGATCAACTTTCGCTTTGCTCGGGATTATACAATAGAATCATTCGCTACGCTCGGTATTCGACTCTAGAATCTTTCGCTTCGCTTAGGATTGAAAAAACACTCTCGCTTTTAAATAGTTGTTTGGTCCTAATGGTGAACAATCCACTATTTTCATTCATCCAGCAGATAATATAATCTGTACGGTTGTTGCAGTGGCGATCAACTTTTGCGCAGTCTTTCGCGGGTTGGATCCCTGTACGGAACTAATATTAGTTATTAGTATGATCTGCTAGTTGTTCCGGGTCTGAGTGTTTGTGTAAGTGAGTTTCTGTGTTTGTAAATGCACTCCACGATACAGTAGAAATTCCCAGTGTGGCAACATTAAAAAAAACACAAATTCTAATAATTATTTTTAAACGCATTAACGCATGTGACGCGCATCGTAATATCGGAATAGAATCGGAAAAGAGAATTTCAGCTTGCAGGTGTGGGTTGCAATGGCCTAGTTGGTTAAGGCGTCTGGAGTACCTATCCAGAAGACGCGGGTTCGAATCCCACTTGCAATCTGAAATTTTTCTTTCCTCAAAAATCATCTTAAATCAAATTCTTTTTTTTTTGCAGATTTCAAGAACAAGAAGACAGTGCTCTACGCAGTCGGCTTCTTCGACAGCTCAGTGTACCCGTTCTCGCAGGCGATAGGGACTGCTTACTCCAAGCGAGGGTACAATGTATTCCTGACTGAAACCGTAGCCTTCCTTACTAATATTTATCCGAAGTAAGTGTGAACTTCTTGTATTTTTATATGTAGGCGATATTTGTATGAAAAAGACCACGACTTCTTCCCCCCACCAGTCTACTTTTATCATCGCACATCTAGACGCACTGCAAATTATTATCCCATACACCTTGATGCTATTCTACCAATTTGTATTAAGCGTTTCCAAACGTCTTTTATAATGCGAAGGAGTGGAACTCTCTGCTTGCGTCTGTGTTTCCGAACGCATACAACCCAAATCTCTTCAAAGTTAGAGTGAACTGGCTTCTTCTGGGTAAGCTCGCTCTATCATCGACCTTGTCTTTGTCATCCCTGACCTAGACTTAGGTCAAGAGCAAACCCATCGTGCATAAGAAAGGTTTGTATGTATATAAGAGTACTTGCATGCCATACAGCATGACCATTTAGACCGCATTTTTGTCCCGAAATTTGGCTAAGCGGATCGGGACGGAACGTTGTTCCGATCCGGTTTTTTTTATCTATGGTAGTTTAATGAATATTTATTTTAGATTTTTTTGTTAAGTTGACTACAAAATTGTTGTATTTTAAAATATTTATTTTATTTCCTATCTAAGGAAAGATCGAGTTTGTATCTCAAATACCTCATTTTCAATGCTTTTGTTCCCGAAATCTGAAAATCAGATCGGGTCACTCAGAATTTCAAGATTTCATGTAATTTTTTGATCTCCATAAGTTTGCTTTTTGAGTGTCGACCTAAAAATTAGATCATACGAATTGGTAAATGTAAATCCTAGCCTTTTTCCAACTATATTAGGGGCGGCATCCATTCAAACCATTTGCAACTGAATATCAGTTTTTACATGGAGCGACTGCCTATCGGACCTCCACAAGACAGTAACTGGGCAATACGATACCCCATGGTAGGACTGGTTGTCAGACGTTTTCAGAAGTTCATAATAAAATATTCTACTCAAGTCACACACCACATTAAAATAGATTATTATCCATTAATTCACTTCCCGACAAATCTTCAACGCACGCCTCTTAATCTATATTCCATAGGATAGAGCAGTTATCTTTTATCTGAGTTTAATATCTTTGACAAATAGCACTCGAGGAAAAACTTTATAGTGTGTGCACACGCTACGACTTTTAACCGACGAATATAAAGAGGTATTTTATTTACTCGCTTAGCTGGTCAAATATAGAAGAAAAGATATTGTGTTTATTCTGTTTTAGAGTAAAAGTTTTTCTCTGAGTTTTTGAAGGCATTAAAGAGTGATGAGTATGACTGTTGATCTGTTGATCGATGGAGAGGAAGAAGAAGGCCAAAGAAAACATGGATGAATCAGCTGCAGTGAGCCCGGCGGCATTCATAGCCGCCGCGCCGGCTTTGCAACACAAAAAAGCCGCCGGCATGCAAATATGAACTGTATTTAATGTTGATAGATTTCAATGTTCCTTACCGCATTGTAAAATGCCGCCGAGTCCGGCCGGTTGGTGTGAATCTTACCTTACGCAGCTTGCGTCAATTCGTTCCTGGCATTCAAGCGGCGATCTATGTGACTGTCACAACCGGAATGAAGCTTGGCGGTTTGCGCGGCTTGTATTGCCGGCGTATAGCCGCTCGGCATAAAGCCGGCGGCATTGCCACCGGCATGTGTGTAGTATGAATGAAAAAGGAGTAAATGAAACTGTGACGTCTGATAGGGGAGAATGGAAGAAAACGTGTTGCGCAGATCAAGCAGAAGATTATATTATGTGTACCAAACAATTACTGAATCGGTAGAGTCGATTTAAAAAGAAATTGGTTGTGACAGACAGACTAAAAGACAGATTAATGGAAATACGGAACTCTTAGGATTACTCGGTTCAGAAACCCAAAAAACTACGCGTTTGCGCAGCCCAGTGATGGCCCAGTGGTATCGGTCCCGACTTACCTACGAATTGTAGGTTGTGGGTTCAATCCCCGCCAGGCGCATTACTTTGTGTAAATTATTTCATCACCACTGCTCTCAAAACGGTGAAGGAAAACATCGTGAGGAAACCGGCATGTCTTAGAAACAAAAAATCGAAGACATATGACTTCTTCCAAGCCGCACTGGGCCCGCGTGGTGGATTATGGCCCACTTCCTCTCACAGAGAGGAGGCCTGTGTCCCAGCAGTGGGAACATTATAGGCTGATGATGATGATATATGCGTATGCCATGCTCAACTAGTCACTTGTGGATATCCTGTCAATGGACATTAGTAATCAGATTTTCTTAATTTGTACTAGTCAATGACTATTGTTACTCGTACTCGACTAACACCATATTAGATCAAGTTGGCATCGCGACTGCATGCTTTTACATTTTTTATAAAGGTAACATACACGGCTAAGGTTGATACCAATTAATAAATCATTTTCGAAATAATTGAGTTTGTGAAGATGTATGTATGTGTATTCGTTGGTTACTCCTTCACGTAAAAACTACTGAATGGATTTGAATGAAATTTGGTACACAGATAGTGTTAACTATAGGGTACTTTTTATCCCCGTCCTACGTGTCCCTGGGATAATTTTCAAGATACGCTGGCTAGTGTTATAAATGCGATTAGGACTTTAATTTGAATAGATGGATATATGTTTGCTACACAATTACGTCAGAACGACTAAACGAATTTTAATTAAACTTGTCACAGTGGTAAATTTTAGTCTGGATTAACACATAGGACATTTTTCAGAAGTATAGTATATTTTCCCAGGGAATATATAGTATTCCCTGGGAAAAATAATTATTTTCACGCGGACGAACCCGCTAGCATTTATAAGCCAGTGTACCATTATTATAACAATTTATATGAATCTGAACCAATGTTTTAATATGACAATATCGTGTCGACACAATCTCAATGAGTCCTGCAATCGTATGACGAAGAAACCAGCCCAAATACTCACTTGCGATTAATCGCTGCGACAATCGCCCCTGCAACTTCCGCCTTATCTCCATAGACAACCTATTCGTTCCTGTATGATTTCCTAGAACTATATACTGCACAATTTATAGCTCAAGGGTCCCCGGTTCGAGTCCCTGGTCATAAATAAGGCCCAAGTTTGGCACAGGCCAGAGATATTGAGATTGTATTAAGTTGATACCGGAGATGTCCTTTAAAAGTAGGTGATTATAGATCTTATGGCGTTGGTTGAGGGCATATTTTTTGTTTGGGGTCATCTCAAGGATTGAAAGTATCTTTGATCTTAGTGAAGTTTAAGTAAGAAGTGAGGGGTGTGTTGGTCAGTTATACTTTTTTCCTGTAAATGGTATCTGTATACGGTCGGTCAAACCGTTACGGACATAATGCTGACATAGTTGCAGACATCTGTACCCTTAGCACGAATTTTCAATACCGGTATTTGAGACGTAAAGTAAACCGGAACTTTGACAATTTCAAATTGAAAATTTTCAAGGGAAAAAAATAATTCCTGCTTCGCACACCAGAGGCACTGTTCCATTTTTCCATACAAGAAACGCTGTAAATACTGTAAAAGTAAAAGAGTGAAAATTCGTGCTAAGGGTACTGGTTTTGTGATTTTAAAAACAAAGTTAACCACATATTATATTGAAGCCATTAAAAAGCAGTGTAGGATACCAAATACAAAAATAAAATTAATAGAGTTGATTCACACCCATTTGCTCAGGTACTTTTGTATGGAGAAGAATGGGCAAGAAACTCCATCGTGACTATTTTAAAATATTTAACAATAATTTTCATGCATAGTTTCTTATCTAAATAAATAAACATCAAGTGTTGTTCGTTAGTCTCGACAAAGCTCAAAAACAGCTAAATCGATTTGTCTAATATATTATTATGTTTTAAGTTTAAAAAGCGAGTAAACAAATATTCAAATTAAAAAAAAAAGAACAGAAAATGATTCAGATTTCAGGTGGTACGAAGTTGACCGGGTCAGCTAGTAATAAGGTAATAGAAATATTTTCTTTCTTTTCCCAACAGAAGTTATTTACCTGGTGAACGCTGCTGACCGTTTTCCTAAAACTCATGTATCAGCTCTCAATTCTGGCAATACTTCCCTGAAAAACCTGCCAAAATAGTCTCACCATTCGTCATAGCGTATCACACATAAATATCAACGAAAAGAAATATGGCTGCCACTAGATTATGGAAACGGTCGTTAGCGAGTCGACGATGGCCATTTTTATTGAATTTCGACCTAACCTTTATTGATAGCTGGAGATTTTTGACGTGCTTTGAAAAATTCTTGAAATTCGAGGTGAAAAGTGATAAGCCGAGAAGAATGGAGATGATGCATTATATATATAATATATAATATTCCACAACTATCACACATCGCCGTCTAGTCCCAAGCTAAGCAGAGCTTGTGTTATGGGTACTAGACAATTGATAAACACACTTAAATATTTCTAAATACATACATAATTATAGATAAATTACACCCAGACACAGAACAAATGATCGTGCTCATCACACAAACATTTGTCCTGGGTGGGAATCGAACCCACGACCTCCGGCTTAGCATTCAGGGTCCCTAACCACTAGACCAACAGGCCAGTCTTATGCATTTATCCCTGGCGGCCTACCATGAACTACGCGATCCAATTAAGGCTGGGGGAAAGAGATGGCGCTAGACGACCTGTATAGCTCTGTCTCTTTCCCACAGCCTAAACTGGATCGCGTTAAGAGTTCATGGTAGGCCACCTGGTCTTAAATTGGACTGCGAGGTGCCTCTTACTCCCCATACGTAAGTGGTAGGAGATCACCTGTCGATTCCTATCCTTTGATCGTCTCCTGCGACGGCTGGGGCGTGAGGTGGTGGAGTGGATTTCCTCTACCTACCTTGCATATACCGCCTTCTCCGTCGCTAGCATTGCTGACTTCCCGAAGTATAATTTCCAAGACACTCTGTGTTAGAGAAATTAATGTGTTACCACTCTAAAAACAACTCAAAATGCCACTTCAGCAATGTTGCTAATAACAGTGCGATAAAAAACTCGTAAAATGGAATATTCTCTATTCTAAAGCTCAAGCAATAGAGTAAATAAATAATTTAAGAAGAGCTATTTCATCACAATTTTATTAGAAACATCAAATTGGTAAAGTGGCGTTCTAGAGACCGTAAAGATCACTAATTGTATGAAGTTCACATACGAGTACATCATCAGCAAAGAGATTTCCAAATACAGATTAAAATCACTCTAACCGCCTTTCCAAAGAGCCAACTTACTCGTACAAGTAAATTCATGAGCTACCTATTAAATATGTGTTACCAATTAGAGTGATATTTCAGCTCAAAGCTCATAAACAGTTGAAGCAAAGCTAGCTTCAGTGCGACTTAACTTCGAAGTTACCTTCTTTATCTTGTTATAGTCATCAAATGAGTCCTCTAGCGAAAAATGAGGTGGAGGTGAGAGGTGGGACGGGAGGGACTGTGAGACTCGTCCTGACTCCATCCATTTACGTTCATCATCATCTCCCTGCCTTTTCTCAACTATATTGGGGTCGGCTTCCAGTCAAACCAGATTCAGCTGGATATCAGTATTTTACATGGAGCGACTGCCTGTCGGACCTCCACAACCCAGTAGCTGGGTAATACGATAACCCATGGTAAGACTGGTTGTCAGACTTAAGAGCTTCTGACTAACAGTAACGACTGTCAAAGATCTAAAAATGACAGCTGGGACCAACGACTTTACGTGCTTTCCGAGGCACGGAGGAAACTCGCTATGATAGATGGTCACCCATCCACAGACCAACCTCGGTAAGCGCGGCTTAACCCGGAAGATCGGGCTGTGCGGCTGAGATTATTTAGGCAAGACCTCCTTCAAAAAATTTTAAAATTCCATTTACGTTCAAGGTTCTTAATAGGTTACCGTTACCAGACAGTCCCGATGCGAGAAGTTATCTACATTAGCTTTTGTCTAAAACAATCACTGTTAATTTTGAACTTGAGCGACTTGTTTAAACAGCATATAATCTTTCCTCTATTGGGTTACAAAACTCCTCTCTGTGAGAAAGATTGGGATAGAATCCACTACCCCCGGCCAGCGTTGTAAATGTCACAAAAGTTTAAGTTTTTTTCGTAGTCGTAAATAGTGTACAAATAATTATTTGAACTCTAAGTATCAACGAAACTCAATTAACACTGTTATATTTACCTATATTCACTTTTCATTTTAAAACCATGCGTTTGCTTTATTTAAATTATTCACGATTAACAGATTGACTATCATTACTGAATGTACGATTACATTGCTGAATTTACAATTTACTTTGCTGCAACCTTTCAATTGTGACGTACTGTAATTGTTGAGTACCATCCATTGTTTCCGAACAAACAGGTATCAGCTTCATTGAAGCTTTAAGCAATCACTAGTGATGGGACATGCGGATACTGCGGATATTTTGGGCGGATATTTTCGTATTGTTGGCTAAGGTAATACGGCAGAATTTTTCAAGAAAAGTAGTTGAAAGACTTGTTGACTTGTTGGGCGGTGATTCTGTTTAGGATCCGTTAGATTGGTCAAATAGTTTGAGATTTTGGATACCATCAATTGTGGATTTTCGTAATGCACACAGCAGAGGAGTGGTACTCTCTACCTGCGTCTGTTTTTCCAAGTGTACATACATACAACCCGAATCTATCTGACTGACTGGCCTGTTAGTCTAGTGGTTAGTGACCCTGACTGCTATGCCGGAGGTCGTGAGTTTGATCCCCACCCAGAACAAATGTTTGTGTGATGAGCACGATCATTTGTTCTGTGTGTTCAAGCTAAGCAAAGCTTGTGTGTTAACACAAGCTTTGCTTAGCTTGGGACTAGATGGCGTTGTGTGATAGTTGTGAAATATTATTATTATTATATCTCTTTAAAGTAATAATCAACAGGCTTCTTCTGTGTAAGCTCACTCCATCATTCACTTTGTCTCTCTCACCTTCGACATAGACTAGAGTCAAAAGAAAACCCATCACAACAAAAAAACGTTACGCTAATAACAATAGTTCTTGCGGATATTTCGGATACTTGTCGGATATCCGCAACATGGACATCCCTATCGTATCTTAAGCTTATGATCTGTTTGCTCGGATGCGGATTATTGCCTGTTATTGCGTATTACTCTGACAAATTGAGTTGAAGACAGCTCAGAATGAGGGTAGGTAGTACTCTCGCTTATATTGCAAAACAATTGCTATAACTAATCGAGTGAGATAGATATAGGGATTCAATTGTCTTAATGGCTTTTTCTTTTGTGTGTGTAGGATTTCAAAGAGGATTTTGTTTTATTCCATTCATCGAACTGTGGAGTAAGGCGAACGTTGCGTTTTATTCTTGAGCCAATAATTCCAAATGACTGGTCTCGGCTTTTATTTCATACTTTTTTTCTCTTTAATTAGGATTTGTTTATGTACGAATAAGTGGAATTCATGATGTGCATGCCTGACAATGACAACTGTAAACACTTATTCGCCTGTCTTCTTACTTGCTATTATAACGAACCCATTGATGAATGGCTGTAGGCAGAAAGGTTGACAACTCAAATGCACGACGCCGTCATTTTTTAAATCTATGATAAAATCCTCTTTAGTCTGGTCGTCGCAAGCGCAAGTGCTCAATATACGGCACGATTCTCGAGTCGGACATTGCTATTGTTTTTTTTTTTCCATCAGGTATTGCTCAGTAGCAGCCATGGAATCTAGATCTTTGCTCGGTTGAAATTAGGCTTGCCTCTAGGCGGCTTAAAAATAATATACGAATGTTATACTATCAAGAAAATCTTTGCCTAATCCTTCGGGGCTTACAGAAGTGATTTAATCATCATCATCATCATCTCAGCCGTAGGACGTCCTACGCTGCGCTTGCTAGTCCGTGGTCTCCACTCTAGTACTTTTCGTCCCCATCGGCCATCTGCTCTGCGAGCAATATGGCCTGCCCATTGCCACTTCAGCTTGCTAATCCGGTGGACTATATCGGTGACTTTAGTTCGTCTACGGATCTCCTCATTTCGAATTCGATCACGTAGCGAAACACCGAGCATTCCTCTCTATGGAGAGGGCTATGCTCGGTGTTTCTACGCAACGAGAGCTCAAAGTCGCTCGTTGAGCGACTTTGAGCTTTGAGATGAGGCCGATAGTGAAAGACAACAATAATAATAAGTGATTTAATATTAATCTTAATCTATTCCTTCTTCATTCCAGATCAGTGCGCCTAACAAGATTCATCGGTTGGAAGTTGGGAGAATTCCTCGTGCGATTAAAAGAGCTCGGCCTAGATCCCGAAAACCTGGAGCTCGTAGGCACCAGTCTAGGAGCTCATGAAATAGCATACGCTGCAAAATACTTCTACCAGCTCACGGGCAAGAAACCCTCAAGATTAACCGGCTTAGACCCTGCGGGACCTTGCTTCAGAAGCTTAGGTCCTGAGGATAAATTGGCGAAGACAGATGCAGAAAGAGTCGATGTGCTACATACAAATATAGACGGTTTTGGCATAGCAGAAACTTTAGGACATGTAGATATCTATGCTAATGGAGGAGAGTTCCAACCTAGTGATATCCCAGCCATTCCTTGCTTAATACTCTGCAGTCATATACGGTCAATGATTTACTGGTGGCAAGCTATAGAGCATCCGAAGAAGTTCATAGGCGTCAGATGCGATTCTGTCCAAGATGCAAGATTTGCTCAGTGTTTTAATAACACCCCAACTAATTATCTTGGTTTGGAAACCAATTTTGATCGGCCAGGGATTTTCTATATGGCGACGGGCAATGAGTTTCCTTACTATGCTGGTAAGGCTGGTTTGAAGGAAGAGAATGAGATTTATAAGGCTGTTGTGAGAAGGATTAATGATGATGATGGATTTGTGGTGTAGTATTTGAAGGATGATAAAATTGGGTTACAGGAACGTCTGGGTACTTTGGCTGTGGCCCACGACAACTAAAGGGCATATAGTGATAACAGACACGTATTTTTTTCTTTTGTTAGATCAATGAATATTAAGAAAGATAAAACGAATCGAAACTCAAGAGTGGCTCGTGTCAGAAGCAAGTAAAAATTGTGAAATGCAAATGATAAAGGCGTATTCTCTGTGACAAAATTGGTCTACGTGAAGAAAAATATTTAATAGTTAATGAATAATATCGGAATAATTAGATTTTAATCAAATTGCCTATGGAAGAAACAGTTTGGGTATTATGCAATTTGAATCTGAAAGTTACTTTTCGCCTGAGTCATTTGATGATTTTTCATTCCAAAAAGAAAAAAGGGAAAATTCAAAATTAGGTGCATCCATACAGAGCGAGCAGCCTCGCGAGGCATATGGCCGTGCGATACAGCTCGGTTATTGTGGTCGTGTCTCAGCCAAGGCAAGCGCGCGGCGAGCGACCGAGGGCCCGAGCCATCCAGTGTCGGCTTTTTGTTTTGCTCGCGTAAATTGTTTCGAGCCTCGGTCGAAACGATAGACGCATCCACACAGAGCAAGCAGCCTCGCGAGGCAGTTGCCTCGCGAGGCTACTCGCTCTGTGTGGAAGCGCAACTATTTAAGATCAGTTTAAATTAGGTTTCTATTATATAATTTTAAATTAACCCTTAATTGATGGTCGTGTGGGGTGTTAGAGACCCTAGTGTATCTTCGGAAGAAGCGTATTACTTTCATTATTGATTTATAACTTTTTAAATTCTGAATGTCGAGAGCTGTTCCAGATGGTTTCATAAATCACGTGTCGTATAATGTGAAGTATTAAGTCATTTGTTTGATATGTACGGTGTTACGGACACGACGATACCGTTTACTTGGTTTATTCCGCGTTCAACCCCTAAGATTTTCTACCCTCTTCCACGTTCGACCCCTAAACGTTTCCACATTCAACCCCTGTAACTTTGTCAGCGCCATCAATTAAGGGTTGAAAGTGGTTTCTATCTCATCTTTTAAATAGAGATGTGAGCGGAGACCTTCATATAATTATAAAGAATAGTTGTATTAATAATTGTGATTGCCACCGTTAAGCTATCGTCAAACTGACAGGGCGAAGCGAATGCGATCCGAATCCTGTCATATAAAAAAGCGAAAGCGATCCGAAAGTCTATGTGACACAGGCTTCAAACAATTCCATACATTACAAACAAAAACGCTTCGGCACGCTTTTCAGTTTGACAAAGGCATTAAAGTAGCATACTATTACATATTTCCGTAAGTGATGTCACTACAATTTGACAGGCCTGTTGGTCTAGTGGTAAGTGACCCTGACTGCTATGCCGGAGGTCGTGGTTTTGATACCCACCCAGGACAATTTAAC
The DNA here is from genome assembly GCA_036375495.1 of Agrotis segetum. NCBI lineage: Eukaryota > Metazoa > Arthropoda > Insecta > Lepidoptera > Noctuidae > Agrotis > Agrotis segetum. The sequence continues at coordinate 594,759 of JAQSVV010000128.1, forward strand.
ATTGTACTTTGTTAAGGCGATTCAATGGGGATGGCAACTGGGGAACTAATGGCAGTTTAACTTGTTCCAAGCATCGTCATTGGTTCAAATCTTAAAGGTATTTCAAAATAGTACTACGTCATTGGTCGGATTAGGACTAAGCTATGGTGGCGCCATCTACAATTAGCTTTGACTTGCCTTCCCAATTTTTATGAAATTCGTGCGATGTTCGGACCGCGCGGTCCGTATGTCTGTTTCACCTTAGCCGTCCTAATCGCCTAAGGGTCAGCTCAGACCGACTCGTGACGCTGCGCGCACATTTCAATAAAGTTATTCAAAATGTAACTCTATTTTCTATACGAAAAGACGCAACGCAGCGCGAAGTAACCGCGCTGCGTTTTAATAGCGATACAAAATCTGACTTTGTTTAAGCTACAAGAAAAGATACAAAGAAGTATCGTTGCGTCATGACGTCGCTTCGCGTCGCGTCTCGGTGTGAACTGACCGTAACTGTCTGTGATGAAATTTTATTTTATTATTATTGTGTGTAATTAGTTTAAGAGAAAAATTACTGATTAGGTCATCGATAGAAGTTTTTTTTTTCCAATTTATTCAGGTTACATAAATTATGCAGATTTTTAAACAAATTATGTAATTCGTTCGATCGATTCGCACTTTTAACTGCTATGTAATTTTCGTCATAAAAAGTGCATGCTGTACCTTCTTTATCCGTACAAAGTAGGTATAATATACTAACAATATATTATACTGTTTTGCAAAACTTTTTATCTTTTAATGTGTTAAGTGTGGTTTAATATACAAAACTGTGATTTTAGTTTATAGAAAAATAAAACAAATATTTATTACTATCTGTTTGTGTGCATTTGCTGTTATTTTATTTTTTCTTACACCTGTGTATAAAAAATAAACAAACAAAAATAAGGAAAAATAATCCTGAAAGAAAGCCCGAACTTCAGGAACTGTAAGACCAATCTTTATAATTTACCCAGGGGTATGGGGTATGAAATAAGGCTTAAAATAGGTATCCTTTTTGTGTTGGATAACCCATTTATAGAGGTGGGTTAGGTATAGGTAGGTATACAACGTGTAACGTTAATAGCGCAAAACCTCTCGTGGGGTAACTCAGCCCAAGTTACTGAACAATGTTTGCTACAAGACTTTTGGAAATTCGCAAAAAAAAAATTGAATTGTTCGGGCCCATCAGTGTGAAAAATCTTCTTTTTTTTAAATTTAATTTCCAAAATTTCAGAACAAACGTTCAATAACATGGGCTAAGTTACCCCACGAGAGGTTTTGAGCTATTAACGTCACACGTTGTATAACATTACGCTATGACCTATAAGAGCTGAGCATGAAAACGCTACAATAAAACCCTTTTGAAAAAAAAATTACCGATGAAAAATCGAAAGTTAATAAAAATGGCCGTCAAATAAACACGACTTTCAACTCAAAAATTGTTAAAATCCCAAAAGCGCAAAACTGACAACACATTTTCCACGCTAGATAACCAAACCAGTAAATAAAAAAAATCTGATTTATCACCACGAAGTAAATAAATAAAGGTAAAATACACCGACGCATCACTCATCGGGCACAGATATAAATAATTTATTTTTTACGTGAAAAAAGATGTATCAATAAAATAATTTATGATTCCATGATGCGGCGACATCGCCGTATGAATAATAATAATTTTCGAGAGCAAACGTCGGGTGTTTCGCGAAAAAACCGGACAATATGAACATTGTTGTGTATTTTGTGTTACATGTCTACGTAATACCAATTCATTTTGGATGTCTACTTTTTGGTGATCCGCAGGAAAATCTCTGAGCGATGGAAGGCAATGAAATAAATTGTATAATACAAGTACGTTAAAATGGCCCAGTGAGCGATGCAGTGAAGCGTATAGCGGGTTCGATTTCCGCACAAAAAATATATATTGTATATTTTTTTCTTTAAAAAAGCTAGGATTTTCTTATGCGTCGTGGGTGCGTTTACAAACATACAATCTCACATACACAAACACCACACACTTGTAGATTATACTAATGACAAAAAATTAACAACCAAGTACATAGTTGTTCCGGGTCTGGATGTTCGGCATCCCCAGCACTGGATAAAATCCTTACAATTTTTATAAAAAAAAAACAACTCAGCAATATCACAATGAATTCATTGCGACACAATTCCTAAAATTAAAGATTCTATTGCTCAAGGGATAGAGTAGATAATTCATAAACAACAATTTATAGCAAATCTATTAGCAACATTGTTGCAAAATAAGACAATAAAACAGAAAGACAGGTAATAATTGTGTGCCCCACGGCTATGCCAGACCCAGAAATTCATCCAATTTGGTTAAGAGTTGAAATTAACTCAGAACTTAAATTGTTCCGACGGTTGATTTGCGTTTAAATTGCGGTGTTGGAGCAACCAAACCGATGTTATCCGTCGCGGTTAACTGGCTACACCGAGAACTCAGGTTAGGTTTACAATTTTGATCAAATAAAGGAGCTATGTTGTAAGCGAACCTATGAAATTCAAGACTGAATTTGGCACGTTAATCAAAATTTGACTGATTTTTTAGTACCTATGTTGTTTAGACCCAATAGTTTGCACCCCTCAAAAAATGAAAAAAAAAAAAAAATCCGCAAAACTGCGAAGTTTTCAGCTTCTGCTCGTAATTGTCTTCTTGCTTATTTTTAACGCACTCACAAGTTGCCAACTTAACCACTTGCAACTCACAAGTTGCAAACTTGTGAGTGCGTTTGCTAGAACCAAAAATTCGACGACATGTGACATCCACAGAACCACACTTGGCCTGTGTGGTGGATTATGGCCCACTCTCTTTCACAGAGAAGAGGCCTGTGTCCCAGCAGTGGCCACATGAATAGGCTGATTGATTATGCCTATAATTATATAAAATGCTCTCAATAGAAAACACAAAAAAAAAGAAAACAGTTCACAATTCCTAAACGTTTTTTGTACATACCAAGCCACGAACTCTATACAGAACCCTCACAAGAAAATACATTTTAAATCATCCAATTTGGTAGGTAATCCTGTACACAAGAGTCGTTCCCCCGACATCGCCTGTATAGATTAAAACGCGGCCCGTAATGAATTCAAAATGTTTTCATTTCGTCACGTTGTGTTGTGACTGTGTTCAAGTCTTCGGGGAATGCCTCAAGTTGTATTGTTCACTGTTTTGTAGATTAATGATAAGGATTTTGTTTGATGCGCGGCACTAGGTTTTGTTTAGAATTTGGGATGTTTTCGTCGATTTTCTTGTTAGAAATCTTTAATTATGCGTGCTTTGTTGATCAAATGATCGAGTTAATCAGAACTTTTTTGTCTTGATAGCAAAAAAGTGTGGGTTCCTAAATATTTTAAGGTGAATAAAACCAGGACGTACTTATTGTGGATCAGAAACCAAAAACTGTAAGGATAGTGAATTTTCTAATATAGAATATCGAAGCATGGGCTTAATTTACCCTCAATTTGAACCGAACTTACAACTGAGAATATTAAAGGAGTTTCAGAGCAGTAGTGGTGGCTCAGAGCTAAGTTAACGATCTCGATTTACGAGTTAAATACCCGATCCGCGGGCAGGATTCGAAACTGCGACCTTCGGATTCAGTACATCCGACGCTCATTTCCAACCGAGCCACCGAGGATCTTACCTGCCGCGGCGAATTTTTCCTTCCATTTCTAACATCTCATGGTGACGTTTAAGAAAAGCCTAAGAAAATCTTTGAATTTCGCTACGCATGCGTTAATGCGTTTAATATTTATAAAGTATTGAGTTAAATACCGTCGATGCGAACCGATACGAGGTGCGTTGCTTTGTGTCATTTATTTCATCACCATTACTCAAAAACGGTGAAAGACATTTACTTATGTCATAGAACCAAAAATCTCGAAGTTATGTAACATCTACCAACCCGCACTGGGCTCTCGTAGGTGATCCTGCCCACTCCTTTTCACGGAGAGGAGGCCTGTGTCCCAGCAGTAAGAACATTATAGGCTAATAAAACAATGTTTAGGCTTCAGTAATAAAGTTATTTTCGTGAAAATCTGTTCACAAAAGTAACTTTATTACCTACAAAAGTTACTGCAACAAACTTGTTTAACTTCGCAAGACTTGAATACTGAAAACGTTGTAAAAATTCAGATTTTGTGATATTATCAAAATGTTTAATTCAGTTGTTGTAGTAAAAATTATTTTACAGTTGAAATGTCTGTGAAACAGGTTGCGGGGTTTTATTTCGTGTTGTGATCGGAAATATGAAACGAATTGTTATTGAGTACATAGAATTTCTTTGCTTTTTTACCTTTTCTGAGGTCTTATCATGAGTTTTCAGTTATTTTTGACGTAAAATAAACTGGAACTTTGACATTTTTAAATTGATTTTCAAGGAATAAATTATTTCCTTCTTCGCACACCAGAGGCGCTGTTCCATTTTTAACCGACTTCAAAAAAAGGAGGAGGTTATCAATTCGACTGTATTTTTTTTTTTTTTTTTTTTTTTTTTATGTTTGTTACCTCATAACTTGCGACTGGGTGAACCGATTTTCATGATTCTTTTTTTATTCGAAAGCTGGTGCTTCCCGTGTGGTCCCATTGTCACCATTTCATGATCTTATGATTGGATCTTGGAGAAATCGAGGGCAACCCTCAAATTTTATTAGCTGACACATAGTTTTTCGCAAATCTTATGAAGTAATTCAAGTACTTGCGTATGGAAATCATCATCTCATGTAGCTGAGCTGATGATGGAAGGTACAACTCCTCAAGTAAGAAAATTATGTTTAAGTTCGCATATCTCCGGAACTATAAGTCCGATTTAAGTAATTCTTTTTTTGTTGTACTAGGTATCGTTCGACTTAGGGAATACTGCAAATTTAATCAAAATCGGTTCAGCAGTTTTTGAGATAGGGAATGAATGAACGATGTTATTACCGGTGCAACGGATTACAAAATTCTAGTGCACATGTAAGAAAATGATGTATTTGACAAGAATTTTGGTTGAATATTTAAACTAAAAAGAGTAAAATAAAAACTTTTTCAAAAAAAATGTGACCGCCTTCAAAAACAACCACAAAAAAGAGTAAAATAACCTACAAAACTTTTCTGTCGGAAGTCGGTGGCAAAAGAGACAATGAAATTAATAAAAAAGTCACCGACTTCCGACAGAAAAGTTTTGTAGGTTATTTTACTCTTTTTTGTGGTTGTTTTTGAAGGCGGTCACATTTTTTTTGAAAAAGTTTTTATTTGTTTTGCGTTTCACAAGAAACGCTGTAAATACTGGAAAGACGCTGTAAAGTAAAATAGTGAAAACTCGTGATAAGGGATACTGGGCTACGTACTGTTGTTATACCTCCCCAAAAAATTACAATTGATTGTATACATTTATCAAAATTTTGGTGTCATATTTTTTTTAAATTACCTGCTGGGTCCTTTTTTTCTGACAGCTACAACTTTGGTGTCTGTAATTCAAGTGTGAAGCTATTGTCAAACAGACAGGCGAAGGCGTGGCGAACGAGAAGCGAAGCTAAATTATGGAATCAGGCGTTACTTTGCGGAAATCCATGACATTAAAATGTTATGAAAAATATTTAGTTTTAATTCCGCGACAAAAATCCAGGCTTGTTGCAGGATGCAATCCCACCCTATGCAGTCATGCATATGCACATGCAGCAAAGGACCCACCCTCCCGCCCTCATGCATATGCACACATGCAACAAACGGAAAAACAAGCCATGCAATCAAACCTATACTCGACACGTGTTTCGCCCCTCCACGGGGCATTAAATTAGAAAATTCAAAAAAATCCGGTGTTTATAAATTAGTATGCAATGATTGCAACGGGGTCTATGTAGGTCAGACAGGCCGTAATTTCGAGGTTAGGTTTAGGGAGCATGTTGCCGCTTACAGGAATGGCCATCCAGATAAATCACATTTCGCAAAACATTTAATCGATACCGGCCATTCCTTGAGCGACAATAACACGTATAAAACTCTCCATGTTTGTAATAAAAATTTCCGGTTGTGTGTGTTGGAGCAGTTAGAAATCTCCAAACATAATAATAATAATAATACACTGTTGAATGAACAAACAAACTTAATTACATCACCTCTTTTAAGTATGATTGCAGGTAGATCGATACAAACGTCTTTATAACGTTTGTATCGATAACGTTTCGTTGCGTTATCGATGCGTCATCACGACGCTATATAAAGAGGCGAGAGCTGTCAAACTAGCTCATTCGAGGCCGAGCGCTTGTCGAGTCAACATCTCCTGAGGATGCCCCGTGGAGGGGCGAAACACGTGTCGAGTATAGGTTTGATTGCATGGCTTGTTTTTCCGTTTGTTGCATGTGTGCATATGCATGAGGGCGGGAGGGTGGGTCCTTTGCTGCATGTGCATATGCATGACTGCATAGGGTGGGATTGCATCCTGCAACAAGCCTGGATTTTTGTCGCGGAATTAAAACTAAATATTTTTCATAACATTTTAATGAGAAGCGAAGCGTTTTTGTTAGTAATGTATGGATTTTTTTGAAGCCAGTTATCGGATCGCTTTCGCGTTTCTATGTGATAGGATTCAAACAATTCCATATTTACCAATAAAAACGCTTCGGATCCCATTCGCTTCGCCTGTCTGTTTGACAATAGCTTAAAATATGTCTGTGCTTCACCGTCGTCACTGCCTACCATCAGGCGAGATAGTGATCAAACGCGAGCTTATTTATGAATGATGACTCGCCGTCCGATCATGGACTATGCCTGCCAATCAGACGGGGGCCCTTTTGGAGGGCCAAAGCCTGCCGGGGTCGCGGTACTGTCTCATCAGGTAACCGTACCCCTGAAACGTAAAAGGCTATTGAAGTATCAGCCTGACAGTCCCTCCCGTCCCTTATGGGCGGGAGGACTGGTTTGATGATTTTACCACGATAAAAAAACCTATTTTATTGCTATCGCCATTCCTACACGTAATGGGCCTGATCATAAAATGTTTACTTCCCGTGTCGACTGCGGCTCAATCGTAAAACATTTGGAAGCGAGCGAAAAACACGCGCCGCCTAATGAAACTGTGAATTATGAATCGACCACGTTGCCTTTATTAACATCCTTTGTGTTAATCTGTTGGGTATTGTTTTGTTGAGAAAAACAAGTTAAAATGATTAAGTTTTGATAAATGAAAAAAATCGAATAAAACCTAGTAGGTACGTTCCTGTCAAAAATTTCTTATTCAGTATACCCTTCGCACGAGTTTTAAGTAAACTGGAACTTTGACAATTTCAAATTGACTATTATTTTCAAACAAAAAAATAGTTCCTTCTACGCACACCGGGGGCTCTGTTTCATTTTTTCATACAAGAAACGCTGTAAATACTGGAAAGACGCTGTAAAGTAAATAGTGAAAACTCGTGCTAAGGGTACTGTTTCCATTTTTCTTTTGTTATGAGAACATAAGCCAAAATTGACGAAAGATTTTAAAATTCATAATGGTTACTCCTAGTTATTATGTCACCTACTCTAGAGTTTTGTTTGATGCATTTTGTCATTGTCCATATTCACTCATTGATTAAAAAAAAAACAAGTTTTAAATTAATAACACAAATTGCACATTATTGATGCTGATATCAAGCCTGTCCTCGCACAGAACAAATTTGTTTATCTGGTCTACAAGTAGTTGTTTCGTATTTGTGTGTGTGAGTTTAAATATATGAAAAAAAAAACACGAAACAGGAGAAATATCTATATAGTTTGGGTTTTTAGTATAAATTTATGTACAATGTAACATCAACTAAATCAAAAGAAAATCACATTCATATATTATATAATAATTAGGTATGTATGTGTAACTGTAACCACGTTCACAACCGGATAAAATCAATAATTAAATACCACTTCCTTACATTACTGTTTAGAAGCACCCTGTATTTTCTTCCTCTTACACCAGGAACAGCCTGTATTTGATTTTTGTATCAAGCTCTCGACGTTGAACTGATCATGCATATAATTTCGATTTGTTACGGTTGACTGCGTGCGGAAATTAGGAATTTTGTACCTATAGGTAGGTACCTTTTAGATTGATTTTGCGCTGAAAGGATAAGTAGATATAGAGGTATTTACCTTTTAGAGAGGTTTACGATTATAAGAATCTTAATAACGTAATATGGTTCAACTTAGGCTCAACTTACAACGTAAACTTTTGCTTCGTATCGTAACAAAACACAATCGTTTATCTATCTATCTAATGGTAGCCATACACCATACTGCCTATTTGTCAATTCGGCATAAAACTGCCAATTTGCTCAAATAGAATTGAACGTGTATGGGGGTGGAATGCCAATTTGATGGCATGACATACCAATTTTGATAGGTCATCAAATCGTTTTTGACACAACGTCAAATCGGCAGCAGTGATGCCATCTTAGCAACTTCATAGATAGTTAGCTAATTTTGTAAAGGTGCTAGAAAAAAAGCTAAAAAGTGTAACTTGTGGCTAAACTTTTTAGCTACTTTTCTACAGGGACGGTTAGGCCACGTTCACACGGCGATTATTTTCCCGTATACCGTACACGAGATTTTATCGAATAGAGTTGACCAGTTTTAGGACAACTTTGCACGGTACACGGTAAAATATTATATTTCTCAAACACGGGATTTTCCCGTATTTTACTATTTTTAAGTTTTCATTTGTGAACTGTTATTACTGCTCTATTCGATAAAATCTTGTATACAGTATACGGGAAAATAATCGCCATGTGAACGTGGCCATACCAGGAAAACTGAGGCTTTTCGCACACACATGGATCGCATGTACACTCGTAAAAAAAAGAGTTATTCATTTTATTTTAAACCAAAATACGATTGAAAACTTGAGAGGTGTCAAGGGACCACGAAAGCAAGTTAAAAAAAGGTTCATGCTATTTTCGACCTTATTGACATTTATGCAAACACCTGATTTTAATGAAGGAGCAATGTTAACGAATGAGAATGTGAGAAAAACAAACTAAATTTTAAATGTCAATAAGGTCGAAAATCGCTTGCACCACTTTTTTTAACTTGCAATCCTTAAGCAAATGTTTTCCGACCTTCAAGCGATTTTCGACCTTATTGACAACGATGCAAACACCGGATTTTAATGAAGAAGCAATGTTAACGAATGAGAATGTGAGAAAAACAAACTAAATTTTAAATGTCGATAAGGTCGAAAATCGCTTGCACCACTTTTTTTAACTTGCAATCCTTAAGCAAATGTTTTCCGACCTTCAAGCGATTTTCGACCTTATTGACAACGATGCAAACACCGGATTTTAATGAAGAAGCAATGTTAACGAATGAGAATGTGAGAAAAACAAACTAAATTTTAAATGTCGATAAGGTCGAAAATCGCTTGCACCACTTTTTTAACTTGCTATCCTTAAGCAAGTATTTTCCGACCTTCAAGCGATTTTTCGACCTTATTGACAACGATGCAAACACCGGATTTTAATGAAGAAGCAATGTTAACGAATGAGAATGTGAGGAAAACCAACTAAATTTTAATGTCGATAAGGTCGAAAATCGCTTGCACCACTTTTTTTAACTTGCTATCCTTAAGCAAGTATTTTCCGACCTTCAAGCGATTTTCGACCTTATTGACAATGATGCAAACAACGGATTTTAATGAAGGAGCAATGTTAACGAATAAGAATGTGAGAAAAACAAACTAAATTTTTAATGTCGATAAGGTCGAAAATCGCTTGCACCACTTTTTTTAATCTAATTCGATAGTCTCATGATGAAATGAAAAGGTGCTAGAAATTGTAGCTGTCGTCACCGAATAATAGCCAGATCTAGTTGCTGAGTTGGCATCACTGGTGCAGATTTGAAGTTGTGACAAATCTATCGTATCGATAGGCAGGATGGTGTATGGTGTATATGGACGAACTGCCGATTTGAAACAATTGCAAGCGTCAAATAAAAAACAATTGCAAATATCGATAGGCAGGATGGTGTATGCCTACTATAATATCTTTAAACGAGCAATTCTTGTATATTTATATACAACATGTAACATAATTAACGCACATCCTGAAATTAGTTTGTTCAGAATCGTTTACTGAATCGATTTCTATCATTTTTAATATAGGTAATTTTTTTTTTTCAAAAATAATTTAAACTACGGAAATTCCCCCTAAACGTCTGTACAGTCAAAACAAACTAAGATAGACCGTAAATCAAGGCAACAAGACTTAAAAGTGCAATTTTATTTGTATAAATGCAAATTCCGTCATTCATTCACAAAATAAAGAAAAATAAACCTTACTGCAAAATAACTAATTTAGTTAATAACAAATGCATTTACATGTTAAATTAAAAATTCAATATATGTATGATGATTATAACATAATATTCTAATTGGGGTGTCTGAGGGTGTGCGTTAATTATGTTACATGTTGTATAATCAGGATCTCGGAAACGGCTCCAAGGATTTTCAGAAAAGTTACAGATTAGGGGTTTTTCGGCTCAACGAATCGATTTATCAAGGTCCCAGGTTCGACAAAAGCTCGGTTCCGAAGATATAGACATTTTAAAAACCGAGCAAACCTCGGTCAACCAGATATTTTTAATTATATGTGTACACTGTACAATAAAGAATATTAATAGTTTTATTAATCTGTTCATCATAAGGTGGGTAGCTTGCCGTCAGATCAAGGACCAGGCCCGAGTCGATGGCGTGTATAAGGTCAAATGCTTACCGGGATCGCGGGATCATTTTAAAAGGTTACCGTGGCACTGGAAGGCAAAGGGATTAGGGAAGGGAAAGGGCAATCGAATAAATGGGGTATTTTTTAGTTTGTCTGTGTGAGATTTTTTTTGGGTTGTATAAATTATTAAGATTAAATTAAACTTATCCGAAGAGGAAGAAATAAGCTTAAAAAAACCTTTATACTCACACTGCATTTAACAAATAAAATTAATACTAGATTATTTACAACAAAGACTAAAACTTTATAGGGCGTCATATGTAGCTTTTAAAATGCAACAAAATCAAAACTCTCCCTCGTAATGGAACTCAAAAGAACATCCTCTTTCTAAACAAAAGACGATGCTGAAACTACTCCATTTTCTAAGAAAAAAACGATGTTTCCGATACCTAATCGAGTGAAACATAACTCAATATTATGTAACTGTGGTCGTGTTAATGTTCGGAGATTCGACATTTTTCTTTGAGGAATGTTAATATTACTACGTAGGTATGTGTAACTTATTTCATCACAGTTTTTTTGTTGAACTCCTTGAGCTATGAGTATAGGTTTCCATGATCGTGGAAAGTAAAGGACTATTAAAGGATTACTTTGGACTTAAGTTACTACAAAGTCTGATAGTATTTGACGGACGGAGGACTCATTTTGATGATTTTACCACGATAAAAAGGAGCTCTACTTGAATCTCTCAAATGCTTAGATAGAATTTTTCTCTCGAAGTTAGTCTTAAAATTGTTGGAAAAATACTAGACATTAATTAATTAATGAACTAAAGAGAAAAAAGAAAGTTCATAAATTAGGTTGTTTTAGTTTAAAACTCGAGGCGTAAAAAAAGAGAGTATTTTTAAGAATTATAAAAATAGCAAATTGTTTAGCTTAAAGTTTTCACTAATTAGAACCTACTTGAAGTTATTTTATTTGTATAAAATTAACTTACTTCTTTTTTTTAATTCGAAGTATGTAGACAATCAAAGAAATTAAGAATAATGATCTAAGGCAATTCTCATACCACAGCGTGAAGTAGGTCCGACATTGTGTTGGCTTGAAAAATACCACGGAACTGACCGGTCCGGCAAGTCATAGAACCAAAAATTCGAAGACATGTGACATCTATCCACCCGCACTGGACCCGCTTGGTGGATTATGGCTTCTCATAGAGAAAAAGCCTGTCTCCCAGCAGTGGGAACAAAATAGGCTGATGATGATCATGATTATAGAGATTACACACGGGTGAAGTCGCCAGCTTTGTAACGACAAAATTATATGCAGTGTAGTTAAGCCGGCGGCGAGTAAAGGGTAACTCGCTGTCGACCATGGACCATGCCCGGGTCGAAGGCGCGTTGTGTTCCACACGCGGCCCTCTAGAGGGCCATAGCCTGCCGGGGTCGCGGGACTTATTTCATCACCGTGTCCTCGGAACATATAAAAGGGCTATAGAAGGACACCGTGGATTTTAGTCAGTACGAATCTGACAGTCCCTTCCGCCCTGCCCGGGATAGGAGGACTCATTTGAAGATTTTACCACGTTAAAAAAAAAGTGTAGTTAAGCCGTTTTCAGCGTTTTTTAAAGTCCATGAAATCTTCTAAAGTGAAATTAAATACGGTGTATAACAAATCGAGCATGAAATGAATTATCGCGATATTCAGGGGCTGGCCCCACCATTCCTCGCATTTGAAACTAAACATGATTTATAATAATTTTGCTGAGAAAGTACGTTTTAATTAAAACGTAATTCGAAGTGGGACGCGATTCCGCTTAATTGGAAGATTCTACGTTATATCGAGATGGAGGGAAGTCATTTTGTTTGTTCATTAATATCAACGTTTTTGTTGTTTGTGTGATTTGTGGTTTATATTTCTTTAGAGTTTTTCAGAAACTCTAAAAAGTCTGACAACCAGTCTTACCATGGGGTATCGTATTACCCAGTTATTTGGTTGTGGAGGTTCGATAGGCAGTCGCTCCATGTAAAATACTGATATTCAGCTGCATCTGGATCGACTAGAAACCGAACACAATATAGTTGGGAAAAGGCTGGGCAAGGTGATGATGAGAGTTTTCAGTAGATCTGTAGTAAACCTGTTAAGGAAAGAAAAAAAGGATTGTGTGGTTGTACGAAACCATGGTAAAAGTGAAACTCAGCTGATGCGAACTACAGGCGCCGCCATATTGACCTCGGCTGCTCTGACGAGCGCCTTTCACTTTATCCTTACTCCGCGGCCGACCGTCACGCGACATGCTACATACAGACGAAAAAGTTTGTAACGATGTTATAAAAATGATTTTTTGATCGAAGAAAAATTTCAGATTGCAAGCGGGATTCGAACCCGCGTCTTCTGGATAGGTACTTCAGACGCCTTAACCAACTAGGCCATTGCAACCCAAACCTGCAAGCTGAAATTCTCTATTCCTCGTTTGAACGCTTTTCGGTAGCGTTTCGGTAGCGTAGGGTTCGAATCCCACTTGCAATCTGAAATTTTTGTTTCCTCAAAAAATCATCTTTACGACGCGCGTCGCATGCGTTAATGCGTTTAAAATAATTAAGATGTAATAAAAGTTTCAGTTTAAAAATTCAACCGCAGGCAGGGTTTGAACCTGCGACCTACGGATTCAGTACTTCCGACGCTCTGACCGACCCACAGAAGATCTTCGAGATTCGCGACGCATGCGTTCCTTACGTGGTAAAATCATCAAATGAGTCCTTCCACCCCGGGCAGGACGGAAGGGACTGTCAGACTTGTATTTACTACAATCCACGGTGTCCTTCAATATAGCCCTTTACGTTCCGGGGCCACTTGTTAGTCCCGCGACCCCCCCAGCAGTTGCCTAATTCTTCGATTGGTGCAATGATTGGATGCTACGCTGTCTGTCGGGGGTTGGATATTTACTGCATAAGATATTTAAATAATTGTAATACCTACGGGTAGTTTGTGGGGGTTTTTTTCAGTTTAAGGCTTTAAAATTTGTGTATGTGAGTGTCAACTTTTATAAAGTCAACCACGATACAAGAGGAATTCCTAGTGATTACTGATTGAAAGAATTACTGGTGCGATGATCAAATTCTACATAAGTACCTTTGTGAAAAAAAAGTACAAAACTTTAGCGTTTTTTATTCTCCCAGTTTTTGGAGTTTAGTTAATTACAATAGCATTTTAAATAAAAATCTAGAGCGGCTGTTACAATTCTACAGCGTAATTAAAAAGTCTCAGTTTAAATTCTCATTAATTTCTCAATAACCTATATTTATACCGAATTTTGTGTTAGCGTGCGATAATGAGAAGGAATTAATTGAATGTCAATCAACGTTCAAATGTAATGACATCTGACTGTCAACACTGGTAAGCTTCACATGACGCGATATTCGACATTAAAGCTATTGTCAAACAGACAGGCGAAGCGAATGCGATCCGAAGCGTTTCTATTTGTAATGTATGGAATTTTTTGAATCCAGTCACATAGAAAAGCGAAAGCGATTTGATAGTCTATGTGACTGGCTTCAAACAATTCCATAAATTATAAACAAAAACGCATCTCTTCGCGTTACACAACTACCTGTTTGATAATAGCTTCATAGATACCCCATAGCCACACGTCCCATACGTGTGGGGTATCTATGAATAGTTCAGTCGATTTTTTTTTCAGTTTCAATTCAAAGTATGGGTATACCCCCAAAATTGTTTTTTTATTATTAGGCTACGGAACCGTAAAAAAGTTACAACACTTGTTTGTTTTTATTGCCAACTAATATAAATGAAAAGTTGTCTATAGCCTATCCTAAAAAACTCTCTAAAAATTTTTCCAACCCTATATAAACACCTTGTTATTTCCCAAAAACCCACTAATGGGAAATTTATTCCATGGGCTGAGAATAGCTTCGATTAAGTACTAAATAATGTGCCCACCGCTAGGGGGAACTTTTCCCATTACATTCCGATCTACTTGTCTCGCTCGATACACAATTACTGGTACCCAGAGTCCTGTTATAGACTTACTGAGTTAGAAACTTCATGCTTTTTATACTTACGGCGTTAGCAGAGGTCTTAGTTCGGTGGAAAGTTTTGTAGCTTTGTCATGGCTATGAAAATATAGCCATGTCGTGCAGTACTGAGCATTCAAAATCACGCGCGGCACTGCGGGATTCGGTGTGCCATACCTTGCGTCTCGCCCCGCACCTACGCGCGGGGGTACATGTTTCTCCGCGTGTATGCGCGTGATCCGCATGAACGCGCGTGGATGCATTTTCAGTGTGTTGGACTGTGCGTGTTTTCTATACAAACGGAGATACTTACAAGCAACGGAAGAACACGCATCCACGCGCTACGCTGCATCATGCGGGACAGTGTGAGAATCGCCTTACAATATTTTTACCGACTTCAAAAAATAATTAGATGCAACGACGATATAATTACTAGACTCCTCATGCACGATATAAGGAACAAGAGCTATTCTGTCAACTCGCTGAGGTACTACGTAAGCGAGGGGGACGGGGTACTGCGTTGTGATTGGCTAACTCAAGGTCTGTTCTATTTCAACGTATGTTTACGACTCACAGGAGTGGTCGAAATGAGACGGATATAACACTTTTTGTTGACAGACATCGGTCGCCTGTTATTAGGAGTCTAGTATTATATAGTCGTTGATTAGATGCGTGTCAACACAGAACACAAAAACAAAAAAGTAACAAACTCAACAACGATAACAATAAACGCTTAATTAAGAAATTATAGCACAGACCTAAAGCGATTTGAAAGAACCTATAGAGCTGGCATTGGGAAAATTGACATACAAATTTATTGATGCCGTGTGTCAGTAGTACAATCTAGCGTTGCATAGCAACGCGACTACTAGACTGAGTGACTTTTTACCTAGTAGTAAAAAGTTTTGGATCAGAACTTTCTTCGTGATGTCCCGTCTATTGCTCGTATTTAGTTTAATGTCTTTGCACAGACCGAACGCAAGCGAACTTCCACACGGAATGTCAAATCAAAATGGCGGCTGCTGCCGGGGGTGCTGCATCCCTGACGCGATGACGTCATCGCGTCAGGGTGAAACAAAAACGACATAAGATCAAAATTAGCATTTTCTGTGATGAAATAGTTTTTGTAATTTATTTTAGGAAAAATAAGGTTTTTTTACCATCCTGATATCAAAAGAATATTAATATACTTATATCCATACAATATGCACTAACTTTATATTTACTGAGTATTGTATTATAGGTTAATGCAAAATTATATGATGCATAATATTATATTTACTTTTGTTAAATTGTCTCAGTGTGATAAATTTGTGTAAAAACGAAAATACAATATTTAAAAAAATATATATTACGTAGGGTACGTTTGCTAGATTTTCTATTATTTTGGGTTGTGCATTGTGTTATGTTTGTGGTCATTTTTTATGTATTATGAGACTAAAGCGATGTCAGTTTTGCGACTGTTTGTGACAGATTTGTACGGGTGAAGAGGAAGTAAGTAGGTTAAAATTGGGGATTCTGTATCACTCGCTCTCGCGCAGTCGCTCGAGCTGCGTGATACAGAATCCCCAATTTTATAATCGAGAACTAATTGTGTAATTGGGGGCTTCTGTATCACTCGCTCTCGACATTTTCTTCATAATTGTGGATTGACTAATTGATGTATTTTTAGCCACTACGGTATGTAAAAGTAACTTATAATAGTTATTAATAATACTATGATTAAAAATGTTGTGCTGTAAAATATAATATATAATAGAAACTGTAATTATCCTCAAAACAAAACATTGAAGAAAACGGATAGCATATTGGATCTAATAAATGCATTCATATACATAAGTACATCAAGCAGCGGTCATCGGATAATGCTCGGCATCATCAAATGATCGGCATCGCTCGATTTATTGAGCGCTACCACATGAGTAAAGTGGCGCTACAGCGTTCAATATATAAGCAACCGTGCAAGTGTATGTCATCGGTGCTTTGGGATACGGATAGAAATCCAGAAAAAGAATTGAACTCAAGATCTAGTATTAAACTGTATTATGGAGATAGAGTAATTGATTATTTTAAAAAAAGAATGTAAGAAATCATAAAAACCAAAACTGGAACAAATTTTCATATGTTCTGTGCGGGAATCGAACCCGAAAAAAAAACACTTTTGATGCATTCGATAAGACATGTATTAAACCTACTATTTACATTGTGATGTAGCACTCTTAGCCAATGCGCCAAATGTGTTTTTAAAGATGTGACAAAATATTGCACTACTTTGTCCTTTCGTTACTAAAGTTAATATTTAATTTATTATGTTTTGGAACTACAAACATAATGTAATAAGTTTCTAATTCCAGTGCAACCAAAAATTATAGTTAAGACCTTTTTCTTTGCATTTTCAATAGCTCCAGATGATTGTTCTAAAATAGATCTAATTCTTACAAAGTTTAAGTTCATATTGCTTTCAATAAAAATAATGCGTTTTACCTGTATTACGTACACAAGCACATTGTTAATATCGACATGTTTAGACTTGACTACCAAGCATAATGTTTAGTTCTAATAGGGATTATAGTATTTTTTTTTTTTTGGCTTTTTTGTATCGACATGTTAATGAAATATATTTGCTATCATTATTATTAATAGAATAAGTAAAGGGTAATAATAATAATTATTAATATTTAAAAAAAAAATCTTGTCTTTACTTATTTCTTTAAAAAAAAATCTTTAAACGCTTTTGAAAATATATTAAAACAATTTTTTTTTACATTATTTTTAAATCATATTGATTTATGATTGAGAAACGGCAACATTTTATAAATTTTAAAATAAAATGATTTATATTTATCATTATTGCGAGTATACTGTGATGAAAAACAAGTATTATTTAAGAAGCTTTTATGAATGATATTATATTATGATTTGTCGGCATTATGTGATTCAAACACGTATGGACGATTTTTCTTTATTTTTTGGTAAGTATGTCTATTTAAAATCTTTTTTTTTTATCATGTCATGCATTTTTGGAATATCTTTGGAATATTATTTCCTAAATAATAAGATAAGTAAATATCGGCGGCAGCAGATTAAATATTTATTTTTCATGCAAAGAGTAGTCAATAGATATATCAAGGTTTATTATTATTTTGCCTGGTCACTACTACTTTTCAAATTTATAAAAACAGGATAATTTAAAATTTTAGCAATATAGGCCTAATATCTTAATATGAAAGTCAATTTATAATGGGCGCTTAATTATGTTAGTATTACAAACCATTTTAAATAAATCTGCATCAACTATCTAGCTTTACTTGCGAGTACATATCATTGCCTTATAAAAATTTCGTATCAAATTGATGCGACGGAGCGTCGCCGCGGTAGTATTGCATCCAAATTTGTAAGGCAAGGCTTTGTTTACATTGAAGTGTGCAATTTTAACATACGACAATTAAAACTAAGCTTTACACTAGATGGCTATAGAGTCTTATTTATAATAAATGAATTACATTGTGTTAGCTTCAAAATTAATATCATTGTAGAAAATATTACTCTAATCACCGCTTTATAATTTTAGACTATAAAATGTCACTGCTTATGGTGTTCTGAAATACTTCATAGATACCATTTGCCGTAGATACTGCTTAGGCGTTAAGTATGTATGTATTAATATTTGGTTCATACAGCGGAAATATTATTTATATTTCTGCTTTTTTTTTTTACTTTTACTAACTAATTTCTTTTTTGCAGGTCTTCAATAAATCCTTTTGAGTCTGATGAAGAAGGACCTTCTACATCAAAAACAAAAAAAGCGAAACCTCGGGCGCTAAAAAAATCTCTTACTCTAAAGCCGAAAAAAAAGCCGCCAACATTGGAAAGTGACTCGGGGTCGGAGACCGATGCAGGGCCGACCACTAAGAAAAAGAAGTTAAATGTCTTCCCTGATTCTGAGGTGAGTCTAAATAATACATCTTTCCTTTTTCTCTGTTTGGTGCAGGTACACACGGCTACACATCATGCTATACAAAACCAGTATAGGCTGATCGTTGTTTGAGAGGAAGCATCATACAAACGAGACCGCGATAAATTGGTTTTGTATAGCTTGATTTATAACCGGGTGCACATAATTGATTTTTATACTTATTTCTTAATAACTCTGATTAATATCTGGGTGTCTGGTTGTGATTTAACTATAATATGTGTGTATTTATAAATTATTCAAGTATGTATATCAGTTGTCTGGTTACCATAATACAAGCTCTGCTTAGTTTGGGATCAGATGATCGTGTGTGAGCGTTGTCCCAAGATATTTATTTATTTTTATTTATATATTAGATAAACAATTTGTCGCATCGTGAAATTTTATATATAGTGATTGAGTTAACTTTTCATTTCTTATTACTTATTACAGGATGAAGAATTTGCACCCGTGCGAGCTGCCACTTTGAAAAATTTCCTGTCGCGTCGGGTAGCTTCCGGTAATAGTCATCAAAGTGACCCTACCAGGCAAGGCGAATATTACCTCGAAGTGCGCATCTCAAGCTGTCGCGAACTGGAGGCGGTAACTGACAACAGGTGGAAACATTCTCTAATTAGTTTTAAAACTGCCGTAGATGTCAAAACGCCCACATGGAAGGCAGTTACCCAGCTGGTCTCAGCTGTTAAACAAGATTTTCGCAGTATTCCTCCAGTTCTATACCCCTCTAAAATGTAATGACCTTTTTTATTATACCTATGCATATTCATTTCATATATCACTTTCTTTTTTTGAATACTATTATTATAACTTTATCGTTTGTTGTAATGGGTTTAATGTAATTTTAATGCTATATTTCTTGCAGATAAATCAATAACACAAAGACGATAAACCAAAAACCAATCAAACAAAGACAATAAACCAAAATTAAGTAATAGTTAATAAATAAAAACTATTAAACACATTGATGATAAACAAATATAAAACTAAAAACAAAATCTATAAATAATGAAAGCACAAAAACCTAATTAATATATTTGCATTAAATTGCCATTTTAAAAAATCAGTAATACCTATATCCAAATCAATAAAATTATAGCATAAAAAAATCATTTAATACATATAAATTTAGAAAAGAGTAAAAGAAAAAAACTCGTAATCCCATAAATAAAAAGAAAGATCTTTTAATAACATTTATCAATTAGCAATAATTTGAGAGCTTTTTCTTAAATCAAAGAAATAAATTAATTATCAGTACTACATAGAAAATATATTTAAAAAATTTTTAGACACTTACAATGTATTTTTGCCAGGCCTGTAATGTGTACGTAAAACAATATTCGAGTCATAAAAAGTCCAATATTCATAAATCAAATAACTTGCTGCAAACTAAACTTGCTAATGTTCGTATAATTGCATGTGCTTTTAAAAATAAAATTGTCAGTTACAAAATAGATCCTCAAAATAGAACAATTTCACCTGAACTTTTTTTCAATGATATTTTACGCACATGCTACTATCTTCTTAAAGAGAAATTGAAAGTACATACTTCATTAAAAGTTAATTTTGAATTGTTTGTTTCATATATTTTACCTAAAAATAATGAAGTATCACTAAAATCTTTTAATACTAAATACGAAATAATTTTACAAAATACTGATTTGACATCTATTTGTAATACATTTGTCCAAAAAATTATAAACAAATGCTCAGAGTTTGAACTTTGCGAGTCAGGTTGGACAATCGAATCAATAAGTCATTTAGAAATAAATATTTTAAAATACAATCCTTTGCGAGCTGGTTCTTACGTTTCTTTGCCTAAAAACATTCAATTAACAAAATCTTGTCTAAATATAATAAATTATGACGACCACTGTTTTCTCTGGAGTATTGTAGCTCATTTGTATCCGACAGTGACTAATCCAAATAGAGTAAAATCATATCCTCATTATTCCAAAGTGCTAAATACGACTAATATGTCATTTCCTCCAAGTTTTGAGGATATAAAATTATTCGAAGATTTGAATTCTAACGTGAGTGTAAATATTTATGGTTTGGACTCAAAAAATCAAGTTACTGGTCCATTGTATAAAACTAACAAACGAAAAATAATGCATGTTAACTTACTATATATTCAAAAAAAAGGAAAAAATCATTTTTGTTTAATAAAAAAATTCGATAAACTGGTTCGTAAACAGTTAACTAGACATAAGTCAAAAATACATCTATGCGATGAATGTTTCACATATTTTGATACATCGGAAAAATTATTAAATCATAACTGTGCAAGAGTGCAAACTGTTCTACCTGAAGATAATTCAAAACTTTGTTTTTCTAATTTTGAAAGAACCCAAAGAATACCCATCGTTATCTATGGTGATTTTGAGAGCTTATTGCGCGAATATTCAGACAAAAATAAAACTTCATATGTTGAAAATGTTCAAATTCACGAGGCAAGTTGCTTTGCATATTATATCTCTTGTCTTTCTAAGCCTGAACTCAATAAATTCATATCATATAGAGGAGCGGATTGTTCAAAGAAATTTGTCAAATCAATTATCAGCAACGTAAAAAAACTGTACAGAATACTTTCACATTCAAAGCCAATAGTAATGAGTGAAAATGATCGTAATTCTTTTGACAATGCGAAGCAATGTCATATATGTAAAACAGTATTTTCTGATTCGGATTTAGTTGTTGCAGATCATGATCATTTCACAGGAAAATACCGAGGACCAGCACATAACAAATGTAATTTGAGTGCTAAAAAATGTTCATTTATACCTATAATATTTCACAATCTTTCTGGTTATGATTGTCATTTGTTTATTAAAGAGCTTTCTGATATTTGCGGTCGAATAAATCTTATCCCCAAAAATAAAGAAAAATATATCTCCTTTACAAAATTTGTTCCAATCGACGCTCAAAATGTAGCTCAGTTAAAATTTATAGATTCTTTTAACTTTTTAAGTTCAAGCCTAGACAATTTAGTTAAATCAATGAAACCAGAAGATTTTCAAAATATGCGTAAGTTTTTCGAAGATGAGCATTTATTTAATTTAGTACGGAAAAAGGGTATTTACTGTTATGATTATATTGATTCATGGGATCGTTACAAAGAAAGCAAATTACCTGAACAAGAATATTTTTATAATCATCTTACTTCTGAAAAAGTTTCAGACGAAGATTATATGCATGCGTTAAAAGTTTGGAATGAATTTAATATCTCAAACTTAGGAGAATATACTGATCTGTATCTAAAATGTGATGTTCTACTTTTATGCGATGTGTTTGAGAAATTTAGGTCTATGAGTTTAAAATTTTACAATCTTGATCCATGCTATTATGTATCTTCACCTTCACTGAGTTGGGATGCTATGTTGTTATATACAGGAATACATTTAGATTTAATTTCGGATATCGAAATGTATCAAATGTTAGAAAAAGGTATTCGAGGCGGTCTTGCACAATGCTCGTTAAGATATGCGAAGGCAAATAATAAATATCTTCCTAATTATAATGATAAGGAGTCTAATAGTTATTTAATTTATCTTGATTGTGTAAATTTATATGGTTATGCTATGATGCAGAGGTTACCGATCGGGAATTTTAAATTTCTCAATGAAAAGGAGATAAGCAAATTCGATGTAATGTCTGTTTCCAATGATAGTGATAGAGGATATATACTCGAAGTAGATTTACATTACCCTTCCGAAATACATGATGACCATGCTGATTTGCCATTTGCAGCTGAAAAATTTGTGCCACCTGGTAGTAAAAATCCTAAATTAATTGCAAACTTGTATGACAAGCATAAATATGTTATTCATTATATTCACTTGAAAAAATGTCTGAAAAATGGTCTCATTTTACTCAAAATTCATCGAATATTATCATTTAATCATGATACGTTTTTAGCACCATACATATTACTAAATACAACATTGCGTCAACAAGCAAGTTCAGATTTTGAAAGAGACTTTTTTAAAAAGCAAAATAACAGCATTTTTGGAAAAACAATAGAAAATAAAAGGAAACAAGTCGATGTGAAATTAGTTAATGTGTGGAGAGATGAATTAAATAAAACTAATAAAATTTGTGGAGCAGAAAAATACATAAGCGCACCAAATTTTAAAAATTTGAACGTAATTACTGATTCACTGGTTGCAATTCAATTACAGCAAACAAAAATTGTCCTTGATCGTCCAATTTACATTGGCTTCACAATTTTAGAACTAGCTAAAACTCATTTGTATAATTTTCATTATTCTGTAATGAAGAGTATTTATGAAAGTCGTATTATACTATGTTATACTGATACTGACAGTCTTTTATATTTAATTCACACAGAAGACTTTTATTCAGACATGAAAAAACATATTAATTATTTTGATACAAGCAACTTTGAAAACAAGAAATGTGATATGCCTAAACTCAACTGTAAAGTACCAGGATTTTTTAAGGACGAAATGGGTGGCGATGTCATAACTGAATTTGTAGGCTTAAGAGCAAAATTATATTGTATAGATTCCATCAATACCTCAATAAGAAAAGCAAAAGGTGTCAAAAAATCTGTTACCAGAAAACTTAATATTAAAGACTATATAAGAACTTTACAGTTTAATGAATGTCTGAGAGAAGATATGTTTATAATAAGGTCAAAGAATCATAATATATTTACTCAAAAAATAAATAAACTTGTGCTGAATAGAGATGACGACAAGCGACAAATACTGCTAGATGGTTATAAAACTTTACCTTGGGGGCATTATAAAACGGTGTTTTAGAGAAAAATAAATATTATTTCATCAAAATTTCTGAAACTTTCTTAAAATATGAAAATACTACATATTTTTGTATAATTATTTCTTCTTTTACATTTATT
Source organism: Agrotis segetum (assembly GCA_036375495.1). Taxonomy (NCBI): domain Eukaryota; kingdom Metazoa; phylum Arthropoda; class Insecta; order Lepidoptera; family Noctuidae; genus Agrotis; species Agrotis segetum. The sequence continues at coordinate 618,355 of JAQSVV010000128.1, forward strand.
GTTCTCAATAAGCCAGAAAATACACTGATTACCCAGAAATAAGCCAACGTTTATCAGTCTAAGTGTTATTGATTAGTATTTATTTGGAGGATATAGTTTAAAAAAATTACATTGTAATATATTGTACTAAGCATTAAATTCAGCCTAAATGTATAAACGCTGGTCCCATTGTACAGACCCCATCACATCATGCTACCACAATCTGACAGATTTCTTTAATAGAATCTCAACCTTATCACAAGAGTTGAAGGTTAATGTTTGATTGGTAAAATTTGACAGATTCGGGTAGGTTGACCTGCTGGCGTCTATACTAATTAAATCTATTTTTTTATGACAAAATAAAAATAAAAAAAAAGCAGAAATATAAATAATATTTCCGCTGTATGAACCAAATATTAATACATACATACATACTTAACGCCTAAGCAGTATCTGCGGGCAAATGGTATCTATGAAGTATTTCAGAACACCATAAGCAGTGACATTTTATAGTCTAAAATTATAAAGCGGTGATTAGAGTAATATTTTCTACAATGATATTAAATTTTATTTTGTTGTATAAAAATAGATTTAATATATTTTATACTTTTTGTGGTTAATAAAACAAATATTTGGTTGCTTACATGTACTTTATTTTAAATTTAAAATATATTAAACATAATATATTGTGTAAACTTACATTAATTTTAATGCACTTTAAAAATTAATAAAATATCATTTATTTTAATGGTTGTTTTTTTTATTTCCCTGAGTTCTGTCACAAGGTAATTTGTAATTTAAGATTAAAACAACTTTACAATACTATAGGTAAGTACATTTCACAACAAACATTTATTGAAAATAAAAATATAATTTGCACAGAATATAAATAACGTGAGCATACAAAAACATAAACATAAGCAGCGTTATACTATTCAAATAAATTAGAAAAATTATATAAATCACATTATAACTTTAAATACATTATAGACTATTCGATTGTTTTAACTTATTTACAATTTTACCCACTAAATGCTCAGTTTCAGCCATTATATCATCATAATCACTAGTCACCAAATATTGCACATCCACACTTGCATCCTCTGGATTCACTTTTATCTTATCCACAGGACGACCGTTCACATCATGTATCATAATTTTGATTAAATGTCGAACTTGAGCAGATTCTTTGCGCATGATATAAGATTTGTTGATATTCGCAACAGATTTTGATTTGTTTCTTTTTTTTTTCAATTTTTGTTCCTCTGCTTTTTGCTGACGACTTTCCTCACAAGCCTGGGCAGCTACTTCATCATACCACCTTTCTCTATCTTGAGCGTAATAAAAAGGATTCGTAATTGGATTATCGTCTTCTATTAAATTCTGTAAAAAAAAAACCTTTATAAATAAAAATGTATAAATAATAACAACTTAAATCACTTATAACCTTCAAATTATTACAATTTAAATTATTTATATCCTTGTCACTTACCTCCTGTAAATTAGGTATCTTGGGGTCTTCATTAAATGCTGAAACTTCAGCATGGCTTATAATATCTAGAACTGGACTGTAGCACGGTGAGGTAGACATGATTCTGAAATAAGAACGATATATAATATGTATTATAGAATTTATAAAAAAAACGTATTTAAAAAAAATCTAAAAAATATTCTTACCTCAAAAGTAAATAAATAGCAGTATAAACGATCTGCTCACGTAAATGTCAGCAACGCAATGAAGTCACGCATTTTATTTTTTATAAACAAATGGAGCATGTGATGGCCAATATTGTAATTTAAGAATAATATCTCAAATTTCAGTTTCGTCTTAACGATGCAAGTCTAAACTTGTCGATAATGTGACACAAATTTTTCATTCTGGCAAATATTCAATATATATTTGAAGGACATTAAGAAATAGATGTAATACGCAAAATGAAGTTGATCAAGCAACCCATATCGCTTAAAATTAATAATATAAATATCAATGAATCACCTCGCCAAATCAGGCATAGTATTTTACTACCTAACACGATTCGCTGTGTTATATGTGGTCCTTCAAACTGTGGTAAAACTAACACAATGATTAGTTTGCTGCTGCATGAAAATGGAATGAAATTTCAAAATGTGTACCTTTACTCAAAAACAAGTTTTCAGTCAAAATATCGTTTCCTAAGCGAGGTGCTAAGAAGAGTGCCTCAAATAAAATTCTTTGAGTTCGATGATGATAAAGACGTTATATCTCCGAGTGAAGCTTTACCGAACTCTGTATTTATTTTTGATGATGTGGCGTGTGAAAATCAGATAAATATCCGCAATTATTTCTGTATGGGTAGACATAAGCAAATTGATTGCTTCTACCTATCACAAACCTATTCAAAAATACCGAAACAATTGTTGCGTGATAATGTCAATTTTCTAATAATATTTAAACAAGATGATGTGAACCTGAAACACATATATGAAGAACATGTTAGCTCTGATTTATCATGGAATCAATTTAAAGATATTTGCAAAACAGTTTGGAAAACTCCTTTTAATTTTTTAATCGTTAACAAAGAGTCCCCAATAAATAATGGAAGGTATAGACAGAATTTCGATACCTTCTTTAACTTTGAATGATGTTGCATATTTATAACGAACTTCATAAGAATACAGTTTAGTCTAAATCTGTTATTACTTGAATCCACTTGTTTAAGAGGAACATGGAGAAAAATATTAAAATAGAATTAATGAAGTCTGTCGACTCTATAAAAAGGAAAATAAAACAAATGAAAAATCAGGAACATGAAATGAACTTATCGCTAGATAAAATGCTAAAACCTGTTTCGGAGCCCCTCAACAGCCTTGTGAATTCTAAAAAAAATCTAGAAAACAAAAACCATATGGAAAATGTAATATCTGAAAATTCTATAGCATTCGAGTCGGACGAAAATAGTTCGAGCTCTTCGTCTAAGTGTGATGACTTTCACGATGCTGTATTAAATTCTGCTAGCACTCCTAAAAATAAACAAAAAAATTGCTTAGAAACTTCATTGGAAAGTGAAGACATTTATGGTATTTATGGGGGAGTAAATGTACCTTTTGGTATAAGAACTGAAAACAAAACTTTAATGATGGGCAAAGAAGTAGTTTCATTTTCTAAAATTGATAGTTTAGACAAAGATAATACTGTTTTAGTTAAAATAGGCGGTAAAACTTATAATTTAACCCCAGGACTCAAAGAACTTTTACTTCGAAGAAAACCTAATTTAAAGTTAATAACAAACATAGATAAACTTGTTTATAAAGATATCTTACATCATACTAGCGCTCATAAGAGAGATTTTAACCCCAGTGGTCAAATAAGAGGTGATAAAGGAACTAAGTATCGACAAATTATCAAGCCGTTATTTTGCGAGACTTCAACTGAAAAAAATCAGATGAAACTTGGAGGTAGTTTGCCAAAGCTAAAAAAATATAAAACATACGCTGACTTGGTATATTGGGATGACCCTAATGAATTAGTTGAGAGATTAAAATTATTAGTAGCTTCAAGAGATGCAGGCAACACAAATCATGATAATGAAATTTTATCAATAATTGAAGAATTGAAAGAAGCTGGCATTATTAAAGAATAAATAGTAGGAATAATACGACCTTCCTTCAGTATCACAGAAGACTTGATATTGATATAACTAAATTTAAAACAAAAGAAAAGAAACATGAGCAAAGCCAATATTGTCAACGAAATTCATAAAAATGCAAGAGTGAACTTTCCTCGAAGACATGTTATCATGAAAGATATAGATGACCTATGGCAGGCGGATTTAATTGATATGCAATCAATTTGTAGAGAAAATAAAAACTTTCGATTTATTCTAACAGTTATTGATACATTTTCGAAATACGCTTGGGCGTTTCCTTTGAAAAGCAAGACTAAAGACATTGTCTGTAATACTTTCAAGATTTTGTTAGATACTGGGCGTGTTCCCAAAAATCTGCAAACGGATAACGGAACAGAATTTTACAATGACTTATTTCAGAAGCTTATGAAATCCTATCACATTAATCATTACTCAACATTCTCAACAAAAAAAGCATCAATAGTAGAGAGATTCATTAGAACATTAAAATCTAAACTTTATAAGGAATTTAGTTTGAAAGGAAACTATAAATGGGTAGACAAAACTCTTGATAATGTGATGTATAAATATAATCATACTTATCATCGGACAATTGATGAAGTCCCAGCAAATGTAAATAATAAAAATAAAATACGCATACTGGAAAAATATGTAAGCTTGTCAAAAAATGAAAATAATAAAAGCAAGTTTAGTGTGGGTGATTATGTGCGGATCAGTAAGTATAAGGGGACCTTTGAAAAAGGATACACCCCTAACTGGTCGACAGAAATATTTAAAATTAAAAAAATACAAAATACAACTCCTATTACATATTTAATTGAAGATACAATTAGAGGTCGTCCTATTTTAGGAGCATTTTATATGCAAGAGCTTCAAAAAACGAAACATCCAAACGTGTATCTAGTGGAAAAAGTTCTTAGAAAGAAAGGAAACAGGGTTTTAGTGAAATGGCTAGGTTTGCCTTCAACTGAAAATAGTTGGATTGACAAGTCCAATAAATTATAACAGATAAGTCAGAGCAACGTAGCTTTACAAAACTATTTATTAAATATTTAATCCATGATTCTTCAGTCTTATGATGTGTATTGGAGAGAGCAGTCTTCTTAATTGGCTCATTAATCATTTACCATTCGAATTACACTTACCAGGTTACAATTATTGCGGTCCTGGTACGAAATTAATCAAAAGGCTTAAACGCGGAGATAAGGGTGTTAACAAATTAGACGAATATTGTAAAGAGCACGATATTGCCTATCATAAGTCCTCAAGCTTAGAAGATCGTCATAAGGCAGATTCAGTTTTATTAAATATGGCAAAAGAGCGTGCAGTTGCCTTGGATGCTAGTCCAAGCGAAAAGTTTGCAGCGCGTTTAGTAAGCAATATTATGTCAACAAAAATTAAAACTGGTTCTGGCTTAAAAAAACGTGGTAAAAAGTGTTCTCGCGAAGTTGCAGATAGAAAAGGCTTAAGTCATCATTTTAAGAAGGTTATAACCAAAACAGGAAGACATATAAAAAAATTAAAACCAAAATGTAAAAAAGTTGCAATAGAATTAGCTATGGCTGCTGCGCGAGAATTAGCTGGTAATTCATCTATTAAACTACCTCGAGTTATTCCTATACCAAAAACCGGTGGTGTTTTACCTTTGATTCCAATTTTCGCGGGATTGTCTGCAGCTGGCGCCTTAGCAGGCGGTGCAGCTGGTATCGCTAAAACCATTAATGAATTTAAAATGGCAAAAAAATTGCTAGCTGAGAAAAAGAGACACAATGAAAAAATGGAGGCTCTTTGTGTAGGAAAAGGTCTACACCTTAAACCTCATAAAGATGGACTCGGAATTTTCATATCAAAAGAAAAAAACTAATATATGGGCTGCCCAAACGAGCTTTAACTAATATTGATATTTTAAAGTATGCTACTAATATTCCACATTTTAGAGGTGTTTTTATGAGAGATGAGCTCCCTAAATACCCTTTTAAAAAAGAATGTGGAGTTATTAATTTAGATAGCTCAAAAAAAAGGGGTTCTCATTGGGTAGCCTATGCAAAATACAATGATTATATCGAGTATTTCGATAGTTATGGAAATCTTAAACCACCAAAGGAATTTATAAAATACGTCGGTACTAAAGTACACTATAATTATGATAATATACAGCGCGATCATCCTTATAACTGCGGACATCTTTGTTTAAAGTTCTTAAAGAATTTTTGGTGTAGTGAAGTAATAAAATGAGTGGAATCACTCAGAAGAGTTTAGTATACAAGTATGTCTATTACGGTTACCATCTCCGGAAATAAATCAGAATTAGTTTCATACTTTCAACCACCACTTCATTTATCTGATCAATACGAGTGCGGTTTGCTTTACTTTTCATTATTAAATTCAAAACCTATTGCTCCTAATATTGGAAACAGTCTGTCTGTGATAAGAATCGAATGTGATCTTGTATACGGCTCATATTTCAACGGTTTACCAAAACATTACATTATGAATTTTTATATGACGGTGCTTCGGATCGTCATTATATAGAAACACCACAAAATGTAGTATACTTTCCAGTTAACAAAAATAATATTTCATCTATATCTGTTAAAATTGTTGATCAGTTTGGCCATCGTATTAACTTTGGGGAAGAACACATACAATTGCGTCTTCATTTAAGGAAAACAAAATGATAGTTTATAATAAAAACACATCAGCGAATATAAAACGTCTTATTTCTTCTAAGGCTACTAAGGTGCACAGACGTAAGAATACATTGCAGAAATTAACGAAAGCGAATAAAAACTTTCTTAAAGTCCTTGGTTTTAAAACATGAATATCCTACAGATTACTGAATTACCACACTTTGACAGTTCAATTGAAAGTTATGAAGTCCATTCATACAATCCCTACAATAACAGCTTTAGAGAAAACGATGAAATCAGAATTCCCATCCACCAGCAAGACATATACGTGCTGCCATCAGCCAGTTCAATTTACATCGAAGGGCAAGCAAAATTCTTCGGTAAAGATGGGAATCCGATTAAGAAAACTGTTGCGTTCACTAATAACCCTGTTATGTATCTGTTTCAAGATATCAGATATGAAGTGAATGGTATAGAAATAGACCGTATAAAAAATTCCGGAATAACGTCGACAATAAAATCATACATATCATTTAATCAAGCAGAAAATAAAGTTGCAGCTATATGGGGTTGGAACTTAAATGGATTTCATAGTGATGGGCATTTTAGTGCTGTGATACCATTAAACAAAGTTTTAGGATTTGCAGAAGATTACAATAAAATTATGATAAACTGTAAACATGAACTTATATTAACTAGAAGTAACTCCAATTTGAACAGTGTTTTACTTACTGACGATGTTGCTCATTTTCAAATAGATATAGAAAGAGTTCAATGGAGAGTACCACATATAAAAGTATCAGATCGAGAACGATTAATTCTTTTAAAACACTTAGAAAAAGATAAGTCTATTCAGATGGCTTTTAGAAATTGGGATTTATATGAGTATCCTTTACTTCCTAAAACTACGAAACATTCTTGGTCAGTAAAGACCGCTTCACAATTAGAAAAGCCTAGATATGTTATATTTTGCTTGCAAACTAATAGGAAAAATAATAAGACTAAAGATAGCTCGCTATTCGATCATTGTGAAGTGAGCAACGTAACGCTCTTTTTGAATTCTCAATATTATCCATACGAACCTCTGAGTTTAAAGTTTTCTGAGAACAAGTATAGTATATTATATGAAATGTATGTGAAATTTCGTCAGTCGTATTACAACAGTCCATTAGATCCGTTATTAGATATACAGGACTTCAAAGAAAAGGCTCCCCTTTTTATTATAGACTGCTCAAGACAAAACGATAGTCTAAAAACAGGTCCAGTGGACGTGCGGTTGGAAATTGAATGTTCTACATCAATACCAGATAAGACGACTGCATATTGTTTGATTATAAACGATCGACTTGTGGAATACAAACCTCTGAGCAACGTAGTGCGCCGATTATCATGACTGCTATTGTAGACGTCCAAGGCTTTAAAACGGAAGCAAATGAATTTGTGTTAAAAGAAATTGCTATAATGTGTGGTGATAAATTACAAGTGTTTTTAATCAAGCCACCATTTCCATTTTACGATTTGACAAAACAAGAACGACGGCAAGTTGCGTGGATTGAGCGTAACCGAAAGATATACTGGGGTGAAGGATATGTGCCTTATTCAAATTATCAGTATTTAATTTTAGATTTATTAAGGGATAAAAGTATTTATATCAAAGGTCTTGAAAAAGTGTTATGGTTAAAAAGTATTTTAAATAATAATAATAATGTGGTTAATTTAGAAGAAAAAGGTTGTCCTAGTTTGCCAAGTCTGTATGATCTATATAGATATTCTGAAGATTCTTATAGTTGTATTTATCATAACTCAATATGCGCTTTAAAAAATGTATTGTATTTAAAGAAATGGTGCTCTGATAATAAACTTTTTGTATAAATATATTTTTTTTTTTACTCGTAATATATCCCTTCCCTCTATTAAAGATAGTGGTTCAGTATTTCATAACATTCTTGACGACACGATTGGCGCATAGGTTAGGTCTATGTATCAAAAGGTAAGTGCGCGCCACGTGTCGCGGGTTCGATTCCCGCTCGGATCAAATAAGTAGTATTTGATACGGTCTGAATTTTTGTTTTTGACTTTTTTAAATTCTTCTTTTATTACTCTCTACAAACCTGTATGAAATTATCAAATATTATATTATAATAATATAATATTCCACAACTACCACACAACGCCATCTAGTCTCAAGCCAAGCAGCTGATACACATACTTATATATTTCTAAATACATACATATTATAGATAAATTACACCCAGATACAGAACAAATAATCGTGCTCATCACACAAAAATTTGTTCTGGGTGGGAATCGAACACGCGACCTCCAGCATAGCTGATAGGGTCACTAACCAAGTAATGTTCCCATAACTGCTGTAAACTGGAGGCAATTACGATCCGATAGCAACAAATTCGCTCATCATCAGTTTAAAACCGTAGTGGTTAAAAATACGTCAATTAGTCAATCCGCAATTATGAAGAAAATGTCGAGAGCGAGTGATACGGAAGCCCCCCAATTACACAATTAGTTCTCGATTATAAAATTGGGGATTCTGTATCACGCAGCTCGAGCGACTGCGCGAGAGCGAGTGATACAGAATCCCCAATTTTAACCTACTGAAATTGTCAATCACAATTTTTTTTACATCAAATTAACGTCAAATCCGCTTACGAACACAAAAACGTAAAAAATAAAAATACCCTCATAAACACTCAAATGATAGCGGGACTTACGACTAAGTATGCTTATCTAACCACGGATGAAGCTCGCTGTAATTATAACAGACTAACTGTTGCCAGCGGCTTCACCCGCTACAACCCGAAAATTATCCCACGGGAACATAAAATCGGGATAAAAACTATCCTATGTGTTAATCCAGGTTACAAACTATCTGTGTACCAAATTTTTGCCAAATCGGTTCAGTGGTTTTTGCATGGAAGAGTAACAAAACATAGCTAAATACACATACATGATACATCCTCATAAACTTTTGCATTTATAATAAATATATTAGTAGGATTGTAACCCATCCACAAGATAGACTTACCCAAACGCAGTTTACCCTCAGTAATCCGTCCGTGCTCCTAATCTAATATCTTTAAACGAGCAATTCTTGTATATTTATTAAGTACTAGCTGTTGCCAGCGGTTTCACCCGCTACAACTCGAAAATTATCCCACGGGAACATAAAATCGGGATAAAAACTATCCTATGTGTTAATCCAGGTTATAAACTATCTGTGTACCAAATTTTAGCCAAATCGGTTTAGTGGTTTTTGGGTGTAAGAGTAACAAACATACCTACATACACATACATATTATATCCTCACAAACTTTTGCATTAATATTAATAGGATTGTAACCCATCCACATGACAGATTTACCCAAGCGCAACTTACCCTCATTAATCCGTCCGTGCTCCTTATCTATCTATCTAATATCTTTAAACGAGCAATTCTTGTATATTTATTTATATAGAATCAGGATCTCGGAAACGGCTCCAAGAATTTTCATGAAAGTTACAGATTAGGGGTTTTTCGGCTCAAGGAATCGATTTATCAAGGTTCTTTCTCAGGTTCGAGAAAAGTTCGGTTCCCAAGATATAGACATTTTAAAAACTTAGCAAAGCTCGGTCAACCAGATATTATTGTATTATTTAACCACGAGCATTATAGGCTGCATTTGTAATCACACAAAACAAGTGAAATCGATTGATAAACCTAAATACACGGCCATTTTGAACGGTAGAACAAAGGCTAACCGTGTTAATTGTACGAGCCAATACGTGTTGTTAGAATCTAATTTGTGAAGAGCGCTGTTCATTTGAATTTCAAATTTTCAACGTATTATTTTGATGGTTGGCAACCGGTTACTGACGCAACTAAGTGGGGCTCTATGGGGGCCCATTGTCGGACGGCGAGTCAGCCATTACTCGCCGTCTGCATTCGCGACGTCTGTTTCCGTGGGCGTGTACCGCGGCGGCTGGGTCGTGAGGTAGAGGCTGTCCTCTCCCTTACGCTACTCACGTACTCCTTCGCTAGCATGACTGCTTCGCAGAAGAGTCGTTGAAGGAGACCTATAAGTTTACACAGCATTAGGTGGCTAAAATTAAACGAGAAAAAAAAAGAATCGTGGACCCGTCGATTTGCGTCTGTCGGGTCTGCTGGTGTTATCGCAAGCCATAGACAAAAAGTGTTGCCAGTTCCAAGTGACCATTGACAGTAAAAATTATTTAACGAAAAACAAAAAACCCGATTGCGTTAAAAAAAAAAAACTAAAAAGAAAGAAACAAGGCCAGTAGTTACAGAATTCACTAATTCACACTCACAGTCGGGGCCCATTCAAATTATACCAATCAAATCTTCCCAACGGGCCCCGACTGATTTTAAAATACCTATTCAACGATACCCCACATGGCATAGTTCATCGACATGTTTTCTGGTTGTCGCTGTGGTGAATTTTGATTACTGTCATATCTTTAGTGACACTCGCAAGGTTGAGACGAATCGATTGAATAATTAAAAAATAATTATCAAAATCGGCCTACGCATTTGGTCTCTAGAACGCCACATAGAAACAAACAAGAAACAAATATACATACATGCATACATACATAGACTGATAAACACATTACCCTCCTTTGCGTCGCGCAGTCGGGTAAAAAGAACCAAACCCAAAGAACGTCTTTTTTCCCCAACAAGAATATTAAATTACCCTCAATACCTGGAACTGTGCTTACCCCCGTCAATTCAAGATGGGAATACTTGAAAAGAACAATAGTTTAAACAAATGCCAGTGATCTCATTACGGCGGTCTTGCATCGCATTTCAATAACGCTACGAACGTGCCGCGTAGCGTGCCTGCGTAGCTCGTAGCTCGTAGCTGTAATGGAATTCGTAGCCGAGTGCTACGCCGTAGTCAGATGGGACGTACACAGTGGTCCCATATCGAAAATTAGTGGACATGGGCAACAAAGTTCCAATATCGACGCGATTTTTTTTTATGTGATTCTTTATGATATTCCTGACAACTTTTACTCTTGTGAAATTTCGTCTAAAGTTGATAGTTTGTCTGAAAAAAAAATAATAAGATTTTTTTGTATGGAGCGAATCACCTATCATTTTTTTTCTTCAATTGTACTAATATGTTGGGTGTATGGCGTGAGTATATAATAGCAAGGGTCATTCTCTATCCACGAAAAATAAAATCAGCGCCGGCCATCTGCGGCCGCGCGAGTAATCACTCCTCAAAAAATAATAATTGTTTATGATATTTTTTGCCATTTTAAACATATTCAAAGTATATTTTTTGGCTCATTTGGCTGTTCTGACCTTCTTTTTTTTTAAATATATGGTTTTGATAGCATATAAGGTACCTACAACTAGTAATCCTTGGAGAGATTATTTTTTTTACCGGATGATTACTCGCGCGGCCGCAGATGGCCGGCGCTGATTTTATTTTTCGTGGATAGTGAATGACCCTAGCTAACATAATATACTCACGCCATATACCCAACATTTTAGTACAATTGAAGAAAAAAAATGAAACGTGATTCGCTCCATACAAAAAATCTCATTAATATTATTTAATTTTTTTTCCTCAATTGTACTAATATGTTGCATGTATGGCGTGAGTATATGATAACTAGGGTCATTCTACATGCACGAAAAAATAAATCAGCGCCGTAAGTATGTTTTTTGTCTCATTTGGCTGTTTTCACCTTCTTGTCATTGATGACTCATTTGTTTGTGCGCTCGGCTAAGCGCATAACAAACGAGTCACCGAAAAATAATTGTCTCTGATTGGCTGTTATTTTTTAACTACCTGCACCTTAGCTATTGTTATCGGTAGCACCTGCATTGCTTTTTAAATAGTCGCTCGTGTACTTCGGATAGCGTTTCTGGATTACTGGAAAAGTATTCGACCAGTTTTGCTAGATTCGTTTTGCCGTTGTCTTTCAATTTTCTTAAGTACCAGTGCTGCAACTCTTCCTCGGAACTTTCTTCCACTATAGAAGTAGAACGTCTTTTTTTTGCTTATTACTTAAGCCTTTGAACGGTTTCCTGTGCTCGTTTTCTGTAGATGTTCCCCCGCAGTACATACTGCAAGATCAGGAACATGGGAATCCAAATCCACTGGCTCAGATATGGCTGCGTCTGAAAAGCCCAACTCCGTACTCAGGCCAACACTATCACAAACAGGCCAGTCGATGCTTTTTTCCAACCACTTGCGATTATTTATACGATTCATAAAAGTTTTTTGATTTCTACTTGACTCTATCCACTTCTTATTAAGATTTACACAAAAAAGTCGTTGTCAGGTTGATTAGGTTCATGTCTTCTTCAGAAACTGCGGTATTCAACACAGAAATTATACTTTCATATAGAAATATACAATTTTTCAGACCACCGCCACTTCTTAATTTCACAAAAACATCTAGGTTGGTACAAAATCCGGCCATAGTTCTAATGTACCTAAATATAAAAATAAAAGCATTTCACTGTGTTCACAAATAAGCGACAAGAGCGAAACTGGACTCAATGAATATTTTTGTATTTGTAGTCAGTGTTAATTACTCAAGTAGTGGACATAACAGTGATTGAAAATTATTCAGCCAATCAGAGACGAGCATTTTTCGATGACTCATTAGTTATGCGCTCAGCCGAGCACAAAAACAAATGAGTCATCAATCACAATGCAGGTGCTACCGATAACAGTAGCTAAGATGAAGAAAGTTCAAAAATAACAGCCAATCAGAGACAATTATTTTTCGGTGACTCGTTTGTTATGCGCTTAGCCGAGCGCACGAACATATGAGTCATCAATGACAAGAAGGTGAAAACAGCCAAATGAGACAAAAAACATACTTACGGCGCTGATTTATTTTTTCGTGCATGGAGAATGACCCTAGCTATCATATACTCACGCCATACATGCAACATATTAGTACAATTGAAAGAAAAAATGAGATTTTTTGTATGGAGCGAATCACGTTTCATTTTTTTTCTTCAATTGTACTAAAATGTTGGGTATATGGCGTGAGTATATTATGTTAGCTAGGGTCATTCACTATCCACGAAAAATAAAATCAGCGCCGGCCATCTGCGGCCGCGCGAGTAATCATCCGGTAAAAAAAAATAATCTCTCCAAGGATTACTAGTTGTAGGTACCTTATATGCTATCAAAACCATATATTTAAAAAAAAAGAAGGTCAGAACAGCCAAATGAGCCAAAAAATATACTTTGAATATGTTTAAAATGGCAAAAAATATTATAAACAATTATTATTTTTTGAGGAGTGATTACTCGCGCGGCCGCAGATGGCCGGCGCTGATTTTATTTTTCAGGGATAGAGAATGACCCTTGCTATTATATACTCACGCCATACACCCAACATATTAGTACAATTGAAGAAAAAAAATTAAAGGTGATTCGCTCCATACAAAAAAATCTTATAATTTTTTTTTCAGACAAACTATCAACTTTAGACGAAATTTCACAAGAGTAAAAGTTGTCAGGAATATCATAAAGAATCACATAAAAAAAAATCGCATCGATATTGGAACTTTGTTGCCCATGTCCACTAATTTTCGATATGGGACCACTGTGCGTAGGTTTGAGACGAAAAAAAGGAACCTATTTATTTATTGATTCATGTTTTTACTTCAAGACATTAATAGTTAATTATCTGGGTTTTTATTCTTAACAAAAAATCCTTCGTGGAGAAACATAATTTTAAGTATTCCAAAACGTTAAGTTTGTTTCTAAAACATGGTAGATAACTAAAATATATTATGACTAGCTGTTGCCAGCGGCTTCACCCGCTACAACTCGAAAATTATCCCAAGGGAACATAAAATCGGGATAAAAGCTATCCTATGTGTTAATCCAGGTTATAAACTATCTGTGTACCAAATTTTAGCCAAATCCGTTCAGTGGTTTTTGCGTGAAGAGTAACAAACATCCATACATCCATACTTACAAACTTGCGCCTTTATAATAGTAGTAGGATTATAAAATATATTAGATAAATATATTAATAGCGAATGGCCGTTTATTTTAAAATTTCCTTCTAATGAAAGTAAGCCCTATTGATACAATACGGCTCTCTCTATCTCCTACAATAATAACCTGAATCTCAGCAGTGAATACAGGATAAAATCTACTTATCTTTTTTTAAATTACTTTCATGGTAAAGTCATCATTAAGTCCCCCAGAGTGAAGCAGAGCAGCACTAAATCAAGCCGTTGAGGTCATGCAAATGTCTTAAGGGTTACCGCGACCCTAAAACGCAAAAGGAAACGTATGTTGGTAGGGGCTGTCAGTCCCATCAACTTTGATAGTCCCTTTCTCTCTATCTTTTTGTTTGTCGTTGTTTGAGGACACGGTTGGCGCAGTGGCTGAGGACTGCTGCGCTGTGTGTCGTGGGTTCGATTCCCGCACGGAATAATATTTGTATGATCTGCAAGTAGTTGTTCCGTGTCTGGGTGTTTGCAACACGACGCGCCGTCGACCCGGGCATGGTCCATAGTCGGACGGCGAGTCAGCCATTACTCGCCTTCTGCATTCGCGACGTCTGTTGCCGTGGGCGTGTCCCACGGCGGCTGGGTCGTGAGGTAGAGGCTGTCCTCTCCCTCATGTAAACACATCCACGATACAGGAGAAATACCTAGTGTGGGACAACTATTTCTGTAAAAAAAAAATCTAGAGTGGAAGGACTCATTTGATGAATTTTGAAATATAAAAGCTTCACGTTTTAAACTTCTGAACAACTCTTCCACTTGAGCCTTCTCACCTTTCCTCTGTAATGTATGGTTTTCAATTCATGAATTATTTGAGTGAGCGTCTGTTTGCGGTGGAGGACGATATCTTGTTACCCGACTCACCGATCAAATGGAAGGTTCTGTGTTCTTTCTAACATCACTTGACAAGGGATTGACGACTTGTTGGGTAGGGAACCTAAAAATAAGAAGTTGCTTTTTGTAAGTTTTATTTTCCATAATTCTGTTTTGCAAAATATGAGTTTCTTTTTTCCATATACTAGGCTTGCATATTTTGTAGGTAAAAAGTGTGGGTACACACAGAGCAAGCGACCTTGCGAGGGATCTGCCTCGCTCTGTATGTGCACCCAATGAATACTAAAGTCGACAAGTATCGGAGACTTGCGTCGCCTAGTATACGAAGGGGTTATGCAAACTGAACTGACAATAGACTGGCCATTTTTGTCGAAGGACCAATGGTCGTTGCAGCAGACGAGTTTTGAAGGAAAACGTTGTTTGACGCCCCCCACCAAGATGAAACGGTGGCTGGGACAGACTAGATGAAAAAAAAAACACTTGAGAGGTGACAAGGGACACCCGGATGGAACGAAGTTACTGTATACACTCAACAAAAACAATCGTCGCGACTCCACTCCACTCCACTCCACTCCGCTCAGCTCCGCTCCACTCCACTCTTTGAGCTCTAGCACCCTTTCGCAACGCGCGATAAGGAACTTCGTTCCAAAAAGTGTCGTGACAACTTTTCATAAGAATTTTTGCCGTCTAGCCCCCTTTCACAACGCGCGATAAGGAACTTCGTTCCAAAAGCTGCAGAGAACAGGGTGATGTGGCGCAGCTTGGGAGAGGCTTTTTTTATCCAGCAGTGGACAAAGATCGGCTGAGTTGAATCTATAACATTGATCCTCGTCTGTAAGGAAAACCACCCCAACCACGAATATCAATTACCACACAGCCAGTACTACTTACCCTATGCCAACACGTAAAGGCGTCATATTACACCGTTCAATACGTCATCAGTGGCGTCACTCGTGACGTGCAAACAAATGGACGCTGAGCTAACTGCGTGACGTCGTGACATGACATGAGATACTGTTGGGTTGTGCGGTTATGGAGGTTATTAATGCAAGCTACTTTTCATAGGAAATATTTATAACAACATTAGCTTTTGTTCGAGATTACTTTATGCTGTTTGAGTGAAGATTTGGCTCTTAATCCACCACTTCACATTCCATTTCTGATTTGCTCGACAAAATTGTGACCAAAACCTAATAACAATTGTCACTTGCTTAGCAATCATCTACTATATAAAAATAAGTCGGGTTTTCCTTCCTGACGCTATAACTTCAGAACGCACGAACCGATTTCCACGGTTTTGCATTCGTTGGAAAGGTCTTAGGCTCCGTGAGGTTTATAGCAAAGAAAAATACGAAGCCATCTGGTGGCGAAACGGAGTTCGCCGAGTTTGCTAGTACCAAAATATAAACCTAATACATACATAAGATACTGTCAGACTAAGATACTGTCAGGTACTGTCAGACTCGTACTGACTAAAATTCACGCTGTTCTTCAATAACCATTTACATTCCGGGGTCACGGTAATTCGTTGAGTCTCGCGACAAATGAATTTTATACGTAGATCAGAAATACAATTGATGCAAAGTTCAAACCCGTATTTACCTCCACGAGTATCAAACACATCTGGCGCACAATCAAATCAATTAACAATCGCCTATTTACGTAAATGCAAAATCATTCGTTTCAACAAGCTTTGAATAATAATTCACGCAAATCGCTTAGTTGCACGTTTTTGATACTAAACGCACTCCGTGCCGATGGCCTAAAGTCTATTCAAATTACTGTTTCTAATTGAAATCAGATAGGTATAAGAATATCAATCTTTTTTACTGACTTCAACAATGGAGCAAGTTTTAATTCGACGGATTTTTTAATACCCGACTTCTAAAACTACACAAAAAAGTGTAAAATAACTTTTTCCCGTTGTTTTTTTTTAATAACGGACTTCTAAAACTACACAAAATAGTGTAAAAAAACTTTTTTGTCGGCGGCATGAAACTTAAAGTAGGTATATGAAAAAACCCGCCAAGTGCGTGTCGGGCCACGCACAGTGTAGGGTTCCGTAGTTGCCCATCAAAATACTTACGCGAACTAACTAAACTGATTCGCTGAATGCAATTTTAAAAAGAAGAATTTTCAAAATCGGTCCAGGAGTCTTTGAGAAATCAGGGAAAATACATAAGAAAAAAGATTACGATGAATTTAGAACCTCCTCCTTTTTTTGAAGTGAGTTAAAAATAGTTGACGATAAAATCCTACCTATCCCCAAAAAATTTACCTATTAATGCTGTAAAAATAAAGTTGACAAACTTACATTTGCAGTTGAAAAACATGTTCCTCGATACATTTTGTTTAAGAAAAAATTTAATCAAGTACATTTTATAAGTTGGTCGACTATTACTCGTAAAGTTGTAAAGCCTACTTAGTCATGATAATTTTCTTTTAAACTTCGTTATATATACTGCTATTGTGATTTTTTTCACACCCCTAAACATAACTGTTTAGCTGGTAGAGGGGGGGGACACTCGAGTCGAGCAAAATTTAGCACTTTAAAGCTTAATATTTCAAAAACGAATTTTTTTATAAAAAAATTGTTAATGGAAACTATCAATATTTTTTAAAGACCTATTTAATGATACCCCACAACAAGGGGTACGCGAGAAAGAAAAAAAACATCCCCAAGTTACGTGTACAGGAGGTACCCTAAAAAAAAATATTTTACGAGATTTTATTTTACCACTTTTTCGGCACAACAAATCCATATATTTACACCAAATTACAGCTCTCTAGTACTGTGCGTCTCTGAGCTAAACTGCGGACAGACGGACGGACGGACGGACGGACGGACGGACGGACATGGCGAAACTATAAGGGTTCCTTGTTGACTACGGAACCCTAAAAAAAAAGTACTAAGTTAAGTATAGTAAAGTAAATGAATGAAAAATAAAAACACAATCTTTTAAAATAATAGTTATTTCACTCTCTTGTTCTGTTTATAGAAAAGCTTTTTTTTTCAATACTTTATATTAAATTGACTATTGATAGACTAATACTGCATTGAAAGAATTATAAAACAATGAATTTCTGCAAAAATACCAATGTAATTATAAGTTGTTTGAAGTTGTAGCGCAAACTAAACTTTATTAATAGATGTATTTTTTCCAAAGGCACTCTTTCTGAAACTAAACCGCAAACACAGTTTCATAGATTTATGCTCGAAGAAAACTAATCAGTGAATGTATTTACATTATCATTAAACTTTTTCTTCTTGATAGGATAGGTAGAGTAACCGCCTGGTAAAGCACTTGTGAAAATCAGGGTTTTTCTACTGATTTTTAAGCTAGATTTTCAATTTTACTCGAGTAAGTGATTAATCTGATCGGTAGCCAAGTTATTCCGATTTTTTTGCAAGTGTATATTTAAACTTGCCTTATTCGTTTATGGGTTAAATCTTGCAATTGAGTTTTAAACCTGAGGCCTTACTACGAGTTCTTAATGCGATCCAGATTCGGCTGTGGGAAAGAGACGGAAGTAGACGACTTGTATAGCTCGGTCTCTTTCCCACGGCCAAAATTGGAACGCATTAAGAGCCCGTGGTAAGGCTTCTGTTCCCATAAACTGACTCAGCTTCAATTTTCCACACATATTTACACATAGTTTTGATGACAATAAGGTTTTGTGGCAGATATGACCTTATACCTTGCAGACAGGACCGTCTCCGCGTAACAGACCTCCTCAGCGGCTTATAACAAGAACTTCAGGTTTGGAAGAGTTTTATAAAACCATGCCTCCTTAACTTCAGCCGTTTTGAAAAGCTATGACACATTTTTACGTTTGTACGAAAAGATGGATGGTTGTATTAGTTGGTTTTTGTTGGTACTGAAGGGATTTGGATGTTTTTTTTTAATATTTTGTATTAACGTCTGCGTCGCGAATCGTAAAGATTACCAATTAACCGTGGTACCACAAAAACTTTTAAATGTGTGTTGAACACTTGTCTAAAAAAATTCAGATTATGACGTTGAAATAAGGTTCGTTTTGCAGTCACACTTTTTTTAGACAAGTGTTCTACAGATGTTTAAAGTTTTTGTAGTAAGACTGTAAGGGTTAGGTGTACTGAATCGGAAGGCCGTAGGTTCAAGTCATGTCAGCACTCGATTTTTTCTTTCCACAAAAATTTAAGAACCAAGATACTTCATTTTGGATTTTTGTGTTAAAGCGTAAGATAATTGTTACCCCGATAAGACGATTTCATTAGGATATTTATTTAAGGCATCGGTATCATTATTTTACATTAAACGATAGCTGTTATCAGCACTAACAAATATTGTAACAGAATATCTTCTAAAGTTTCTTGTTTCCGAGAAAACAGCTATGAACTTCAGAATCTATTTACTGAACTTGTTTGTAGACAAAAGACCGTAATTTCAAAGCTGTATTTAGTTAGATAATCCTAGGTTTGCAGAAAAGACTGTGTGCTTTACAAATTGACAGAGTTGAGTACGTCAGGCGTGAGAGAATACCAGCTGAATACATGATCTAATTTCCACATTCTACGCAAAGGAATTGGACTAGATGTGTGTTGCGTCTTTGCTCTTATGATTCCATTATTAATCTGGTATTTTATTAGGTATTTCTGAGATGTCTATGTGTTACTTCGGTGAATAAACTTGCCTTTTTTTCTAAATTGGTATAATTATCAAACGAGTCCTCCCACCCAGAGAAAATTACATTGATAACATGATAATATTCAGCATTATTCCTTCTAAGACTACACACTACCTCGTGCCAGGCATTGGTCTCGGCCATGCTGCGGGGCGAGACAAAGTGGGAAGCAGTCGCCTCCTTTTGGGATGGCCCCGGTCTTGAGGGCCAAAGCCTGCCGGGGTCGGACTTATCTCATTACCGTGACCCCGGAACATAAAGGGCTATTGAAGGACACTGTGGATTTTAGTCAGTAAGAGACTAATAGTCCTTCCCACACTGCCCGGAGTCTTTTTTTTTTTTTATATTCCACAACTATCACACAACGCCATCTAGTCCCAAGCTAAGCAGAGCTTGTGTTATGGGTACTAGACAACTGATAAACATACTTATATATTTCTAAATACATACATATTATAGATAAATTACACCCAGACACATTCAAATGATCGTGCTCATCACACAAACATTTGTCCTGGGTGGGAATCGAACCCACGACCTCCGGCATAGCAGTCACGGTCACTAACCACTAGACCAACGGGCCAGTCGTTTTACATGCAATGAAGCTTTTAAAACAGTCTCATGATTCATGATCAGTTTAACCTTGATCATAGTGCTTGTGACAGTGGCGTAATATCGGAAACTGAAAACAAATTCATTGGTGGTTGGTAATTTTTAAATTCACAGCTCAGCAATTATGGGTCATTACCTAAGAACCCCGTTCACTTAGGACCCAACCCCGATTTATTTTGATCGCGATACAGTCGGTTAACTTAAGGGTGCTTGTACACGGCGCATGTAACCCGCGCAAGTAAAGATGCGGGTTACCCGCACGACTAACATGCGCAAGCTACTTGATCAAGCTGCCCGCGGGGTGAGTGTACACAGTGCATGTAGCTTAAGCATGTTGAGGCACTTGCGCGGGTTACATGCGCCGTGTACAAGCACCCTAAATTATGTAAACAAAAGCCGATCTCTTTCATTCTAAAACGTACAGAACAAAACGCGAAACACCGTAGGAAAAACCTTCGTTCTTTATTTACCAAATACCCTTTGAAAAACAATTATTTCAATACTGCAGTTCGGGATATAGCTTTCTGTTCCAAAATACAAGAATTCAGAAGGTGGACTTCATAGTATAAACTGAAACGCACGCACACTAAGCGGGTTTGCATGAGATCGAATCGTGTGGTTTGCAATGTTTTCCAACTAAAACTAGTCCTTGCTACTATACTATATTATAAAGATGCAATTCGACTGACTTACGTCTTCGTGGTAAAGGTTAACCATGGCACGTTTTATAATAATATCATTTTTATGTCGTTGTATTTTGTTTTTGCGTGGTAGAATCATCGAATGAGTCCTCCACCCCGGGCAGAGCGGGAGGGACTATCAGACTTGTACTGAATAAAATCCACGGTGTCCTGCAATAACCCTTTATGTTCCAGGGTCACGGTGATGGAATAAATCCCGCGGCACCGGCAGGCTTTGGCTCTCTGAGAGGGGCCCCGTCATTGTGCTCACGCTTTTTCGGTGGGGCGGAGGGAGGACATTGACCTCTCTCTCACGCGGCCCACCTCCTCCTTCGCGAGCATGACTGCTTCGCAGAAGGAGGCGAATGTCGTTGTGGTCGGATGATTTTCACTTGTAGTTGAAAAGCATTAGTAGTTCAAAAGCTCTTTTTATCGTGGTCAAATCATCAAATGAGTCCACCCACCTAGTGTGCGACGGAAGGTACTGTCAGACTCATACTGACATAATCCATTGAAATCCTTCAACACCTTTACCTTCCAGCGTCACGGTTCCTGATAAGACATTCCTGTGACATACGCATTAACACCTGCGTCAAAAGCTGGAGTTGACCTTCTGTATCCACCTATTCTGTGATCCAGGACTATCCTTCCCACCAAAATAGAAAACACCAAACCGATTTGTGGCTTTGTTGTGACCACACGGCCCGAGTTACGACGGACAAAAGGTAAACGGTATTAGAAATTAAATATAAACATTATGAACGTGGGCCGAATTTTAATTTTGTTTGTTTTGTTTTATAGATTTCGGAGGTAATGGAAACTTTAGTTGTTTAAAAAACATTATTTTTTGTTTGTGGAAGTTTTAAGTGCTTATAAATTGGGAAGGGGAAGGGGAAATCATAATAAAAAAAAACTAAGATTGGTTTTTCTGTTCTAGTTGTGAAAAATGCTAAGTTTCTGCTGAGAATTACGTCTTAGGTTTGATTCTCAGGTCGGGCAATTTGTGACTTCGTATTTTCTAAAATAAATCATTGTTCTATAGCAATGCACAATTGTTTTTCTGTAGGTATTAAGGTTAGGGTTTCAACCTAATGTGTGTGATATTTATGTTAAATATAGGTAAAGATGAATGAAAATAGATAGGTAATAATGTTAAAAATCCACATAAATATACAATTACTTATAAATGGAAGGTATTCGTACTTATTTTAATTTCAAAGAATAATGCTAATTAGTGGGTAAGTACTATTAGACGACCAAGAAAAATATCAAGCTGCAGTGACGTCATCCACGCTTTTTTAACAGTTGCAAACTTGAAAAAACAAAAGAAAAATAATTATGATAAAACATCGAAAATTATTTTACACAAAGTGTTATTTTGCTAAATGTAAAGTTTTCAAGTGACAGTGGCTCTATAAGTATTCACCCTGAACGGGGTTACATTGGACATCAAATATAATTCTCATCATAAATCATAATTAGTTTTATTATTTATAAACCAAATATTATTACAAGTACGTAAATTATTATTTCAAATATTTTAGTATTCTATTAGCAAAAGGGTTGATAAAGAGCAAATGAGTGGATAGTATTTGTTTTATAAAGCTAAGCATATTTGACCTGAAATTTCAATTCAAATATAGGGTGTAACTTTGAGTTGGATCCAATTATTATGGTTTTGATTGCTTGTATTATCTAGAAAACCAAACAAAATTTATTGAAAATTAAAATTAATTTTCTACAATATTATACTTATAAGCGTTGTAAGGTTGTTTCTCACAATGAAAAAATTAACTACGTACATTATAAATCATTTATACCTACAATCATTCTTCAATAAGACAATTATTATTATTATTGTTATTTTTCACAACTATCACACAACGCCATCTAGTCCCAAGCGAAGCAGAGCTTGTGTTATGGGTACTAGACAACTGATAAACATACTTATAATATATTTCTAAATACATACATGTTATAGATAAATTACACCCAGACACAGATCAAATGATTGTGCTCATCACACAAACATTTGTCCTGGGTGGGAATCGAACCCACGACTTCCGGCATAGCAGTCAGGGTCACTAGACCAACAGGCCAGTCAATAATTTAAATTGTCCAATGAAAACGTCTTACCAGAATAAAATGTGTTGATACGGTTCTATTGGTCTTTTATAATAAAAGGAGAGGCCAATATTTTAAAATAGGGGTTATTACAAACTGTTAATTACAGATTAAAAACACTTTAGTGACCTTCTGTAATAGATGACGATAGTAACATAATTTTTCCCAATTACAACCAGTCTTACCAAGGTGTATCGTATTTAATCCTAATACCTAGTTACTAGTTGTGGAGGTCCGATAGACAGTCGCTCCATGTAATAGTTATTTATGATACTAGTGCGGTAAGTTGGTATTTACAAACGAGTAGACGAATGTAAACCCGAGGCGAAGCCGAGGGTTACCATGGTCACGAGTTTGTAAATGTGGACCAATTTCTGAACGTGTTGTCATAGCCAATGTTTTTCAACACATTTGCGAGAAAACAGTACAATAATATGTAATTAAAAAAACTTTATTTAACAGTAGAAAAGTCGCAACAATTTTTGAAGTTCCTAATTATGAAAATGGCGCGAATTTGCAAATGGCGCCACATGCATGTGGTGGAAATTAGAACTACATCTTTCGTCTCATTTACTCATAAGTATTAAAGTGAGACAACGTATTGAGCAAAAGCGCTTCCAAGGAGGTTCGATCAGTCAGGCTGTTTGTTCTCATAGTGTGAAACTCTTTGGTGGAATTCTTTTTTTTTTAATGGAAATTTAAAAAAAAAACCGTAAAGAAAACGCACGGTGTTATACAACGGGGTGTGCCGTAAAGTAGGTACTTATGTGAGAGTACCTATTTTACCGCACGCTCCGTTGTATGGTGCGTAATTTTTAACTTTCGAACAATGTATACAGGCTTCGTAAATGCATTTTTCGAGCAAATGTGTTGAAAAATATTGATATTCAGCTACATCTCTGTTCGACTGGAAACCGCCCCCAACATAATGTACAGTCGACAAAGTTGAATCATGACCCATTTTGACAAAAAATCGTCTGAATCCGTCAAGTTGACAAAGATCAAAGTCGTTACCATGGATATGTATGTTTACGCAAATGTGGACCTAATTGTATTTGAATGTCTGTTAGAAAATAAGCCGATGGTGGCTCATGATTCAACTTTGACGATTGTACATGCACATAATATATGTATGTATTTGGGAAAAGGTTTGCCAAATGATTGGCAAGTTTTACTTAAGTACGTAAATAGAATACAGCATGTATTCTATTTACGTACTTAAGTAAAACTTTGTAATACCACGAATGTTATTACTTTAGAACTCTTTGATTTGGTAATATAAAAAAAAGAACTTGAGAAAAGCAGGTAACCGTGGCCCCAAAACGTAAAGGGCTATTGAAGGACACCGTGGATATTAGTCTGTACAAGTCTGGCAGTCCCGCCCTACCCTAAAGGGCCAGTCATTTGATGATTTTACCACGTATATAAAAAAATATACCTACATGGCCAAACCTTACAAATCAAGCAATTTATAAACAGAAAACTCGATTCAGGAAGTAAGATACAATATTCGCAATGATTAAATTATGTTCACAAAAAATATTTTCACTAAACATTTTACGATGTACTCTCGGCCGCATAAAAGGTAACATCCAACAAATATTGAATGTTATGGTGCTGATAGACACAGTATAATCCTACAGTAGGTTAAGTCTTACTGAGGAATACCCAGTAACTGGGTTGTGGAGATCTGCGGCAGCGGTTGCAAGAGTGACTGCTAAACATGAGGCATTCTAGCCTTGTGGGAAGGATTTTTAGATTTTTCATCAGTAATTTTACAGCACAGGGCATGTACAGATTCGCCGTAGACTTTCTTTTATTGGGTTTTTGAAATGACCCGATGACTGGGTGTACTTACCATTCAGTTTCAGAAGGCAGTCATGGTGGTCTAGTAGTATCGGCCATAACTTGCGAGTTGTAACTCGTGGGTTAAAATCCAGCCAGATGCATTTCTTTATTTCATCACCACTGCTCTCAAAATCGTGAGGAAACCGGCATATCCTAGAACCAAAAATTCGATGTTATGTGAGTGTGACTTTTATCAACTCGCACTGGGCCCGCGTGGTAAAATATAGCCCACTCTGGTTACAGAGCGGAGCCCTACGTCTTGCAAGCTGGTGATGAAGAACCGTTTAGCCATTACACGCATGATATTTTGTTGTGATGTGTTCTAGAATAGCGTTTGATAGCGTTTTTGTTTTAAAAAAGGACCCAGTTGTTTTACTGGTTATTCTTATACTGTGTCATGGTTTATAGTCGACCGTTACTGGGATATTACTTTACCTGCCGATACTGCGTTTCGTTTTATAGTTTTATGCTTGTTACTTTTTGGGCAATGAGCATTTTAATGATAAAGTGCTCATTCTCACGGAAACAAGAAGTTTCTGTTGTCAAAATTATGTTATGTATCATAGTCATTACGTTAAAAGTATCATTCAACCATAGAAACAAAATGTAAATAAATCGTCAGGTCACGGTCGCGGGATTTTCGAGCTACAGTGACCCCGGAATGTACAGACAACGTGGATTTTAGCCAGGACCAGTCTGACAGTCCCTCCTTAGTACCCTGCCCTGGGTTGGAAGACACTTTTGATGATGTTACCACGGAATTCGGTTTCTTACGTACTTTGAAACCATGGTGAATTCACAAAGTAAATGTGATATTTAACTTCCTTTTCATCATAATCCTTAGTATTCCTTGACTGGCCTGTAATGTTGGTCTAGTGGTTAGTGACACTGACTGCTCCGACTGCTCCGGGGTTCGTGGGTTCGATTCCCACCCAGGACAAGAAGTTTGTGTTGATTTAGCATGATATTTGTGATGTGTCATATGTAATTTACTCTAATATAGTATGCTATTTAGAAATATATAAGTATGTTTATAGTTGTAGTTAAAATGTACCCATAACACATCCATCTGCATCTTAGTTAAAAGCGGGATTTTGGGACTACATGGCGAAAAATTGTGTGATAGAACTTTTGAAATGACATTCTTAGGGTGCTCCCACAGTAACGAAGCTGATTCGGATTTTTCCGTCGCCCTTTCTCCTGTCGTCTTGAAATGACATTTGCTAGACCGAGACAATGCGATAAAGCACACACCGCCTTGAAGACCGTTATGTGATCGCATTATGCCTCCAAAAATAAATCCGCGTCTTAGATGTGGGAGCAGCCTTTTATAATCCTTAGTATTTCTATAGGTAATTTAATTGTCTTCCAGTCTATCATCAATTTTTTCCTATGTGATATCTCTTTGTAGTTTTTCAGCATATTAAATCTCCCTCTTCAGTGTCGTCTTACAAAAAATAACCTATGAAACACGTAATCTATATAATTATAAATCAAAGGTGACTGACTGACACATTGATCTATCAACGCACAGCCCAAACCAATGTACGGATCGGGCTGAAATTTGGCATGCACGTAGATGTTATGACGTAGGAATCCGTTATGAAAGAATTTTGATAAATTCTTCTCCGCAAGGGGATAAAATAGGGGATGAAAGTTTGTATGAAACTTTGTCAATTTGATAAAAAATACATCGTTAAGTTTCGACATCCACGCGAACGAAGTCGCGGGCACTGCTAGTAAATAAGAAAGTAAATCATAAGAATGTCCGACAAACACCCAAACTATGGTGTCTATACTCTATGGGTATTTATTCTCCACCTGTCAAGACCGCACTCTACCTACAGCCAATAAGAAAAAAATGAGTTCCAGCATAGTCTCGGATACCATTTATACTGGAAAACAAGTGAAATTGGTATTTCTAATTAACCTTTAACGCAAGTTTATATTATTTTTAAAGAATTTATTAAGGTGAGTGATCATTCATCATCATCATCAGACTATAATGTCCATGTAAAATACTGATATTCAGCTGCATCTGGTTCGACTGAAAGCCGACCCCAATATAGTTGGGAAAAGGCTAGGCAGATGATGCAAGTCATAGATCATCATCAGCCTATAATGTTCTCACTGCTGGGACACATGCCTCCTCTCTGTGAGAGGGAGTGGGCCATAATCCACTACGCGGGCCCAGTGCGGGTTGGTAAATGTCACATGTCTTCGAATTTTTGGTTCTAGGACATGTCGGTTTCCTAACGATGTTTTCCTTCACTGTTTTGAGAGCAGTGGTGATGATATTACACAAAGTAATGCGTCTGGCTGGGTTCGAAATCACGTCCTACAACTCGTGAGAAGGCTTATACCACTGGGCCGTAATTTTTTTTCCAAAAGTTTATACACGGAATGTACACGGTACATACACCAAAACAACATTTTTTAGAATTTTTATCTGCCTGTCTGTTTGTTTGTATCGGCTAATCTCTGAAAAAGCTGGACCGATTTTGACAGGACTATTGACAGGTAGCTGATGTAATAAGGAGTAAGTAGGCTACTTTTATTTTAGGAGACATCCTTTGTTTAAAAAAATACATAGTTGAGTTCCAACATCCACGCGAACGTAGTCGCGGGCACAGCTAGTGGATCATATTCCACGAGATTATCCAAAATAGACTCACTGTCAACGTGTTAAGTTACATTATTAACGATGTATTTATTTGTAAAAAAACACTAGAAAAAGAGCTGTTTCTAAAGATAAATTTACGTTTTTGTCTAGACACATTTAAAATGGTACGTCAACGACAAACACCGTATACAAGATATCTCGTTACCACATATCTGTCACACCTCAAAGCTTACACGCGAGGGCACGCTAATTAGAGCCAAGGAGAGGGACAGGACGACCCGATAGGAGTAAAAGAAAGAGACGAATAGAAGTGTGTCTGTTACGAGTCGAATAACATAATTTGTATGCGAAAACTGAAGTTATTGCTTAGAAGTGTAGGGGCAGTATGCGTTTTAAATTTTCTAGGACTTTTAGTCAGAAGTGATTCTTATTTTCTGTGACAATCTCTTTACACTCATCTCAATCCACTACAATTCCGCCGTATTCGAGGAGTACTACCTTCCGAATCAAGCGCTTGATCCATCTGCCAAGCAAGAGCCTCCATAAATGTTTAACTATTTAGAGGAAACACCAAGGGCTGGGGAATTGAAAAATAGGTATTTGTAAAATCTATTGCTGTCGCGCAGTGCCCACAACAGAGTTACAGAGCGCGATAGAGACCACTGCAGCTTGGACCGAAAATACCTTATTAAATGGCACAAAATCAACGATTCCTAGTCCCCTTATTACTCCTCCAAAACTTTAAAAAAAGCTTTTAAACTGATTTCACTACTTTTTTCTTTAAAAAATAAAGAAAGGCATTGGCCGTGTTCCTATGTTTTCCTTTTTTATTTAATGTCGTCAAATTTGTTTTCTGGATATTTGAACACAGTGGAAAATCTGGCCATTTTTTTAGGATTTTTAATGTTCATATCTCTTTTAATAATTAATTTATAGAAAAAAGGAAAGGATAAAGACATGCCAATAGTGGTCATAGATTTTTTGTAAAAAAATACTATTCCACTGGCATCATCCAGGGAGAAAACAGGGGACTACGTTTGTATGGAAAAACGGCCGTGGTGTTTCCTCTTAAGAAATTTCACATTGATTGATTGAATATTAATAAGTTCATTGTAATATTAATCCTTTGATGAAGTCATTTTCTATTAATGGACTACTTTATTATTATAAAGAAAAAGAAAAATTTCAAAGAGGTGTAGTAGATAGTGCGTGTAACATTATTTATTAATTATGAACCAAAGGTTAGGCGATTGACTGGTGTGCCACGTGTCGCAGGCAGGGACCGAAAACCTTTATAAATTACGGTACAGGTATTAAAGAATTTCGGTTATTTTTCAGATTTAGGTTACCGCTATCTGGGTAACCAGACCGAAGAAAAATGTAACCTCTATTCAGGCTACCGTTTTAATACCGGTTAACTAAAGATAACGACTCTTTGTCACACACACATGCGATGCGCGCCCTGTGACTATTGCCGACGGCACGTTTGAAGTGTGCAAGATAGGGGTACCTAATTTTTATTTCGGTAACCGGTATTAATACTGGTTATGTATTCACTTTTAATAATAAAGGTAATCTTTAAAATTACCTGTAAAAGAAAAAAAGGTTGTTACCGAAAAAATACCGGTATTGTTGATACCGGTTTCGGTCCCTGGTCGCAGGCTCGATTCCGATACAAGTATTTGTAGTCTGGGTGTTTGTCTAAGTGAGTTTAAATTTTTCTAAACGCTCCCACGATTTAGGATTCCTAGTGTGAAATAAAGTTCATCAACAAAAATTTTCAAACAATGGTATTTGCAGATACCATTACGTAGAGTAATCGACTCCAGCATGCGTAGCATGGCGATTCTATCTCTATTCTACCAAGAAAAGACAAAGTTATTTCATCGTTATTTCTATACAAAACGACTGTTTTTTTTTGCACAAATATGACACCATATGACACCTTTCGTACAATATTGAATAAAAGAACGTTTATTTTCCATATTTTTTTTACATTTATACATTCGAAATATTATTAGCATTTTAGTGCATAAAACGCTAAAAATATTTCGACGTTCTGTCATTTTGTCTATTCTTCCGTCGACAAAATCCCTTTCTACGGCGCCATGCTACGCCTGTAGGGATAAAATGGTAATAATATATTAATATAAAAACTACAATACATTTTCGAAGCCCAAATTTTTTCGCCATTGTCCTACGTACTGTAAAAAAATGGTGACCCTACAAAAGAGCGGTAAGCACACGAAACGTAATGAGACATCTCTCGTTTTATGGTAATTGAAACTATAACGTACGTACCTTTTTACATAGAAGCTATATTGTACTAAGTTAAAAGGTTTTTGTTCGGTTTTCAGCTTCATGTAATTTTGGGTTTTTCATCAGTTGATAGGGCCAAAACTGCCGGGCACTTGTACCATAATGGGTTCACTGACCTTTTTTTTGCATTTGTCATTTTTGATAGGTAATATCTTTATTAAAAACCATCATCGGGGTACTCCGTGTGATCCTAGGTTCGATTTCAGGGAGGGCATCAGTGTTATTGGATTATCCGTCAGAAATTTTACAGAATCAGCTGGTTGATGGCAACAGACTTGCCTCCTAATATGTGGGTATACCTGGTGATTATGCTGATGCACTTATCTAACTCTCTTTTTTAGCATGGTAAAATCATCAAATGAATCTCCAACCCAGGGCGGGAGAGACTGTCAGACTTGTACTGGCTTAAATCCACGGTGTCCTTCATTAGCCCTTTATGTTCCAGGGTCACGGTAATGGAATAAGTCCCGCGACCCAATATGTCCTGCGACCCACTTATCTAACTCTTCAAGAATGATGTTATGAATGTTACTAATTATCTCAG
This sequence comes from Agrotis segetum, assembly GCA_036375495.1. Classification (NCBI taxonomy): domain Eukaryota; kingdom Metazoa; phylum Arthropoda; class Insecta; order Lepidoptera; family Noctuidae; genus Agrotis; species Agrotis segetum. The sequence goes on from JAQSVV010000128.1 coordinate 648,856, forward strand.
TTTTAAGGAGTTTCAATGCAAATAAACATATATTTTTTTTGTACAACGAAAGTTTTAAAACAAAAAGTAAGTGGATACGTATTTTTTCTTTTGTTCAATTAATGCCTATTTACAAAGACGTTAGGGATCGAAATTCGAGAGAGAGACGTGACGCATGAAACAAGTAAAAACTCACTTGTGACGTTTTGAAGTTTTTACATTGATGTATCTTTATTAATTGTATTTTAAGGGTGCTTGCACACGGCGCATGTATACCGCGCAAGTAAAGGTGCGGGTTTGCGGTTTACCCGTGCGTGTAACATGCGCAAGCTACTTGATCAAGCTACCCGAGGGGTGCTTGTATACGGCGCATGTAGCTTGAGCATGTTGAGGCACTTGTGCGTGTTACATGCGCCGTGTACGTACAAGCACCCTGAGTATGAATAAAAAAATACGTATCAAATATTATTTTGCTAATAATCTATCTGATGGACTAATAAGATTTTGTTCAGTAAAGTACCAGTAATTAAAGTACAGAAGCTTTCAATTAAAAGAACAACTTTATAACGTCTTAATAGGTGACAGATGTTAATGAAATAATATTCAGAACATACTTCAGAAGTTAGTTGGTAATTTGTTAATAGGATTATGGCATTATGATGTGGCGCTGAAGAGAATGTGATAACTAAATTAAATGTTCTGTTAAATTAGAGAGAATTGGCTTAATTACATTTAAGTTATCGAATCAGGTATTACTTTGCGGAAATCCGTGCTATTTTTGGGTTTTAATAGTCAAAGATTTTCTTGGGAAAGTAAAATTCGATCCGCGGGCAGGATTCGAACCTACGACTTTCGGATTCAGTACATTCGACGCTCATTTCCAACCGAGCCACCGAGGATCTTACCTGCCCAGGCGAATTTTTCTTTCCTAAGAAAATCTTTGAAATTTGCTACGCATGCGTTAGTGAGATTAACATTTCTAAAAAAAATATATTTTTATAGCCACATTAAAATATGAGTCCTCTTGGCTTGAATAGAGTGGAAGGGACCATCAGATTCTTACTTACTGGAAGCCAACGTGTTGCTTCAATTGTCCCTTACGTTCCAGCGTCACGGTAACCTGCTGCCACCTACCTCTGTTACATTTTACCAATCGAAAATTAACTTTCCTTGTTATAAGGTTGAAAATCTATTCAAGCAATTTGATAGATTGAGGTAGGTTGGTGTGCTGGCGTCTGATATAACTACTGGTACTTTGCTGCATCCGGTTTCGAACCTGCGTTTTTCTAGATTAGTACTCCAGACGCTTAAACATTATATTATAAGCTATCGCAGCCCCACCAGCGAGAACATTTTTTTTATTCCATTGTTAAATCTCTTTCAGTGAGTTTGCGTCATTTATTTAAGCTTAAATTTTTAATTCCGAAAAAATTTACACCGAGATTGTTGACAGAATCCAAGAAGACTGAAAGTTACATGGGATAAAGGCAAAAATATGATAACTTCCCTGAAAAATTTATTATCTGGTTCTAAAATTTTAATATCCATTTTTCACCATTACAAAAAGAACCACTGCATTTTCCACAACACACCGTCGCATTAAGAACGTTTTAAACCATAATTAATACAAAGTGTCTCCTAATTATCGGGACAGTCTCGTGGCAGGAGGGAAGGAGGGCAGGAGGCAGCGGGGAGGAGCAGAGGTGACGTGCAAAATATTTGGTCCATCAACAGTACAATAATGTGCCACTAATGGCCCGGGGAATTAGCCTAGCAACCTAATGGTGATTTATTTTTAGTAGTAGGGATATATTTTGAGTGTTTAGTGGGATAGTTAATTCTATGAAGCAGAAAATTTAGGATTGGTGAGTTTTTAGCATGCATCCAAAGGACTTCTGTCTTGAAAATATAGCTTTTAGCAATAAGGTGACACACAGCCTGTTTATAGAAACTACTCTATAGGTTACCTGTAATTGGTGTCGTGTGCATAATAAAGTGTATTCGATCTATCTATCTATCTATCCATCAATTTATTATTGCTTTCATATTTGAATTTGCAACGTATTTTTTTTTGTATACAATATAACAACAACGAGTAAGGTTACTTTTGTCATGGTTGTGATTTTCTATGTGGTTATGATTAGTATTGTCAATTATGTGGATTATTAATCGGTGGAAGTTTTATGACGTTTTTACTTGATAAAAATATAACTCATTTGTGTAGAAACCTCTTGAATCGGCCCTGTTAGGCCTAAAACATACACAAGCGACGTGAGGCAGCAGGCGTGGAACAGGCGTGGCGCAGGCGCCCAGTTTTGCTCGTATCCTATTTTTTTCTATTACTTCACAGATGAATCCCTTCTTTCAATCATAATCTAGACTTATAACTGTATAACATCTAACAAGACAATCCCCAAACTACCCAAAACCATGGCCACGGCAATTGATCACAAACAAAATGAGTGATGTAGGTACATTTATAATGATCCCAGCTAAATGGTGTGAATAAACAGTAGCGGTAATTGTTAGCTTTTTATATTTGCGTTTAAAACACAGCATTTATCATCATTACTGGGTTTTGTTTGCTGGGAAAGAAGCTTTCAGACAGATTTTTATTGTTTGACTGACGAGTCATTTAAGGTTTCAGCCAAGACTTTTCAGTTCTTAGTACGTAAGTTGGCAATTTATTTCTTGAAAAAAGCTTTTTATAAATTTTTGTTTTGAAGGTTAAAGTTGAAATATACTCGTAGTTTAGGAGTTTTAGAAATCGGTTTTCAGGAGTTCTAGAGATTATTAGATTGTAAACAAAATTCAAAAACTTTCAACAGTTTCTTCTGCATTTTGTGTAGATAAACAATGTCAAAAATTTAAGATAACACACACGCTGCCTTATCATCATCATCATCAGCCTATTAATGTTCCCACTGCTGGGACGCAGGCCTCCTTTCTGCTAGAGGGAGTGGGTTATAATCCACCACGCGGGCCCAGTGCGGATTGGTGGATGGCACATAATCTTCGAATTTTTCGGTTTTAGGACATGCCGGTTTCCTCACGATATTTTCTTTCACTGTTTTGAGAGCAGTGTTGATGAAATAAATTACACAAAGTAATGCGCCTGGCGGGGTTCGAACCCACGACCAACATCTCGTAAGTCGGGACCGATACCACTGGGCCACCACTGCTCTCGCTGTCTTATACTTTCTTAATAAATTTGTATAAAAATAAATCACACAATTTTAAAAAAAACGAGCAGGATTTGAAACCGCGTCCTTCCTTCACTCAACTCACATTACACATCTAACTATCCCTTTGGAAACTCCAGGCCTTGATCTTTACTTTATCTCGTAAAAACACAGTCCAATTCCTGTGGAGAATATAGGCCCTTTCCTAAACTTCCCCGAATTTTCAGTCCCAAAAAACTGAAACCTTTTTTATCTCACACAGTCAGCTAAAACAAAACAAATACATTCGCCAACAGTTTAAAAATACAAGCCCAGTCGTAATACCTTCGCGTAATATTATTTGTCTGTTTAATTGTACCGTGCTCGACCGTATCTAACTTCTGTAGGTCGTTGTGCTCGAGTGTACGTCGTTGTGTATATTACTCGTGGGTCTAGGGTTGACAAAAAGTTGATTTTAGGGAAGGTTCATTATTATTTGACGTAAAATACGTCGAGCGTATCACCGAATGTTCTTTGACACACTAACGTATCATCGGTTGAGTTTGAACGGTTTATACATTTGTCTGTTCTGGCGCTACGCGACCAGTAATACGCGACGCATGTTCTGTCTTTTAAGAACCTTCTCTTAAACGTACTGATCTAAAGATTGCGTCATAAAATGCAGTTGCAATTATTTCACTTTAAGAGCCATCATTTGGCCTAATAGTTTTGATTCCAAGTAACGACTCCTTATCCGGTATCCGACTCGTTCTGACGAGGCCCACCATTAGAGGGCCAAATTAAGCCTTCCGGGGTCGCGGGACTGTTTCATTAGGTAACCGTGACCCTGGAACATAGAGGGCTATTGAAGGGTCATCGTGGATTTTAGTCAGTACGAGTTTGACAGTCCCGCCCCGCCCTGGGTGGGAGAAATGATAAATTTTTCTCTCTCTCCTGGCAACCCTATTTTTCCAGCGAAAGTGGGGCTAATAATGTCCCACGAATCAAAGGCGCTTTGTCACGCCCCATTTGCATGGACGAATATGTAATTTAATAAGCAGTCTTCATGCTAAACTTTCGGTGGGTGTAAGTTTTGAGTTGCCATTTTGAATAAGTGTTAAAGCAAAATTAGAGGCGGTGTTTTTTTAATAGGTATTTACCTGAACCTTTTTCACAATCACACAACAAAATAACACGCCTGTAGTCACTAAAAAAGGGGAAAATAAAAAACTCTTTGAAGAAAATTAACCCGACTTCTAAAAAACTTTTACACTTTTTGAGTTTTTTTTTTTATCTATTCCTTTTTTTTAACTGCTTTAAAAGATAAATGGGTATATAAAACATATAAGATTATCTCATTCATCCCGTCATTAAGTGTAACGAGTCTTTTTTCATGGTTTGTCTGTTGGCACTACTGCCATCTTTACATATCTTTATCTTTATCTTTACATATATTATAATATATAATAATAAAATCGTAGAGATGTCATTCCTGTACATTGAATATTTTTTTCTTTTTGTATTTTTTTCGAGATAAGGGATCGATTCTGATGCCAGATCAACTTTTATTTTTTTTCGAATTTTTTTATGTTTTTTGATTTGATCTATCTCCGAAACTACTGTAAAGTTGTTGATCAAATTTTCCTCAAATATTTCTAATAATATGCTTCTGTTAATATGCTATGTATTATTACGCTATTTTTCCTGGGAGATAAGCAATTTTGAATTTTGTTGTTTTTAGATGTTTGTTGATAGTTGGAAGCTAAACCACTGGATATTATTTAGTAAATTTTTCCTCAAATATTCCTTAAACTGCTCTTCAATTAATAGGATATGTATAATTACGCTATTCCCCTTGGGGGATTAGCAATTTTATAATATGTTGATTTTCAGTCATTGTTGACATTTGTACAAGAACCGCTATTTGAAAATCACTGTCAGCGTACTAGCCAGTCCGGTCGGTAACCTGCTTGACTTTCGTGCAAGGGGTCTCTGGATCAAATCTCGCAGTTTTTTTTTCTCTATTTGAGTTTTTTTTTTATTTGTCCTGAAAGTTTTAAATAATTTAAAAAAATGTGCATACTTTTGTTTCAATATTATTCGCGATTTTAAATAATTACTATTTTTTTTCAATACTTCTCTAGGATATAAATCTACACCGATTTAAATTGTAGGTAGTAAGTTGATATTTTTTTTTAATTGTACCTAATTGTTTCGAGGTGTAGAATTTTAAAGATTAGAAAAAAATCAGGGTTTCTAAAATTTGTGTTTATTTTTATTATGTTTTGAATTGGTGCTCAAACCAGTGCATAGATTCTGTTTTAAACGACAACAAGTTGTACTCATCGAGTCAGATAATTAGTTATTTTTTAGGTATCACGCGGTATGCTAAAGGGAGAAGAGCAACGCTATCGTACGTTCAATTTGCAGCGATACTGTAAATCGACCCAAAAATGATAGTCTAATGTTTAAAACAAACACGGTTCTTTGAAATTAATGTCGCTCAAATAAGGACGTTTCCTATGCAAACTATGTACCTAGATATAACATTATTGATCCAAACTAATAATAAAAATGCAAGTATGTTTGTTTTTTACCTTTTCACGCATTACTACCTACTGAATCGCACGTCCCAAAATTTAGCATATACGTTGTCAGGAGTATAGACACGGATATAAGGTATCTTACATCCCGAATAACAGAAGAGAGCTGTTTCCGGGAAAACAATTACGTTCATATTCCAGATGGCGCCACACGATCCGTATTGTTTCTCAAATTCTAAAATAACGCAAGCGAAGCCGCGGGCAAACACTAGTATTGAATATATATTGAACAAGCTTTTCGCGGTAAACAGGTACTTACACCCCAGTTTACCGCTGATTTCCGCCTTTTATTGAAACGCTCTTTACATTAAGTTCTCGTGAAATAATTTTCAGCTATCAGTTAGAAAGTTAATACACAAAATTGAACTAGGTTGTATTTTTGTGTTCGTTCTTGAAATAGAACAATCTCATTTTGAGGTTTGAGAAGATTTTGATCAAGACTTTAGGCAGGTATTCTAACGGCTTTTCATTGCAATGTAAGGGCGTGGCCCCATGTCTGTGGCGCGGCGCCGTGCCGAGCCACGGTGCCGCCCGCCGGCGAGCGGCGCCGTCGCCGGCGGGCGGCGCGGCACCGTGCCGCGCTGCGGCGTCGTGTCCCGACACGTACCCTATGATCAGCAAGTGTATCCAAAGACAAGAATTAGGTACAGTTTTGATTTGATATGGACCGCGAAAGACGTATCCTGTTCCTGTTGCTAGTGTATATGTATGTATGTAGTCAGACGTATGTCTACATCAAAAAAAAAAAAATCTATGATAAGAATAAATAAGTTAAAATTATTTCTTTCATTTCTTATCTTATAGTTAAGCCTAGCATTTCCATAGGCTCAACAGGTTTCCTGAACACGTATTTCTTCTGTGTGTAAGGCGCTATTTTGGTTAGCAGTTCTCCAAAACTTGATACGGACATTCTAAAATATTCGTAAAATTAGTCATCACCACAGTTTTTCCGCGCTTCATATTTCCTCTTGAAATTATCTCCATAAAGAAAGAAAGAAAGAAAGAAACAACAACACGCCGTAGCGCGGCACGGCGCCGCGCCGGAGACATGGGGCCACGCCCTAAGGTTTCAAAAAGACTCGGTCACATAAATAGCGTTCTATTTCTAGTACGTCTCCTTTTAAAACAATATCGGTTTGATCTTGAGCTAAATCTAGCCCAGAAGTAGAGATGATTTTCTAGTCGTGGTCTCACGTTTTCTTCTTCCATTCTCCCCTATCAGACGACACATCATCATTTACTTCCTTTTCTTTCATATGAAAGAAGAAGAAGAAGAAAGAAAAAACGTTTATTGACACATGCCATAAGTACACACAACATAAACATAAAGAAAATATATAAAAGAAAAAGTAAAAACGCTAAACTATTGTGTGACTCACGGCTGCGCCAAATAGACCCAGTTCAGCAAATGTCGGACAACTAGTGCCCGACGCTGGTTTTCAACTGAGCCTACGTAGTGAGTGCACGGACGAAAATCAGCTTTGTTAAAGAAAATAATTATGTATATATATATAAATATGTATTAATATTATGTACTATATTAATAATAGTGTGTATATGTAAAATAAAATAGTATGTAAAATAAATAGTGTTATCACCGCAATCATGAAGGGTCCATTAAAACGGTACCTATTTAAAACACCGTTATGAAGACAACACTATCGTTAGTCTGTAGCATCACACTGACACTGCATCGCTCGCAGCCGGGTGTGACGCACGAGTCACTGATATCTGTGCTGATATTTAAAAATAGAAACTAAAAAATACTTGTAGCTGCGGGTATTCTAATAATTTAAAATAAGTGAATAAAATTAATAACTTTGATGAGGAATATTGATAATACATAAAGCAATTTTGTATGCAACATTGAAAATTTGGAAATAATAAGTAGGTAAGTGTCCAAAATACCATTATTCAAGTTAATTTGTCGGTATGTTTAGACTAACTAAGTAAAAAAAATATGTACCTATTCTTTGTTGTAGTACGTGGGAAGGATTGGAAACATTCGAAATAAACTTGTGTTTCGGATGAGCGGCGCATTCCGACACTTTACGGTGTAGATGCATGTTGGCCAGCAACATTGGGTGAGTTGAAGCTACAACATGCAGCGACTAGCTGCGGTGTACGAAATAGTGGTCAAAACATAAACTAACGGCATGTTTCCCTGTGTCCCAGAGGTCACCAGCATCAAGGAGCGCGATACGGAAGACATAACAGGCAACTCAAATTCCGCGTCGTGAAACACGGGAGGCAGAATATCATTGGGAGGCAGTGAGGAAAATGCTTGCACGAAGAATGAAAGAAAGAAAGTGCAAGTGAAAGCCCTTATGCTAAAGCTATGTATATCTTATATTATTGTTAGATATTTTTGCATTATTGTACACACCACACTAACTTTACACCACATTTCACTCAAGTTGTTACAAATCTAATTATATCAGTGAGAGATTCATATTGACCATGTCCAGCTTTCGTTGTGCGTCAATCAAGTACAGGCGCAAGCGATTTTTGAAAATATTGGTCGAGTTGGAGGAGCGAATGGGAGGTGGCAGATTATTCCATATCTTAGATGCCGCATATCGAAAACTGCCTCTGAAAGCCGCCGTACGATGAGACCGAGACGCAAGCTGCTGCGAGCATTGCCTTCTGTCGCATTCTCTGGTACTACCTATCCAACTCAGCTTATTGTACAGATAGTCCGGTTTTTGATACTTAATGATTCCAAACAGAAGGCACGCAAGGTGCAACTTGCGTCTCGATTTCATTTTAAGTGTAAAGTGCTTGTTTAAGACTGGGGTTACATGACTCCTAGCAGGAATCTTGTAACAAAACCGGGCGCAGGCGTTCTGTACCCTTTGGATGAGCCGGTCTGTGCGGGCCAGCAGGCGGGGGCCGTAAACTGTATCCACATAGTTTAGCCTAGACAACACCAGAGTCTCAACAAGCTGTTCCCGTAGAGTTACAGACAAATAAGGCCTCATCTTGTATAGAACCTTCAGTCGATAAAAACAGTTTCGCACCGAGTCAGCCACATGTTTTTCGAACCGAAGGTCCGTGTCCATAATTAGACCAAGATTCCGTGCCTCATATACTCTGTCAATAGGTTCACCCATCAGTTCCAAGCCAAACTTTGCGGGTAATTTAGATAATTGATGTCTTGTGCCAAATACCATGTATTTAGTCTTGGTTGGATTTAACGACAAACAATTTTCCTCAGACCAGGCAGCAATTCTATGAAGGTCTTCATTTAGGTCTTTAATGGCACTATCATACTCTTCCGGCTTAAAAGACAAGTACAGTTGCACGTCATCAGCATAAATATGATATTTACATTTTTTTAAACAGTTGATAATATCTGCACAGTATAAAATAAAAAGGATTGGACCCAATATAGACCCTTGTGGCACGCCTCTTACAATCCGAGCAAACATTGATTTTAGAGTAGTTCCGTCACCCAATAGTAGATCTACACACTGTTGTCTGTTTGTGAGATAGCTACGGAACCATTGAATGGTGCTGGGGTCAAATCCATAAAAAATTAGTTTAGACAGTAACAGCGAAATATTAATAGCGTCAAAAGCTCGGGAAAAATCTAACAAAACCAACACTGAACACATTCCCTTGTCTTGGGCTGATAGGAGATTGTCGGTTACATCCAGTAAGGCAGTGGCAGTACTACGCTGTTTCCTGAAACCGGACTGTAAGTCTGGTAATATGTTGTTGTGTTCCAGGAAATGCGTTAACTGGAAACTGACAGCCTTCTCCAGTACTTTCGAGAGGCATGGTAATATACTGATAGGACGTAGGTCTTTTACTTCAGTAGGATTGGCGTGTTTCGGTAAGGGCCTGACAGACGCTATTTTCCATATGTCGGGGAACGTTGAAGTTGTTATAGAACGGTTTATAATGTCTGTAACAGTATTTAGAGCGTACGGTAAAATCATATTAAGCATGTCAAGGGTGATGTGATCATAACCTTCGGCGTTGCTTTTTAGTTGTGAAATAATACGAGCAATGTCCTTTTGTTCCACTGGATTGAGCTTGAAAATGGCTTCGCCATATCTGTGGTCTTCAAAGTAGGTTTTAAGTGAATCGCTTGCCAAGGGATTACCGGGAACCAACATAAAAGTGTCATTAATAAGATCCGGGTCATTAAAATGCGATGGAATGTCTTGTCTTGGTTTAAAAGGTGATATAGTATATTTAAGATTTTTCCATAATTTTTTAGGATTATTTATATTATTATTGATATGATGTTTGAAGTACGCAACTTTTTCACTGTCTATAGAACTTAAAACAAGGGACTTTAGCTCTTTGTAGTATAAATGTTTGGAATTTGATTTAGTTTTCCTATAACAAGCCAAAGCCTTGTCGCGTAGGCGCATCATGAGCTTAATCGTGTCGGTTATCCACGGATAAGACTTCTCCTTAATTGTACTAGTTTTGATTGGTGCGTGAACATCGAATAGAGAAATAACGTGAGAGTTAAACATGTGCACCATATCATTTACATTTTCCAATGAAGAGATATCACAAAGGCATAACAGCGACAAGTCTATATTAAAACTATCGATGCACACATTTTTAAGAGGCCTAAATTTAACTATGTACGGTTTAAAATGGTCCCGTTTTAGATGAAATTCCGTAATTATAACAGAATGGCCGTTTAATGTACTATAACATTCCACTGTCGTGTGTCTTGGTCTCAGGTCGGTGCACACGACGTCTATCAGTGTTTCACTGGAAGCTGTGAAGTGTGTAGGAGTTGTGACCATTTGAGTAAGACTGAGGCTGTCCAGGAACTCGTTAATTTTCTTTGTTTTAGTTCCGCTGGTATCCATCATGTTTACATTAAAATCACCCAATAATATGTGATGATCACAGTGTCCGAGTGAGCTAAGGGAATCGGTTACGGCATCGAGGAAAAGTACAAGGTCTAACCATGGTGGCCGGTACGCGGTACCTATAGCAATCTGTTTACCATTTATTGTGAGCGTTAGCCACATTTGTTCGACTGATTCGAACCTGGGATCCACCGAGCGTGTCCAAGTTCGCGCGCTCAAACCCCTGCGCAGGTAAAATCCGACGCCCCCGCCACGGCCCGCGCGGACACTCGCTGGCCGTGGCGTGTGACGTAGACGATAGCCTGGCACAGCCGGCGCGCGCCCCTCCTCGCCCGGTCGGAGCCAGGTTTCATTGATGGCCATAATGTCAAAGCAATGCCTATCGATCACACCGATCAAGTCATCATGTCCTGTGCCTAATGAGCCCGCATTCAGAAAACCAATCTTAAGAAACTTATCCCCTTTTGTCATCATTATTAAAATAGTGAAAGAATAAATTAACATAAAGCGATATATATATATATATAATATCATTCCTTAGACAATCCATCCATCTTTTCTTTGGCCTTGCTCTTCCTCTCCATCCATCAACATTCATACTCATCACTCTCTTAGTTACATGAGTCTCATCCCTCCTCATCACATGTCCGTACCAGGACAGACGATTCCCATTACTTTTTTCTGTAACAGGCGTTACTTTCAAACTTCCCCTTATAAACTCATTCCTTACTTTATCCATTCTTGTTACTCCACACATCCATCTCAACATCCTCATCTCCGCTACATGCAATCGTTTCTCATTCATCTTTTTCACAGCCCAGCATTCCGATACAAACAATACGACAGACAGACCAATCTCGGATTTGTATAATTTCCCTTTTAACTATTTATTAAAGGGCATTTCTACGTAAATCCTCAGTCAAGAAATAATTAATTAAGGTACCTACAATCGAAAGCTTTGAAAAGTGTCGTTACACATTACTTAGAACTTTCATCTGTTACTTACTTACTTATTTATTTAGTACTTATCTACTTAGGACCTGTTCTGAAAATGTAACAATTCTGTTACTAATTAAGCACCTAAGCTCTTTTGTTTTGCTTTAGAGTGCTTACATATTGGTCGCTTTTAACGCGCGTTTAATTTGGGGTGATATTGAAGTGTGCACATAGAAGTCCGCAGGGTGTACGACTGCAACGCGCGTTTTACACACGCCGGGCAGTTTCAGTCTTGCATTATTTTTGCGCGCATATGCTTCGAATATTTTTTCCTGTTTTTATCCAATTTATAACTAAGAAATTGACACGGGCGTTAACGCTCAAAAAAAAAAAAACGCGTGCTGAACGTGCTTTTTTCGGAAAGTTAGTGTGGTGTGAATGGGTGCGGGAAGTTGTTTTTGTGCGTTTTGCGTACGTTTTTATACGTGCGTCAACGCTCGTACAAGATTACGTGTGTTTTGTAAAATAGTTTAATATATTATGTTAATATGAAACCGCCATTACATTTTAAGCACTCATATTATAATTCGTTTCGTTGTGAAACTTCTTCAGTAACTTTCACATACAAAACTTTATGATGAAAGGTACATAATAGCGATATCTCAGAAGAATTTAATTGTAGTAAACTGTAGTAATCTGAGCGATAAATGTCTTAAGAAAATGGAAACGATTATACTGTCTCCGATCGTGGGTAAAAACACCACCCAGGGTCACCTAGAGGGGCCTCTTGCCGGGGTCGTGGAACAGTTTCATCAGGTAACTGATACCCTGGAACGTGGCATTTGAAGGATCACCGTGGATTTTAGTCAGTACATGTCTGTCGGTCCCTTCCATCTGGACCTGGGTAGGAGAACTCATTTGAAGGCCTATTCAGACCTAAGGGGTATTCGCTACCGTCTGCGGCAGAGAAAACCTAGCGGGTATGCGGTAATAGGTATTACTGTTCACACCAAAACGGATTTCGCTATTTTTGTGGGTAGAATAACGTGCGGTATGTATGTACCTCTACCCACAGCGGCAGCGAATATCGCTCAGGTCTGAATAGGCCTTGATGGTTTTACCACGATAAAAAAACCCCCTGTTTGTGGGTCTAAATGCCATCTTACAGAATGGAGGCCTGTATCCCAGCTGTGGGAACAGTATAGGATGATTACTGACACGACCTACAATTTGTTAGTCAGGGCTGAAACACAAAACTTAATCAGCTACATGCTATTTAAAAAGAAAAAGAAACTATCAATATAATTATTAAACCTTTGCCAAATACCGTGTTTACAGGCCTTATCTTTTCTAGTGAATTTAGGCCCTGAAATTGAACCTTATAACAAGTACCTAAGTCATAATTTAATCCACGCTCACAATACAGTTATTAGTCCCTTCCAAGTATTTACAGTAGAGATTTTAGTTATAAAGGAAAGTTATAAAGTGGAGTACTTATTCATATGATGATTTATATTAGGTCACTAACCCTTTATCTAGTTTATTATGAACCTGTTTGTTTGTTGTGTTATTGCTTGCTAGATGAGCGTTGCTACTGAAAGAAAGAAATAAAGAACTAAGAAAGAAATAAAGAAGTATGAATATATGAGGTCAGTGGCATTAAAATACCATAAAACTAGACCAAATAAATATTATAACTAAACTTTGATTATAGAACGTTTAGATTCCTAGTACGCTAGGTACTGAGTATTGAAGCCATAAACACTGTACCTAGAAAAATGGTTTGTTCCGCGTTCAACCCCTAAGATTTTCTACCCTCTTCCGCGTTCGACCCTTAATCGCGTCCACATTCAACCCTTAAGGGTGAACGTGGAACTCAGTACATTGGTAATCTTTTCTTTGTCCAGATTCAACCCCTAGTTTTTATGTCAATCAAAATGACATTCAAGTAATAGTGAAAGCAAAAGTGTTTAGCCATTTATTTTCTTTATTTACCCCGTCGTCGTCGCTGCGATTCCTACGTAAAACAAGTGTACATCTCCAAGGAAAACATATACTGCCGTCCTTTAACTAGAGTGCCGTTAAGTACAAAAATCACTTTTTGAGATACGGGGGAAAAACGAAAGAAAAATTTTAAATTGATGCTACTTCCTAACCAGGAGTCGTATTCGAAACTTTTAAATACCAAAAAATATATTTTAAAAGGCTCTTTTAGACAGTGCAGCTGACAGCCAAAAACGTTTCCGTAAATTAGAGAAAATAAACATTTATCATTTTGTTAAAGTAATCTTTAAAATATCTAGCCCTAAAATCATAACTATAATGCCGTAATGCATACCTTAACGGCATTTTTGCTAATGGTTTTGAACTAATAATTTAGTTATTTACCACACTTAAAAAGTTATAATAATACTAACTTTAAAAGCCGCTAAATACGCTTAATGTCAATGTAGTTAGCTAGGTTAGGTTAAACAAGTAGGCTCGTACCATGCTATATTGCCGCTAAGACACCTTAACGGCAATCAAGACCAGTAAATTTCAATAATTATTTAATCTATTTTTTGCCGTAGATATTTTTTTGTTTATTAAATAACTTAAGTGTCGCTAAATACAAAACATTTCATGATAACGGCATTTTAGATTTGGATTACGTTTCATAAATTGATAGAGAATCAACAAAATTGAAGTCAAATGGGACGCAAGGGACTGTCAGACTTGTACTGACTGAAATCCACGGTGATTTTTCAATAGCAATTTTCGTTCCAAGGTCGCGGTTACCTGGAGGGAGAGTTCTGCGACAGGTAGCCTTGGCCCTTGGCTCTCTAAGGACCCCGTCAGATTGCTGACAGTTCTTTGAAGCGCCCGTGAAACGACGCGCCATCGACCCGGACATTGGTCCATGAGACACTCGCCGTTTGCGAGATACCCATTAATTATCTTACGCGTCTGCGGTGGACGGAAATCAGTCACGACGTCAGTTGCTATGGGCGTCTCCGCCTTGGTTAGTTCATAAAGTGAAGACGGTTCTCTCCCTGACGCGTCCCGACTCTTTCTTCGCTAGCATGACTGCTTCGCAGAAGGCAACTGCTTCCCATTTCATTTCATGAGGTTGACTGATTCACCGGCAACCGTACCGTGCGGTATCCCCAGATCGTCCGGATGGCAATGACCCTCAGACCAGCCGTGCCGGTCGACAGGAGCCCCGTGGAGGGCCATGAACCGCACGATACCGACGTACAGTCTACGGCAGGAGGCATTTGGCTCACCGAGATTGGGCAGGAGTCACTTGGAGGCGGCCTCAGCCTGATTCCGTTTTGGAGCTAAACGAAATGCTCCTTGAAGTTCCATCGGCTGTCGAGGACGAGTCCTAGGTACTTCATCGTCAAATCAACGCCGATGTCAACCCTTTCTACCATATTTGGGACTCCGTAAAGCACCACCAAGACACCGTAAAGTGGCACGTTCAGACGGCCATAAAAGCACACGTTCTCTGTCTTGTGCAGCGCCAGCTCAAGCCCCAACTGGATCCTGCATTGCCAGGTCGTCTGTCACCTGATGTGATTATCCCGGCGCTAGGACAAGCGCCTGGTCAACGTAGCACACGCTGAGGTCACTTGCAGCACCCAGTCGTACCCCATGTTCCACAAGAGCGGCCCAAGGCCGATCTCTGTGGGACACCACGCGATATTTCTCGCCGGTTCCACTCTCCTCGATGACTGGAGTAGCTGACGGACCTGGTGTAACTCCATGGCAAGGTGTTGAAGGCGTTGGTGATGTTTAGTGACACCGCCAAGAAGACTCTGCTCAGGGATACTGTCCCCGTCGTGAGGGTTCTTACGCGTATGATGGCGTCCACAGTCGAGCGCTCCTGAAATCAAACTGGCTCTCATGCATTAGAAACCGACAAGGCTATCCGCAATCACTCTTTCAAAGAGCTTAGCCACCTATTCGAGCAGCACTATGGGCCGAGATTAAGCAGGGCGCCCGTGCTTTTTGATGAGGACCTGTTTCTCCGTCTTCCAACGACGCGGGAACGGAGTTTAGAGTGCCGCGCGTCAATCCCGCACCGGACCCCGGTCCCCGCTTTGCTGCCATGGGAGCAGAAGCACCCAAACTTACTCTCGCAAGAACACTTTTTTTTGTTTTGGGGGGAAATTTTCAAAAGGCGCCTGGTTTTTGGGGATAAGACCGGGAAGTGTGGAATTATTACCTCACTAAAACCCCGGTGATCACCATCAGCACAAGTAGGAAGGAGCCTGGACCTCTTAAAAGATCAACTCCAAAACCCCTCTTGTGCAACGATGCAAGTATACT
Source organism: Agrotis segetum (assembly GCA_036375495.1). Classification (NCBI taxonomy): domain Eukaryota; kingdom Metazoa; phylum Arthropoda; class Insecta; order Lepidoptera; family Noctuidae; genus Agrotis; species Agrotis segetum. The sequence goes on from JAQSVV010000128.1 coordinate 664,693, forward strand.
TAGCGGCATTTTAGATTAGTTATGTTGGATAGCGGCAATTTAGTATTTTACAATAATTCAAATATTTTGCTAGATTTTTAAATAACTGCCGCTATTATGAATTCTAACTGTACTATACAATGCTTTAAATGCAGCAAAGGGCTTTTAGCGGCATTTATGAATAGGAATCTTAAATAACGGCAATTTAGCTAGGTAACAAATCACAAATTGATTGTTAAAACCTGTAGTTATGGAGCCTTAGCTGCGTTTTAGCTTTGCAATGTCACATAACTACGTTTTAGCGTAGGTTTACTATATAATTTGTGCATTTAACGGCATTTCTTCTTTTTATATCTCGAAAACTATAAAAGCTATTGAAACCGTAATTAGACAGATCGATAGAGCTTTTTTTTCTGATAAAAATGGCATCAGAAAGTCAAAAATGCCAAAATGTCACTTAACGGAATTCTTGTTAAAGGACGGCAGTATAAATGTGCACACTCACACATTTACAAAAAAAGTGGCTTCACTAAATACGTTTCGATTTGTTTCGAACATGGAATCTTGTGGCCTACCATGTCAACTATGTCACTAGGTATAAGGTTGATTTTCACTTGTAGTTGGAATTCGTTCGAATCGCGTCGCATCGCGCCGTGAGTAAAGTCTCTACTGACTAAAAATCTACCCTGGCCCTGCAGTCTCGACAAACATAACGACAAAAATTTTCAACCTTATACTTTGGAAATAAAGTTGAAAGTCTATTAACGGAATTTGACAACGATACGACTTAGCGACCGATTTTTGTCGCTGTCTAATGTCGAGACTGCAGGCCCTGGTTCCTTCGGCTGTCCAGGTTTCCATTTATAGTTCCAATATTATTCATCCATATCGGTCCAGTAGCTTTTGCGTGACACATACTTGTATCATTTCTGTACCCTTAGCACGAATTTTCAGTATTTGAGACGTAAAGTAAACTGGAACTTTGACAATTTCAAATTGACAATTTTCAAGGGAAATATTAGTTCCTTCTACGCACACCAGATGCGCTGTTCCATTTTTTCATACAAGAAACGATGTAAATACTGAAAAGTAAAAGAGTGAAAATTCGTGCTAAGGGTACTGAGCAGTAATATAGGTACTCAGACTACAAATACCCGCATTTTTATCAAGGAATATTTGAAGGCAAAGCCGGTTACCAAAACCTAGTTCTTCACCCAACTATACCCATATTTTGAGCACAAAAGGGTGCCTTAAGCCTCCAGATTTAGCTGAATAGGCCTCCTAATTTACGACAGTGGTTGAACCTGATACAATAGGTTTAAATTCCACTATAGTGTCACATGCTATTGTCTCGGAACTACTCAGATTGTAGTTACATCATTTTGTTGCTGAAGTTTCCTTTAGGGCGTTGATTTTCTAAAGCTAACACATAATTATATTATTATAACAGAGCTGAGAGAATGATGTTTTGGGCCATTTGCAGGGGGCCTGTAGAGACAAACCAATAAAATTTATCTGCTCATTAATCTAGTTTAGACTGTGGGAAAGAGATGGCGCTAGACGACTTGTATGGCTCTGTCTCTTTCCCACAGCCTAAAGTGGATTGCGTTAAGAGCCGGCGTGGCAAGGCCTCTGTACGTATAAAATAATGTAATCGAAATTTAGACATACTAAATGACGAAGCTTGACACGTTGGAGTAGTGGTTACAAGTAGCGCAATGCGAGCTGAGATCCCAGGTACAAAATTAATGTTATCAGAATTTCCTTTAGAACTCAGGATCTAAATGAACTACACCGTAGACCCCCTACAGCCGACCGCCGCACGTAACAGTGAGTGCATTACTTATAAAATTTGCATTTCTAAACGATTTACGGTTTTCAGCGGACCTAATGAGCTTTTAATGACTACTATTTTAAATGACGTTTGTAAAGTTTCTAGCACTCTTAGTTAGGTGTTGGACATTCAGTTTAAAGAATGTTGATGAATGGAGAGGAAGAGGAAGGCGAAAGAGAGATGGATGGATTGTCTAACGAATGATGTGAAAGAAAAGGAGGAAATGATAGGTACTGTGAGTGTTGTGTGACAAGACCCCAAGTATTTAACGGAAGAAGGGATGGAAGATGATCATGAAGAGAAATTTGGTGTTTCTCGATCGTCATCTCATCATTCATCATCATCCTGAATAAAACTCCGCCGTCTCCTTGTCCTTAGACCACCAGGCGAAAAGATCAAAAACATTGGAATCTATCAAGAGTAAATACAGTTCATATTTGCTTGCAAAGTTATCTCCGTCGGCATTCCGCGACACGCGCAAAATTTATAATAGTTTGAAAGTTACAGGCGCCTAAGAGTTACTTTTGAAAAAAAGAAAACCTATAAACATAGTTTTTACTGTGTCTGTGCATTCTAAAAAATCATCGAGATAGGATAACATTTAGGGGCAGGAAAACGTTTTCCTAATTGTGTGCTTGAGGCTTGCCAAATAAACTTATTTTCTTTCTTTCTTTCTTTTCTCTTTTAGTATGGACGAGCGCTCGGTAGACGATTGTCTTTAGTTCAAGTAAGTGGCATGTTGATAATTAACCAAAATTACATAATTAAATTCGCAAGACTAACCCCATTGTCGCTTCACTGTCTTATCTACTAATTAATTAGCTCAGAACCTAATCCAATTAACTCAATCTCTGCCTACCCACAGTTCTGTTAATATTGTACCAATTAGCGGTTCAATTAATTAAATCACATCTTGTTTCAATATGTCAACTGACCGACCATTATTGGTCTGTGGTCACTGATGGTTTGTGGTCAGCTAAAACAGGGTTGTTTTAATTGTGGTGTAATGTGGTTACTAATTTATTTTGTTGAGAAATGTTAATAGGTTTTAGGTAAAACGCGACTTTGCAGTTTAATAGTTAATACAAAATATATAGTCACAAAAAATTAATTGTCCCACTAGCATTGTATAGGTACCCATATTATATGAGAATAAGAGAAAAGTACAAATTCGTTGGATGCAAATGGCGGATTGTCGTTCGGCGTGGTGATCTCACTAAGAAACAAGTTTAAATACTTGTTTGCTCAGATCAAAGAAATAGGCAGATAGAGCGCTCAGAACACGCGAGTGGTTCCACCAAAGTTAATACAAAATCAAAATCGAATCACTGTACCAAGCTACGCGTCGTACCAAGCTGCGTGTCGTTGTTTTTGTTTGCCAAAATATGCCGTCACGTGTCTTTAACCATTGTAAAAGTTGTTCTCAAAAACAAAGAAAACATTATGGAATGTAATTCGATTTGATTTTGTATTAACTTTGGTGGAACCACTCGCGTGTTCTGAGCGTTCCATCTGCCTATTTCTTTGATCTGAGCTTGTTTGATACAAAACTTATTTTGTCAAGATATTATTATTATTTTTTGATTTACATCTTATTTTTTAAACACTAGGAATATCTTCCTTTATCGTGGGTGGGACAAACATAGAAACTTACATACACAAACACCCAGTCCCTTAACAACTAATTGCAGATCAATTAATATTTTTGCAGTGCAGGATCGAACCCACGACCCAGTAAAAATGCCCCATTTTTTTTTAATTTTAAAGAAAAAGCCAACTAAAATTTCAACCCCAAACTACCCTACATCAGATGATATTCATCCCCTTAATAACAAAACCGCGCGGCATTCTTTCATAATTTCAACCCCTTCACAAAAATTAATTAATACAAGATTAAGAGTAATAAGCCTTCTGATTTATAAGGGTCTGTGGCCAAATGATACCCAACCTTTTTAGGGGTCCGTGTTTAAAACCGGAAATAGAAAACCCCTTTTGTTGTACCTTATTATGCACAGGTATTTCAATGTCTGCAATTATTTCATACTGTGTAGGCATGGACCTAAAAGAAAAGGCGGACGGAACTTCACTAAGAAACGATTGAAGCACCAAAATGGCGACGGCCTTTATATGTGTGAGTTTGTATAGGGATGCCAGATGAAGGAAAAAATTACCCATTTTTAAACAATATTTAATTAAGATCTCCATTGAACTTAAGTTTTTTTTTTTTTTTGTGACGGATACCTATTTTTAAAATAAAGGTAAAATAATTTAAGCATATTGGTTATTAAAATATTTACAACTCGTTTAATGTTAATAAAGTATTGCAATCCCTTTTGGTGATTCAAATTTTGTAGACTTGTCTTTTACTATCGACACATCTAGAAATCCCTTCTAATTTACTTAAGTGGTTAAAACGAATGTTTAAGTATCTTTCGGCTATAAATATTTAGTTAAAGCTATTTTATATTTAAATAATTCAACTTAAAATATACCTTAATTAAACTATTTAAATATAATAATTATTACTAAATTAAAATAAAACTAAACTATTAAAGAGCATCGAAAAATTCATCCTCAACGCTGTCAGCTGGTAAAGCTATTTTATGTTCCATTCCTACACGTCTACATTCCTATTCCATGTCTACACTCCCTTATCTATCTATCTATCTATCTAATCTAATATCTTTAAACGAGCAATTCTTGTATATTTATTTATATGTAATCAGGATCTCGGAAACGGCTTCAAGCATTTTCATGAAAGTTACAGATTAGGGGTTTTTCGGCTCAAGGAATCGATGTATCAAAGTCCCAGGTTCGAGAAAAGCTCGGATCCCGAGATATAGACATTTTAAAAACCGAGCGAAGCTCGGTCAACCAGATATTTATTTTTATACAATCATTTTTCCATGCATCATTTGCCGTGGGGAAATCTGTAAAAATATAGAAGAATACAATAACGATAAATAGTAACATAAAATATAAATCTCCCAATTTTAAAATAATTTGAACCATGAAATAGTTGCAACACTGATTGATTTCAAGATGTTTATTAAATTTATTGACGTAAAATCGAGAAATAAGCTTCAAATTGACATGCTTAACTATGAAAAGTGATCCCCTGGCTTTTTTAATTGAACTACTATGGTTTAGACAACTTTTTGCAACACATGACCGCATACTTTGATTTTTATTAGACAAAATAACGCCGAATAATACGCGAGCGTCGTTCGAAGCGTAATGGCCGACGGCTGACTTACTATGGTGTGAATGTGTGTGTGCTGGCGTGTGTGGACAAGCGCACTGACTTACTATGGGTGCTTCACTTGTTTCTGAGTGAAGTTCCGTCCGCCTTTTTTTTTAGGTCCATGCTGTGTAGGTACCTATAAATTAAATATTATTATTTATATTTATTTGGCATGTTGTGTAGCCTAAACGGCTTGATGAGTTATTATAGTTCCTGAGGTGTTTTGAGATTCGTCTGTGATACTTGGTAAATGAAATTTCATAAATCCAAAATGGCGGATTTCGAGCGCTATTTTGTGGGTTGTCGATTCTTTTTTTCTCCTCTACCAACAAGTCTAGTCAAAACAAAAAAAAAGTCATTTTCGAAAACGTTTGCTTCAGAATAAAAAGGACTTAATAATTAAGGAAGGTATTGGGTAACTATTCGTTTATGTAAAACTAACATTAGCTAGGGACAATCTAGTGGATCCCTTCAACCTTTGATGATGATGATACGATAAAGAAAAACATTCTACGTCCTTTGACTTCTTAATTTAAAATAGATGACGTTTTCAACTTTACCTATAACTAAGAGGTTTATTTTGAACAGTGGCGAGCAGTGGCGGGTTGTGGAGGAGGGCTGGCACATTGGCAATGGGAGACTTACAAGTTGTAGAACCCCAACCAGGGGAATTACTTTGAGTAATTTATTTCTTGCAATTTTTTTTATATACCTTAGTTGTATTTCTTTTTTTAAAGTATAAATAGAAAAGAGATGGAAAACATTTGAGGAAACGAAGACACGTAGAAAATTACAAGTGCATTGCACACATAGATTATTGTACAAGTGATAAAATGAATGTAATGTAGTGTATTTACAGCTTAAAAGAGTATGAGGATAAGAAAAATTGATTCTCAACAAATTCTTAAAAAAAGAGTGCTATGTTTTATTTTAGCAAAACATGCTTAAACTATCTACTCTTATTATATTTAGGTACACCATTGTATACCATGTTTAAAGCAAATAAATGATTGGTTTGATTTGATTTCAAGAAGGTATATAAAGCTGTCATAAGTCCGCTCCAAAAAAGTACAACACTTTGATCAAACAAACATAAAATCCTGTATCAGCATTCTAACAATCTTTGATCACATTTAAGCGAAAAAGAAAGAAAGAAAAATAACAGGAAAAGCAAAGCCGATTCCGATTTTTAACTCGCTTTTTAATTGGCTTGCACACCGTCGGCGTTGCTAGCCAATCGGAACTTGCCGTAACTAGCAGGTAAGGCATAAACTTGGCTTGGAAAACTGATGGCGAATCTTAATTGAAAAGGGCAAATGTTTATGCGTTTTTGCTTTTGAATAAATGCAAGTGGCGGCGTTAGACCAAATGAGATCAGAAGCGATTTTATGTCTTTTTCCGTTTCTGCGACGGAAATGAGGGAAACTGGTACTTTGCGTTAATTTGAACACTATGTGCGCTTTTTCATGTTTTCGTACAATAAACGCAGTAAATACATCAAGCTATAAAATACAGAAATCTTTTGATAAGACCTGGTATCGTTCGTTGGCAACAACAGTTTTTGGAAGCTTCATTCAGCTTCCAGTTACAATGCAATCAATGTCAAAGTCATATACCTATTTATTTGCAGAGTATAATTTGCAGAATGCCGTTGTAATGGCAATGCTGCCAGCAATTCTGGGCACTGATCCTGTTAAAGGTAAGCGTCCACAGGTTGGCATCTTCCGTATCGGACGCATCGCATCAAACGGATTTATGTATCGGCAGCGATCGGACTTGAGACGCGAGTATCAGCAATCGGATTGCAGATGCCCTTCATCGCGTCAACTGATCGGCATTCCGTATGAGGTCGGTACGCATCGCATGTAGGCATTGCCGATTATTATCTGTCCGTACGATGCGGATGAGTGGACGCAGTAAAGTTGTATGAGTTTTAATACAAGGCAAACTAAAATCCGTTACGTACGATACGTCCGGACCTGTGGACGCTTACCATAACGGCGATGTGCACGATTTTTTGGCGCCTTTTTTATCTTTTCATGTTTTTATTAATAGATTTTATATAAAAGTATTTCATTCTATTTTAATCACGCTACTATTACTGACATACATTTAAATAGACTAATCTGACAAATTATACTTTACTAGCACTACGCCCGCGACTTCGTCCGCGTGATTTTCGAACTTTACCTTTGTGATTTTCTTATCCCGGCCACCCTTTTTAATGGTAGCCATACACCATACTGCCTATTTGTCAATTCGGCATAAAACTGTCAATTTGCTCAAATAGAATTGAACGTGTATGGGGGTGGAATGCCAATTTGATGGCATGACATGCCAATTTTGATAGGTCATCAAATCGTTTTTGACACAACGTCAAATCGGCAGCAGTGATGCCATCTTAGCAACTTCATAGATAGTTAGCTAATTTTATAAAGGTGCTAGAAAAAAAGCTAAAAAGTGTAACTTGTGGCTAAACTTTTTAGCTACTTTTCTACAGGGACGGTTAGGCCACGTTCACACGGCGATTATTTTCCCGTATACCGTAGGTACACGAGATTTTATCGAATAGAGTTGACCAGTTTTAGGATAACTTTGCACGGTACACGGTAAAATATTATATTTCTCAAACACGGGATTTTCCCGTATGAACGCCGTTTAAACTATTTTTAAGTTTTCATTTGTGAACCGTTATTACTGCTCTATTCGATAAAATCTTGTATACAGTATACGGGAAAATAATCGCCATGTGAACGTGGCCTTACCAGGAAAACTGAGGCTTTTCGCACATGGATCGCATGTACACTCGTAAAAAAAAGAGTTATTCATTTTATTTTAAACCAAAATACGATTGAAAACTTGAGAGGCGTCAAGGGACCACGAAAGCAAGTTAAAAAAAGGTTCATGCTATTTTCGACCTTATTGACAACGATGCAAACACCGGATTTTAATGAAGAAGCAATGTTAACGAATGAGAATGTGAGAAAAACAAACTAAATTTTTAATGTCGATAAGGTCGAAAATCGCTTGCACCACTTTTTTTAACTTGCTATCCTTAAGCAAGTATTTTCCGACCTTCAAGCGATTTTCGACCTTATTGACAATGATGCAAACACCGGATTTTAATGAAGGAGCAATGTTAACGAATAAGAATGTGAGAAAAACAAACTAAATTTTTAATGTCGATAAGGTCGAAAATCGCTTGCACCACTTTTTTAATCTAATTCGATAGTCTCATGATGAAATGAAAAGGTGCTAGAAATTGTAGCTGTCGTCACCGAATAATAGCCAGATCTAGTTGCTGAGTTGGCATCACTGGTGCAGATTTGAAGTTGTGACAAATCTATCGTATCGATAGGCAGGATGGTGTATGGTGTATATGGACGAACTGCCGATTTGAAACAATTGCAAGCGTTAAATCTATCGTATCGATAGGCAGGATGGTGTATGCCTACTATAAGGGATACTGTTGGAAAAACGAAATTAATAGGAATTCAACAAAAATTTTATCAACCCGCAATATTCCGTCTTAGGTAAAACACCTAGGTCCTAAAAATAATCCCAATTTAAATTTTAGACTCCTAACTATCAACACCAATACAAACTTTAAGGGATCGAATTTCGTATCATCCTCTCTTAGTGAGAACCTGTATGTATTCTAAATAGAACCCCCCTGCAATGTTGAGTTCTCTTAATACAAACACCAAAGACAACCCCTAAGGGGTCGAATTTTTTAAAATTCCGTCTTTGTGAGAACCTAGGTCCTAAAACAACCCCCATGCTGAAACTCCTAGCATTTGTAGCAACAAAGTTTCATACAAACTGTCAACCCCATAAACAACCCCTTAGGGGTAGAATTTCAGAAAATAGTGCCTTGGTGTGCATTTACGTCATAAAAGAACAACCTTGCAAAATTGAATACTCCTAACATTTGTAGAAACGAAGTCACACAAAATATCAACCCCTTGGGGTCTAATTCCACAAAACACCCGCAAATACGTCCAAAAATTAATCTCTTTGCAAAATTTGAGTCTCCAAACTATCAACCTCGAAACAGCCCCTTAGGGGTCGAATTTCGCAAAACCGTCTTAGTGAACATTTAGGTCCTAAAAAGAAGCCCTTGCAATATTCTCGACGCCTAGCACTTTGTAGTAACAAATTTTCATAAAAACTATCAAACATAAAAACAAACCCCTTTGGGGTCGAATTTCGCAAAATCTCGCCATGCTGTGTATCTAAGTCTTATAAAAGAACCTGGTGCAAAATTTGAGGATCCTCGCACTTGTAGTAACAGAGTTTCATACAAACTGTCAAACCCAAAAACAACCTCTTAGGGATCGAATATCTCAAAATTTCCACCATGGTGAGCATTTACATCTTAAAAAGTACCACCATGCAAGATTTGAGACGCCCAGCACTTGTACAAAAAAAGTTTCATACAATCTATCAACCTCAAAAACAAACCCCTCAGGGGTCGGATTTCGCAAAATCCCGTCATAGTGAGCATCTGCGTTGTAAAAAGACGCTCCATGCAAAATTTGGAATTCCTAGCACCTTTATTAGCGAACTTTCATACAAACTATCAACCCCAAAAACAACCCCTTAGGGGCCGAATTTCGCAAAATCCGTTCTTAGTGCTCACCTACGTGGTATAAGGAGGGTTTATGCCAAATTTCAAGTTTCTAGGCCCAGTGGTTTGGGCTGTGCGTTGTCAGATCAGTCAGTCAGTTTTGAATTTTATATATATAGATAGAAGATTGTTGAAACTTCAAATTCATTTTGTAATAAATTTCTCAAGTATAGATAACGTCTTGAAGACTTTGTATTATGATTAATTAAAACGATAATTTAATTGGGCTCTAACTTCTACGATATTGAATGATTAAAGTTTCCAAAAAGGATTGGCGGCTTTTCAAAGCTGTATAGATACTTTAAACTAACTCAAATCTGATGAAATAAAATTCTATTATACAACGTGTTACATTAATAAAAAAAAATGATTTTTCATACAAAATGAGAAATTGATTGAGCCCATCAGTATGAAAAATCTTTTTTTTTCCGAAAGTTTTAGAACAAACATTGTTCAGTAATATGGGCTGAGTTACCCTTCGAGAGGTTTTGCGCTTTTAACGTTACACGTTGTATAATTACTACCTTTTTATTATTGTGGTAAAATCATTTAATGAGTCGGAACCCAGGACTGTTAGACTCTTTCTAAAATCTAGGTGTCTTTCAAAAGTTCCTTTACGTTTCAAGGTCACGGTTTCCTGATAAGATGCGCATCAACAGGCTTTGGTCTTCAAAGGGGGGCCCCGTCAGATTCCTGGGAGTTCTTAAGGCACGTGTAGTCCATGATTGGACGGCAAGTCGCCCATTACTCGCCAGCCGCATACCCGCGCCTGCGGTGGCCGGATATCGCCTCGCAACATTGCTGTAGGTGTCTCCAGAGTCGGCTAGGTGGTGTGGTGGAGACTGTCCTCTCCTTCACGCGTCCAGCTTCTTCCTTTGCTAGCATGACTGTTTCGCTGAAGGAGGTGACTGCTTCCTATTTTGTCTCGCTCCGTAGCAAGGTGTAAGGCAAAACAGAATATACGGGACCACAGTATAAAATAAAGGTAAGGTATCCCACTCACTTTTTATTTAATTTTAATTAGAACAGTGTCTTTGTTCAGCGGTAGAAAAGGTGCCATTTTACTTAGCCGCTTAGATACCGACAGAAGTGTCCGACTTTCATTATTTTATATTATTTTTTTCTTTCTAAAACTTTGTAAAGGGCATAAGGTTAAACGTAGTTTAAGAAAGGAATTAAGAATTTAATAATCGTGTCTATTTTTAAGGCTGTTTTTGAAAGGTCACACAGATAGAATTTTCTAGTTATTTTCACATGGCTAGGCTGGTCTGTTGATGCGTAACTATTTTCCTTTTTTTTTTAACGTCTTTGCCCCAAAGTACGTCGGTTTTTTTTCCTGCGTCGTTTTTAAAAAGGTTGTAAAAAAAAAACTTCCCGTATCGTGAGTGCGTTTACAAACATAGAAACTCACATACACAAACATCCAAACCCGGAACAACTATGTACTTGTAGGTCGTACAAACATTTGTTCCGCGCGGGAATCGAACCCACGGCACGCTGCGCAGCAGTCCAATCGCTCAGCCATTGTGCTAACTGTGCCGTCATGACACTAAGGTTTATTTTTTGTGAATGTTTTCTTTCCGTTCTACCTGTTCATTTTTAGTTTTTTTATTTATAAACACTTTTTTATACTAGATGAGGCCAGTGTTTCGTACCTGACTACTCTGAGAAGAAACAAACTCAGAGGTCACAGTCTCTTTTGAAGTCCAGACAATTGTGCGATAATAAAGTTATAATTATGAGTACAATGCAGGTTTCTGAGGTGGTCTTCTGAAGAAAGAACTCACATTTGAGTAGACCTGTCCGTGTCCAGCCAGTGAAGTCACGTGTCAGTTATCGTGTAGCTCAACTCATAACACAAAGAGCTCAACTATTTGTGTAAGTATTGTGAATTAATTTGTGTGTAGTGACCCGTAGGGATATAAATGTATAACTCAAAGGTGACTGACTGACATAGTGATCTATCAACGCACCGTCCAAACCACTGGACGGATCGGGCTGAAATTTGGCATGCAGGTAGATGTTATGACGTAGGCATCCGCTAAGAAAGGATTTTGATCAATTTGACCCTTAGGGAGATAAAATAGGGAATGAAAGTTTGTATGAAACTTTGTCAATTTTGTAAAAAAAAAAACTTGAGAGGTGTCAAGGGACACCCGGATGGAACGAAGTTATTGTATCACTCAACAAAAATAATCGTCGCGACTCCACTCCACTCCACTCCGCTCCGCTCCGCTCCACTCCACTACACTCTTTGAGCTCTAGCACCCTTTCGCAACGCGCGATTAGGAACTTCGTTCCAAAAAGTGTCGTGACAACTTTTCGTAAGAATTTTTTCCATCTAGCCCCCTTTCACAACGCGCGATAAGGAACTTCGTTCCAATATATTTTTAAGACATCCATGCGAACGGAGTCGCGGGCACAACTAGTTTAGTTTTATAATTTATGTCCTCGCCACAATTGGAATACAGGGTGTTTAACGAGGTCGGTATTCCCTTTATTTAGTTGAAACTTAACGCTGATTCACAACACAGTGCACGCTGTGTAGTCCCCTGTCATTGCAATGTTTCCGTCACTGGCTTCAAAGCTGAAATGTGTGAGGCATGTAATTTCAGTGGAATCCATACCCTTCAAACTAGAACACAACAAGTGCTGTTGTGTTCTATGTATGATAGATATATAGTACTTTGTGATGTTGAAGCATATGCGATATAATTTGAAGAATATTTGGAGGGTGAACATTATTAAAACCTCTTTCTCTTTCATGTGGGCAGCGAGTAAAGGGCAACTCGCTGCCCGATCTTGGACCATGCTCGCGTCGACGGCGCGTTGTGTCCCACGCGCGCCTCAAAGAGCGTCAGCATAATGACGGGACCCCCTCTCAGAGGGCCAAATCCTGCTGGGGTCGCGGGACTTATTCAATCACCGTAACCCGGGAACATTTAACAGGCTACTGAAGGACACCGTGGATTTTAGTCTCGCCCTGCCCGGGGTGGGAGGACTCATTTGATGATTTTACCACGCTAAAAAAAAGGAGGTATCGATATGACATATTTCTTCTTAAAAAAAATGTTATAAACAAAATTTCTTCCCGTATTGTGACCAAGAAAAACCACCACCCAGACCCAGAAAAACTACTTGTAGTTCATACAAATATTTGTTCAGTGCGGGGATCGAACCCACGTAGTGTTTACTACAGCCGGTGCCGTCAAATATATCGGTCTAACGTTTATCGGTCTAAAAATCTTTTTTTATAACAATAAAGATCACTACACTAGAATTTGATCCTTTTTAGCGAAACTATCGGTTAGTGGAAAGAAAGATACAGTGTGTAGTTTTTTTTTTTCAAAGTCATCTGGTTCAATTCCTGGCTAGGAATATTGATATTTCAAAATTCCAATGATACAGTTTTTATTATCATCAAAATCGGCCTTGAGACTCCTTTCAATGTTTTTTTGTTATTCCTTATAATTATGTAGTTTCGAACTTAGCTATCCACACCTCTTTGAAAATTCACCATGTATAAGAAGTTGTAAACAAATTCTTTAAGAATTGGGCCATCAATTCAAAAACAGTGAGATTAACGCAGTCACATAAACTAGCAACTCTTCAGTTTGATAATATTAGTAAAATTACATATAGAGAGACTCGTAATCATCATCAGCCTCTAAATGTTCCCACTGCTGGAACACAGGCTTCCTCTCAGTGAGAGGGAGTGGGCCATAATCCACACGGGTCCAGTGTAGGTAGATGTCACATGTCTTTGAATTTTTGGTTCTAGGATATAATATTAATAGTATTCCACAACTATCACACAACGCCATCTGGTCCAAAGCTAAGCAGAGCTTGTGTTATGGGTACTAGACAACTGATAAACATACTTATATATTTCTAAATACATACGAGTACATATTACATGCCGGTTTCCTCACGATGTTTTCCTTCGCCGTTTTGAGAGCAGTGGTGATGAAATAAATTACACAAAGTAATGCGACTGGCTGGGTTTGAACCCACGACGTACAATTCGTAAGCCGAGGCCGATACCACTGGATACCGCCGATATACTCGTCGTATATCTTTTTTTTAACATGGTAAAATCATCAAATGAGTCCTCCCACCCCGGGCAGGGCGGGAGGGACTGTCAGACTTTTACTGACTAAAATCCACGGTGTCCTTCAATAGCCCTTTATGTTCCGGGGTCACGGTAAGGAAATAATCCCACGACCATACTCGTATATTAAAGAGAGACCATCTCAAACAATTCCATTTGCCATAATAATGGCCCATATTCCTGGATATCTGAGCAAAACGAGGCCAAACTTTGTCCCCGTTAAACCAGTTCCACCTCAAAAGCCTTAATGCAGGTCCTTAACAAAAATAACTACCATAGTAAAAGATAGGATAATATAAGGTGTTAGTAGGCCTATATACCTCGTGAGTATGCACATCAAAGTTTTCGAATGTACGAGCAGAACGTAAACTTGATCTCTTTTTGAGTGGTCCAAGGTATAAGATGAGATATACCTTTTTTTTTCAACTCTATTACTAATGCGACAACTGCTGTCAACGACCATATAATACTAGACTCCGCATGCACGATCTTTAGTCCTCCAACCCCGGGCAGGGCGGGAGGGACTGTCAGACTTCTACTGACTAAAATCCACGGTGTCCTTCAATAGCCTGTTATGTTCCGGGGTCACGGTAAGGGCGACCCCGGCAGGCTTATGCATGCATGCACGATCTAAGGCATTATTCTGTCAACTCGCTGAGGTACTACGTAAGCGAGGGGGACGGGGTACTGCGTTGTGATTGGCTAACTCAAGGTCTGTTCTGTCTCAACGTACGTTTACGGCTCACAGGATTGGTCGAAATGAGACGAATATAAGACTTTTTTGCCTAATGTGTTGACAGACATCGGTCGCCTGTTATTTCGAGTCTAGTATTATAATATCGTCGTTGACTGCTGTAGATCATTAAGATCCAGCATCCTGTTCCTTCTCGTCTTTCCTCAGCAACGGCAGGGGGCACTTGGAAATGCCGAAGGCGAGTAATGGGTCACTCGCTGTTCGACCATGGACAATGCCCGGGTCGACGGCGCGTCGTGTTCCACGCGCGCCTCAAAGAGTGTCAGCATGATGACGGGGGCCCCCCCTTTAGAAAGCCTTTCAGTCAGGGTGGCGGGACTTATCAAATTACCCTGGAACGTAAAGTGCTATTGAAGGACTCCGATTTCGTTGTCTTTCTGTAATGATACATTCGCAAGAAGTGAATCAAAATAAATAAAATTGATAAAACTTGGTTGTGAAAAAGATGATGCAAATGAAATAATTGTATATTTGTTTTTTGAGATCGTAGTTTCTGTTATAACATCTCATAGTATGTTTTAAAAATACTGCTAAATAAAAGTGCTTACAATCCAGATTGTTATCTCAACTAAAACAGCTGATCTTTTCTAACTTCAATCCCTGGTATTACCTGCAAAATACTGAAAGGGGCAAGCACCAAAACTTACTGTACCCAATTTTAAACTCTATTGCCTTTACAACTACTCTCTCCTCTTAACCAAAACCCGACCTTCTATCTTTTACGTCAAGATGGGAATTCCTTTGGCAGAATAGAGATAGTTACTGGCAATGGGCGTAATATATCGGATTGTAAAAGCCTGAAGATTCGTGAAAGTTTCAGCCGCTAGGGAATGAGCGCTGGCTTACTGATAGCCGCTGTGTTCGCTTTGTCATAGTTTTATGCTGCCCTAGTACTTTTGGTGGCATTAACTGTGATTTGTTTTATACAAACTTATTTTATGACAGTTCTTTGACTCCTTAAATTATAGAAAAAGTTGATTTTACTCCGCATCAAAGTTCTAGAGCCATTATTTTTGTAAAATACCAACATCTTTTTGCATTATAATATTTATACATAAACTTATGAAAATAAATAATTTTTATATGTGTATGTATGAGTATTAATATTAATATTTTGTATGTATTCGTATCTTATAGGTTAGGTTAGATAAGGTTAGCATCCACTTATTGACGGTTTTTAATTCTCCTCTCACACACTATAGTCTATAATATTTCTCATTCATTTCTCCTTTCGCGGGTCTGCCGGCAGTAGAAATAAGCAGTACCCTATTACTGCGTTCTATGTTTTAATTATCCTGTGTTGTATTTTGTGTATAGTAAAATAAAGAAATAAATAATAAATGAATCATATTAGGGATTGACAAAGAACACGGACTAAACCCACACTCATTATTGTTCGACTTGTAATAACTAAAATTCACATTGATTCTTCAATTTCCCTTTGCTTTCCAAGGTCACGGTTACCTGATAAGGCAGTTCCGCGACCCTGGCAGACTCTGGCCCTCTAAAGCCCTGTCAGGTTGCTAACAACTCTTTACAACACGACGTGCCTTCGACCCGGGCATAGCCCATCGTCGGACGGCGAGCCACCGTCAAGTAACACAGGCGTGAAGTTACAAAAATCAGGTTCATTTAATAGTAATCATGTAGATTATCCATCATCATTCACTAAAACAATTAACGAAATTATAATATTAAACTCAATTTGAATAAGTAGCAACGAATTAACAAATTAAAGTGAGTACCAGTGACAGCGAACGAATGGAAAATTAATTGACTGAACGAATAAATGAATGAACTGTTGAACGATTCGGGATTAAATGAAATATGGGACGTCTGCGGGTCGTAATTTGTTTTCTGCGATGGTGGATTTAAATGGAATTTTGTTTTATTCTTTATTTGTTTGCGGGATTATCTTGTTCATTTGTTTGTTTTTGAAATAATAATGTGAATGGATACAGGATTAATATTGTCAGTTGTTGGTTTTTGCTTGATTAAATTCTTTTTGGATACAGGGGATATTTTAAACCAATTTTTTAACATATCTGCAGTACCCTTAGCACGAATTTTTACTCTTTTACTTTCCAGTATTTACAGCATTTCTTGTATGAAAAAATGGAACAGCGCCTCTGGTGTGCGAAGAAGAAACTATTGTTTCCTTGAAAATTGACAATTTGAAGTTGTCAAAGTTCCAGTTTACTTTACGTCTCAAATACTGAAAATTCGTGCTAAGGGTACTGTTGAGTCGTTTTATTGCTGTGAAGGTAACCTTGAGATTGGCTACTAGTCTTTTCGCATTGCAGCTCATAACAACTAATCATTATTTTGCTTTTTCACAAATATCTAATCTACCAACAAAAATCCTGATAATATTGAAATCAAAATGTTTGTGTGCCCTTGCCTTTTTTAGGATGTCATCAAATGATTCCTCCCTCTCAGGTTGAAAAGTACAAATACACTAAAATACACGTTGTTCCTTCAATAGCCCTTTCCGTTCCTGGGTCACCGTTACCTGCTTTGACAGACCCGCGAGCGGCAAGCGTTTGGCCCTCTTTACGTCCATAAGTAGTCATCATCAGCCGAAAGACGGCGTCCACTGCTGAACATAGGCCTCCCCCTTAGACCGCCACGCCGACCGACAATTCGCCACTTGCATCCATCGGCTGCCCGCGACCCTCACGATGTCGTCGGTCCACTTAGTGGGAGGTGTGCCTATACGCTGCGTCTTCTTAGTAGATTCACGTACCTACAGAAAAACAGAAGACGTATGATTCGAGTATCAAAACATACATAAATGTTGCACTATTATTAATGCATGACACTTCACTTCTTGACGTCACAATGACGTGTCATGTGTCACGCCGTCACGTCACTGTGACGTCAAGAAGTGTAGTGTCGTTAACGGTAAACATCACTATAATAGCACGCGCGGGACGAGGGTCGGTCACACTAGCTCTTTGGGGACTAACTTATAATGGGTTTTAAACTGGATTCCAGTAGTTTGGGATTAATATTTTAGAATGCTGTTATAGAGGGCTAGTGTTAGGTTCATAATAATATATATTTATCGTTTAGTAAGTCCAGTAAAAAGAGCAGTGGTGGCCTAGTGATATCAGTCCCGACTTAAGAGTTTAAGGTCGTGGGTTCAAACACCGCCAGGCGCATTACTTTGTGTAATTTATTTCATCACCACTGCTCTCAAAACGGCAAAGGAAAACATCGTGAGGAAACCGACATGTCCTAGAACCAAAAATGTGTACCAATGTCGAAAACATGTGACATCCACCAATCCGCACTGGGCCCGATGGATGGCCTGGTGGATTATGGCCCACTAACTTTCATATAGAGGACGCCTGCGTCCCAGCAATGGGAGCATTATAGGCTGATGATGATGATGATCCGATGAAGTCCAATACAGCACGTGATTTTTGTTCTTTTTGTGAATATTTGCTTACTCACGACCAAACAAAAATTAGCTAAAAACTTCGTCGTAAAATGATCAAATTACTCCTTCCGTCCTCGGTGGACCACAAGGGACTGTCAGACATGTAGTAACTAAAATCCAGTGATCCTTGAATAGGCCTTTACATTCCAGGTGACGGTTTTAGCACCTGGCTGGTTACGCCACCACAGGATTATCGATTATCATGTCATACCCAATACGATGACCAGAGAACATGCCACTCAAATCAAAAGTAAAAAGGTAAATAAAAGAGAATGTTTCATAGAAATATTTCCATGTAGGTGCTTTCCTCATACTCTCCCAACAAAAATAATCAATACTCAATACTTTCTTTGCATT
The DNA here is from genome assembly GCA_036375495.1 of Agrotis segetum. Taxonomy (NCBI): domain Eukaryota; kingdom Metazoa; phylum Arthropoda; class Insecta; order Lepidoptera; family Noctuidae; genus Agrotis; species Agrotis segetum. The sequence continues at coordinate 683,047 of JAQSVV010000128.1, forward strand.
CCACTTGTGTTCTTAGGTGGTAAAAACTTATAATTAAATCATAACATGGACCCTGTCGGGCACAGTAATTAAGTGAGTTTTGGAGAGAGGAAGCTTCTGTACATATAGAATCAAAATATCTGGTTGACCGAGCTTCTCTAAGTGTTTTTGGCCCTCATCGGTCATGGCGATAAAATGGCGCTTCTTAAAAGGCGGTTTTTAAAATGTCCTCGATTCCTTGACCCGAAAAGCACCTAATGTGTAACTTTCATGAAAATCCTTGGAGCCGTTTCCGAGATCCTGATTATTTATACAAGAATTGCTCGTTTAAAGATATTAGATATTGCCAATAATTTTAATAAATTCCATTCAAAAAGTATTCTTTCTTTGTAGGTCTAGTATACAATATCGAACAAAATCAGACAAACTTCGCAAAAGAAAACATCTTTTTAACAATACAAAACATTTTTCCACATCCACCGCAATTGCACAAAACTCTTCCGTATATTTTCACTCAAGTTGTCTTGTCTACAAAGTTGAGCATTGGAACATTGAGCATTCGCCTAGTTTGCAACTGAGGCTCAATTCTCAATGCTCAGGGGTATTGTCAGGTTTTGTGGTTACTCAACTGTTGTTGGTACTGGCTGATAAGACGTGGGCTTAGCCAACGTATTTGATGTGGACTGGTAAAGTTATTTGGAGGTGTTCAAGTTTAATATAAACCAATACTTAATAGTTTGCTTCTAGGTAAGCATGACTGTCGACAACGTCAACACTTAACTATCAGGCGAGTTGGTGGTCAAACGCTAACCTATTGTTAAATTAAAAGTAAAATTAAAAATCAGAGTTTGTGGTCGTCGTTGTTTTTATAGTCTAGCTTCTAGCGACTTTATTCGGTAGTGCACACTAGTGAAAAACTATATAAAAGGAGAGAGCGATTTCAAAAATTACCCACCTCTTAATCTATAAATCTCTCTCTTAAACTATAAATATTTTACATCTACCTACTACAATAGATAGGAGGTCGCATTATTTTGTATTGAAAATAAGTAATAGAATTCCGACTGACCACGTTTTGACATCATTAATTCATTATTGACCACAACAAAAACCGCCATTTAGCGGCCAGCCTCATCAAAAAGATAACTTTGTTGTTATTTTTACATATTTTACTGGCATCACAACGAAACTGCAAAAACTTGAAGCGATAGTACCACAATGTATTTTGTCGTTGCGATGTGGTTGCGTTGCGGTAAATCAGAATGAACCCTTAATATTTACTGTAAAACGATACCCCTTGTTAACACTAATGATGTAAGAAATTAACCGTCTATAAAACAGTGATACTGCCTTCACAAAACAGACAAAGCCAGGACCCATAATTAGTGTATCAATAAAACTGCGACTCATTACGTTTAAATACTATTGAAAGCTGTTAATGACTCTCATCAATCATACGCACAATGACCGGGAAATGTCCGTAATCCCCGGTCAAACTGGTGATTTACAATGTTTAGAATAATTGGCGAAATTAATATTCGGGTTAGCCATTTTGTTCTATAGAAAGATGCTTTGTAAAACTTTGATGGCGCCTGCAAAGGGGGCAAAGTTTTGTAATTATACAACTAGTTAGGCTCCAGTTATTTTGTTCCTTATAAAGGTTTTCATTTTATGTTTTGGAACGTTGACTTTTAGAGATCCGTAACATTTTTTTTTTCAGATCGAAAAAAAGAAAATTTGATTGTTTATTTTTGTATCAAAAAAAGGTCGATTCCTGATTACCTGGCCTTAAGTTAAAAGCAATTGTCCATCTATCAGTACAGTAAATGATATTTTATTGTTAACTTATTTAATTATTTTTTTAAAATTATTATTTGCTATTGTCATTATTTTTCTTCATCAAAATATTTTTGTACGATTTAATCCAACTATAGAATAATATTATTATAATTTTTCATGTACATATTACTAGTAAGTTTTATTTATAGTTTGTACAAAGTCTACATATAGTTTGTAAATAACTATAGAACCTTTTACAGCAAAATGCATAATTATACTTAGTCGAATTTAATTTAGCTGATTTTTCGGAATAAAACATATCTAACAAAATCATCCTAGTTCCTATAATAATATTATCATGTATCAGCTCAAGTATTACCTATTAGTTAAAAATCAAAAATAAAACCTACTTTATAACACTTTAACCAATATTCATTTGAAATAGAGCAATTTGTCCAACAACTAAAATATTTTTTGAACGATATAACATTAATATTGATAGAACGTTCTAAATAAACATTTCACCTTTTACCAGACCCTTGGGTCCCGCCTGAAGTTTGCAGACATAGACTAAAATGTATCGTAGAGGAGAAAGTCCTTTGAAGGTTATAAAGAAATAGCTATGTTTGATAATTCGTCCTCGTCAAAACAGACTTTGTGACACACAAAAGCGAAATATTTTTTGAAATTAGATAATTGATTTGGTTAGTTTTTACCTGCATTTATAGACTTTTGGCCCCCTACAAGAACAAGCCAGATATCTGACAGTTTTTTGAGGCGTTTGTAAAACACGACGCGCTACCGACCCAGCCATGTTTCTTAGTTGGACAGCGAATTACCTACTCGCCGTCTGCATACCTAGCTTGTAGCTTTTAGCCAATTGGCTGTTCACAAAATCATTCCATAATTGCCCAACTGAAGTGGGACTGGGCGGGACATGTCTGCCGCATGCCAGATAAACTGTGGGCCAAAATAACACAATACTGGTGCCCTGAGATAGTGAAGCGAGGCCGCGGCAGACCACGCAAGAGATGGCAGGACGAAATAGATAGATTCTGCCTGAATTGGAAGGAGGAGGCACAGTGTCGTGAAGGATGGAAGGAGTGGAGGGAGGCCTTTGCCCAGGAGTGGGACAGAGCAGGCTCGGAAAAAATAAATTGTCGCATCTGCGTATTTATTCTTTGTCAATGCAGAATTATTTTGTGATTTCCCAAAGTTACATACGTTTCACAATATTTATTGCGTACATACGACTTTTTATTGAATTTCCCTCCGCCTGTAAGTCATTTGCGTTCGAAGGGTACCACAGTAACACTGTTACGAAGTTTTTCGATACACTGATGTGATTTTCGTGAATTGTATTGGCTGATTTGAATTTTTTGTTTTTTGGACATAAGTGAATGGTTTTCTCATTGCCAGTCATAGTTATTTTCGTTGTTAAAAGGAAGGAATTTTATTAATTAGATGACAAACGGGGGTCATGTAACATTAAATTCAGGTTTGTATGCTTACAACCTTTGCCCGCAGTCGTCGTGGAGAAGGGAGGACGCTGTCCCTCGCGCGGCGCGCCGTTTTCTTTGCTAGCATGACGATCCGTATTACACATACAGTTATTTCCAATCTAGCCTCCATAACCCAGTAACTGGGTAAAACAACTTGATTTTCTTGGTAAGCGATTGTCAAACAATCGAGCTCCTGTATAACAATCACTGCAACTGAAAACCAGAATCAACAGTAGCACTCAGCATTCTGAGGCAATGAAGCTCAATGAAGTCTCGGTGAACGAATTTAACTTTGATAGACGGAAATAAATTCAAAAAGAATATTGAGGGAGTAGGAAGAAAAAAACAGTAACGGCTGTCAAAGATCTACAAATGACAGCCGGGATCAACGGCTTTACAAGCTCGATGGATGAAGCTATGATAAATTGTCACTCATTCAGAGACCAACTTCGGTAAGAGCGACTTGATTTTGAAAATCGAGCTATGCACTATTATTTGGCTTCAAGCTTCTCAATTTAATACCTAATTTCTTTGCGGGATAAAATCCGGAACAGGGATATTCGGCGAAGAACCAGAGTCACCGACATACCTCATATGCAAGTTGAAGTGGCAATGGGCAGGCCACATGGATTATTTTTGTTGAGTGTATTATACAGTAACTTCGTTCCACCGGGTGTCCCTTGACACCTCTCAAGTTTTTTTTTTTTTTTTAATTATGGTGCTATAAAAATGGCTACCTACCTTTCATTTTAAATGGCCAAAGAAGGCAATCGTCTCCGAAAGAAAAAGAAGATGCTTTTTAAACGTCGCAACGTTCATTCCGTCGCAGGAAAATGAATTTTTGTGCAAATGACTTCGACGTTTTCCAATAATGGTAGTCGAACGTTTTCTACATACTGACGTCGTTTGAAATGTTAAGTAAGTATTAGTGTTCCTTTTTTTTTAGCGTGGTACAATCATCAAATTAATGGTGACTGCCAGACTTGTACTGACTAAAATCCACGGTGTCCTTCAAAAGCCGTTCAGGAGTGTGGGAGGACTTCATTGATGATATACTTAATACCACGATAAAAAAAAATAAAAAATGGCTATGGTATAAAGTTAAGATTAGGAAAAAGCATTTAAATCTCGATTCAGCTGATTTCTGGAGAACAGATAGGCTTTGGAAATTATTAAATGGCTTTGGTTTGAGCGAAAAAGTATGTCAGAGTCATACTTATGAACTATAACTTTTTGAATTACGACTTTATTGAATCACCATTTCATATTGAAAATTGTGTTTTTTTTTTCATAATATATATATTGCAGTTAAAACTTATCGTCATAAAGTAAAATAACCCGTTTCAGTAATTCAGGATTCATAATCTGATAAGATTTATAAATACATTTTAAAGTAATACAGTACAAAAGTAGTAAAGTTAAACTTATACACAGCTTAAAAGTAAACATAGCATGTTAGCGGATTATTTGCAAATCATAAGTAAGTAAATATTTTCTGTGAACATAATTTTATTTTTAAAAAGTTGTGCAAAAATTAATAAACATACACATACAGTTTAGTAAAATTAATAATAAAATAATAAATCGTTTATATTAAAAGGTTACTTAATTATTTAGAATAATAATGTCTTAACAATTTCCTAATTAATTGATATAATTCAACTTCTAGATACTTAATTTTCTTTTTAACCTATTGTAATAACCATTGTAATTACAATTAACGACAATCAAATAAAATCTAAGACATAAAGCTAATATTTGGCATTCCTAAGTCTATCGAGTTTTAATACCTATATTCGGCAGTTATTTTTCCCAGATATACTAATTGTAGTATTCAGCATCTTTCCTTTCATATATTATTTGTGGTTTATTGAGGTCATAAGGTGTATTACAGGAAAATTTTCAGTTACATTTGTTCATAGAGGCATTCAATAACTTCATTTTTAGCCATTGATACGGGCACGCTAGTAACTAACTATGAGGTGAGGTTACGCTGCTAAAAGAAGTTACATAATCAACTTCGATCATTAAAAATAACATCCTCAAGCAATTTTGATCAGGTGGTGATCACAACTTTGGACTGGAGTAGATATACGTTGTCCGCTTGCCAAGGTCTAATGGTCACGATCCGCAGTATTGATGGGCTGATTTTTCTTTCCCTCTTCTTTCAGAATTTTGTGATTATCCTTTGCAAAAAGTAGATTTTCGTAGAAATTATACATAGGCTGAAAAAATAAAGGAAATTTAGTATGTGATTGATTTTCTGCAAAAAGTAAGTTTTTTTTTTCAATTCTTAACTTATTAACATTTTTGCTCATTGTTATTCATGATTATGATTCCCTGTCTGGGTAAAGGAATATACCCCTTTAGGGATGTACGTCGTAAAACTCTCAGAAGCAGTATGGCGTCTTGTTTTGTGTTTGAAAGGTTGATTAAAAAAAAGAAGTATAATGTAGAAGGGATGTAAATGAGAGATTACTTACTTTTTCTGGTACCTCTGGTATTAATTCCGGCATTTCTTTCTTGGAACACCAGCGCTTCTTAAATGCTATAATAACTAGTGCAACAATAGCTAGTGAAAACATAGCTAAAGATAACACTGATAAAATTATTATAACAGTCGTGTAATCATCTGAAACAATTTCATTTCATCATTATCATCATCAATTGTATCATCTAAAGTTTTAATCTAAATTGTAACCAATTTTGCGTTAGAACGAACTCAATGTTCCTCTAAAATAAAACATAATAATATAATAATCAGAGTAAAGAGAATAGTTCATATAAAGGGTGTTATTATTTACACTTTACAATTTATTTTAACCAGTATCACTGCCATCTGGTTTTTATCTTAGCAAATAGGAATGGTCCTATCAGTGTACCTTTAGGAACACCTACGCAGATATGTAACGATGTAAAGCGTATATATGTTTTATCTTTTTCTAAGTGCTTTATTCCAAAGCTTTATTCATAATGTGACAGTCCAAGAAATATACTTGATTTAATTTTAATTGTTTTTAATTTTTGGAATATATCAGCAGTATCGAAAGACTTACTTGGTTTTCTTAAGTCAGCTTTAACTTCACATCTGTTACCGTTTGAACAAACCAGGCTATCTGTAAAAATAAAAGTGCAATTCAGTATTGAAGCCCAAAAAACAATTCGGAGCAAACTAATATTTAACGCCATCGAAGCCATCACTGTTTTAGGGTGTAAGCATGGCGGATATGCCGTCATCGCAAATATGCCTAAATATCTGCCGGGGTTGGACTTTCTAGGCAGCCTTAGAACGGAAAGGGTATTTGAATGAACGAGGTGGATTTTTAGTGAGTCAGGGATTGAGTCAAAAAAAAAACAAAGTGTTAAATGTGAGCATGCTCAAAAACTATACAGTATCATAAATAACTTTGCACCTTGTAGTATCCGTGTTAGAGTACATTATTACCTTTCGGTTCTGGAACCGTTCACGGTCTAATCTTATTATTTTCAAGTAAATCTAATCTATTACTGCCAAGAATTAAAGAAATAAATATAAATTCCCTTACATGCACTCTCCAAGTTATTTGATTTCACTGCTCTTCCATCCAACATTAATTTCCTTACGGCAAGTCCTGTTTCGTTATATAAATGAACAAAAATGAAAACACGATCACTCTTTGTAAAACTTTTTATGACCGCTACAGGGTCATCAAGCTCGTCCCCATGCCAAGGTCTTCTGATTTCAACTTTTTCTATTGAGTCCTGATCTGAAAAATTAAAACTAGTTATTTATTTGCACAATTAGGTAGGTATTTCAATTTAGTTTTTTTTTTACATTAACTTAATTAATTAATCCACCACAAATAAGAACATTTATGGAGGAGAAAAAAGAGTTAAAAGAAAAAGAATTAAGTTAAAAATTAATAATAATTATTATTATTAATAATATTTTTTTTATATTTTTAAATGTTTTTTGTTTCTTTTTTATAAAAATATTTAAAAATGTAATTTATAAGTCTAAAAATAAATAAAGAGAATATTAATTAATGTTAATTATTATTAGAATTTTAGAAAAAATCTTAAATCGTTTCTAATAAAGAATTTCCTTAGCAACGTGTCAACTGGCTTCTACAATAACAATTTCAAAGTTGGAACAATGGTATTATGGATGTTTAGAAATTGAACTAATGACGTCACATCACCCCGTCGGATACTGTCGGCGTGTTTTCGGCTCTAACTTTCTATTATAGACAAAAAAATCATATCATTGAAAGAACCAATTAGCTATTTGAATAAATAAAATATTAGCCTGTCAGTTACATTCTTTATCATAATTTGCTTTCTTAAATACGTAATAAATAAAATTATAATTTCAAGTCATTACATTGAACTATCAAGGAAAAAAAATAGTTTAATAGGAAAATAATTATATGAACATAAAACTGGGTTACTATTATTTATTTGAAAGTAAATGTTCAATGTTCAAAACCCCTTAAAATTCAAATATTTCGAAAACTTTTGACTTTTGCCCACATATTGAGGATGAAAGTTGATCAATTTTGACCTCCTGACGGATATACATCGAATTACAAGCAACCTTTTATACAATATTGTCCAATTTAGGTCTGTAAAAACGTAAAGGGGAGGTACTAAAAGGAGGTAGCTTCTGTTATTAAATATTGTGTAAATGTTTTGTTCATTATTTTCAGTTGCTATAACTATATTTTTTATAACAATTGAGTTTTATATCCCAAAGTTATCAACAAAACTAAAATGGCTACAATTCACAGGGGGTTGGGTTCCGACCCACAATGTACACATTGTTTATATTAATTATATTTTATATATTTTCATTCTTGTTAACACTTGTCACGATTTACTTACAGCGTAAACCTTTATTTCTTCTGTAACTTAACATTACATGGCCGGCATTGACATCTGGTGGCAACTTGAAACTTATATTCATCTGTAATAGATCCCTTTCATAGTAACCAAATTTGAAAGGTTCACTTGTCGACAGAAGATTTGGTACTTCTGAAAAAAAAAAACAAATTAAATTCACGCCACGGTTTATTTGAATAATTATTGATCATTTTATTTTAGAATTGTCTTTGTTTTAATTGTTACTTTTCGTCAAAAACTTGCTACATCGTTCTCACATAATGTGACACCTTAAATGAATGATTTAACAAAGGTTCTGTAATTATTCTGGCGATCTAAAAAGAGTGTCCATGGAGTTTCTTTCACGTTCTTCTCCATAGAGATCTACTTCTTGGAACGGGCATCTACTGTACTTTCACAGTTTTTATGTCTTGTGACTGGGACTGTAGCACCATAACTTTTAATAACATTCCTTTGATTGTCTATGACAATTCAAAAGTGCGTGTAACTGGCCTACTTGAAATAAATGCTTTGTATTTGATTTTTGATTTTGATTCAAAGCATTTTTTAAGGTAGTTACAGGCAATTTAAATTGTCAAAAGACAAAAATTAAGAAAATAACATGAAATTATTATGGTGCTACAGTTCCAGTCACCAGACAAACTGAAAGTACTATATAGATGTCCATTCCAAAGCGTAGATATCTATGGAGAAGATTGAGCAAGAAACTCCATGGACACTCTTTTACAATCGCCAAAACGATTGCAGAATCTTTGTAACATCATTCATCTTGAGATGGTACAGACGCCAGCACATCAAGCTACCACAATCTGTCAGATTTCTTTAATACAATTTCAACCTTATCACATGAGTAGAAGGTTAAGGTTTGAATGGTAAAATCTGACAGATTCGGGTAGGTTGACCTGCTGGCGTCTGTACAATCGACAAAGTTGAATTATGACCCACCATAAGCTTATTTTCCTACAGACATTCAAATTCCATGGTGACGACTTTGATCTTTGTCAATTTGACGTATTCAAACGATTTATTGTCAAAATGGGTCATGATTCAATTTTGTCGATTGTACATTTTATACAACGTGGAACGCCAAAAGCGCAAAACCTCTCGTGGGGTAAATCAGCCCATGTTACTGAACAATTTTTGTTGTAAGACTTTTGGAAATTCCTCAAAATAATATTTATTTAGAAATAAAACTTACCATTTGCGCCATAAACATTATTGATTGTGAAAATAAAGAAAAACGGTAACACAACACGAATTCTCGAAGTCATATTTTTAATTCACCTTCACTTTATGGACAATGATATAGGTATTTATTTTAATAGAAATTTCACTTTCACAAATAGCCAGGAGTAGCCAACGAATATAATGTAGAAACGATTGTCACTTGTTTTTTAAAAACTTTTTGGTTAGAATTATTTTGAGGCTCCGTAGTACTAACTGGAAGGAGGATGCTCAGTATTGTCAATAGTGTAAGGAGCTGAGTAGATCAGAGCAGGATAGATAGAAAATTTTATAAGAAACAATAACTTTCCATCTCTTTTTACGAAAATGATAAAACATACGGAGAAATATTAAATTGGACAAGTTTATATGGAGTAAGAGTGCTGAACCTTATTCTTACTAAATGAAGTCGACTACTGACGACCGATATATAAATATAAATGTGATTGAATTAATAGTTATTCAAGCCCATTGTAATAATTTCCTGTTTTTATCCTGTCTCATTATTTTCCTGTAAAATGTAATGCTACAAATATTATAAATGCGAAAGTTTTTGAGGATGTATGTGTGTATGTAGGTATGTTTGTTACTCTTTCACGCAAAAACCACTGAACGGAATTGGCAAAAATTTAGTACACAGATAGTTTATAACCTGGATTAACACATGGGATAGTTTTTTATGCCAGATTTATTTTCCCGTGGGATATTTTTCGAGTTGTAGCGGTCGAAACCGCTGGCAACAGCTAGTATAGACATAAATAGAATTAAATTGTTTTTATCCTGTCTGTTCGTGTGACTACTTACATATTTATTCTAAACTATTTAATGAAATATGAGTATACCATTTAAGATTAGTACCGTAGCTAGATATTGAAAATTCTCAGATAGATTGATATAAAAATATTTCACTCGATTATGTTCGAGTCAAGCGGGCGAAAACTAAATGCAAAGCAAATTGAATTTTAGCCTGATTCAATAGATCCGCATTGGAAACATACGATTGTAAGCTTGCACAGCTAGAAAATACAGAAAAATAACCTAAAACTTTTTAAATTTGAATTGATGTAACCTTACATGCATTGTTCTTGTATACATAATAATTAGGCCAATATAATGACAGGCACTGTATTATGAACTCTTAAAACCAGGCTTGTTTCAGTGAGTGAACGAGATCGCGATACGCGACTTGTATAACTCTGTCTCTTTCACTCACTGGAACAAGCCAGTACCCTTTGCACGAATTTTCAGTATTTGAGACGTAAACTGGAACATTGACAATTTCAAGTTGACATTTTTCAAGGAAAAAATTAGTTCCGTCTTCGCGCACCAGAGGAGTTGTTCCATTTTTAGGGTTCCGTAGTCAACAAGCAACCCTTATAGTTTCGCCATGTCCGTCCGTCCGTCCGTCCGTCCGTCCGTCCGTCCGTCTGTCCGCAGTTTAGCTCAGAGACGCACAGTACTAGAGAGCTGTAATTTGGTGTAAATATACGGATTTGTTGTGGTATTTGGTAAAATAAAATCTCGTAAAACTATATTTTTTTTGGGTACCTCCAGTACTTACACGTAAAATGAGGATTTTTTTTTTCTCTCGTACCCCTTAGTGTGGGGTATCATTAAATAGGCCTTTAAAAAATAATGATAGTTTCCATTAACAATTTTTTGAAAAAAAAATTCGTTTGTGAAATATTAAGCTTTAAAGTGCTAAATTTTGCTCGATTCGAGTGTCCCCCCCCTCTACCAGCTAAACGGTTATGTTTAGGGGTGTGAAAAAATTCACAATAGTAGTATACAACGAAGTTTAAAAGAAAATTATCATGACTAAGTAGGCTTTACAACTTTACGTGTAATAGTCGACCAACTTATAAAATGTACTTGGTTATCATATTTTCTTAAACAAAATGTATCGGAGACAACTGCAAATGTAAGTTTGTCAACTTTATTTTTACAGCTTTTATAGGTATGTTTTTTGGGGATAGGTAGGTTTTTATCGTCGAATATTTTTAACTAAATTCAAAAAAAGAAGGAGGTTCTAAATTCGTTGTAATATTTTTTCTTATATGTATGTTCTCCGATTTCTCAAAGACTCCTGGACCGATTTTGAAAATTCTTCTTTTTAAAATTAAATTCAGTTGATCAGTTTCTGGTTAGTTCGCATAAGTATTTTGATGGGCAACTACGGAACCCTACACTGTGCGTGGCCCGACACGCACTTGGACGGTTTTTTTCATACTAGAAACGCTGTAAATACTGTAAAGTAAAAGAGTGAAAATTCGTGCTAAGGTTACTGGTTTTAAGACGTCATAATACGGCCGCAGGAGTCTGAACTTTAAAAGAACCAGTGACCTCTGAGTTTCTTTCAGCTGTTTCTTCTCAAAGTATACAGGTACGAAAAACCAGCCTAATATAAGACGCGTAAAATTGTTGTTAAAACCTAATTGTATAAATAAATGAATATCATTTCATTTCATAAAAACACTCCTAGTGTTTTGGTGGCCAAGTGGTAACAGCCCCGAATTCGTAAGTCGTGGTTTCGAACGCAGTCAGACTCGTTGCTTTGTGTACTTTATTTCATCACCACTGCTACCAAAGGGGTGAAGGAAAACATCGTAAGATCAGTCAAAAAGAATGTCCTACAAAAAAAAAAAGGTAGACTTGTGACATCTACCAATCAGCACTGATTGACAGAGGCCGTATCACAAGATTTCTATATTAAGTATATATTATTTACAGTGAATAGTCATGGTCCTTGACTGCTGGCCTTTTAGAGAGACTAAGAGTCACTCAACGAGCAATGGAAAGAGCAATGCTCAGAGTTTCTTTGCGGGATAAAATCCGGAACATGGATATTCGGCGAAGAACCAGAATCACTGACATAGCTCATAAAATTTGCAAGTTGAAGTGACAATGGGCAGGCCACATCGCTCGTAGAACTGACAACCGATGGGGAAGAAAAGTTCTCGAGTGGCGACCACGGACTGGAAAACGCAGCGTAGGCAGGCCCCACTAGGTGGACCGACGACATCGTGAGGTTCGCGGGCAGCCGATGAACATTTCCATGTTAGTATTTAAGGGCGCTATGACATACTGAAAGAACACAATTCCTGTCAATTTGACATCGTGATGCCCCCTGCATAAAAACAAAACACTAACGAAACAGCTATGCCTCGTATACCAGAAAGAAAAAAACATGAGCTTTTGCCACTTTTGTTTCGAATAAACAAAGTAAGATCCCGGTCTTCTAGCCACTACTTATTTTCATAAACGAATGGATAATATGATAAATATATACCTATCAAAATAAAATAAGGGCCACTCATTATATTTAAACCGCACATTGTGTCACACTGCGAATGAAAAAACACTTTTAAATTACAAACATAATATCCAGTTTGTAATTTTAAGTGTGCAGAAATAGAGATTATTCAATTCCATTCTATAATACGAGTAGAATTATCTTGTTATGACATCTTTCAAGTGTTGATTTTTTTCTAGTGACTAATTGGAATTCATAACTTTTTAATTATATTTTTGAAATTATTTAGAATTTATGATTTGGTGTTTAAAAACCGCGCAAAGAGAGCGATAATCTACTACGCAGATCATACAAACTCCATTGCGACCAGCCACAAGCTCCCCTATAATTGACAAGACAATTTCGAATCGATACCATGAAGATTAAAAATATTCGAGAAGATTCTTGGTTCCCCTACAGTTAACTGTGAGCGGATCTTGCAACTCGTTAAACATTTGCAAAGGAGAATATTTATTGAACTGTTTTGACTGGGCTTCAGTGCTTCTTATACTGGGTTACAGCTGGGTTATTTTTTTTTAATAAAGACAGATCTATCAGAGTGTAGAGAAGATCTAAACAACAGGGTTTGAAACAGAATGTTTCGGTGAGCTCTAAATTGTAATCTCTATCTCGCAAAACTTCCTAACGAAGTTACGTAACTGCTCAAAATTGCGTAAAAAATGTGGTTCAACCCCACATTATTCCATTCGCACAGCAAGTAGTACCTGAGTTCATCTTCGATCAATCGCGACTAACAATGCATAGATTCGTTTATGCTCAAATTACGATGCTACAATTGGTCACTCTATTTTTACCAAATTTCTATTGAAACGGTATAGAAAATGTTCGTTATTTAACAGAGTTTTACAATCCCTTTTACAATTCACCTTCAGTAAAATAACACAGGGTTTAAGAGAAAAAGAACATTATTTTTTCGATTTCATTATTTGATAATGAAACTGTTGACACATTCCTGTAATTTCTCACTTTTCATTCATTTTCGCTTATTTTTACGATTTGTTGGAATGCTAACTTATTTTTTTGTATGTTTTATTCTGAGTAGTATCTCATCATCATCAACATCATCACTAACCGGAGGACGTCCACTGCTGAACATAGGCCTCCCCCTTATACCACCACGCCGAACGACAATTCGCCACTAGCATCCATCGGCTGCCCTACGTCGGTCCACCTAGTGGGAGGCCTGCCTACGCTGCGTTTTCCGGTCCGTGGTCGCCACTCGAGAACTTTTCTTCCCCATCGGTTGTCAGTTCTACGAGCGCTGCCGCTGTGGCCTGCCCATTGCCACTTCATCTTGCAAATTTTATGAGCTATGTCGGTGACTCTGGTTCTTTGCCGAATATCCATATTCCGGATTTTATCCCGCAAAGAAACTCCGAGCATTGCCATTGTTCGTTGAGTGACTCTTAGTCTCTCTAAAAGGCCAGCAGTCAAGGACCACGTTTCGGAGCCATATATCATCACTGGCAACACACACTGGTCAAACACCCTTCTCTTGAGACACTGTGGGATTCTCGATGAGAAAATATCACGTAGCTTCCCAAACGCTGCCCATCCGAGTTGGATTCTTCGGGCGACCTCTTTCTCGAAGTTGGACCTACCTAACTGAACAATCTGTCCAAGGTAAGTATAATGGTCTACAACTTCGAGAGTATCGCTCCCAACAACAACCGGTAAGGGTGCCACATGGACATTCGACATGACTTTCGTCTTGTCCATGTTCATTTTAAGGCCGACCCGTTGGGAAACGATACTGAGGTCGCTGAGCATAGCATTGAGGTGCTCCAACGATTCTGCTATGATGACTAACATGTTTTTCACATTACCATGCTTAAAACGATAAAAATATTTCTACGTTGGTTCTGTCATTTTGTCTATTCTTCCGTCGACAAACCCCTTTCTACGGCGCCATGCTACGCCTGCTGAAGTCGAATGGACATGGTGGCGTTTCTATACAAACACTTCAACACTTCGATATACCTATAGGCTGGAAGTCATCAAACCTGCGTTCGAGACGGTTCATAATGACTCTTGAGAACAGCTTGTATACATGGCTCAGAAGTGAGATTGGCCTGTAGTTCTTCAACAAGGTGTTATCACCTTTTTTGAAGAAAAGAACAACCACACTCCTGTGCCATGCTTCTGGCGTAGAATCTTCGAGTATGACGGAATTAAATAACTTCTGGAGGACTAGAAGTACCGGTTTTCCACCCGCTCTCAGAAGTTTTGTTGTGATTCCGTCCTCACCCGGCGCCTTGTTATTCTTGAGCTGTTTAAGAGCCATTCTAATCTCGTACAGGCTGATGTCCGGGATATCCTCAGTGTAGTGTCGAGTCAGTTTAGCTCTTGAGTCTCATGATGTACCGACACTGGGTTGTCGTGTTGATGTATATAACTGTCCGTAAAACCTCTCAAGCTCCCTTAGTATCTCTAGTTTAGTCGAAATGATGCTGCCGTCGTTAATCTTCAGCTTTGTCATTTGGCTCTTCCCAATAGACGAATTCTTTGCGAACATTTTTGAGCCCCGGTTCCGCTCGATTGCCTCTTTGATCCGTGCCGCACTAAAGGAGCGCAGGTCACGTTGCATTTATTTAAAGATTCGTCTATTGAGTTTGCCATATTCCGACATATCAGCTGAAGATTGCAGCCTCATCTTGGTCCGGTCCTGCATCAACCGGATTTTTCCGTTCGAGAGCTTTTGAGGCTTATTGCGGCGCGGGGTCTTAAAGAACTTGGACCCCACAGCTTGGACAGTTTCCACCAACCCATTGTTAATCTCGTCCACAGTTTCGCATTCGGTTAGGCACTGGAAGCGATTGCGTAGTTCAAGTTGGAAGTCTTCGGGGTTCCTGAGTAGTATCTGTTTTTCGTAATATCAGGCAAAAGAGCCATGGCCGGTTGAGTGCTTGAGCTTCAATGCTGCTAAGACGTGAATTTTTCCGCAAAAAGGAGCCAATCCGACTCGGTTCTATCTTTCTTAGGTGTAACCGTAAAAATGACAGGCTATCTTGACCTTTTTGAGGTGCCGTTGACATCGACCCACTATATTAGTCCACTTATTGAGTTGTCTGCAAAAAAGTTAGGTACATGAAGTGGTACAGGTTTGCCAAATCCCAACTCGATGCAGTTGAGTCAATTTAATAGCACCCGGCATTGATCGAGGCCACGATCTGCGGGGCAAGACGGAATAGGAAGTAGTCACCTCGAATCCTTATGCAAAGCAGTCATGCTAGCGAAGTAGGAGGTGGAACACGTGAGGGAGAACAGCCGCGTGACCTACGACCCCGAGAAGCGATTTCTATTTGAGGGTAGGAGCATGCCTTGGTCACTGGACTGTCTTATCAGGTAACGGTGACCCTGGAACGTAAAGGGCTACTTAAGGATCACCATGGATATTAGTCAGTACTAGAGTCTGGTAATAAATCCCGTCCCGCTCGGGAGGACACATATTTGGGTGTAATTTATCTATAATAATATTATAGATATACATACTTATATATATAAGTATGTATATCTATAATATATATAATCTATAAGTATGTATATCAGTTGTCTAGTACCCATAACACAAGCTCTGCTTAGCTTGGGACTAGATGGCGTTGTATGATAGTTGTGGAATATTATTATTATTTCGTTTATTCATTTTTCATACATATAGTTTTACATTTTTAAATATTATTAAATACAAAAAAAAGTTAAAAACATTTAAAAATATAAAAAAATATTATTATATTTTGAAAATTTACCAAAAGAAAAAAAATACAATGCAGCTGCCAAAACGGAATACCGCAATTGACTGGATGCCGAACCTGATACAAGACTTCAACTCTTTTAGATAAAACGTAATAAAAATGCATTGATGAAAAAAAAACTTTTTGAAAAAAAGTACCGACTTCAAAAACGAATACAAAAAGTTTAAAACAAAACTTTTCTCTGGGTTAACCGCTACCTCAAAACGATCAGATCAATTTTTCACGGATTTTCGGGGCGCATGTTAGAGAGCCAAATCCTGCCGGGCGTCGCGGAATTGTCTTATCGGGTATCCATAGCCTCGGATCGCAATGGGTTATTGAAGGACACCGTAGATTTTAGTCAGTACAAGTTTGTATGTCCCTCCTGTCCTTCCCTGGGTGGAAGGGCTGATCTGATGATTTTACCACGTAATAAAAAGGCATACCACCAGGGGCATGACCGGTGGTATGGTGAGTCCCGCAGCGAGCTATATTATCCAAACGAACTGGAATGTTTGGGAAGTTAGCAAGTCTGAAATTACATATAATTACCAATTCAGAAAAAATTATTTAAATAGTTTTTTTTTTATTATTTACATTATTTTTTATTTACAATTATACCCACATTCGAATATAGTAGGAAAATTGATGTGTCTATGGATATTGTCTATGTGTTGTTGTCTATGGATATGCATGTGTGTGTGCGTGCCTGCACCACAACGCCGAGTCAGTAATAAACTAGCATCCAAACGCAATGGTCGGTGGTTTCATTCTGCACCTGTAGTAACGACAGCTCACTGGCGACGAGTACGGGATACCTACATAACCTAAAAATTATAAAAAGTTTGTGAAAAATGTCGATCATCGGAAATTTATCAAGTTTCGACCACGACACTCAAGAGTGGCCTATATTTAAAGGTCGATTACTACAGTTCATAAAGTTGAACAACGTTAAAGCCGAAAACAAAAATGCGTTATTACTGACGCATCTTTCGGACAACAGTTACCGCCTTGCACGGAACCTACTTCACCCCAAAGTTCTCGAGGAAGTAACGTTCGAGGAGCTAGTCGAGAAATTAAATCAGCACTTCACGCCGAAACGATGTGCTTTTGCTGACCGAGAGAAGTTTTACGAGGCAAAAAAATCTGATGGCGAGAGCGTCGAAGAGTGGGCGGCTCGTGTGAGGGGTTTAGCCGTTAACTGTGAGTTTGGTGAGGCACTGGAGATGCTGCTCCGAGACCGTTTCATACTCGGGCTTGCACCGTGTCGGGAACGGGACCGGCTGTTTGAAGAGGACGCCAGTAAACTCACTTTTGCTAAGGCATTGGAAGTAGCTCAACAGGCTGCGTACGCGCGATTGGCTCGATCCAGTGCTGGAGCAGTGGCAGACACCGCGGCAACATCCGTCAAGGCCACGCAGATCAAGGAGGAACCTGTGTACCGGCTGAGCGGGCAGCGTGGGCAGCGCGCACGTGGCGCGCCGGCCGAGGGCGCCCGCAGCTCAAACAACAGTTTCGAGGAGAATCGTCGGTGTACAGTGTGCGGTCTCAAAAACCACGACAAGGAAAAGTGTCGTTTTAAAAACTATCGGTGCCAAGTGTGTGGTGTGAAAGGCCACTTAAAGAAAGTATGTAATAGTGCAAAAAAAGGTGAATCACGTTTACATTGTTTGAACACGAACGAAATAAGTTCGGAACAAAGTGACTGCGAGGAATGTGAGCTATTTAACGTAAGGTATGTTAGTAACGCGCCTATATTAATGAGTGTATTAATTGATTCCGTAAGATTAGACATGGAGTTGGATTCCGGGTCGGGGGCTAGTGTAATTTCTGAAATACTTTATAATAAATATTTTTCCGACCGTAAGCTGATAAAATCTAACCTAAAAATGTGTCTTTATAATGGTCACAAAATGTCGCCCCTAGGATATTTTCAAGGTCAAATTACGTACAAGCAAAGTACCCATAACATTAGGATATTTGTATTACCAAACGGAGGCCCTCCATTACTAGGACGAGATTTTATGTCGAGGTTCAAAATATATTTTACTTCGGAAATAAATAACATCCATACTCAATCTGTAACCGAGTCCGACTCAAAAGAAGTGCAGCAGCTCTTATCTAGGTATTCCGACCTATTTACGGACGAACTAGGCAGGTTCAACAAATTTGAGGTGAAACTTGTTTTAAAAATAGGCGCCCAACCGAAATTGTTTAAGCCACGTTCGGTGCCTTTCGCCTTGAAGGACAAAGTGGAACAGGAAATAGACAGACTGATTGGTCTAGGTATATTACAACCAATAAAATTTCCAAAATACGGAACCCCCATTGTCCCAGTTCTAAAAGAAAACGGAAAGGTTAAGATAGCCGGCGATTATTCAATTACGTTAAATAGAGACTTAGAAATAGATAAATACCCAATGCCTAGGATCGAAGAGGTTTTTGCCAAGTTAGGTGGAGGAGAAAGTTACAGCAAATTAGACCTAAGTAACGCTTATAACCAATTTGTCCTGGACGAACCGTCGCAAGAGCTGACCGCGATAAGTACATCTAAAGGTTTCTTCAAATATACGCGGCTTGTTTACGGTTTAGCAAACGCACCAGCCATTTTTCAAAGAGCGATGGAATCGTTATTAATTGGTATAGAAGGTGTTAGCATTTGGTTGGATGACGTTTGTGTTACTGCACCAACTAGGCAATTACATTTTATCAGATTAAATGAAGTACTAAAAAGATTAAAAGAAGCGGGCTTAAAATTACATAAAGAAAAATGTTGTTTTCTGCAGGATAGTGTCACCTACCTAGGCTACATTATAGATAGACACGGATTACGAACTTGCTCTAAAAAAACGGAAGCCATCATAAAATCCTCGCGGCCTACTAATGTCACAGAAGTTAAGCGATTCATAGGCTTAATTAACTATTATCGTAATTTTATTCCGAATGCGTCAGCAAAGCTGCACCCACTGCATGAATTATTACGTAAAGGAGCAAAATGGGAGTGGGGCGAACATCACGAACGCGCATTCAATAGTGTAAAGGTCGAGCTATCATCAGAAAGGGTGCTGGCTCATTTTGACCCCGCAGCACAGTTAGTGTTAACAGTGGACGCGAGCCCAGCCGGCCTGGGAGCGGTACTTGCGCAGCGCGACAGTGAGCGCCCGCATCTCGAGCGACCGCTAGCGTTCGCGTCAAGGTCATTATCCACAAGTGAAAAAAACTACAGTCAGATTCAAAAGGAGGCTACAGCCATTATTTTTGCTGTCAAATATTTTCACCAATACCTGTATGGACGTCAGGAGCCGTTCGTCCTTAAGACCGACCATCGTCCTTTACTTTCGATATTCGGAAAGAAAACAGGTATCTCGGTTATGGCAGCATCAAGGTTACAGCGATATGCAATAATATTGTCTGCATACAACTATAATGTGCAATATGTTAAAAGTGAAAATAATGCCGCGGCGGACTATTTATCGCGCTCGCCACTGCCTGAATCTGACTGTAAATTGGAAGGACAAAATAATGATCTATCATTCCTTAATTTCCTTGATGCGAACGTAGCCCCGTTAAAGTTCAGTGATATAAAAACAGAAACCAGTAGGGACAAAATTTTGCAAACAGTTATTAAATACGTGCAAATCGGCTGGCCGCGTAAAATTAATTGTAAATTAATTATACCCTATTTTAACTGCAAAACAGATTTAGAGGTAGACAACGGTTGCATCTTTCGAGGTCACAGAGTGGTGATACCAGCGGTGTACCGAAATAGGTTGTTACAAGAATTACATTCCGGCCATTTCGGCGTGGTAAAAACAAAGAGTGCGGCTCGCAGTAGATTCTGGTGGCCATCGATAGATAAGGACATAGAGGAATGGGTCGGTGCGTGTAACACGTGTGCCGGCACGCGCGCCGCTCCGCCGCGAGCGCCCCCTGCGCCCTGGCCGCGCGACTCAGCTCCGTGGCGACGCTTGCACATTGATTACATGACGATAAATCAACAAGTATATTTAATTGTCGTAGATTCATATAGCAAATGGTTGGAATGTTTACATATGAGTTGCGGTACTTCAAGTCGGGCGCTTATAATGAAATTAAAGGAATTATTTTCTAGGTTCGGTATACCGGGTGCCATAGTTTCCGATAATGATGTAAAAATTAAGTCCAATGAGTTTAAACATTTTTGCGAAATGAATGGTATTCGTTATATAACGACCCCAATTTATCATCCTCCAAGTAACGGTCAGGCCGAAAATTCTGTAAAAACATGCAAGAAAATGATAAAATGCATTATTAGCGATAACAGTCAGCAAAATGTGATTAACGAGAAACTGTTAGGGTTTTTATTTGATTATCGCACCACACCACATTGTGCAACGGGCGAATGCCCAGCTAAACTTATGTTTGGCCGAAATATAAACTCTAGACTAGACCTATTACTGGAAGACAGTCATAACCATGAAACAAAAACTGATAATTTAAAAACAAATAGAATATTTTTTATCGGCGATAGGGTGTGGGTAAAATGGTTTACAGCTAAGAAAGAGATATGGGTCCTGGGTAAAATCATTAAAAGGTTAGGAAACCGTATGTTCGAAATACTCGTAACAGACTTTAATATAACCTGTCAAAGGCATATTGACCAAATGCGGAAATATACAGGTGCAACCGTTTCTGGGAGCGAGACGAACGGCGCTGACGTGAGCCCCACGCAGTCTCCATCGCCGCGCCCGCGCTCCCCGACTACGGCGGCGGATGCGCAGCCGGCACAATTATTACCATCTAATATAGAATCCGATGTCATAGAAGGCGAGGAAAATGAGATTGTGGAGGGGAATGAGTGGACTGAGGCTCAAAGCGAAGTCGACGGTAACGATATAAGTAATCCTGGGACTGATCAGGAAGTTGCTGAGGTTCATGGTGACCGTTCCCTTGAGCCCCAGTCTACAAGACCGTCTCGTAGTTGTAGACGTAAGATTAATTATAAGGTTTGAATTTGTATTTGGTTTTGCTCACCACGCATTTGAATTGCTGGTATTCATTGATTGATTGTAATGTCTTGATTTATAATTATTACTACGTGTTGTGTGCAACCGAGCAAGAATGTTTATTGTTGTAGCCATAAGCACCTAATTATAATATATTGTAATTTTGAAAATAGCGCTGGAGGAGTGATGTGTCTATGGATATTGTCTATGTGTTGTTGTCTATGGATATGCATGTGTGTGTGCGTGCCTGCACCACAACGCCGAGTCAGTAATAAACTAGCATCCAAACGCAATGGTCGGTGGTTTCATTCTGCACCTGTAGTAACGACAGCTCAAAAATTCAATCAAATTAATTCAAAATATTAGCTTGTATCAAGAAAGGTAGGTTATACTGTATTCTTGGCGACTGGGAAAATTACTGGCCACCACTCATGACCTGCGGAAAATTCGAGGTACTACATTTTTCACATGGAATTTGATGTCATGATAAAGACACTGGCGCCGCGTGTAAAGGTCATGAATGGTGGCGTGTATTTTAAATTTTAATAATTACGTGACTAATGTCAAAATGGTTGCGAGCGATACGTCCTCCCGCAGAAGGCGCCCCGCGCCGTCTAAATCAAAGAACAGACCGTTCTTGGTTTTATATTGAATTTTGTCATTGCATATTATAATTGTTTAATACTATTATTTTAGTTTTAAATGAGCTAATTATTTTTTTAATGCAAGCTAACATAGTAACCTTAGTTATTCAATACTTTTTGATTGAATATTCAGTAAATCTTGATAGATAAAAAATATAATTTCGGACGAAAAAATGTCAAATTCTTCCAGTTTTGAAGTATTATTTTTGGTTTATTTCTGAATGAAAAATAAAAAAGTGATTAATGCAGTCCAAATATAATCTTTCAGATGTGCCATGGACATTTTAAAATATTATTTTACTATTATACCTTCTATGTAATTCGGTACCAAAGTTTGACAAAAAGTAGAATTTTATGAAACATCCTTTGCAAAGACAAGGTTTTTACTTATGTATGTAAACAAATCTAAAAATGTGTTTAAAGCACTCCACGCAGAAAGAATCAAACTTTCTCGAGTATATGTACTTTTTTTATTTGTGGCAATGTCATACCCAGAATCAGGTTCCAAAAGTCGCACAAAAACCACGAACCGTGTGAAAGCACTCTTAAGCTTTTCTTGGCTCTGACACGCTTCCGCGTGTCTAGATCGGCAGGAGCTTTTAACGAACTACTTACGGGTGAAACCGATGGCATAAGCTAGTAGGTATTATTGCAAAGGAATTTAAATGGTTTATTTACTTACAATTGTTTTCCTTGTTTTGTGTTTTATTTTAATGTACTTTTGGGATTATCCGTTGGGACATAATTTTATAAAAGACTTATTTCCTTATGACTCAGAACCATAACTTGCTAATTGTAATGCTGTTGGTAACTCTCGAAATGGGTGGTTAATAAGTTTCATCACTTGTCTTTCATTTACGGAAGAAACTTAAGACGAGATAGCTAAGCAAAAAAAGGTAAAATCATCAAATGAGTCCGCACACCCCGGGCAGGGCGGGAGGGACTGTCAGACTCGTACTGACTAAAATCCACAGTGTCCTTCAATAGCCCTTTATGTTCCGGGGTCACGGTCACGGGAGTAAACATTACTCCACATTAGTTTTGAATTGATTTCGATGGGGTAGTTGATAGTCCAATCATATTGTCACCAATTTTTAGTAAGTGTCACTAACTAATCAAATCTCCGTAAGTGATATAGATTTTGAAACGCTCGAAATGTCGGCCGAAGCTACGGGGTTTGTGCTTAGATAATACCTCCTTCTTTTTTATCGTGGTAAAATCATTAAATTAGTGTTCTCCCTCCCAGGGCAGGGACGGAAGGGACTACTGATTAAAATCCATGGTGTCCCAATAGCCCTTTACGTTCAGAAGCCACACCTAACTGACAAGACAGCTTTGGCCCTCTTAGGGGCGCCCCGTCATATTATCTTAGGGGGGGCCCGACATATTATCTAAGGGGCGCCCCGTCATATTATCTAAGGGGCGCCGCGTCATATTCTCTAAGGGGCGCCCCGTCATATTTTCTAAGGGGGCCCCGTCATAGTTATTAATACTATAATCTTCAGACGTAATGTTTCCACTTGTGTTTTCGTTTCCTGCGCTCAGCCTCGCAAATTGGCGATGAGCTATTCAGAAATGAGGGTATTTTTCAACCCCTACCAATAGTTGGAGGGATCCTAGACGTATCTATTTAAAAAAGATTGTGACCTAAGAGATTGTTATGGTGATTTTCTGAGAATAGCAGTTCGGAAACATCCATCTTATAACGTTATCGTTAGAACTACCAACCCGTCTCGGCTCCATAAGTATAATAATAATAAGACCCTGGTAAAATCATCAAATGAGTCCTCCCACCCTGGGCATGGCGGAAGGGACTGTCAGACTTGTAAGCCCCTTCGTACACTAGGCGACGCAAGTCTCCGATACCTTACGACTTTGGTATCCAAGTCACTATAGCAATACAAGTCCATAGAGATTCGTACACAGGCACGCGTCAGTGGATACCAAAGTCGTAAGGTATCGGAGACTTGCGTCGCCTAGTGTACGAAGGGGCTTAGACTAAAATCCATCGCATCTTTCAGTAGCTCTTTATGTTCCTAGGTAAGGGTAATGAGATAAGTCCCGCGACCCCGGCAGGCTTCGGCCCTCTAGTGGCCTCGTCATCATGCTGACACTCTTTGAGGCGCGCGTGGAACTGGCGTCGTTGACCCAGACATGGTCCATGGTCGGACAGCGAGTCGCCCATTACTCGCCTCCCGCATGCCTGCGCGTCACCTTTGACCCAGATTCGATTTAAGAGCAAACCGAACTTCACTAAAAAACAGAAAAAGGCATTATTTGAATCCGAATATTACAATTATATTCGAATATTACATTCTACGGGTATTTAAAATATTTGTGCGAATATTCACGTTCATATTATTTTAAAAAAGACCCTTTCAAAATTGATATAGCAAACTTTTGCGCTCGGAAACAGAAATGATCGCGAAAGTTAGAATTTTGTAAGTATTGTATTTCAGTTCCATAATGACGGCTTTGAAAACAAGAAATAATTAATACCAGTAACATTAATATGAGAGAAAGTAACACTAGTGGATGTTAAGCCTTTTTCAAATAAATTGGAATCGTTTCTTTATTTTTTTAAACGTTGCTTTAAGTTACTAATTTCTCCCGTATTTTGGATGCGTTTACAAACATTTTAAACAGCCAGTCAACTATCTATCGATCAGAATAATATATTTTGTTCTGCTATTTGTTTGGCTATAATCCACCTCGCGGGCCCAGTTGGTAGATGTCACATGTCTTCGAATTTTTTGTTCTAGGACATGCCGGTTTTTTCACTATATTTTCCTTCACCGTTTTGAGAGCAGTGGTAATGAAATAAATTACACAAAGTGTTGCGCCTGGCGGGGTTCGAACTCGCGATCTACACTAGTCAGTCGGGAGCGATACCACTGGGCCACCGCACTGCTCTCCATTGCAAATAAATAAATATAATTTCGGGTATTAGCTTCGAAGAGACTAATCAAAACTTATATCAACGGATAACTCCCAAGTTAAACCAAATCCCCTGAAGTAATGGTGTTAATAAAAGGCAGAGATAGTTCATAAAAACAGGCGAATACGGGAGGCTTAGCACGCCGTCCTAACACGCAATATTGGTCTCATACATCACGGAGACCACGCAGCTTTGAACGAGGAGGGGTTCGAGTGTAAGCGGGGATCGGGGATTCTTGCTGATTGGTTATAGAGGTTTCTTTCTTAATAGTTTTAAAAACCTTGCCTCCTATTAGAAATTGATCCTGTATCGTGAGTTCATGTACAAATACGTACTTAAATTCATATACACAAACAGCTTGTATATTTTTCGTGCAGAAGTCGAACACTCAGTGACTGCGCCGAAAATAATTGATATTCTGCAATTGAGAGTATAATTTATTCTTAGAAATGTATGATTTTTTGGTATGACGTGAAACAATTTAGTTTTCAAATCGAAGAGTACTGAATTATTAACTGAATCATTTAAATATTTATGTAGCTCGGATTGTTGTAATTTTTCCATTTTGCTCATGTGCCAATTTGCGAGTTAGGCCTTTCAAGAATTTGCTATTTTGAAAATTAGGCTTTTTGGGCCTAAACCAAGTGAATTGTGTTGATCCGTCTTGATGATGGTATTTGTTTCGTTGTTTGTGTACTGTGTCGACCCATTTGCCATCACCAAAGCGAAAGATGAAAGAAAATGAACGATCCTTTTTTTAGCATGCCATGCAAACCGCGACGTCTTTAGCATTCATTATAAAGTGTGATAAACTTCGAATTGGACGACTCATTGAAAAGGGCAGCCGGCAGATACATAATTATGATGTGGAAATTTCTGGACACGGCTCAGTGGATTATCTACATTGGGAGAGGTCTTTTTTATAGTTTTTAGAGTAAAATCATCAAAATAAAATGGTTCTGGACGGGAAGAACTGTCATACTTGTACTGACTAAAATCCACAGTGTATACTTCAATAACACTTTACGTTTCAGGGTCGCGGTTACGCGATGAGATAGTCCCGCGACCCCAGCAGACTTTCGCCCACTAAGGGTAGCTCCGTCAGATTGCTGACAGATGCCCAGCACAGCAGTGGAAAACAGCGATTAATGGCTACCGTCACGAGGATGATGATGATAATAATAATTGGTAAACTTCGTGTCGCTATTCGCGCCATTGTTATTCTAGCCAAATCTTAGATTGGGCTAGAATATAACTATTTCTGTCATTTGCTTTTTACAAAGGGATTTTGGAACGAAGTTCCTTATCGCGCGTTGTGAAAGGGGGCTAGACGGAAAAATTTCTTACGAAAAGTTGTCACGACACTTTTTAACCGACTTCCAAAAGGAGGAGGTTCTCAATTCGGATGTTTGTATTTTTTTTTTGCAACGAAGTTCCTTATCGCGCGTTGCTAAAGGGTGCTAGAGCTCAAAGAGTGGAGTGGAGTGGAGTGGAGCGAAGCGGAGTTGAGCGGAAAGGAGTGGAGCGGAGCTGAGCGGAGCGGAGTGGTGCGGAGCGGAGTTGAGTGGAGCGGAGCGGAGTGGAGCGGAGCGGAGCTGAGCTGAGCGGAGCGGTGTGGAGCGGAGTGGAGTGGAGTGGAGCGGAGCGGAGCGGAGTGGAGTGGAGTGGAGTGGAGTGGAGTGGAGTGGAGTGGAGCGGAGCGGAGTGGAGTGGAGTCGCGACGATTATTTTTGTTGAGTGTTTACAGTAACTTCGTTCCATCCGGTTGTCCTTTGACACCTCTCAAGTTTTTTTTGTTGTATTTTTAAAAGTCTCGTTTACGGGATAGTTCGATGGCATTTTTACGCTTTTTGACACAGATTGCTACTTATCTTTCTATTATAGATAGGTCTTTGTAGTTAAATTTATAATGCATAGAATTGCATTTCATCAAGCAGCCAGCAGTGGCACCACACCCTTTCATACCTCTGAGCGCATTTAAATTATACGGAATAGTAAATACCAACTAGTTAGTTTTAACTGCTGCATTGTACGCTGTATTTAATAAAGCAACTGGCTTCCTTTACTAGTGGGATTAGAACTGGGTAACGGTAAAAAAAAAGTATACAATTAAATATAAATATTTATGAGATTTTTTTCCCATAAACCCTCAATGTTTTTGTTTACGGGGTACACGAGAAAAAAAGAATCATCTCCACTTTACATGTACAAACGCTAGTACATCAACTTACGTCAATCTATCAAACTTTAATAGAATATCTACCTTATCTTAATAGTGGGATACATCATAGTCGATTGGTAAAATTTGTCAGATTCGGGTACCTGATGGCGACTGTACAGGAGGTACCCAAAAAGATTTTACAAGATTTTAATTTACCACTTCGCCCCGGTAACTTACTGTATCATTATCAGCCTATAAATGTTCCCACTGTTGGGACACAGGCCTCCTCTCTGTGAGAGTGGGCCATAATCCACCACGCGGGCCTAGTGCGTGTATGTAGATGTCACATGTCTTCGAATTTTTGGTTGTTTCCTTACGATGTTTTCCTTCACCGTTTTGAGAGCAGGGGTGAAAAAAAAACTTTTTGAAAAAAAGGGAACCGACTTCAAAACCAGATATAACACAAAAAACTATAAAATAACTTTTCTTTCGGAAGTCGGTGGCTTTTTTTTTATTTCATTGACATTATGGCCACCGACTTCCGAAAGAAAAGTTATTTTATAGTTTTTTGTGTTATATGTGGTTTTGAAGTCGGTTCCCTTTTTTTCAAAAAGTTTTTTATTTTTACCTTTTTAGTTGAAATAATCAACAAAAATCTTCGTATAATCAGCGTTTTTGAAAATCTACAATCCTTTTAAGCAAAACGGATCTATGTGAGCAACTTCACGAGAAATCAATTATTGTTATATACGAAAACCTTCCTCAAAATCTAACAAACACTTTTCTGAAAACCGCATCAAAATCGGTTCATCCAAACGCGAGATAATCGCGGACAAGCATGCAATCATCTCTGCAAATCTATGATTCAAGAAAGTAAAAACGGGTCCACGCGGGCAATGTCACGGGATATCTATTAGTGTTACATACTAAAACCTTCCCCAGAATGTAATGAACACTTTCCTGAAAATCGCATCAAAATCGGTTCATCCAAACGCGAGATAATTGCGGACAAACATGCAATCATCTCTGAAAATCTATGATCCAAGTAAGCAAAAACGGGTCCACGCGGGCAACGTCACGGGATATCTATTAGTGTTATATACTAAAACCTTCTCCAGAATGTAAAGAACACTTTCCTGAAAACCGCATCAAAATCCGTTCAGCCAAACGCGAGATAATCGCGGACAAACATACATACATACATACATACATACATACAGGTCGAACTGAGAACCTACTTTTTTTTTTGAAGTCGGTTAAAAATAAATTACACAAAGTGATGCGCCTGGCGGGGTTCGATCCCACGACCTACAACTCGTAAGTCGAGACCGATACCACTGCTCGTCGTAATCTGTATACTTTTACCACATTACAATATGTAGTATCAAGCAAATCTGGGCTAAGCTTCGGACTGACGGACAGACTTGGCGAAACCCTAGTACCGCAGTCAACGAGGAACCATTTATAAATAACTCTTATTTACATGTACATTGCGCGTTCATTTCAGATCCTTAAGGTATTCAAAACTGGGCATGCGGACGGCGAGTAATGATTAACTCACCGTCCGATCATGAACTATGCGCGGGTCGACGGCGCATCTTGTTCTAAAAGCTCTTAGCAATCGGAACCCCTTAGAGGGCCAAACCCTGCTGGTGTCGCGAAACTGTCTCATTAGCTATGCGTGGGCCTGGAACGTAAGAGGCTATTGAAAGATCACCGTGGATTTTAGTAAGTACGAGACTGGCAGTTTTTGCCATCCCGCCCTGGGCTCAAGGATTTTGATGATTTCATGATTTAAAAGTATTCAAAACTGAAGTTTGCAATTTTAAAATGTCCTACACTCAGATCCAAGAAAGAGGCAGATACAACGCTCAGAACACGTGAGTGAGTCCACCAAAGTTAATACAAAATCAAAATCGAATACAAAGTCGCGACAGTACCAAGCTACGCGTCATACCAAGTTGCGCGTCGTTATTGTTTTTTGCCAAAATATGCCGTCTCGTGTCTTTGACTATTGTAAAAGTTGTTCTCAAAAACAAAGAAAACATTATGGAATGTAATTCGATTTGATTTTGTATTAACTTTGGTGGACACACTCGCGTGTTCTGAGCGTTCTATCTGCCTATTTCTTTGATCTCTGGTCCTACAGTACTTGAGGTTACCATTTCAACCCATCGCACCGTATTTGTGACTGTTCAAAACATAATACAAGAACTATAATTCGTCCATCGTCCACAACGTTCCTTTATGCTAATACGACGAGGGAACGTGACGGACATACTGACGAGGTTAAACACATGTATTCCGAGTTTTTCAGAAACATCCTGTAGTTATTTATTTGTATAAATAATGACTGTATTATTAGGTTTCAAACTTTAGATCAGGGCCCCAAGTCTGCTAATTTAGTAATCACTCAATTGAATATCAATTGGATCTCAGTAGCAGTTTTAACTACGTTTGGTATTCTGCTACTAATTTAAGACCAATGGTTTTCCAGAGACATTCCATTGAACTGCTATCAGAATATTTACTAGTCTGCTCTTCAATCGTGTTACAATTGTAAATATGATTGTGTACTTTATCGGTATTTTACTCTCTAATGGCAATACTTATAACTGTTCAACTGAGAGGCAATTACAATTACACTACGATTCCATTACGTCTCTATTGAGCTTATACAAGTTTTTTCAGAATACCAAATTTGTTCTAATCGTAATGGAGTCGTGATTGAGTCTCAATTGAATATCAATAGCATGTGAGTTGAATAAAATTAGCAGACTTGATGTCCTGATCTACCAACCCGCACTGGGCCCGCGTGGTGGATTATTATCCCACTCCCTCTCAGAGAGAGTGGGCCTGTGTCCCAGCAGTGGCAACATTATAGGCTAATGATGAAGTTTGTTCGTTTGCTTTTACGCCTAAACGATTGATCAGATCATCTTGAAATTTTGCATATACTCGTACCTACCTACCTACCTATATACCTACCTACCTCTACAAAAAATTTAAATCAATACGAGCGAATCCGTGGGCAAAAGTTAGTTTTAAAGGGATATAAGTCACGAGAATTAATTCGAAACTTATAAAACAAACCTGGAAAGTGGAAATACAACAAGAATATCTTATGTCAAACGTGTTCAGTTACAACTTCAGTAAAGTTTGTCAAATTTGACTGAGACTGATACAATCCGGTTTGGCGTCACGTTCTATTGTACCTACTTTATTGTTACTTTAACATTGTTAATGAGTTTCGTTAAGTATTTGTTTTTATTTAAATGTTCGTTAGGAAATATCGATAGGTACCTGTTTTTCTTTGAATATGAGGATTAAAAAAAATTTTTTTGTGATAACAGTAAGTTATTCTTTACTTTTTATTCTGGAAAGTAAAAGTTTTCCCTTATACCTTTTTATTTATGATATACTAGATGAATTCTCGGTATTTTTAATTTTACTTACATTTATGAACCAGGAGCTCTAAGAAAATCGAGATTTTCCTCTTTTTTTGTCGGTTTGATACATTAACCCTCAACAATTTCGATAGATAAGGCTGGCCATACGGTTTCAAGCTATGATTGAATAGTAAATTACAGTCCTAGCACACACAACTTTTTAGTTTTTACACCAAGTAACAAAAAAAATACACACGTACACGGAAACGTATGCACGTGTACTGCTTCAGGAGCAGTCAGTACCGACTGCCAGAGCAGTTAGCAGCGGCAGCTTCAAGTAGTTGAATTTTATTATTGGCTATACTGCTCAAGTTGTATTTCTCCTGTATCGTGGGTGAGTTTACAAACATAGAAACTCACATATTATACAAACATCCAGACCGCTACAACTACTGACAGATAATAAAAAAAAGTTGTTCAGTGAGGGAATCGAACCGATCGATGCGTAGCAGTTAATCGCTCAGCCACTACGTCGTCTTGTAAAATAAGGGTGCTCCTACATCTATCGACACGGAATCGGATTTTTCCGTCGCCCTTTCTCTTTCTGCCGCTTAGAACTGCCATTTGCTAGACAGAGATAGAAAGCATAATGCGATCGCACGCGGCGGAATCCGCGACGCGGCCGCGTGCTATCGCATTGTCTCGGTCTAGCAAATGGCAGTTCTAAGCGACAAAAAGAGAAAGGGCGACGGAATAATCCGATTCCGCGTCGATAGATGTGGGAGCACCCTTACGGTGTTTTTTATTTGTACAATTTTTATCATAACCTATGGCCATAATATCATGTCAATTCTATTCAAAATCGTTCCAGAAGCTTTTATTGAAATATTTTTTACTATGGACACTTTTTACTTCCTACATCGTTCTCACATAACGTACCAGGTATCTCAAGTTGAATGATGTAACAAAGGTTCTGTTATATAAATTTGGCGATTGAAATTAAGTGTCTCTGTCCATGGAAAGCGCTAAATATAAGATTGTTTAAAATAAAATTACACAAATGGCTGTCTGTTAAGGCGCTGTACCCAAGCTCTATGTAGCAAAGGTAGTCGCGGGGGTGAAGCAGCTGCGCGCGGGGGCAAATTGTAAGCAAAATTTTAAGAAATTTTGCAGTTTAAACTTAATATTAAAAAAGTTACAGGTCTGCAAAAAAAATAGATATGTCTTTAGTATATGAAATTTCCTCTGTTAAAGTTACAAAAAATGTAATGGTTACCGCCGAAAAGATGGAGAATTTTGAGACGAAAATTTTATTTTCATGGTCATATTGACCATTTTTTTTCGTAGTTCTAGACCACTTTTGTAAATTGTTTTTGCTAAAGTCTTTACTTTATACATTTGACTATACACTGTATTTTTTTCTGGCTTGTGGCATGTACAGATACGGCTAACTTTGCGACGTAAAACTAGTCGTTTACAGAGTGTTCGCTATGGGCAGCGCCTTAAAGGTTTTATAGTGTCAAGGAGTTCCTAGAGCATAAAATCGGATGATGAAAGTTGTTTAAATTACTGTATTTGCATGCTTGGGTATATACCTAAAAAGCAAAACTTACTGTTTTGTTTTTTTTTTATTGTAGGTTCTAAAACTGTTTCCACCATCTTGTATACCATGTTTTATGCAAATAAATGGATTTGATTTGATTTGGATTTTCTTGCCCGTTCTTCTCCATAGAGATCTACGCTTCGGAAT
Organism: Agrotis segetum; assembly: GCA_036375495.1. Classification (NCBI taxonomy): domain Eukaryota; kingdom Metazoa; phylum Arthropoda; class Insecta; order Lepidoptera; family Noctuidae; genus Agrotis; species Agrotis segetum. The sequence goes on from JAQSVV010000128.1 coordinate 715,323, forward strand.
GGGCATCTACATTACTTACAGTTTTATGTCTTGTGACTGGGACTGTAGCACCATAACTAGTTTTAAACTATTTTATTTTAATATTATTATTGTCTTTTGACAATTCAAAAGTGCCTGTAACTGGCCGCTACTTGAAATACATGATTTAATATTTTCAAACGAAATGATTTTAACTTTTTTAGCACTCTCCAGCGTAATGGCCAAAACAAAATCTCTTTATTTTCTTTTACCTTACAAATTCGGATGAAAAGATAAAAGAAAATAAAGCAATATCATTAGGAGATAATTATGTAGATAATAAAAAGGAATTGGTAATGATTGCAAATGGTCCGAATAGCAGACGGCTGCTGTCCCTAATATTTTATGTTTATCTTTTTGCTACTAAATTGGGTAAAATAACCGTGAAAATTATACTTTTGATCCTGTCGTTTTTTTTATGCGGAGTTGGGCATAGTAGATTTATTTTAATGTTAAATCTTTCACATTTGTGATGTTTTTCTTTTCGAACTACGGTAACTAGCGATCAACCAAAGATAAGTAGCGCTATAAAATCTCGAATTGATATAGTACAGTCACGAGCAATAACATGTAAACACTTAACAAAATTCAAACGCAATTTACTCGTAAAATACTGGTTTCCACTTTGTTGCACAATTATGACCTATTTAGACCGTAATAGAATGGTTTCTAAAATAGAATTCTAAGGAAAAGGCAAAAGTTAAATAAATATGTTAGCAGAACATCGCTTCTGAATACTGCTTAGTGTATACATATTAGACTATTGCTCATGACTGTACCTATAAGCTTTTAATTAATTTGTACAATGGCCTGTTGGTCTAGTGGTTAGTGACCCTGACTGCTATACCGGAGGTTGTGGGTTCGATTCCCACCCAGGACAAATGTTTGAGTGATGAGCACGATCATTTGTTCTGTGTCTGGGTGTAATTTATCTATAAATGTATGTATTTAGAAATATATAAGTATGTTTATCAGTTGTCTAGTACCCATAACACAAGCTCTGCTTAGCTTGGGACTAGATGGCGTTGTGTGATAGTTGTGGAATATTATTATTATTATTAATTTACACTTACAAAAGCCAGCCAATCAACCTAAGTACTTTAATCTGACAAACTTTAATACTTAGATTTACAACTATATCAAGATAGTGGAAGGTTCGATTGATATTTGACAGATGTGGGTAGGTTGTCTTGCTGAAGTCGATGACTGTAGTAAGGTACAGACGCCAGCAGGTGAACCTACCCGAATCTTTCAAATATTACCAATCGAACATTGACCTTCCACTATTGTGATAAGGTTTAAAAACGTTTACAGAAAACGGATTGAGGTAGCTTAATGTGCTGGTATCTCTACATCGGTGGACTTAGTGCCACAAGGCATTCTTTCACAGTCCACCTTTGGGTGTAAGAAAACAGCCTGTATTGTACAAAAAAATAATAATACAATAATGCTAATTAAAAACTTGTAACCAAAATACAAAACACTATGTATCTATCTATCTAATCTAATATCTTTAAACGAGCAATTCTTGTATATTTATATATAATCAGGATCTCGGAAACGGCTCCAAGGATTTTCATGAAAGTTACAGATTAGGGGTTTTTCGGCTCAAAGAATCGATTTATCCAGGTCCCAAGTTCGAGAAAAGCTCGGTTCCCAAGATATAGACATTTTAGCTCGGTCATCCAGATATCTGGATAATGGATAAACACGTACACAAAATTAATTTTGATGGCATAATTATAACGTTACAACAAAGGTCTGTTAAACACAGAAGCCGACATCACAAAACGCTTTACCCGTTCAGAAACATGACGTATTCAAATAATCTTAATTCACCAAACTACAGACTGCATTCACTAAAATCCCAAAGACGACAGAGCGAGAAAAAAACACACAATCTCTCCCTTTCTCGCCCTGAAACGAATACCTTTTCAGTATGATTTCAGTAGCGTCGCGAACTCGTACCCGTGCGGACTTATCGCGCTCCCGCCCAAAAATAATAAAAAAATAATAATAGAACACGTGCATTCGAATTTCAAATTCAAAAGTGACGTTTCAACTTTTTAAAGATCGAAGTATCGTGCAAAGGTGTTAAAGTTTACGGTCTGGAAAGTTTGTAAAAAGTTTAGTTGTTTGAAAAAATAATTGTGGTGACTTTGCCGTTGATGCCAGATTATTAAGATCAAAATAACCTGTGAATATTTTGGTCGAGGACGCTGTTTGCTGGGAGACAGTTCAACTGTTCGTGATATATGGATCTTGGTTATTGTGTGAGTAGATTATTATAACTAGGTTATTTTAATATGAAACTTTTTGCGAGTGGAAAAATTTTGATGCCTACTTTTTTATGTAGGTGGGTAGTAAAATACTTTTGAGACAGTGACAAATTGAGAATTAGTTAGTAAGAATTTTTCTTTGAAAGTTCCTAATCTACCCGTATTAGCCAACTAGGTGGTAATTTATGTGAAAAGTTGGAAACTTGTAATCAGTTGTCGAGAAATAAAATAATTATTTTGATTACCTATGCTGGCATTACTTTTAAATTACAACTTTTTGGATTCTTTTCGATACGCTACTGTAGTGTGTAGTAATGATATACTTAATTTAATTTTTTGGACATAATAATTGGTTCTTATTAACAGTTAAAAAATGTCATCTTATTAGGTATATTTTTTTTTTAATTCTTACGTGCAGTGATAAGATTAAATTAATTGTATTTGAGAAGCCTAATGATTATGTAATTGAGCCAATAAACGTTATTATGTATTAATCGTTTTAACAAGCTATTCTAAATTTTAAACAAAAATATGAATAAATCATAGACACAAGTTTATTAGTAATAATAAGAATAAGGAGGCCATAATATAATATTATTTAATTAAGGAGTAGAACATGACTTACAAACTTGATGATGATGATCAATTAGAACATTTCAAAAAATAAATGTAAGAACATTTTAAGAGACGAACAGTCAAGCTTCTTTATGAATGTAATTGAATTATCTCACGAGCATGATATTGAGTTATTTTGCACTAACACGAGCAAAGCAAGAAAATTTTACCCATTTTTTTTTGCGAATTAAGCACTGGCTGGTGGTACTCAAACTCAGATGAAGCAATGTAATATTTAAATAAAAAAAAAGAAACCATAACTTCAACTTTTAGGCATTAGTTATTCGTCAATTGTTATATGTATATTTGGGGAGGCTTATTTCAATAGATATTTTTGCTACCAATTTTTCTGTTATTAGTTTGTAAGCCTTCAAGGGAATAAAATAAAATATAAGAATAGCTCAAACTGTGGTGGAAAATGTTAGATCGTACGTAAAATGTAGCGGGACTATACTGTACCATGTCTGCTGTAACGACTAGGCATACTAAATACATAATAATATAATTTTCGCAGTGTATCGACAGAATATAAAGTTATAGATAAATAAAATATCAAAGGAACATTTTTTATAGTAAGATCTGATAGTCCTTCCGCTTCAACTAAGGTGGGAGGACTCATTAGATTATGATATCACGTCAAAAAAACAGAAAAGTCATATTAACCAGTTACTGGGTTGTGGAGGTCCGATAGGCAGTCGCTCCATGTTAAATACGGATTTTCAGCGGCATCCGGTTTGACTGGAAGCCGATCCCAATATAGTTGGGAAAAGGCTAGGCAGGTGAAACGATTGACATGAGCGTGCTACCGAAATAAATACTCAATTCTGATGAACGTTGTTTTTAAAATCCGAAAGGCTTTGAAAGTGATATTAGTAGTCTTGGACTTAAAACTGAACTTAATTAAAGCTATTTGATTGCATTTCGTTAAAGTTAGAATTGGTATTAAAACAGTATTAAATATAGTTGACTAAAATTTATTAACTATTTCGAGTTTAAATGGTCTATTTTGTTTTAAAGTTTATTTGTGATTATTGATACCTATACATATATAGGGTAAAGTTGCCTATATTGTACCAGTTAACAAACTTCACAAGCTGTCACAAAAACTATTTAACTTTAAAAGAATATATTACTAGAAATAAAAAGGTTGTTCTATTAGCTATCATTTTTTATTGAGAGAAAATGTGGAATTTCATAAATAAATATGAAAATTAAAGTTTTTTTAAAAGTCTGAAAAAGTACAATTTAGGAAACCGGTTTCCTTAATTGTACCACAAGTATCCTAAATTGTACTTCATATTCTAAATGAGATTCAAGTGCTTCTTATGAACTTCTTCTCTTCTTTCTTTTCTTCTAAAGTACAAACATGTTTAAGAAACATATTTAAATAGTTATGAATATTAATTATGTACTTAATATACTCATAATTATGCCAGTTTTCTTAAATCTTTAATTGTAAGCCCAAACATTATACTTTTCCCTGTTCAACACATGCCAAACAAGCTCTTGTTCAACATCATAGTGCAAAACAGTAGGCATGCATTGGAAATAGTATTTTCTTTCGCATACTTGTTCGAACTTGATATGTAAATGTCTACTTAAAGTGGGCTTAGATACGTTGAACGTGTGTGGACACTCGTTAATTCCCATTCTTCTCTTCCCATTTAATTCCCACAAAAAAAATCGAAAGCCTTTTCTAAGTCATCTCGTGTCCATTTGTAATACATTTTATCTTCTCAGACATCTGAAAATATTTCAATCTAGTTGAAAAACTACCATACACCTAAATTGTACCGGTACATTTTAGGGGTACCACACTTGGTACAAATTAGGCAACACTAAGTTTTAATTTTATGTGAGCCGGCATTATTACCTCGAAATGCTAGACACAAAACTATAGTCTCAAAAAAGGTCACTAATATGCCTACTTTCCAAAAACATATATGATAGTTGCAGTGTCCTTACCGTTGGCACAAGAAATTCTTAGGTAAACACCCATAAAATAATACTAGAACGCCGCAAAAATTATTTTTGTTTATTGGAATTTACTCTGTTGTGATAACGAGTCCAAAATGGCAGCGGTTGTGTCATGTTGGTAGTACTGCTTTTTGGTATTGCCAATTTAAAACTAAACATTACAGTTTGGTAGATTTTGAGGTGGTACAAATTACGAGCCGGTCCAATTTATGCAACTCGACCCTATTATGGCATTTGTTCATTCAAAATCAAAATGTTTTATTTTACATGGGCCTCAATGGGCACTTATAAAACGTCGAGAAAAAAATATGGCACGTTTCGGGTTGGTCATTTCCATGGAGAAGAACCGGCAAGAAACTCCATGGTTACTCAATGTTTGACTAAAAGTTTATAATATAGAAGATTGCATAATAATTATGGCTACGTATGCGATGAATAGCATGGTTTCACATTTATATGACTTGACCAATAAAATGTACCTCTTTTGATTTGATAAAATCATCGAATAAGTCCTCTCGCCCAGTGCAGGACGGGAGGAAATATTAGTTTGCTGATTCTCATAATTAATATTAATAGGGCTTAGTATTTAACAAAGGATTCTCAACGGATATTCAACTCACTCAGTCCTCTGTAGTGAACAGTCAAAGAAGGTAATCACAAGTCTTCAGAAACAGATGTGTAAGTCTACCTAACAACAGTCTAAGATTTATCTTATATCTTGTATATTTACAGAGTTAATAACAATGTCACTTTACCATCTCAACATGAATGATTACATCATTATTGTCAAAGATTCTATGATAATTTTGGCGATTTAAAAAGAGTTATTCAGTTCTGTACCCATAGCACGAATTTTCACTCTTTTACTTTACAGCGTCTTTCCAGTATTTACAGCGTTTCTTGAATGAAAAAATGGAACAGCGCCTCTGGTGTGCGAAGAAGGAACTAATTTAATCCTTGAAAATTGACAATTTGAAATTGTCAAAGTTCCAGTTTACTTTACGTCTTAAATAGTGAAAATTTGTGCTAAGGGTACAAAATGATAAATTACAGTGGATCAGAAAGAAATTCAAAATTAAAAATATTTGACAACCCAAAAAGAGTGTCCATGGAGTTTTTTGCCCGATCTTCTCCATGGAATGGGCATCTACGGTACTTTCACAATTATTATGTCTTGTGACTGGGACTGTAGCACCACAATTTTGTAGTGATTTTTTTTTTCTTTGCGAATTCAAATGTTCCTGTAAATAGCATAATTGAATTGAATTAATGTTTTGCTTCCAACCGTGCGTCTGTACAGTCACGAGCAAAAGTATGTAAACACTAAGCAGTATTCAAATGCGATGTTCTGCTACCACATTGATTGAACTTCTGATTTTTTCATTAGACTTCTATTTTGTAAGCCATACTATAATGAAATAGGTCTTATTTCAAAGTGGAGACCAGTATTTTACGAGTAAATTGCATTTGAATTTTGTTAAGTGTTTACATGTTATAATTGCTCGTGAATGTACCTCTATCAAACTACGAACATTAGTTTTATTTACATTGTGTAAAATTGTTATCTCTATTGTTATAACTAGGCTTTGTTTACAGGCAATTAGATTTTATCCCCGTTAAAATTAAACTATCAATGTTTATGATTATCTTTATTTTACTTCTCTGTTCTATTTATGAATATTACCGATACCTTTTCCTTTTGAGAATTCTTTCTAAGAGTGATCACTTATTTTCATTGCATGTGTGATAATTGTGGAGATTTTATCACTATATTAATTTTCTAAACCCTACTCTTCTCACTCCACTCGTTCCATTGTTTGGTATCAACAACCGTGGCCCTGGAACACACAGGGTAATTTAAGAAAAGTGGTTTCAAGTAGGTACTAGTGTGAAAAAAAATTCGCACCAATCAGAGCGGGGAGCCATTTGACGTTCGATATACCACTCAATTATGACGTATTTTATTACAAAAAGTCTTCAAGTTTATTTCAAACATACTCTTAAAATTAAGAAAACATTTTCCAATTTTTCCTTAGACCGTCCTCTGTGTGAAAATAGTGATTTCCCGGGATGAAAACATCTCTTTATATGCTAATCCGGAGATACGTTACCTTGTACCAAATACCGTCCATATCCGGTGACCCGTAACGTCGTGATTGAGGTAGTGCCTTATATCGGAACTTTTACTTTATTGGATTAGTTTTGTGACATTGGTTAAAAATCGATACCCACTTATTTGTACGTGAAAGTTTGATTTTATGTTTGGATGTTTGTTACTTTTCCACACTAATATTACTTAATGGACTTGGATGAAATTAGGTATACGGATATTTTATACCCTGGATTAACATTAAGGATAGTTTAAACCCCGATTTTATCATCCCAAGGGATCATTTGAGTGTTAATGTAGCGGATGAAACAGCTGGCAAAAGCTATAATAACGCCTTTTTTTGTGATGACAAATGGATGGCTGGATGATGATTACTTTTTCACGTACAATCTAGTGAATATATTGGAATGTTTGGTACACCTACCGTCTTATTATAAAAAGTTAAACGTCTGTTGAACATGTGGTTGAACACTTGTCTAAAAAAAGTGCCAACTGCAAAACAGCATCTTGCAAAAGCTAGTATATTTATAACATTGCTATGTTACAGCTTTGCGCGCTCGAATTTGGTTAATGAAATCAAATCATTCATTTTTCAACTAGGCCAATTACAGACATTTTTGAATTGTCAGAAGATATAAAATAAAAGTGGTACAATAATAGTAACTAGTTACAACAAGACATAGTAACTATGAAAGTACCGTAGGTCTACGCATTCGGCAGACGATCTCCGGCCACCGTAGGCGCGGGCATGCGGATAGCGAGTAAAAATAATAATATATTATAATGTCTGCGTAGTTACTCGCGTCGAAAATCTGTTAATGAACACTGCACCTAAACATCTGCAGGGGTATTATAATGTCTTAAAACCAGGCTTTTTCCGGCGAGTGAAAGTGACAGAGCTATACAAGTCGTCTAGCGCCATCTCGATCACTCACTGGAACAAGCCTGGTTTTAGGACGTTGTAATACCCCCCCTGGACTTGATAGTCCAGGTTTAAAGAAAGGTTTATTTCGTTTTTATGCTAAGACCGCTCGTTCAACCAAATCTGTTCGGAAGTTTATGATCACAGCTAACATATTATACACACACACATGCATAATCAATTTCGCATTTAGCTGAATATAAATATTTTACTTATTTAATTACAAAGTGTATTAAAATGATCAAAAAGTGAAAAAAGAAGAATCTAAGATGTAAATGAAAAGGTGTTTCATGCCTGATTGTATGCTTCGTTTTCATCGAATGAATTTCAAATTGTATTGTACAGTACCTAATACAAACTGTGCCTACCCATTAAAATTAAACCAGCGCGATAATACGCAAGCGTAAGAAACTGTGCGACAGCTGCTTTGTTCAATATAGAGTGCTCTACATCTCTACATAGCGACACTTTACATAATAGACTCTATGTAGAGCTAGTTATTAGCGTTACTGCCTTGTTGGTTGTTAGTGACTGCTGAGTAGGCGGTCCTGAGTTCGATTACCAGATTTGATAGTGTTACTGAGTTTTCCTTTTAGCAAACTCAGTAGCAGACATAGACAGCCTTTCTACAATTACTTTGAGCATCTGTTGAACACTTGTCTAAAAAAAGTGTGACTGCAAAACGGACGCATTTTTAGACAAGACGTGTTCACAGACGTTTAAAAGTTTTTGTGGTAACACGGAGAGACTTTACTTCAATCAGAATCAGCAAAGCCTGTCTTTTAAGGTCACTGAAACCCTGGAACATAAAGGGCTATTAAAGACACCGTGAATGTTGTCAGTACGAGTCTGACAGTCCCTCCCGTCCCGTCCTATGTGGGCGTATTCATTCAGATTGCAAGGTTTAGGCAGTCCGACCGGGCGGCAGAAAACGATTAACTATCGGCGATTTTCTCTCTCAAGAAATGCGCAATAATGTACATTCCGTGTAAACGAAAGAGATGCATAATAATATATTAATTGTTGTTCTCTGACTAAACACACTACCGGCGCCCACTCGCTCTACTAGTTTTGTCGCTGAGCGACGATCGAGCTATCAAAAAAGAAACCCGCTTGGCGATACTCGTTTAGCGATGCTCGCTCGGCTCGCTTGATCATTTCTTTACAGAGGACTGAAAGACCGCGGGTGAGAGGCACGCTCGTCTCGCTTGCACACTCTTCTAGCCCGGCGACAAAACTCTCGAAACTACACTCACTTCCTGATCGCCAACTCTTGTATAGTTTCTAGTTCTACTCGTTACTCGATCATCGTCGGCGGTCGGACCACTGCCTTATGTGACGAAGTGTTTATAATAATAGGCGTTGCCGCGTTAGGATAATTATCGTAACACAGTTGTCTAAAAATTTTGATATAAATTAGAGTACCTACTCATATTCTATTTATAATAAATTGTCTGTTTTCCAAAACTATTTAATTAAAATGTTGCCAATTTGTGTTCCCACTTATAATTTGTTCTTCTTTGATTTTGATCATTACCTACAATGCGAAATTCTAATTTTAGATTTCACAATGGAATTAATTTTATTCGATGTTATTCAAACAATAATTTGTTAAATAAACAATAGTTTTAGTAACTCAAACACATTTTGTTTGTGTTGAAATACAAAGTTGTAATATTCAAAATCAAGATAAATGTGTTACATAAGTATAACTTTAGTTAATGAATAAAAATAAATTTATAGCTTTTTGTCTACGGTTTCGCTTTTGTGCCGGTTTGGTGATTCATTCACGGGACTTTTTTATCATCTGCCTAGCCTTTCTTTAAATATATTAGGGTCGGCTTCCAGTCAAACAAGATGTAGTTGAATATCAGTATTTTACATGGAGCGACTGTCTATCAAACCACTACAACCCAGTAACCGGATAATTCGGTCTACCTCTATATCTACCAAAATTAATTAGAACCGGTTCAGCCGTTTTAGTGAAAAATAACAAATTCTTGCATTTTCCCACTATAATAGCGGCTCCACATTAGTGCCGCATGAACCCCTGTGAACAGGCGCGAACGAGAATGTGGATGGTTTTCACGGGGTTCACGCGCGTTCGCGCCTGTTCCCCGGTCAGTGTCGGTATTGTGCCGAGAATTCGCGGCGTGAATTCACAGCACTAATGTGGAGCCGCTATTACAACTCACCATTTCAGTAAATACATCATTTCGACCGAAGTACTTCACTTTCCACTCAACTACACTCTCTTACCTTTCCTATTACTCCTTAAATCGAGTACTTCCGAAGCACTAACTCAATTTTATCCAGTTATTATAAAATGGGAAGCACTTACTGTCGGTAACAGCTGCCGAAGTACCGACGCTATAAGGCCTTTACCAACAGAGCGCGATCCGTACTGGCGATCCGGTCTGTACCCTTCGCACGAATTCTCAGTATTTGAGACGTAAAGTAAACTGGAACTTTGACAATTTCAAATCGTCAATTTTCAAGGAAAAAAATTAGTTCTTTCTTCGCACACCAGAGGCGCTGTTCCATTTTTTCATACAATAACGCTGTAAATACTGTAAAGTAAAAGAGTGAAAATTCGTGCTAAGGGTACTGATCCTATGCGACCTTTTAACCTATGGATGTTCATAATTATGATTGTGCTTTCTCACTGCCGGCGTCCAACCGCAACGCATTCTACCTTTATAAAAATCACGTCGCCAGATCGGATCGCCGGAACGGATCGCGTTCTTTAGGAAAAGGTCTTAAAGGCTATGACGAACACCGAGCTTTGCTACTGGTGCTTACTTCCTATGAAAAAACTTATATTTTGTTACACTAGGGCCAAACTACGGGAAATGCAGTTCATTGTCACGATGATAGACGTCAATACGATTTTTTTTCCTAAATTAAAGATTTGGTTTTTTATTTTTATTTTGATTTAGTTTCTACTCATCGCAAATACGAGTATTAACAGCAATATCTAGTTAGTTTTGGTATCGCATAAGTCACACAGAACTTTCAAACGGACGACAACGGCATTAAGGTGGCGTATATTGTGTTTGGTAAAGCCTTTAAGCTAACATTCTACTGCTATTCACGATTATGCTAGGGACCCCTTGCTGATTATGAACTAAATTCTGACTCGAACCACGTTCGGACTGCAAGTCACCCAATACTCGCCGTCCGCATGCCGGCGATGCTAAAAACCAAGGGTAAAATGTAGCGCGCGAAGCCGCAGATAAAATGTAGTGATAGTGTATAAATGTTAATTGTATTTTCATTTCTCATACTCGGAAAGTAGTGTTTGTTTGATCAGAGCAGCGGGTCGAAAACGATGCTTCCCTCCCTTGGGCGGGAAAGACTCATAGTAATTGCTTCCCTCCCTAGGGCGGGAATGAATTTTAAAAATAGAACTAAATTTTTTTTTAAATATTTAGTCGGCTACAATTTTTTTTACATAATTAAGAAAAATATCGATTAAAAAAAAATGCTGCGGTCTTGTGAGTGTATACGGGCAATGTGAATTAAAAAAAATACCTATTAAAGTGGGATGGCTCCGTGTCCTAAATTAACCATTTAATTTTCTACCAAGTTTCCTCGTTTTTAGGGTTCCGTAGTCAACAAGGAACCCTTATAGTTTCGCCATGTCCGTCCGTCCGTCCGTCCGTCCGTCCGTCCGTCCGTCTGTCCGCAGTTTAGCTCAGAGACGCACAGTACTAGAGAGCTGTAATTTGGTGTAAATATACGGATTTGTTGTGCCGAAAAAGTGGTAAAATAAAATCTCGTAAAAAAATTTTTTTTAGGGTACCTCCAGTACTTACACGTAAAGTGAGGATTTTTTTTTTCTCACGTTCCCCTTAGTGTGGGGTATCATTAAATAGGCCTTTAAAAAATAATGATAGTTTCCATTAACAATGTTTTGATAAAAAAATTCGTTTGTGAAATATTAAGCTTTAAAGTGCTAAATTTTGCTCGATTCGAGTGTCCCCCCCTCTACCAGCTAAACGGTTATGTTTGGGGTTGTGAAAAAATTCACAATAGTAGTACATATAACGAAGTTTAAAAGAAAATTATCATGACTAAGTAGGCTTTACAACTTTACGAGTAATAGTCGACCAACTTATAAAATGTACTTGATATCATATTTTCTTAAACAAAATGTATCGGAGACAACTGCAAATGTAAGTTTGTCAACTTTATTTTTACAGCTTTTATAGGTATGTTTTTTGGGGATAGGTAGGTTTTTATCGTCAACTATTTTTAACTAAATTCAAAAAAAGGAGGAGGTTCTAAATTCGTTGTAATCTTTTTTTTATGTATTTTCCCCGATTTCTCAAAGACTCCTGGACCGATTTTGAAAAATTCAGCGAATCAGTTTAGTTAGTTCGCATAAGTATTTTGATGGGCAACTACGGAACCCTACACTGTGCGTGGCCCGACACGCACTTGGCCGGTTTTTTGTTGGTGGCATTGCGCAAATAGCGACTTGCCAATTTAAAAAAACAAAAAAGTGGGATGGCCCGCGGCGGTGACGCGGGCGGTGTGTTCCATATTTGAAATTTAAATTAAAAAAGACTATTATATAGGTACTACTCATGTTATTACTATCAATAAATATTTTAGAAAAACGACTATTTTTTACTTTCCTTATATTTGAAATGAAAAGTAGAGTGTTTAACACGGGTGAAAGTCATCAATTCCCACTCGGACTATAGCCGCCCTCGCTTCGCTCGTGCGTCTAAATACCTCGTAAGGGAATTGATTTCTTTCCACCCTTGTATAACAATCTACTATTCTGTAGATATACTCGTAATTCACACAATGTAAAATTCAGTTGTTACTAAGCGAAACCTGAAGCAAAACTAACTCTATTGTATCTTCAGCGATCGGTTGAAAAACATTGATTCCCACCCTGGACAAATGTTTGTGTGATGAGCACGATCATTTGTTCTGTGTCTGGGTGTAATTTATCTATAATATGTATGTAGTTAGAAATATATAAGTATATTTATCAGTTGTCTAGTACCCATAACACAAGCTCTGCTTAGCTTGGGACTAGATGGCGTTGTGTGATAGTTGTGGAATATTATATAATTATTATTATTATTATAAATTTAATGTCAAACATAATTTATTTGGCTTGGTAACCACCAATGAACCCGGGTGGCTTTTTTGTTCAACAACTAATGCCGAATTAAACAATGTATTCACAAATGAGCTACATATACGCTGATTAAAACTAAACAAGGAAAGTAATTCCTTCGGGTCGGCTTTGTTTCAAATATCCCCGAACCGACGATGCCGACCCGCTTACGTGTGTACCAATCCTTAGCAACGACGGGTGTTCGTAAGATATTCTATCTCGTATCTATAGGCCCTGTAATATTGAACTAGTTGTTGGCGACCTCAAATTAATTTAGTTAGAGCAAAATGACGATGATTTCGGTTAACCAAGCTCCATAGTTTGATAATTAACATAAGAGTTAATTATTAATTAGTAATCAGAGATGGGGCCAAGATTTCGAGTTGAAATTCGTAGTTTCTGTTTGCTTAAAATTGTTAAGTAAGTTATTTTAGTCAAGTTTTGAAGTAGTTTATGTCTCTGTAAGTAATTTCAAAATATTTCTTCACTGTCCATTTCTGTTAGTTTAATAATTCAAAAAGCTTTACATCCACACAGGCCGATCCTTCGGGTTAAGCTACGCTTGCCGAGGTTGGTCTGTGGACGGATGACCATCTGTCATACCGAGTTTCCTCTGTGCCTGGGAAAGCACGTAAAGCTGTTGGTCCCGGCTGTCATTTGAAGATCTTTGACAGTCATCGCTGTTAGTCAGAAGCTGTAAAGTCTGACAACTAGTATTATCATGGGGTATCGTATTACCCAGTTACTGGGTTGTGGAGGTCCGATAGGCAATCGCTCCATGTAAAATACTGATACCCAGCTGCATCTGGTTTGACTGGAAGCCGATCCCAATGTAGGGAAAAGGCAGGCAGATGATGCCATTAATGGTACTCCAACACTTGTTATTTGGTAAGATGTCGCACATAATAAACAAAGCTTAAACTTATATTTTCTTTGTAAAATCTATTATCTTTTTTTTTTGCTCGGTAAAATCATCAAATGTCTCCGGACCCAGGGAAACACAGAAGGGACTGTTAGACTTGTACTAACTAAAATCCACGGTGTCCTTCAATGGCCCTTAACGTTCTGGGGTCACGGTAGTTCGTAAATCCCGCGACCCCGGCAGGCCTTGGGCCTAAGGGGGGCCCCGTCATTGTGCTGACACTTTTTGAGGAGGCGCGTAGAACACAACGCACCGTTGACCCGAGCATCCTCCATGATCGGACAGTGAGTTGCCCATTACTCGCCGCCCGCACGCTAGAAATCTTTTATTTAGTACTAAACTGCTACCTAGTCTAAACTACCAGCTGAATACCAAACATTCCGGGAGATACTTTGTGCTAAGCGTATATTTATCGAGCGCACAGCTGCAGCGGATATTACTACTCGTTTCTAAACTAAACATATGCACACAATATATTAAGTTCTTATTGGCTTGTGTGTATGAAACCGACGCCATTTTTTTTATTTGCTTTCTCGCTTTTCTTCCTGGTTCTTGCTCTACTGCGGTTTTGCGCTCGACTCTCAACATATCGGAAAAAGTACGTGTTACTGAGTTCTCTATTTTTTTTAAGAAGAATTAGAAAGTATTCAATTCGTTGGAATTTTTTTTTTTGTGTTTTCTGATTTCTCAATGACACCTGGAGCGATTTGGAAAATTAAAAAATGAAAATGAAACAATGAAAATTAAACAATTCCTTGATATTATCATCCCGTCTATTATAACTATCATTATATCTTTATTTTTGTCCTTTTATAAATGTATATCTGCTCACTCTTAAACCAAAAGAAAACCGTCCCTAAACAAAATACATCACAGTTACGTCACCTCAAAAGGTACTCCTGAGTGGACATTTATTTTGGGTCAAAATCCCATTGTTTCTACGGTATAAGTGCCACTGAGTCATAATTAACCCAAAGCAGGGTCATTTTTGACCTGCCATTTAATTTTAGGGGAATTTTCTCTTACGTTACAACGTTGTATTTTTCTGGTGGATAATTGTGAATTTTTGTAAGCATTTTTTATCAAATTTAACCAGGTTGTATCCGCAGGTTTGTTCACGATTTTTTTAGTAATTATCCGTGAAAGGGGATTCAGATAACTAATTCCAATTTTACAAACAGAAATAATTATGTAGAAACAGTCGTTAATCTTTTTAAAAAAAAGTTGCCCGACACTTGGAATTAACATAGCTGATAGATATTATAGCCTTTATTTATTTGTTTAAAGAGGACTTATGTATGTCGACGAATATGCTTCAATACAATTTGGAGGGAATTTAAATAGCAATAATGTTGTCATTTCTTTCAAACTGAGTCAGTACTCAGTTTGAGTTGAGCTATAGTTTCGAGTCGCTTACTGGAATACCGTGTTCAACTCACATACTCAAAATATTGGTAGGTACTTTAACCATTTCTAATAAATCTAACTGAAAGTGATCAAAACTTTAATACATAAGTCACATACACATATAAAAACATCAATAAAAATAAACAACTTTTGAATTCTGATACAACCGCAACCAATTTTCAGTGCGAATACAGTCATTTTCAGTCGAACACAAAAACTTTGGCAATTTAACTTCATCGAGTGAAAATGTTCCCAATAGATACCTACAAAATAATTTATTTTTGTTAAAAAATTAAGACTATCCTACTCCTGTGCTTATCATAAATTCTACCTAGGTCTCTAGGGAAGGTTTTTTTGTGCTAGAATTTTTGTAATGTAATTTACTTTCGCATTTGGCTAAGATGGAAATCTAATTCTAGGTCTTTGCCTAGAATTTCCATCTTAGCTTGAGATTCCTCACGGCCCCTTCACGCTCTAAGCGGTGGGCGGAGTAGAGTGGCGGGTACCGGGTGTCGTGAATAAGACATTGATTACAGGCTACATTTTTTTTATTTAGCTTGGTAAAATCACTATATTATTATAACTCCTCCCTACTGTCTGACTGACTGTCAGACTCGTACTGTCTAAAATCCACGATGATTCTTCAATAGCCCTTTACGTTCCAGGGACACGGTTTCCTGATGAGACAGTCCCACGACCCCAGCAGTCCCTCTAAGGGCCCCGTCATTATGCTGACGCTCTTTGAGGCGCGCGTGGAACAAGACGCACCGTCGACCCGGGCATGGTCCATGGTCGGACAGCGAATTACGATTTACTCGCAGTCCGCACGCCCGCGCCTAAGGTGGTTGGAAATCACTTCGCGATGTTCGTTGCCGTGGGCGTCTAACGCGGCGGCTGGGTTGTGAGCTGGAGGCGTCCTCTCCCTCACGAATCCTGTCGGAGTCTAGCGCCAAGAAGTTTTTACTCTGTTCCTTAGGTGCGCAGGAGTTTCAGTTCCTTTTGGGGGAACTCACTCCATCTTTGCACTCATCTTTCTTTGCTTTTGGGCTAAATTGAGTCTAAGGCCTTAAACACGGTGAAACGCAACTGCAAAGAAACTGCAACTTTTAGTTACTTTAAAGTTTCATTTGAGTTTCCGCCGTAGACTCTTATGAGTGACCGCACATGACGCAACCGTTTCAAACCGGTTTCGGTATCGGTGGCAGTTGCACTTTTGTTGCAGTTGCGTTTCACCCTGTATTTTATTTTTTGTAAGAGCAACTGCACACCCGCGATGGTGGACACCCACGGTGACAGACGTCGCAAGATGATCTCCGGCCACCGTAGGCGCGGACATGCGGGCGGAAACTAAAGGGCAACTCGCTGTCCGGCAATGGACCGTGCCCGGGTAGACGGAGCGTTTTATACCACGCGCGCCTTTAAGAGTAACTGCACAGCAAAAAAAAAACTTTATTACAGCCACATTTATATGTCCCTGGATGTAATAAGAGGCGACCCCTATGCCATCAACCAGCCTTAAATCCAGAACAGCTCAGTAATAACAATATTTTCTGTGGATATTGTAAATTCTGGCCAGGTCTCCAGAGAAAGGGGTTTTAGGCTAACATCTGAAATGTAATTTACTTCAGAATCTCTAGATTTTCGTAAGATAAGGTGACGTATGAGGATCCGGTGGTTATAAAACTAGATCTTTATCTGGATTTAGTGTGGAATGGAGTGGCCCAATTGGGTGGTATAAGTTTACGTACCTAATATTTTAATTTTACTATGGACAAATGAACTCGTTACTGTTCTCAAAGAACCACCACCGGGACCAAAATAACCCTTTAGCCTAGTTTCTCTTGGTCAGCTTTGTTTCACGCTGCGGGGCAAGACGCTTCCTTTTGCGAAGCCGTCATGGTAGCGAAGGAGGAGGCGGGCCGTGTGAGAGAGAGGACAATATCTTCCCTCCGTCCCAACCGCGGTGGTGGACGCCCACGGCGACGGACGTCGCAAGACGATCTCCGACGGCCACCGTAAGCGCGGGCATGCGGGCGGCGAGTAAAGGGCAACTCACTGTCCGACCATGGACCATGCCCGGGTCAACGGAGCGTTGTGTTGCCTGCCGGGTTCTTCGCGGGACTTATATCATTACTGTGACCCTGGAACATAAAGGGCTATTGAAGGACACCGTGGATTTTAGTCAGTACAAGTCTGGCAGTCCCTCCCGCCCTGCCCGGGGTTGGGAGGACTCATTTAATGATTTTTAAATACGCAAAATAAAAGCCTTTTTTTGTTGAATTATATTTAGAAGTTAAGCGAGAACCAAATGAAAATAATAATTATTACGTAAATCTACACACGGCAATCCACTGCGGAAAAAAAACATGGCTTTATTGATCTTATATTTAACTAGTTTTTGCCCGCGGCTACGCTTGCGTTTTTTAGAATTTGAGAAACAATACGGATCGTGTGGCGCCATCTGGAATACGAACGTAATTGTTTTCTCGGAAACAGCTCTCTTCTGTTATTCGGGATGTAAGGACCTTATATCTGTGTCTGCCTGGGAAAACACATAAACTCCGGACAACGTATATGCTAAATTTTGGGACGATCGATTCAGTAGGTAGTTTGCGTGAAAAGGTAAAAACAAACATACTTCCATTTTTATTATTAGTTTAGATCAATAATGTTATATATACATAGGTACATAGTTTGCATAGGAAACGTCCTAATTTGAGCGACATTAATTTCAAAGAACCGTGTTTATTTAAACATTAGACTATCATTTTTGGGTCGATTTACAGTATCGCTGCAAATTGAACGTACGATAGCATTGCTCTTCTCCCTTTAGCATACCGCGTGATACCTAAAAAATAACTAATTATCTGACTCGATGAGTACAACTTGTCGTCGTTTAAAACAGAATCTATGCACTGGTTTGATAGAGCACCAATTCAAAACATAAATAAACACAAATTATAGAAACCCTAATTTTTTTTTAATCTTTAAAATTCCACACCTTAACAATTACAATTTAAAAAAATATCCAACTTACTACCTACAATTTAAAGGCAAAGTAGAAGAGTAGATTTATATCCTAGAGAAGTATTGAAAAAAAAATAGTAATTATTTAAAATCGCGAATATTATTGAAACAAAAGTATGCACATTTTTTTTAAATTATTTAAAACTCTCAGGACAAATAAAAAAAAAACTCAAAAAGAGAAAAAAATACTGCGAGATTTGATCCAGAGACCCCTTGCACGAAAGTCAAGCAGGTTACCGACCGAACTGGCTAGTACGTTGACAGTGATTTTCAAATAGCGGTACAAATGTCAACAATGACTGAAAATCAACATATTATAAAATTGCTAATCCCCCAAGGGGAATAGCGTAATTATACATATCCTATTAATAGAACAGCAGTTTAAGGAATATTTGAGGAAAAATTGACTAAATAATATCCAGTGGTTTAGCTTCCAACTTTCAACAAACATCTAAAAACAACAAAATTCAAAATTGCCTATCTCCCAGGAAAAATAGCGTAATAATACATAGCATATTAACAGAAGCATATTATAAGGAATATTCGACAACTTTACAGTAGTTTCGGAGATAGATCAAATCAAAAAAACATAAAAAATTTCGAAAAAAAATAAAAGTTGATCTGGCATCAGAATCGATCCCTTATCTCGAAAAAAATACAAAAAGAAAAAAATATTCAATGTACAGGAATGACATCTCTACGATTTTATTATATGTAAAGATTGTACTTAGGAATGTAATTATACTTAAAAAAATACCGTTATTTTGTGAAATATCCGCAAAGATATTTACAACAAAAGAAAAAAACTGAAGTCTTCACAAAAATGCATACCACAAGAGACGTAGAGCAATTTTCACCAAGAAATAAAAGACAACTGTGTTCCGTATAATGGCAACAGTGCACTGTTTTATTTTCTCAGTGATGCAAGACAAGTGCTTAGTAATGAACGAAGATCGCTAGTGAAGGCGTTAGGGAATTTGTTCATTTTCGTAGAATTTTCCTTATTTTCAATTGTAAATTAAATAGAAAATTCTGGGAAATATATCATTTACATTGAAAAACTGTGTTTGTATGCACAACTCATGCTAAAATCCTTTTTTTTTGTGTCTTTCATCTAATGAGTTCCCCGCTCAAGTTTTACCATGGTCAAATCATCAAATGAGACTTGCAACTCTGGGACGGTCGTGAACAGACTGTTACGAACAAATATATACCCAAACAGCTGTCAGCAATCTGACGGGACTTTAGAGGGCCAAAGCCAGCTGGGGTCGCGGGACTCTGTCTCTCTGTCATCACATAAACGTGACCCTGGAACGTATAGGGCTGTTGAAGAATCACCCTGGATTTTAGTCAGTACAGGTCTTACAGTCCCTCCAGCCCTGCCTTGAGTGAGAGGACTCATTTGAAGATTTAACCGTGCTAAAAAAAGAACTAATAAATTAATATATTCACACCGCTTCGTCTGTAACTTCTATAAACTCGTGGGAGCTATATATTACTTAAAGACAACTTAGTATCGATTTAAATAAATACAAGTTACATAATTTACATTGTTTTCAAGTTCGTCCACTTTCGAGCGACGGCGAAACTTGTTGAATTTGATTCTAATCGTCTATTAAAGTTTGTCGACACTTTGGGTACGATATCTTGCTTGCTGATTGGTTCGTGCCTTGGAAGGGACGTTAAGACAATCGTCTACCGAGCGCTCGTCCATACTAAAAGAGAAAACATTTTCCTGTCCCTAAATGTCCTATCTCGATGATATTTTAGAATGCTTCTGACACAGTAAGAAACTAGGTTTAAAGGTTTTCTTTTTTTCAAAATTTATAATAGTTTGAAAGTTACAGGCGCCTAAGAGTTACTTAGTGGGCCTACCTTGTGGGTGGACATCCTACGCTGTGCTTGGCTCCATTTGAGAAAATTACGTCCTCATCGGTCATCAGTTCTGCGTGTTATGTGGCTTGGCTTGCCCACTGCCACTTAAACTTGCAAATTCTTTAGGCTTTGTTGGCAACTTTGTGTTCATCTACGAATCTCTTCATTTCTGAGTCGATTACGCAGAGAGAGTGCGGGCAGACCCCTAATATTTTAATGTTTATAACCCTATAGTTTATTTTGTTTCAAGGCATTTGAATAGTGTTGTAATAATACTGGCTTTATAGCGTTCTCTTTTTAACGTATTCAAAATTCTTCTTGTTCTATGTAACTAGGTTACCTGACACTTCAATAAAATAACAAACCTGTGAAACACGTCTTTTCTTAGATAAACACAAAATTACAACAAAACGTTATCAGCACGAAAATAGCTTATGTATTTGTTATTTCAAGAAAAGTATGCGTGTTTTTAATAATAATTTGTTGAAGTGAATTTGTGTGAATTTTTTGGGTACGAAACAAAATAGTTCTTCGTGTACTCTTCCGAGATGGCGAATCCAAATGGAGACACAAATGAGAGAGGTATGCGTAGTTCCTCAATTCCATCATTCACCCTACATAATAGAGAAGGGTACAGTACGTGGAAGTTTAAAATGCGTAATTACCTTATGCATGAGGAGTTGTGGGAAGCGATCAGTGGCTACCCAACAGGGATGAACGTTTCCAATGTTACAAAGGTAAGGAGCGATCAGAAGGCACTAACAAAAATTTGCCTTACCCTTGAATCATCTGCAATTACGCATGTGCGAAGTGCAACCACGGCAGCTGAAGCATGGAATGCTCTACAAAATGCTTATGAGGACAAAGGCATAGGTCGGCGTTTATATTTAGAACGGAAGTTATACAGATTGAGACTTGAAGACTTTGATAATAATATTGAGTCGTACATCAATGCTGTTATTTCCACTGCCCAAGATTTGGCGGATATAGGCAAAGTAATAGATGATGCATCCATTGCTGCTATTCTATTGGGTGGTCTAACGTCGCGATATGACCCAATGATTATGGCTCTTGAAAACAGTAATGTTAATGTTACCACCGAAATGGTAAAGTCCAAATTATTGAACGAAATGTCCAAGGAAAGCTCGATAAAACTGGAGACAGCTATGAAGTCAAAGGTTGATGCCTCTTCTGTTGAGTCAAAGGCAAAACAAATTGTATGTTATGGTTGTGGAGAACCTGGTCACAAGAGACCAAACTGTCCTTTAAAGAAAAAGAAGGTCATGAAAAGGAAGAATCCCACTAATAAGGACTCTACCTCTGTGTCTGCTTTAGGAGCAACGAATAATTACGACATGGACAAATGGTACATTGATTCAGGTGCTACCAAACATATGACTTCGAGACGAGATTGGTTTGTTGACTTAAAGCCTATGATAACAAGGTAACAGTTGCAAATGGGACTATGATTGACGCTGAAGGCATCGGTAAAATATTCATAAATACCGAAAACAACGTCAATACAATAAATGATGTGATGTATGTACCTAACTTGCAAACAAATCTTCTCTCTGTGAAGACAGCAGTAGAAAAAGGGTTTACTGTAATGTTTGATAAGTCTGGTTGTAATCTATTTAATTCAAAAACCTTTTCCTTTACAGGTGATGCGGTTCTACATGGCTCGCCCTGTGGTGGATTGTACACACTTGATTGTGCAGTGAATATTCCCCAATTTAGAGCCTATGATGTGCACTCTGATTCTATCTCTAAGTATCAGGTATGGCATAAGCGTTTAGGTCATTTATGTCGTGTCGGTATGAATCTGCTGAAAAATAGTCATAAGGTTATTGATTATAAGGATGTGGATAAAAATCCATGTGTTGCTTGTGTACAAGCGAAACAAGCTCGAAAACCGTTTAAGGCGATTACTTATAAAAGGGCAACTTCAATATTAGAACTGATCCACTCTGACCTTTGTGGACCAATGTCAGTTAGCTCCTTTCAGGGTAATAAATACTTTTTAATTTTTATAGACGATTTTTCGAGAACTATATTTGTTTATTTTATTTCTTCTAAGACAGAGGTAAAGGATAGATTTTGTCACTTCCAGTCTATGGTTGAAAGACAAACTGGGGCTCAAATTAAAACAATAAGGACTGATAATGGGAAGGAATTCGTTAATAGTGAATTCTCAAATTATCTTAGATCTTGTGGTATTCAGCATCAAACTACGGTACCATATAGCCCTCAGCAGAATGGTGTCGCCGAGCGCACTAATCGCTCAATTGTAGAAAAGGCGCGCTCTCTTATGGCTCAAAGCAATCTTTCTAAGGCTTTTTGGGAAGATGCTGTTCAAACGGCTGTGTACCTGAAGAATAGATGTCCACACCGTGCCTTAAATAATAAAACTCCCTATGAGTTATGGAATGGTTGCAAACCAGACCTAAGTAATCTCAGAGTTTTTGGGTGCAGAGCTCTTATACAAATACCTTCTTGTCATCGTAAGAAATTGGATCTTAAAGCTGATGAAGCTATATTTGTAGGCTATACAAAAGATCCTAATAGTTATTTTTTTAGAAATTCATCTTGTCCTAGAACATTACAAAAGTCTAGAGACGTAACATTTTTTGAAGATTGTTTTTCTTCTTTAAATAATAGGAATATCAACAATACTAAGACTTCTACTGAACCTTTAGTACTATCTAATAGTCTGCCTATACAGGAAGAAACCAGTACAGTTGAAGAGTCTTTTGAACATATTCCAGTGGTCACTGTTGAATCAGCTTCAGGCCCTACTGTTGAATCAGCTCCAAGCCATACTGTTGTCGCTGAAGATCAGACTGCTGAAAATGATCAATTTTTTGAAGCAATTGAGGAACTAATAGTTTCTACTGGTCAAACTGATGGACAACGTAGATATCCTTCAAGAGACCGGAAACCTCCTAATTACTTCTCATACCAAGTTTCTAATCAAGCATCTGATGAGCCTAGAACTTATAATGAAGCTGTATTGGCTGATGATGCTGACAAGTAGCAGATGGCAATGACGGATGAATATAATTCATTGATGAAGCTGAAGACGTGGAAATTGGTTGACAGAGAAAACATGAAAGTTATACCATGTAAATGGGTTTATAAGTTAAAGAAAGATCCAGCAGGAAATGTTGTGAAGTACAAAGCAAGATTAGTTGCCAAGGGATTCACCCAGACGCCAGGTGTAGATTATTTTGAGACATTTGCTCCTGTCGTGCGGCACTCCTCCTTGCGTACTCTCCTGGCTCTCGCAGCTGAGTTGGATTTGAAGATGCGTCACTTGGACGTTGATACTGCATTTTTAAATGGAGATCTGCAAGAGAAGGTCTACATGGAGCAACCCCAAGGTTTTAAAGTAAATGGTATGGAAAACAAAGTGTGTCTTTTACAAAAATCCTTATATGGACTTAAACAAGCTCCACGTGCCTGGAATATAAAGTTAGATGAAACTTTATCATTATTTGGTTTTGTGAAAACTCCCTCTGAACCATGTGTGTATACCAAACTTTTTGCAAAAGAGTTGGTTATCGTTGCAGTCTTTGTCGATGACATAATTGTCTTTTACAGTAATGACAAGACGTTTGACATTGTCAAAAATGACTTGCAAAAATATTTTTCAATAAAAGATTTGGGTTATTTAAGCTATTATCTTGGTTTAAATATAACCAGAAAAAATGATGAAATAAAAGTACATCAGAAAAATTATATAAATAATCTTTTATTAAAGTTTGGAATGGAGAATTGTAAAACTTGTACAACTCCTCTATCTGGACAACTGGAGGTCAGTACTAGCATTGATAGTGATCATAATTCAGAAGCGTATCCCTATCAAGAATTAATTGGTTGCCTCATGTTCCTGAGTGTTAATACTCGTCCAGACATCGCATACGCGACTAGTTACCTGAGTCAGTTCAATACTCGATACAATAAGACTCACTGGTTAGCAGCGAAGAGAGTCTTACAATATTTAAAAGGCACTTTAGATTACTCGATTTGTTATAAAAAATCAAGTATTCCCCTTGTAGGATTTTGCGATGCCGATTGGGCAAACTGTAATATAGATCGCCGTTCTTATACTGGTTACTGTTTCAAATTAGCAGGCAGTCCGGTTTCATGGGCTTCACGGAAGCAGCAAACCGTAGCTTTGTCCTCAGCGGAAGCAGAGTACATGGCAATAACTGAAGCCACGAAGGAAGCGATTTATTTAAGGAGGTTTATCACTGAATTAATTTCAGATCCTATGGTAAGGCAAAAATTATTACCTAATACCGTAACTATTTGTACCGATAGTCAGAGTGCACAGTGTTTGGCCTTGAATCCGGTACACCACCATAGGACGAAACATATAGATACCAGATATCACTTTATTAGGGAAAAGATTAGTGATAATTCGGTAAACTTAAAATATACCAAATCAAGTGATATGCCCGCTGACATTTTAACCAAAAGATTGCAGCGTGTCGTACATAATAGATGTGTACTGGGCTTAGGTTTAGTGTAAATATATTTTACACGTTTACCTACTTCAGTACATATTATACATTTTATAAGGTTTTCTATTAATTGGTATATTTTGAGTCCATTTTTATATGATATTTATTTGTGAGAATTTTGATTAAGGGGGCGAATGTTGTAATAATACTGGCTTTATAGCGTTCTCTTTTTAACGTATTCAAAATTCTTCTTGTTCTATGTAACTAGGTTACCTGACACTTCAATAAAATAACAAACCTGTGAAACACGTCTTTTCTTAGATAAACACAAAATTACAACAAATAGGTATAATACTATTATGTTTTTTAAGTTGGTCAGTGAACATTGTCCACCACAAACGCCAGACAATACTTATAAGTTACTATCGTAACAGTTAAACACGCACTTTAGTATTGCCACTAAAAATAATAAGTAGGACCGTTAACGCACTGTTTGCAGAACATTTCCGCAATAAATTGAGGACACCTCGTAAGGGACATCGTAACCGTAGTTTTAATTAACCTTTAATGTTAACTACGCGATATGTTTCTGTGTTAGGAATCAATTGGTTTTTGTAGTGGAAATAACTATCTGTCTCTGGGGCCTTTAACTAGTACAAAGTAATTTATTAAACTAGGCTGATGTTAAAATTTGCAAGTTGAAACGGCAATGGGCAGGCACATCACTCGTAGAACTGACAACCGATGGGGAAGAAAAGTTCTCGAGTGGCCGACCACGAACCGGAAGACGCAGCGTAGGCAGGCCTCTCACTAGGTGGACCGACGACATCGTGAGGGTCGCGGGCAACCAATGGATGCCTGTGGCGAATTGTCGTTCGGCGTGGTGGTCTAAGGGGGAGGCCTATGTTCAACGTGGACGTCTTCCGGCTGATGATGATGATGATGATCATCTGATGGGCCCAAAGCCTGCCGAGGTCACAAGATTGTATCATCTGGTAACTGTGACTTTGGAACGCAAAAGGCTATTGTAGGATCACCGTGGATTTTAGTAACTGCCCGATTATGTCGTCATTATTTTAGTTCGTAACCCTTACTAATCTTATATTTGTAAGTGATAAAGAATAAAACACTCCCGTAACTTCGGCCGCAATTACGGGTTTCGTATTTAGATAGTAGTACCCGAGATTCAAAGCTCCCAACGAGGGACTTCCTTATTATCTCTAAAACTAAAACTTTGCCAGTTTATAACAATAAAAGCACAGTACCACGAAACGTTCAGCCGTTTATGTTTAGTTAAATTTGTAATAAAATACAACATGGCCTTCGGGAGATGATAGTAAAGTTACCCGCTTGAGGACAAATTGTTAATTGCAATTTAATGGATTCATTCTGGGGTAACTGTTTTGACTGGCCTGTTGGTTTAGTGGTTAGTGACCCTGACTGCTATGCCGGAGGTCGTGAGTTCGATTCCCACCCAGGACAAATGTTTGTGTGATGAGCATGATCATTTGTTCTGTTTCTGGGTGTAATTTATCACGGTTTAGGACCCTGGAACGTAAAGGGGTTTTCAAAGAACGCGGTAGATTTCAGTCAGTACGAGTCTGACAGTGTCTTCCGCTCCTCACTGAAAGGGAGGCCTCATTTGATGATTTTACCGCCCAAAAAAAAAGACAAGGGATATTTTTTTCCCCAATAATACAACCTCATGGAGTAATTTTCGACCCCAACCTGCAGGGTAAAGCTAGTCCATAAATAAATTCATACAACCTTTGTTCATAGAACGCTAGTTTCAATTTATAACATGCAGGTACATACATTATGCATGCAGTATTGCTGCATTTTCGTTAGCCATAGTTAGGCTAGAGCTTATATTTTTACCTATGGAGCTTACACCTAATAATTGTGTTTTTAGTTTTAGTTGGCCACACACTGTGTTCAGTAATAATAATAATATTCCACAACTATCACACAACGCCATCTAGTCCCAAGCTAAGCAGACTGAGCTTGTGTTATGGGTACTAGATAACTGATAAACATAGGTATTTATATATTTCTAAATACATACATATTACAGATAAATTACACCCAGACACAGAACAAATGATCGTGCTCATCACACAAACATTTGTCCTGGGTGGGAATCGAACCCACGACCTCCGGCATAGCAGTCAGGGTTACTAACCACTAGACCAACAGACCTGTCGAATCTCGTTCAGTGGTTCCCAATGTCCACTACTTGCTTGTCTCCAAAAATAAATGTCACTGAATAGACTACTTATAAAAAATAGTTTTGAACATTATTTTATTATGATCATTTAATTTTTTTTAAAAAGAAATCTCTAAAAAATTCCACTGTATTCTGAGCATTTACAAACACTTAAGTTCATATACAGAAATAGCCGTAACAATTATTTGTCGGCCATATGTTTAACGTGAACGTTCCACAAAAATTAAATCATCATCATCAGCCTAAAATGTTCCCACTGCTGGGACACAGGCCTCCTCTCTGTGAGAGGGAGTGGGCCATAATCTACCACGCGGGCCCAGTGCGGATTGGTGGATGTCATATGTCTTCGAATTTTTGGTTCTAGGACATGCCGGTTTCCTCATGATGTTTTCCTTCACCGTTTTGAAAGCAGTGGTGATGAAATGAATTCCACAAAGTAATGCGCCTTGCG
This sequence comes from Agrotis segetum, assembly GCA_036375495.1. Taxonomy (NCBI): domain Eukaryota; kingdom Metazoa; phylum Arthropoda; class Insecta; order Lepidoptera; family Noctuidae; genus Agrotis; species Agrotis segetum. The sequence goes on from JAQSVV010000128.1 coordinate 742,759, forward strand.
TGGTTTGAACCCACGACCTACAACTCGTAAGTTGGGGCCGATACCACTAGGCCACCACTGCTCTCAAAAATTAAATGAATAATACAAAATAATATAGCCATAATTTTAAAACGCTGCCCGCATAAAACTTTGAAAGGAAAACTCTCAAAGCGAAACGTTTCATAACAAAAACAAATAAAAGAAACAAAAAAAAATGTTCTAATTTCGCTATCTTTGTGGAGAAGACAGCTTTTGAAACCAGCTGTTAGCATAGATAATTAAAATAAACAAAGATATAGTTTACTCTAGTCTATGGTTTAGTTCTCGGAGAATGGGTTTTAATTGTTTAAACTATAAAAAACATAACTCATAAACTTCGGTTTCCTCCTTCTGCGAAGCAGTCATACTAAGCGATGGAGGAGGTGGGACGCGTGAGGGAGAGGCCAGCGTGCACCTCACGACCCAGCCGCCGCGGGAGTCATACACGGCATCGAACGTCGCTAGACGGTTTCCGTAAAGCAAATAGTTACGAGTATATTTGACTGGCCTGTTGGTCTAGTGGTTAGTGACCCTGACTGCTATGCCGGGGGTCGTGGGTTCGATTCCCACCCAGGACAAATGTTTGTGTGATGAGCACGATCATTTGTTCTGTGTCTGGGTGTAATTTATCTATAATATGTATGTATTTAGAAATATATAAGTATGTTTATCAGTTGTCTAGTACCCATAACACAAGCTCTGCTTAGCTTGGGACTAGATGGCGTTGTGTGATAGTTGTGGAATATTATTATTATTATTCTCCTTTATTCATTTTTTCTCACATTTTATACATTTTTAAATATAATTACAAAAAAATAAAAACATTTAAAAATATAAAAAATAGGTGCCCACCAGCATCGGGAACAGGGTCCAAGCTGCCGGTGGTTAGGGCTCCAGAGAGAGGAACCTCCTCACTATGCGCGCCGTGTCCAAGAGAACTGCTTTCTGCATCAAGCCCTTGAGCCAACTGCACAAGGAGAGCCTCTTAAGATGTTGGTCGAGGCTCTTCGCGATTAGTCCATTGACCGTAACGACTATCGGTACAATGACTGCTGAGTCCACGTCCCACATGTCAACAATCTCGTGAGCTAAATCAAGATACTTGATTTTTTTATCATTTTCAGCTTTCACGAGATTCTCGTCATGAGGGACGGTGATGTCAATAATCATTGCACGGCGCTCTCGGCGATCTACCACCACTATATCAGGCTTATTGGCTACAATAGTCCTGTCAGTGATGATAGATTGATCCCAGTACAATATGGCATGACCGTTTTCAAGAACTGGGTCGGGCACATACCTATAGTATGGTACTTCAGAATTCACAAGGTTGTACTGCAGGGCAAGTTGCTGGTGGATAATCCTAGCTACTAGATTGTGTCTGTGCAAGTACTCGCTGTTAGCAAGACGAGAACAACCGGAAACAATGTGTCTGATCGACTCACCGGGACGGTGGCATGCCCGACAGATGTCAACCGTACCGTCCTTGACAATATATTTCCGGTAATTGTTCGTCATGATAACCTCATCCATAATCGCACAGACAAAACCTTCGGTTTCTCCGAAGAGGTCACCGAAACGTAGCCAGGCTACAGACGCCAAAAAGTCTACATCGGGCCCGTTAAGGGCCCGATAAAACCGTCCGTGTAGCTCCTTGCTCTGCCATACCTCCCTGCGGTCATTAGTATCCAATACCACAGGTTTGCGCCAGTTCTCGTTGGCCAAGGAGAGCGGGGTAAGGCCTTTGTCCACTGAGACTACATCATGATGCATCCCCACGTCGGCTTTAAGGAAGTATTCCCTGAGACTGCATACCTCGCGGTTGTGCAAGGTCTTAGCATTGAGTAAGCCACGGCCTCCACACTTCCGCGGGATATACAGTCTCATCACCGATGACCGTGGATGATGCATCCGATTTGCAGTCAGCAGTGTACGGACCTTTCTATCTAGGGCGTCAAGTTCCGTTTGAGTCCATTTGAGTATGCCGAAAGAATACATCAAACCGGCATGACCCAACTATTGAAGGCGCGCACCTTATTTCCGCCTGATAAAAGACTATTTAACACTTTGTTCAGGCGGCCAAAGAAGCGCTCCTTCAACGATTGCTTCATGCCAGTAACATTGATGCCCAATGATTCCGACATACCCAAATACTTATAGGTTTCGGTTGCTGAAAGGGATCTAAGGTTTATGGAATCTGAGAGTTGGGTGCTCACAGATTCCACAATCTCCCCTCGCTTTACATGCATGACCGCACATTTCTCCACACCAAATTCCATCATAATGGCGCTACTGAAGGTTTCAGTGATCTTCAGTAGCCCCATCAGCTGCGAATTGGTGGGGGCAAAAAGTTTCAGGTCATCCATATAAAGGAGGTGCGATATAACCCGACCGCCTCTCCTCAACCGATAACCTAGACCCGAATCCTCCAGCAGTGTGCTAAGAGGATTCAGGGCTAAGCAAAACCAAAGCGGACTCAAACTGTCGCCCTGGAATATTCCTCGCTCAATCCTAATAGGTTCGTCGTTCCCAGGGGTCTGCCGACGTCCTGGATAGAGAAGGTACGTCCTCCATTGCCGCATACATGACAACAAGAAGGTGCGAAGTGTAGCAATTATTTTATACAACTCCAGCACCCTCATAAGCCACGCATGCGGCACAGAGTCATAGGCCTTCTTATAATCTATCCAACACGTCGACAGATCCCTCCGGGATCGACGAACCTGTTGGCTTACGGCCATGTCAATAAGGAGCAGCTCTTTAGTACCGCGGGACCAATTCCTACATCCATTCTGAGAGGCAGACATAATTGAATTGCTATCAATATGATAAGCAATTTTTGCTCTCAGAATGGATGTTAGAACTTTATAGATAGTCGGTAGACACGTAATAGGTCTATAGTTTTTTGGTTCCGCGGTACTACCTGTTTTATAGAGCAGGTGGGTAACTCCTGTGGTAAAAAACATTGGTAGCGACCCTGTCTCTAAAGATGACTGGAATTGTGAAGCTAAGCAAGCGTGCGAACTTCGTAGCCATTTTATCCAAAAATTATGCAGCCCGTCCGGTCCTGGAGATTTCCAATTAGGTAACGGACGGACTGCATGGGCCACGTCAAGTGAAGTTATGGATATTGCTTCCATTTCTGGGATTGAGTCACACGCTCGCTCAACCACACGCATCCAGTCACCCTCAGTGTGACCAACGGGCACCGACCAAATACTTCGCCAAAAAGCACTCATGGCTTCATTATCTGGCAGATGCCCGTCAGTAACACCCCGATTGAGAATGGGTCGCTCCCACGTTCTGTATACCCACCTTTCGTCACTTTGGAACATGCGATTCTGAGTGTATCGATCCACTCTTCTCCTATACCGGCGGATACGATTCGCCCATGCATAAACTTTCTGCTTCAGGAAGTCAATGCGCTCTGTGAGACGGGACATATAATCTTGAGAACTGATTCCAGTTCCCGAGAACGCCCGCCTCACAAAGCGCATCACCCTTGGGCGTGTATTTCCCTCCCTGAAGCAGATGAGCTTTCCAATGAGCACCCTGGCCTCATTGATACGACGCTCAATCCTGCACTGCCAGGCTGGAGCGGCAGGTTTCGGTCGTGTAGCTCTGTCTGTGTTTGGAAATTTGACATGAGCTACACGACACGCCGCAACAGCCGTACAATACAAGATTGAGTGTGTATCGCAAAGGTTTGCGCTGCTCTCAATAAATTCTGGTAACAGCGCATCCAGGGCACACACTAGCGCTCTGTTTTTTTTTATTCATGGGCAAACGTGGTAGCCTCGGTCTAAGATCAGGTGATGTGAACCGATACTCACGAATCGCATCCTCCAAAGCACTCCCTATTTCCACATTGCATTGGTAATCTGCAGATATAACCCTGTCGGCCTCCTCCTCAACATCCTGGTTTACTCGCGCAGTAACAGGTGAATGGGAGTTTACCTGTGTTGCGAGAGGGTTGTCGACAGGGCTACTCCGCACTTCCGAGCGCAGCCGATCAAGTGTAGCATCATCCAACCTATGACTACGTTGAATCACGCGCACCTGATCCGACAATCGTTGGGCCGAGACGTTGACAGCGGGCTCAAGCACCTGAAACAGAGAGAGCATCCTGGTTCGGTATGCCGTAAGGTTAATGCCCCCCTCTGTAGCCCCATAATATGCGCGCATCACATTTTCGTTAATGGACTGAGTCCAACGAATGCGCGACACATTTCCACCGGCAGCGGGGACCCTGTTCGGGGCCTGTTGGCCTCGAGGTCCCAAGCCCGCTGGTGGCCGTCCTCTTCCTCGTCGTGGCGGTGGTGGTGGCGTCGACGGCGGGGAAAAAAACTCGTCGCTGGAGCTCGACGCGGCTGCAGCGCTCAATGACACGACGTCCACTGGTGAGGCGCGTCCCGGCGACTGCGAGGCGGAGCTCAGCAACGAGCCCGGAGATGGTGGGTGTGCTGGTTGCGGTTTTGTTCGACTTCTCGTCAACATTATAGAATGACTGGATTTATTTTCTTCATTTTCGACATTTTACTGTTTTGTGGTTGTTATTATGGATTTTCACTATTGGTTGTATTTATTAATATCTGAATCATATTGTTATTTAGGTTTTGCAACAAATAAATTAAATTAAAATTGACGAAGAAAATTATTGACGTCAGTCACTCTTGACAGCCGAACCACAGATTATTATTATTATTATTATATTGGTTGACTCGCCGTCCGGTCCGGGAACGGTCGAGGGAGCTTCTTGTCCCACGGCCGCGGCCGCCTCAAAGAGCTGTCAGTAATCTGACGGGGCCCCCCTTTGAGGGCTATAGCCTGCCGGGGTCGCGGGACTGTCTCATCAGCTAATCGTTACCCTGAAACGTAAAGGGCTATTGAAGGATCACCATGGATTTTAGTCAGAACAAGTCCTACTGTCTCTCACGCCTCGCTTTGGGTGTGAAAAAACATGTGCCAACCTGAAAACTTCATTTAGCTAATGCATAAATAAATCAAAACACATAAAATATCGACAAAGCAAGCAGTTAGTAAACATTTGGCACATAACTCCACGGTAGAGCGAGCGCACTCAAATATTTCTAATTACCGGAACATAACACTAAATATTTGAACCAAAATGTGATTTTACTATGACGGCATTCAAAGCTTAACTAACATTAATTAGCAAAGAATAATGCATCACCTTAATTAATACTTAATCATCATCTTCATCATCAGCCGGAAGAAGTCTGTTGCTGAACATAGGCTTCTCTTTTGGAGTGGATTTCAGTCAGTATGAGTCTGACAGATTTTTTTCCAGTCAATGATGATTTTAGCAAGCTGAAAAAAGGCCTCCATTCGCCACTTGCATGGCACTTTTCCCCCCGACTCTGACAATATCCAATGCTTAATGATATTTGGCTTTTGCAATTTTAACTGTCAGCGCAAAGCCGAGAGTACAAAATCCAAAACGGAACTTGTTTTTTCCACGACGTTGTGCTGGCGCTGCTGCTGCGGTAGCTGGGAATTTTAAAGATAGACCTTTTGAAACCAGAGTTTTAAACCGTTTGTGGTTAATACGCTTGGAACATAAGGCCCAACTTTTCTCAGAGAAACAAAAAATTAGCGTAAATTATGCCAAAGAATCAATATTGTTGCCAGCTTTCATTGTCCCGTTGCCAGTTGCCGTTGCTAATGAAATTTTGACAACATGTGGAAATACGTAAGAAGTCTGCGACGATTCTGCATTGTCATTACCGGACAGAGACCTCCATTCCTGTCAACCGTCACAAGTTAACGTTAAATCTATCCCTTTGCGATTCATTAAGAAGATATTATTCTGTTCATTCCGCCCGTCATCTCCTTCGTGACCATCGTAGTCTAGTCCACGGCTCGTTATCACCGTTTCAGGACGACAATCACAAATATGTATATTTCTATTAAATAATTCACAGTCATAGTATACATAAATGTATAACTTCAGTAGTAGCACCATTTTAACTCAATATCTGCCTTATTAAGTTACCACCGTGCTGTCGCTATTTGCATCCAAGGATCGATGATAGAATTATCTAAATGAGGACGTTCAACCGTCAGAGCAAAGTAGCCTGCTATAGCATCTGATTTGACCCCATTCGCCTTCAAAATGAGTCCTCGCTTCGTGCCGGGGCTGTGCTAACAAGATTACAGAAGGCGAGCCAAAATCTAGCTATAAATCTGTAGTAAGACGTTCAGTTTATTATTTGTAGAAAAAAAGGAAGTGTCATATTTTTGTAGAAAATGAAATATGCACCGTTGTAGACCGACAATGATTCTAGAATTATTATGTTTGTATTTTCCATTTATTTGCAATTAGGTTAAGACCGTATGTCTGTGTTCGTGTGTTATACGGTGTGGGTGTCTCGAACTGTGGAGACTGCAATTCCATTAAATTTTTTAACTCTCTCTAGGCATTCACTTGTTGCCTGAAAAGTGGTCATAACTTTTGAATATAACAACACGGTATGGCTCAGAGGAAAAAGTTGGAAATAACCTCAATTTCAATCCACACTTTCCGGGACCTCCTGTATGGTTTCAAAGTCAATTAAATTCTGAAGTAAATCGGCCGATGTAATAAGTTTTTTCTAAACTGGCTCTTTACCTTTGGATTCGTCTGCCCACCCCCCCCTACCTTTTTGTACCTTTGTCGCTCGGTAGTCAATGTCATTTCATTTTCATTTTCATGGAAATTCCAATGGTGGGAGATGGATTTGGTCGATTCGTTTCAGAGTTTGTTCATTACAAACAAGTTAGTCTTTCCTTATAATAGTTACTGTTGCAAAACACCCTCCCGTTTCTACCCCTTCAAGTTTTATGAAAAATAGCATAATCATGTCCAGGTTCCCATCTGTCTCTATGCGAAAAATTCATCGCAATCGGTTCAGCGATTTGAGGTAAAGGCGACGACAAACTCACTTTCGCAAGTTAAAAAGGATACCTGATAGATATTACTCTTCAACTGGCACTTTTATAGAGGGAAAAATTGTAAATACTAGGTTTTTATAGAACACAGTAATTTTCCTTAGCTACTAAAATATATCTGCACAAAGAGCTCTAAATGGCACTCAACTCTAATCAATACCGACCCATTTACAACGAAATTAAATCGCCTCTATTACCTTTTAACACAGCTTCACGACTGTTCATCTAGAAGGTATAGTAAGAGATGAAATTTTTGCTTATAGTAACGGCATACGCCCCCCTGCCTCCTCAGACCTCTAGACGTACCGTTAGGCTGTCTGCACAACAAAGCCGGGCGCCCGGCGGCACGAAGCCGGCGGGTTTGTGCCGGTGGCTTTTGAATGTTACGTTTTGTATAACTAGGCTGGCGGCATGACAGCCGCGGCATGTCGTTCAAAATAATGGTGATTGCCGAGTCCTCGGAGAAGTTGCGCGTGTGTTTCAAATTGATTACTACTTATTTTCAATATTTGAAATGGACAAGCAGCGCGAGGTGTGCCACCGGGTAAGCCGCTCGGGCGAAAGCCGCCGGCAAGCTTGTTGCAAAATAAGGCAGCCGGCCCCGCCGGCGGGTTCGTGCCGCCGGGTGGACTTTGGCGTGTAGACACCTTAAATTACCATCCTTACGAAACCCCCATAAAAATTCCCTTCGTACAAAACGCGACGCTATTCTCCGATACGTTACGACTTTGGTATTTCTCTAAAAGGGTAGCGAGTTTCCTCCATGCTTCGGTGAGCACGTAAAGTCGTTGGTCCCGACTGTCATTCGTAGATGTTTGATAATCGTTACTGTTAGTCAGAAGCTCTAAAGTCTGACAGCCGGTCTTGCCACTGGGTGTCGTATTACCAGTTACTGCGTTGTGGAGGTCCGATAGACAGTCGCTTCATGTAAAATACTAATATCCAGCTGGTTTGATTGGAAGCCGACACCAATATTGTTGGGAAAAGGCTAGGCAGATGATGAGTCTTAAGTTCTTCTTGGGCAGGATAACTCATTTGATGGTTTTACCACGATAAAAAAAGGGTATAACATTTTTACGTGTTACTGATCGTGACAAGATATCTGACTATTCCATAAAACCCAGATTTTCGTTCCAAACTAAGTTTTCTTCTCACTTTTACAAGATAAGCGAAACCACGGTCTTCAGGCCTTACATGGCTCGAGGCTGTTCCTAAAATACGAGTACGTCGGGTTAGGGTGATATATGCCTGGAGACATCCCATTAGAATGGATCCAATTTCATATCTTATCCGAAAGACCGATCTCTGTGGTAATCGAGTCCTATTTGAGATTGAGCCGCAAATTCATTGAAATAACTTGTTTCTGGTTATGTATTTTGGACGACAATAAGGACTAATATTGTTTTAACCAATTTGTAAGGTTTCTGGCTAATTGATAATAATTATTCTATTCGGTTGACGATGAAGCACGCTTGCCTAGACATTCACTCTTGATTTCAACACCTTATGTTAAGTAATAGCCACACGAATTGGTACTGAAGGTAAAGCAACAGTTGCTGAGGTCGGTTTATTGATGAGTGATCATTCGTTACTTAACTGGTTACCGTGTTACCCGGAAACGTTTCACAGTTTCAACGCCTTAGCGGATTTTAACGAACTTAGAGGCAAAAGCAGACTGTGAACCATTTAGAACTTATGATGCGGTTTTCATCTCTCAGGAATTTCCATAGGGACAAAATTTTCGTATTCAGCTGGCAATAAAAAAACTTAATACCTAAGGGTCAAGACAAACCGAGACGCGAGGCTACGCGCAATTCAATAGAGCTACTCAAATTGGAACTATATTTACTACACGAAAAGATACACATTTGCAGTGTCGTTGCGTCACGTCGTGTCGTTGGGTTTACATTTGTCTGACGTGTTGTGTTTTGATGCATCAGAACGGTATCGGTTTCATACATTTCGTATGGTGAGGTTTACATTCGTGTGTCGCGATGTGTTGTGATGTACCAAACTAAATGTATGTAACCGTCCTGTACCCTTAGCACGAATTTTCACTTTTTTAACAATGATAACAATTGGGTAACACGGGTGAAAAAAATTTGTAACTCGCTGTAAATTCGTAATTAAGTTGTTTTTACCGTTTCGTAAAGTATATCGCACTGTTTTTTTAATAATAAACAATGTTCAATTTGTTGTAAAACGCTGCAAATTTGATATACCTTACGAAACGGTAAAAAAAAACTTATTTACAGCGAGTTACAATTTTTTTTCACCAGTGTGATTAAATAATTTCATTTTTTTTTAATAATAGACAATGTTCCGTATGTTGCAAAACGCTGCAAATTTGATACACGTTACAAACCGGTAAGAACAACCTAATTCCAAATTTGCAGCGTGTTACTAATTTTCTTACCCCTGTTTTTAACTAATTGCACTGTTTTGAAAAAAAGCAATGTTCCGTATGTTGCAAAACGCTGCAAATTTAATACACGTTACAAAACCGTAAGAACAACCTTATTCCAAATTTGCAGCGTGTCACTAATTTTTTTGGCAATGTTATTAGCAAAAAACACTTTTCACCCCTTTTCAACCCTTTCCGTACACCCCAGAACGCTGCAAAATCACCCGGTATGTTATTTTACCTTCCTTAAGAACCCCTTAAAATTTCAGCGTGTTACTAATTATTTTCGGGTTTAGGCTTTAATGACTGGACTATGCCGGGGTCGCAGGACCATCTAAAAAGGACACTCATGACACACAAATACGGTGGATTTTTCCAAAAGTTCCGCTCAAGGAACGAGGATTAAGTTTTGACCAAATTAACACAAAAAAAAAGAATATAATTATTGTCTTGATAGTGATTTTCTTTTGGTATCGTTGATAATTATGACCATTTTTGAACTTTGTTGAGTGTGTATAGTATACGTTCATTTTAGAAAATAAAAGACTTTCTTGTTTGTAATATTATCCGTTTACACAAACAAACAGTTTCTTTTTCAACAACTACAACAACAAAGCAACAATCGTAACTTCCACCATAATGTAGCCAACAACAAGCTGAAGTGTCACGTTATTTATGACGTCACTGCCGGTCCCCACGCCGATGGCTTCCGGTTTTATTGCCGACTACCAGAGACAACGATTCGAAGATTTGGAATTGTTATTTTTATTGCTAAGGGGTTGATATGAAGCTTGGGGGTCGAAGTATGGGGTTGAAGCTTTAGGGTTGAAGCTTGGTCAGCAGAACTGGCAATTTTTTTTAAGAATTACTCACTTAGCTTCTGCCAGCGACTTTGTTTTAGTAAAGTTCCGAACCAGTGCTTCGCATCCTATACAACGTGTACCGTTAATATCGCTGAACCTCTCGTCGGGTAGCTCAGCCCAATATGTTACTGAACAATGTTTGTTCTAAATTTTTTGGAAAAAAAGCTAATAAAAAAATTATTTTTCATACTGATGGACTCGATCAATTTCTCATTTTGTATGAAAAATATATTTTTTTCCAAATGTTTTAGAACAAAAATTGTTCAGTAACATGGGCTGAGTTACCCCCCAAGAGAGGTTTTGCGCTATTAACGTTACACGTTTTTTAACTTCTTTTTCTTTGTTTATTAGCTGTGCGTAATTCTAATGTATTCTAGTGTGTGTGTGTAATTCTAATGTATTTTCGTACTACAATGTTAAGCAAATAATGAATTTTGTTCTGTAATCACCTTATTACCCGATGGCTTGTGATTACCGAAAACGACAAACTGTTGTACAAAATTCAAATTTTCTAGACCCTGTGGCTGTGCGTTGTCAATGAATAAATGGACTGAATATATAGTTCTTATTCACAGATAAATTTCATTTATCATCGAAAGTAAGGCATAGAAATAAATCTCTAAAAGAAACTAACATCAAAAGATGCATCTAACTCAAAGATATAAAAGCCTAAACTTACCTCTCCTAAACCCAAAGACATACAAAGAACTATCCTTATTGTATACGACATACCCGAAAATATATCAAGGAAAAATCCATTTCGCACTTAACATTCGTGGACCGAAGAAATGGATAAAATTCGTCACTCTAAGATCCCTTTTAAGCCATCGACGTAATAATAAAATCAGCCTTTATAAATCGGGGATCCGTAACCCCTGAAAGGCGTTTTCAGTTACATAGAAAGTGAATTTGGGTGGTACACTTGTCAACCTTTTTGAAGCGGGACAAATATTTGAAATACAACACCTTAGGTAATGATATTGGAGCGTTCAAATATACAGGGAGAATTCTGGTTAGGATTTTGACGTGTCGAGGTAAATAGGATGACGAATTGGATTTTTTAAAGTGACGGGCGGTGGTAAAAAAGCAGGATTTTAGATAAGCGATTGCAGGCCTTGGAAATTAAAATGCTATTAAGAACGAACTTAAATTGGCTATTTGACAGTATCAACAAATTACAATTTATTAATCTAATTAAGTTATTAGTTATTTGTACATTAACTGTCAAGCAATTGTTTTTTTCCCACCCAGGGCAGAGCGGGAGGGACTATCAGACTCCTATCGACTGATATCCACGGTGTCCTTCTGTCCTCATACCCCTTTACGTTCCGGGGTCACGGTGATTCGTAAGTCCCGCGACCCAGCAAGCATTTATTATTTTAAAAATGTCGGACAGGTATTTTTTTTATTGTAAAATCAATGAACCACCAAGATATGATACATCAAAACTCGAGAATGAGTCTCTATAACGTCAGAATAATACTAAATTGTGACGTATTGCCAATTTGAAAAGCATCGTACGAGTATCTCCATCAATTTTGTTTTACGTAACATGTCGATTTTGGTTTTCGTTGAATATTTTTTATAATAATTATATCTGGCGGACTTGTTAGAATTTTTCTCTGAAATCGCCAATTGTACACCACTCGCAAAGTTGGTCGAAGTTAACCGAACACGATACTGTAGAAGTGCCCTTCGTTTCGCTTCACGCAACTTCGGCTCGCTTTGAGCGACTTCCATTTGTTGTCCGTGTTTGCGACCGTATCAAAGGGCACAATGATGACTACGCAACTTCGCGTGTAGTGTAGTCACATACTTCGGGACTTCGATCAACTTCGACGAGTTACTTCGTCGAGGCAACTTCGCGAGCAGTGTAGAGCACGTTTAAGAAGAAGCACATTATCGAGCGAAGTGGAAGTAATGGGTGAAGGTCTTTGACCAAAAGTGGCTAATAGAAAAAAAAGTCTGACAGTCCTTTCCGCTCCACCCAGGGCGGAGTGGAAAGACTCATCCAAACTACGCAACCCCGTCTCGGTGATTTTCGGGTGGTCACCACCTGGCTTTCAGGAGTTGGACTGTTTGGGATTCAGTGGGAGTGTTCGACAGGCCTGTTGGTCTAGTGGTTATTGACCCTGACTACTATGCTGGAGGTCGTGGGTTCTTTTCCCACCCAGGACAAATGTTTGTGTGATGAGCACGATCACTATTGTTCTGTGTCTGGGTGTAATTTATCTATAACTAGCGACCCGCCCCGGCTTCGCACGGATGCAATGCTGATATTAAATACACTACAGAAAAACTGTGAACGTTGTATATAAAAACATAGCGGCTTCGCACGGGTATAAATTAAATACCTTATGTGATTAAAATCGATCCAGTAGTTTTGATTTATTCATTACTGCCCGTGGCCCGCACGCGTTAAATTTGGAGTAAAACAATCCGCCTTTCCCTATACCATGAAGATTTCCTGCTATCTTTGGAATATCTAAATTCATACACTACATTTTTACTTATTTACTTTTGACATTTTTAACTATTTATTTTATTTTTACAAAATATTACAGAATCACTACATAGTATAAAACAAAGTCGCTCTTGCCGCACCGGGCGGCCGGCCGGTACCGCCGCAAACGCTACGTCCCGCAATTTTTAAATCTGTAATACTCGTATCTTCGAAAATATTCACTTAAGTCATACGGTGTAAAGGGCCATATAGATCTATATTAAATAAACAATGTATTCAAGGTATTTAATTGGTTAAGGATTAATGCTGTATTGGTTATGTAGTGGCACAGTATTTATGTATCACCATTTACCAACATCACAGTTACCAGAGAACCACCAACCACCATAATATTACCGTACCACCATACCATACCAGTTACCAGTACCAACCAAGTACCACGTTTTGAAGATCTCTGTTAAGGAAATAGTGAAGCAAGACGTACACTGGCGGAAATAAGAAAGCTTCGCTTTGGAAGCGATTTGTAAGCGCATGCAGCAGCTCCAGCACCCTGCGGATCTTCGCTTCAACCATCAGAACTTCGCAGACGGAACACGTGGCTTGGAATCTTCACTCGGCGACGGCGTTCGGCAGAAAGGACCGCGCTCCGCGCGCCGCTCATATTTATACTTAGGCTCAAGAATGCGCGGTGTCGTGCGCAGAACGTCGCCCCGCGGGCCCGCGCACCTGCGCACCTGCGCGCGTCCTCCCAATCTACACACCGCATCGCCATTGGTGGAAATTGTAAATATTATGTTTAGTATTAGCTCTAAGTGTACTATTGTTTTTGTAGATATAAGTAGCGTAATTTTAGACAATAAATATACATAGTGGATTATCTGACTTCAATCCTGAGTTTTATTTCACTCAACACAAAGATACGGTCCAGTTAGCTACCCAACGCTAAAGTGGTGACCCCGAGAACTCCGAAGAACCCGAGAACCCCGAAAAAGAAAACCGACGAACGCAAAACCGGACCACAACACATCATGGACAACGCCAACGCAGATTTCAGCGACGCTCAGGGCAGCACATTGATGAAGAACGACGTGGCATCTATCTCGCTACCTGCGAGACTACCACCATTCTGGCGCCAAAATCCACGACTATGGTTCGCGCAATTTGAAGCCGCCGTCGCTGCCAGCAAGATCAGTGAAGAGCAGAAATTCAACCTCGTCGTTCCACTACTCGGCAACAGCGACCTAGAACAGATCGGCGACATCATCCTTCATCCACCAAGCACCGGCAAATACAGCGCGCTCAAAGAGAGACTAATTTCCACGTACCAGGAGTCAGATCACAGGCAGTTACAAAAACTACTCAGCGGACTCGAGCTCGGCGACCTGAAACCAAGCCAGCTGCTGCGTAAGATGCGAGACCTCAGTGGCAAGCTACTGTCAGATGAAGCGTTGAAGGTTATGTGGCTCAACCAGCTGCCCGCACAGGTGCGCGCCGTACTCTCAGTAAACACCGAATCGTCGCTCGAAGTGCTAGCTGCGATGGCAGACAAAATGATGGAACATTTTGAACCAGCGACAGTCGCCGCAGTCTCCACGTCAAGCCCTCCACCATCAAGTTCAGCAGTCAACGAAGGGCAGATAAATGCGATAACAGCTCTACAGATCAACATACTTACCAAACAAATAGAAAAATTGTCACTTGAAGTCGCTGAACTCCGCAACCAACAACATTCGTCGCATCACCGTTCCCGTCAAAACTCTGCGCATCGTGGCCGCTTCCGCTCGCGTTCACATTCAAGACAGCGCACTGATAACGCCCGCAAGCCTGGAGATCCTGACTGGCTGTGCCGTTATCACTACCGGTTCGGCAATGGAGCACGAAAATGTGAATCGCCGTGTTCCTTCAAAAAGGAAAACTAGAACGTACGTCGACAGTGGCGGCTGTCGACGTAAACCAGACCAACCGCCGCTTATGTGTAATCGACACCAAATCCAGGGAAAAATTTCTAGTCGACACGGGAGCCGACATATCAGTACTAGCCGCACGAAACCAGAAACGCTCAAGACCGGCGGAGAATACAAGCTACAAACTTTACGCGGCAAACGGGACAGAAATTCGTACCTTCGGGGAGCGCACACTCGAGCTCAACCTAGGCCTACGAAGAAGTTTTAAATGGACTTTCGTCGTCGCCAACGTAAAGACTTCAATACTGGGTGCCGACTTTCTTGTGCATCATAAACTGTTAGTCGACTTGCACCAAAGGAAACTCATCGACCGTGTGACGGAGCTCAGCGTGAACGCCATCAAGATAAACAGTAAAGAAGAATCAATCCATGTCATCAACCGTGACCACACTCATCATGACCTATTAAAGAAATATCCGGATGTACTGCGACCCATGACACTCAAAACTCCAGTCAAGCATGACGTCACACATCATATCGAGACAACTGGGCCGCCGATCTACTCGCGGCCGCGCCCCCTACCGCCCGACAAGTACAAAGCGGCTAAACTTGAGTTCGAGCGCATGATCGAGAGTGGAATATGCAAGCCGTCAAACAGTCCGTGGGCAAGTCCACTGCACATCGTGAAGAAAAAAGACGGATCACTACGAGTATGTGGTGATTACAGAAGACTCAACGCCGTCACAGTTCCAGACCGATATCCCATTCCACGAATTCAAGATTTCACATACCAACTTCACGGCAAGAAAATATACTCAAAACTTGATCTCAAAATGGCATACTTTTGGATTCCTATTTCAAAAGAAGACGCTCAGAAGACAGCTATTATAACACCGTTCGGACTCTTCGAATTTACCTGCATGACGTTTGGCCTAAGAAACTCCGGTCAAACATTTCAACGTTTCATGCACGAGGTACTACGAGGACTAGATGACAACGTGTTCTGCTTCGTCGACGATCTGCTTGTCCACTCTGAAAACAAGGAAGAACACCAGCGCCACCTAGAGCAAGTGCTAGAACGACTAAACACCTACGGCGTCAGTCTCAACATCGACAAGTGTGAATTTGAAAAAGAAAAAATCGAGTTCCTCGGATACGAGGTATCAGCAGAAGGAATAAAACCGACTCAAGAACGTATACAAGCCATAGTCAACTATCCGAAACCACAGACAGTTCAAGAACTAAGAAGATTTCTAGGAATGATAAACTTTTATCGCAGTTGTTTACCACATCAAGCCGAGCAACAACATGAACTAAATAAATACCTACACAACAGCAAGAAGAATGACAAGACTCCCATTCAATGGACACAAGTAGCAGAAGAAGCCTTTGAGAAATGCCGACAAAGCATCCTCGAGGCAACAACATTGACTCATCCAATACCTAACGCGCCGTTATGTTTATTCACCGACGCATCAAACACTAGCGTCGGCGCCGTCCTACAACAAAAAGTCAACAACATCTGGAAACCACTGGCATTCTTCTCCAAAACCATGAGCGAGACGCAGCGACGATACAGCGTGTACGATCGCGAACTATTAGCTATGTACACCGCTGTTCAACATCTACGACGACTCATAGAGGGCAGTGACCTTACAATATACACCGATCACAAACCGCTTACTTACGCGCTGACAAGAACGCCAAGTAGCAGCGACACACCACGAAGAGAGAGACAGCTACACTACATCAGTCAGTTCTGCACGCAGATCAAATACGTGCACGGTGATAACAACGAAGCAGCCGACGCCTTATCACGCATCGAAGAAATCAACTTGTCACACTCTACAATCGACTACAACCTACTCGCCCAAGATCAAGAAAATGATGATGAACTGAAGATCTGCATGTCCAACCCGAATCTACAATTCGCCCGCATCACATTGCCCGGAGGTCAACGACCCATCGTATGCGAAACATCAACTGGCAACATTCGTCCATACCTACCAGCGACTTATCGTGTAATAGCATTTAAAGCGCAACACGAATTAAGTCATCCCGGAGTGCGAACAACAAGGAAGATAATGTCAACAAAGTTCTTTTGGCCAAGTATGAACAGAGATGTTGGTTTGTGGGCCAAATCATGCATCGGTTGCCAGCGCGGGAAAGTTCAACGACACGTTATCAGTCCACTCGGCGAGTTTCAAAAATCATCGCGTTTCGAACACATTCACATCGACATCGTGGGACCACTACCGCCATCTAACGACTACAGATACCTAGTCACGATGATCGATCGCTGCACTAAATGGCCGGAAGCGATTCCTATCCGTGACGTCACCGCCGACACTGTGGCTAAGGCATTATACGAGGGATGGATATCGCGATTTGGCTGTCCGCTACGTGTAACGACGGATCAAGGAAGGCAATTCGAATCGTCGTTATTCAACGCCTTAATGAAGAAGTTTGGCATCACAAGGATACGAACTACTGCATACCACCCGCAAGCAAATGGTCAAGTCGAGCGCTGGCATCGTACATTAAAGGCTGCGCTCATGGCGAGAGGCGCCGGCACACACTGGAGCGAGGAGTTAGCGACCGTGCTGCTTGGACTACGTACGGCACTTCGTGAAGACACACAAGTCAGCCCGGCCCTGATGACCTATGGATCGACACTCAGAATACCGTCAGATTTCTTCGCGCCTACACAGCCGAATAATGAAGACGCAGAATTCGTCCGCCAGCTGACCGAAACAATGTCGTCACTCGCACCTAACAGCAAGTCACATACCAACAACAGGAGCACGTTTGTACACAAAGACCTAGCGACGTGTACGCATGTTTTCGTGCGAAACGATACCGTGCGAAGTCCATTGACCCCTCCTTACGACGGCCCGTTCAAGGTGATTCAGCGTGACAGCAAGCATTTCACCATACAGATGCCACTTAGAACTACAGTTGTCTCAATAGACAGACTCAAGCCAGCACATCTGATCAACGAAGAAGAATATACTACTTCTCCATCAACATGCGCACAACAAGCATCGCGCACCGTGAGCACTCATACCGCGAGCGACGCGCTGCGGTCATCAACCCCAAGCGCGCCACGTGACACATACGTCACTCGATCCGGCCGCGCAGTGAAACACAACGTACGCTTCGCTTAGGGGGGAGTGATGTAGTGGCACAGTATTTATGTATCACCATTTACCAACATCACAGTTACCAGAGAACCACCAACCACCATAATATTACCGTACCACCATACCATACCAGTTACCAGTACCAACCAAGTACCACGTTTTGAAGATCTCTGTTAAGGAAATAGTGAAGCAAGACGTACACTGGCGGAAATAAGAAAGCTTCGCTTTGGAAGCGATTTGTAAGCGCATGCAGCAGCTCCAGCACCCTGCGGATCTTCGCTTCAACCATCAGAACTTCGCAGACGGAACACGTGGCTTGGAATCTTCACTCGGCGACGGCGTTCGGCAGAAAGGACCGCGCTCCGCGCGCCGCTCATATTTATACTTAGGCTCAAGAATGCGCGGTGTCGTGCGCAGAACGTCGCCCCGCGGGCCCGCGCACCTGCGCACCTGCGCGCGTCCTCCCAATCTACACACCGCATCGCCATTGGTGGAAATTGTAAATATTATGTTTAGTATTAGCTCTAAGTGTACTATTGTTTTTGTAGATATAAGTAGCGTAATTTTAGACAATAAATATACATAGTGGATTATCTGACTTCAATCCTGAGTTTTATTTCACTCAACACAAAGATACGGTCCAGTTAGCTACCCAACGCTAAAGTTATAATCGCTTCGAAAATTAGCCATTATTTGTCGTAAAAAGTAAATGACAAAAAAAAGTTATTGTGGGTTATCCATAAGAGATAGACATATACCATCACGGACTTTTCTGTAGACCTTTTCAATGTGTACAATACTTAGTACATTATTTTGATAAAACTGGTAGGGTTCAGCCTGCGTTTGCAATGTAAGCGGAAAAAATGTAATTATTTACGACATCACATTAGAAACCTCAAAAATAACAGTACTTCTCCACTATTTAATGGATGTTATTATACATATAAACCTTCCTCTTGAATCACTCTATCTATTAAAAAAAACCGCATCAAAATCCGTTGCGGAGTTTCAAAGATTTAAGCATACAAAGGGGCATAGGGAGAGAGAAAGCGACTTTGTTTTATACTATGTAGTGATATACAATGTGTTGATCTGCAACCTAGTCAAATTCAAGGACGTGATTATACTCATGATTCTCGACCCAAATCAACAATAAAATAGGTAGGTATTTTTTAATTTTATTTTTCCTTTTAACTGATATCCGTAAGTGTGAACTAGTTTCTACAAGAGTAGTAGATTCAATTCACGCACACCAGCTGCTCATCGCTGTGTGCGTACGAGCGGACTGCTTAGTCGGGTGATTCTCTTTCATTTGTATTGAATTAAGGGTTTAATTCTGAAATAATGTAAAATTTCAACAACAAAAAAAAAGCAGCCCTTATTAGTTTTGCCCGGTACTGTACTTTCAATTGATTATTTATGACTTTTGTGACAACCACCTGAAGTTTGACGAAAATGCAAAAAAACAGCGTGTATATGTATTTAAAAATATGCAAGTATGTTTCAGTTGTAGTACCCATAACACAAGCTCTGCTTAGCTTAGGACTAGATGGCGTTGCGTGATAGTTGTGAAATATTATTGTAAAAACATATCACTCCATTTTTAAGTGACGATTTTCGGCCCAAAATATAACCAAGATAACAAATTATTATTATTTTGTATTGTTCAGTGGCAAACGAATCACTAGGCACGTATAAACGTAGTGTCTAAGCTTTATACATACGACTGTAGTGTATACTCGTAACATAAAAGAACATAACATTGTTTCCTCAATAACTTGATAAAGTGTCAGCTTGAAGATCAAATTATTGGCTCTCTTGTGTCTGAGGCGTAAATGTCCGTGACAAAATGAAAGAAAGAAAGAAAGAAAAAACATTTATTTAGCGCAAAGGAACCACGACACATAATGCCGGGTCCAGACTGGTGTAACATGTAAAGTAATCCACCGTGTAATGTAACACGAACTCTACGTGTGGACAGCACTAAGAGCGTAACATGTAATGCCTCTCCGTTACAGTAAGTGCCGTCCACACGTAGAATTCGTGTTACATTACGCGGTGGAATTACGTTACACGTTACACCAGACTGGACCTATCATTTAAAATAAAATAAACAAAAGAAAGTATTCTGACTTGTGTTGGGAAAATGCATAGAATAGCTTTTATTATGTACACTTTACAAGTTTTTTTTTTTTAAACGCACACGAGATAGGAAAATCCTATGGAGAGGCAGTTTTTTTTTTAGTAAATATTCTTACAAGCTATGAAATTGCAAAGTGAGATCTGTTTGCAACAACTAAATAAATATTGATATCTTTCAACCGCGTGGTCGAAAAGAATCAACATAAACAATTTTTAGTCGTTCACTTTTAAAAATATTTATGAATGTTGATGTTCGGTATATTTTTTTAAATATTCCTTTCTCGTTGTTCACAGGTGTGTGTTTAGTGAAATAACTTTTCGGATTGGATGAAGTGTTTACGAGAAAACTCGCTGTAGTTCAGGTAAGATTATTTTTCAACAACTTTAGTTGTGAGTGTGTTATATGTTAAAATCGGCATCAGCACACTTTTGCATTAGGATTGGAAAACTTTAAAGACAATAGAATATCGTACCACTAATGCAGGGTGATTTTTTATGAATTGTATGTAGGGCAGAATATTTGTAAACCACATAGAGCAATTTACCGTTTAAAAAAATTACAGCAATATGCAGGGTGTATTTGATAGCTCTTCGCTGATTGAAATAAAAACAATATATTTTCCATACAAAATTGCCAAAGGATGTACGGAGCGACAAAAATTTCTTCGTGAATATTATTCAGGGTGATGGTCTGAAACTCTGATTAAAGTTTGCTGAGGGCAAAAACGTAGGACAAAACGTAGGTATATTGGCACCGTCAACAATTATAAATGGAGTCGGTACGTCTCCATTGAGAGAAAGTAAATATTAAAATTTTTCAAACTTAAAATTGAAATTCATTATTACAAGCTTAACTCCATGCAATTTTGTTAGAAGTTTTACTATTTATGGTCCGAACAACATTCAATTTCTGAACATTAAAAGAAAAAAAAATATTTCCGTTAGAAAAGAGGTAACAAGTTAAAATAAGTTATTGAAAGTCAATTTAAGAGCTCTCTCTTCTTAAATTGGCCCCACAGCCACTGAAAGAACTACTTTATAAGTTAGTTTACCAAGTTCCTTGACCCCCGACGACTCACGAATGTAAATTTACAGAATAACTTCTGAAAATTTAGGAAATTCTTTGAAAACCTACGTTCTTCGTAACACTAAGAAGTATTCTTTCAATGTAGATACCTGAATAGGGGTGTTCTTAGCTATGTAAGAGAGTTAGTTCGGATATTTTTACGTTGAAACATACTAATATTTTTATAAAATGTGTTCCTGACCTGGCGTGAGCTACTATTTTTTAATATTTAGTAGTGTTTGATGAAAGACTAAAAACATAAAAATAATATGGAAACACAAAAATGTTTTTTTGGATGAATACTTGTTTGCTCCTTATTAAATACAGAAAAATGGCAAAGCTGATTTGAATGTTAATTACGAGTATTTTGATTTATTAAAAAAAAAATATAATTTCGGAAACAATTATGATTCCCCAGAGAAAATTGTCGAATGCCACTGGCAAAAGAGGGTTAATAAACATATTTTGTTTGATCTCCTCTATAGTAGTATTCAAATATAAATCAGTAATAAAAGTTGCAAAATGTTGATGTTTTACATTTCTTCATTAATTAAAAAAAAAAACGAGCCTATGATATTAACATTTATTTTACACTAAAGTTCAGTTATCATACCCATTCCTGCACTTTTCCGTTAAAACATGTAAAATTAAAGTTACGCAGAAAAAGCGTTTTACGTATTCGTACAAATTGCTCAAATAACGTTTCGAATTTAAATAACGTTAAAAAACTGTTGCTGCAGCCATTACATCTATAATTCTGGCACGCTTGACTGACGGCCATTTTTCTTTTTCAGTTTTTTTTTAATAATATTTTATAAATCAAAAGATAACACTTTATGATGAAAATATCAAAGAATCAATTAATTTTACACGATTCTTTTGCCCTAAATACTCGTATTAAAAAAAAAAATGAAATGTGCAATTAGATATTTATCATATATTTGAAAAAAAAAATCGCTTCTATTAAATTGTTTTATGTTTACTATTTCGCTACTGCAATCATAGAAGTGATGCAAGTGGTTCTAGACACGACAAAAAAAACGTGATGTGTGGCTCTTTGCCGAATTCCTCGAATGTTCTTAAGTAAATGGGCAATATTTCATCGCAAAGCATTTTCTTACTAAAAGTGCCAGTGTTATTCTTGTCAATCATACTAAGAAGCACTTTGTTACAAAAATTGTTTAGTCTACAAAGCTGTTGGCACAGATGCGTAGTTCGAAACAAATCAAATACATATTCTTTTTTCACATAGGCCCATGAGGGCTTTTGAAACGTCGACAAGCAGGTGTTCACTTCCGGTTATTGCTACTGGTAGAGTTAGGGTCTGGGTGTTTGCGTGTATGTGAGTTTCCATGTTTGGATACGCATCCACGATAAAGCAGAAATGCCTAGTGTGGGGCAAAGCTTTTTAAGAAGAAAAAAAGAGTTTTCGCGGGGCTTATCTCATTACCGTGACCCCGGAACATAAAGGGCTATAGAAGGACACCGTGAATTTTTGTCAGTACAAGTCTGACAGTCCCTCCCGTCCTGTCCGGGGTGGTAGGACTCATTTGATGATTTTACCACGATAAAAAAAAAGGTATCTAAGGGCGGGGCACACGGGCCACAAAATGATGAAGAGAGACTCATTTGATGATTTTACCATGTAAAATAAAAACTTCGTAGGTATTGCATTTTACACGTATCTGAAATATCCGCTACAGTCCCATCACTATCATATATCCGGGACACGTACAAAGTTTGTCACCAGCTTGCCGCTCATATGCATTGCGCAATGCAAGTCAAACTTTTGTTGGAAGAGAATTGAAAATTGACATAGTCTTAAGTGACTTTTCTAATATGAACTTTGCAGTATAAATGGACTAGATTTTTTACTTAAGATTTGAAATGAGATATTTCTGAATTCTTAATATCCCGGTTACCGTTTTTGTTAAGTGTTATTTACTTTGTCACCCTTTTTGGAGAAAAGAACAACCACACTCCTGTGCCATGCTTCTGGCGTAGAACCTTCGAGTATGACGGAATTAAATAACTTCTTGAGGACTAGAAGTACAGGTTTTCCACCCGCTCTCAGAAGTTCTGTTGTGATTCCGTCCTCACCCGAGGCCTTGTTATTCTTGAGCTGTTTAAGAGCCAATCTAATCTCGTACAGGCTGATGTCCGGGATATCCTCAGTGTAGTGTCGAGGTCAGTTTAGCTCTTGCGTCTCGAGCTGTACCGACACTGGGTTGTCGTGTTGATGTGTATAATTGTCCGTAAAACCTCTAAAGTTCTCTTAATCTCCGGTTTCGTCGAAATGATG
Organism: Agrotis segetum; assembly: GCA_036375495.1. Classification (NCBI taxonomy): domain Eukaryota; kingdom Metazoa; phylum Arthropoda; class Insecta; order Lepidoptera; family Noctuidae; genus Agrotis; species Agrotis segetum. The sequence goes on from JAQSVV010000128.1 coordinate 766,016, forward strand.
CTGCCATCGGCCACGGACCGGAAGACGCAGTGCAGGCAGGCCTCCCACTAGGTGGACCGACGAAATCGTGAGGGTCGCGCGCGGGCAACCGATGCTTGCAAGTAGCGAATTGTCGTTCGGCGTGGCGGCCTTAGGGGGAGGCCTATGTTCAGCAGTGGACGTTTTCCGGCTGATAATAATTATGATGTTATAGGGTCTAATAGGGACGCGGTATTGCCTCATCGGGTAACCGTGACCTTGCAACATAAAACGTTATTGAAGGACATCGTGGATTTTAGTAAGTAAGAATTTGATAGTCCCTCCTGTCCCGTCTTGGGTGACGAAACACGATATATTTTAGTCACTACGAGTCTGACAGCCCATTTAGAATCACTTAGGATGGGAGTAATCACTGAAATTTGATGATATTAGATCTCAAAAAAAAATGACACGAAGTGGAAATGTTAATACTTGCACTCCCCGTATACCTAGACACATTCATCAAAGTCTCATCTCCCTACCTTGATGATTGACGCTCGCTTAACTGCCTACCCTCGAGAGTTAGCCGTGATGATACAGACATTAATCAATGCTCAACAAGATTTATCTTTTCGACTCTCATTGGGGACTTGGAAGCGTAAAATTAACTTACTCGGCATGTCTCCACTGTATAAGGATGTAAAAACGGAGGTAAAGGAGAACGCCCAAGTTCTACAGAAAAATGACCCAGCTCTGGCGGAAAAGAGTTTTAATTTTAAATTATCAGAAAATCAAATAAAAACTGGTTATGATCATGGTCCTTTACTCCTTTTTACTAGGGGGTTTGCGAGTTATTTTTATTTTTTTAACAGCCTAGGAGTAGGATCCCCGCAAAACAGGGCTCCGTGAAGTGTTCATGATGCCCGTAAGGGTAATTATCATCATCATCGTCATCAGCCGGAAGACGTCCACTGCTGAACAAAGGCCTCTCCCTTAGACCGCCACGCCGAACGACAATTCGCCACTTGCATCCATCGGCTGCCCGCAACCCTCACGATGTCGTCGGTCCACCTAGTGGGAGGCCTGCCTACGCTGCGTTTTCCGGTCCGTGGTCGCTACTCGAGAACTTTTCTTCCCCATCGGTTGTCAGTTCTACGAGCTATGTGGCCTGCCCATTGCCACTTCAACTTGCAAATTTATGAGATATGTCGGTGACTCTGGTTCTTCGCCGAATATCCATGTTCGGGTATCATGTAAGGGTAATTTAGCTAGTCTTTATTCTAGTCAAATAGTCCATTACGTTTCATCCGTCGAAGCCATTTGTCAAGCTGTTATTTACTGCGCTAGTTTGATGAAAATAGTGGACTGAATTAACAGCATTGCTAAAAATAAAATTTGAACTGTATTTATTGTATCGTGACATACACAGAAATAAATAACATTCAGTTCATGGAATTTGTAACAGAGCTATGATGAAAATATATAAATAAATAAAAAAATAGTTGAACCAATAGAAAATAGTTGTAAAATTCATCACCACATCATTTTATGAGGCTTCCTGCCCTGCAACATTAAACTTTTACTGACTAAACAATCCCCTTGTTTCTTCAAATGACTTTTGCCTTTTTAGAACTTTTAAATAACTGAAAAATGCTTGCACTGCCACTGACTGGAAAGGTCCACTCAAATCTGTGTGGTTCTTTCTTTAAAAGACCACCTCAGACACCTGCATAGTCTTCGCATGGCTTGAAAAGTATGATGTCTGGACTTTAAAAGAGACTGTGACCTCTGAGTTTGTTTCCGATGTTTCTTCTCAGAGTAATCAGGTACGAAACACCGGCCACATCTAGCTTTAAAAAATATGGTTTGACGTGTAAAACTGTTTTTTTAACAACCAACTTGCAAAATAAATATCGACGCTTGAAAGGCAAAAATTACCAAGCGACATGTAGCCAACTTTACAGGAGAGCATTTTAAAGTTTTTATTTTCAGAAAAAAAATCGTATAAAATCACCTATTAGTCATGACTACGTAATTCCAACGAATTTTAAATACATTTTGCAGGCTTAATAATCTGGCATTTAAAGATTATGGATTTCCTCATTAGTTTATGAAATAGTGTCGGTTGGTAATAATTTTGTACAAAATCACAAACAGGCAAAAGTTACTTACCGACATCAAAATTTAATGATAAAACAACTAAAATTAACTAAACCCGATTATTTTATTATTGTGTTTGAAGCAAGATGACGTATCCTGGATTGGCGCATGTTTGACTTACAGGTAAAATGATTTATATAGAAAACAAATATATTTTTCTAACAGCCAATTTTAACCATGTTACAAATTAAATGAGGTTAGTGTAGGTTTTTTTTTAATAAGTAGCAATAAATTTAGGTTTTAACACACAAAATTAAAAACTTTTATCATCACAATTTTCAATGTTTCACTGAATTTGACACGTGTCAACTATCGCACTGTATTTAGGTGCTGTGTTGAAAAAAAAAAAACATTATTTCAAAGAGGAAACGGTTAAGTTGTTTCGAATACAGTCATTGCCTTGAAGATTTAATATCACTTTAAAAACAATTAGATGTTGTCCAGCAGTTTGCCGTATATGATTACTTCACAGAATTTAATCCTTATTAGCAACACTATCGAATGGTGTAATAGTACAGGGTGCAATTTTTTTCCAAAAACAGCGGGTTCGATTCCTTGCCAGAATTATTGAATTTTCTAAAAGCCAATCATGCAGTTTTAGTTTTAGTCAAAATCGGCCTCGAGACTCCTTTCAACGTTTTTCGATATTCATCATAGTTTTGTATACGGCAATCAACGCACAGTTCAAAAATTTATCTTGTTTATCGTAATGAAACTCATCATCATCATATCAGCCGTAGGACGTCCACTGCTGTACATAGGCCTCTCTCATAGATTTCCAATAGGTCCGGTTGGAAGCTGCTTGCAGTCAGTGCGATCCCGTGATTTTCATCAGATCGTCTGTCCACCTAGCAGCTTTGCCTTAGGGCGTGGTCTCCATTCGAGAACCTTGCGGCCTCATCGGCCATCGTTCTGCGTGCTATGTAGTCTGCCTACTGCCAGTTGAACTTGCTGGTTTTCTGGGCTATGTCTGCAATTTTAGTTCAGCTACGAATCTTTTCATTTCTGATTCGATCAGGCAGAGGGACTTCAAGCATAGCCCTCGCCATAGCTCGTTGGGCTACCTTGAGCATACTAATGAGGCCCGTAGTAAGAGACCACGTTTCGGCGCCATAAGTTGTCACACATTTGCCGAAAACTATGAGGCACTGAGGTATTCTGGACGAGGAAACGTTACGCAGTTTCCCGAACGCTACCCGGCCGTGTTGAATTCGGCGGTTGACCTCTTTTTTAAAGTTCAACCTGCCTAGGTTTATTCCAAGTAGATATACGAGTCAACAACTTATCACGTCTGTATGATATCACGTTTCCCTGCCTTACGCTTTTTTTCAAAGGAATCGCCTTCCAACTCTGCACCTGTACTCGGGCCGACATAGTGGTATTGTTTAAGCATCTAATCACTTCGTTATACCGATAGTCAATACGACATCGTTGGAGAGATTCAAGAACTGCCCAGTTGCCCACATCTCCACCGATTTAAAGTCTTTCTCATAGTCCACAAACGCCAAAAATAAGAGCAAGTTATACTCTCCGGTGTTCTATGGTTACCTTTTCGGAAACTGGCTTGTTGTGTCATCAAACCTGCGGTCGAGACGGTTCGTGATGATGTTCCTTCGAAAAAAACATATAAACGTGGCTCAAGAGCGAGTTATTTCTTAATAAGGTGTTGTCATCCTTCTTAAAGAAAAGAACCACCAAATTCCACCCACTTTCAAAAGCTCTGAAATGACTCCATCTTCACTCGGCGCCTTATTATTTTCAGCTGATTAGGGGCCATCCTAATTTCGTAAAGGCTAATGCCCACGATGTCTTCAATGTGGTGTCGGGTTAGATTGGCCCTTGGATCTGTGGCCACGCTGCTAACAGATTTGGGGACCGAAGCTTATAGCTGCGCTGCTTTGTCAGCTGGCTTTGCCCAATAGATACATCTCTTGCAAACATTTTCTTAGTCGTCGTTCGTCGTCTCTTTAATGTGGTTAGTATTAAAGAGATCACCGTGCCGCAAGGATTTTGAATTTGTCTATTGATCTGCCTATATGACTCGGCGTCACCGAAAGTCCGTAGTCTTAATAAGCGTCGTTCAGTCATGAGGTTGAGAGTGATGTCGGAAAGTTTCTGAGGTCTATTTGCACGGCGGGGTATAAAAGACTTAGAGCAGTTTCTTTTCAGTTTCATACCGTTTCCAGTTTCTACGATTGAACTGTTATTAATCTTGTCACCTAAAAATTTTCGTAAATTAATTTCATGTACTCGAATTGCCATAACAATTTAACTGTAATTTAACTTATGAGACTTAATTTTATATTGCATGAACAGAAAACCAGGTCCATGGAACTACTTGGATAAAAAAAAACAGTAGTTCCATAATGGAACAAGAAAAAGAAACTGGGTTAAGGCGAAAAGTTTTACGTGAAATGAAATTCGGTTAAATATTTTTCGAACTTATGATAGGCAAGACGAGTAGGTGATACATCAATATTTCGAGATACGCGACGTACTACGTGCGATGCGCGCGATCACGCGGTTTGCCTTAGCGACAGTTGAGTGAAGAATATTCGAAATTATTTGACCAACAGCCATTCATGATCTGATTTGCAACGCGTTCATGCGACAAAACAAAATAGGTGCAACGGGAATAAACTGATTTTTGTACAAATTTCATATCGGAAATAGTTATCTAAGTGATAAAAACAGTAAAAAAAACGGCAGGTAAAATATTACCAAACGACAAAATTTATTTATTTTAGGCAGGTAAAATAGTAGTACTATTTTACTTTTATATTACGTTTTAAAGTACACTGTATTTAGGAAGAAAATACTAAATGAAAATGAATACATCATTAAGGTGTGTTAAAAAGTCTTAAATAAAGAAAAATATAAAATAATAATCAGGTAAAATTTCTTAAGCAATGCTCACACAACAGATACCGTAAAGTAAAAAATACTAAATTTTAAATCGCATTAATTCAAGTCAAGGCAAAAGTTACTAAGTGTTAAAACTTGAAATCAAATATCTACCAAGTGAAGTTTATTCATAAATCGGTAAAATTTTGGTCACTTAGTCGCCGAAATTAATGAAATTTTGTACTTTTTTAAGGTACCAAGCGACAGCAAAAGTCTTCCTAGCGGTACGAGAGTAGGATCAATCGACGCAGAAAAATTTTCTGATTTCAATGATATATATAACTCAATATCGCCCAAAATGTCGCTTGGTAACTTTTGCCTTTCAAGCGTCGATATCATTTATCATTCATTTATCAAGACTTTGGTAACCTGTTTAGACAGTCTTGCAACCTCCGTAGACTATATTTATGTTACCTTTTTTACTTAATTTTTCCCCTTTAACTTTTGAAATGAATTGGGTAAGCAAAGACAAAAAAAAAATCAAAAAAATGCTTATGAAAAAAAGTTCCAAACCAAAACGAATGAAATTTTGAGGGAAAAAATGTCATCTTATTGCATAAGATGTTTTTTTTTTAATTTTATGGATACACAGTTGAATTGTTTGTTTTTTTATATTCACGCAAAATAATGACCACATAAATCGAACCGCAAACCTCGGAGTAAAAGTAAAAACGAATCAGTGTAATTAATCAATGTAGGTAAAAAAATATGACCGAATTGACAACCTCCTTTTTTTTGAAGTTGGTTAAAAAAAACAATAAAATATAACTTGCCAGTTGTATTTCTCGTTCAACATTGAATCTTTGGCTATTGTCTCATCCCTCTTTACGAATCCCTCACGAACTCCTCTTTAAATGAATAAATAATTTGGTAATCCTAACAAGGCGTTTTTATCCTCTAAATGCGGACCCCTAAAAGAAAACCTTTTTGTTTTATTACGCCATTACTTAAACATTGAAAGGGAGCTTAGCTCTGGATTTTTACTAATGTATTTAGAATTGAAGTAGTTTATTATACAGGGGTTAAGAAGAATTAGAACAAAATATATATGGTACATTACGAACTATTACTGATGGCCATGCCCGCTACCACTTGAAATTATATCCCATGGGAAGAAAAAATCGGTATAAAAACTATCTTTCATCTTAACCCGTTCGGTAACTTTTGTATGAAAGAGTAACAAATGCATCTATCTATCCTCACTAACTTTCGCATTTAAGAAATTACATTCCTCTCTGTGAGAAGGAAAGGGCCATAATCCAACACGCGGGCCCAGTGCGGGTTGTTAAATGTTTCACGTCCACAAAATTTTAGTTCTAGAACATGCCTATTTCCTCGCGATGTTTTCTTTCACTATTTTGCGAGCAATGGTGATGAAATAAATTTCACGAAGTAATGAACCTAGCTGGGTCGAACCAACGACTCATAATTCTATGCCACCACTGCACTCCTGTCAGTTATGTTACTAGTATCAGTCTCACTTAAGTAACATGGCATGCAATCATTAATAAGAAACTAAGTTCAAGCTAAGAGTCGACGATAACATACCACTTCGCGTCAACTTAGAGCCAAGTTAAACAGCCAAAGTGCTTAGTGCTTGCAGGGTAACTTGCTGCAACTTAGAACAAGCACACACATTTGTGAACACCATGTAAACGCTACAGGACAGTGATTCCCGAAGTGTGATTTACGTAGAAACCATATTTGGGTCACGAACATTTGGATGGGGCTTTAATTGCATATGGGACGAACTACGAATGAGACAAATTGCAAATGTGATGGGCATGCGGGCGGCGAGTAAAGGGCAATTCACTGTCCGACCATGAACCATGCCTGGGTCGACGGCGCATTGTGTTCCACGCGCGCCACAAAGAACTTCAGCACGATGACGGGGCCCCCCTCTAGAGAGATCTTGAGATCTTGCCGCTGTGAGACACAGCGGTAATATCGTGAGAGCTCAGCCAGCAGGAGATTAGCGCAGTGGCTGAGCGATTGGACTACTGCGCTGCATGTTACGGGTTCGATTCAAGCAAGGAGCAAATATTTGTATGATCTACAAGTAGTTGTTCCGGGTCTGGGCGTTTGTGATTTTCTATGTTTGTAAACGCACCCACGACACAGGAGAAATTCGTAGTGTGGGACAGTGTTTAAAAAAAAAATGATCCTTTGACAAGTTTTGTGAAATAATTTTTGAGCTATGAGGGGATCAAAACTATGGAGTCAGCCAAATAGTTCTGTTCTATGTTCTATGTTAGGGGTTTTGGTTTCCGCACTTAGTCCTTCATGTGGACCATTGTGCGTGAGCCATAGTGGCCTTTGGTGGCTTATTCCAACCAGCCCACCTCCCTCCAGAAGTTGATCAGGTTCTTTGGTCTGTGGAGAACATCTGTGTAAGTCCTGGGTGTCCCGAGGGTTTCTGTCCTGATCTGTGTGACACCTGTGCACTCGAAGAGCACATGCGCGACGGTTTCCTCAGTCTCCATGCAAGCCCTGCACAGGGGGCTGTCCGTTATGCCTATTGTGTGGAAGTGTTTGTTTAGGGAGCAGTGTCCCGTTATGGTCCCTGTCAGCAGGCGCATGCCGGTCCTGTCCAGGCGTAAAAGACGTCTGGTTAGCCTGCCATCTAGAGATGGCAGGGCTTCCTTGGATTGCCTGCAGCCTGGTGTCGAGGTCCACCATCTCTCTGCTTGTGTGAGGGTGCGCTCCTGCAGCCATCTACGTATCTGGTTGAAGGGGATGGGTATAATGGGTTCAGGTCCGCAGACTGATGCGCTGGATGCTCTCCTAGCTAGTTCATCAGCCGCGTCGTTGCCCAATGATCCGCTATGTCCTTTAATCCATTGTAGTGTCACTTTGTTGCGTTTAGATACCGTTAGACGTTCTAGTGCATTGTGACATTCTAGTGTTAAGCTTGAAGTGGTATATTGTTTCTCCAACGATTGAAGGACTGAGGCACTATCAGAGAGTATACGTATATGGGCATCCGTAACTCTTCTGGCCTCTATCGCATATGCTGCTTGTATAATGCCCATGCATTCCGCCTGGTAGACGGTGTTGTACATTCCCAGCGGGCTGGATATATTTATGTTAAGGTCGTGTGAGAAGACTCCAGCCCCGGTTCCGGAATCATTCTTTGATCCATCTGTGTATATCCTCAGCTCTTTCGGGCCTGAGTAGTCACACTGCTCTTCCGCAAGTGTGACATTGTAGTGCTTTTCAAAGTGGTATTGTCTTGGGGCTTTGTCGCATGGTGATGCCATCATTGGTTGTTGTTCGATCGCATCATTCTTAATTCGTGTGTGTTTAATTCTGGAGTCTTTGTTTAGGGTTCCCAGGGCATGAAGCCTAAAGGCGGCTAGGGCCGCCTCCTTCTGCACGATGAGGTGTAAAGGTGGCAGTCCAAGTATTGCCTGTAGGGCAGCGGTGGGTGCAGTTCTCATACAGCTAGTAACTGCCATACAGGCAAATCGCTGCAGCTTTTCGAGGTCTTTTTGGGTTGTGCTCAGGTTTGTTCTGGGCCACCAGACCAATGAGCCGTACGTGACTGTCGGTCGTATGACAGTGGTATATAGCCAGTGAGTGATCTTGGGACTGATCCCCCAATTCCTGCCAAGCATTCGCTTGCACTGCCACAGGGATATGCTGGCTTTTGTGGTGATGTAGTTGATGTGTTTTGCCCAATTCAGCTGTTTATCCAAGAAGATGCCCAGATATTTGGTTTCAGTTGATAGGCTTAGGGTGGTTCCAAAGAAGCGTGGAAGCTGTAGGGTCGGTAGCTTCCTCTTTTTTGTGAAGAGAATCAGCTCGGTTTTTGAAGGATTTACAGATAGCTGGTGTTTGTTGCACCAGTCCTCCACTATTTTCAATGCTTGGCGCATGAGGTTGCACAGGGTATTTTCGTGAGTGCCATTTATTATTATGGTTATATCGTCGGCATACCCTACAGTGAAATAACCGTTTTCATTTAGTGTTTTAATGAGGTCATCTACAACCAGGTTCCATAGTAGCGGTGAGAGGACTCCCCCTTGTGGGCAGCCTTTCGCCACGATGGCCCTTGTAGTGTCGTTTACTGTAACCTGTACAGCTCTTTGCTTGAGCATGTTGCTAATCCATCCGCTCAGGGTTGGGTCTATGTTGTGCCTGTCTAAGGCCATGTTGATGCTGTTGAACGTGGTTTTGTCAAAGGCGCCCTCAATGTCAATAAAGGCGGCCAGTGCTGAGCATTTGTGGTCCACTGCACATTCAATCTTGGATACTACGCTATGTAGCGCGGATTCCGTTGATCTGCCCGTGGAGTATGCGTGCTGTTGTTTGTGAAGCGGTTTTTCCCGAAGAGGTCCGTCTCGGATATACCTATCACAGAGTCTCTCGAGGGTCTTCAGTAGGAAAGATGTAAGGCTTATAGGTCGATAAGCCTTGGGTTGGGTGTAGTCCGTTTTGCCAGGTTTGGGTATGAAGATGACTTTTACCTCCCGCCATGCTAGGGGTATATGTCTAAGTGCTATGCAGGCCTGATAGATTTCCATCAGGTATGGTAGTAGGTGTGCAACCCCCCACTGTAGTAGGGCCGGAAAGATGCCATCTAGTCCTGGGGACTTATATGGCTGAAAGGTGTTAATGGCCCACCTTATCCGGTCTTCCGTTATTATGCTGTGGGCTCTGGACCAGTCCATGTCCGTTGGGGTCCAGTCTGGTTCTGCCTCCCATGTCCTGTCCTCTAGGAGTTTACAGTCGGGGAAGTGAGTCTCGAGAAGGACCTTACTGGTTTCCAGGTCCGTGAGTGTATATGTATTGTCGGGTTTTTTCAGCGTTCCAAGGGTTCGGTCTTGCTCGGTTGAGAGGATTTTCCTTACCCTTGCGGCTTCGTTGTTGGTCTCAATAGATTCACAGAATTTGCGCCAGGCTGTCTTTCTGGCTATTCTGATTTGCTTTTTATATGTGTACTGGGTCTCTTTGTATAGTTCCCAGTCGCTTGGGAGTCTAGTGTTTTTGGCTCTGTTGAATTGCTTACGTAATGCATCTCTGAGTTTACCAAGTTCAGCGTTCCACCAGGGATTCCTCTCATGACTGGTTTTTGGCTCTCTTAGTTTACAGCATGCATGGTAAGCTTCTGTTAGATATTCCGATAGTTTTGTTACTGTGTATTCTAGTTGGGTTGGGTCTCTTATGGTTATTTGTGATAGGTGTCTAGCCAGCAAGGAGGCTAGGAGGCGTTTATATCCAGGCACATCAGTGCGCCGCGGGTTTCGCCTCGGTGTGGGTTTTCTCGTGTTGGTGGTCAGTGTGAAGCGGATTCTTCTATGGTCAGAGCAGGAAGGCTCGTCTGATACGTGCCAGTTAGTGATGTGGTTAGTCGCGTTTTCTGTAGCAATCGTTAGGTCTATAATCGTTTGTCCTCGAACTGTGACCCAAGTGGGTTCAGAGCCCCGGTTTACGATGTTAAGGTTAGTAGAGAATAAATAGGTGGATAGTACCTCTCCTCTGGCGTTCGGTGCGTCGCTGCCCCAGAGTGGGTGGTGCGCGTTTGAGTCAGTGCATATGATCAGGTCTAGTTTGGCGTCCTCGCAGTGTCGCACTAGGTCAGCCATTTCCTTCGGCGGGCAGTCTGTGCCCTCGCCTGGCATGTATACTGAGGCCAGTACGTACCTCTCCTCTGGCGTTCGGTGCGTCGCTGCCCCAGAGTGGGTGGTGCGCGTTTGAGTCAGTGCATATGATCAGGTCTAGTGGGTGGTGCTAGGTCGCCATTTCCTTCGGCGGGCAGTCTGTCTCGCCTGGCATGTATACTGAGGCCAGTACGACAGGGACGTCGCTTCCTGTCTGCAACCTGACGGCTGTCAGATCTCTGGAACAGAATTGAGTGAGAGGCGCGGTGGGGATTTCTTTGGGTATGTAGGCACATGTCCTTGGTTTGTCTGATCTGTGTGTGTCGACAATTATCTTACCTCCGATGTTACTGAGGCCGCAGATTTTGTTGTTTCTGATCCACGGCTCTTGGATCAGTGCGATAGTTCTGGGTTTTACCTCCAGGGCCCTGCGTAAGCTAGCCGTGGCAGTCTGGCTATGTTGGAGGTTGGTCTGGATGATGTGGATGGGCAGTGATGGTGGTGGTGTGGAATTAGTCGGAGGAGGATCCATTTGATAGGTTCTCCGCTTCCTCCACACCATGTTGGCCTATGTGCTGATCTCCAGGCGACGAGACTAGCAAGGCCTCGCTCCAGCATGGTGATGCGGGCGGTATGGCGTTGCAGTCGTCCGCCACTGCTGCTCGGGCCATGACTTCCTCCAGTTGAGTCATGTCCGTGTCACTCGTCTGGGTCGATGTCAGAATGGTCTGGGTCGTCGTGGTGTGGGTACCGTCAGTACAGTCGCTGTCCGCTGTTTGGGGCGTGGGCCAGAAGCGTACATATATCGACCCGAGTAGGTACGATATTCGTCGCTCCCGGGCCAGGACCCGCTCAGCTTCCTCCGGTGGTAAACCCAGGGTCAAGTAGGTCCCGGGGTTGTCCCCACAGACCCTGGTAGCCCTGTACAGTGACCACCTCGCGATGTCGTACCAAGCATTCTGACGAATCAGAATGCTATGGAGTCGCTCCACGTCGCCAGTGAAACGTGGGACGAAGAGCGAGGCTCGGACACGGGTGGGCACGTCGGACTGTCTCAGCACCGTGAGTAATTGGTCTGTGTTCGGAAGTCGTATATTCGGTACATTCTGTGTCAGCCAGTTGAGGGCGTTTTCGTCCTCACACCACACCTGCACCGTGCCCTCCGCCACCCTAGGGTATCCGCGGAAGGAAGGGAGTGGTGTGGCGGGGTCCGAGTCCATTAGTCGGTCCTCAAGGTCCGATTTTATGTGTTCTGCCTCTTCTTTGGTCAGGTCTCTGGACGGGGGCGGGAAGCAGATAGCTACGGCGTGCCGCGCAGGAATGTCCTTTGTGGCCCGTGCGTAGGTTCTCCGCTCCCCTTGCGCAGAGTGGACCCTCACACGCTTGGCGTATCCTTGGAGAGCACTCGGTGAGGCCGAGTCGTCAGGGCGCTCCCTCTTCGCCGGTGCTGTACCACTCGGTCCAGCCTGCGGTTCAGAGGTGCCCGGTTGGGTGCTGCTCGCCAGTGACGCCCTGTGTGAGGCTCCAGCCCGCTTGCCCCTGTGCCGTCTGGGTCGAGGTTGGTCGTGTGTCTGGTCTGTCGCTGTGTCTTTCGCTGTGTCTTGGGGACGGCTGGTAGCCCCGGTGGAACCTGGCGTGTGTGGAGGCAGTTCGCGTTGGGTTACCCCTTCGCGCACTTGCCCCTGCTCACGAGGTTCCACGTTCGGCCGCTTTTCGCGCTGGGTTGCCCCTTCGCAAACTCGCGGCTGGTCGCCGGGTTCCGCGTCCGGCCGCTTTTCGCGCTGGGTTGCCCCTTCGCAAACTCGCGGCTGGTCGCGTACTGCCTTTCCTTCCCGCCTAGGTTTTTCGCGCTTACTCAGCGGGCGTACTCCGCTAGTCGGGAAAGTTGTGGAGCCACCTGCATCGGTCCCCGTCCTTTCTTGTCTAGCTCGGTCTTGGTTCTCGTCAGGGTTGGTGATGCTGTTCCTCACGATGCTCTGCTGCCAGAGGCTCGTGGGGGGCATACTTTGGGTAGTGGGGATTGGCGCGTCGGTCGCAGCCTGTGTGGTAATTGTTGGCGCGTAAGTCGCTGCCTGTGCCAAGGGCGCTAAATTAGCTGCCAGCCGCGCGAAGTCGCGCGGCGAAGTGTTCTTGAAGCAGTTGGGTGCCCCCCCCAGATTACGATGGGGGCTGACCGCCGTAGCGGTGTGGGATTCCCCGGCTTGGCCGGGACCCACCTGGGTAGATATTTTTTCCTCCTGCTTGTTCATGTTGGTGGGGGTGGGCTTTTTTGGAATCGAGGTTGCCCTTCCTCTGGGATCGACGGGATATAGGGATGGGATGGAGGGATTTTGGTTGAGGGGGGGGAGTTTTATAAAGGAGTATATATAAATAAATACAATAATTTAGAAGAAGAAATTCGCCCGGTGGTTTTTGTTACGTCTATTTCTTACGGAATTAGACCGATAACGGGGCGGCAACCACGAGAAGGTAAACTCACCAGACTTGCCTTGAGGATCAACGTGACTGTTGCACTCTCCCTCAAGACCTCGCCTCCTTGCCTCCTCAGAAGGAAGTGGCAAGGTAGGTTTGCACCTATGCTACCAAGCAAAGCAGAAGCAAAGCGTGTCGTTGTGCAACCGCAAAAGCATACATACAAACCCTCCCCTTAGACCAAAGATCGTGATTCAGTCAACTTTGGGAACCACTGGTCTACCTTGAGTGTTGGTTAATTACTGTTGCATGAGTTTTGAATGGTGTTTCATGTTGCATCATTTTAGAGGTAGCAAGTTAAATAATTTGCGGCGGAGTTTGTGGTAAAATTATAACAACCACTTGGATCGATCTTCAGGGTTAAGCCGCGCTTGTCAAGATCGGTCTGTGGATGGGTGACCATCTTTTGTATATTGCGTTTCTGCTATGCCTAGAAAATGTGTTCAGTCGTTGATGATCTTGAAGTGTTGCAAGCCAAAGAAACCCTATTTTTTTTTAATTTTATGAAAAATATACTTTTTCAATATACCTACTTTCTACCAACAGTGTCTTCATCATCATCATCAGCTTATAAATGTTCCCACTGCTGAGAGACAGGCTTCCTCTCTGTGAGAGAGAGTGGATTATAATCCACCACGCGGGCCCAGTGCAGGTTGGTAGATGTTACATGTCTTCGATTTTTTGGTTCTAGGACGTGCCGATTTCTAAAGCCTGCCGGGGTCGCGGGATCACCCTGATCCCGGAACATAAAGGACTATTGAAGGACACCGTGGATTTTAGTCACTACAAGTCTGACAGTCCCTCCCGCTCTGCCCGGGATGGACTCAATTAATGATTTTGCCACGGTAAAAAAAAAGGACTTGCCGATTTCCTTGAGATGTTAAAATGCTCCTTCCCAGTTTTGAGAGCGGTAGTGATGAAATAAATTACACAAAGTAGGTAATACGCCTGGCTTGGTTCGAAACCACAACCTACAACTCGTCTGCCAGGGCCGATACCATTGGGTCATACTGTCATTGGGACATTTAGTATATGCCCGTCATTACTTTAACCAATCATAAATCTATTTACCCCAATTATAATCGCAAATACCCACAATTGATATTTTTACCCGACAACCACAAGTGAGGTAATGATTTCTATTTGCTTTGCTCCCCTCTCGGTTTGTTCGGCAAACAATGGTATTGCCATAGGAAATAATATAACGGGCATTGAGAAAAGCTCTCAGTTTTGTTTTGTTAGTAAACGAATTTATTGGAAGTGGGCAAAATAAATAAGTTAGGGAGCATTTTGAAAGGCACGTGTATGTACCTACGGGTTTTTATTATGGGTGTATATCGGGCATTTCTTTCTTTCAAGTCATTACTGCATTTTTGCCATACCTATTATTGGCATCAAATATAGCAGCTCACAATTAAGGACCCATTAATATTAGTGGTCATTTTTACCCGTGGTGCTAGGCAACTGGGCTTCTCCCAGTTGTAATGTCCCTTTGTGCCTGTTGGCCTTGTTTTGTTCTGTCTCCTGCTTGCATGGAGGGAAATGGAAACTTAATTTTCCTACTCCTCCACTATTCTTTTCTGATTAATTTCGTTGCAGGATCCAAGACAGGTAAATTCATTCTCCGGGACACCTCGAGTTTCATTGTCTCGGCGCTTTTCTGGTGGTTGCCACTGTTGATTCTGCCTCTCAGGAGTTGCAGCGGTTAGGGAAGAGTTTAGTGGGTTTGTCCCAAAAAAAAGTCATTATTGTTGGGCATGCGGATGGCGAGTATAGGTGACTTGCCGTCAGATCATGGAACGTGACCGATTCAACGGTATGTCGTGCCTCAAAGAGCTATCTGCAGCAATCTGATTGGACCCCTTAGAGGGTCAAAGCTTGAAACATTGATAAAAAAAAACATACACAAAAAATATATAAAAAAGAACAGGCGAACTACGTGTCAGACCTCGCACAATGAAGGATTCCGTAGTTGATCGGATGTACTGTATCTTTTGATAGTGTTGACTAAGACGTTTGTTTTTTTTTTCTGCTGCAGGGTATTGTAGACTTGAGTGTGTTCCTGAGTAAATAGGTCTTGATAGACGTACATTAAAGAAATCCTATAAGGATAACTCTAAAACAAACGAAGTAGCCTTATCAATTCTCAACAAATTCGCGCTCAAAGAACTAATTCGTAAAAGAAGAGAAAACGTTTCAATCTATTCGGAATCTCGACACAAAGACACTTATAATACTAATCCTTATATAAATTATCCCTTAGATACGCCATCTTACAAGAATCGTACCCTCCTCGAATAATCGGTCACAGAAGAACTGCCTAATTTAGCGACCAGTCTTACATGACCTCCTGAAATTTACCCAGGAATATTTTTACTCCCAAATTTCAAAGGAAAGATTTATGTGGCGGTTCAAGTTAGACTGGTGTTCAAAATATATTGAGTTTATTCGGAAATATATAAGTAGAGTGTGTACTCTGTACATAGAATGTAATTAATTATGTATATATTAGGTATATCTTGTAGATACTCGTGTCGATATTGCGGCTTGTAACAATGTTTGCTTTTTTTTTTTTTTTTTTTTTTTTAGCGTGGTAAAATCATCAAATGAGTCCTCCAACCCCGGGCAGGGCGGGAGGGACTGTCAGACTTGTACTGACTAAAATCCACGGTGTCCTTCAGTAGCCTGTTATGTTCCGGGGTCACGGTAAGGAAATAATCCCGCGACCCCGGCAGGCTTTGGCCCTCTGAGAGGGGGCCCCGTCATTATGCTGACGCTCTTTGAGGCGCGCGTGGGACACAACGCGCCGTCGACCCGGGCATGGTCCATGGTCGGGCTGCGAGTTGCCCTTTACTCGCTGCCCGCATGCCCGCGCCTACGGTGGCCGGAGATCGTCTGCTGACGTCCGACGCCGCGGGCGCCTACCACTGCGGTTGGGGCGGAGGGAGGACGCTGTCCTCTCTCTCTCGCGGCCCGCCTCCTCCTTCACGAGCATTACTGCTTCGCAGAAGGAGGCGACCGCTTCCCACTCCGTCTCGCCCCGCAGCATGGCCGCAACCAATGCCGGGCGCGAGAGGTCTCCGCCTATCGCCGCCGTGAGGACACGTCGGTGCACCGCCCAAGCTGGGCAGTCCTGCACCGTATGCTCTACTGTGTCCTCCGGGCGATCTTCGCAGTGGTGGCACCCGGGCGTTTCCTCCTTCCCTATCAGACACAGGAACCTCCCGAAACATCCGTGTCCGGTGAGGACCTGCGTCATCCGATAGGTCAGGACGCCGTGACGTCTCTCCAGCCACTCCTCAAAGAGAGGTCTTACAGCCGCGATTGCGGCGTGCCCGGACCTCGGTTGCGACAGTCGTCCCCTCCATACTGCCCTGAGATCGCGCCGGAGCTCTTCCCTCCGCGCCTCGACTTCTCGAGGCAGCGGGGTTACACCCCGGCGCTGCGCCTCCACGCGCCACTCATAGACGCGCTGGAGGGCAGTCGCCTCCAGATCCCAGGGCAGCAATCCGGCAAGGAGGTTGGCCGATTCGCCGGCGATCGTGCGGTATCCCCGGATCATCCGGATAGCCATGACCCTCTGGCATGCGACCAACTTCAGTGGTCGCGTCCGGATGCTCAGGGCCCACACAGGGGCCCCGTAGAGGGCCATGGACCGCACGATACCGGCGTACAACCTCCGGCAGGAGGTGTTTGGCCCGCCGATATTGGGCAGGAGTCGCCTGAGGGCGCCTGCTGCCCGGTTCAGCCTTGGGGCCAAACTCAGGAAATGCTCCCTGAAGTTCCATCGGCTGTCGAGGACGAGTCCCAGGTACTTCATCGTCCTCCCGACGCCGATGCGAACCCCTCCCACCGTTATGTGGGACTCTGACCGCGGTGCATTCAGACGGCCATGAAAGCACATGGCCTCCGACTTGTGCAGCGCGACTTCGAGTCCCAACTGCCGGATCCTATCTACGACTGTCGCAACCGCCTCCGTCGCCACGTCGGCCGCCGCCTGGTGCGACTCTCCCTGTGCCAGGACGAGCGTGTCGTCAGCGTAACATATTACGCTGACGCCATCAGGGAGGTCGCTGCGCAGCACCCAGTCGTATCCGATGTTCCACAGGGGCGGTCCCAAGACCGATCCCTGTGGAACACCGCACGACATCTCTCGCCGGTTCCACTCTCCCCGGTGACCGGGGTAGATGACGGCTCTGTCCGTCAGGTAATCCTCGACTATACGACGGAGGTAGGTCGGCACCCGGTGATACCGGAGTGCCTCCCTGATGCAACTCCAGGGCAGGGTGTTAAAGGCATTGGAGATGTCCAAAGACACCGCCAAGACGACCCTGCCCCGGGCCACTGCATCCCCCGTCGTGAGGGCTCTAACGCGCATGATGGCGTCCACCGTCGAGCGCCCCCTGCGGAAGCCAAACTGGCTCTCCGACAGGTTCGGGCCCACCCGATTTAGGTGCCCGACGAGGCGGTCTGCAATGACTCTTTCCAAGAGCTTGCCCACCTCGTCGAGCAGCACGATGGGCCGGAATGCGGACGGAGAGTCCGCAGGGCGCCCGTGCTTCTGGATCAGGACCAGTTTCCCCGTCTTCCAACGAAGCGGGAACTGGCCCCTCTCCAAGCATGCGCTAAAGAGCCCCCCCAGTCGAGGCCCGAGAGTCCCCGAGGCCAGGACCCAGGCTTTTCCTGGCAGGCCGTCGGGTCCCGGGGCGGTATTTTTGGCTTTGAGCCGCTGTACCGCCACTCTCAGGTCTACCTCGGTCACCTCTGGAGCGTCGTAGACGTCGTCGTCGCTGTGGTCCGCGTTTGCGTCAGCTTCGTCCTCAGATTCCGTCGGAGACGGAGCCATAGGCGGGGGGGTATGCTCCCCCCGCGATGGGAACAGGGCGCTCACCACATCCTCCACGAACTGAGGCTGGAGACTCTGCGTCAACGGGGGAGCCCAGGGGCGGAGCTTTTCTCGCACCCACTTGTAGGGGCGGCCCCATGGGTCCCCGTCCAGAGACTCCAGCATCTCCTTGCGGGCCAATTCCTTGGCCCGCCAGATCTCGTCGCGGAGGGCGGTCTTCGCTGCCCTGTAGCCCTCGTACAGCTCCGCCTCCACAGCCGCCGCGTCCGGAGGTCGGGTGCGGCGCCTGCGGAATCTGGTGTACCGGCGGCGCGCGGCAACGCACGCTTCGCGCAGCGCTGCTAACTCGCGCGACCACCAGTACAGCTGACGCCGGGCGCGTCCTTGCCGGACCCGGGGCATGGCCACGTCGCAGATCTCCGACATGGCCTCCCGGAACCACTCGGCCTCGTCGTTTATGTCGGCAGGCCTGTCCGGTGATGACACCCAGGCCTGCACGATCGAGGCTTCCAGGAATAGCTCCCGGTCCAGCTGCTTCAGCGCCCATCGCGGACCACTTGGGTTCCGTCCACTTGGGACCGGCGCGTCTGAGGTCTGGGCGGAGACGTCGAACCGGATATACCGGTGGTCGGAATAGGTCTCCACCTCCTCCACAACACGCCAGTCGGTGACGCGCGGCGACAGGTCGGAGGTGGCGAACGTAATGTCCACCACCGACTCGCCCCGCATCCGCACGCACGTGGGGACAGAACCCCGGTTCTCGATGACCAGGCCATGTGCCCGGGCCCAGTGCTCGAGCATCCTGCCCCGCGTGTAGTCCGTGTACCGGGAACCCCAAGCCACATTCTTGGCATTGAAGTCCCCGAGGACGAGCGCGGGGAGGGAACCAAGGGCGACGACGACGTCTCCCAGCTCCTCTAGGGAGTCTTGGAACTCGGCGAGAGATCGGTTCGGGGAGAAGTAAACGCCTACCACGGCGATCTCCCCGAACCGGGCTGCGACTATCCCGCGCCCTCTCTGTACGCGATCGAGGGGCGGGGTACCAGCGGCGGCCGACGAAATTAGGGTCACCGAGCCGTCCAGGTCCGCTACCCAGTCGTTCCTGGGCGGGACAAAATACGGCTCGGCGACCACGGCGACGTTTATCAACCACTGCGCCATGCTCTGGAGCAAAAGATCCTGAGCAGCGGCGCAGTGGTTGATGTTCGCCTGGAGGAAGCGCAATGGAGACATTAATCTGAATCCATTGCAGCCTCCTCCAGGACCCTCTGCGAGGGCGTAGCCACGGCGGCATCGGCGGCGACGGCGGCGGCGGCGGCAGCAGGAGCTGCGGCGGCGGCGGCCGTAGTAGCGGGGACGGCGGCGGCAGAGGGCCTACCTCTGCTCCTGGTCTTGGCGGGCGGGGCACAGGTCTTTCCCCCTGCCCGGTGATCGGCCGGCTTACCAGCCGCCGCACATAGGTAACAGTGCGGCGGGGCAGTACATGAGCCGGCCTTGTGACCGGGCTGACCGCAGCGAAAGCAGTTATTGCTGCGGTCCACCTCCGAGGTGCACTTGCACGCCGTGTGGTTTCCCACTTGGCAGCGGAAGCACCTCAGAGGCCTGGGCTCCAGCAGTTTGACCTGCGCGGAAACCCAGCCGACCAGGAGCCTTCGGCCCTCTTCAATTTTCTTGGCCGCCGTCACGGGGCAGCTAACTGTGACTGTTAGCAGCCCCGCGAAGTCAGGGCGTAGGGTACCTGCCTTCACCAGGTCGGCAGGGCATTCCCCAGCCCTGGCAACGGCGGCCACCACGTCCCCCTCCGAGATCGAGTCGTCCAGGCCCATTATGCGCAGGTCAGCGCGCTTTACGGGCCTGGACACCCGGGCCTCCTCCGCATCCAGGGACGCTCTTAGCCGTTCGGCCAGAGCGTCAGCGGTAGGGCCGCTGGAGGCGCCGGGAATCGACAGCAGCCTGGCCCCCGTCGCGGTGACTTTCACCCGGAGGCCCCCGTCGATCCCCAGCTCCCGGAGGTTGACCGCCTCCTTTGCCTTCGCGAAAACGTCGCGGTACGTCACGCCCCTCTTGACCGCATCCGGCTGTAGTGTGATTACTACAGCCGCGGTCTTTGGGGCGTGCAGTTTCGCCGCGACGGTTTGTTTGCGCCGCCGCTGACGCCGTCGCCGCCTTCGCTTTCCCTCGGCCCTGTTCTCTCCCGCCACCTGCCATACGGCATCGGTTGGGGGAGGCTGCGAGGGCCGCGAGGCCGGGGCGGGTCGGGACGGCTGACTCGCCGCCGCCGCAGGGACACTACTCCTCTTATTCACCGCCGCCGCCGCCGGGGTCGTTCTCGCCGGCGCCGCCGCCGCCGGGGCAGCTCTTTTTGGAGCCTGTTTGGGCGGCACCGGCGGCCTCGCTGGCCTCGCCGTGGCCCGCGTCTCCGGAGCAGGCCCGGGCGACGTGGAGGCCGCTACTGCCGCGTATGATGTCGACGCGAGCGGGGGGCGCAGGATGCGGCTCTCCAGCACCGCAAACCGCCGGTTAAAGGCCGCCAGCTCCTGCCGCACCAGATCTAGGACAGCATTGCTGTCCTCTGTTGGTGCGGGTTTCGCCGGCGGCTGCTGTTCTTGGGCCTGCGCCTGCGGGGGCTCCTCTCGGCGGCCACCCTTCCGCAGCCCGGCCAGCTCCGTCTTTAATTGGATGTTCTCCTTTTGGAGAACATCTATCGCCGCCGTTAGTTTGGCGATCTCCTCCCGCATTTGGGACATTTCGTCCGACGCATTCGATGCGGGAGGAGGCCGACCAAGGCTGTCCGCCACCGCCGCCATGATGGTTTCCTTGGCCTTCATCATGGCCCTGTCTTTGGTGCCCTTTTTACCGGGCCCGCCATGTCGGCCAAGGGTGCGAATGGCATCCTGCACCCTCCTTTCCACCTCGACAGAGGGATCGAGCTCCCGCCCTCTGCCGCACGTCCCACCTCGGCCTTTACCCCGCACACTGGTCGGGATCTTCCGGCCCGAGACAGGACCCTCCTCGGACGACGAAATGTTCTCCCGGGGGCGTTTGAGGATTTCGCTCCTCCTGCTCCTCGTATCTCTCCTCGGGGCTGATGCCGAGTCGGAGTCCGACTCGAGCACCAGCGCATCCTCCATCGGAGCGGCACGTTGTGCCCGCTCTGTAGTCGGTGCCGGTGAGGCGGACGTGCTGGACAAGTCCAGCGACTCCTCCTCACAGGCACGTGAGCCACCCTGGCTCTCTTCGGCGACTGCCGGTGAATTGGGGTTTTCTTTAGTATGTCTTTCCATATTGTTCCCACGAGTATATAATATTATCCAACCAACCAACCAAAAATTACGGGGTTCGCACTAACGGCTGATTTTCCCCACAGCTACCCGTCAACCAAGCTGTCAACCTCCCTCGCGGTGCGCCGCCGCTTGGAGGTTCGGGGTAATTTTTTATAGAGGTTTTCTTCCTCGCGGCCCGGGCGGTTAAGCCGAGGCCCTCGACCCCCGTCGAAAGTCATAGACGTGATCATGACAATCTTCGGGGCTACGAGAATAACGGTGGCAAGAGGAGGCGGGAGTGCAAGACCTCCTCTTGCCTGCCCGGTGGCAGGGTTAGTGCACGCCGGGCCCGCTCTTACTCCAACCACTGTGCCCTCTGATAGACAGAGGAACACGTGGTGGAGCGGTGTATCCCTCTTAGTTGGTTTCTCCCTCTGAGCGCAGATGCCCAGAGATCATTGAAACCGCAAGCCCCACCACGACGGCAACGTGGAGATACGACGATGGGGAACAATGTTTGCTGAAGTTATTTTATGGGGATTTGATATTTTGTTTGATTTTCACAGAATGGTGTGGGTTAGCGAGCTGTATTCTGACGCGATTTGTGCCATTTGCAATTTCTACTAACTAAAAATGAAAGGCGTCCTTATTACTATGAAATAATGATGCAATTCGACTGACTGACGTCGTCGTGGCGACCGTATTTCCATATTATACTCTCTATGAACGCGTCTCCACACGGCGATATTATCGCGGCGATGCGACAAGTGGCAATGAGCGGGCGTTTATCGTAGGCGTATCGCCGCGCACTCGCGGTGATCTCGCAGCGAGCACACGGCGATTCCGTTGAGAGTCAAGTGCAAGCCCATCGCTAAATAAAGAAGTAAAAACATAAAATAATAATTTCAGTCAAACCTGAACATCAACATCTGAAAATAAACCTGTAATTTGAAGACAAATTGACGGCGTCATTCATTCTCGTATGTCCACACTCGATATTAATCCCACAGACGACAATTTGGACAGTCAACTTGGTCACAACCTGCAATCAGTCAGTGTCACCTACAGTATCAGATAAATCTGAAGTTTGACCTGATTGTCATTTATACATCTACAGTAATCTATAAATAAAATGTAATATTGAAATAGCTGTTTTTACTACATGCATACGAATATATACGACACACACACGATTTCTTTTTAAATTTTTGTCTATCTGGCTGTTTGTAATGGCTAATCTCTGAAATGGCTGGGCCAATTTTGACGGGATATCTATTGGCAGGTATTGGGATGTAGTAAGGAGTAACTTATGCATTAAAAAAACCTTTGTTTTACAAAATCGTCATGGGTACAGCTAGTCATTATTATAAAGAGGAAAGAAGTTTTCATTTCCATTTTTATCTATAAAAAAAAACTCATCACTTTCTCAACAAATTAAAAAGAGAGTTTCGGTTTAAGTGCCTTAAAACCAAATTCTACGCAGACGAAGTCGCGGGCAACAGCCAGTAATATTATTAAGAGGAAAGATTTGTATTTTGCATCTAATGTTTGTAAAATAATAACTCCAAAACTCCTGCACCGATTTAAAAAAAATATTTCACCAGTTGAAAGCTGCTTTGGTACTGAGTAGGTCTGTGAAGATGAATCTAGTACTGTTGGAAAAATCATTTATTTAATTTTATTTCATATGTACTGCATCAAAAGTATTTCATCCGCAATAAAACATTAACTGGTTGTTAAAATGCTAGTTAATACGAATACATCGTCACTTTAAAGGAAATTACAACCTAACATTTTTACCTTGAGCCAAAAACTCCTTCATAGTCTCATAATGTGTAATTGAGAAAGATACTTAAAAACTAAAAAGTCAAATAAGTCCTCCCACCCTGAGTTGAGCGAAAGGGACTTGCAGACTTTTACTGACCAAAAACCAACCTGCAGCCATATTACAATGCCTTAAAACCAGGCTTGTTCCAGTGAGTGAACGAGATGGCGCTAAACGACTTGAATAGCTCTGTCACTTTCACTCACCGGATAGTTGCCTTTACTTTCCACGGCGACACAGACAGTCCCGTGATCCCAGACTTCTTACCACGAGCTCTCCACGACGTTTAGGCTGCGGGAAAGAGACAGAGCTATACCATTCGTCTAGCGTCATCTCTTTCCCACAGCCTAAACTGGATCGCGTTAAGAGTTCATGGTAGGCCACCGGCAGGGCCCAAATTACTTCTAAACTGAACAAATGAAAACATTATTTTGACATTCTGTATCTTCAAACTGCTGGATTAAATAGGCTATTAGGGCGAAGGGCAAGTCCCAAGTATCCAATTACAAGCACAATGTCTGAATATTGATTTAGACTTTCTGTTAGCTTTGGTAAGCGATTTAGGTAGGTAAGTAGTAAGCTTCTTGAATACTAGGCTTGAAATGAGGTGACTGCTGTTGAAAAGGTTTTTTTTAAGTGATTGCATAGCTTTAATCGCGGGTTCAAATCAAGAAATTCCATAACGAAAATAAACCTAACGGAAAAAACCTAACGAAAATTAAACAAATACCCTGCATCGTCTAATGTCGTTTCAGTTCAGCAGAGTTCGGCACGGTATTTGTTTTTCTTGACATTTCACTTGATTGATGTGGCTGACCATAGCCTAAAAATAAGTTGATAAAAAATGCTAAGCAATACCTTTACCGGGGTAGTCCCCGTGTCTCGTCCGAGGAAAGCTCGAGCGCTGCCGCGAGCGAGCGACCGAGCGCCCGAGCCATCCAATGTCTTCTTTTTGTTTAGCTCGCGTACTATGTTTCTTGCCTCGCCACCCGGTCCAGTAATTGGCTGCGAGGCTCGCGAGGCTGCTCGCTGTGTGGACGCACCTGATCAGGTGAAAGGAGTAGTAGTAGAGTAGTAAGAATCTTAGCAAATGGCGCTCTGCAGTTTCTGCCTACCCCCATGGGAAGAAAGCGTGAGTTATTGTTCAAAATGCAAAAGTCCATCCTATTTGTGCGCTATATTCGGTCAGCGCCACTCCGGCTCCCGATTAAGTCGTTCAATTAAAACGAGCAAGAGGCGACATTGATTTTGGGCCTTTGCAAATTGAATCGCCTGTAGCGTAGACTGTTGGGGATTATTAAATGTGTTTGTATAAGAAAACTAGCGATCCACATTGGTTTCAAACTGGTTTTTTTTCTCGGTGGATTTACTGAAAAAATTCTTAGAAACAAATATAATCCTGGAAATTATAATATGCTGAATGGCTAGTTACCTCATTGGTCGGATTAGGACCTAGTTATGGTGGTGCCATCTATAATTAGCTTTGACCGGCCTTCTCTTTTTTTTTTAGATATTGAATAGAAAAGCGCCTCTAGTTTAAATGGAGGAACTATTTCTTTCAATCAAAGTAAAGTAAAGTTGTGGTAAAGTTCTCGTTTACATTACGGCACAATAACGTGATCACCTCTGTACCCTTAGCACGAATTTTTACTCTTTTACTTTCCAGTATTTATAGCGTTTTTTGTATAAAAAAATGGAACAGCGCCTCTGGTGTGCGAAAAAGGAACTAATTTTTTCCTTGAAAATTGTCAATTTGAAATTGCAAAGTTCCAGTTTACGTCTCACATACCTACTGAAAATTCATGCTAAGGGTACAGATCGTTTCTCAGGTAATATTTTCGTGTAATTCAGTCTTGTTTCTATTACATTAATGTCACAGAACTATAGGACTGTCATTAGTGCGATTCAATTAAATGTATAGCTTACAAATCCAACAAGGGATTATTAGGGGACCAATGACACCATAAAAGGGGATATGTCCCAAATCGAAGGGACATTATCCTCTTTGATCCAGTTAATTAGTATTCGCACCCTTCCTGTAAGAAAGCGGTAAGTGAATTCGGACAACTTTTCAGGAGGTAAAAAAAACGTGTTCAACATTGCAAAAAAAATCCCACGAAAACTTTGTAAATAGCAAAAGATGGCATTTTGCAGCGGCGAAATGATAGAGTTTCCGATTTTTCATTTTGCTATGTATACTGGGAGATATGGTTGAATTATACGGTTACTTAAATAATCCCCGAAACTGTTACAAAAGAAGCCGGTGTAATAATGGATATTGCTTTGTTGTCATCTTTGGTGTACCGCATTGGCTGCGGTAAGTGTAGTTACTCCATTATTCATGCTCCAATTTTAGGCTAGTCCGAAAGTGTAAGTATCACTTACGTAGTTTTTACACGCAACAAGTTTCGTACAATAAGTAAGTAAGTGGACTTGCAAGACACGCCTTCGTAATAGTATCCAAGAACAAATGCCTATGTTTATTTACGTTTATAAAGTTATGTTAAATCTTCGTGTTAGATATGGGTATGTGTGTTTACGGCTTTATACCTAGGGAAAGTTTTAAAATAAAGAAATGTATGTATGTATACATCTTTATAAGAATGGAAAATTATTTTATTTTTTGTCGCAAAATTACACATTTTTTGTTACAGCAACCTTATTTTTGGCGCTAGCTTCATGAAAATTTGTGAGAAGGTGTATTAGATTACGGCCGATTTTTTACATCAATAAAAAAAAATTGACGCAAGTCGAGTTACGCGTTTCTTCCAGGAATGGTGCGATGTATGTGTCGTTCATAGGTATCAGGAGTAAATTAAGCAATATCCGTAGTTTTTGACTTGGGCGGTAATGAATGAGGCAAAAGCATTCAAATAATTATATAGACAAATAGTACGATTCATTAAATAACTATAAAGCGATGCCTGGCTGTCTCATCATTTAACCGTCACCCTGGAATGTGAAGGGTTATTGAAGGATCACTGCTGTGGACTTTTGTCAGTATTTTTTAGTGTAGAGGTGCCACCATGACACCTGCAAAAAATTGGGGATTCGAATGTGGAATAGTTTAAGGTGCTATTAGCTCTAGTGCCACTACAGCGGGTGCCCAATGTTCTATTTGTAATTGCCCAACCTTCTAGGAGGAAAAGAGTTTACAAAAACAGAAAAACGAATATGCCCGACAGTGTTTTTTGCATTCCGAAAAACTTTTATGAACTGTACTAATGGCTGGTTTTTAAAATCATCGATTAATTTTACTTTATTCTTGTGTTCGATTTTCAACTCTCTGCAGAACTAAACTGAAAGTTCAAAATTCAAAAGCACATACTTGCCCAATTTCATTTAATCTAGTAGTGAAAATGGGCAAGTTTACCCATTTATTTCTATCTAGAAATTTACTTTGAAGCTTAAATGTAGCCCAATTCCTAGTGTCCTCAATATAATACCTCGTCCTAAGTTTGTATAGAAATCATAATTGAAATCCTTTCGTTTGTGACGAAACGATTAGTTTGATTTACTTAGGCCTGGGGAAATAATGAAGTTTCTCCCATGTTATATTACGAAATATAAAGCAGTATCTACACAAAAGTGTCGCAAGTGTTAACTATTATTAAACACTGTTTGAAGCTATCACAATCTATTTTCTACACTAAGATCAAAGAAATAGGCAGATAGAGCACTCAGAACACGCGAGTGTCTCCACCAAAGTTAATACAAATTCAAATAGAATTACATTCCATAATGTTTTCTTTGTTTTTGAGAACAACTTTTACGATGGTTAAAGAGACGAGACGGCATATTTTGGCAAAAAACAACAACGAGGCGCAGCTTGGTACGAGTAACTTGGTACTGTCGCGACTTTGTGTTCAATTTTGATGTTGTATTAACTTTTGTGGACCCACTCGCGCGTTCTGAGCGCTCTATCTGCCTATTTCTTTGATCTGAGCTTCTAAACTTATCTATCTATATCTATACTTATAACAAATCTGTAGAGAGGTCAATATTATACTGTACATGAAATATATTACCAAAATAACTATCAGGAGGTGATTACAGATCGATACTGATGCCAAAAATGCAATCAGTAAAATGTTGTGTCTATCTTTATATCCGTTCTATGTTCTATGTTTTTTTTTTTTTTACGTGGCAAAATCATCAAATGAGTCCTCCAACCCCGGGCAGGGCGGGAAGGACTGTCAGACTTGTACCCTGACTAAAATCCACGGTGTCCTTTGGTAGCCCTTTGTGTGCCGGGGTCGCGGTATACGTATGTCCCGCAACCCCGGCAGGACTGTGGCCCTCTATAGGGGGGCCCCGTCACTATGCTGACGCTCTTTGAGGCGCGCGTGGGACACAACGCGCCGTCGACCCGGGCATGGTCCTTGGTCGGGCAGCGAGTTGCCCTTCTTCTATGTTCTATGTTAGGGGTTTTGGTTTCCGCACTTAGTCCTTCATGTAGACCATTGTGCGTGGTCCATCCGTTATAGAAACAAAAACTACTCGACGGATTTTACGAAACTTATTACAATTATTTTTCATACTCCTGGGGCTGGTTATAGTATACTTTTCATCACGCTACAATCAAAAGGAGCAGAGCAGATTTTGATGCTGCTTTCAGAAAATTACATTCTGCAGAAGGTCTTAGTATGTAACAAGAATGAATATCCCGTGACTTTGCCCGCATGGATCTGATTTTGCTTACTTGGATTGCTAATGGCTATTGAAAGATCTTCGTGATTTTTCAGTCCCTCCCGTCCCACCCTAGTTGCCCGGACTCATTTGATGATTTACCGTGAAAAAAAACATCAGACAATTTGAAAATGTGTTCTATAATAACTCACACTACATAGATACCGCTTACCATCGTAGTTTTCAAACAAAACTCTACCTCTGCTCTACGTAGAGTTTTAGTTTTAAAAATCGGATTTTAAAAAGTTTGCTTGCAAGCGAAAATCGTTGTAGAGCTCGACTCTAGAGGCGTTTTGTAGAGCGGAAACCTCATTTTGGCTCTACATTTTTATTAAAATATCTTTTTTTTTTTTGTTCTCAGGTATGTGAATAGAGACTTTGTGTGCTGTCAAGACTCAAGATTGAGTATTTATGATAAGGAAATGCTTCAAAACTTCAAAAGGTATTTTTTTATTTTAAGGAATGGAGTAAATATAACGAATCTTGGAGTGTAAGGTCTTGAAAAAGGATTAAAACTTAACTGTTATACAAAATTCTATAAAGATATACTAACTAAGCTACTATGTGGAACCTACTTTTGTATAACTATTTTAAACTTTTTAAAAGTCGACGTTGAAATATAAAATTATTTTATAGTCAAAGAGACAGAGAAAATAAAAATATTTATTTAAGCACGACAGCTTTCCAAACAGATTTCCAGTACAGTACACATGGCAACAGCCTTTTTCAAACTCAGAAAATAAAATAAGCGAAGCAACGGGAAAAACTTGCCAGTTATAAAAATATTATTACGACTACATCTGAGAATTTTCCCAAACTCGTTATTAAATGTGAGCTTCTATAATACTAATGGCGTCATACATTTTATACGAAAATAGTTATGTAGTTCGAATGATACCGTCCCTAGGAAATTATTTCTTAGAATTCGCTCATCGTTAATAATCACCTAAGTATTTCCTTAAATTTGCCGTATATGATTACTTCCTAACAGATCTTTATTAACAACACTGTCGCATAGTATAATAATGAACGTGTTTTTTTTCCGAAATCAACAGGTTCGATTCCTGGCCAGGATTATTGATTTTTCTCAAATCCAATGATGAAGTTTTAGTTTTCATCAAAATCGGCCTCGAGACTTCTTTCAACGTTTTTCGATATTCCTGAGAGTTTTAGATATAGCCATCCACGCCCAGTTGAAAAAGTTCAGCATGTATATTATGTATTTTTAGGAATCAAAGTCGTTGGTCTTGTCGGGCGAAGAGTTACCGGTTTTTTCCATTAGGAATTTTGCAATAACAGCCACAAAGCTTGGATTTATTTTGATGGTAATTTTTCGCCCCGTATTACATGGTTTAATTAAACACCGCTGGCTAGCCCATTGGTAACAGGCGTGATGTTATATTACAAGACTATGCCGCCCGGTTCTGCCAAATTCATCATCATCATCAGCCGCAGGACGTCCATTGCTGAACATAGGCCTTAGACCACCACGCCGCCGCCGAACGACAATTCACCACTTGCATCCATCGGCTGCCCGCGACCCTCACCATGTCATCGGTCCACCTAGTGGGAGGCCTGCCTACAAAATCTTCAATCATTGCAAATATTATGCAAAGCCAAACATGAATCTTGCATTCCTTGAAATGACTAAGGTATTTAGGCATTTCCGTCTCATAAGTAAGTATATTAAGACTTTCCCAGAAAGTTTATTTTTAGATAAGTAAACATATGTGTTTTTGGAGCGCTTTCCTTGTTATTCTGAAAGATATTTTGGCATTTTGACGTGAGGATCTGTAAATATATCTGACTCATTTCCGTTGTGGATAAAATGTAGCTACACGTACAATATTCATTTTTGCGTTTCAATAAAATAGGTTCCTTGTTTTTATCCGATTTTAGAACAAAAAGTACCATACAATCCGTCTGTAAAATCATAACATATTTTGAAAGAGTAACCATGGAGTTTCTTGCCAGTTCTTCTCCGACCAACCCGAATCGAGAACCTGTTGTCGACGTTTTGTAAGAGCCTCATGGGCCTTTGTGAAATAAAAACATTTGATTTTGATTTTCAACAAGTACCCATTTTTTCAAACAAGGACACCAAAAAATAATGCAATTTTTATAAAAAATATAACACCCATAACTATAGGCGAGGAGACAGACTGTTCAATTTCGTCAACAATAAAAGTGCACAGATTGATTCGCGTAAATCGGATTATGTAGCATCGAACACCTTCTGAAATATTCGCCATTCAATTTTATCCGATTACGTAGAAAAGCGTAGTCGTGTATTTGAAACTATGTCTTGGGAAATAGACGGCATTGAGAAACATGATTGTGTTTGTGATAAGGAGATTTTTCATGGTCTTACAAAAAGAAGCTTTCATGATTATAAAGTTTAATTATTCACAAAAAAATACCTGTTAAATTATTTTAATTGATATTTACGAGTATTTTATTTTTAAATATGTTTGAAAACATATATTTCAAATTTTACTTACAATGCTTTGAGAATCTTCAGTTTAATGATAATAATATTTCTAGTTTCATAATGTTTTCTGGAATAAAACTCATTATAATTTATTGTGTCTGCAATAAAACTACACACATCAAAAGTGTCTAGGGATCAACATATATTTTTGCAATAACTTTTCTCCTGATTGATATTAATTAAAATGTTCTTTAAGGATTCATCAAATAAAGTGTTATCGTTTGTCACAGTAACGATAAACCAAGTCACCTTTGCATTCATAAAGAAATTTGCCATTTTCCTAATAAAGGGATTTTTGACATTTGAACCACTAACATTAAAGTTCGAAAAAAAGACTGAAATAACAGTTTTCTTTAAAATTTTATTGGGTAACTTAAACAATTAATAATCCGTGTTTCTACCGCGAACACTAACAACACAAGAACATCGGTTTGGCATACCTACTCAAAATGAGTTCATCCAAATCACGCTGTGGAATGGCCGCCCATGTTCGTTGCAACAACAAAAAAAGGTCTTCTTGCGACTGGATACCCTCCATATTCGGCAGAGCTCTTCTCTGTAGCATATCCCATGCATGCTCAATCGGGTTCAAGTCTGGCGACTGAGCAGGCCAGGGCAGGACATTGATGTTAGCTGCGGCGAGAGTCTGTCTTACAACTCTTGCGGTGTGCGGTCGTGCATTATCATGCATTAACTGAAATAAGGGACCGATTTGCACTTGTAGAGGAACGATGACGTCTGATACAATCGTCTCAGCATAAATTTGAGCGTTGAGGTTGCCTCTGATCCAAATCAACTCAGTTCTTCCGCCGATCCAAATACCCGCCCATACCATGATGGTTCCACCACTATAAGGATGGACTTCCTGGCAGGATTTTAATCGCTGTTGGCGTCCAGGGGTTCTCCAGTGTCGTATACGTCTTGTATCCGGTCTCATACCAAAACGAGACTCATCAGAAAAGCACACGAAACGCCATTGTTCTTCTGCCCAATTTCTGTGTTCAAGAGCCCATTGATATCGAATCCTACGATTGTGCATTGCTATAGGTGGTACCCGTAGCGGTCTTCGGGAATGAAGGTTCACTTCATGCAAGCGGTTTCTGACTGTTTGGTCGCTAATTCAGTTCCCTGAAGAGTGATGAAGCATCACGGCTAACATCATGGCGGTTATTGTTGGAGCTCTTCGAGTTAAGATTTGAATGTATCGGTCTTGTCTCCGTGTGGTGCAGCGATACCGTCCTCCATGGCGCTCAGCCACGGTACCAGTGCTTCGGTAACGTGTCCAAAGTCGACTGATAACACTCTGACTTGTATTCAGAGCTAAAGCCACAGTACGTTGCCGGGAACCAGCTTCTATCATTCCCACGGCTCTGAGCATTTCTTCCCTGCTTAAATGACGTCGCCGCTCCATAATAACGTTGGTTTTAATCAGTAGTAGGGAAACAGTAGCACTAATAATGTCTTCAATGCGTTGTATGTTTTTATAGGGAAAATATTGACAGCTGATTTTCATCTTTTACTCGAATTTGATTTACAGTTCCTGATTCAAATTATGAAATGCACCAAAAAGGATCCATATAAATTTATAAAATCATAAATTTATTACAAAGCCACATCTCAATCTCAAGAAATCCGCATAAAAATGCTTGATCCCTAGACACTTTTGATGTGTGTATTTTTAGATTAATTTGACAAAGTAAAATAGATAATATCTAAATCAGTTAACCTTGCAGATTGCACATAAAAATATTTTTAGCAAAACTTTATTACATATTTTTAATTTAACTTCTATAACTATGTATGTTATAAAAATCCAACTACCCACATAAAAACAGTTAACCCTTATTAACAGCACATTTAAAATAACGTTAAAATTCACGGTAAAACTTGTCCGATTACCTTGCAAGTCGTAAACCGCTTGAAATTTATTGTAATAGGAGACACGATTTAACTGATGGTAGATTTGTAGAACTGGCTGCAAGATTCACGAGTGGAATCGAGGAGAAAGGGGAAGGTTGTAATAGCTTGGAAGGGGAGAGTTTACAGAAATGATCGCAGTTAGCACAGGTGAGGCGATTTGTCTTGGAGAACTGGAGAAACATTTAATTTTATTTTTGGAAAAGTCTTTGATAAGGAAGTTAGATACTGTAACACAGACCTGGTGTTGCTTTAGAAAAAAATACATTGACATTTAAATTCAGGTTTATTTGTTACATTTTCCATTTTTTTATATTTCTGTTTTTTTTTTTAACTCTTTATTATAGATTTTTGATGTTTTATTTGTCTATGATCACAATTACTCACACTGATATCTTTATTACTTTATTAACCTATTCTACCTACTAAATAACACAAAATGCCGTGGCTAACACTGATTCTGTAACAACTATTTTATATTAATTTTAAAGAACATTAAATTTTCAACAAATCCTTCCATAAATCAATCAATCAATCTGAAAAATTCTTTGATTAAAATTCTACCCTGATTAAATGCCAGTACACACTAATGTACCATATAGTACATCACCCGGGCAATATCCTATCCGGATGTACGGAATGTGGGCCTAATGAACCGGGTAACGGGCAAGGAACGGAGTTCAATAATAAATGTCCGCTCGGCTCACTGGAGTAATGCGCGGATTTCAAGACGTGATTTCGGATAAGATACGAGTATGTGTGGCTCTCCGACTATTTTGTTGTTGTAAGTAGCTAGAGGAAAGATGGAGTAGGCATTTTTATTTCGAGATTGTGATTTAGACTTAAGCAACCGAAAATCTAAGACACGTATGTATCTTGTATTACTTTTTTGTTGCAAGTAGCTAGGAGTATAAAAAAAGATGAAGTTATATTTATGGAGTAGGTAATGTGACTGTTCGGGCGCCAAGTACAGTCGTCCCGTCGCAATGGACGCTGCCGCAATATGTAAGGAATGGCGAGATATGGGACTTAAGGGGATAGGTCAGTAAAAATACGGTTTTTATTTTTTACTTTTCTTCGTACATACCTGGACTACAGATCTTACAACTTGGATTATAGTTATTGACTATATGATCTAAATTCTCACAAAGTTGAAAACACGATTCAATTAAATTTTTTCGATACAAAAAAAATGCAAAGTTCGGTCTATCTAATTTATTTTTTGGACTTTATGGAATAACTAATATGAGTTATTGAAAGGATGTTGTTTTAAATTGTATAAAATACTAGTGTCTAAATTCTGTAAAGACATTTTTTCAATTAATAACAATTTTAATTCATAAAAAGACGCCGATATGTTTGGGCACATACGCCGTTTTATTCTGAGCACACATCCACTATCGTCCTCTCATCTTTTGCCTTTTAAAAGTAGTGTCATCACTTTCGTTCCTTGACGAATCAGTCAGCCAGCGTGGCTCTTACAGGCTAGACCTGCGACACTTTTTTTCAGATCGCGGCTGTCAGATTTTCGTAATAATAAAATTGGAACGGATAAAAAGATCGAGAAAATAAAGACGAATGATACGTAGGCTTATAGATTATTCAAAACTATGTTCCGCTGTGTTCAATGGGACGTGATTAAACGGACATGACTGTAAATAAGTCACGTAAACTTTCTATTTTAAATAACACATTATTTTGATGAATAAATAAAGAATAAAATAAACCAAACTTACTGAAAATCAACGCAGGAAATTCCTGACGACCCCTACTGAGCAAACAAGGGAAATGTTAGAATACGTATGATTCTATAAATTACAAATTGTTCCTATCAATATAATAAATTACTCACAGTGATATTATATCAATGCTATCGTGATATCGTACTATTGTTGTCGGATGGTTCCTCTGTGTCCATCCTCCTCCCATGTAATCTTTATGCATCTAAATACCATTTCACATGAACTAATGATAAATGCACTGATTTACAATCAACATTTTGAGATAATAATTATGTAACTGAAAACAACTTCTAATCGTATCAAATTGCGATATAGGATAAGAAGCACTTCACTTTTATTATTATTTATTTAGTTTCGTCACAGATTTATAACAATTTCTAAGAAACAGGATTAAAATAAATTAAATGAAAACTGCTGTTGTCATTTTGAATACTTCAAAATTACTTGTCAACTACAAATAAGGCATAGCACCCACCACCCTGTTAAATATCGCCTATGATGAAAAATCGGTGGTCATTGCTGTCTCACCGCGTGTTCGGTACAAGTTGCTTCTCGCTCTATTTATTGCTTTGGAGTAAAAAAAGATCAGTACTGGGTTCATGCTTTTGGAGTCGATAGATAATATCTCTAAGGGTTTCATTTATCCGGGCACGCCGCAATTGCGGCGGTAAGACCTCTCTTTGAGGAGTGGCTGGAGAGAAGTCATGGCGTCCTAACCTCCGCTCACCGCTTGACGCAGGTACTCATCGGACACGGAAGTTTCGGGAGGTACCTCTATGTCTGATGCGAAAGGAGGAAACGCCTGGGTGTCACCACTGCGAAGATCGCCCGGAGGGCACGGTGGAGCATACGGTGCAAGACTGTCCAGCTTGGGCAGAGCACCGACGTGTCCTCACGGTTGCGATAGGCGGAGACCTCTCGCGCACAGAAGAAGGAAGCAGGCCTCCTTCTGCGAAGCAGTAATGCTCGCGAAGGAGGAGGCGGGCCGCGAGCGAGAGAGGACAGTGTCCTCCCTCCGCCCCACCCGCGGTGGTGAAGCCCACGGCGACGGACGTCGCTAGACGATCTCCGGCCACCGTAGGCGCGGGTATGCGGGCAGCGAGTAAAGGGCAACTCGCTGCCCGACCATGGACCATGCCCCGGTCGACGGCGCGTTGTGTCCCACGCGCGCCTCAAAGAACGTCAGCATAATGACGGGGCCCCCCTCTCAGAGGGCCAAATCCTGCCGGGGTCGCGGGATTATTTCCTTACCGTGACCCCGGAACAGAAAGGGCTATTGAAGGACAGCGTCGATTTATCAGAAAAGTGATTATTACAACATTGTCCCAAAAAAATACTGTAGATAAGATAGTATAGAATGAAGATTTAATTATAAAGAGGTGACATCAAATTGTTCTAGTGTTTGTCATTACATCAAAATGCATCAAAAATTAGTACCAACACCAGATGATGGAGGACAGGGTGTCAAGCACTCTTAGCTTTCCACTCTCGAACATATAAAGATATCACGCAACCAGCTTTGTGACCGCACGTTAATAAAAGGAGCGTGTGTTTGGGGCTTTTTTTAGAGTGCTAAAATAATCGAATGAGTCCTCCTACCCAGGGCACGGCGGGAGGGACTGTCAGACTCGGAATACTTACTAAAATCTACGATGTCTTTCAATAGCCCTTTACGTTCTGGGGTCATGGTATTCGCTAGCCCGCGACCCAGGTAGGCCCTCTAAAAGAGAGCCCCGTCATTGCCATTGTGCTGACACTCTTTCAGGCGCGTGTGGAACACAAAACACATGCCCTTGCCCGTGCGCGCGTGTGTTTGGGGCTTAGCGATAATGGGTATTGTCACTTTCGTAAGGTATGCCAATTATCATTCATTTTCTACCAAAATAGTAGTTTTGTTCGTAATCTCGGGACATCAAAATGTTATAAAATAAATTTAAGACTGTGAATGATAAAAATATTCACAAAATATTAATCCACATCAATAAAGATTTCTATCATTTTGTTTTAGTAAATGTTTCGATATCCTTATATCAAAATATTTCTTCTAGAGTAATACATGTATTTTGCGTAAGGGGAACACTTTATGAAATGTCGAAGTTGACGAAATGAAATTCATAAAACTTTGGATTGCGTTAATTTTGCGATACTAACGCCTTCTGGTGGCGGCGCGTGGCGACTTTTCCGACTCATCAAACGATGCTTTCGCTTGACCATACGCCGTTAAATAAGAATGCCTTTACAAGGTTTCGTATCCGTTTATCATAAATGTATACTCCAAAGGTGGAACCCTATGAACAATGACAAATACAAATTTTTAACATGAAATGTGTCCTGAAGGCCTGTAGAGGTAACCATTTAAAATCTAGAAAAGTTCACAAACTAACCTTTATCAGGGTATACATTTATAATATCCCAATTATAATTACAATAATTTTACAACGGCTATAGGAAGCAGATAACTGAGTTTACTTTAAAAATGAAATGAAATAAAATAATATAGCAGCACAGGTTCAGCTCCAAGGCTTAGTAAAAATTGTGCTAACTAAAAAAAGGGTTGAAGATGATGATGATGATGCAATGGCAGAATGAATTCGAAATATGAATATTCAAATTATTTTAGAAAATCAATAAATAGATCTAAAAGGAAAGAGGTTGCGGTAATAGAGGAAATAGAAAACCCACTCTGTTACAGAACTTTATCCATGAAACTAACGGTGAAGTCCTGTTTTACTTTATCTCACAAAAACGTAAAAACTCGTGATTAGGATCCTACTCCATAACCAATCTCTACATTACAAGTCATAAATAAATTAATATTTCCCATGCAGCACCATGCCTTGTTAGAACATGCGCCTAACGTGTTGCGGCTGGCAAGCTATTATTTATAGCTATCGTATAGCTTGGCTTGTATGCTAACAGGATAATAAAAGCTGTACGATGCATTGACGTATTTTGTATGTAAGGTCAGCAAAGTAAGTTGATAAATGTTTGGAAATTTATTAAGGGCTGATTTTTCAATAATCAGATAACTTTTATCTGAGGTATAAAAGGCGGTTGGACAGCTTATCTATAGAAAATTATGTCAAACCACTATTTTTATTCCTTAGATAAAAGTTTTCTGACTATTAAAAAATCAGCCCTTAGTACAGGTTCTTTAAGGTTCCGTACCGGGTTAAAACGGGGCCCTATTACTAAGGTTTCGGTGGCCGCCTGTCTGTCTGTCTGTCCGTCCGTCTGTCACCAGGGTGTAACTCATGACCCGGGGTCGTCAGACAGTTGAAAATTTCAAAGATGATGTATAACTAAAAGAACGGAATAAAATAAATAAAAAAATATTTATACTGAGTGAAAGCCTTCTTGTCATAGCCATGACGTTCTTTGTGATTACTTTAGAATAATAAAACCGTGTGTAATTTATCTATAATACTTATTTATGTATTTAGAAATATAGCATTCACCAAAAATCGCAAAAAAGAATTGCTTTTACTCCAGTTGATAAAGGCGCTGCCTGTTTACTGAAGTGCCTACACTGTTTGTTCACAAAATCTTACTTTTTATTCTGTCCATACTACGGTCTAGAGTAAATATGGACTACCTACGTCTCTACGTGCCTCAGGTATAACAAACAATCTGTTTCACTTGTCTGTCTATCAAACTAGATTTTATCGAGATATTCTAGTTTTCTCATAAATATTGATGCTTTTCCAGTATATCGTATACTGAAAGGAGAACCAGAAAGTTTTTTTTTTTTTACTTGCGGTTAAATCATTAAATGATCTGATCTGGTAGCGAAAGGGACTGACAGTCTCATACTGATTAAAATCTACGTTTTTCCTTCAATAGATTTTTTCACGTTCCAGGGCCGCTTTTACCTGTTTAGACAATCCCGCGGCCCTGGCAGGCTTTGGAAATTGCCTCGCGACGTCCGATGCAATGGATGTCTTCCGCGGTGGCTGGGTTGTGAGGTGGATGCTGTACTTCACGGCGCGGCGCCCGTCTCCTCCTTTGTAAATATGACTGCTTCGCAGAAGGAGGTAATTTCGTCTCTCCCCGCAGCATGGCCTCGGCTACTGCTATAGGCGCGAGAGGTTGCCGCCAATGAAACTTACTCTTTTTAAACATAATAGGGTAGTTTCCAGGGCCAAAATAATTACATTCTATTTAGTCCCGTTTTTAGATTTAAAAAAAAATTTGGACACGTATTTTTTCTTTTTTCGATTAAACAAAAAATAACAAAGATAATAGCCTATTTAACTTACCTGTGACGTCACCCTGCGCGAAAAATGCCACGCATCGTGACGTCACACGTAACTTTAATAAGCTATATCTTTGTCATTTTTGGTCTAATTTACAAATAAAAAAATACGTGTCCCTTATTTTTGAATAATCTAAGAGACGGACTAATCACATTTTTTAGGCAACTAGCCTATTATGTATAAGCCTAATCTGATGGTGAACAATAAATTAAAATTCAAAGCTCTAGCTCCAAACCTATTAAGCAAAGATAACACCGGGTTTATCCTAACCGTCTCTTAAAATCCGGTTTGATCCGGATTTAGAACCACCATTTTATCAGACACGCGGTTCGGAGGGAAATGTTTGGTATGAGAGGTCTGGTTATAAAAGTTTCGTTTGCGATTGTGCTGAAGAAATATTGATGCTGTAGAAAAGGGTTTTCGTAAGATAGGTTATTGTTTGTTTTGTGATTGTGTGTGAAAATTAATTTAGAAAATAAAGGAAGGAGTTAACTTTAAAATAACGTGTTTTCTTTGTCCAATGTTAATTGTTTACTGAAGTCGATGTATTTTACAAGCTTTTTACTTTCACCTGTCCCGTTATCTTAATCGATTCTTGCAAGTTAGAGGGGTATGCCAAGAATCGGTCCGATTAATGTTTTGATTTCATAACATAAAACAATGAAACATAATATAATAATGTGAGAATAATGTGCAAAAAATCATAAATTTAGTTAGTCATTTAAAAGTTTAGTTAAAATTAGAACTAAGTATTGAGTGGTCAACTCCATACAAACATTTTTTTTTCAGTGTACTTTCTATGTTTTCTAGGAAACATAGAATTATTCCCGCTGGATCCCACTTTTGAATCCCACTTGAATATTTTTCTCGTTGGTTCCCAAAAAAATTAAAAGTAATTCAAGTTGAATCCCAAAAACAATATAAAGCCTCATTTTTGCCTCTGGGCTAGATTGAAGCCAAGAGGCTTAAAACCATCCCACTTTAAATACAATTAAAAATAATCTAGTCTAGTCATATTTTCTTCCGTGGAACAACAATCTTATATCAAATAGCGCAGTTATCAGAGGAAGAGCTACCTTAAGAGGAATGCAAAAATATTTACTGCATTTTAAATAAAGTCTCTCTCCCTAGGGATATTATGAAGAGGAATACCTCCTCATTCCCATGAAATATTTGAATAAATATGGCTGTCGTTCATGGGGAGAGAAAGGTACCTACGTTATTTTAATATGCTATAGCTTATGCATTCGTCGTTGCCTGCGTAATTAAGCATTATATTTTTCCACGCGGTGAGCATACAGAAATAAAATTTTCTGTATGTATTTCATTTTATTTACAGCAAACTATTATTTACTGCGTTTATTTTATGGAAAAATGAATAAGCGAAGTATTCCTATATGAGCAACTATTTTCAGAGCACCTTTTTTTAGAGCAACTTTTTATTCCCGTGTGAGCAATTTGTCAAAATTTTGACGAGTTGCTCAGTCGGGTATGAAAATATCTCTAGTTTGCTAACAAGGAACTATCTTTTTACCGTCAAAGAAACGAAAAAGTTCCAGTTTACTTAACGACACGGTTGGCACAGTGGCTGGGCGATCGACTGGTCTGCAACGTGTCCGGGTTCGATCCCCGCACGGTAAAATATTTTTATGACCTGCAAGTATTTGTTCTGGGTCTGGGTGTCAGTGTATGTGAGTTTCTATGTTTGTAAACGCACCCACGATACAAGAGAAATTCCTAGTGTGGGACAATAATATAAACTTAAAAGAAGTTTACTGAACGTCACAAGGGAGAAGAAAAAATACAATCCTTTCTCAAATGGACATCATCATCATCAGCCTGTAATGTTCCCACTGCTGGGACACAGGCCTTCCTCTCTGTGAGACGGAGTGGGCCATAATTCACCACGCCGGCCCAGTGCGGATTGGCAGATGTCACATGTCTTCGAATTTTTGGTTCTAGGACATACCGGTTTCCTCACGATGTTTTCCTTCACCGTTTTGGACAAATTGTTACAAATGGACACAAAATTTCAATCCTCACTCAGAAACAAACTACTTCATCATTTCCAATTCCCTTACAAACCCGCGGGCATGTTCTATCGTATAAAACTTGCACTTTCCTCATATGACTTCGCACGGACTGAACTCTGCCTACCCCCGCCGGGTACAAGGGAATGTGTTCCACGCTTCCAAAGTTTGGCACTGATAGTTCATAGAGTAAAAAAAAAGTTCAAAGCAAGTGTGTAGTGTGAAGTTGGGGATGGGTTCTGTAGGTATTTTAAAATGGTGTTGTCTAATGCAATTATTAAAGTTTTGCTTTTTTTCTTAATTTCCGTCAAATTAATTATATGGGCATAAACGGAATAATTGCGTAACATAATGCTACTAGCATCGTTTTGGCATTATAAAAAAAAGTGGCATTCATAATATTTATGAGCTGACCAAAACTTTTTTGAAAATAACAAAACAAAAGCAAGCTAGCTGTTCTTTTGGAAGTCGATGACATTGTATGTATTAGATTGACTTAAATGAATTATAATAATAACTCAATAACATCAGAACGGCTAAGCGGATCTTGATGAAGTAATAGCTAGGACATAGGTTATAGTTAGTCTACCTTACGTTCCCGTGGGTTAATTTTTAAAGCATTTGTTTAGGTTCGTAAAGTCCGGCCAAGGTGTTACTGAAAACGGACATTCGAGATGAATTATACCTACCCAAAATCAGCAACACAGTTAATTATCATTATCTCGATTGTTAGAACTATATCGGAGCTCAGATAATCAGCAATGGAATCACAAATCATAATCTAGTTTACGGTTCATTTAACTACGTATGGCAGCACTAAATAGTAGCACATTGCAATCCTAGCAATATAACTGCGTACCTGTGTACGAATCCTGTCCGCGGATCGGATTTTCTTTCCTAAGATAATCTTTGAATTTCGCTACGCATGCGTTAAAATATTTCAGCTTTCAGTTAGTTGGTTTCTCCTTTTTTTTTAACGTGGTAAAATCATCAAATGAGTCCTCCCACCCCGGGCAGGGCGGGAGAGACTATCAGACTTGTACTGACTAAAATTTACGGTGTCCTTCAATAGCCCTTTATGTTCCGGGGTCACGGTGATGGAATAAGTCCCGTGACCAGTTGATTTCGTCTAGCTATATCATAATTATTTGGTAGGGAAATACTTGCGTTTGACCACTATCTCGATGGAAAATTTAGCGACAGTGAAGCACACTTGCCATACTTTTTTTCTTTTTCGTAAAAGCACCGATTACTCTGAGGTTTCTGGTCCGATATCTGTGATTCTTTTTTTGTTAGTTTAGCTGGTGTAATATATTTTCTGATGATGTTGAAGTTACACTATGAACAAGGAGTGAACAACTGAGACATTTCTGGTAAAAATCAACTCTCGACTCGACTTTGGGACTCGAACCGAAGAACATCCTATTTAAAAAAAAAGCGTGGCAACATGTGGCTGTATAAATAAAACATTCAATAATAAAACATCAATACAAAAACCGCTGACGACAACATTGCCAAACGTTCCCATTCACAGAAACACAATCGTTTTACCAATACAGTAACGGGACCCTAAAAATAAAAACTGTCGCACTGCAGTGCGCCGGTCAGCGATTCTGATTTTACGAGCGAGCCCCAGGCATGTGTTATTTGGAAATTCTTATATTTGAAGCTTTTTTTCTTGCAATGTTTAATAAAGTTATTTCGTTTATAATTTACAGTTTAAAATCCTTCAGGGAATTGTAACAAAAAAACATACGCAGCGAAATCTGCATATCGAATGTGGAATACATAATTATTATCTATACAAAATTATGGAATCAGGCGTTACTTTGCGGAAATCCATGACATTAAATGTTATGAAAAATATATAGTTTTAATTCCGCGACAAATTGCCGCGCAATGAAAACTAGATATTTTTCATAACATTTAACATATCTAATGTGGTACAAATATTATTAAATAGTCGGGTCAACATAAAGTCTACATATTATCACGCTATCACATACGGAGAACGAGCAGTGAACCTGTATAAATTTCTTCAACGCATTCACGGAGAAGTCATCGCGGGCAGCAGCTAGTCTATAATACATTAATAAATCTCAATCGCTCTGAAGTTTGCTGTAAGAAAAACCTAATTCTAGATTAAGCTCGCCTTTATACATAACTTACCCTTATGTGAAATATTATTTAATTAAATATGTGTGTACAATAAAGATTAAAAATAAATAAATTCATAAAATAATACTTGGTGATGCATGAGTTGTATGCACGATTGGCAGTCAGTAGTCAATCGTGCATACAACTCATGCATCACCAAGTATTATTTTATAGACCTAGATTGACCGTTGATAGTCAATCATTGACTACTATAACGGTCAATCGATTCAGTTGATCAAACAAAAGCATAATGTATTCAATCTTGCAAGTGATAGATATAGTATATAGATTATAGCCCCTATGTAATTAAAAATATTTAAAACAGTGATCAACTGATTTCGAATTCTCTTGCAATTTTTTT
Source organism: Agrotis segetum (assembly GCA_036375495.1). NCBI lineage: Eukaryota > Metazoa > Arthropoda > Insecta > Lepidoptera > Noctuidae > Agrotis > Agrotis segetum. The sequence goes on from JAQSVV010000128.1 coordinate 808,690, forward strand.
GCATCATCTTAGTTGTCCCTAACTTCAAAAAGCCATAATAAATCTCCCGACGCAACATTAAAAAATTGCACCTTAATCCTTCACGCCACCACAAAACTGAAACTTCAGCAAAAAAAAAAAAATGCACCTGGCCTTTTAAAGTGTCCAACTTTGTCACATTCCCTAGAAAAAAGAAAGAAAATCTTAACCAGCAAAGTTTCCTAGCAAAGTAAAAACAGAATGTTTTCCCTTTTAACTTTGCTATAATGAATAACACGGTATCGTATCAGCGATTTAAAATGAAATTATCTCGCTGTGAAATTTTTAATATCTGCGTCGCGATCGTGCGGGGAAGATTAAAAAGTTAATGAATGTTAGCGACGTGGTTGAATGTCGAACGTATTGGTAGATACCACGTTTTGTTGTGTACTAGTAGGGGGAAGCCATTTTGTTTAATGGTTGTAGTCGGATCTTGAAATGGACGCATTGGTATTTGAAACTAATTTATTAATGACCAGCACCGTCGTCGCCGTATTATATTCATCACTTGCCAGAATTTGATCCTTATTAGCAACATTATCGAATGGTGTAATAATACAGGGTGTGTTTTTTTTTATAAATCTGCGGGTTCTATTCCTGGCCAGGATTATTGATTTTTCTAAAATCTAATGATGCAGTTTTAGTTTTCGTCAAAATTGACCTCGAGACTCCTTTCAACGTTTTTCGATATTCCTCATAGTTTCGGAGATAGCCATCCACGCCTAGTTGAAAAATTCACCTGTATATTATAATTGATTCGGGATATTTATTTTTTTTTATTTCCACTTAATAATTGCGTCTCTTTTTACATTATTTATTTATAGTTGTTAATACCATCGTTTACTAAGTTCCAATTAAGTTAATTAAATAAATATTTCAAAAACACTGAATTAAGTAAAGAACTAAGAAGTCGGTATTTACTTGATAATATTTTATATATTATCAAGTAAATACCGACTTCTTAGTTCAACGAAATTCATTAAATCTTATTATAAAATTAGTTAATATATCAAGTCTTTCATAGAAGAATAAAAACATATAATCTAGATAATTACTAGATCTTTTTAATCCAGCTAGGAGATTGAACTTACTTGCCAATTAAGCCAGTTTCGTGTTGGAGAGTAAAAACTTTACAATTGAAGTTCAAATGTTTAGTTTTTAATTTTTATTTCAGAGAACTAACATTAATTAATTTGTTCCAATTATTTTTCAGACTTTCGTCAAGGAACGTGTAAATCAAGCTCTACACGGCCAGGTTTGGTCCCTTTAAACTCTTAACAGAGAATTAGAAGCCCCGTTCAGCTGGGCTCCGTTGGCTTTTTTTATGTGTGTGTTTTTATGTAGAATGCCTCAGGCATTAAGTACGCCTATGTACCTTTTTGTGTTGCTTAAAGTTTTAAATAAATAAATAAGTAATATCATCAAATGAGTCCTCCGCCCAGGGCAGGGCAGGAGGGACTGTCCAGACTTGTACTTACTAAAATTCGTGTTTCCCTTCAATAGCCCTTTATGTTCCGGTGCCACATCATCATCAGCCTATAATGTTCCCACTGCTGGGACACAGGCCTACTCGCTGTGAGAGGGAATAGGCCGTAATCCACCACTCGGGCCTAGTGCGTGTTGGTAGATGTCACATATCTTCGAATTTTTGGTTCTAGGACATGCCGGTTTCCTCACGATGTTTTCTTTCACCGTTTTGAGAACAGTGGTGATGAAATAAATTACACAAAGTAATACGCCTGGCGGGGTTCGAACCCACGACCTACAACTCGTAAGTCGGGACCGATACCACTGGGCCACCACTGCTCACAGTGCTCACACCGGGGCCACGGTTACTCAAAAGTCCCTTTACCCCGGCTGGTTTTTGCCCTCTAAAAGGGCCTCCTTCAGGCTCCGTCGACGTAGCTTAACTTTTACAATACTTTAAGAAACACACACAATTTGGTAAGCATTTACGGGTAGTTCTTCGAAATTTGATTCTTTGACTGATTCATATGGTCAAATTTTAATTTCAGTTTCAGCTCAGTAACACATGTTCATATGAAAATAGATGTTCCAAATAACATTAATTTGTTTGAGGGACTCCTTTTTACAAAGTAGTTTTGAAGATATCGACGTTTAAAAATTTTGTGCCCAGATGAATCAGAAAAACAAATAAAAATGGAAAACTTTAAATAAAATGAGCTTTGTATTAAGAATATAGTCATTATTTTATAACAACAATAATATTTTCTTATAAAACAATTAATTATTAGTGATCATATCAAGGAAAAAATCTGGTCAATTCAACAATAAAATTCTTGTTTTTCAAAATATTATTAAAGAAATACATAAATACTTACAGAAAAGCGAGAATTTTGTTTCAAATAGGTACTAGATAGTTATTTTAATGCTACGTTATAATATTCTCTCTGTATTCTTTTATTTTTTCTCTCTTTCTTTTCAAATATAATTCTTTCATTTTTAATTTCCACGCAGCATACTTGTCTGGATCTTTTCTTATTTTCCATCTAAGAAGGATGAAAAATTCGTACGTTCTGCGAGTTTCTTTTTCTCATAGATGTTTTTTTTTATCTTTTCTACTATTGATAGTGGCATTGTTGTGAACAGCAATATAAAATAAAATAAAATAGATAGAGTTTGACTTATGAATAAATACTGAAGAATAATGTCAAAATTATCTCACACACACTCTAGTGACATGGAAAAATAAAATAACGTAACAAAAGTGCTCCTTTCTGGCTGGAAAAGGGGAAAACTAATTTATTTTCAGATTCATATGGGTCTTTGAACACATGAATCAGGCACAGATGAATCATGATTTTGCCTAAAATCATGCTTAACTCATCATTCATACAGACTTCAGCATTATCATTTTTCTACACGAATCTGTAACCCAAAAGCATCACACGAAACTCAGATTAAAGTCTTAAAACAGCAAAATAAAATTAATACATTAGGCATTGTAATCAGCAAGGTACCTAAACCAAGCACAGATGAATCAGACATTTACCTGTGTTTCACCAGGTTCTAAGCCTACCAGCCTCACGTCCGCCTTCTAGCACGTCCGTTGTACGACAGGTTTCCCCCCTCGTGGGATCCCAGACTCTCATCATTATTCCTCGACCAAGTACAGTCAAGCAAAGCTTACTCCACATGAATCAGTATTATACGCCGGACACTTCTTATTTACTTAATTAAAAACACACTAACGTAGTTATATCTAATACATATTTTTTTTGTAAGAGGTCAATTAATTACCTTTCGATATAACTTTAATTTATATTGATGAACCTAAGGGAAAATGCGACATCGACCATTTTGTTCCGGAAAATGGGAAACGGACGCCCTATATGAATCAGGAGAACAGACTTCAAAATTTTTTATTTTGCATCTAGATAGCTACTATTAAAAAAATATAATTTGTCCCAGGTAGAGGTAAAGCTAAACTGTACACAAAAAAATAGTACATGCCGTTTTGTTAGTTGGTTACAGAAATATACCCACAGACATCGAAAATTTTGTCTCTGAAGAACTACCCTTACCCGCTCTAGAAAGATTTTCAAAATAAAAGGCGTTTGGTAATAAAATGGCTGTATTTCTGGTAGTTTTTTAAAAGAAGCATAAAAATAAGGCTAATCTATTGGGAAATTAATACCAAATGTCTTCGATTAATAATACTCCCACACAATCACTCTAATCTAACGAAACAACTTCCAAACGTCAACATCCAAATTTTCATTACTAAGAAAAATAAGAGAAATTTTTCATTCAAATAAATTTCTTCCTTTCTCACGAAACATTCAAAAATGAACCTTCAGTACTTGTGATAAAAGCTTCGTGTGTATTTTGGAAGCTTTTAATTAGTCTTGTATTGTATTTCCAATGGTTTTGTTACATATTAGTCTTTGAAATGGTAATTTATTTAATTCCATGCTTTTTTTGGTTGTGAATGTGAAAGGTCGTTTATTTTACTATTTGTAGAACCAATTAAAAATAAATAATGTGGCAGGTTTTATTTTATAATATCGTTAAACGTTTAAAAAATGGCGTATTACTACTGGGGTTTATTCCTTGCCATATCTGGTTTTCATGTTGAAACTGATTTATTAACAACACCTATGATTGCAATAAAGACTTTCGAGTTTGTACTGTTTATACTTGTATGGGTGTTTACCCAGACCCGAAAAAACTATTTGAAATTCATACAAGTCACAATTCGTACAACTCACAAACACAAACGTGTTTGTAAGTTTCTACTTTATGTATGTTTGTTAAAGCACCCATGATACCGAAATTCCTCCAATGGGAAAAAGTAAAAAAAAAACTGTTATTAATCTGCATCGAGTAGTAGTAAGTAGTTAACTATACCAAAAGTAAAAATAAGTATCCCAAACTGTAATAGCAAATATTTTAAAAGAGTAACCATGGAGTTTCTTGCCGGTTCTTCTCCATGGAAACGAACAATCCGAACCGTGCCAATTTTTCGACGTTTTATAAGTGCCCATTGAGGCCCATGTAAAATAAAACATTTTGATTTTGATGTTGAACTCGAAAAAAGTTTAGAGTAGGCTAAACAGATGACAATCAATGGGCTAGGCAGATGATCTATGAATGTCTTACATGACAAGCTTAAATAAAAATCTATGAAATTAAACTCAAGTTTAAAAGCGCAAAAGCTTTCACAAAAAAAAAAAAACTTTAAAGTAAAACGCCGTCCAATATCCCAGTTTCAATGGAAATAGTAAGGCCTCAAGGCGAAGCGAACCGCCCATAAATAGGGCTGTGACACGATCCTAAATCCCGGGATTTACTAGAGGACTTGCTTCTGTAAATGATTGAAATTCGCTGAACAAAAAGATTTTACAAATTAATACATTTTTAATTTTTTGTACGCTTAAACTAACGCTTTCGTCCCAAATTTATAATTTGTTTTACTTTTTTTGAGAAAAGAAAAATCGATTGTGAGTTGAACTTGAACCTGCGACCAGATTCAATACACTGTACGGTTTAATAACCAAGCCATTGCACGAAATTGATTTAGTTGACGGGATAAAAATGTCTGTTTTTAGTTCTTCGAAATTTATTGTTCATATGGTCAAATTTTAATTTCACTTTGCTGGCGGTGTCCCATTTATCAAAGTATTTCGACGTTTAATTTTGTTAATCTAAATATAGTGCTCGGGCCACGCAAATTCCGTATTGCCCAATTTCATCGCTGTTGCCGGTCCAGGAGTGTATTTAATACCTTTTTTTGAATAGTTATGTTGATATAACATACCGTCATCTATCTGTAAAAATAAAGTTATTTTATTGTTAAACACAGGATATTTTGTTGGTTATTCAATTTTCATTGTTTTGAATTTTTTCACACCCCCAAACATAACCGTTTAGCTGGTAGAGGGGGGGGACACTCGAGTTTTATTGCTTAATAATAAAACCTGAAAAATAAAAAAAAATATTTTACGAGATTTTATTGCGAAAGATATCAAAAACAGAACTTCGATATTATAACAACAATATTATTTTTTTATAAAACAATTTTTAAACAATCATAGGGATGTTTTACACCGAAATTCGGAAAATTCCGGGATTTTTGCACTTTGTTGTAAGTGAAATTCGCGAGAATTTTCCATAGTTTGCTTATAACGAGCTCAATGCAGTCAACTTCATGTATTTACGTTTATACCATCGTTACAAAGAATTTTTCATGGAACGGACGGGAAAACGACTGCCGCGTTGTAAAATTTTAAGTTTATTCTGTTTTTGACGGGATAAAAATGTCTGTTTTACTTTTCGATACCTTTGTAGTCAACTCTTTTATAATATTCATCATCATCGTTGTAACTTGTTTTTTTTTCTTCTTTTCACTATAATTTATATTGATTGAAAATGCGACATCGCATTTTGTTCCGGAAAATTATATGAATCAGGAGGACTTCAAAATTTTTTATTTTGTATCTAGATAGCTACTATTAAACAAAACCGGCCAAGTGCGTGTCGGGCCACGCACAGTGTAGGGTTCCGTAGTTGCCCATCAAAATACTTATGCGAACTAACTCTGAGGAATCATCTCAAAAGAATTTTCAAAATCGGTCCAGGGCTTCGAAAATGCATAAGAAAAAAGATAAATGTTGCTGAAAGAAAGATTTATCCCCAAAAAACATACCTTTAAAAGCTGTAAAATAAAGTTGACAAACTTACATTTGCGGTTCTCTCCGCGTTTAAGAAAATATGAATCCAAGTACATTTTTAAGTTGGTCGACTATTACTCGTAAAGTGTAAGCCTTCTTAGTCATGATAATTTTCTTTTAAACTTCGTTATATATACTACTATTGTGAATTTTTTCACATCCCCAAACATAACCGGCGCCGCAAAATTTAGCACGTCACAAACGGTGCCGGCCTATTTAATGCCTAAGGGGTGCCGGCTAATGGAAAAACGCTCATTCAATTTCAATCCATTTACTTTTGTTAGTGTTTGCTCTTTGGTTTCAATCTAGCTCAGAAGCAAAGTTGAGACCTAAGTACGAGCTTGTCTTTCTATATCTACCTATCCATCAAAAAGCAAAATAAATGTTGCTAGAATTATTCCACGCGCGCTTCACGGCAACGTCGGTGCCGATGCCCTGCCGGCTAATGGAAAAACGCTCATTCAATTTCAATCCATTTACTTTTATTAGTGCTGGTATCAATCCCCAAAGTTGAGACCTAGACGGCAATCAATGAGAAATTAGAATTATTCCACGCGCGCCTCAAAGAGCTTGCAGGGACTGTCTCACCAAGAAACCGTGACCCTGGAACGGAAAGGGCTGTTGAAGGATCACCGTTGATTTTAGTCAGTACAAGTCTGACAGTGTCTAACGCCCCGTCTTGGGTTCCGAGGACAAATTTTTGATGATTTTACCACGATGAAAAAAAGGTTACAGATACTCGTAGCTTGTGTGCAGCTAGGAGGTGGATCCCACTTCGAAATTTGAGTATTAGATCGAGAGCTCTCAAGTCAAAAAAGTTTAGCTCGTGGCTAAATAATTACAGCGGCACAGGCCGATCTTTCGGGTTAAGCCGCGCTGTTACTGTTAATCAGGAGTTCTAAAGTTTGACAACCAGTTTTACCATGGGGAATCGTATTGCCCAGTTAGTGGGTGGTGGATGTCCGACAGGCAGTCGCTACATGTAAAATACTAATATTCAGCTGCATCTGGTTCGATTGGAAGCCGACCCCAATATAGTTGGGAAAAGGCTAGGCAGATGATGAGATCGAGAGCTCTCAAGTCTCGACGATAATGTAGTTTACGACAAACCCGCCACATCGTTATTGACGCAACCGGTTACCATACCAACTAACCTTTGTTCTAACCACAAATAACATAAAAGATACAGTTTAATTGGCACGATCCTGTTTTCATAACAAAAATAACAAACGTATTTGCTTCAAAAGGAATATTTATTTTTCTGACAAGGCAGGAATTAATACTGTTATAGGAAGACGTGGGGTAAAGTAAAAAAAGTAACACGTGCGGGTAATATCAGCTTTGTTTGCATTGTCTTAGAATAACACGTGAAATATTTAGGGGGCACACGGGCCACCGGCCACAACCATAAAACGTCGCTACCGTATTTCCTGTAGATTTCATACTATTTTATATAAATTATGGACTCGCCGCATACGGTTGACGCTGGTGGCCGACATAGGGTGCTCCCACATTTATCGACGCGGAATCGGCATAAGCCGGTCAAAAAAACCTTTATGTCAACGTAATAAGAACGTTAACAATACCATTCGCACCGGCTCGCGTCGTCCGAGCCGAGCCGATGCGAATGGCATTAGTAACACCCTTATTACGTTGACATAAAGGATTTTTTGACCGGCTTAAGCCGACTACGCGTCGACAAATATGGGAGCAGCCATACGCTACAATCGTCGCTGCTCGCTTCTTGTGGCCCGCACCGGCCACTAAACGTCGACAAACGCTACACACCCCTCTCCCCTTATACCTCAGTAAACCTGACTGCATGCATTGGTTAAAAAAAAGTAGTTGCCAACGACCGCAAGTGTCTACCACCGGCCACAAATGGCTGTCGAGCGCTTCAGCTACCTCTGAAGCCGCTTCTAGCTTCTCATAGCGACTTTTGTGCTGTAGCTCGTGTGCGGCGACTCTAAAGCTATAGTCAAACAGACAGGCTTGGCAAACGCGAAGCGTGGCGTGATTGTTTGTAATGTATGGGATTGTTTGAAGCCAGTCACATAGACTATCGCTTTCGCTTTTCTATGTGACTGGATTCAAACAGTTCCATACATTACAAATAAAAACGCTTCGGATCGCATTCGCTTCGCCTCTCTGTTTGACAATAGCTTTAGATACAATCATCTACCTGGTCGGTAAAATGGTTTAAAGATAAATATTATGTAGGATTATTACGTGGTAAAATGAGGAAAACATAACAATAGGATTATATTACTTGGTATAATAAGGAGGAAAATACGATAACTTTACCTCGTACCTTCCACTAGCAGTTGCCAACGGCTTCGCCCACTTCAACTGGAAACACATCGGATCTCCGGCCACCGTAGGCGCGGGCATGCGGGCGGCGAGTAAAGGGCAACTCGCTGTCACACCATGAACCATGCCCGGGTCGACGGCGCGCCTCAAGGAGCGTCAGCATAATGACGGGCCCCCCCTATAGAGGGCCACAGTCCTGCCGATGCCGGGATTGCGGGACATACGTATACCGCGACTCCGGCACACAAAGGGCTACCGAAGGACACCGTGGCTTTTAGTCAGTACAAGTCTGACAGTCCCTCCCGCCCTGCCCGGGTTGGAAGACTCATTTGATGACTTTGCCACGTAAAAAAAAAAGAGCAAAAAAAAGGCACCGGCTCCGGTAAGTACAGAAGCAAGCCATACATTTTCATACATTTTTGCTTCCTCGGCATCGGCATTTTATTTGTTTTGGTAGCTACCCATCTCTTAAAACATCAACTTTCTTAAACCTACTGAAAAGAAAAAAAAAACCGGGACTTCAATCATAAATCAGTTATCATTTACGACACCATACAACCTTCAATTTCGTTTTTATAATCCCGATTTTGTTCTCACGGATTTTTTTTCTTCTCATTCCAAACCCCCGGGATATTAACATCCCATCACTAACCTATCAGTAGGTTCCTTCAAAGCCTCAGCTTCTATCTACTTTATTCCGTGCCCCCTGACCTAAGCTCTTCCCTATTTATTGGGGTTCCGCAAGACGTTACAAAGGTCCTACGTTATTTAGTTTGTCTTCCGAATTCCGTATAAGAGATAATAATATAGCGGTCTAAATGTTTTGTTGTTTTGCATTTTGAGTGCTTGTAAACTGCTAGTGATAAGGACTTTTTTTTCAAGTTTCAAATTGTGAAAAAATGAAAATTATTGTCATTAATTGTGACATATTATGTTTTTGTACAGTTTTAAACTTACCATTTAAAATTCTGAAATGTTTACAAAAATATTTAGGAAAATAATATCTTTTTATAAAACTATGCAACTATAAAATAAGTGAACCTTTATATAAATAAAGGTTCACTTATTTTATGTTGCTTCAAAAAGTGCTGATTTTTATCCTGCTATGAATAATCATAGCAGGCTAAAAATCAGCACTTTTTGAAGGTCAACTTTGCAAAAGACAGTCTCCCACTTTACTGCACTTTCTGTAGAGACTAACAAATTACAATGACCCCAGATCGTAAAGGGCTATTTAAGGAAACTGTGGATTTTAGTGACAAGACTGGCAGTCCTTCCTGCCCTGCAATGGGACTCATTGGATTATTTTAGCACGATAGGTGATATAAAACCTATAAACCTAAAAATCATTGAGATAGGATAACATTTAAGGGTAGGAAAACGTTTTCTCTTTTAATATGGATGAGCACTCGGTCGACGATCCTCTTTAGGCAAAAAAGAAAAAAAAAACAAAAATTCATAAAATATTGAGCAAAGTATTTACAAACGTAGAATTCTTGTCTCACAAATTAGATTAGTACCGTAAAGCAACAATCCACTTTTGTCAACTCTGAGGCGTTCCTCATATTTGCGAGTACCCTCACAATGTAATAAATAAGAGACCAACATTATCATAATCCTTGACCCTAAGGATGCTTGCAGACAGACGGTTGACAAAACAGGACAAAGACAAAACTAGACAACGACCAAGGCAAGACAAGGCATGTCAAGAGTAGGTAAGACAAAACAAGAATAGATTTTTTGTAGAAACATGAGTATCATACAAGGCGTGCAGGTTTATTTAACTTACTTATTATGGTAAGCGTCCACAGGTCCGCATCGCACGTATCGGACGTATTGTACGTAACGGATTTTAGTTTTCCTTGTATTCAAACTCATACAACTGCATCCACTGATCCGCATCGACCTGTGGACGCTTGCCTATATAGCCCTTTGCGTTCTGGAGCCATGGATATCTGATAGTGCCGCGACCACGGCAGTCTTAAGTCCAGTTATCCCTGGGTTAGTAAGGTTTAGTTATTAGTTAGATTACTGAATTTCATCGTCGAAGAGCAGTGGTGTTCTTCGACGATGAAATTCAGTACCAAATACTGTCCACTTTAAAACTAGCCGGCGAGATACAAACGCTCGACTATTCGAACCATTAATGTTGGAATCAATGCAACAAAAAAGTCGGTGGAATGAAGTTCAAGCTATCCGTTCGACTATTTTCACAGCGCAGGCTGTGTCGGCCATCATTGCCGATTCAAAATTGAGTTCGTGTCGAGTGCATTCTCTAACACATTGCAATGATTTTTGTTACGATTGAACTTTTGTAGTACTGATTGTACTTTAATTTTTTTACTCACAATAGAACTTTACGCTTTGGAATGTGCCCATCATTCCAAAGATTATGATGAAATGAAAAACTCAATTTTTAAATGGTTACTTTTTGACGATTTAATTTGAAGGCTATCGCTTCTTATACGACTTCCACGAATCTTTATGATATATGACTCCCTCGTGTAGTCTACTAATTATCGCTTGAGAGGAAATTGGTCAGGTAAATCTCACATTGGCTCCCGGGCCATTAGAACAAAAGAAGGCAATTTATTGTGTACTTGATGGCAATAGATTGCTTCATTTATGATTAGGCTTAAAACGTTTTCAACCTTAAATTGTTTAAAAAAAATCTACTTCATCATCATCATCTACCTACTTTTTCCTGACTATATCACATCTTACATCACATTTAATGTGCATTAGCATAGACACGTTAGGCAGTCGCTCCATGTAAAATACTGATATCCAGCTGCATCTGGTTCGACTGGAAGCTGACCCCAATATAGTTGGGAAAGGCTAGGCATGGTGATTATTAGCATAGAAACTGTACATCAAAAATAACTGTGCCAAATAAACATATTTTCCTACTTTCTTACAAAAACGCTTCACGTTAGTCAACAGTCGCCCTAAGAAATGTTCTGTCAGAAGAAAAAACGTAAATAATATACCGTATAAGCATAATTAGGTAATAGAGGACGGACAGACATGTATTTTTTGTGTTGGTAAACATGTTATGGGCGATAAGAACTAGATTATGGATGTTGACGACAAGAGGCCAGAAATATGGGCTATGAAAGAAAGTAGTGGAGTTTTTGTGTCGAGAGTGAATTCGGGCCTTATTTAGGACTCGAATAGGTTCAAAATGGACTGCAGTGTGTCTATTTATTTTATCTTCTGAAACTTATGTTGTGAAGACGATGGCCAGTGCGGAAAAGACCCTGAGATTATTACTGATTAAAAAAAACGCTGTTACTTCACATGCCGTTTGAGTTCCAGGACAGATGCCTTTTTGGAAGAGCGTCTCGATCCCGGCAGACGGTGCCGCAACCCCGGCAGAGAGTCCCGCGATCCCTATGGACAGTTCCGCTACCCCAGCAGACTGACTCGTAAACCCAGGAAACAATCCCGTTACCCCGGTAGACAGTCCCGCAACACTAGCGGACAGTGCTGCGACCTCGATAGACTGACACGTAAACCCAACAAATAGTCCCGTGATCCCAGCATACAGTCCCGCGACCCCAATAGACAGTTCCATAACCCCGGTAGACAGACCAGCGTCCCCAATAGACAGTCCCATAACCCCGGTAGACAGTCCAGCGTCCCCAATAGACAGTGCCAAAACCCCGGTAGACAGTCCAGCGTCTCCAATAGACAGTCCCATAACCCCGGTAGACAGTCCAGCGTCCCCAATAGACAGTCCCAAAACCCCGGTAGACAGTCCCATAACACCGGTAGACAGTCCAGCGTTCCCAATGGACAGTCCCATAACCCCGGTAGACAGTCCAACGTCCCCAATAGACAGTCCCAAAACCCCGGTAGACAGACCAGCGTCTCCAATGGACAGTCCCGCGACCCCGGTAAATAGTCACGCTACCGTGACAGATTGCAATTCCCCTCGAACTCCGAAAACGAATCATTTTTCCACTTCATATTATAACAACACACACTTGATACAGCACGTTTTAAAATAAATATAATAACTTATTTTCAGTAGCTGAAGTTGGATTTAAAAGAAGCTATTACATACAGTGAGACAAGGATTTATCGATACTCGATAAATCTTGTGAGAGAGTTGTCGACTGAATGGCGTGGTATCGATACCTAGTGATGTATATGTAGGTGTAGTGACGTGATTTAGTGAGTCAATTCAATGCTAGAATATGGGATGGTTCTGCATTTTTTTCTTTTGTTTTTAGGGATGAGTCTTCTCTGTTTGGGTATTTTTGGTGAATTTGCCGCTTTGCTCTTTTTTATTATTCCCCATTCAATTTAATATCAAGGCATGAGGCGTAGGCGTAGGTGGAGTGTGGAGTGGAGGCACAGACCGAGAGAGGCCTATACCCAGCAGTGGGTGAAGACGGGCTGCGGATGATGAGGCGTAGGTTTAATAATATTAATAATATCCTATACCTTGACCCATTTGATCCTTAGAGATCCTTCAATAGCCCTTTAGGTTCCTGGGTCACAGTTCCCTCATGAGACTACCCGTGACTCCGGCAGGCTTTTGCCTTATGTAGCTGACAGCTCTCGTGAGGCGCGCGAGGAACACGACTCACTGTCGACCTGGGCATGGTCCATGATCGGACGGCGAGTCTCCCATTACTCGCCGTCCGCATGCTCGAGAGTAGACCCTCTGGTTCCAAGTACTAGCAATTAAATTCAGCCTCAATAGAAAAGAAAATACAGTACGATTTCCTATATCTACGTGCGCCTCAAGACGAAAGTCTTCAACCAATGTGTGTTACCAGTGATGAGTTACGGCACCGGCACGTGGTCTTTCACTATCGGCCTCACCTCAAACCTCAAAGTTGCTCAACGAGCTATGGAGAGGGCTATGCTCGGTATTTTTCTACGTGATCGAATCCGAAATGAGGAGATCCGTAGACGAACTAAAGTCACCGATATAGCCCACCGGATTTAGCATGCTGAAGGTCGTCTGTCCACTAGCAAGGTGGACAGATGACTTTATAAAGGTCACCGGAAGACGCTGGATGCAGGTCGCTTCCAACCGGTATTATGTGTAAATCAAAAGGGGAGGCCTATGTTCAGCAGTGGACGTCCTACAGCTGAGATGATGATGATGATATCTACGACCCTAAGCAATTCACTTTTAGTCGCAACATAAAACGCGGCAAATCGCTTTTCATATTAGCCACAGCTATTTCAAAACAGGATACAGATCCCATAAGGATGGCCGGATACTCCAGTGACCCCTTTTGTAACATTTTGACCCCTCCACAAACGGATACTGGGCTTTTTAAAACAAAACCTCTAAAGGCAGTTATACGTTATCGCGGCATTTCATTTCCGAACGGATGGAATAAAATTGGAGTGTGATGATTTTTTAAATTGGTAGATATTTTGAGCTGATTACGAAAAAAAGAGCAGTGGTGACCGATTGGTTTCGGCCCAAACTTACGAGTTGTAGATCATGGGTTCGAATTCAGCCAGGTGCACTACTTTGTGTAATTTATTTCATCACCATGCACTGCTCTCAAACGGTGAAGGAAAACATTGTGCAGCAACTGACATGTTCTTGACCCAAAATTTGGGCCCGCGAGGTGGACTATGGCGCACGGCCTCTCACAGAGACGAGGCCTGTTTCCCAGCAGTGGGGCATTTACAGGCTGATTATGATAATGTACGAAGGAGATGCGTTATGTGTTTTGAAGAAAAACCTGCACGTGTTGGAATTATTATGAGGTGTAATAATTCGAATTAAATTCTTCCCGGGTCGTGTCAGGATAATGACGCTGAAACTCATTGAGTGGCCGCAGGCTTGAGAGGACCTTTAGAGGGCCAAAGTCCACCGGGGTCGTGGAACTCGTGAATTACCGTGACCCCAGAATGTAAAGGACTATTGAAGAACACCGGGGATTTTAGTCAGTACGAGTCCGACAGTCTATCCCACTCTGCCCTGGGTGAGAGGACTCATTTAAAGATTTTACTAAACTAAAAAAAAATGACGTGCACCTAGTACTTTCAATTAAAAAAGACAGAATGTTTAAAAAAAAAGTAACATACAGCAAAAAAAAATTACAATACCAGTGCCGATAGTAGTAGAACCACGAAACTGTCAAAAAATAAAATGTGCCTGCAATACTAAGCCCCTTTTAAGGCCAGTTCACACGTTATCACTGTGCTCTCAATTCGATGAACGAATGCAAATTGATGTGATAAGCCTTTACTACCTATTGTTAGCCGGAATGTGAAAATTGGGGATTTAGTTTCGATTCCCGGTTTTTGACTAAAGTTTTATTTTAAATTCCTTGTTAACAGTTAAAGCTTTGACAAAAGTGCGACCCTTTTTTTGTGTTCCCCTAATTTTGCCGGTGTGTGTAAACTAAACTAAACATCGACATCATTGAAACAGCATTGATGTCAAAAGTACTACGAAACAGCCTGAATAATTTTAACAAATTACTATGTCAACTACCAACAACATAATAATACTCAACGAACAATCACTAAAAATAGTGACCGTAATGGCAAAATCCGCCATTTTGATCCCAAATTAGCATGTTCATTGTTTTATGTAGTTCACTCATTCGTTCATTAATTTCGCGTTGCTCTACGGTTCAACGGTATTGCAAATTAAATGGTGTTTGAATTATAATTTAGCATGAATTTTAGCGAGGTATCAACGTTTTAGTATTTTAGGAAAAGCATTGTATTACCGATCGTATTGATTTATTTTTCGATATTCTGTGAAAGTTTATTGAAACTAAACCAGTGGTAATTTTATGACACATTTGTAACCTTTTTCGTTCTAATTGTTAAAATTTTAAAATCACGTAATATTCAGTATTAAAAATATTTATGTTACTTCTAACTGGAAAGAGGAATGCCCAAAAATATATGGAGCAAAAACCAAGTAAAAAAAATGTAACTGTTATGTTACGATTTCAAGTCAACTACATATTTATTTATAATGTTTCAAATCAGCTATTTTCATAAGTTTGCTGTATAAGATTACTTCCCAGAATTTGATCCTTATTAGCAACACTATCGAATGGTGTAATAATACAGGTGCAGTGTTTTTTTTTCTCCAAAATTAGCGCGTTCGATTCCTGACCCGGATTATTGATTTTTCTAAATCCAATGATGCAGTTCTAGTTTTCTTTGAAATTGAGATGAATTGAATCGAGATTCTTTTCAACGTTTTTTTATATTCCTCATAATTTCGGATATAACCATCCACGAACAGTTGAAAAATTTTCACCCTATATATGCTGCTGGCCTGTTTGGTTATGGTTTTATGCGAAACGAATAGCGTATTTATGTCCACTGACTTAAGGTCTATTTTGTTGTTCATAAATTATTTTAATTGACTCTGGGTTTTTTTTTTGGGCATTCTTCTTTCTCTATCATCGTGGGTATGGTTACAAACATTTAAACCCAAATACACAAATAAACAGACCCGGAAAAACTTCCTTAAGACCATAGTAACATTTTTAGTTTCGAGCGGATGAACTTGCGGGACGGAGCTCAGCAGTCAATCGCCAAGCCAGTGCAAAGTATTCGGCTATGAAAAAAAAATTCAAATATCTTACATAGTAACTTAAAAAAAAACTTCAAACTGTTATTTTCGTGAGTGTGGATGGATTTTTGGTACTTTTTCACACAAAAACTATTGAATGATTTGAACGAAATTTGACACGCATGGGGTAGTATTTATCCCGATTTTATCTTCCCGGGAAAAAAGTTTCCTTGTTGAATCGTAGCAGGCGAAGTCGCTTTTTTTTATCCACGGTGTCCTTCGATAGCCTGTTAGGTATGTTCCGGGGTTACGGTAAGGGAATAATCCCGCGACCCCGGCAGGCTTTGGCCCTCTGAGAGGATAAATGCGAATGTTTGTGAGGACGGATGATTATTACTCTTTCACGCAAAAACGGATTTAAATGAATTTTAGTAGGTACACAAATGGCTTAAAGCCTGAATTTACATAGTATAATTATGTTCCAGAAAGATAATTTTATTCGACAACACGGGCGAAGCCACTGGCTAGCTTCTAGCTTTCTATGGAAAGCAAAAGATAAGATTATTCCCGAGCAATAAAAAAAACAGTTTAAAGTAAATAAAAATATCAAGGTTTTCCCCTTTTTAAACAAACTCTCACGCACCTTTTTCAGACCTTTTATTTAATAAAACAGTTAGGTCACACGCGAGAACACATCTAAAATTAAAATCGTTTCAAAAACTGGGCAAGAGCAAGTGGAACTCACGTACTTAGGGTTCCGCACTAAGTTGTACAGGTTTATTATTTAAAAAGTCTGTTCAACGTTGACAAGCTCTGGGCTTAATAAGTTTGTAATGGCTTTTTCTGTGATTGAACTCTAAATAACTAATTTTGGACTTTTTTATTTATTTTTTTCTAATATCTTTTTATGTCTTGCAAAAATGATTCTAGGCAATGAAAAGTACGCAATAAGTTTTGTAGGCGTTAAAAAATGCGATTTGATTGATTGCTTTTGGTTTTACATTCAGCTTGATACCTCTACTCATTTCTGAGATACAGAATCTAGATAGAAATGGACAGACAGACAAACGGGCAACAAAATGATCCAGCAAGATTTCCGTTTTTTCTTTTGACCCACGGAACCCCAAAAACACGCTCAAAATTCACACCAAACCCTATTTCGGCGCCAGACTTGCGTCACACTCATAACCCTGCGAATGCCACGTTGTATTCGCGCGAAATGTTGCCCAGTATCCGGTTTTACCCGGTTTTATTGGCAACACTCGGGCCGCAGTTTCCCTTGCTACTACGGAAAGAGAGAACCCATTTTTATGTGGTCGCATCGTGCGGGTTAATGGGGTGACGTAAGCGTGTTTGCGATTTTTAAAAGGGTTAGTTTGCGTATGAAGTTTGAGCTTAACTTTACTTTTAAGTGAAATGTGGGCGTGTTTTCATTTGAAAGGTTTATTGCTGTGTTGTTGCTGTGAGCTCATTAGGTTTTGCGTCAGCGAAGTTTGAATATTATTTTTTCTAATAAGTGGGACATTTTGTACTGATTTTACTGCATTAACGCATGGATCACTATTAGAAATTTTGGCAGAAGTTGGCGCTTACCCCCCTAAAAGACGATAAGAATGGAATAAGAAATTCGATGTTTGTGAGCATGCATGGCTATTATTTTCTTACAACGTATAAGTTTTAATTCGCACTGATTCATTATTTATTGCTATAACGTCAGAAGGAGCATGGTATGTTTTAATCAGTAAGAGTCCAACAGTACTTCCTGTCCCACTCAAGGACTTCTTTGATGATTGATTTTACCACCCAAAAAGGTGTTCACCCAAGCAGTTAGAGGCTGAGAGCCAGGAGTCAGTACAAGACAATTTCGGGTAAACTATTCCTGCCAAGAAATATTTAAATAAATACCACTTTGAACTTACGCTAGTACTTTTGCTGGTCAGTCAATGAAAAAGGTAAATTCAACATTAGTTCCATTATTTTCAGAATCCTTTAAAATGGAACTAATGGGGACAACGAGCATAAATTGAAAAGCACAAATTACAAGAAATTAACGGGGACAGATTATGGGGACAGCGGGAAGTAAATTAAATTATTTTATTCAATTCCCTTTGTTCCCATTAATGGGCACAAAATCGTGGGGACAACGCGAATACATCACTTTACAAAACGTACAGGATTAAAAAACGAACTTTGTGACAAAAAAATATCCTCACCTCCTCACTTAAAAAGCCAGTCTACCGACTGATTTAACAAATTAAGCCACACAGCCACAAGTGGCAAGGCACACGCGAGCCTCTTCATTATTCATACATTCTGCAGTGACTAGCGGGTGCACGCTGCGTTCACTAAATGTTTCAACAATGCACTCTGCAGTGAATATGGCCATTTTTGGTTGCGATTAGTGGGTCGTGTGTGAAGGAACCTTAAGCTCACTGTCGTAAAGATAAATTTTGAAGGTAATAGACTCAGATCAAAGAAACAGGCAGATAGAACGCTCAGAACACGCGAGTGTCTCCACCAAAATTAATACAAAATCAAATAGAATTACATTCCATAATGTTTTCTTTGTTTTTGAGAACAACTTTTATGATGGTTAAAGACACGAGACGGCATATTTTGGCAAAAAACAACAACGACGCGCAGCTTGGTACGACGCGTAGCTTGGTACTGTCGCGACTTTGTGTTCGATTTTGATTTTGTATTAACTTTGGTGGACCCACTCGCGTGTTCTGAGCGCTCTATCTGCCTATTTCTTTGATCTGACGTAATAGACTATATTAAAGAATGTCGAGATTCTTATTAGGCCACTGAGAATTAAAGCCATATCCACTAGAAAAATTACCCCCGTCTTTCGATTCCTATGTACAACAAGTTTATTTTCATGAAACTTAGATTGTTTTCACAGAACCGAGGCATTTATCACAAGTTTTCTATATTTTACAGCGTACTTGAAGTATTTATTGCATGGAAATATGGAACTGCACTGCTAGGATACGAACATGTTTTTTTTTTTTTAAATTAATGTCAAAGTTGCAGTTTACTTTTACGTCACAAAAATTGGAAAATTCTTGATAAGGCCTTAAGTAAAATACCTAAATTTAAAACACTGTACTATTCGACACACCGTCTGCGGATGCGCCTTCTGTGGATGCGCCTTTTTACAGGTCCCTTAACCGGTAAAAAGGCGCATCCACACAGAGCGAGCAGCCTCGCGAGCAATCGCCGCGCGAGGAAACTGCCCCGTGTGGCACCTAATGACCATCTATCATCTATCACTTGAAAATAAGGTTTAGCAATAAAACAATTTGTGCAAATATAATTTTAATAGTTAACATTTATTTAATCATGTTCGCAGGGCAGACATGGCCAGACAATGCCCAAAATAGAGAGGTTTGGCAGAAGAAAGGGGAGGCCTTTGCCCAGCAGTGGGACACCGAATAGGCTATAAAAATAAAAACAAAAAAATACCTATATTTATTTGATTATTTTAGAGCGTGCATGTGTAATAAAATCGTGCAAGACGTCACAAAATGACGTCATCAAACCTTCATTAGAAATTTTGCGGCATAATACCAACAAGTTTTTTGACAGAAGTACGGGTCATAGTGGGTTAGGTACATGTCCGTCACAACTTATTAAAACTTATTTCTGTTTGTAACCCTTTCCAAGTTCACGGCCTTTTCGGTTGAGTAACGTAAGGGTTGCGTGAGCATTTTAGGGTTAAGGGTTGTCCGTCCGGAAATGTGTTTGATGTGTTTTTTTTGTGGCTGTGTGTAAATAGATAAAAAAGATTTTAAAAGTTTATCAGCTTGTATGATTAAAGTGTTTTGTTATCATATAAAAAATCTTGAAATTATACCTGCATTATTAAATGATCTAGTTATTAATCGACTTCAAAACTAGGAGGAGATTTTCGAGTGTATTTTATCTGATAAAATGTGAATTATTAATACAAAAGAAGGAAATTGATAGTAGGTATATTGCATTGAACAACAAAAATATCATTAAAATCGATTGACCCCAAAAAAATACAGTCGAATTGAGAACCTAATTCTTTTTTAAGTCGGTAAATGAATGCAATGAATGCATATTACAAAATTTGCAGGTAACTGACATCTGCTGGGGGTTCGGTAATGTCTTACCACAAGGCGAGACTACCCTGGCCCTGTAACTCACTGGACTATTTTGACAAAGTCTTTTACTCAGAGTCACTAACAAAAATCCCAGTCTTTATTTTACACACCTACTTTTTTTAACACCATTTTGTTTTCTTTCCTACTATTTGTTAGTTACTCTTCCACAAAAAACACGTTCAAAACAATAGTATTCAAGTAAACCACTATTATCGTTCGCACGGTCCAGTAGTTTTAATAGCCGCCATTTTGAATTTATTCCCGAGTCCGGTTGAATCTGGTTGTATCTGGTTTGAATCAGCGGAAACCGGTTTAAACTGGTTAATGAGATGGACACGGAATGCTATTGTTTGTATTGTTTTACGAGGGATGTAAAATAAATGAATCGAGTTTTAATAAGCTCTTACCTTTTGTTATTGTGTTCATCGGTGAGGTTATTTATGTTTTAATCGATTTTCAACATCAAATAAATAATTTCGGTTCAACGGTAGCTTAATAAGAGCCATGTCGATGGCCTTTGGGGTTTCCAGAAGTGACTAACTCTAACTCTAACACCAGATACTCAAACAAAAAAAAATCTATTAAAATATAGATTTATTTTGGTAAAAATAATCATAAAAATAAATTGCTGCTGTCTCGCTAAAACTCGAAAACGGCTAGACCGATTTGGCTAATTTTAGTTTTAAAATAAGTTTATTATTTTTGGAAGTCCAGGGAAGGTTTAAAAGGTGAGAAAATATGATTTAACAAAATTGATTTTAAGGTGGCATGAAGTTAGTCAGATTAACTAGTTAACATACTTATAGAAGACAAGACAAAAAAAAGGAATACACATAAAGCACATTTATTCATAAAGTAAAAACATCTGTTTCAAAATCTATGGACATTACAGTAAACTCTGTTCAATATGACTGATCACTCAACAGCAAAACTTCAACATCAGAAGCCGTTGCTTAACCTCAAACAACAGTAAGTACCTCAGAGCATCAAAACCCATCAACACCATGAATTAGTCCAACACACTGAAGCCACAGATACTGGTTAGAGATAATGCAAACAGATTAGGTAATTGAATGTTAACAGCAGATGCTGATTGGCTGGCGTTGGCATAGTATCAGGATTGATTACTGTGTGAAACGGAGGTTATGATTCTATTAAGGTCGTACCTAAATGATTGTGATGACTTGGAAGTTCCATCGGGGTAGAGCATTTTGACATGTTATGACAGGGCCTGTTGGTCTAGTGGTTAGTGACCCTGACTGCCATGCTGGAGGTCATGGGTTCGATTCCCACTATTTCCCACCCAGGACAAATGTTGTGTAATGAGCACGATCATTTGTTTTGTGTCTGGGTGTAATTATACTATAATTATAAAGCTTTTATCTATAATTATGTATGCATTTAGAAATATATAAGTATGTTTATCAGTTGTCTAGTACCCATAACACAAGCTCTGCTTAGCTTATGGCCCACTCCCTCTCACAGGGAAGAGGCCTGTGTCCCAGCAGTGGGAACATTATAGGCATTTTGAAAAGTTTCAAGTGAAGAGCTGCCTTTCTGTTACCTCACAGTAGAATCATGTGGTTAGAGTCCTTATTCACGGTTTTGTGAAATGAAGAAAACTAGGAGTTTGACTGTCAGACTTGTACTAACTAAAATCCACAGTGATCCTTCAAAAGTCCTTTACGTTCCAGGGTCAATTATACGTGTAACGCTCGTAGAACTGACAACCGATGGGGAAGAAACGTTCTCGAGTGGCGACCACGGACCGGAAAACGCAGCGTAGGCAGGCGTCCCACTAAGTGGACCGACGACATCGTGAGGGTCGCGGGCAGCCGATGGATGCAAGTGGCGAATTGTGGTTCAGCGTGGCGGTCTAAGGGGAGGCCTATGTTCAGCAGTGGACGTCTTCCAGCTGATAATGATGATGATGTCCCAGGGTCAGGATTGCCTGATAAGACAGTCTCGCGGCTTTGCTATTTACCTTGGGTTCGCAAATTATTTAAAATTTTCTGGTTTCAAAAAGACAAAAGTCTCGAACAAAAAAAGTCTTTGAAATGTAGGTAAATTTTGTTCAAAAAAGTGTAAAACAATTTTGTGTGAGCATAAAAAAAACCTTGTATAGAGTAAATACCCATAGAAATTGCAGCCCGTATATCAATTTGAGAGTAAAACCAATTTCTACCTAATATGCAGTAACTAATAATTATTACAACAACAGTGTTTACGACACGAGTAGGCTTTGTACCCGTTAAAGAGAAAATACAACATTCCCTGCTAAATTACCCTGGTTTCTCATAATAACTGTTTGCCCCTTCGTACATTAGGAAACTCCGGTATCCGATACTCCAGTCGCATACCCAAGTCGCGCGACTCCAGTCGCGCACGATCCGTACACAGCGGCGACTCGAGTCGTAAGACTCAAATCGTCTATTCGGCCACCATTCTATATTCAACCTTAATAATACATTGTACAAAACACAAAATGTTCATCTTATAACATAAATTAAAATGATCCTATTTTAAAAATGACGAGCGCATTCCTTTTTCAAATTTTTGGAATTAAAAATTGGCGCCTAACCACTCGCACGTCCAGCTCCCGCGACCACATTGGCTCGTTACGTCCGAGCGCGCGCGGCCTCGATACGAGCGCTACCGCGCTCGCCTGTTGTGTAAACAAACGCTTATAACTACTTATCTACAACAGCTAGAGTAAAGAGAAAAACTACGAAAAAATGACAGAAAAATGCAGATTAACCTATGAAAATTTTAAGATCTAAAACTCTAATTTAAGATATTAAAAACAGGTATGAAAATTCAATTTGGAGCAAAATAAACATATAAATTTTATTTATTCACACCACAAAGAAAGAATGTTGTTTATTTTACAATTACAAAAATGCCACAACAAACTAGACTTTTATTCCTTTAATATGATGTATAAATGTTTATGTTTCTTCATCGCTATGTAGTGAAATAAATCAAAACAAAACACCTAGTTCTCATAATTTTATCACGATGGCGCGAGCGCTGTCGAAGTGCACTCAAGGACAAAATACAACCAAGATGGCCGCCTACCTAAGGTCTCATTCATACTTTTTTTAATTTACGCAAATTATAAAGAAAACAGTTTTTATTAATGTTTTTTTTATGAATAACAAATTATAATCTCGATGTTATAATGCATTGCATACAGGTATACTAAGGTTTTTTTTTTTTTTTTGTATGACAATCTTCCCAATGCCCGCTCTATAGTTTCTTTTAAATCTCTTTGGTCAAACATAACATTATTATACCAAACTAGCACTCCGTCCACGACTTCGTCTGCGTGAGTTTCGAACTTTGCCTAACTATCAAAACCAAAAACATAACCCTCCTGGCGCAGTCGGGTAAAAACAACCCTTTTGTGGTCGACTTTCGCGAGATGCCGTCTTATTGAGCATTCACGCCTTGAAATGAAACCCCATGAATTTAAGACTCCTAGCACTTGCAGTAACATCAACACGAAATTTCATATAAACTATTTGAGTTCTCAGGATCCTATCAACAACTCCCTTGGTGACTATAGGATCACTTCAAAAGTATCTCCTTTCGAACAAAAAAGAATTTTGAAAATCGGTCCACAATTAGAATAATCGCGTAACAAACACACAAAAAAATAATACCATCGAATTGATAACCTCCTCCTTTTTTGAAGTCGGTTAAAAATTTTGAGATAAGATTGCATACTGAAACAACACAAACCAAGCAAAGAAATCAACACCAAAACCCAAAAAAACATAAAAATGCAAAGCTATATTTTGCCGTTTGTACCGACCCTTATTTCGAACCAATGTAGGTATGCGCGTGGATACCACGCTATCCGCAACAAAAAACCTGAGGTACACAATAACATTTTCAAGAAATCTTCTGTGAATACATTAAATTTCTGTTTTTAAAGTGCATAATTATGTTTATTACGAATTATTATTTGTTGTTTAAATAATATTTTACGGAAAAACAACGTAAACATAACTAAAATTAGGCAGAAAACTTTAGAGCCGCCATTTGTTCCGAACAGCTATACTTTGAATGCAAAATACGAGTTGATTTTAAACTTAAAGGTTTGTTATGTGTACGTAGATATAAAGCATTAATCGTCTAGTTTATTTTGACATATAATAATCTAAGAAACATTCAATAAAACTTAAGTACTTACGACATATCCACAAGCACATTAAAAACACTCGTTCACCAAACGCACACGCGAGTACACTGAAGTTTGACATTTTTTTATTTATTCGTCTGGGCTTGTAACAGCGCCATCTCGTCTTAGTTGTATAAACTTGTTCATCAGCTACTGACTTAACGAACAATAGTTCCAAATAGTATCGTACATTTTAGATAGATGTCGATTTTACAAAATGTGACACCTTGGATAGTATACTATCCGGGACGTAACGAGCTACTTTTTTTTTAGATACTATGCTATCCATGGACGTGTGAGTGGGTATAGAGGAAAAAAATCAATCTATAAAGAATGTGGTTCATAATTTCGCCGCGCCAACCGGCTACAAAGTAGCTCGATTTGTTCAAGCTTTGACTTTCAAGGTGGTGACCATGGGTTCAATCCCCAGGTAAACATAGAATTTTTCTTTTTTCGTGTTTCAGTTGTTTTTTAGAGGTTTATTCAATTTTTTTCTAGGTTTTTTTTATAGTTTTCTTTTATTTGCACTGGAACGCTGACGCCCTTACTGCTATGATGATGACCGTGGTTTCAAATTTCAGATTTGAATAGGTTTTTTTAATGTTTTCGTTTTCTTAATTACTTTATTTCTGTCGTATGTGCAAGTACATGATGAAGCTGGGTTAAAGTAGTAATGTTTGTAACGAAACCATAATATTTATAAAAGTGCAAAAAGTTTGACACCATGGTCGATAGATGGCGCTGTCGTCGAGTTAGATCGCGCTATCGTTTTGTTAGGTTCCATTGAAGGACACCGTGGATTTTAGTTAGTACGAGTCTGACAGTCCCTCCCGCCCTGCCCGGGGTGGGAGGACTCATTTAATACGATGATTTTACCACTTATAAAAAAGCTTATTCCATGCTAATTATCTATTAGAATATTCTTTTGAATTTGACAAGCCTGTTGGTCTAGTCGTTAGTGACCCTGACTGCTATGCCGGAGGACGTGGGTTCGATTCCCACCCAGGACAAATGTTTGTTTGATGAGCACGATCATTTGTTCTGTGTCTGGGTGTAATTTATCTATTATATTTATGTATTTAGAAATATATAAGTATGTTTATCAGTTGTTTAGTACCCATAACACAAGCTCTGCTTAGCTCGGGACGAGATGGCGTTGTGTGATAGTTGTGGAATATTATTATTATTAATTGTAATGATACAAACAAGGATATTTTTCTACCTCAGATACTTTAATAATAAATTTTAAAATAATAGATACAAATTTTTCGTCGGTTAAAAATCGCGGAGACTTGGGTATCGGCGATCTTGATAGATGAGTAGCGAGCGACTAGAGTCGGCGACGCATGTCGGCGACGCGACCTGTGTACGAGCCTCTATGGATTTGTATTGCGATAGTCGCCTGGAAACCAAAATCGTAAGGTATCGGAAACTTGCGTCGCCTCGTGTACGAACCTTCGTACACGAGGCGACGCAAGTTTCCGATACTAGAGTTTCGCCACTACTCATGACCTGCGGAAAATTCGAGGTATTAAATTTTTATAATGCAATTTGATGTAACGACATAGACACTAGCGCCGCGTCAAAAGGTCATGATGGGTGGTCCAGAATATGAATTTATAAAATGGCTGACACATGACTGTCACAATCAAAGTATATTTTTTAGGGATCCGAAGGTTCAAAAAAAAACGGAATCTTTATAAGATCAGTCGTGTGACAGTCCGTCCTTCACAGTTAATTTCCTGGGAACCTAACATTAATCCAAATCCAAATACTATAACATAATTTAAAATTTTTATTCAATAAAATAGAAAAAAAACCATCTCTCCCAACTTTTTAATAAAACTGCATACAAAATTATGATTTGATAGAGGATTGTAAATATTTTTCTATCGTTTTAAAATAATTACTTTCCAAAAATGATTCAAGAATATGCTACGGAACCCTTTATTCTGTTAATAAAATTAAAAATGGTAAATAAATTGTTCCGCCATCTTGAAAATCGCGGAAACTCAAGTCGCCGCGATGTCAGCAGATAGGTAGCGCGCGATTGGCGTCGCGCGTCGCGTGCATGTGTACGAACGTATATGCATTTCTATTGCGAGAGTCGCCTGGATACTGAAGTCGTAAGGTATCGGAAACTTGAGTCTTATAGTGGACGAAGGGCCTTTCAGTATAGTTTATAGAATACACTAGCTACTGCCAGCGGTTTCGCACGTGTTTATCTTGATTTTTATCCCACGTGAACGTTATACCGGGGTAAACGGTATGCTACGTGTTATTCCAGATTTTAAACTATCTCTGAGTCAAATTTCATCAAGATCCGTTCAGCTCTTCTGACGTGATTGAGAAACAAACATCGAGCCATTCAAACTTTCGCATTTACATTTTCTTACACAGGGCAGTAGTTGTTCCGGGTCTGGGTGTTTATGTACGAGTATGTGAGTTTCTGTGTTTATAAACGCACCCACTACACTGGAGAAATTCCTAGTGTGAGGAAAAGTTAAAAAATAAAACACTGAAATAAAAGAGACATTTACAGCCTTACTAAACAAACTTAAACATCTGTTGAACACTTGTCTAAAAAAAACTTTAAAAAAAAGTACCGACTTCAAAAACAAATACAAAAAAGTTTAAAATAACCTTTCTTTCGGAAGTCGGTGGCTTTGATTTATTATTTCATTGACTATTGCCACCGACTTCCGAAAGAAAGGTTATTTTAAACTTTTTTGTATTTGTTTTTGAAGTAGGTACTTTTTTTTTAAGTTTTTATTTTACCCTTTTTAGTTTATTTATTAAATATTCAACCCAAATTCTTGTAAAATAGAAAGTTTTCTTACATGATGTGCACTAATCTTGTAATCCGTCACAACGAAAAAATCTAAATCTCTAAAACTACTGAACCGATTTTGATGAAAATTGCAGTGTACCCTAAGTTGAACAATACCTAGTACAAACCTAACCTAAACCTAGTACTAGACTTGTAGTTCCGGAGATATGCGTGCACAAACATAAAAACATACATACCTACATATATACATACATACATACACTTATGAAATTTGGTACATTTGTTCAGACGCTGATATAGACTAACATATGCGAAAACTGGGCAGTTCTGATAATATTACATACATACGGGTCGAATTGATAACCTCCTTTTTTTTGAAGTCGGTAAAAAAGTGTGACTGCAAAGCGGATCTTATTTCAACGTCATAATCTGACATTTTTTAGACAAGTGTTTAACAGACGTTTAAAAGATAAATGACCGAATCAGGCGTTACTTTGCTGAAATCCATGAAAAATATCTAGATATTTTTCATAACATTTAGACGTTTAAAAGTTGATGTGGTACCACGGAGATTTTTTGCTATACTGTTTCTACCCTTGGTGTTCCTCACGTAAAATTCGTTGATTATCCCACGGAAAGAGGAGGGATAAAAATGTGACCTACATAATATCCTTTCCAAAACAATAACCTGAACAATTACTGTTAATATAAACTTCTTTGGCTATCTGACATAGACTCCTTGAGTCTACGTCATAAACGCGACTCGTTAGTCGCTGTTGCGGGCCAGTTTCTACGTAATTTTAAACTACATCATCCCAACCACTAAAAAACCCAAAAACACTGCCCAACCTAGGGAAAAATCTCAAGATCCTACATTCAGCACACAAACTTATTGTATTAAACCATAGAGGAGAATTTTAACAAGAAACTCACAAATAATGGGGTAATTACATACTTACCCCAAAATTGGGTAATTAAACATATTTTTCATTAAAAAAAAAAGTTAATTAATAAATGTCAAAGTAGCTAATGATGATAAATGCGAGCTCCTGCAATTATCTCGATAATATTAATTACTCTGCTTATTACAATTACGTGCTGTTTCTTCCGGGGCGCGAAATTCAATTTCTGTTGCAGACGTAACGTTGCGGTGTGGCGCAAGTTACGTAAACTAGCGGTAACGCTGTTTGACATTTCAATTGTGAATAAGTTGCGTAATTATAAATTGCTTTTTTACCCAACCGCCCAAAAAAAGAAATGTTATTTTTCTTTGTTTCAAAACGCTGCCTCGCATTGATTTTTTCCCGGTGTCGTGAATGCTATTGCAAACATTTAAGCCCACATACAAACATCCAGACTTAACTAAGCCGCAGTACAGCATAGAAAAAAAAGAAGAAAGACAGTGTAGCAGTCAATGGCTCAGTTACTGTGCCAATAGAATAGGGAAGTTCTTTTTAAAGCAATCCTATTTCGTCTATTATGAATTTTGATAGTCGAATTCTACTAATATTATAAATGCGAAAGTTTGGGAGGATGCATGTGTGTATGTATGTATGTTTTTATTCTTTCACTCAAAAACTACTGAACGGAATTGGCTAAAATTTGGTACAGTCACGAGCAATAGTATAATTATATACACTAAGCAGTATTCAAAAGCGATGTTCTGCTACCATATTGATTAAACGTTTGTCTTTTAATTAGACTTCTATTTCGGAAGCCATACTATTACAAACTAGGTTTTATTTCAAAGTAGATAACAGTATTTCACAGGCAATTTGCGTTTGAATTTTGTTAAGTGTTTACATGTTATTGCTCGTGACTGTACACAGGTAGTTTATAACCTGGATTTAAAACACAGGATACGATTTTATGTTTCCGTGAGATAATTTTCGAGTTGTAGCGCTATAATACTTTTTTGGTCATCGAATTGAAGGAAATGGTTTGTCTTTGACTAATGTCGTCGTTGGTTTTTTCATAAACATTATAGAAAATCGCTCCGCTCATGCCTTAGACCATCTGAGTCCCACGGGTGCGCGCACACATAATATATCAATTTGCGCTCATTAAAGCCTTAATATTAAACAGGATTTGATGTATCGCGAATATCAGGCGCTAAATATTCACGGTAATAAACGTAATGCGGTAATAATTTAATATTACAGAAGTAATTTCTTTGGTTTGAAGTAAAGTGGTGTTTGATTAAGGAAATAAGAAGAATTACATAATTTAAATACATAGTATCATTTATTTCACTTGCCACGGGCACTTTTATTTACTTTTTAAACGGGCACACTAATTGAGAGATTAGTGCGACACAGCATTTTAGATTTGCAACCGGTGGACATTTTGGGAAGTGGACATTTTGAGTCTGAGCGGCATATTGTGGGATTGCATAAACTAGTCAAAAGAATGCGACAGCAGCAATCTCAGTTGATTCGTTGACATTTGTTGAAGAGATTCTCCCAATTCCTAAATGATTCCATCATCAGATCTTTACTTGGGCTACCATGAAACCAAAGTTTCAATCAAAAAATATTTTTCTTAATCATACCAAGCGTTTTTGAGAAATGGGGGAACGCACATAAAAACATTAAAAACCTCGTTTTTTCAAAGAAGTAACTGTTACTGTTATTTAAAAAGTAACTGTTACTAAATATAATTAAGAGCGAGTATTGCTTGACTAACCTATATGTGACGTCAAGTAAGTTGGACTAGTTTGAAACTAGAGTGAGCTTTAATAAGCTTCATACAATATACGTATCAAGATCTGGGAGTTGATCCAGTTAATTGAAGCTTTATACATACACATAGCGACCCGCAATGGCTTCGCACATATTCAATTTGAAAATAAAATTGAGCCTTATATTATCCGCTCATTTTATTGCTTTTTAAAAGAAAAAAAATTGAAAATCAGTCGAGTAGTTTTTGAGTATATTTATACTTAAACAAACATAAAAATATTTTCTTTTAATACCTCCGGTTCCGCGTAGGTGCAATCTTTTTATTGTACACGTTATGTTTGAGGGGGAACAAGCCATAATTATGAATAGTTTTCGACAATATAAAGCGTATTGTTTTAGTAGAAGTCGTTAAAAAAATAGCTATCCATTCATTTATAACCACAGCACGTTTTTATTCGTTTAAATTAAATTAAACATGTGTTTTTTATGCGTGGTAAATCATCAGAGGTTGATCTGTAGATGGATGACCACCTGTCATAGCGAGTTTCCTCCGTGCCTCGGAAAGCACGTAAAGCCGTTGGTCCCGGCTGTCAATTGTTGATCTTTGACAGTCATTAATGTCAGTCAGAAGCTGTCAAGTCTGACAACCAGTCTTACCATGGGGTACCGTATTTCCCAGTTACTGGGTTGTGGAGGTCCGACAGGCAGTCACTTCATGTAAAATACTGATATTCAGCTGCATCGGGTTCGATTGGAAACCGATCATAAAATAGTTTTCAAAAAGTTTTTTTTTACACCTTATTTGGATGAACAGCTTTTTTATCAAAATAAAAAGCTGTTCATTCAACAAATCTACAAAAAAAAAACTTTTTGCCAAAGTACTTACTTTTCTGCCAAAAAATCTCTGCTTTCTGTTTCACTTCCTTATCGAATCTATTTTCATGTCAAACTTCCCACCTCCGACCAAAAAGACAGGCACTTTCAAGTAACGTACTATCATTTCCTGTAACTCGTAGATAGCCACGATACGTCTAACGGACGTATGGCCTCCATAGGTCTCGGGGACGTATGGATAAATCTAACAGTGTCGTAAGATACGCCCCGATTTGCCAGGGAAATTGCATTCGATAAAAGGTAATGTTGGTAAATATATTTATGGTAGGTACTCCATGGTGAGTGTGTGACTCTTAGAGTGCATTTGACTCTTAAAACAAAGAGTATAGGGATTAGAATTCTTTAACAGATTATAAACTAGTACTTTTCTCAAATTAAAAACAAAGATTGCTTGCATTTCGAGATGTTTTTTTCTATACTTCCTGAGCGTATTGAAGGTCGAAATTCTTTTTAATTTTTTTTATATACTTTAACTTAATTTTAAAACCTGCATGGTCCCTGTACTATTCAATGTACTTGAGTGCGTTACATTTTATTTTAGAATTGAATTCCAATCAAAGTCAAACACCCGTTTCTTTAATTCCCCTTAGCGTTTCAGGACCATGGTAACCTCTTAAGACATCCTGCACTATCCCTTGTTTACACCTATTTTTCACACCAGAATAGTTTGCAGCAACAATTTTTAGACAGTGTTACTTACATAATTATTTTGATGTAAAATTTTACAGAACACTTCCATTGACTTCAGTATTTAGAATTCACCTTAATTGCCCAGTCCATAAGCTAGTTTATACGGCTTTAGAGATTAAAAGCTAATTACAGCTACCGTAGTGAGAATTATTAATGCATCAGTTCCTACCGTTTGTGTTCATCCCTTGGCACTCCTGTTTACTGATTGTCCGCAAACATTTTGTTAAATCAATGCTAGGAATTTAGATCTAATCATTATTGTCTATTAAGTATCAGTCTTGGCACTGGTAATAGTCTCAGCTGAGGAGTGGATAGATAGGCGTCAAGGCGTCCTGACCTACCGCATGACGCAGGTCCTCACCGGACACGGAAGTTTCGGAAGGTACCTGTGTTGGATAGGGAGGGTGGTGGAGCATACTGTGTAGGACTGCCCCGCTTCGGCAGAGCACCGCCGTGTCCTCACGACGGCGATAGGCGCGGGAGACCTCCTCGTGCCCGGCACTGGTCGAGGCCATGTCATGTTAACGATGGAGCGAGCTTACCTAGAAATAGCCATGTTCACTTTAACTTTGAAGATATTTTTTTTAGCAGATAAACATTTAGTAGATTACAACTTTACTCATTTTCAATTGTTTCCATATCCAGCCCATGTCTAAGTTTGTTATATTAAACCACAACCTACATAACAAGATAAACCTAGTACTCTGCGACAAAGTAGCAAGTTTGTTTGTTTGTTTGTTAGCTATTAGCTGCACAGGTAACACAGTGAAAATGAAAAGGGTTCCTGTACTTCAAACTTTCCTCATTTAAATAAGGCCTCTTACTCATGATGCGATTTGATGCAATGATCTACGTCGCCGACCAGTTACAAAAATTATTATTAAATTCATCCTTTCTACTCTACTATAATTATCATCATCATCAGCCGGAAGAAGTCCACTGCTGAACATAGGCCTCCCCCTTAGACCGCCACGCCAAACGGCAATATTGGCCACTTGCATCCATCGGTTGCCCGCGACCCTCACGATGTCGTCGGTCCACCTAGTTCAGGCCTACGCTGCGTCTTCCGATCCGTGGTCGCCACTCGAGAACTTTTCTTCCCCATCGGTTGTCAGTTCTACGAGCGATGTGGCCTGCCCATTGCCATTTCAACTTGCAAATTTTATGAGCTATGTCGGTGACTCTGGTTCTTCGCCGAATATCCATGTTCCGGATTTTATCCCGCAAAGAAGCTCCGAGCATAGCACTTTCCATTGCTCGTTGAGTGACTCTTAGTCTCTCTAAAAGGCCAGCAGTCGAAGACCACTCTACGAAATAATAATGTTAACAAATTAATATTTACATTACCGACAAGTAATTGTTCCGGGTCTGGGTATTTGTGTATGAGAGTTTCTATGCTTGTAAATTTCAAGTGTGGGGCAAATTAAAAAAAAAAGAAACTGTTTACTATTTAAATAGTGTAAATTATCTGTGTACCAAATTTTAGCCAAATCCGTTCAGTGGTTTTTGCGTGAAAGAGTAACAAACATACCTACCTACATATTATACATCCTCACAAACTTTCGCATTTATAATAATTGGGATTTCTTGCCCAGGATGCCTTCCCATAATTATCATTTCATTCACGCATAGACATTTATGCCTACAAAACTTCTAATAATTATCATTTCATTCACACATAGACATTTATGCCTACAAAACTTCTAATAATTATCATTTCATTCACACATAGACATTTATGCCTACAAAACTTCTAATAATTATCATTTCATTCACACATAGACATTTATGCCTACAAAACTTCTAATAATTATCATTTCATTCACACATAGACATATAAGCCTACAAAACTTCTAATAATTATCATTTCATTCACACATAGACATTTATGCCTACAAAACTTCTAATAATTATCATTTCATTCACACATAGATATTTATGCCTACAAAACTTCTAATAATTATCATTTCGTTCACACATAGACATTTATGCCTACAAAACTTCTAATAATTATCATTTCAATCACACATGGACATTTATGCCTACAAAACTTCTAAAAACAAAAGTGACGATGCAATACCTTCCGAAGCCACCTATCAATACCTAACTCCCTGTTACATAATAAACCATAACCTTTTATCTGTTTCTCCCCGCATTTACTTCGTAATATCTATAAATATTGTACAAGAAACGATGTACGGTAAAGGAAACAAATACATATCCGCTGTGGATCGTACGAAGTTGTTACATGCCTGGGGAAATGTTGTTCATGACGAGGGAAAAAATCCGGCGATTTGTTAGGGTGTCTGCAGATGGGCGATTGGTTGGTCAAGTTTAACGTAAGTTGGATCAAAAAGGATTGGTCAAGTTCTACAGAGTTCAGTGCGATTGCTTATCCGACCGAAAATTATAGTTTTGCTATCATCAGTATTTTTTTCTTTCAAACAATTCGTTTGAAAGAAAAAATACTGATGTTGAAAGAAAGAAAAAATAAAGTGTCAAACCATGTGCTTCACGTGTGCATATGCATGAGGGCGGGAGGGTGGGTCCTTTGAAATTGTCAAAGTTCCAGTTTAGTTTACGTCTCAAATACTGAAAACTCGTGCTAGGGGTACAGTAATATTTTGCCAATTAACAATACCTTCCCCTATTGTGATAAGGTTGAAAATCTATTACAGTTACAGATTGAAGGTGGTTTGATCTGCTGTCTACGTTCAAATTGAAGAAGAGTTTTCAACTCTGGTAACAGTTTGACTATGTAAATTTAAATCGCATCTTCAAATGAAAATGAAGTCGTGCCGAACTCCAACCCAACTGAACTTTTTAGTTGGTTTCCAGTTGATCGTCTGTAAACGCCTTTAGTTGTTCGAATAATGCTCGAGTAATATCGGGTGTTGTAAAACATGGGTTTTGTGTCAGTAACTAATTCTATATTATGGGGTCTTTGTAAGTGGCATTTTTAGATGCAATGGGCAATATGGGTGAAAAGGAAAAGATACCTATGTTGGTACCATCATAATTGTTTTGTAACAATTTGGGATTTAGATCGGGTTTTTTTAATCCAAATACTGTAGAACTTTAATAGTTCGACAGGTTCAGTTTTTTTTTTGTGGTAAAATCATCAAAATATGAGTCCTCCCGCGCCCTGGGTGTGGCGGGACGGACTGTCAGACTCGTACTGATTAAAATCCTCGATGTTCCTTCAATAGCCCTTTACGTTCCAGGGTCCTGTTTAGACTGATAGTCCTTCGATCTCAATTAGGGCTC
The DNA here is from genome assembly GCA_036375495.1 of Agrotis segetum. Lineage (NCBI taxonomy): Eukaryota > Metazoa > Arthropoda > Insecta > Lepidoptera > Noctuidae > Agrotis > Agrotis segetum. The sequence continues at coordinate 843,376 of JAQSVV010000128.1, forward strand.
CCGCACACGGGCCACAAAATGCCGCCACACGCCACTCCCGCGATTCCGCACCCGTCTCTCTCTTACCTCAGTAATGCATTGGTTAAAAAAAGTAGCAGCCAACGACCGCAAGTGTCGACCACCAGCCACAAATGGCTGTCGCGCGCTTCAGCTACCTCTGTAGCCGCTTCTAGCTTCTCGTGGCAGCGTTTGTGGCTATCGCGAGTGGCTCGTGTGCGGCGACACTTAGTTATAAATTGCCACATGGTATCGATACTGAAAGTACGTTATATGACGAGAACATTTTTTTAAATGGGCCGACAATCCCTGTATTGTGACAAACCCCTACTTTGGAGTACTCATACTCATCTGCCTAGCCTTTTCCCACGGGCACGCCGCAATTGCGGCGGTAAGACCCCTCTTTGAGGAGTGGCTGGAGAGAAGTCATGGCGTCCTGACCTACCGCTTGACGCAGGTCCTCACCGGACACGGAAGTTTCGGGAGGTACCTGTGTCTGATGCGAAAGGAGGAGACGCCTGGGTGCCACCACTGCGAAGATCGCCCGGAGGACACGGTGGAGCATACGGTGCAAGACTGCCCAGCTTGGGCGGAGCACCGACGTGTCCTCACGGCTGCGATAGGCGGAGACCTCTCGCGCCCGGCATTGGTTGCGGCCATGCTGCGGGGCGAGACGGAGTGGGAAGCGGTCAGCTCCTTCTGCGAGGCAGTAATGCTCGTCAAGGAGGAGGCAGGCCGCGAGCGAGAGAGGACAGCGTCCTTGCTCCGCCCCAGCCGCAGGTAGGTGTGTAGGCGCCCACGCAGTGGTAGGCGCCCACGGCGACGGACGTCGCAAGATGATCTCCGGCCACCGTAGGCGCGGGCATGCGGGCAGCGAGTAAAGGGCAACTCGCTGCCCGACCAAGGACCATGCCCGGGTCGACGGCGCGTTGTGTCCCACGCGCGCCTCAAAGAGCGTCAGCATAATGACGGGGCCCCCCTCTCAGAGGGCCAAAGCCTGCCGGGGTCGCGGGATTATTCCCTAACCGTAACCCCGGAACGTAACAGGCTATGAAGGACACCGTGGATTTTAGTCAGTAGAAGTCTGACAGTCCCTCCCGCCCTGCCCGGGGTTGGAGGACTCATTTGATATTTTACCACGCTAAAAAAAAAAAAAAAAAAGCCTTTTCCCAACTATATTGGGGTCGGCTTCCAGTCAAACCAGATTCAGCTGGATATCAGTATTTTACATGGACGGAGCGACTGCCTGTCGGACCTCCACAACCCAGTAACTGGCCCGGGTAATACGATACCCCATGGTAAGACTGGTTGTCAGACTTTAGAGCTTCTGACTAACAGTAACGACTGTCAAAGATCTACAAAATGACAGCCGGGACCAACGGCTTTACGTGCTTTCCGAGGCAAGGAGTACTCATACAAAAAAGTAAAAATACGTTGCTAAATTCTACGGAACCCTTTGTCTACAAGTTGGATTTTCTCGGCTTTTCCTTAATCTATACTAGTAATAACTTGATTGCCAGTTATAAAAAGGCTGTAAATATTAAAGATGTAGTAATCATCGTCCGCCAAGCATTTATATCGTTCCTCAAGGGAAATTGCCGACAAGAGAATCACGTTTTTTTCGCTAAAATTCTTTACTTACTTTTGGAACTTAATCTATCTTGTTTAGGGTTTCTCTAAATGGTTAATTTAGTTAATTCCCTGTGGTTTTTGAGCTTGTTTTTCAGTACTAAGTTAAGCGTAGAAAGTACTAATTAGTATTTTTGTTAGACACTTAATTAAGTTGGTTAAGATGCCACTGATTTACGGCAAAAGAAATTGAGAGTGCAGGTTGAATAAATAATTAATGTTTTCGAGATGGAATAGGTGGGTGATGATTAATGAGCATTTCAACTTCTGACATTATGAGGTTGCTGCTACTAAAAATAAGAAAAATAGTACTTTAATGATTAAGTTGTAGACTAGCTGTTATCATCGGCTTTTTTATAGATTAAAAAAACCATACTAAGATATTCTCCTATATCGTGGGTGCGTTTACAAACATAGCAATTCACATGCACATTTTTTACTTGCGGCGGATCGAACCCGCGACACACAGCCCAGCAGTACGATTGCTCAGCCACTGCGCCAAACCCGCGTGAAGCCCTTATTTTCAAATAAATAATAATATATAATTTTTCATTGTGAGAACAAGTCTTTTTACGAAACGATTGCTATTTTATGACTTGGGCCTATGTACCTTAATCACGGAAGACTGCTTTATTAACTTCCAGTCAACCTTTTTATTCAATGAATCTCTCACCAAAATATCTACGCGAGTATGTTATCAAAACCGTCTAAAATAAATCCTCAATTTCCATTAAAACAAAAATAATAATATAAACATTCAGTTGCAACACGAAACCTCGACTTCCACATCTAAATTCAAAACTGAACAAACACAAACATGTGTTACTACCCACATTTTCATAGAAACTAATTATGAATTACATACAAAAGTGACATTTTAGCCGGCGTCCCGTTTTTGAGGGTAGTTTGCAAATTTTAAGTCGTGAATACGCGGGTAGGAACAAAAAGATTGTATGTTTGAAGCTGTCACATGTTCGTTAGTGTACAGAGAAGCATATTAAATAATTATAAATTACATTTTGAATAAACAACCATTAGTTTAATTAACAAACATAATAAGGAAACAGTGTATAAAGACGAGGACGCGAGGTATAATGGGGACATATACTTTTTAGGCATATTTAACACAACACTAACGTAGCGCAAGCGCCATCACGACGTCATTTGCAAGCGGCCACGAACAAAATGGCGTCCTGTCGGAGCTTGCGCTACGATAGTATTGTGTTAAGTTTGCCTTAAGTGTGTGATTTCGCATCATTCTGGCGTGCCCGTCTTATACACTGTTCACTGTTCAGTGGGTCGTGAATTCGTTTGTCTAATTTATTTCATCACCACTCTAAGAAGTGGTTGATTGAAAATGGAAAATAAAACCGATTAGCGCATTAAACCAAACAAATTTTAATCAGTATAGATATTAAAAAGGTTTTATTAAATTTAAAAAAGTCAAAATATGGCGACACGGTCATTCCATTCTTAGTTGAAATGCATGTGTTATCTTGACATTCTAAACTAACATACCAATTATAGCAAGTCCCAATAACAATTTGTGGTTGTAATAACACTACATCTTGATTAGGGATTAAGGGATGAAAGGTAAACCGCTAAACCACTGAACTAGGGATACATCTACTTAGTGTGGTTTCATCCAAATAATGTGAGGGTCTTTGAATAGCTACTTAATAAGTTAGGTTGAATAGATACTATACAGAATGATTTGTGAATTCAGTCGTTCATAATGCTGTCAGAAAAGATTTATTCAAAGTGATGACCGTCAATAGCTCTCTAAATACATAACGTAACGAAGTTCAGTCCTTAAAACCATTAATTTAAAACATCACACAAAAAACAGTTTAAAAATCCAATTCCAGAGCAAAACAAAATAAACAGACGGTGCGTTTACGATGTTTTCCTGTCATTTTCGCACTCGAGTGGGATTTGGAATAAAAACCTGCCATAATCCCGGTGGCTAAGTAGCCAGCCAGTCTGGCAACTCACGCCTACCGAGTCCGGCCCTGTTGTTATAATTACCGAGAGCCAGCTTATCTTGCTCGACAGTTTATTGTGAAAATGAATGGGCAGAAGGTTAAGGTTTTTACTGAATAGTTTTTTGAAGGGTGTGTTTACAAACACTAACGCTCAGACCCGGAAAAACTACATTATCTATCATACAAATATAAGAAAAATAATAATAAAAGAAATAGAAAAGACGTAAGATGCAGACGGGTCGAAAAAATAATATGTCTCTTCGGCGTCTCTTTCATACAAAATGTATAGAAGCATCGCGACGTAAAACATACTGTAGAAGAGACTCTCATTCATTTGCAACGTAAGACGAGGACGCGTTGCGTACGCGCAACGCGTCCTCGTCTTACGTCCTTTCTAATGTGGCCCGCGCCTTAGGCGGGTTTTCATGTCACGCTGACCCCCGGCGCTGACGGTCAGCGTACAGTTTGTCAGTGCTAATCGAACGGCCGTCAGCGCTGAGCGGTCAGTGTTACTCAAAAACGCTACCTTAGTACACAACATACTGACCCATCGGCGCTGACCATCAGCGTGCGTGCGGTCAGCGTGACAGGAAAACCACCTTACCCGCATGCTCGCTGCACAGCAATTCAAATTGATAATCGAATGGTGTAATAATACAGGGTGTGATTTTTTCGCAAAATTAGTTGGTTCAATTCCTAGCCAAGATTATTGATTTTTCTACAATTCAATGATGCAGTTTTAGTTTTCTTCAAAATCGACCTCGAGACTCCTTTCAGAGTTTTTCGATATTCCTCTTAGTTTCGTATACAGCCATCCACGCCTAGAAAAATTCATCCTGTATAGTACGAGGGTCATGGTAATATTTACAGTATTATAACATTTAAACTCCTGTAATAAACTAGCTGTTTCCTATGCTTTCGGGATGTCTTGAAGACTATTGATTGTAATAAAATGATCAATAAATGGACTATCCAACAAGAGAAAAAAAAAAACAATTCGAACCAGTAGTTCCCGAGCAAGTTCAACCAAACTAACAAACTCTTCTGCGTTTAAATATTGTAATTAGTGAAAATGAAAATCAGCGTCAGGCGGCAATCTTTGTGTTGCCACTGGCATATGCTGAGCTGAAGCCCTTTGGCATCAAATTGTTAAGTTTTTTATTTCCTCTATGTTTACTACCTACTCTGTCCTTAGAGCTTTATTTGTATTGTTTAGTTTTAAGTTTGTGCCAATAAACATAATTTTCTTTCTTTCTTTCTAAATATGTGTTATAGAAAAGTGTACCTTTTGCAGCCTTTCTACTTCATGGCTCTAAAAATTTCCGTCTGTATATACCGGCAAACTTTGTTATCATTTAATAAGTTTTTTTTTGCTGTTAAATAAATACTTAGGCCAGACTGTTAGTCTGTTTAAATATTTGAAGTAGCTTTTTTGTTATTACGTTGTTATAATCTTTAACTTATTATTTTGTAGATGAGGTTAGTTTTTAAGTATTTTTAAAAGAAAAGTTGATTATGTAGGTTTATTAAAACCTTTGTCTTACTATTCAATATTGTTATTACAAAAACTAAAATAACTATTTTAATTTTAATTGGACGAAAAGATCCGCAGCACAGTGGCTGAGCTATTGGATTGTCGCGGGTTCGATTCCCGCACGGATCACATATTTATACTTACAGCTTGGCAAAAAACAGTAGAAAACCGGAAGTCGCCACTGCGCTCTCGCTACCAGCACTTTGAATGATTTAATTTTGTTTATTTTCACTTACGATGTTAGTTTTATGGCACAATAATAAATCTAACAAACCTGCGTTCTTTGTTTACATCAAATATCAAAGATTTTAAAACGTTGTCAGCAAACAAAAGGATTAGTTCCGTTTCAAGACGTTCTGGCCAAGCTGTACATAAAATCTACAAGTAGTTGGTCGGGGGATAGCCGTTTGTGTCATGTGAGTTACTCACCCACGTTTACGCACCCACGATACAGAAGGAATTCCTACTGTGGGCCAAAGTTAAAACAAAAATGTGATCTACGAACATTTTCTATAATATAAAAATCAATTGCTGTTCGTCAAGCCTCATTTAGACGGAGCAAGAACTAGCATGCGAGTTGCACTACATTGCTGTATTTGTTGGATCAATTGAATTCGCTGTACCTATAGAATACGCAATGTAACGCAAATCGCGTGCGAGTTCTTGCATCGTCTAAATGAGGCTTTAGTCTCGCTAAAACTCAAAAACGACTAGACAGATTTGGCTAATTTATATTTTTTATTATTTTTGCAAGTCCAGGAAAGGTTTACAAGGACATTTTGAGGCGGTATGAAGTTTGCCGGGTCAGCTTGTTACAGATAATTTTCTTGGTCCAACAAAAAAATCTAACGGCTTGTTTGTCTTTTATTTCCAGGTAAGCAAAGTGCCTCCGGTACAGACTCACTAACGTAAGTACTTTTGAGAGTTATGTCCTGAATTTAAATTCTGGAGAAATCTCGAGTAAGTAGCGTGGTGAACTAATATTTTAACCGACTTCAAAAATAGAGGAGATCGTTTTTCAGAGGCCTTACCACGCGATCAAGTTTAAGCTGTGGGAAAAGGAAAGAGCTATACATGTCGTCTAGCGCCATCTTTTTCCTACAGCCTGAAGACTCACGCTTTAAGGCGCAGGCCGCATAGAAAAGAAGTAAGACGCAGATGGGGCGGCGTCTCTTTCATACAAAATGGATAGAAGCGTCGCGACGTAAAACACACAGAAGAGACGGGGCGCGGACGAGAGTCTCGTCTCGACTCGCGTCCTCGTCGTACGTCTCTTCTATGTGGCCCGCGCCTTAGAGATCATGGTAGGCCACCAGATCGTTGAACCGCTCGAGTAGTTGAACTGCTTCATTAGCAGTTGTTACCGACATTTCTAGAGCAGTTTAGTTTGATAGTCAGATCAAATGTATAGAAATGTTTGGAACACACCACGAAACGCCGCCAGTAGCGAATTCACGTACTTACAAAGTAACTTGTGTCTTATTGTCTTTATCGTGGCAAAATCATCAAATGAGTGCTCGCCCAGGGCGGGACAGGAGGGACTGTCAGAGTTGTACTGACTAAAATCCATGGTGGTCCTTCAATAGCTCTTTATGTGCCAGGGCCACGGTTATCGAGTGAGACAGTCCCGCGACACCGGCAGGCTCTGGCACTCTTAGAGGGGCCCCGTCAACCGCTCACGGCTAGAAGGTTCGCTAGAAGGTACCACTGGATCTACACTGCTTTTTTCTTAAATTACCAAGAGAATTTTTTTCCAAATCGGTCCAGGCGTCTTCGAGAAATCGGGAAACATTACATTTAAAAAAAAACCGACGAATTGAGAACCTCCTCTTTTTTTTGAAGACGGTTAAAAATAAATGAAAATTAAGCAAAGTATAACTTAAATGGATCGCAATAAAATAAAATAAGCTACGATTAAACACAGCCTGTGTTGTTCCAAGTTGATTGATTGAACAGTTGTGCTGTAAAATAACTTTCAGTATTTTTCTCTTCATTTTAAATGGAAATCATTAAAATGTAAGCTGAAACGTTTTTGTAACAATTTGTATTAAAATTGATATTTTATTAAAATGTATATTTTGGTTAAAAAAATATTGAATAACTGTTCGTCGTTTCTTTATAACTACGCAAAATTGGACCAGTTTTTGATCAGATGGAAAATTACCCATTACTCGGAGTCAACGTCCTGACCCTTTTTATTTTACGTTGTACAATTATCCTAGGAGTCCTCCCACCCAACGGGACGGGAGAGACTCTCAGACTTGTACTGATTAAAACTCACCGTGTCCTCCAAGACAGTCCCCGGACCCTGGCAGGCTTTGGCCCTCTAAGGCCGCCGTCGAACCGGGCATGGTCCATGATCGGACAGCGAGTCACCCGCTATTGGCCGAACGCATGCCCGCCACAGTGGCCGGAAGTCACCTCGCGACGTCCAATGCCGAAGACGTCACCCGAGAAACATCCTCACTCTACAGAGGCCGGAGATCACCGGACGGTCTCTGTTAGTGAGGAAGAGAATCCTCTTGCGAGAGGGAGACGTAATCACGTCACTCTCTCACGTTCCACCTCCTTCACGGCTAGTATGCCTGCTTCACAGAAGGAGGTGACCGCTTCCCACGAGAGTTAGCTCCGTATGCTGGACCAGGGGGTCTAATTTCTAAGCAAGGTATAGGAACACTTTTTTTTAATGTATAATCTTTTTTTAGGTGGTAAAATCATCAAATGAGTTCTCTAGCCCTATGTGGAGCCCGTTCCTTCAATAGCAGTTTAACGTACAGGGTCACGGTTACCTTTAAAGTCTCGCAACCCTAATTACATAAATCCTTAAAACATAAAAAGTCTAATTTCCGGAGAAATGTATATAAATCTAACGTAAGTACCATTTAGTAGCGGAAAACCTCAAAGCTTTTAAAATAATATGCGTATGTTTGGGACTAACCACGTATGCGTGACCCCTGGCTTACCGGATTATGTACATATTACGATTATTTATTACGAAAGGGAAAATAAATAGGTCAATGTAATTGAATTTGAAAGGAGGAGTGGTGATCCAGTGGTAGGTATCGACTCCGACTTACGAATTGGTTTGAACCCAGCCAGGCGTATTCATCATCATCAGCCTATAACGTTCCCACTGCTGGGACACAGGCCGCCTCTCTGTGAGAGGAAGTGGGCCATAATCCACCACGCGGGCCAATTTATTTCATCACCACTGCTCTCAAAACGGTGAAGGAAAACATCGTGATAAATAAATGAAAAAGTTAAAAGATTTATGTGATATCCATCAACCCGCACTAGGGTCGCGTGGTGGATTATAGCCCACTCCCTCACGGAGAGAGGAGGCCTGTGTCCCAGCATTGTGAACATTTATAGGCTGATGATGATGATGAATTGAATTTGGTTGTTTTTGTGATTTACTATCCTGTGGTGAGGATTTTTTTCGTAAGCCAGATGCCAGAGACGATTACAGGCTGGAGTGAAGCTGAAGGTAGAAAAGTTACTGTTTTCATCATAAATATTATATTTTACAAATAAATATTTAAGCGTTAAGCACTTAACACTGATTATTCGATAAAACCTTCTAGTTAATTTGTGAATATTTTCACAGACTCACCTTTTCTATGAAGCTGTGATTAAATTTTATATTTTATATAAAATAAAGCATGAAAACAAGTACTTTTGTGAAGTATTTACGGAGGTTCGTACCCGGATTCTAGAGGACCCTTTTATAGGCTTATAAAACACATTTTCGTTATAAATTGCTTTAAACTGTTCGGAAAATATTGCTCTAAATAATTGTTTTGTAAATTAAATAAACATGAAACGTATGAAGAGCTACGAAACATCAAAATAAAAGTTCCTAGTAACACAACTTGCTACGGCGTAGCAAGTTGTGCTACGGCGTAACACGTTGTGCTACGGCGTAACACGTTGTGCTACGGCGTAGCAAGTGGTGCTACGGTGGCGCGGGCGTCGCAAGTTGTGCTACGGCGCGGCATCGCAAGTTGAGCTACGGCGTAGCAAGTTTGGCTACGGCATAGCAAGCTAAGATACAAATAGCAGTATTTAATTAGTAGTTAGCAGTAGGAGTAGCTTAGACAACCAGACGATCTTGACCCGAATTTATGCAACTGGGACCCTTTCGTCAGCCAGTCGAACCTTGAAAGGGTACCTTTCGCCAAGCGTGATGGTTTTTGTTGTTACTTACGACATGGAGGGGACATACTGTATTTAAGGCTCTTACAGCACAAAACTACCCTTGCTTAGAGACCTTATTTAAGACCTCCATAGAAAAGTCTGGTTAAGCAGCTTACAACCTCCTAGGATGTCCCGCGAGATTGCAATAAAAAGGCACAAAACTAAGCTATAAGCAAACTAAGCTATATACACCAACTTATGTTCAATATTAATTGTATACAGTTTAAATAAGAAGAAAAAGAGAAAGAGAAATAAATAAGTGTGGCAGAAATGACTTCTTTTATCGTGGAAAAATCATCAATTGGTTCCCTTATAATAATTGACTGGCCTGTTGGTCTAGTGGTTAGTGACTCTGACTGCTAAGCCGGGGGTCGTGGGTTGGATTCCCACCCAGAACAAATGTTTGTACGATAAGCATGATCATGTGTTCTGCTGTGTCTGGGTGTAATTTATCTAAAATATCTATGTATTTAGAAATATATAAGTATGTTTATCAGTTGTCTAGTACCCATAACACAAGCTATGCTTAGCTTGGGACTAGATGGCGTTGTGTGATGGTTGTGGAAAGAAAAATGTCACCAACTCTTGACTAAATCCACACTGTTCTTTCAATAGCCTTTTACAATTCAGGATTACAAATGACCTCTCTTGACTTGATTACAAATATTAATTTCTAAACAAAACACCAAAATAAAAGGTCTTTCTTTTGTTGTTATTAAGCTCAAAATAAGCTCGTCCAAACACGTGGTTAATTGGTATGTTACGTATCAAAGATAAACATCTCTTTTGTGACTCCGATGTTGTTGTGTGTGTGGTGTGAATGTGAGCGAGAAAAAAACCTAATCCGCAAAAACTGAGAACTTCTTTTTTTTTAAATTGGTTAAAATGGTCGAGGTTGGACTCACGAACAATGTTTTCCGTACCTATAACTACAGAAACGTCAAAACAAATTATATCTGTATGAAACCCTATTTATGTTTTTAGTATTATTTTGTTGTTAAAACGGCAATAACAACTGTGTAACTATAACGGTGAGTTTTTTCTTAGGTAAAGCCCGGTTACACAACAATGGACAGAAACACACATTCTAGCGAACAAAATTCTCAATAATTACCCCAAAAAATTTATAGGGGGGCTTTTCACCGGGAGCATTCGCGTGTAATGTAACATTATTGATTCGACTACATGACCATCACATTACCTACCTCCCTGACTGACGAGCATTCGCGTAAAGTATAGATTTGATACAAGGTGCGCATTGTGATGCTCGATTGTTTTCCCTAACCGATGAAATGCTCGAATCTGTAACATTACAGGTGAATGCTCACGGTGAGGGCCTTATGTTTCTTAGATAAAGGCTGGTGACACACCGACGGACGGAAACACACATTCTAACGAGCAAAAGTCTCAATAATTACCCCAAAATATATAAGATTATAATTCATAGCCTATAGCACTCACGGATAATGTAGCTCTCTACCAGTGAAACAATTTTTAAAATCAGTTCATTACTTCCGGAGATAACCCCTTTTATTTTTTTTTAGCGTGGTAAAATCATCAAATGAGTCCTCCAACCCCGGGCAGGGCGGGAGGGACTGTCAGACTTCTACTGACTAAAATCCACGGTGTCCTTCATAGCCTGTTAAGTTCCGGGGTTACGGTAAGGGAATAATCAAAGGTGGTTATGAATGTAATGAGACCCCGGCAGGCTTTGGCCCTCTGAAAGGGGGGCCCCGTCATTATGCTGACGCTCTTTGAGGCGCGCGTGGGACACAACGCGCCGTCGACCCGGGGGAGATTACCCCTTACATACAAACTTACAAACAAATTTTACCTCTTTATAATATTAGTATAGACAAAACTCCCGCTCAAAGTGGCACCCTACCCGAATAACAAGCATGTAAATACGCGACGTTTCCACGGCATTGTTTAGCATAATCAACAGTTATGTGCTCGACTGTTTGCTGTCGAAATTAAAGATTTTATCACACACTGTGTTGTACATGCCGCGGTTAGAAAGTTTTTTGGGTAACGCTTGGGAGTAAGTGGATTTTGGTTATTTTGTATTTAAATTTTCACCTTTAGGCAGGTGTTGTTGAAGTTTCTAAAAATTAAAAGGTGGTTTTGGAATTTTATTATTTGTTGTTTACAAATAGCCATGTCCAGAGTATAAAAACAATTAACGTCCAGACTTATTTATAGATACTGTAATTATTTAAGTTTCAGTTGAACATTTTGAATACAATATTATAGTTGTAAAAGAACGAAAGTCGAAACCTGTTTTTTATTTCTTCTCCCGCTCCTATAATATTAGAGCTAGTCTGAGACGTAACATATCCTACTAATATTATAAATGCAAAAATTTGTGAGGATGTACGATTATGTATTTGTAAGTGTATGTAGGTATGTTTGTTACTCTTTCACGCAAAACCACTGAACGGGTTTTGCTAAAATTTGGTACACAGATAGTTTATAATCTAGATTATCACATAGGATAGTTTTTATTCCGATTTTATGTTCCCGTGGGATATTTTTTGGGTCGTTATAAGTGTTGTAACATCATCATCATCAGCCGGAAGATGTCCACTGCTGAACGCAGACCTCGTTGTAACATCACTAATTTGTTATTAGTTAGTATGCACACCTTTTTTTTTTTTTTTTTTTTTTTAGCGTGGTAAAATCATCAAATGAGTCCTCCAACCCCGGGCAGGGCGGGAGGGACTGTCAGACTTCTACTGACTAAAATCCACGGTGTCCTTCATAGCCTGTTACGTTCCGGGTTACGGTTAGGGAATAATCCCGCGACCCCGGCAGGCTTTGGCCCTCTGAGAGGGGGGCCCCGTCATTATGCTGACGCTCTTTGAGGCGCGCGTGGGACACAACGCGCCGTCGACCCGGGCATGGTCCTTGGTCGGGCAGCGAGTTGCCCTTTACTCGCTGCCCGCATGCCCGCGCCTACGGTGGCCGGAGATCATCTTGCGACGTCCGTCGCCGTGGGCGCCTACCACTGCGGCTGGGGCGGAGGGAGGACGCTGTCCTCTCTCGCTCGCGGCCTGCCTCCTCCTTGACGAGCATTACTGCCTCGCAGAAGGAGCTGACCGCTTCCCACTCCGTCTCGCCCCGCAGCATGGCCGCAACCAATGCCGGGCGCGAGAGGTCTCCGCCTATCGCAGCCGTGAGGACACGTCGGTGCTCCGCCCAAGCTGGGCAGTCTTGCACCGTATGCTCCACCGTGTCCTCCGGGCGATCTTCGCAGTGGTGGCACCCAGGCGTCTCCTCCTTTCGCATCAGACACAGGTACCTCCCGAAACTTCCGTGTCCGGTGAGGACCTGCGTCAAGCGGTAGGTCAGGACGCCATGACTTCTCTCCAGCCACTCCTCAAAGAGGGGTCTTACCGCCGCAATTGCGGCGTGCCCGGCCGTCGGTCGCGACAGTCGTTCCTTCCATACTGCCCTGAGATCGCGCCGGAGGTCTTCGCGCCGCGCCTCGACTTCGCGAGGCAGCGGGGTCACGCCCCGGCGCTGCGCCTCCACGCGCCACTCATAGACGCGCTGGAGGGCAGTCGCCTCCAGATCCCAAGGCAGCAATCCGGCAAGCAGGTTGGCCGATTCGCTTGCAATCGTGCGGTATCCCCGGATCATTCGGATAGCCATGACCCTCTGGCATGCGACCAGCTTCTGTGGTCGCGTCCGGATGCTCAGGGCCCACACAGGGGCCCCGTAGAGGGCCATGGACCGCACGACGCCAGCGTACAGCCTACGGCAGGAAGCGTTTGGCCCGCTGAGATTGGGCAGCAGTCGCCTGAGGGCGGCCGCTGTACGGTTCAGCTTTGGGGCCAAACTCAGGAAATGCTCCCTGAAGTTCCACCGGCTGTCGAGGACGAGTCCCAGGTACTTCATCGTCCCCTGTACGCCGATTGGAACTCCTTCCACCGTAATGCTGTAACTCGACTGTGGCGCGTTACGGCGGCCATGAAAACACATGGCCTCCGTCTTGTGCAGCGCCACCTCGAGTCCCAACCGCCGGATCCTCTGAACGACTGTCGCGACCGCTTCCGTCGCCACGTCGGCCGCCGCCTGGTGCGACTCTCCCTGTGCAAGGACGAGCGTGTCGTCAGCGTAACAAATTACGCTGACGCCGTCAGGGAGGTCGCTGCGCAGCACCCAGTCGTAACCGATGTTCCACAAGGGCGGTCCCAGGACCGAACCCTGTGGAACACCGCACGACATCTCTCGCCGGTTCCACTCTCCCCGGTGACCGGGGTAGATGACGGCTCTGTCCGTCAGGTAGTCCTCGACTATTCGGCGGAGGTAGGTCGGCACCCGGTGATACCGGAGTGCCTCCCTGATGCAACTCCAGGGCAGGGTGTTGAAGGCATTGGTGATGTCCAGAGACACCGCCAAGACGACCCTGCCCCGGGCCACTGCATCCCCCGTCGTGAGGGCTCTCACGCGCATGATTGCATCCACGGTCGAGCGCCCCCTGCGGAAGCCGAACTGGCTCTCCGACAGGTTCGGACCCACTCGATTCAGGTGCCCGGCGAGGCGGTCTGCAATTACTCTCTCAAAGAGCTTGCCCACCTCGTCGAGCAGCACGATGGGCCGGAATGCGGACGGAGAGTCCGCAGGGCGCCCGGACTTCTGGATCAGGACCAGTTTCCCCGTCTTCCAACGAAGCGGGAACCGGCCCCTCTCCAGGCACGCGCTTAAGAGCCCCCCTAGTCGAGGCCCGAGAGTCCCGAAGGCCAGGACCCAGGCTTTTCCTGGCAGGCCATCGGGTCCTGGGGCGGTATTTTTGGCTTTGAGCCGTTGTACCGCCACTCTCAGGTCTACCTCGGTCACCTCTGGAGCGTCGTAGACGTCGTCGTCGCTGTGATCCGCGTTTGCGTCAGCTTCCTCCTCAGATTCCGTCGGAGACGGAGCCATGGGCGGGGGAGCATACTCCTCCCCTCGCGAAGGGAACAGGGCGCTCACCACGTCCTCCACGAACTGAGGCCGGAGACTCTGCGTCAACGGGGGGGCCCAGGGGCGGAGCTTTTCTCGCACCCACTTGTAGGGGCGGCCCCATGGGTCCCCGTCCAGAGTCCCCAGCATCTCCTCGCGGGCCAATTCCTTGGCCCGCCAGATCGCGTCGCGGAGGGCGGTCTTCGCTGCCCTGTAGCCCTCATGCAGCTCCGCCTCTACAGTCGCCGCATCCGGAGGTCGGGTGCGGCGCCTGCGGAATCTGGTGTACCGGCGGCGCGCAGCAACGCACGCTTCGCGCAGCGCTGCCAACTCGCTTGACCACCAGTACAGCTGACGCCGGGCGCGTCCTTGCCGGACCCGGGGCATGGCCACGTCACAGATTTCCGACATGGCCTCCCGGAACCACTCAGCCTCGTCGTCTACGTCGGCAGGCCTGTCCGGTGGTGACACCCAGGCCTGCACGATCGAGGCCTCCAGGAATAGCTCCCGGTCCAGCTGCTTCAGCGCCCATCGCGGACCACTCAAGTTCCGTCCACTTGAGACCGGCGCGTCTGAGGTCTGGGTGGAGACGTCGAACCGGATATACCGGTGGTCGGAATAGGTCTCCACCTCCTCCACAACACGCCAGTCGGTGACGCGCGGTGACAGGGCGGCGCTGGCAAACGTTACGTCTACCACCGACTCGCCCGTCCACCGCACGCACGTGGGGACGGAACCCCGGTTCTCGATCACCAGGCCATGCGCACGGGCCCAGCGCTCGAGCCTCCTGCCCCGATAGCAGTCCGTGCTCCGGGAACCCCAAGCCGGACTTTTGGCGTTGAAGTCCCCCAGGACGAGCGCGGGGAGGGAACCGAGGGCGACGACGACGTCTCCCAGCTCCTCTAGGGAGTCTTGGAACTCGGCGATAGATCGGTTCGGGGAGAAGTAAACGCCTACCACGGCGATCTCCCCGAACCGGGCTGCGACAATCCCGTGCCCTCTCTCGACACGATCGAGGGGCGGGGTACCAGCGGCGGCCGACGAAATTAGGGTCACCGAGCCGTCCAGGTCCGCTACCCAGTCATTCCTGGGCAGGACAAAATACGGCTCGGCGACCACGGCGACGTTGATCAACCACTGCGCCATGCTCTGGAGCAAAAGATCCTGAGCAGCGGCGCAGTGGTTGATGTTCGCCTGGAGGAAGCGCAATGGAGACATTAATCTGAATCCATTGCGTCCTCCTCCAGGGCCCCTCGCGGGGGTACGGCCACGGCGGCGGCGGCGGCGGCGGGAGCGGCGGCAGCGGCGGCGGGAGTGGCGGTGACGGCGGCGGCAGAGGGCTTACCTCTGCCCCTGGCCTTGGTGGGTGGGGCGCAGGACCTGCCCCCAGCCCGGTGATCGGCCGGCTTGCCAGCCGCCGCACATGCGAAGCAGTGCGGCGGGGCAGAGCACGAGCCGGCCTTGTGACCGGGCTGGCCGCAGCGGAAGCACCTGTCGCTGCGGTCTACCTCCGAGGTGCACACGCACGCCGCGTGGTTGCCCACTTGGCAGCGGAAGCACCTCATCGGTCTGGGCTCCAGGACCTTTACCTGGGCCGCCACCCAACCAACCAGGAGCCTTCGGCCCTCCTGTAGCTTCTTGGCCGCCGACACGGGGCAGCTAACCGTTACGGTCTGCAACCCCGCGAAGCCAGGACGGAGGGCGCCCACCCTCACCTGATCGGAAGGGCACCCCCCAGTCCTGGCCACGGCAGCCACTACATCCTCCGCCGTCACAGAGTCGTCCAGACCCAGTATGCGCACGTCTGCGCGCTTGGTGGGCCTGGACACTCGGGCCTCCTCCGCATTTAAGGACGCTCTGAGCCTTTCGGCTAGAGCGTCAGCGGTAGGGCCACTGGCTGCACCCGGGAGCTCCAGCATCCGAGCCCCTGTTGCGGTGACCCGCAGTCGGAGGCCCCCGGCGATGCCGAGCTCCGCGAGGTTCACCGCCTCCCGCACCTTGGCTAGCACGTCGCGGTAGGACACGCCCCTCTTGACCGCGTCCGGCTGCAGTGTTATTACCACAGCCGCGGTCTTTGGGGCGCGCAACCGCGCCGCGACGTCGCGCTCCTTTTTCCGCCGCCGTCTCTCTCTCCGCCTCGAGGACCTGGCCGTGTTGGCAGCCTTCCTCTTCTCCCCGGCCACTTGCCATTCGGCGCTGGCCGGGGGGGTCTTAGGAGGAGGCTGCTGGGACGGCTGGTTCTCGGCCTGGGCCTTCTTTTTCTTGGCCTGCTTCGGCCCCACAGGTGCCGGGGTCGGAGGCGTCTTAGAAGGGCCCGCCTGGCCAGGCTTGGCCGGGGCCGTCTTCGCCCTCGCAGGCGCCGCCGCCACCGGGGCCGCTTTCGCCTGAGGCAGCTTCGTCGTTGGAGGAGGCTTCGACGCAGCCGCAGCCGCGTACGAGGCTGCCAGCGGGGGTCGAAGCACGCGGCTCTCCAATACGGAGAACCGCTGCTGGAAGGCGGCCAGCTCCTGTCGCACCAGAGTCAGCACTGCGTTCTCCTCTGGTGCGGGCCGGCCTTTCTCCTTACCATTCCCCGCCTTCGCACTTCCTGTCGGCGCCTCCCGACGGCCAGCCGCCCGTAGGCCAGCCACGTCTGACCTGAGAGCGGCGTTCTCCTTCTGGAGCTCCCTCATGGCGGCAGTCAAGCGGGTGACCTCCGACCGCAGTTCGGACATATCGTCCCTTGCAGCCGGAGCCCCGCCGTGAATCCGCGTGGCCGCCATGATCAAGGCCGTGGCTTCGCCAATCGCACCCTCCTTGCTGCTCTTTTTCCTCTTAAGAGCGACTGTGCGGATGGCGGCTTCCACGGCCTCTGCCAGTTTGGCCTCGTTCGAGGCCAAACCGGTGTTGGGCTCTCCAGAGGAGGGTCCCCTTCTTGAGGACTTGCCTCGGCCTTTACCCCGCACGCTCGTGGGGATCTTACGGGCCGAGACAAACCCTTCCTCAGACGACGAGATGTCTTCGCGGGGGCGCTTCAGGAACTCCGACCTCCTGTTTGCGCCCCCCTCGTCGCTCCTTGCTGCGCTTCCGGAAACTATGCTCCGGAAGCTCACGGCGTCTGATGCCGAGTCGGACTCCGACTCAAGCACCATCGCCCCCTTCCTCCCCTTCCTCGGAGCAGCACTCTGTGCCCGCTCGGTGTTCGGTGCCGGTGAGTCGGACGTACTGGACAAGTCCAGTGACTCCTCCTCACGGGCACGTGAGCCTCCCTGGCTCGATGCGGCGACTGCCGGAGCGAAAGCAGGGTAAAAGTCCTTTTTGTCCCCCCCAGAGTACGGTGGGACTGACCGGACGGATCCGGTGCGGGATTCTCCAGCTGCGGAGCAGCTGGTACCCGCCTGGGGTATTAGCTCTTTAAACGACTTTTCCATGCTAATTGTTACTTTTTAAAAGAGGTGAGTTCCTCTGTAACCTATCCCCGAATTTCCCTCCCCGGCTCACTTCACGGTTACGTCTATAGACTAGACGCGTACCGGAAGTGAGCATTTCCCCCCCTGACCCAGTCTCAGACGACTGGGCCCGCGCCGCCTGAAAGCTCGAGCTAACTGCTCGATCCTCCAGGCGGCGCGCCTTTCCCCGGTGTATCCCTCTTAGTTAGCAAGCCCCACCACGACGACAACGTGGAGATACGACGGTGGGGGTATGCACACCACTAGTGATTATATTATCTATGCCATACCTATTATTGTCTATGCTTCCGGTCGTCTCATTCTGTCATTGTACTGGCAAGCAATAACTTTTTCAGAAGAGTAACTTTAAGTTTTCAAGAACTGTGGTGCTACAGCTTGGCAAAAAACAGTAGAAAACCGGAAGTCACCACTGTGCTCTCGCTACTAGCACTTTGAATGATTTTATTTTATTATTTTTCACTTATTACATTAGTTTTATGACACAGTAATAAATCTTACAAACCTGCGTTCTTTGTTTACATCAAATATCAAATATTTTAAACATTGTCAACTAACAAAAATATTAGTTCCGTTTCAATTCTTTCTGGCCAAGCTGTACCTAACGTTACTTTCAGTAATTGTGACCTTAAATAAATTCACCTTAATACTTACTGCTAGAAATTCTCAGTGGTTGAACAATTTACTTCTAGTCCTGTTTATACAGTCTTACACCCACTCTGTAAAGTTTACTTAGTGTATCTAAGTAAATTAGGTACGGTCAACCTTGTGAAGATGTTGACAATGACGAAGAGTTTGCTTTCTACAATTTTCGGATCACGGTTGGCGTAGTAGCAGTATGATTTAGTGATGTACTGCTTGTTGCGAGTTCGATTCCCGTACCGAGCATTTTTTTAGCTTGTGTTTAAATGTTACTAAGAACTACCTATTTGAAAACCATAAAATTGTTACATGCCAGAATGGACTATGGTCACCAAATTTTGTATCTTAAAGCATTGTAGAATTAACCAATTCTTTTAAATTAGTATTATTAAATTCTGATGAAAAAAACGACTAAAACAGGGTCGACGACACTCTTCTTCTATAAGGGCTTCTATATGTTTTTTTTTTTTGCAGTGTTTAAAGGAACCTAATCAAATCGAATCTTAGTAAAGCGAGTTTTAGATTTATTGAGCATTTATTCATTTTGGTACCTATACAAAAATGATTATTGATGACCACTAAATTGTAGCCTTTTTTGTATTCTTCAAGTATTTTTTTCAGGTCTTGGGTATTTGTGTCAAGTGAGTGTTAACGTTAACTTATCCACGACGTTTAAAAATAATATATCAACTATAAAAAAATGTTGCATTTTGTAATATTACTCGTATTCTTCAAGAAAACGATTTTATTTTTAATCTGACTGTACCTAGGGTACTGCTCATAAAGGTTCTTGTTGCTCCAAGGCACTTCGGAGATAACTAACTTAACCCTTAACCACCCAGTATGCTTTTGTAACGTAACGGCCCAGTAGTGTCCATCAGACACATTACACATATAAACGAATTAGGTAAAAAATACAATGTGTTAACTAGACTATTAGTGTCTTGATATTATGATAGTAGCTGCAGCATTGATGTCTACATAAATAATCACATTTTTCTTACATTTTACTACCTAACAAAAAATATTTTTTCAAAGTTTTCAATGGAAATGTTACTCATAGGGCAAAAAATTACTCAGATGTTTAGATATTTTTGGAGTACAAATTATGGCAAAGCTTCTTCCTTTCCGCAGCAGATTCATATATGACGAGGCTGCAGTAGGTTTCTATGACATCCTGCATGGCTGCTAGAGGATAATGATAACGTATCGTTACGTCATTTTGTTTTGTCTTCTCATATAAAAGGCATTACCAAATTAGTTGCGAATTTACGTAAAAATATTTTTTTGTGTATTCTGCTTGCGTATGTACTAATCAGGGTGCAGGATTTTCCATATAATTATTAGTCCAATGCCTACAACATTTATAATATATAAAAATGTCTATTTGTTTTACGTCGCACTGTATCTACACATTACTACACTAGAAAAGCGTATCGACACGCACTTGTGGTTTTGGTTTTAGTATCATCTCAGATTTGTTTGAAGTGCAATTTGTGCCAAAAATACGAAAACATGTGCCATCTACCAATCTGCATGGAGCCCACATGGTGGATTACAGCAACTTTCATAGAGAGGAAGCCTGTGCCCCAAGCAATTGAAGCATTATACTGATTATGTTCGTATAGCTCATTGCGGGCTTCTATTTCTTTGCCATAATGCATCGTAAACAAAAATAATAACAACACGGTCCTTTTTTGGTGCATATAAGATTATGTAACCTGATCTGTGCTGTTTACTTTTTAGCCATTTCTTAGAACGTATGAATGAACAACTGATTTATTATAATAAACGTTTCTAAGCACCGATACAAACAAAATTCAAGTACAAAGATAATGATTGTAACAAAAACAAAGGTCTTAAGAGTTGCAATTGGGTACCCGATACTATGTGATAAAGGTTTATGTAAATAAACAATTTAATTTTGAACTAGAGTCAAACAAAATGTTACTGTGTCTGTTGGACACTTGTGGGTGGATAGGTTACTTATTTCGTTTTTTATTAATAATTATTTAAATATCCCCGGACCGAAAAAAATCCTTACAGGTTTAGGTTTGTAAAGAATTAATGATAGATTAGAAGAAATATCAATATTCAAAAATAAATACTTTAGATTTTATTAGGACTCAAACGCAAAATTGTGTCCGCGAGACACTTGTGGGTGGTTAAGGGTTAAAATGTTTCATATGCAAAGATAGGTAGAATGTTCCTAAATGAAATGTTGTGTAGGTGTACTGATATAGTGTTGTTACTTATTAAAAGGTGTTGATAAACTTGAGCACTCACTTGTAATGAGCTTTGTTGCGAATGTTACATTACAGAAAAAAAAACATGAGCGTTTTAGAACGAGCGTTCTGGCCTGTCTGACATGTTCATGAAGAAACGTGTTTTCGACTAGAGCGTTCGCTAGAAAGATCGTGAAAATGTTCGTAGCGATGTTTGGCTTTTTTGTTGTTCAGTTCTACAATATATAAAAAGGCGAATGCTCGATGTTCTGTTACAAGTGAATGCTCACCATCAGCACCTTAGGATACAGATCATCATCATCAGCCTATTAATGTTCCCACTGCTGGGACACAGGCCTCCTCTCTGTGAGAGGGGATGGGCCATAATCCACCACGCGGGCCCAGTGCGGATTGGTGGATGTCACATGTCTTCGAATTTTTGATTCTAGGACATGCCGGTTTCCTCACGATGTTTTCCTTCACCGTTTTGAGAGCAGTGGTGATGAAATAAATTACACAAAGTAATGCGCCTGCCGGGATTCGAACCCACGACCTACAACTCGTAAGTCGGGGCCGATACCACTGGGCCACCACTGCTCCTACAGGATACAGATACCTGACTATATTTTGAGGATATTTTGCGTGTTTTTTTATTAGTTACTCTTGGGGTAGATCGGATTGCAAATGTATGCAGTCTATCTTAATTTTTGTAGCACCTGATGCCAGTTAGCCTATACCTATCTTACAAGAATTGAGACAGAGCAGGTGGTATTACAACGTCATAAAACCAGGCTTGTTCCAGCTAGTAAAAGTGGCAGAGCTATTCAAATTGTCTAGAACCATCTCGTTCACTCACTGGAACAAGCCTGGTTTTAAGACGTTGTAATACCCCCCCCCCCCTCCCCCCAGGTGGTCTAACATGACGTCTTAAAACGAGACTAACTCCAGTGTGGGAAAGAGATGGTGCTAGACAACTTGATAGCTTTGTCTCTTTCCCACCCTGAAACTACTCTCGCTAGAAGACGTCGCAGTAAGCAACCAGAATAAAATTAAAACATAACGGTTTGAAACTAGCTCAGTTAATTTCAGTCTTTAATCATAACGCTGTCAACAAATCATACAGAAAAAGAATAAGTTGCATACATTTTGGCGTCCCGTCAGTACTCATAACTTATTTGGCGACGACTGCGCGGTTGAATGCCAAACATACGCCAGTGTGAACTGGCTTTATATTATATTCAAGCTTCTAGCGTTGTAAGGTTAATGAACTGAGCGGTTTGAGCTGTGTCTATATAGACTTGACTTTCGAATAATTTACTTTGACTTCAAAATACTGCGAAAAAACTTAAATCAATTCTTTGCGAGTATAACTAAGCCACCTTTGGGAACTGCACAAGCCTCTAATATGGCTTAAGACTAAAAATCTAGACATTCGAATAATTTACTTCGAATAAGCAAGAAATATTGCTTCAAACTTGATCTTATGAGTGTTAGCATGTAAACTAGACGCCTTTGGGAACTCCACAGGCCCCCTGTCCTATACATTTGTCTTACATAGCTGAGGTTAGCCCAAAGATAGATAGTGATTTCCGGCTAACGAAGAATGGGCGACTCGCTATACGATCATGGATCATTCCGGGTCGACAGCACGTCGTGCTCTACGCGCACCTCAAAGCTGTCAGCAATATAACGGGGCCTCCCTTAGGGAGCCAAAGCCTGCCGGGTTCGCGGGACTATGGGATAACTGTGGCCCCCGAACGTAAAATGCTATTGAAGTACACTGTGGACTTTAGTCAGTACAAGTCTGACAGTCCTTCCCGTCCTACCCTGGATAGGAGGACTCATTTGATGTTTTTACCACGTTAAAAAAAAAGTATTAACACAGAATATGCTGGTAGTGAGATCCACTCTTTTGCTTTGCCTACTATGAACAGTGATTGGAAGCGCTAAGTGCGAATTGGTGGAATGACATAAATCACGAAAGTATTGATAGAAAACCGTTCAATAATAAAAACTCATACCCACTTCCTTTTCTTTTTTCTAATAAAATCAGGCACCGGAAAAGCTCGCCCAAATATTTTTATTAATAAAAATATCGATACAACCAAAACCACTATACTTCCAACTCCCGACCTACATCGTAAACAGGCAGCTACTGGTTGCATTATTATATTTCCGTACAGTCACGTGCCCACCATTACTCACAGATGCTTTACGTGCTCATTGGCGCAGAAAAATGCTTCTCATGTTAGCAATTGGTGGTATGATTGTACGAGTATTACAAAACTAACCGACCCAGAAAACTTCGTACAGCCTTAGAATTAATAAACAAACGACTTTTCACGTTTTGTTTAAATTCGAACAGCCTTACTACAAAAACTTAAACATCTGTTGAACACTTGTCTAAAAAAAGTGTGACTGCATAACGGACTTTGTTTTAACGTCGTTTTTTAGACAAGTGTTCAACAGACGTTTCAAAGTTTTTTTGGTGTCACGGTTACCTGTTTAGTCATTGTCACGACTGTTGTAAAATCATCAAATGAGTCCTCCCACCCAAAGCAGGGCGGGAGACACTGTCAGACTTGTACTGACTGAAAATCCACGGGGTCACGGTAATTCGTGAGTAAAGGGGGGCTCCCGACTTAATGCTGACACTCTTTGAGGCGCGCGTGGAACACAGCACGCAGTCCACCCGGGCCTGGTCCACGGGTGAACAGCGAGTCGCCCATTACTCGCCGCCCGCACACCTACGCCTACGGTAGCCGGATATCGTGTAACGACTTCTGTCGCCATGGACGTTTACCCCTGTGGCTGGGGGCTGAGAGGTGGACGCTGTCCTCTCCCTTACGCGTTCCGCCTCCTCCTTCGCTAGCATAGGAAGCGACCGCTTCGACAAAATATGCCGGGCGCGAGTGGCGCCTATCGCCGTCGGGAGGACATGGCGGTGCTCTTCCCAAGCGGGGTAGTCCTTCACCGTATGCTCCACCGTGTCGTTCGGGCGATCCTCGCCGTGGTGACACTCAGGCGTTTCTTCCTCCTATATCTGTAGCTTATCCGAGACTGGTACCTCCCGAAACATCCGTTTCCGGTGAGGACCTGCGTCATGCGGAAGTTCAGGAGGCCGTGACCCTTATTCAGCAACTCCTCAATGAGAAACTCAATGATAGATGAGGCCCTGGATATGATGTAATCGTCTCGCCACTGTTGCATAGATAATATAGGGCGGCGAACGAAGCCGCGAGCTATGGCTAGTGTTCAATAAAATAAAATATCGCTGGTACTCCTAATTCTTCAGTCAGAGGTCGAATAGTTTGTTCTCGGCACTCACATTTCTCCTTAAATCATTTTCATCATTTTTCTCTAAACTAAAATATTATGAGCATGATCCGATGTCCTTTTATCCGTCACTTGACAAATCACGTGCCATTAGCACCCGCCATGTTGGCGGCCATTTTGTCGAATTATTTATGATCGCCATTTTGTGGAGCTTATCGCGGTTTAGTGTTTCAGGTGTTAAATATTTTTTTAAACATGAATTTTATGTTTATTTTTAATATTTGTGGACGAGGAAAATTACCATTTACTTTTATGACTTTATTTTAGAGTAAATATTAAATTGATTCGATTTAAATTGGTTTTATTGTAACTTAGTCATTATAATACACTTTGAAAAGTGAATTAAATAATAGTCCACCAACCTGTTTCTGAGAATGACAAATCAGATCGAGCAAGATCGAATTAATCGCTTGTTTTTACTGATTTTTGACTGGATGCATTTCACTGATTCCAGAGCTTGAAATTAGGTAGTAATCATTTAAATACTTGCGTTGATATTAATGGATCTTCCCGGGATTTCTAATAGACAATCTCGTGCGGAAAACAGTGTTACAAATAAATACTCTTAATAAAACCATCAAAGATAGACAAATAAATTGTGTAAAAGTAAATAACTTTTTTTATTACTAATTTATCGGGATTTGGTGCATATCCACTTTATTCTTTCGCTTTGTGAAATCAGTGTAAGTCATGAAAAACTTAATTCCGACCTATGCTTAATTCAACAAACTGACATCAATGAAAGTACCTTTTTTATTCTTGTTAATTTTACGGTAATTCCTTCAAGGTCAAGATAAAACACGTCAAATTGATGTCCAATCATAAAACATATAGCCAAATCCAGCATTTCTCTCACTTCGTATTTTACGATACGCAAACCTAAAGATACGACATCCAATAGCATTCTTCCAAAAACGGGGATTTTCCACCCTCCCCAGGGGTGATAAGAAAAGCGTAAAACACTGGTTTTTATTGCCAAAAAGGGTCTTATATCATCTAAATTACGCTTGAATGACTGTGGTATGAAGATTATTTGTGATATTTCCTAATTTTCGCGGAGAAAAATGTGAATATTTTTAGCATATAAGATTATGATGTATTATGAAGTAGAAAAGGTATATTTGTGAGTGTTGAGAAAGGTGAATAAACCTTGACTCCAGAGCAATTTGTGTATTTTTTGAAACTTTCAGATGTAAATTTTTTTATTGTGTATATCAAAATCAGATATTACGATTTTTAGTTTGCCGTATTCTACAAGGCACTATTCGTATTAAAAGCTGTATTTATGCAAGAATAATTAATAAACAGATTGGTTACGCCGAAAAAGTAGTTAAACGCAATGTCACAAAGCAATTTTAGTTACCTCTTATAAATCAGTTTGTTATTTATAACCCAACCTAAAGTACAGAACCCTAAGTTTCCGTATTCCGACACGTAGTTGGCCAGTTCTTTGACATTCAGTTTTCACTCAATTTTAAACATTAATCGTGGTACCACAAAAACATTTAAATGTCTGTTGAACACTTGTCTAAAACAATGTCAGATTATGACGTTGAAATAAGGTCCGTTTTGCAGTCACACTTTTTTTAGACAAGTATAATAATATTCCACAACTGTCACACAACGCCATCTAGTCCCAAGCTAAGCAGAGCTTGTGTTATGGGTACTAGACAACTGCTAAACATACTTATATATTTCTAAATACGTACATATTATAGATAAATTACACCCAGACACAGAACAAATGATCGTGCTCTTAACACAAACATTTGTCCTGGGTGGGAATCGAACCCACGACCTCCGGCATAGCAGTCAGGGTCACTAACCGCTAGACCAACAGGCCAGTCACACAGAAGTGTTCAATAGTTGTTTAAGTTTTTGTACTAAGGCTGTCAACATTTACTGCAATTGATCACCCAGCCAAAGACCAATCTAGGTAGTGTGGCTTAACCTTGAACATTAAACTGTGCGCCTTTTATTAGGTATTTATCCATTAGCTTCAAACCCATTATGAAACTTTTGAGTTAAATTCACAGATGAACAACGATCCCTTTAATATTAAGGTTAAAAATATAACGTCGGCCATTTGGAATTTCCATTGCGCCATTTTCTGTTCGATTCACAACTCTCTGTTCAAGGTTGAAAATTGAAAATAGCGTGAAGTTCATAAAAGCTGCTTCATGAAATTTACACGTGCCCAATAAAACCATTTAAAAATAAATCTATTAAATAACACTTTATTCTTAAATATAAACGTAGACACAAGAAAAGATTAAACGAATTAAATCACCAAGTGAAAAATAGCTGAATACACTCGCCAACAGAAGTGTGGAATCACTTAATTACAATCTGATAATTGATGATGATTCTACCACTTAAAATTAAAAGATTTAAAAAATCTAACCATATCATGGAGGTGGCTTTCAAACAGCTAGTCCGCCATCTTGGGGAGGCCGCCATATTGAATTTATTATGACATTTCTTAACTACTCATGTATTGTCATCAGAACTCAGAGCGTGTGCAGCTCTGCTAGCTTATCGGGAAGTGCCTCAAAATTGAGTTGCAAAAATCTAACAGGAACGACAATCAAACAAGAAAAGTAAGTATAAAAAACGTGTGAAAAAAAAGAAAGTGATTCCATACTTCTGCGCGCTAGTGTCCTATATAAAAATATCTTCAAAAGACTTAACAGCTGTTGGTGCCAAAATAAACGTCTTTAATTGACGGTCTACAGACAGACGCGAAATAATAAATATTATGCTTTTTGGGTGAAGGTCTGATATCGGAATGTTGGTCTAGACAAACATCTGGAATTGACCGTCATTTGACAGACGAGATATTTTTGGATAATCGAAACATAACTCCGTGAGTGTAATTTATAGAACTAATGCAGTCGATTTTGTTAATACACATTACTGAAATAAGTATATTGGAGATTCCTCCCTCACAGGGAGCATTCCCGTGTTATGTAACTTTATAGATTCGACTTTGGGCATTACATTAAGCCGCGTACAGACATCGCGAGGCGTGCGACACGAATGGTTCGTCTCGCATGCCTCAACCTGAGGCATACGATGGTACATTTATACGTGCGTCCCGAACGAAACATGCTCAAGCTGAGCAAGCAAACAACACCTGTCCGGAGCGCACGGCTCGTACTGAGGCGGCGTTCGCAACGATCGTATGGCGCGAATGCTCACTGTGAGCACACACGTCCACACAGCCCGAGGCATGCGAGACGAACCATTCGTGTCGCACGCCTCGCGATGTCTGTACGCGGCTTTACAATAATACCTCCCTGACTGACGAGCATTCGCGTACTTTTAGTATAGATTTGATACAAGGTGCACATTGTGATGCTCAATTGTCTTCCCTCACGTTAATGAAAATAATTATGTTTTTATCTGTAACATTAATTTACAGGTTAATGCTCGCGGTGAGGGAGCGCTTTTATAGGGCGCACGTACGATGCTCTGTAAGCAGTGGTGGCCGAGTGATATCGGGCCCGACTTACAAGTTTTAGGTCGTGATATCGAACACAGTCAGGCGCATTACTTTGTGTTATTTCATCACCATTGCTCTCTAAACAGTGAAGAAAAACATCGTGAGAAAACCGACATGTTTTAAGACATGTGACATCTGACAACTCGCACTGAGCCTGTGAGGTAGATTTGTAATAGACAAACCGATAAAGTCTTTTTTAGGGTTCCGTAGTCAACAAGGAACCCTTATAGTTTCGCCATGTCCGTCCGTCCGTCCGTCCGTCCGTCCGTCCGTCCGTCCGTCTGTCCGCAGTTTAGCTCAGAGACGCACAGTACTAGAGAGCTGTAATTTGGTGTAAATATACGGATTTGTTGTGCCTAAAAAGTGGTAAAATAAAATCTCGTAAAATATTTTTTTTTAGGGTACCTCCAGTACTTACACGTAAAGTGAAGATTTTTTTTTCTCGCGTACCCCTTAGTGTGGGGTATCATTAAATAGGCCTTTAAAAAATAATGATAGTTTCCATTAACAATTTTTTGATAAAAAAATTCGTTTGTGAAATATTAAGCTTTAAAGTGCTAAATTTTGCTCGATTCGAGTGTCTCCCCCCTCTACCAGCTAAACGGTTATGTTTGGGGGTGTGAAAAAATTCACAATAGTAGTACATATAACGAAGTTCAAAAGAAAATTATCATGACTAAGTAGGCTTTACAACTTTACGAGTAATAGTCGACCAACTTATAAAATGTACTTGATATCATATTTTCTTAAACAAAATGTATCGGAGACAACTGCAAATGTAAGTTTGTCAACTTTATTTTTACAGCTTTTATAGGTATGTTTTTTGGGGATAGGTAGGTTTTTATCGTCAACTATTTTTAACTAAATTCAAAAAAAAGAGGAGGTTCTAAATTCGTTGTAATCTTTTTTCTTATGTATTTTCCCCGATTTCTCAAAGACTCCAGGACCGATTTTGAAAATTCTTCTTTTTAAAATTAAATTCAGCGAATCAGTTTAGTTAGTTCGCATACGTATTTTGATGGGCAACTACGGAACCCTACACTGTGCGTGGTACGACACGCACTTGTTTGTTTTTTACTTGATTAGTTATTTATTTAGTTTATAAATTAACGCGACCGAATCCGATATCAATAACTAGTTTTTTCTATGAATGTGGATAAAATGAAAAAGTGCTTCGTAATCATTAGCTTGTTTCAATACGGGCAAATGATTTTGAGCCAACAAATGGCTGATCAAAATATTACGGATTGAAAATACAGCTAATTTCAGGGCTTTGCTGGTTGCCTATTACTAACCAATAATAATGTTTGTAGCCTTCAAATCCATCTTCCTAATTGATTGTGGTTTGTGAAGTAGGTTACTGTTTGTTATACAAGCTTCTGCCCTCGGGATTGCACGCGTTTCTTTAAAATTTCACGTGACATTATTGTTACTTGAAAATTGTTAATTTTATTGTTCCTTGCATTGTCAATGTAATTAATATTAAGTTACGTTGTCGTGCCCTAACCGGGTTTCATGTTGATACTTATAAATTTGTGTAAGACCTATGTAACTACACATGAATGCAATAAAGAATTTAAGTTTGAGTTTGTCTTTCTCGGGAACAGAAGCATTTATAACAAGATTTTCTGTATTTTATTTTACACTTGAAGTATTTACTACGTTTATTTTAAGGGAAAATGTCCCAAAAAACCTCCGGCAGTGCGTGTCGGGCCACGCACAGTGTAGGGTTCCTAACCTCTAGACAAAATACTTATGCGAACTAACTAAATTGATTCGCTGAATTTAATTTAAAAAAGAAGAATTTTCAAAATCGGTCCAGGAGTCTTTGAGAAATCAGGGAAAATACATAAGAAAAAAGATTATTAAAATTTCCGAATTTAAAACCTCCTCCTTTTTTTGAAGTTAGTTAAAAATAGTTGACGATAAAAACCTACCAAGCATACCTATTAAAGCTGTAAAATAAAGTTGACAAACTTACATTTGCAGTTTAGGGTTCTCCGATACATTTTGTTAAGAAAACATATTATCCAAGTACATTTTATAAGTTGGTCGACTATGATAAAGCCACTTAGTCATGATATTTTCTTTTAAACTTCGTTATATATACTACTATTGTGATCACACTACATACCGTTTAGCTAGAGGGGGGGGACACTCGAATCGAGCAAAATTTAGCATAAATATACACAAACGAATTTTTTAATCCTGTTAATGGAAACATCATTTTTAAAGGCCTATTTAATGATACCCCACACTAAGGGGTACGCGAGAAAAAATAAAACCTCACTTTCGTGTAAGTACAGGAGGTACCCTAAAAAAAAAATCGAGATTTATTTTACCACTTTTTGGCACAACAAATGTATATTTATACCAATTACAGCTCTCTAGACTGTGCGTCTCTGAGCTAAATAGCAGTCAGACGGACATCGAAACTATAACCTTGTTGACTACGGAACCCTAAACAGGCCTGACAAAATGCTGTATTATTGTGATAAGATATGGCTAACATAAGAACCATTTTAGCAGCGTTTCTAATAAAAAATCTCCACTCATTTTACCGTGGAAAAACAACTTCTTTGTAACACACAAAATGATTCTTCAGAATAACAGCCTAACAAAGTTATTTTACTGAAATTCCAGTCATTTACTGCCAAGCCATTATGATCATTGTAACAATACTCATAACGACCTTTTACAAAAGGAAGACCGACAGTCAAAGAGGTTTTATACCCCATATTTTGACTTCAAGTACCAGTTATGCAGTAGTCGGCTTATATAATATTTCTTTTGTAATTGATTCATAATATTTTATACTTTCTTTGGGTGGATGGTAGGTAATAATGACGGGGGCTACGGGACTCTAGAGGGCCAAAGCCTTCCGGGGTCGCGGGACTTATCTCATTACCGTGACCCCGGAACATAAAAGGCTATTGAAGGACACCGTAAATTTAAGTCAGTACGAGTCTGACAGTTCCTCCCGCCCTGCCCTGAGCAGGAGAACTAATTTGATGATTTCATCACGCAAAAAAAAAAAAAAAACACCCACTACGAATTCCCATTCCATTGTGTTACTTCATTCATTTCCCATCTATGTGTGTTTTCCCAGGAGTGTTAAAGGGTTCGTCCCTATGAATGTTTTGTATCGGCACAGCCTTGACCTTTAAGCGTATGTGTAGTTCAGGTCCGATTGAATCTGAAAATTCTGAAAACAAGGGTTAAGGAAAATACGAGCACCTCCTATCTACATTACGAAGTTTACTTTGTTTTTGGTGTCTGTGTTAATTTTAATATTTCGTTAGTTATCTGTGTTATTGTTAAGTGAAATTCTGTTATGGTAATATTATTAATCACTAGGATCTGTTCGATTGCTTTTGCGTTCTCTTTAGATATCAACACAAAATTTTTAGGTCCTTTTAAGAGAACAGCGGACCTTTTTAGACCCACAACTCTTCTGTGCTGTGCTTGCTATCCCATCCCGTTAAGGGATTTTTAAGGGATAAAATTATCAATAGACTCGTCTCGTCTTTAGTGATCGGATGAAGGGGTACTGTTAGTCTCAAACTAAAATCCACTGATGTTTCTTCGATTGCCCTGTATAGGTTCCAGGGTCATAGTTACACGTGCGGACAGTTCTGCGACCCATAGAGATCTTCCCTAAGCCTCGCTATACAAAAGCACGTGACCGAAATATTAATTCTAGCTTGAATTCTTATTACTCATGAATATGGACGTGGTGCAATCTTCGTGTTGCAATTAAAACTTTTTGGACTCACAATCTTATGCTGTTGTTTTCCACTTTCATAACGACTAAATAGTGCTTCATTATTTTCATAAGAAGCACATACTCTGGTCAACTTTTAAAGGGAAAACTTGAATATGTTTTCTTCCATACAACTTTCATAGTTACCATACGCCAGAGGTTACTACACTTTCTAAATCTTTTTAGGGTTCCGTACCCAAAGAGTAAGAAGAGACCGTAATTTAAATAAATCCGTACCTATCCATTTATGCGTACCTGGCTGTACTTCTTGAACCGTGTTATTTAGACAGTTGAAATTTTCACAGATGATTAGACATATTTCTGTTTTCGCTACAAAACCAGATACTAACAACAATGAAATGGGGGATCTTTCCATATTACTGCCGTTTTATAGATAATGGTACGGAACACTTCGTGTGCTAGTCCGACTCGCACTTGGCCAATTTTTGCATTAATAATGTCTGTGGCGTAATTGGCATTTAATTTATCTATCTGATTTTGTAGACAGCCAACAACTAGTACAACAATAACTATTAAACGCCTGTTGAATACTTGTCTAATTGTTGTTGAAAATGTCAGGTTGTTGCAATAAGGTCCGTTTTGCAGTCACACTTCTTTTAGACAAGTGTTCATTCATTTCATTCATTCATTTATTTATTTTAAGGGCGCTATGACATACTGAAAGAACACAATTCCTGTCAATTTGACATCGTGATGCCCCCCGCATAAAAACAAAACACTAACGAAACAGCTATGCCTCGTATACCAGAAAGCAAACAATAATGAGCTTTTGCCACTTTTGTTTCGAATAAACAAAAAGATCCCGGTCTTCTAGACACTACTTATTTTCATAAACGAATGGATTAATATGATAAATATATGCTATCAAAATAAAATAAGTGCCACTCAATAAATAACACTTTAAACCGCACATTGTGTCACGAATTGGATATGTTTGTAATTTACAAAGTGTTCATTATAGAGATTATTCAATTTCATTCTTAACGTGTTTCATTCATGACATCTTTCAGGTGTTGATTTTGTTTCTAGTGACTAATTGGAATTCATAACTTTTTAATTAGATTTTTGAAATTATTTAGAATTTACGATTTGGTGTTTAAATTTTTCAAACTTTTTCTTTGACTTTTACATCAAACAGTCATTTATGCCATCTAGAGACATAATTATGGACGCAAAACCAGCCATTGGGGTGATTAAGGTGACATAGATAAGGAGATATAACCAGAAATGGTCGGTTTAATGCTCGAATATTTCCAACCAGTGGTTCAAAATATTTGAAACTAGTGTCAATTAAGAGACGGGTAATATCACCAAACGCCGTGATCCAGGAAGAAAGTGAGCAAGGCCAGAGAAGACGTTAAACCGCGCAAAGAGAACGATAATCTACTACGCAGATCATACAAAGTCCATTGCGACCAGCAACAAGCTCCCATAAAATTGACAAGACAATTTCGAATCGACACTATGAAGATTAAAAATATTCGAGAAGATTCTTGGTTCCCCTGCAGTTAACTGTGAGCGGACGGTGCAACTCGTTAAACATTTACAAAGGAGAATATTTATTGAACTGTTTTGACTGGGCTTCAGTGCTTCTTATACTGGGTTACAGCTGGGTTATTTTTTTAATAAGGACACATCTATTAGAGTGTAGAGAAGATCTAAACAACAGGGTTTCAGATCATTTAACTCTTGAAACAGAATGTTTCGGTGAGCTCTAAATTATAATCTCTATCTCGCAAAACTGAGCTTTTACTTCCTAACGAAGTTACGTAACTGCTCAAAATTGCGTAGAAAAGGTGGTTCAACTCCACATTATTCCATTCGCACAGCAAGTAGTACCGAGTTCATCTTCGATCAATCGCGATTACCAGTGCATAGATTCGTTTATGCTCGAATTACGATGCTACAATTGGTCACTCAGGCTTTTTACCTAATTTCTATTGAAACGGTATAGAACATGTTCGTTATTTAATAGATAACATTTCACCTTTAGTAAAATAACACAGGGTTTAAGAGAAAAAAGAACATTATTTTTTAGATTTCATTATTTTATATGAAACTTGACACATTCCTGTAATTTCTCACTTTTCATTCAATTTCGCTTATTTTTACGATTTATTGGAATGCTAACTTATTTTTTTGTATGTTCTATTCTGAGTAGTATCTCATCATCATCATCATCATTAGCCGGAGGACGTCCACTGCTGAACATAGGCCTCCCCTTAAAAATTAAATTAAAAATTAAAATTAACCCGTATACCGCCACGCCGAACGACAATTCGCCACTTGCATCCATCGGCTGCCCTCGACCCTCAATATGTCGTCGGTCCACCTGGTGGGAGGCCTGCCTACGCTGAATCGAATCGAAAAAATTCGAATCCTTATGCAAAGCAGTCATGCTAGCGAAGTAGGAGGTGGAACACGTGAGGGAGAACAGCCGCGTGACGTACGACGCCGAGAAGCGATTTCTATTTGAGAGTAGGAGCATGCCTTGGTCACTGGACTGTCTTATCAGGTAACGGTGGCCCTGGAACGTAAAGGGCTATTTAAGGATCACCATGGATATTAGTCAGTACTAGAGTCTGGTAATAAATCCCGTCCCGCTCGGGAGGACACATTTGATGATTTTACCAAAAAAAAAAATACAATGCAGCTGCCAAAACGGAATACCGCAATTGACTGGATAACCTGATACAAGACTTCAACTCTCTTCGATCAAACCTAATAAAAATACATTGATGATGAAAAAAAAACTTTTTGAAAAAAGATACCGACATCAAAAACGAATACTAAAAAGTTTAAAACAAAACTTTTCTCTGGTAAACCGCTACCTCAAAACGATCAGATCAATTTTTCACGGATTTTCGGGGCGCACGTTAGAGAGCCAAATCCTGTCGGGCGTCGCGGAATTTTGTCTTATCGGGTATCATAGCCTCGGATCGCAATGGGTTATTGAAGGACACCGTAGATTTTAGTCATTACAAGTTTGTATGTCCCTCCTGTCTTTCCCTGGTGGAAGGGCTGATCTGATGATTTTACCACGTAATAAAAAGCCATACCACCAGGGGCATGACCGGTGGTATGGTGGGTCCTGCAACGAGCTATATTATCCAAACGAACTGGAATGTTTGGGAAGTTAGCAAGTCTGAAATTACATATAATTACCAATTCAGAAAAAAAGGTATCAGAATTATTTAAATTGTTTTTTTTTTGTATTATTTACATTTTTTTTTTTTTTTACTATTATATCCACATTCGAATATAGTCGGAAAATTCAATCAAATTAATTCAAATATTAGCTTGTATCAAGAAAGGTAGGTTAAACTGTATTCTTGGCGACTGGGAAAATTACTGGCCACCACTCATGACCTGCGGAAAATTCGAGGGGTACTACATTTTTCACATGGAATTTGATGTCATGACAAAGAAACTGGCGCCGCGTGTAAAGGTCATGAATGGTGGCGTGTATTTTAAATTTTAATAATTACGCAACTAATGTCAAAATGGTTGCGAGCGATACGTCCTCCCTCAGAAGGCGCCCCGCGCCGTCTAAATCAAAGAAGAAACCGTTCTTGGTTTTATATTGAATTTTGTCATTGCATATTATAATTGTTTAATACTATTATTTTACTTTTAAATGAGCTGATTATTTTTTTAATGCAAGCTAACATAGTAACCTTAGTTATTCAATACTTTTTGATTGAATATTCAGTAAATCTTGATAGATAAAAAATATAATTTCTCCACAGGACGAAAAAATGTCAAATTCTTCCTGTTTTGAAAAATTATTTTTGGTTTATTTCTGAATGAAAAATAAAAAAGTGATTAATGCAGTCCAATTATAATCTTTCAGAAATACCAAGGACATTTTCAAATATTATTTTACTACTATACCTTCTATGTAATTCGGTACCAAAGTATGACAAAAAGTAGAATTTTATGAAACATCTTTTACAGAGACAAGGTTTTTACATATGTATGTAAACAAATCTAAAAATGTGTTCAAAGCACTCCACGCAAAAAGAATCAAACTTTCTCGAGTATATGTACTTTTTTTATTTGTGGCAATGTCATACCCAGAATCAGGTTCCAAAAGTCGCACAAAATCAACGAACCGTGTGAAAGCCCTCTTAAACAAGTAACCACGACTCATATTTGTTAGTAAACAGAAAAAACTTATACTATGTTAGGAAATACCACATTAAAATTATTAAAATATAACAAAAACAATACAATAAAAACATACAATAAAATACAATTCAATTATACCATTAAATACAATTAAAATATACAGCAAAATATTCAGCAGATGTTTAAGTTTTTATAGTAAGGCTGTTAGGTATTGTTTTGTAAACTGCTTTGCGTGTAATAGGAGAATTACCATCCTAAATCATAATTACACAAAATGTACTACTTGAATATTTAAATAATAGCTCTAAAATTATCACTATTTAAATTATACATCAATTATTCGTAAGTGAATATTGTTCTTTCGAGTTACCAAATAAGTATTCTTTATTCTAATAATTATTATTTATGAGTCAGTGAAAAAGGAGGCTTTAATCATAAATTACTTTAGTAATAAGTTACTCTAGAATATAGCATAAGCTAGTAAATTAGACATGAATGATGAGGCTAATATCAATTTAGTAATATAATAATGCTAGGCATACGCCTAGTATGTAACTGAATATACTAAATAACAGGCTGATATGAAGATAATCGACTAGGATATCGGAAACCCAATTACAACGCTAGTGGATATATCTCATACTACATATTTGTAGTCTTGCCATCGGCTTTCATCATCATCATCAACAGCCGGAGGACGTCCACTGCTGAACATAGGCCTCCCCCTTAGACCGCCACGCCGAACGACAATTCACCACTTGCATCCATCGGCTGCCCGCGACCCTCACGATGTCGTAGTCGTCGTCGTCCATCGGCTTTAACCGCGTTTCTTTCGAAAACTATCCAACAGGAACGAGGAACGCAATATACAGATAAAAGTATCCTATGTATTATTATTACTGAAGGGCAACTCGCTGTCCGACCATGGACCATGCTCGGGTAGACGGCGCGTTGGGTTCCACGCGCGCCTCTAAGAGCGTCAGCATAATGACGGGACAACTCTAGAAGGGCAAAGCCTGCCGGGGTCGCGGGAGTTTTCTCATTACCGTGACCCTGGAACATACGTACGGGTCTGACAGTCCCTCCCGCCCTGCCCGGGGTGGGAGCACTCATTTGATGATATTACCACGTAAAAAAAAGTATTATTGTTACAGACTACTAGCCTATATCTGTAGGGGGCGCGGGGCTGTCTCATCAGGAAACCCTGACCCTAGAACGTAAAGGGCTATTGAAGGACACCGCTTGCTACCTGGATGCCACTGAGGAGCTTTTAAATAAGCTTGAGCGGTTGCAAAATTTATGTATTCGATTTGTTTTCGGTCTACGCAAATATGATCACGTTTCTCATCTTCGCAACGAACTCAAGTGGCTCCCAATCCGCCTTCGCAGGAACACTCGTATCCTTTGTCTCCTCTTCAACATCCTGCACAACCCATCCTATCCTTCTTACCTGCGTGAACGTTTCAGTTACGCTCGTCCTAGTGACGCGCCCTGTAGATCCCACCTTAGAACCCTGCTTAAATCCCCTCCTCATAAATCCAGCTACTACTCGTACTCCTTTTCCGTTCATGCAGTGAGGTTGTGGAACTCGCTCCCGAGTAGCATTCGTGATGTGAATACTATTTCACTATTTAAAAATAGAGTTAAAGAGCATTACCTTTCCTCTTTACTGTAATTATAAAATGTGTAAATGTGTGTATCTGTTTATATATATTTAGTATTATAGAATATTATATCCATATTTATTAGTATCTATCTAGGTTATTATATACATGTATTCATTTAAAATATTTTAGTTTTCGTGTCACACACTATTGTCTACATTTCTTTGTCAACGTTTCTCCTTTAATGGGTCTGCTGGAAGAAATTTCTTAAGAAATAAGTTCCGTTCAGTTCCCTTGTACTATAGTTTTATATTTGCGTTGTTACATGTTCTGTTTTGTGTGTACATAAATCATTAAATAAATAAATAACCAGATGATTAAAAAAACAGTTTCTCGAAACCTTCTTAGACTAAAGAAAAACAGCCTTACTATAAACAAAAACTTAAACATTTGTTTAACACTTGTCTAAAAAAAGTGTGACTGCAAAACGGACCTTATTTCAACGTCATAATCTGACATTTTTTAAGACAAGTGTTCAACAGACGTTTAAGTTTTTGTGGTATCTTAGTAAATATTTATTTGCTGAGAGAACTTTCATTAAAACAGTATTAAACGCAAAAATACTGACGTGTGGCGCGCATTTTTTGTCTCGTATGCGAAATCTAGAAGACCTGCTTACGTAAAACAATTATATATTTACAAATGCTCCTAACCCTGACTTTCACATCCCTGTCCAGAACTCAAACCCATTTTTTTCTTTCTATAGCAATCCCACAAAACTACCCTCTATATTATTCATAGATGTCTTGAAAAAAAAACGGGTAAGTTCAAATTGATCTCACGTACCGCCATGGGTTCCGTACAATGAAATGATCAAATCAAATTGAGTTAGGAATTAAAAAAAAAACAAGAACGCCGAATACAACATAATGATCTACTCTTTCTAAATGGGTTTCAAACATTTAAAAGAAAAAGCACACTTTTCCTACGAAAGCCTTGAAAAAGACCATCCACTCTTAACCATATTTTTTAAATTCATTTTCCAATCACTGATTTAGATTTTAGGCAGTTACTGAAAATTTTAGGTTTTAACAATTTAAAATAATGGGAACCGACCCCAAGACCTCAAATTAGAGTACTTAGTAGCTAACATTACCTAGGTTATTGACATACCTACTCATAATAAATACATAGTTTTATGATCTACAAGAAATGATTCCGGGGTCTTAGTGTTTGCGCATGTGAGTTTAAAGGAGAATTGCCATCCTAAATCTTAATTTCACAAAATGTACTTGAATGTTATAGCTGTAAAATTATCACTATTTAAATTATATTATATCAAATATTGTCCGTAAGTGAATAATGTTCTTTCGAGTTAGCAAATAATAAGCGCATCCACGGCTTTGAAGAAATTCGTAGCGTGGTCCGAAGTTTATATTAGAAGGCTGTTAGAAGGTAACAACAAAAACAAAACAAAAATTTACTCGTTGTCATTGCAGCAAAATGCTGCAACGAGACACAACACTTCTAAACATACAGCCAGTTTATCTAACCTTACCAATACTCTCCCGTTTTCAACCAAACTTTACGGAACCCTGATAACAGGATCCATTGAAAATAGCCCTCTCTGTAAACAGAGCCCTTTCGCACGTATTATGTGAGGTCCTGCTGAATGGCACGCAGACCCATAGGTCATTAATTCTAGTGAATAATGACGAAGTTGGCTGTCTACCGCATGAGGACAGCTTGTGAGAACACTTTGGACGATTTCTGCCGGATTTTGTGGCTGAGAAATAGTTTGATATATTGATAAATCAACAGAAGGTATAATGTGCGCTATGGAGAGCTATGCTTAGAGTTTATTTAAAGCATAAGAAGTAGCAAGTGAATTTTAAATTTTAAAACTTTTCGTTTGATAGCCATATTGACACTGTTAAAAACAGGCAAAGTTGCTAGTAAAAGCTATGTAATGTATTTATATTTCAAATGTGCTTATTACAAGCCCTTTAGTTTGATACGCATGTTGAATCTGTGCGAATTTTTTGTTTTTTCGGTTACGACTTTACATGGTAGAAGGCGTCATATTATAGATTTGGTGACACATCACCTAACCTATAACCAGCGGACAACTAAGACGGTTATAATGTCACCTCATTTGTCATGTAATGATAAGTAGTTTAGAAGTTATGAGGGAACAAACAGACATACATACCTACAATCATAATATATACCGGTGAAAATCATGACCTTCCTTTTGGCAGGACTAGAGAAGTAACTAAGTACTTTTTTATACACGACAGAACTGCGCTCGATATAGTTTCGGGATATACTCAATTATCACTAATTATGGACAAACACGATTACTTAGCAGCACGACTGTGTGTAGAGTTGTAACTTCTAACGATGCGTTGTCAAAAGCCATGAATGGGATACTAATAGGGCGGGTAGGCTATGGTTTTCGATGGACCAACGTCTCGTTGATACGATGACACTTAGAGTAGAAATTGCATGGAGAAAAGGACTTACTTTACTTGACTTAAAGTTTTCTTAATCCTAGGCAAGTGGCCCGCTGGTAGTTGGTCTAGCTCGTTTAATTTAGTCCAAATTAGAACAAATTTTTGACTGAGTTTATCACTATTTCTATTTTACAATGTGTCCAGTTTCAGTCTGTTCAAACTTTAAGAAGTAGCTAATTTAATTTTGAAAAAAAATGTTCTACATGTGGAGTCAAAATCAAAGCATTTATTTCAAGTAGTCCAGTTACACGCACTTTTGAATTGCCACAGATATATAAAAATGTTTTAAACACTAGAAAGTATATGCTATTTACAGTCCGAGTCACAAGACATAGAAACTGTGAAAGTACCATAGATGCTCGTTCCAAGAATTAAATCTCTATGGAGAAGAACGTGCAAGTAACTCCATGGTTACTATTTTTAGATCGCCAGAATTATTACAGAACCTTTGTTACATCATTCATTTTGAGGTCGGAACCAAAACACCCCTGAATGGTAGCCAATATTTTTCCATGTTTATACGTCAGGCTATTGATAACCCAATTTTTGAAATCAACATAATTACCTCAATATCAGGCATATTCCTAAAAGTAGAGAAGAAAGAGAAATACGGTTGATAAAATACCGGAAAACAAGTAGTATGTCAATAATTATATTACTAAGGACAATATTATCCAGGAAACCATATAATAATAAGAAAAAAACATATTATTTTAAAAGAAAAAACATTATTATTTTCCCTAACAACAAAATGAAACAAGGAAAAATATCATAATATGACATCTTACAACTGTAATGATGAAAAGAGCCTTTGTCATGTTCCCTTTCATTTGTGTACTAATCATAAGATATTTTATTTTATTTTGATTTTGAATAAGATAATAAAAAAATGAGGAGCCCGTGGCTACATAATAACAGCCGCACAGGCTGATCTTTCAGCTTGTACATGGCTGACTATCTGTCATAGCGAGTTTTCTCCGTGCTTCGGAAAGCAGGTAAAGTCAAATTCAAAGTCTACTCACGTAAAGACCTGGCTGTCATTGGCAGAACTTTGATAATCGTTTCTATTAGCTAGTCTAACAACCAGTCTAATATTATCCAGTTATTATCATTCACAATTTTCGATACCAATGGTGAAATAAATTGCACAAAGAAAAAATGCGCGATGGTTGGGTTCAAACCCATAACCTACAACTCGTAAGTCGGGGTCGATACTACTGGACCACCACTGCTATGAAGGTAAGGTTAGATATTATCTCATTTAAAAAAAGATCAAAACTCGAAATAAATTAGTGAGTCAGGTCTCTATGAATGGATTGAACCGGCGACCTTTACAGTGGAATGTTAAGCGCCACTGCGCTATTCAGGACGTCTGAGTCTGTAGCCATCTAGGAAATAGCTATAAATACTATTTTATCTTCCAAATCCTTCAACTGTTGGGCAGTAGTGGCCCAGTGGTTATAGCTCCGTCTTGCGAGTTCCAAATCGTAGGTTCAAGCCACCTCATTGGTGAAATGGTGAAGGAAAACATCGTGAGAACAAAAATGCTTGGTTTCCAATACTACAAGTTCTTAAATATACTAGAACTAATTTCGGGCGTAACGAAAATCTCCATAGTTTTTCATTGGTTGTTTTCCAAGCGAGAAACACAAAAACGAGAACCGTAGCTGCAAATTGATATCCCAAAAAGGTTAGCAAAACAAAAGAATCATTCATGCATGTAGGTTTTCTTTTCCGACATAAAATAATCAAAATATGAACCGAACCCTGATACGAACTATCACAAGTTTTTCAAACCAAATCAACCCAAAAATTCGATCAAACAATTCTTAATAAAACTATGGAACTAACTTCGAAATAAGTTTTTTACGAATTCTATCTGACCCCAGCTTTGGGAGGGCGAAATAAATAAGATAAAAGTATTTTTATTAAGTGGCTTCGTTGTGACCTCTACTGAATCCAAAGTCAATAATATCTTTCGAGAAAAAGAAAAGAAAAAGATAGGTTAGGGAAGTGAAATGTCGAGTTGTAAGACAGATCGCTTGTGGGGCGTCGAGTTTGTTACGTGTCGCGATGGCAATAGAAATTGCTAATATTTATTTGAGCTGGGAAGCTTAGAATTGATGGCATATTTTGTTCAAAATTATACAATCTCTTTTTTTGTTATAAATACTTTAACGACGGACAGACAGACAGACATGACGAATGTATAAGGGTTCCATTTTTTGCCATTTGGCTACGGAATCTAAAAATGAATATACACCTTGCACTTCGGTCTTTGTGAAATCCGGAACATGGATATTCGGCGAAGAACCAGAGTCACCGACATAGCTCATAAAATTTTCAAGTTGAAATGGCAATGGGTAGGCCACATCGCTCGTAGAACTGACAACCGATGAGGAAGAAAAGTTCTCGAGTGGCGACCACGGACCGGAAGACGCAGCGTAGGTAGGCCTCCCACTAGGTGGACCGACGACATCGTGAGGGTCGCGGGTAACCGATGGATGCAAGTGGCGAATTGTCGTTCGGCGTGGCGCTCTAAGGGGGAGGCCTATGTTCAGCAGTGGACATCTTTCGGCTGATGACGATGACTTTGGTCTACGAAGTACAAGACACCATTCGCTAAACTACCATTATCTGAGTCTTGAATCGACTAATGTTACGTGTTTTTCCTTGCTCCCACACAGCAGTTATACAGTGTGTCCGGGCATGAGTTAGCGATAATTGAAGGGGATATTCTAGGCTCATTTTCATCGACACAAATGCTTTAAAAAAAATTCTTACTCCAATACTGCGCGAATGGCAGCCATTTTAATTTTTTAATCCGTCGAACTGGGGTGTGTACAATAAAATGCAAATATCTTGGAATCCAAGAGACCTACATTCATGGAAATAACTTTGTTGCAAAGTTAAACGTTGAGGCTTATCAAAAACTTACGAAAGTTTTCTAAATAGTACGTAAAATTAACCCAAAAACATGGGCAAACTCGAAATTGTACACAAAAATTACTGAATAATTTCACTATTTTAACTCTAGCTCGATAAGTTCCCCTGAATTTTGATAAGATTTTTGCATTAAATTAAAATTATTTGAGTGAGGCTATAAAATGATATCAAAATGATCACTCTACGTTAAGTATCTTAGGAGTTATTCTCACTTGAACATCACCCTTCTGTCTCGCCCCGCAGCAATAATTCCAAGAAGTGGTTTCTTATAATAAAAAAATGTACCATTTCAGTTTATGGATTATGGTGATCAATAATTCCAGCTGATAAATATTCGTTGGAACCAATTAGCTCGACCAAAGAATACGACACCTGTAATATTGCGGTACATGCGCTAAGGAAGGGTGATGTTCAAGTGAGAATAACTCCTAAGAAACTTACCGTAGAGTGATTATTTTGATATCATTTTATAGCCAAACTCAAATAATTTTAATTCAATGCAAAAATATTATCAAAATTCAGGAGTACTTATCGAGCTAGAGTTAAAAATGTGAAATTATTCAGTAATTTTTCTGTACAGTTTCGTGTTTGCCCATGTTTTTTGGTTAATTTTACGTATTATTTAGAAAACTTTTGGAAGTTTTTGATAAGCCTCAACGTTTAACTTCGCAATAAAGTCATTTGCATGAATGTAGGTCTCTTGGATTCAAAGATATTTGTATTTCCCCAGTTCAACAGATCAAAAAATTAAAATGGCTGCCATTCGCGAAGTTTTGGAGTAAGAATTTTTTTTTAAGCATTTTTGTCGATGAAAAAGAGCCTAGAATATCCCCTTCAAATATCGCTAACCCGTGCCCGGACACACTGTATAACGTTATACAACATTGTGTAACACGATAACGTTTATAATAACGTGTAACAATACTCTACAACATGTTAAGAAATGTTATATTTTGTAAATGCTCCCACATTGGTTGAACTCGTAGTATATTATGTTCAATCAATTTGGGTTTGTCTTTCGAGGAATGATGATGATAGACAACAAAAGTTATATTTTGTTATACTCGTATCATATTGTAATCAGTTGTAAAACATTTTATTAAATGAAGTTGTATAACATTAATAACAGTTTTTAACAATTTGTAACAATTTATAACTTTTGTTATAAGTAATTTGTTTAAAAAAGTCAGTCTAACGTTATAAACTGCTGTGTGGGAGCACCTTTAGAAAGTCTTTTGTGTTTAACAAAAAGGTTTAATAGACAAGGATGACAATCCAAATCTCTTTTAACCCTAGTCCCTTTTCAAAATCTCTATTGCTATCCACTTTCACCCCCTACAGGGGTAAGTTTGATAAATGTTCCGAAGCCATCCCACCGACTAATGTTCCCCTTAAATCGGAATATTTGTCAAAATAAACTTGTTCGAAGCTAATATATATTTTTCTTCCATAATTCATCAGGTATAAATGTGAGTTCATTGATTTTCAAATGAAATATGATCATAGAATATATTTGGGGTAACGGATGACAGTTTGTATTTCTATAATTTTTAATGTTGGCTACATTTTTGGTGTGTAGTTCAATTTGGGATGAATGCCAGTATTTCTCTTCATATTAACATAATTTTTCAATTATTACTTAATGTTGGTATAATAAATTACTGGTTATTTAATAA
The DNA here is from genome assembly GCA_036375495.1 of Agrotis segetum. NCBI lineage: Eukaryota > Metazoa > Arthropoda > Insecta > Lepidoptera > Noctuidae > Agrotis > Agrotis segetum. Next base: position 887,473 of record JAQSVV010000128.1, read on the forward strand.
GTTTATTAGTTAGTTTATTATCTGTCTCGTCTGGGTTTCTCGAGTGACATAATTGAATAATTGGTATTTCTACGGGTCGATTTTGCGACCGATTTGCCTGTTGACTAGCATATAACTAGTCGCATTCCTACCAAAATTGCAATCGAACGAAAAATCAACCTTTTGCAATTACATCACTACATAATGGTCTGAACAACAGACTTTAGAGGGAGTGATTTGTATCAACGCGACTAACAAGTCATGTAATATTGACGAAAATATCGATAAATATTTTCGAAAGTCTTTATAGAAATACGCAAATCTTTGACCGTGGTTTTCACTTGTTAAGCTCCCAGAAAAGATCATAAAATTTGCAAGTTGAAGTGGCAATGGGCTGGCCACATCGCTCGTAGAACTGACAACCGATGGGGAAGAAAAGTTCTCGAGTGGCGACCACGGACCGGAAAACGCAGCGTAGGCAGGCCTCTCACTAGGTGGACCGATGACATCGTGAGGGTGCGGGCAGCCGATGGATGTAAGTGGCGAATTGTCGTTCGGCGTGGCGGTCTAAGGGGGAGGCCTATGTTCAGCAGTGGACGTCTTACGGCTGATGATGAAGCTCCCAGAAAACCACTAATACATTTTTGATCACCGTTTTCACTGATATGATTATCAATCTAGATCTGTCTCAAGAACAGGATCATTTCCAATCCAACCATTAAATAAAATTGAAAAAAACATATAGTGTTAAAGTATTAAATTCCCTGTCATTTCGGTCGTAACCGTGCAGTGGTCGCGACCTCGCCTACTTGGCAAGCTGCGCGCGCGCCGGTCAAGGCGCTCAATCTGAGCTGCGTCTCATCCCAATAATATTTGGATGAATGTCGGCACGTTTCTGTAGTATAGGTTGGATGGTGGCACATTGTTGAATGAATACATAGTTGGGTGAATAATTATTGTATCGCAATTAAAGTTTTTGCCTATCTTCCAGTTTAAGCTACTGTTGCCGAGGTCGAGGACGGTGATAGGCGGACACCTCTCGCCCCCGGCATTGGTCGAGGCCATACTGCGGGGCGAGACGGAATGGGAAGCGGTCGCCTCCTTCTGCGAAGCAGTCGTGCTCGCGAAGGAGGGAGCAGCATCCTCGGCTCGGACGTCGGCAGACGATATCCGGCCACCGTAGGCGCGGGCATGCGGGCGGCGAGTAACGGTTGACTCGCTGTCCGACCATGGACCATGCCCGGGGCGACGGTGTGTTGTATTCCACGCGCGCCTCAAAGAGTGTCAGCATGATGTCGGGGCCCTCCTTCAGAGGGCCAAAGCCTGCCGGGGTCGCGGGACTTATCAAATTACCGTGACCTTGGAATGTAAAGGGCTATTGAAAGAACCGTGGATTTGAGTCAGTACGAGTCTGACAGTCTCCCAACTCCTAAAATAGCCCCGTCCTCCATGTTTTTCAGTTCAGGATATGCCTCATCAGTGCACCTTAGTGGGAAGGTTATTATGATGAGGTGGAATACAGGTGAGACTGTGCTTAATCGACTGGCAAACATTAGCTTATCAGTCATGCAAGCTAGTTGTTGCTAGCGGCTTTGCCCGCCTGTAATGATTCCACGGGAGCGTACAATACCAGGATAAGCGGTATCGGTATGCATTTAGCGATTGTGAAGTGTTTGAGCAAAGCACTTCTATCCAAACTACAAACTTTCACATCTTACCAAACTTCTTTTCGCAATAAGTTCTCGAAAAATAAATTATATAAATGCGAATGTTTGTTACTTAAAACAACTGTACGGATTTAAATGAAATGTACATAGATAGTTTATAACCTGGATTAACACTTACGATAATGATCCCGTGAGTTAATTTTCGTAAGTCAAAGAAACGTATCGTGGGTGCATTTACAAACATTTAAATGCACATAGACAAATACAATGAAACCCTATATAACTACATATAGTATATAGTCTTTCTATGTATAGATTTCAACTGTCCATGTCGTTCTCCGGTTGGCAACACGTCAGTCATCACGAGACAGCCTTGTAAATAACAAGTTCCTTGACCCAGACCAGACGTTGGCAATAATCCGACATAACATTATACCAGACATTTCTACGTATTAATATTTACTTTAAAACCAAGAGCACGATACCACTGCAGACTATGCGAATAAAAGTTCTACACAACAGATATTTGTAATTAAAGACAACGTAACATTGAGTTCACATAATGTTCTCACCGTTATTAACCTCTTGGTTTTAAAGACCCGAGGTTAAGGCAGTGGTCCGACCGGCGGCGAGAAAACGAGTAACCATCGGCGATTTTCTCTCTCATATAATGCACAATAAATGTACATTCCATGTAAACGAAAGAGATTCATATATAAATAATTGCTCTCTGACTGTTCACACTGCTAGTTTTGTCGCTGAGCGACGTGCTTTCAAAAATAAACATGCTCAGCGATACTCGTTCAGCGTTGCTCGCTCGGCTCGCTTGTTCAGGTTTGCACAGGACTGAGCGACCACGGGCGAGTGGCGCGAGTAATCATTCGTCACACTTGCACACTCGTTTATAGCCCAGCGAAAAAACTATCAAAAGTACACTCGCTTTCCGCTGATCGCCAACTCTTTTGTAGTTTCTAGTTCTACTCGTTACTCGTTCATCGTCGGCGGTCGGACCTCTGATTATAGCTGTTAGCTGAATACCATTCCATAACTGAGCGCACAATAAAAGTAGTGGAAAAACGATTTGTACGTACCACTCAAATTAAAAAGATTTCGCGCGGTCATCTGGTACATGGTATTAGACGACTTGTATAGCTCTTTCTCTTTCCCACAGCCTAAATACTCACGCTGTAGCACGTCATGATAGGCCTGAACCTTATTCTCTGACTGACAACGGACAGCCTACACACGATGTGGCTGACTTACGAGGCAGGTCGGGCGGCATACCCGGCGGCATACAGAACAAAGGATGGACTATGCCGACGGCTAAACCGTCGGCATAGTTTGTAGCTCATTTTAGCCACAGTTTCACCTAAAGGGTTAAAATAAGGAGTCAGACTTTAGTCATGTCAAATGAGCTGTGAAAACAATTTGCCAAGAAATTCTTAAACGAAATAAACGTTTATTTTAAACTCACAACAAACTCAAAGTCACTACAGAACGTGAGAGATACTCGTACATAAAATCCCCGAAGGGTTAAACAAAAGTGTGCCTAATACTTAAACAAAGCGGTCGAGTTTAAGAGGGCCAAAGTCTGTCGAGGTCGCGGGACTGTCTCATTAGGTAACCGTGACTTTGGAACGTAAAGGACTATTGAGGATCACCGTCTGACAGTCTCTCCGCCCCCCGCCCCCCCAGGGTGACTCGTTTGATGATTTTACCTTCGTCTGTACCTTCAACAGCCCTACACATTCCTGGGTCACGGTTGATGGTCGATGGGGGCCCCGTCAGATTGCTGACGGATCTTTATTTGAGGCGCTCGTGGAAAACGACCCGGGACTGATCACTTAATACTCGCCGCCGGCATGCCTGATGAGATATCATTCATGATATTAAATGTTATGATCCTATGCAATCATGCATATGCACATGCAGCAAATATTGTGCATATGCATGATTGCATAGGGTGGGATTACATCCTGCAACAAGCCTGGATTTTTGTCGCGGAATTAAAAGTACATATTTTTCATAACATTTAATGTCACGGATTTCCGCAAAGTAAGCATGATTTCATAATTTATCATTCATGATGATTTCTCATCGGGCATGCGAGCGGCTTGCAAAATTAATACAATCCTTGACATAAGCCTAGCCTTGGCAATAATCCGTCAAAATCAAACAAGTATATAAATGACTTATGACTAACAAGAACTGCTCGCAGCCACTGCCGAGCTACTGGAACTTTCATAATAAAACAGATACACGCAAGGGATATCATTTACGATGGATATAAAACGAAGCTATTTCCGAAACATTTCCGTTGACACGAAGAACGTTAGTATTCGAGAGTAGTGCCAACTTTGTAGTTTAAAACATAATGGTTTTCTTAAGGATTTTTATTGAAAACACAACTTTGAATTCGATTTCCGGCCATCGTAGGCGTGGGCCATACGAACGGCGAGCAATGAGTGACTCACCGTCCGATTATGGACCATGGCTGGGGTCACGCGAGCCTCATAGAACTGTCAAAAATCTGACGGGGCAAGCGGCTGGCAGGGTCGCGGGACAGTCTAGACGGTAACCGTGGTCCTGAAACATTAAGAGCAATCGAAGGGACACGGTGGATTTAAGTCAGTAAGAGTCTGAAATATTATTTACTACTTTGAATAAAAATGAAGTCACACCTTGAACTTTGGTCTTTGTAAAATAGCTCATAAAATTTGCAAGCTGAAGTGGAATTGGGCAGGCGACATCACTCGTAGAACTGATAACCGATGGGGAAGAAAAGTTCTCGAGTGGACGGACCGGAAGACTAAGCGTAGGCAGGCCTCCCACTAGGTGGACCGACGACATCATGAGAGTCGCGGGCAACTGATGGATGCAAGTGGCGAATTGTCGATCGTTGTGGCGATCTAAGGGGGTGGCCCATGTTTAGCAGTGGACGTCTTCCGGCTGATAATGATGATTATGAAATGAAGATGAGTCTGACAATTCCTTCCGCCCATGGCTGAATTAATTTAATGATACTACCACAATATAACAAGGTGGTTTTATAATAAGTCAGAGGTATTTTATGCAATTTCTCAACAAACTTTTCAACATATAGCCATATTAATCTGAAAACATGCATTCACCAAGTGCACATCTGTGAGTGAACGCATCGGATTTGGTTTATGACCGGTACTAAAAGCAGGAGCATTTCCAAAACGTTACCGCTGACATCGATGGACGTTCACATTGTATGTTCTGGATTATGGATACTTTGTATTGAAACCTGTATCTCTTTAATTCATAAACTGTATAGATACAAGTTGGAGTTCCAGTGGTGTCCCTGTGGCAATAGTTTGTGTCTACTATTGTGAAGAAAAATCATCATCATCTGCCTAGCCTTTTCCAAACTATATTGGGGTTGGCTTCCAGTCAAACCAGATTTAGCTATATATCAGTATTTTACACGGAGCGACTGCCTGTCGGACCTCCACAACCCAGTAACTGGGCAATACCATACCCCACGGTAAGACTGATTGTCAGACTTTAGAGCTTCTGACTAACAGTAACGACTGTCAAAGATCTACAAATTGCAGCCGGGACCAACGGCTTTACGTGCTTTCCGAGGCACGGAATTATTGTGAAGGAAAATATCATAATAGTCCTCCCACACTGGGCAGAGCGAAAGGGACTGCCAGACTCGTTATAACTAAAATCCACCTCGTTCCTTCAATTGCCCTATACGTTCTAGATTCAAAGTTACCTGTTAAGACAGCCCCACGACCCCGCACCAGGCCTGTGACCCCAAAATCGGCATGTCGTAAACCCAAAAATTCAAAGACATTGTTACATCTGCCAACCTGTTGTAGAAAACCTGGAGCAACAGTAGCCTTATAATGTTTCTACCTTTTCTTCCGTGTGATAGGAAGACACTGCACTGTAATCGACCACTCAGAGTGCAAATGGGTAGATGTCACATTATTTATGTCTTTGATTTTTTTGGCTCTAGGTCTTGTCGGTTTCCTAACAATAGCTTCTTTTACCGTCATGTAAGCAGTGACTATAAAATAAATTATTCAATGTAATACTGCCTGGCTGAATACGAAGCCACCACTGACGTAAGTACAATCAACTATTTAGACATTCATTTACGCGTTAGTTAGTATAAAGGGTCATCAACTTTCAAATGCACAATCATGAAGATCCAAGATACAACGAAAACACCATGAACTAAAAACTAGACTTAATTAAAACACAAAATGCCAGTCTGAAGTGATACTCTGTACATCCAGGCGCTTCGGAAGGCGCCTGCAGTTTAAAAGTGTGCAGCCAAGTGGAGTAACTTGTATAATTAGAAAACAACTGAGGGCTAGCCTAGCCGTTGGGTGGGGAGTGGTACAAGTTATAGGATGTAGCGGGGAAGTGAATTAATAATTATGACAACCTTTTTTTTGGTCTAGTGTTGTGAAATCGGTTAATAACTTCTCCTGCTCTGAGGCAAGCTGAAACGAGTGTAAGATTCTTACTATCAATAACCGTCTGTTCCTTTATTATTGCCTTATACATTCCATAACCGTAGTAGCTGCGGGCATGCGGGCGGCGAGTAACGGGTGACTTGCTGTCCGACTATGGACAATTCCCGGGTCGACGGCGCGTTGTATTCCACGCGCGCCTCCAAGAACGTCAGCACGATGACGGGACCCCCCTCTAGAGGGCGAAAGCCTGCCGGGGTCACGGGGACTTATCTCATAACCGTGACCCCGAAACATAAAGGGTTATTGAAGGACACCGTGGATTTTAGTCAGTCTGACAGTCCCTCCCGCCCTGCCCTGGGTTGAGGACTCAGTTGATGATTTTAACACGCAAAAAAAAAGCCGTAGTAACTGTCTGAAAATAGTTATACAAAAAAAGAAACTCGTAACCCTGAAATACCGGCGCCAAAATGTCTACGTCTAAGGTACCTGCAACCCATTTTTCGAGAGAGAAAAATGTTCTGTGTTTATTTTAACGTAACTCGCATCATCCAAAGCTACAAGTATGAAGGGATCTTAACAAGTATCTGTCTATAGAACTTTTCAATCTTTGTTATTATCTTAATACAAAATGATACTCAAAGAGGATAAAAGAGAGATAAAACAATAATGAAAATGAAACCACCCTTTTTTTTTTTTTTTTAGCGTGGTAAAATCATCAAATGAGTCCTCCAACCCCGGGCAGGGCGGGAGGGACTGTCAGACTTCTACTGACTAAAATCCACGGTGTCCTTCATAGCCTGTTACGTTCCGGGGTTACGGTAAGGGAATAATCCCGCGACCCCGGCAGGCTTTGGCCCTCTGAGAGGGGGGCCCCGTCATTATGCTGACGCTCTTTGAGGCGCGCGTGGGACACAACGCGCCGTCGACCCGGGCATGGTCCTTGGTCGGGCAGCGAGTTGCCCTTTACTTGCTGCCCGCATGCCCGCGCCTACGGTGGCCGGAGATCGTCGAGCGACGTCCGTCGCCGTGGGCGCCTACCACTGCGGCTGGGGCGGAGGGAGGACGCTGTCCTCTCTCGCTCGCGGCCTGCCTCCTCCTTTACGAGCATTACTGCCTCGCAGAAGGAGCTGACCGCTTCCCACTCCGTCTCGCCCCGCAGCATGGCCGCAACCAATGCCGGGCGCAAGAGGTCTCCGCCTATCGCAGCCGTGAGGACACGTCGGTGCTCCGCCCAAGCTGGGCAGTCTTGCACCGTATGCTCCACCGTGTCCTCCGGGCGATCTTCGCAGTGGTGACACCCAGGCGTCTCCTCCTTTCGCATCAGACACAGGTACCTCCCGAAACTTCCGTGTCCGGTGAGGACCTGCGTCAAGCGGTAGGTCAGGACGCCATGACTTCTCTCCAGCCACTCCTCAAAGAGGGGTCTTACCGCCGCAATTGCGGCGTGCCCGAATGAAACCACCCTAGGGTGTAATATTGATCGGGTTATAAAACCGCTTTTGAAACAAAAATTGCGAAAAAAAAAGTTGAATAATGGACATTTAATCAATTCAACTGTCAGTCAACAAAAAATAGAATGAAATTAATGAAAAAAGACTGAATTTCGAACTGAATGACAAGTAATAAGATGTTCTTGAATAAAGTCCGCGAATCGGCAAACGTCAAAAAGGAAGTCATCAGGATTGGTAGAAAGGCAATCATAAGATTGTTGCTAGATGGCAGCTGTTACTAAGGGTCCTTGTACACGACGCTTGTAACCCGCGCAAGTAAAAATGCGGGTTTCCCGCGCGAGTAACATGCGCAAGCTACTTGATCAAGATACCCGCGGGGTGCTTGTACACGGCGCATGCTACTCGCGCAAGTAAAGGTCGACGAAAATTGAAAACTAAACAAGGATATTTGACATTTATCTACCTATGTTTTACAAAATAAATATTTGATTTGATTTGATTTGATATTCACTAGAACTAAAGTTACCGATATAGCTCTTGAAAGCAAATTGGTAATTGGTAGGATACATGCCATCACTAGTAGAACTGATAACCCAGGGAACCGGCGAATGTAAGTGATGGATTGTCGTTCGGTATGGTGATCTATGGAGAAACCTTTGTTCTCCATTGGACGAATCATACGACTGATAAAAAGATAAAGGCAAAAATTAAAAAAAAAACGGCATATTTGAAATGCGTTGACTTTGAAAAATGAGAAATTATTAAATTAAATAATTACTACTATAATAGTTTGAATGTCACAGGCGCCTGGTCTACCTAACAAAAGAAAACAATAACAGGTTTTCGGTACTGAACTTTTTGTTTTTTTTTTTTTAAATATAAGACTATGATAACAAAATCGCTTCATTTTCCACCTTGTACCACACTGAAAAACTAACTACCCTGAAGATAGCCTTTGTTTGCTCCTGTCTTTACTCGCAGTCACTCCAATATTTACTGCTATTAAGAATATTCATTAACTCCTGCTTTCTGGCTTAAGTTCATTGTAATTTAGTTTCTGGCTTGAAGCTGTTTCTGAACGACTGAAAACGGTACTGATGTGGAGGTCCTATAAACTTTTACAAACAATTTGACTGATCATTGTCCTTTATTTCTTTGCAATAAGGATGGGTTTCGTACTTAATGCGGTACTACTGATGTGATATATATTTTTTCTAAATAATTGTTCCCAAAGGTTACTTGGGAGGCATAAATAAGGCTGTGGTCAAAAATAATGTTGAACATTTGTAGCTTAGAATATAAACACCCGTCTGTAATGACTTAATTATTTTAAAAGCCTTCCTAATTAATATTCAAATTATTCAAAGGTTTTGAAGGTAGGTTCTTAACACATAATCCTATGATTAAGTATTCATTGAGTTAACTTGAAAACATAAATTATTTGTCACTGAATTCCGTTGAAAACACTTAAAGGCCTTTTAGCCTTCAAAATTTAAATTTTACTTTAAAATTTATGAAGCCATGTAAATATTTATTAATGAGAGAGTTTTCTACGAGTAGCGTATTTCTTAGCTACACGCAGCACAAAGGGACATTACAACTGGGAGAAGTCCAGTTGCATCGCCTTGTGTGCGAAGGGGCTAAGTCTAGGTATTATCATAAATACTAGGAAGACCTACATAAATTACCTAATCCACAAATACCGAATTGGTAACCAGGGTAACCGTTTAAATTTACCCTGAAATCTATTAGAAATATCGGAAATTTGCAGTAAACCAATTAAGTATTCGATTAGCATAAATTTTGAACTTTGACTACAATGTTGTAAGTTTGTCCGAGCAGAATTTACATTTGCCGGTCATTGGACAGAAGGGTGTTCTAACAGTGGTCATTATAGGTCGTATTTTAGCTTGACGGGGGGTGAAAATGAGCGGGGTGTGCAAAAAGTGCCTAAATTGCTTAATGCAGTATGGTGGAGATTTGTGACCGCGGGCATTAACTTTGTCGGTCAGTATTATTATGAACTTTTTATTTTGTGCATTTAAACCAGGATCTTGAGTTGTAATTAAAAGGGAAAGCAGTTGTTGTTGTTGGTTATTATACACCGTGACTTTTTAGTCGTCTTACAAAAGGAGCCCAGTTCATGTATCCAATGATTAGAACACATTAAAATAAAAAAAATAGGTATTTAAGAGATTTGAAAAATTTAATAATAAAATTTCAATTCCTTATTATGACGTAAGGCGTAGTTAGAAACACCCTTGTCTCACAGAAAATGGAATGAAATGATCTGCCCTACTTATTGCGCTGGGTAGGTATTCTCTACAGCTTGATACGTAAACATTTTAACAGGGTGTTTCATATTTCTAATGTCAAAATAAAAAATATTATCAACAATAAAAAAAAAAAAAACTTGCCAAGAGGTATTTTAGGTCGGATACATTATGTGGACCCCTTTTGTAAGACGACTAAAAAGTCACGGTGTATAGAGTAATGAACAATCGATGATTGACCGATCATTGAACGACATGTTCGGTTTAGTATCAAACTTTTTGACGCAGAGTTTAATACATACACAAACATATTAAACACGCATACAAACCGAATCCCTTGAAAGTTACAGGCTTCTTCTGGGAAAGCTCACTTCATCACTTTATTAAGCGTAAACTAACCTCAAAAAAAAAAACACAAAATGCAACTCCGCATCGGTAATTATCATAATGTCCTTATTATGATAATTACTGATGCGGAGTTGCACCTTCGTCGTCTTCGGATATCCACGTCTTAAAATAGCAATTAATACCGACCGGTGCCGGTGGTAATCACAATAAATCAACCTTAATCCTCGATGTCAACCGCTACAGTCTGGCTGCACCTTTAGACCAAGATTGCAGAATTCGCAAGCACATTCACCCCAGAACTTATGTAATATCTAAAATTAAATGTGATTATTCAAGTTCTGACGTTCCGAGCTTAAAGCCTTGCGCAGACACCAGCGATTAAACGCGCGGGCGATTTTTGAACCAACAGAAAACACAAAGCATGACGAAGCGCCGCGTCGCGTCAATGTGCCAAGCTAATTTCTACTCTAAAGACTTTGTCAAACATCGAACTCACAATGGCGCGATCCCAGCTTGTGTTCTTGGCGTGTTAACTTATTCTTTAGCGGGACGGCAACGCTGACGTGGACTGTTTTGTGTAACGTTCATTTTCATACATTTTCTTTATAAGCACGCCAAGGACACGCCACGTTATCGTCGCTCCATGCCGAGTTTCCTGCGTCTATGCGCGTGGAGGCGCAGCGCCCCCACCGCCGCGGGGCGAATCTCCACTGCCTCGACAAGTCGAGGCGCAGCGGGAAGAGCTCCGACGCGATCTCAGGGCAATATGTAAGGTTACTTGTTACCTGTTGGCCAAAGAAATTAATGTGCGTATTAAGTAATATTGCAAATGTCGTCTCGCGGCATAGTGCCAAGCTAGTTTCGACCCTAAATGTACACTTACCGCGAAGTCGCCGCGCGCGTTTAATCGCGTGTGTCTGTACGAGGCTTAAACCTTGCAATCAGATGTTCACAGGAATCAACTCGGCACCTCATTTGGGTTTTAATGAGGAGCAAAAAGTTGAATATTTTTGCAGTCGAGTAAAGTAAAAGGGTTCTTTTTTTATTTGGTATACGAGTACATCTCTGATTTTCATGCTCAGTTTCAGAAGTCTCTCTAGACTTCACAGGAAAGGATTTTTAGTAACTTTGTTAAAAGTATATGAGTCTAGAACGAGCGTAATATAAAATAATGAAGTTACTTTTAAAGCGATTTTATAATTAACATACTGAAAAAGACGAAAAGTGGAGATGGACGGATGAGTAGATTCCTTTTTTTGCAAAACATACTGGAAGGCATTGGATAAAATAATTTGATGGACCTACAGATAATAGAGTACCTAAGACCCCGTGGAGCAAGCTAGTACTGTATCGGTGTGTATATTCGATGTTATAAAATAAGGTACTTCACCAAATCATGTTGAATACATACCTAAGTATTTCAATCAAAGTCACGTTTACTTTTCGTATTGCCCTCTGGTAGTTTTGTAGTAATAATATATGTTTGTAAATAGTTCCAAATGTTTGTCCAAAGTAAATTAATACTAGTGGTATTAAATTTATTCGTAAATTCTAAAATAAAACGACCCATTTCTGAAAAGGTTAGGTCTTTCGTAACAAACTAAACAAAATTTTAACAGCATTCAAATCTAGAACTTTGTAAAAAAAATGGTTTAACTACATTTGGCTTGTTTGAAAATTCTAGAGCGAATTCTAGACTTTAGAAAATTAAATAAAACCTAATTTTAGCCCAGTTACGATTGTTTCAGATTCAGGCTTCTGTTGTCCAGTTCTGGGCAAAATCCAATCATTCTTTCTATATTGGTATTATCTGTTCTACCAGGTGATATATTTCGACCATTGCCACTTAACCACTTTTGCAAAAAGGTATGTGTTTGTATGTTACATAAAATACACACGGCAATGCGGGTGGAACCCTCAAAGCATTTCTAGAATGTTGAGACAAGCCTGTTTGTAATTGTATGCCATTGAAATATCACACATACAGACTTGCCATACTCCTTTGTCAAAGAAGAGGTGTTTTAAACTCAAAACAGAGATAACACTCTTTCTATTGGATAGTCTTAACTACTTCATTCTACGTGAAAACTACTAATATATAGATTTTGCCGGTTTATGGTAAGCGTCCACAGGTCCGCATCGTACCTATAACGTATCGGACGCATCGCATCAAACGTATTTCTGTGTCGGCAGCGATCGGATTGCCGATGTGAGTATCAGCAATCTGATTGCCGGTGCCACCTTCATCGCTTCCACTGATCGGCATTCCGTATGACGTCATCGGTACGCATCGGATGAGCCGTCCGTACGATGGGGATCAATGGACGCAGTTGTATAAGTTTTCATACAAAGCAAACTAAACTCCGTTACGTACGATACGTCCGATACGTGCGATGCCGATCTGTGGACGCACACCTTTACTTTGTAATAATAAAATAGGTATAGACGAAGGCGCCGATCAAAGAAATAGGCAGATAGAACGTTCAGAACACGCGAGTGTGTCCACCAAAGCAAATACAAAATCAAATCGAATTACATTCCACATTGTTTTCTTTGTTTTTGAGATCAACTTTTACAATGTTTAAAGACACGTGACGGCATATTTTGGCAAACAACAACAACGACGTGTAGCTTGGTACGATGTGTAGCTTGGTACTGTCGCGAATTTGTAGTGGCTTTTAATTTTGTATTTGCTTTGGTGGTCACACTCGCGTGTTCTGAGCGCTTTATCTGCCTATTTCTTTGATCTGAGGACGAAGGTAAGTACTATAAAACACTATTGAATCTATCTATCCAATGATAAAGATCGCTGACCTTTTTTTTGGTTGGTCTTGGTGACCAACATTTTATTAAAGCAGGCCAAAACCTTACCACAGTGTACACGGCGCATGTAACTCGCGCAAGTACCTCAACATGTACAAGCTACATGCGCCGTGTAAACGCACCTCGCGGGTTGCTTAATCAAGTAGCTTGCGCATGTTACTCGCGGAGGTAACCCGCATCTTTTGCGCGGGTTACATGCGCCGTGTGCAAGCACTCTAAATTCACAATAAACCTCATTATTTTGTCTGACTTTCACTACTAATTCAAAGCGAAGATAGATTAATATCTAGAGGTGATTGCCAAAATAAATCATTGCTCATTGCTCAGTCATCTCGCATCCATTTAACTAATCAGATGATTTGAATACGATCCAAATGCAGATAACAGTTGATTGATAACGACAGATTGTTATGTTCGTTTTAATTAGGGCTCTATTAAAAACTGGTCAAGTACGATTTTCAACTGTAAGGGTCAGTTCAGACCGCGACGCGAAGCCACGCGACGATGCGCGCACTCTTTTAAGAGCCATTGAAAATACGACTTTATTTTCTACACCAAAAGATACACATTTCGTTGAGAGAATTTAAGCGGCGTCAAGCGGCGCCGGATGCGTCGCGCTGCGCAGCGCTGCGCCGCTAAAGCCGCTCGAGGCCGCTCGTGGCCGCTCGACTCTGCGGGAGGAAGGCGGTTGGGGCGGGAAGCACGTAGCGAATGTAGACACTCCGCTGCACCGCGCGGCGTTTGGATGCGCAGCGCGACGCATCGCGGCGCATCGCAGCGCAGCGCATCGTCGCGTCGCTTCGCGTCTTGGTCTGAACTGACGCTATGTGTGCAATTACAGTGGCAACGGGGCGGGCAGCGGAATCCGCTGGCGGGTAACGCAAACACAACACATAGTTTCTGACTAAGGTGCACCAAGTGCGGGCGGGGCTCAGAGCGGAAATCTAGTCTATTTCGTGACCCGCCACCCGCTCCCGCTGCCCGCCCCGCGCCACTGTAATTGCACACTAAGATTATTCGGGATGGCGCGTTGTGTTCCACGCGCGCCTTCAAAGAGTGTCAGCGCGATAACGGGCCCTTTGAGGGCCGAAGCCTGCCGGGGTCGCGGGATTCACGAATTGCCCTGACCCTGGAACGTAAGGGCCATTGAAGGACACCGTGGATTTTAGTAAGTGTAAGTCTCACAGTCCCTCCTGCCCTGGCATGGGTCATGAGGATGGTTCTGGAGGACTCATTTGAAGATTTTACCATGATAAAAAAGACATTATACTGTGTCTCATCTACCTCCCAGCGATTCCGACCAGTACCCTTATCACGAGTTTCCACTATTTTATTGGAACGAAGTTCCTTGTCGCGCGTTGTGAAAGGGGGCTAGACGGAATAAATTCTTACGAAAAGTTGTCACGACACTTTTTGGGACGAGAAATTGAAACTGAACTGTTTAATAACTCAGAGTTCAAAGAGTGGAGTGGAGTGGAGTGGAGTGGAATCGCGACGATTATTTTTGTTGACTGTATACAGTAACTTCGTTCCATCCGGGTGTCCCTTGACACCTCTCAAGTTTTGTTTGACAGCGTCTTTCCAGTATTTACAGCGTTTCTTGTATGGAAAAATGGAACAGCGCCTCAGGTGTGCGAAGAAGGAACTAATTTATCAATTTGAAAACGTCAAAGTTCCAGAATAAATGAAAACTCATGATAAGGCCTGAGGCAACGGCAACACAGGCTAACATGTCGGTATAAGTCTAACAGTATTTCGCCCCGCCCTAGACACATATTTAGATATTTCAAGGCTAAACATAACATAATTATATCTACGCACATTGATACTCGTAACCCTTTCAAAGGTACGCCACCCATCACAAGCGAAGCGATTAATCTTTCGCATCGCTTCGCGTCAGACGCACGCGTGACTTGATGTATCGTTGTCCTTTAGTTTGTTACTAACGAACTATCTATGTAAACGGGGATGTTGGATTTAAGTTTGAAGATGTACCTACCTACATACGAGCATAATATATATCTTTATTGTTAGCCCTTTCGCACACCACGCAAGTCTCTGAAACCTTACATCATCATCATCAGCCTATTAATGTTCCCACTGCTGGGACACAGGCCTGCTTTCTGTGAGAGGGAGTGGGCCATAATCCACCACGCGGGCCCAGTGCGAATTATTAGAGGTAATGTCTTCGAATGTTTGATTCTAGGACATGCCGACATCACGTTTTCCTTCACCGTTTTGAGAGCAGTGGTGATGAAATAAATTACACAAAGTAATGCGCCTGTCGGGGTTAGAACCCACGACGTACAACTCGTAAGTCGGGACCGATACCACTGGGCCACCACTGCTCTCATTTTGCCACAAGCTCCTACAAAACTAAGTATTATGTACTTACTTACCTAAATAAATAACTTAATAGGTAACCGATACATCAACCGTTACATAAAAGTATCGAAAATAAAATATTCCTCAAGGAACGACCATTTTATAAAGATCCCTGACATATTATTCCTCGTCCTTGAAATATAAAGCAAATATATTAAAATATCTTCGTGACAGGAGTTCTTTGTAAACTGGTCGGGTTACACAAAAAGTAGGTTACAGCGTGTCCAAATGCAATAAAGTTTGGACACGAGCAATATTTTGAACTTTTAGTTCAGTTTTAAGGATGATTTGCCGGACATAATATTTTTTTTTATATCGAGATAAAATGAGTCCTCTTTCCCAGGGCGAGGCGAGAGAGACTGTCAGACATGTATAAACTAAAATCCACGGTGATCCTTCAAAAGCCCTTTACGTTCTAGGCTTCTCTTTAGCTACATGAGATGATGATTACCATACGCAAATACTTATATTACTTCATAAAATTTGCGACACACGATGTGTGAGCCTACAAAATTTGAGGGTTGCCCTCGATTTTTCCAGGATCCAATCATCAGATCCTGACATGGTGACAATGGGACCATTTCAGAAGTATCTCCTTTAAAACAAAAAAAGAATTTTGGCGGAGTAATCGCGTAACAAACACAAAAAAACATACTTTCGAATTGATAACCTCCTTCTTTTTGAAGTCGGTTAAAATATTACATTTATTTTGTTCTATGCGAGAATACGCGGCGCGACGAACGATTGACCATTACGCCAATCTCTCAACCCTCCTTTAAACTGTTTTAGTTAATGTATTTAGATATATCTTATTGAATCGATTTACGTATAATTTTTGTGTGTATAGATTTGTTTTTATAATTTTTAATTATCATTGTTTTTTTTGTACCCTACCACAATGTTGTCTTACACTCAAAGGTTGACTGGTAGAGAATGCCTTGTGGCATTAAGTCCGCCTTTATACCACTAATAGGCTAGTTGCCCTAGAAAATGTAATTAGTCCGTCTTTTAGATTATTCAAAAATAAGGGACACGTATTTTTTTATTTGTAAATTAGACCAAAAATGACAAAGATATAGATAGCCTATTAAAGTTACGTTTGACGTCACGATGCGTGGCATTTTTCGCGCAGGGTGACGTCGACTATTACCTTTGTTATTATTTGTTTAATCGAAAAAAGAAAAAAATACGTGTCCAATATTTTTTTATAATCTAAAATACGGACTAAATATAATGTATATATTTTGACCCTGGAAACTACCCTATTGTGCATGAAGTATAAATAAATATTCAAAATCCATCCTATTTACAATATACCTACTCGTAGAAGGAACAAGCCAACAGAATTCCTAACGCCTAAACATTAATATTAGTGCAACCATTTGCCATTCTATGCATGCAGAGGAATGCTAGCCTATTGTTATGGCTGTTTCACCGCACACTTTATACATACATGCGCAGCGGCGCGGTTTTGTTTGATAATACTCTCTACGTTACATGAAAGTTTTACCGACATACAATTATAATTATAATTTATGTTAGCCAATGGGAAAATTTCAAAAGGTATTGTTAGTTGACTATGAAGTTTGCCTACTCGGCTACACAATCATCTAGCTGTACAAAACCTTTTTTTTTACAAAACTTCGATTCTTTACAAATTTTCAATTGTCCCAATCCCATCAGAAAACAACTACGTATTCCATCTGAACAGATCTGTTTCTCTTTGTTGTATATCTTTTATTCATCATCTGCCTACCCTTTTCCCAACTGCATTGGATGCAGCTGAATATCAGTATTTTACATGGAGCGACTGCCTATCGGACCTCCACAACCCAGTATCTGGGTAATACGACACCCCATGGTAAGACTGGTGGTCAGACTTTTAGAGCTTCTGACTAACAATAACGACTATCAAAGATCTACAAATGACTGTCGAGACCAACGGTTTTACGTGCTTTCCGAGGCACGGAGGAAACTCGCTATGACAGATGGTCACCCATCCACAAGCCAACCTCATCAAGCGCTACTTCCCGGAAGATCGCATGTGCGGCTGTTATTATTAAGCCACGAGCTCCTCAATTTGTTGTATATCTTATATTGTTTAATAAAATGTATAATCAATATCATTTTTATTGTGTTTCCAAGAGCTTTGCGTTTATGAGAAGACAATTCAATGTCATGTACAATAACACTATTTTTAGAAATAACGTATGAACCAAAATTAATAATTTTATTCATGTTCATTTATTTTTGTTTACAGGTACGGAATTGAGTATACCACTGGATTAAACTGCTAGAAAGAAACTAAACTAAGGTAACAAACATATATTCCGTGGTAAGGTGGGTGGACCATGGAAGGCCATGCTCCTTCGAAGGCCAATTATTAAAATTTCGTAGTTATTGCCATGTGATGACAAATTCCTTCCGTTTACAAAGATCCATCCAACTGAAAATCACAGACGCAGCCGCGAATCGCTCGCGCTATTATTTTGGTAGTACGTAACAGGCCCTCGCGTCTTTGATATCGGGAATATAGACAACGCAAAATTAAGGTGGTGTACCATGGAAGGCCACTCTCATAAATAAACAGTTATTATTAATTCATTTATTGCATAAATTAAACTAACAAAATGTTAAAGTGATACTTTGTTTTATTATATAACAATCATATAAACCACTTCTTTTTAACATAGATTTAATAACAGTAACTTTTAGTGTTAAATAACCTATTTATTACGATGGCCTTCATAGAAGCCCCTGTTCCTAGTTAGGCCATTTGGTAGAGTTCAATAAAACTTATGTCTAATTAATATTGATTAAATCTGCAATTCAAAAAAGTGGTCTTATGATAAGTAATAAAACAAAGTATTACTACAATATTTGTTAGTTTTATTTGTTTAGTAAATAAACGAATAATAACTGTTTATTTGTTAGTGTGGCCTTCCTTGGTTCACCTACCTTATTTATATACAAACGTCTGTTGAAAACTTGTCTAAAAAAAAATCAGATTAAGACGTTGAAATCGGTAAGGTGCAAAACGGACCTTCACACTTTTTTTAGACAGGTTTTCAACAGAAATGTTTAAGTTTTTGTAGTAAGGCTAATAATCTTTTCTTTAAAAGTCATTTTATGTTCAAAATATTTGAAATAACACTTATTCTACTGTGATGATTCCCGATGGCCATCCCCAGTTTGTTCATCATAATATATCCACTGCGCCTTGAGACGCTGACACGACTGTTTGATGTAAACTTTTAATACTGCGTTTTTGATATTTACTCAATACTGCAAAAATAAGTTGAACCTAAATGCGAAAGGATACTTGTATTTTCAATTCAAAAAGTGACGCTTTTCGTTTACATGGTGACGTTACGAATCTTCATAAACAACTGCAGCATGAATTTTATAAGCATCCCCTTATGCTGCATAATGTAGAACCCCCAAACTGACCCCTATAAATAGTTTCCACAGTCGTTGTACCAAAAATATGTGCAAACATTCTCAAGCCTCGAAAATACATTATAATAATATCTTCACACAAAATCAATGTCACCCATGGGCTAGCCCATTATCCGGCGTAACCTCATATACAAGACGCATTTTTCAAGATTATCCGGATAAAAACGGATGAAACCGAATCTATCCGGGTAAGGGATGGCTGTTATTATTCTATTCTACCCTCTATTTGGTTGTTTGTTCAAGATGAATAAGATTTTCGATAGATGTTTTTTTTTTTGTAAAAGGGGTGAAATGGGGGTGAAGCTGTTTTTTTTAATTTCGTGTTGATGTTTTATCATACCCTACTCATATTATCAATGCGAAAGTTTGTGAGGATGTATGTTTGTTACTCTTTCACGCAAAAACCACTGAACTGAAATTTGGCTAGGTACACAGATAGTTTATAACCTGTATTAACACATAGGATAGTTTTTATCCCTTTTTTATGTTCCCGTGGGATAATTTTCGGGTTCTAGCGGGTGAAGCCGCTGGCAACAGCTAATATTCCATAAGTTACAAAACACTCAACACGAAATACTAGTAAATTCCTCTTCATTAATTTTACGGTGTAATTAACTGAATTTTCTGCAGTCACTGACTTAAAGATAGACGCAATGCTGCTGTCCTGCTATTAACATCAATAAAAGAAATAAGAAAAATTAAGAAATTCATATCGAGTAATTGGGACAAACCCACACTATTCCCAAACCACTGCAACTCCTGAGAGCCAGAATCAACCGTGGCAACCACCAGAAAAGCGCCGAGACTATGAATTGAGAAATTTTAATTGAGTAAGTCTATCTTTCTTCGACGATAATAAAGAAATGTACTTTGATTAATTTAATTGACTATGACTGGAAACATTTATGTAGATCCCCTTGAAAGTCCCCGCAAAAGAAAGGCCCTACACTAATTTTAATCAGTCTAAATTCTTTCTCAATAAGACGAGGCAATGGTGATCATTTATCAGTGTTGTTATTAAAATTACAACCCTGGATGAGTTTTTATTTTGTCCCATAAACACACTTTAACAGCACCCATAAGACCAACCACAAAAACAGCCATTGCATTTCCCATAAAGCAATGAAGAAATTACGGTAACTTCTGACAATAATTGACACAATCCTGAAATCGGACCCACGAGGCTTGTTATCACGAACTGTACTGTAAAAGAGGGGGTTGTTCAAGGGGTAGTTGCCAACCCCAATTTTTTCACCCCCTACATTTCACCCCCAAGGGGTGTAAGGGGAGTAAGGGGTGTAAGGGACAGATAAATAATGTTAGGGACATAGCGATGACAATGGGCAAGTCGCATAAGTCATGTGTTCGCCCCTTATCGTTGAGTTTTTCGGGGGTATAAGTGATATTAATAGTAGTTCTGAGAGGATGTGAGAAAGGCCTTTTCTTTTGAAAGAGCCTAATTTTATGGTAATATGTTTCGGGTTCATAAAATATGTGGAACATAATATTGTGGGCTGTTTTAGGAATCCAGTAATAAAGAAACTAAACGCGATGAGCTCGTATTTATTCTGTACTACGCGTTCAGAAACTGTCAGTATTATAATAATTATATTTTTTTTAATATTAGGATTGACAGGTGTTGAATACTATAACGTGATCAATACCGATTTCGTTGCATATAGATAGATTTTTTTTTCGGCGTGGTTAAATCATCGAATGAGTTTTCCCGCCCAGGGCAGGGCAAGACTGTCAGACTTGAACTGACTAAAAGCCACGGTGTCCTTCAATAGCCCTTTATGTTCCGGGGTCACGGTAGCTCGTTAGTTCCCCGATCGCGGCAGGCTTTGGCCCTCTAAGGGGGTCCCGTCATTTACTTGTAAATACCTTAAATAAATACTCTAAGTTCTGGAGCAAATGTCAGTGCATCTATTTTTCTTTAAAACGTCTAAAGTCGTGGAGGTAGAAAAGTATTAGATTAAATATTTACCTATGTACATTGTGGTGCTAGCAATGCGAAAAATATTTTATTTTAACTTGATTTTTACTTATAGTGAACACAAACTTCAGATTAATGACAAAGTTTCTTTTAAATGATCCGTGGATAGGTGACCATCTGTCATAGCGAGTTTTTCGGAAAGCACGCAAAGCCGTTGGTCACGGTTGTCATTACTGAATCTTTGACAGTCGTCACTGTTGTCGTCACTCTGGAGTATCGTATTACCCAGTTACTAGGATGTGGAGGTCCGATAGGCAGTCGCTTCATGTAAAATACTGATATTCAGCTGCATCTGATTCGACTAGAAGCCGACCCCAATATAGTTGGGAAAAGGCTAGGCAGATGATTTTGAGACAGCACATCCATTGCCAAAAATTCTATGCATATTTTCATACTAACCAAATGAACCGCAGTAAAAAATTCCATTCATCATTTCACTAAACTCCTCCCATACTGCTTTTCCCCATAATTGAACACGTTCAAGTCCTTGAACGTAAAATTAGAGTCGCGAAACCGAAGCCATTATAAAGCTCGTGGTACAAAATTAAATAATGTCCCAGATAAGGCTCGGAACACATTAACGTTGCCCTAAATTACCCCTCCTTCGTCCAAGGACTGGAAGCTTCCGAAATTTTGATAAGAGGAGGACATTTTCTTTATGTTATTTGATAAAATACTCAACAGATTCGAGTTAGCAAGAAGTGTATGTTTACCCCTTAGTGTATGTGGGGGGGTGTGCTCTTAGGGAAACTATATCACATTAATGATGTGAATTTATGTCAGCGTTCAGTATGTGGTAATCTTTTATAATAGTAGTATACTTAACTGCATGGTTAGCTCAGTGGCTGAGTGAATAACTGCTCTGCAACGTGTAGCAAGTTTGATTCCCGCACGGAACAAATATTTGTATGATCTACAAGTTATTGAAATGTTTCTGAACGCATCCACGGTACAGATGTAATTCCTAGTGTGTAGCAACGATTTAAAAAGAAATAAAAATCTTTTCGAATACATTATTTTTTCTTGATTGGAATGTCCAGAAAGTAAAGTTCAACTAAGAAAGAGATTTATTGACACAACTCTTAAATTTACTCAATTTTAACAGTTCAGTAGTGCTATACCAAAAACCCATCGCCACAACTTCATTAAAAGAGGGTTAATACCATCAAACTCTCCATCAGACGATGTCAAAAAATAATGAGCTGTCGAATAGATTTGGATCAAGTAGATATTCAGTTATTTCCTGATGAAATTGCCAACGAAAGTAAGTTCAACCACAATACTTTTTTAGTTTTTCAAATGAGTCCTCCCCACCCAAGTCGAGAAAGGAGGGGGGACTGTCAGACACAGACACAGACAGACACAGTCATGCTCGCGAAGGAGGAGGCGGTCCGTGAGAGAGAGCGAGGACAGCATCCTCTCCCCGCCCCAGCCGCAGTGGTAGACGCCCACGGCGTCGGACGTCACAAGACGATCTCTGGCCACCGTAGGCCCTCCAATGCGGGCGGCGAGTAATGGGCAACTCGCAGCGCGACCATGGACCATGCCCGGGTCGACAGCGCGTTGAATTCCATGGCCGTGACCCTGGAACGTAAAGGGCTAATGAAGAACACCGTGGATTTTAGTCAGTACAAGTCTGATAGTCCCTCCCGCCCTGCCCTGTGTGGGAGGACTCATTTGATGATTTTACCACGATAAAACAAAGTACTCAAACTGACGGACAAAACATATTTTCAATTTATTTATGCAGTTAACTACTCTATTACTTTTGCTTTTATGAATCTTCGTATGGATGGATGGATTTCCCATCAATAATAAAATATGAAAGATTCTTGTAACAAAGGACTAAGTACAATATTTTGTTTCTTTGCTTATAATGATCGAAGTGTGTGGCGACATGGATTGATTGATTACATGTCGATGTTGGGGGCGGTCTAATAAAAATATTGGCCTATGAGATTTTTGTATCAGCTTTTACTCGTATACGAATATTCACGAAAAGGTACAGGAAATTTGCAAAATCATAAGGAATGGAGTGAAATGATTGTAATGAAATGAATGATGAGATCAAATGTAACACAAAACAAACAGTGGTGTTAAAAATTGTAACACCACTGTAAACGTTAATAAAAAAAAAAATGAAATTGTGAAATGAAATGATTTATATATGCAATCAGGTTTAAAATACTTTGACACGTTTTTCTTTAAACTTGTGTATTTAGATGAGACCGGTATTTTGTACTTATAAAAAAAAACATCCAAAAAAACTCGAAGGTTTCTTTAGTCCATGGCGTCTTAAAGCAAGAGTAGTTTCACTGTGGAAAAGTGACAGAACTATACATCTAGCGCTATCTCGTTCCTACAATGGAACCACTTCTTAAGACGACGTCGAGTCATGGTAGGCCACCAGATATTGGTTATGTCATGCGAGAAACATGCAGGATAGTGTAAGAAACGATCTTCTAAAGAAATAACCACACAAAAAATGTGGTCCTTGGACTATAATTTTACACGAGCGGAATTCAAACCTACTTCAATAAAGATACGAGTACCTATTATAACAAATCCTTAAATCAACAATTGTTGAAGTTATTAATCAAAGGCCAAAAAAAAAAGAATCCACCAAAAAAATTATGATAAAATTGAAGACGAAAATTGTTCTCCTTTTCTAAATATAATGGTGTAAAAGTAATTTTCCTATTATAATAGCGTCTCTCAAAGAATTTTGGAATAAAAAAGTTCTTGTGAGCTATTGTTGAAACCTAGAATTATAAATTGGTACTTTTTGAACAATGGTAGGAAAATAACAAAAGAAAAAAGATGTAGACATATCGTCATCGTCGAGTCAGAGTCGTACCTAATATACCTGGCATTTCTCCAGCTGTTTTAATCCCATTTATTAGGAACCTATTGCCGTCAAAGAAGGACGTACACTGTCCGACACGGAAATCGAACTTAGGACCTGTTCAGCTATGGCCGGGACGACGCATGATGAAACCTGTGCAAAAGTAGATAAAAACTGCCGCTACTTACCGTGTTCTTGTAGAATAAAATTAGTACACTTTTTTAAGATGAAAAATCATCAATTGTGTCCTGTCTTGAAGCGGAAGGGACTATCAGACTGGTACTGACTAAAATCTATCGTATTTCCTCAACTCAACTTTGCTTTGTAGGGTCACAGTCACCTGTGGGTAAAGTCGAGGGCATAATCTAGTAATTTTTACAAAAATCTTTGGCAGAAAACTTTTGACCTCATATATTGTTAACAAAATAAGTTGAAAATTATAAACTAAATAAAGTACAAGTAGGTAGAATCGTGCAATGGATATCTTTGACCTACATTTAAATGTGTGTTTACTGTTTAAAATCAACTTAATGTTGTGACTGGAAACGTTTTAAATGTAATTTAGGTTAGATCACAGAGTGGGCGGGGCGGGGAGCGGAACGGTAACACAAACGAGATGTAGTATTATTACCGTTTTCACATCGTCATTTTAAAAACTTTGAAGTGATGTAGAATTAAATCCTCGCGGGTATTTACGGGACGGCAAGTAAGGGTGACTTGCCGCCCGAACATGGCCCATGCCTGGGTTAACAGCGCGTCATGTTTTACGCTCGCCTCAAAGACTGTCAGCAATTATGACGTGGCTCATGTTAGAGAGTGTTTTTTGTGGTGACCATGACCCCGAAACAAAGGGCTATTGAAGAACACCGAAGATTTTAGTCACTACGAGTCTTACAGTCCCTCACTTCCCGTCGTGACTGGGAGGACTCGTCTGATGATTTTGCAACGTAAAAAAAGTGTAAGTTGTAGTCTAGACGCGTTCGTAGAGCTAAACTGCAATGCAAACACTAAATGAGGTCATATTATTCGTCAAAATGTAGGGAACCGCTGACATTTTATTGTGTTCAGTATTCAAACTGAAATGCAACAAACTGAAATTGATTTACTTATAAACACTAGCCACAAAATAAAAAAAACATCTCACTCAAAGTACCTCAGCTAATTCAAATGAAAATAATCTTCACCAACCAAACCAAAAAAACGTGCATTTTTTTAAGGAAATTCACCGTCTTCTGACGAAGTCTTGCTTTTGAACTAACAAATGAACCGTAAAAGCCTTTCATTAGACTATCCAGCTTCATTTTAAAGCAATTTCGAGCTCATAACAATATTCATAATAGCTTGAGTAGCTTGAGCAGCTTGCCAGCAAATGTGGCAGTCTTTGGGGATATTTTGGAGGTGAATTGACTTAATTAGTGAGTTCGTTTTGATGAAAAATTTTGTTAAAAGCTATCACAGTAGATTCCGGCTGGTCGCGGGACTTATCTCATTACAGTGACCCCAGAACGTATAGGGCTATTGAAGGACACCGTAAAGTCTAATAGTCCCTTCCGCCCTGCCCGGGGTCATTTTATGATGTTACCACGCTAAAAAAAACAATTATTTTTAAGTTTTGGGGTACCGTAAAACCGGCCAACATTGCCCTTGGCGGATATCTTTGCCAAAATACGAAAATTAATTAAAATCTTGAATTGTAAATAAATTTAAATAGCTGACAACATTATTTAATCTTTAGGGTAAACTAGACTATTTTCCTGACAAAACTAAGTATTAGTTACTTCGCTAAGTTCACTCAGTTGTCGGCGAGACATGTTTAAAGTAGGACTAGTCTGAGGTGGTGCCAAAATCTTGTTTTACGTTTTTACACACTGACAGCGTACGACATCTCTCAGGTAAGTTATTTCAATATTCCAGTAATAAAAAAAACCAAGCTTCATTTCTATGCTAGTTTGAGACCGATAAAACGTAAAATCTTCAAGATAATGCAGTGGGCAATGATTCCCGAGCTTGCGTGAACATAGGAGTGACAACATTGCCCACAGCAAAAATCGTGTTAAGGATGGCACCCATTATATCTAGTAAGAGTTAACTCAGTTTTATCAACCAAAATGTTTTTATAATTCCTATGTTAAAACTCTTTTTAAACGTCTATACTATATTTTTACGTTACAACGTCTGCCTGGCATGCCTTGCAATGACTATTTTTCCTTGTAATCTTTGTTAAACCATTTTTTTTTTTTTAATTTCTTTGTAAGATTTGTTTTAGAATCTTTAATATTAACCTTAAGTATAATAATACGTGCAATTTATAACTATTGTACCTGACTGATTTATTATTTATAAAAGATTTCATTTAAAAGCAGATTATTATTTATTACATTAGTGTGTGGCAACCCTAGCCCACCGTTTCAGTTTGTATGAAAAAGCAGCTGATGTGTAGTGTAACATTGCCCACCTCAGTAAAATTAAAAATATAACGTTTTTTGATATATTGATCATGAAGGATGGCAACTTTGCATGATTCACTAAAACATATCTTATTTTCAAAGCTCTAGAGCTGATAGTTTTAGAGAAATTAAGGGTGGGCAATGTTGGACAGTCGTGCGTATAATTTTGCCCGGCTCTTTAATTGCCTTTTTCTCGGATTCTGTTAAAGCTAGAAGCTCCAGACTTCGTGATTTGAAGCCTATAATAGTAATTGTTACCATGGTGTACTTGATTACGAGCTCTGATCAATGTTTTTTTTCGTAATCTCAAAAATAAGAAAAAAAGCGGGCAATGTTGGCCGGTTTTTACGGTACTTATTTCTGTTTGAGTAACGATTTTAGAGCACCAATGTTAAAAAGTAATAAATAAGAAAGGAATTCAAATAAAAACCTATGTACATGACGGAATTGCGGGGTACCGTGACCCTGAAACGTAAAGGGCAATTGAAGGAATCTGGTAGATTTTAGTTAGTTTCTTTGGCTTCACTCAGGGCGGGAAGACGCATTTGACGATTTCACCACATAAAAAATTGAAATCCAGAAATGCATAGAGAAGCCTACTTTGGGATGCCTATTATTTTATAACTTTAGCTACCGTAAAACCGGCCAACATTGCCCTTGGCGGATATCTTTGCCAAAATACGAAAATTAATTAAAATCTTGAATTGTAAATAAATTTAAATAGCTGACAACATTATTTAATCTTTAGGGTAAACTAGACTATTTTCCTGACAAAACTAAGTATTAGTTACTTCGCTAAGTTCACTCAGTTGTCGGCGAGACATGTTTAAAGTAGGACTAGTCTGAGGTGGTGCCAAAATCTTGTTTTACGTTTTTACACACTGACAGCGTACGACATCTCTCAGGTAAGTTATTTCAATATTCCAGTAATAAAAAAAACCAAGCTTCATTTCTATGCTAGTTTGAGACCGATAAAACGTAAAATCTTCAAGATAATGCAGTGGGCAATGATTCCCGAGCTTGCGTGAACATAGGAGTGACAACATTGCCCACAGCAAAAATCGTGTTAAGGATGGCACCCATTATATCTAGTAAGAGTTAACTCAGTTTTATCAACCAAAATGTTTTTATAATTCCTATGTTAAAACTCTTTTTAAACGTCTATACTATATTTTTACGTTACAACGTCTGCCTGGCATGCCTTGCAATGACTATTTTTCCTTGTAATCTTTGTTAAACCATTTTTTTTTTTAATTTCTTTGTAAGATTTGTTTTAGAATCTTTAATATTAACCTTAAGTATAATAATACGTGCAATTTATAACTATTGTACCTGACTGATTTATTATTTATAAAAGATTTCATTTAAAAGCAGATTATTATTTATTACATTAGTGTGTGGCAACCCTAGCCCACCGTTTCAGTTTGTATGAAAAAGCAGCTGATGTGTAGTGTAACATTGCCCACCTCAGTAAAATTAAAAATATAACGTTTTTGATATATTGATCATGAAGGATGGCAACTTTGCATGATTCACTAAAACATATCTTATTTTCAAAGCTCTAGAGCTGATAGTTTTAGAGAAATTAAGGGTGGGCAATGTTGGACAGTCGTGCGTATAATTTTGCCCGGCTCTTTAATTGCCTTTTTCTCGGATTCTGTTAAAGCTAGAAGCTCCAGACTTCGTGATTTGAAGCCTATAATAGTAATTGTTACCATGGTGTACTTGATTACGAGCTCTGATCAATGTTTTTTTCGTAATCTCAAAAATAAGAAAAAAAGCGGGCAATGTTGGCCGGTTTTACGGTACTTATTTCTGTTTGAGTAACGATTTTAGAGCACCAATGTTAAAAAGTAATAAATAAGAAAGGAATTCAAATAAAAACCTATGTACATGACGGAATTGCGGGGTACCGTGACCCTGAAACGTAAAGGGCAATTGAAGGAATCTGGTAGATTTTAGTTAGTTTCTTTGGCTTCACTCAGGGCGGGAAGACGCATTTGACGATTTCACCACATAAAAAATTGAAATCCAGAAATGCATAGAGAAGCCTACTTTGGGATGCCTATTATTTTATAACTTTAGCTACCGTAAAACCGGCCAACATTGCCCGCTTTTTTTCTTATTTTTGAGATTACGAAAAAAACATTGATCAGAGCTCGTAATCAAGTACACCATGGTAACAATTACTATTATAGGCTTCAAATCACGAAGTCTGGAGCTTCTAGCTTTAACAGAATCCGAGAAAAAGGCAATTAAAGAGCCGGGCAAAATTATACGCACGACCGTCCAACATTGCCCACCCTTAATTTCTCTAAAACTATCAGCTCTAGAGCTTTGAAAATAAGATATGTTTTAGTGAATCATGCAAAGTTGCCATCCTTCATGATCAATATATCAAAAACGTTATATTTTTAATTTTACTGAGGTGGGCAATGTTACACTACACATCAGCTGCTTTTTCATACAAACTGAAACGGTGGGCTAGGGTTGCCACACACTAATGTAATAAATAATAATCTGCTTTTAAATGAAATCTTTTATAAATAATAAATCAGTCAGGTACAATAGTTATAAATTGCACGTATTATTATACTTAAGGTTAATATTAAAGATTCTAAAACAAATCTTACAAAGAAATTAAAAAAAAAAATGGTTTAACAAAGATTACAAGGAAAATAGTCATTGCAAGGCATGCCAGGCAGACGTTGTAACGTAAAATGTAGTATAGACGTTTAAAAAGAGTTTTAACATAGGAATTATAAAAACATTTTGGTTGATAAAACTGAGTTAACTCTTACTAGATATAATGGGTGCCATCCTTAACACGATTTTTGCTGTGGGCAATGTTGTCACTCCTATGTTCACGCAAGCTCGGGAATCATTGCCCACTGCATTATCTTGAAGATTTTACGTTTTATCGGTCTCAAACTAGCATAGAAATGAAGCTTGGTTCTTTTTATTACTGGAATATTGAAATAACTTACCTGAGAGATGTCGTACGCTGTCAGTGTGTAAAAACGTAAAACAAGTTTTTGGCACCACCTCAGACTAGTCCTACTTTAAACATGTCTCGCCGACAACTGAGTGAACTTAGCGAAGTAACTAATACTTAGTTTGGCAGGAAAATAGTCTAGTTTACCCTAAAGATTAAATAATGTTGTCAGCTATTTAAATTTATTTACAATTCAAGATTTTAGTTAATTTTCGTATTTTGGCAAAGATATCCGCCAAGGGCAATGTTGGCCGGTTTTACGGTACTGATACTGGACTCACCGTAAAAATTGTTGTTCTCTACATTTTGAAAATGAATACGAAAGTAATTCATAATAGTGAGTTCATGTACCTAGTGGTCGGACTATATGAAAGCGCATATTTGCATAATATAAATGCATTTGCATGTTACTTGTTACGGCTATTTTTGAAGTTATTTGCATAATTATTTTACCAAAATAAACTATTTTCACATTATTAAATGTTTGTGTGTTGAGCACGATCATTTGTTCTGTGTCTGGGTGTAATTTATCTATATTATGTATGTATATAGAAATATATAAGTATTTTTATCAGTTGTCTAGTACCCATACCACAAGCTCTATTTAGCTTGGGACTAGATGGCGTTGTGTGATAGTTGTGGAATAATATTATATTATTTGATTGATTTAGGTCGCTCGTTAGTCTGATAAACAAAATTAAATATAAATAAAAGAGATATCTATAATATTATATTTTCAACTAATAATATAAATGCGAAAGTTTATGAGTCTTCCCTTTCACGCAAAAACGGTTGAAGGAAATGATATAAAAAAATATTCTGATTTTATGTTACAACGGAATAATTTTCGAGTTGCAGTGGGCGAAGTCGCTGGTAACATCATTTAAATTATAATTTTGTAGAACCAATTTCAATTTCATTTCGCATATTTAGAACATGTAAGTTGCATTATTTGCATTTATATTTCGTAAATTTTAACCTAAATATCACCAGTCTCATATTAATTTTGTCCCCTGTCATTATTTTAATAACTGGATTAATTAATGAGTACGGCACTTTATCACAGCAGCGATTTTAGTGAAAAAATAAGTGACATTATGCTATTTCAACCCTTTACCTCACCACACACAACCTTAAACATTTTAAGGCTACAAT
Organism: Agrotis segetum; assembly: GCA_036375495.1. Taxonomy (NCBI): domain Eukaryota; kingdom Metazoa; phylum Arthropoda; class Insecta; order Lepidoptera; family Noctuidae; genus Agrotis; species Agrotis segetum. The sequence continues at coordinate 917,756 of JAQSVV010000128.1, forward strand.
ATAAATATAAATAATGCCTATGCTCTATATGTTTCTACACTTTCTTTCCAAAGAAAACTATCCCACCAAAAACATTTCATTCACTTCAAAAAATCTACACATCAGTAAAAATTTATGGCTTGGCTGTTTCGTTACTTACTTCAAAAACTAAATATTAACATCACCTCCACGCATGCTCACCACACACGAAAAAACCTTTTAATGCTACAATATAAATAGGTATTGCTTCTGCATTTCCTTTCCAAAGAAAACAATATTCTATTTTATTCTTACCTCTAAAGTCTAACAAAGCTACATCATATCCAGAAAATGTAAAATACCCAAAATGTAAAGCATGTAGGTACTACTTCCCAAATCATATTCCTTCAAAGATTTTCAGTCGCTACGAAGTCTCTTTGACCTGTAGATTTTACTCGAAAACTTTACTCATACTAAAGTACAGAAATTGTCTCGATTAGTGACACACGGTCATGATGATTGGCGAGCAAAATGCGATCAAAATAACATTTAATAACTCTCTTTTATGTCGTACGGTGGAAGTGAGATTATGTCATTAATTTATCATCTGTGGCAACATGATAATATCCAAACTACATATCATAACTACTATACTTTAGAGTAGTAGTTCTCAAACTTTTTTGGTGGTGGAACCCTTTTCAAATGCATAATTATTGAGGGAACCCCAAAATCAAACAAAAACAGTGAATTTTTCAATAACAGGGAAAGTGTTACATGTACTATTATATAAATGAAAAAAAAAATCTAATGAGATATGTAAACTGTTTCTTATTTTTCATTACTCGTTTTGTATTAGGTTTGATCGAAGAGAGTTGAATTCTTTTATCAGGTTCGGCATCCAGTCGATTGTGATATTTTGTTTTGGTAGCTGTATTCTCGCGAAGTATTTCCATACAAAAACGCTTCGGTTCGCGTTCGCCACGCCTGTCTGTTTGACAATAGCTTTAGAGTCTGACAGTCCCTCCTAACAGGGCGTGGCCAGAATGATTTTACCGACACAAAAAAGAAATAAAGTCATAAGACGTGCAAATGTAGAACGAAATCATTTCGAAATCATTCCAGTTTTAATCACAAAAATAAATACCTTACAACACTCTGATGGATTGTTTCCGTTTAATTTAATTAAACAAAGAATTCCTCGATTTTGATCAAACGAAGTTCTATATTTTTAGCGTTGGAACTACAATATTTTATATATGCATGTTTTGTCAATTAGTAGGGGGTGTAGGGTAATTTTTAGAGAAAAAATATTGAGAAAAGTAGTAAAACTTAGTAAAAAGCCATTGCAGTTTAAAACTACATATCTGCTGTGGCTTCACCCGTATAATATTTGTAAAACTATTTCTTTAAATACTATGGCGTTTATCTAATGAGCTATTTAGTACTGAAAAGTTTCATCTTAAGTTTTTAAAAGCTGTGGTGAAAGACATCCATACCTTCAAATTGTTTTCTTTTTTAAATTCTTTGAATAGGTCCTCCTGCCATGGGTAAAGTGTAAGAAGCTGTCAGATACTTACTGACTAACAACCATTCTGTTCCATCACAATGCCCTAAACGTTTAAGCGCCGCAATGACCTTAATTCACAGTTTCGCGACTTGACAGTTAAGGAGAAAGTGTCATACGTTTATAAAATTTTAAAGAAATAAGAATGGATAATAATACTGAAACTTGTGTATTTAATAAAACAGGATAAACCTACATTGCTCCCAAATGACAACTAAAAACATTAATTCACCTGCATTTTAAAAGAAAACTCGCCATCTTAACCGTCCGTGTGTCACAAATTGCCAGTTAGAGTTGCCGCGTACCTCTAAATTGCCTCAAAAAGTTATTTTTTAAACTTTCAAAAGCCTTTTTGCAAGTAAACAGTTATTTTGAGCACCAAATGAAATGAAACGCGCGTTCTAAGTTTTATCCAACAAAACGCCGTTTCGCATTCGAGTACGCCGTTTCGTGTTCAGGTTTTTTGTAAGTTTTAAAACGCGGTTTCGATGGCGTAGTTTGGGGTGTGATTGCTCTTTGAACTTTTAGGGCACGAGGTTTCGTTTCGTTGAAATTGTTCAACGTTGAATTGATGTTTTTTTCGTGACCAGAATTTTATGAAGAAAGTAATAAGAGTAAATGTGTACACTCATGCGAATGTAGAAAAGTTATATCTTTTAGTATAAACGATTTTCTAGTTCAAATATTTTTCATTTAAAGCCGCCGAGCTCATGTTGGCGGACCAATTTTCTATTAAAACGTTTTATCTGAATATAAATCTTCCTACAAGATTAGACAAAAACTTTGGGCTTTGGCCCTCTATAGGGGGGCCCGGCATCTTGCTGACGCTCTTTGAGGCGCGCGTGCACAACGCACCGTTGACCCGGGCATGGTCCATGGTCGGACAGCGGGTTGAGCGGGAGATCGTCTGCCGACAACGTCCGACGCCATAGGCATCTTTTCAAACATTTCTATACATTTGATCTTAGCGCTATCTTTCATACAAAATGAGAAATTGATCGAGCCCATCACTATGTTTTTTTTTTTTCCAAAAGATTTTGATCAAACATTATTCAGTAACATGCGCTGAGTTACCCCACGAGAGGTTTTGCGCTATTAACGTTACAACGTGTAACGTTGTAACGTTAATAGCAATTGTTTAACTCGTATAGATAGTATTAGTCTTACATTCGTATAAACAAGCAACAACGCTAGTTTCCAATATTTATTATATTCGTAAACTACCGTAAACGCAACTTACATCCACTATTAGGAAACAATAACTTTCAGCTTAAAGTGAGCGTTTTTAAAGAAGGCAATTCACTTCAGACCACGTTGGAACATTTCCAGCTTTTAAAGTAAAATACAATGTTTATGTATTGAATTTCTGAAGCAATAAGCTAGACACGTGTTTAATGGTTAGCCTGATGTATGAGGCTAAATAAAGTGGAGAGCAATTTAGTAAAACATGAGAACCTACTCGGTTACTAAGCTTGTTTTGGCATTAAGTAGATTAATCGCATATGTTTGATAGGCCTGTTGGTCTAGTAGTTAGTGACCCTGACTGCTTTGCCGGAGGTCGTGGGTTCTATTCCCACCCAGGACAAATTTTAATGTTTGTGTGATGAGCACGATCATTTGTTCTGTGTCTGGGTGTTTTATCTATAACTAGCTGTTGCCAGCGGCTTCACCCGCTACAACTCGAAAATTATCCCACGGGAACATAAAATCGGGATAAAAGCTATCCTATGTGTTAATCCAGGTTATAAACTATCTGTGTACCAAATTTTAGCCAAATCCGTTCAGTGGTTTTTGCGTGAAAGAGTAACAAACATCCATACATCCATACTTACAAACTTTCGCCTTTATAATAGTAGTAGGATATTTAGAAACTAGCTGACCCGTGCCCACTTCGTTGGGCATTAATATTTTAACTTGTGATGAAATTATGAGTGTGGTTCGGTTAATACTTAGTGCTTTTTTTTTATGTGGTAAAGTCATCAAATGAGACCCAGGGCGGGACCCTGGGTGGGGCGGAAGGGACTGTCAGACTCTTACTGACTAAAATCCACCCGTGTTCCTTCCTATGCCCTTTACGTTCCGGGGCCACTGTATCCTGGGTTAAGAAAAAACCCGCGACCCCAGCAGGCATTTGGCGCGAAACACGACGCGCCACCGACCCGGGCTTGGTCCTTGGTCGGACGGCGAACTACCCATTACTCACCGTCCGCAAGCCCGCTCCGCCGCTGTGCCCTCTGCTAATCAGAGGGACACGCGTTGGAGCGTCCACACGACAGGCTATTTGCATACGGGCAAAGACAGTTTTTGCCCGCATCCCTGGGTGCACCGGCCCGAAAAACTGGTCTGCTCCCCGGACGTATCCGAGAGGGAACTCCAGTCTACGGGCGCACGTGGAGGTTTCCTGGCATAGCACCCCAGTACTTAGTGCTATGATCTTTTTTTTCCTGTCTGCCACAAGAAGGGTTTTGTTCATACGTAAAGCACAACGCCATCTGTAGGTAAATAGATACTCGTAAAACGTGCGTACAAAGCGTGTTCTAACGCGGTTCGTGAATGGACGGCGGCATTTTGCGATTTAGTAATTTTATGTTATCTTCGAAACTATTTAACCAATTGAAATACTTTTTTGTGAAAATCATATCTCTATGATGTTATTGTGTTCATAATAATATTTTTTTCGATAAGGTTTAGTGTTTTGTTGTGTAAAAAATCGTCCATAGGCAAGTACATCGAAAAAAACTTTTTTTAACTCATAAAAGCTGCTATATCTGCTAAAATATAAAAGATAAAAATATGGTGTCGCGGACTTTATTGTAGAACTATTCAAAGCGGACATTTTTTCCATACATTGTTTTCAATTATATACAACTGTTAAGGCAGCGCATGCTAATAACTGTGTTGGAAGAGCAATTTTTTTCCGCCCGGCTTGATAAAAATTGAGATATTTCGGCTAATATGCATGATATCTTTATAATTTATAGCCTATAGCACTCACGGATAATGTAGCTTTCTATCAATAAAACAATTTTTAAAATCGGTTCATTACTTCCGGAGATTACCCCCTACATACAAACTTACAAACTTACAAACAAATGTTACCTCTTTATAATATTAGTATAGATACCTATATAAGTATGTTTATCTACTCTCATACCGTAAACTTCGAAATACAAAACTCAAAACGAGTTTATAATGACATACTTTATACCATAGAGTATCGTAATGAAATTAAAAAATTAAATTATAACACTGTTTGTCTAACAAAACAATGTTATAATTTAATTTTTTTTCATTATGATACAGATTACTGATCATAGATACATTTTTTTACTTTTTTATCTGTGGCTGCGCGCGCTTTCTAAGGGAATGTTGGGATTTTGACGTTTGTGTTTCGGTGGATGACATGGTGGATGATTATTAGTGTTTATTAATTTTTATCTTTTATTTGATATGTTCGTGTTCAATGAGAGTAGATAAAGTAGTGTATGAAACTGTACATAACTAGGTATTATACCACTCGTGTGATACTATTATAAAACTCGCTTCGCTCGTTTTATAAACTCACACTCGTGTATAATACCCCTCATTATGTACCAGTTACATAAACTACTATTATCAGTTATCTAGTACCCATAACACAAGCTCTGCTTAGCTTGGGACTAGATGGCGTTGTGTGATAGTTGTGGAATATTATTATTACTACTATTGAATGTGTAATTTATTTCATAACAACCATACTTAGCTCTCAAGAGCAGCGGTGGCCCATTGGTATCGGTCCCGGCTTACGACGTGTAGTTCGTGGATTCGAAACACCATCAGGCGCATTACTTTGTGTAATTTATTTCATCACCATTGCTCTTAAAACAGTGAAGGAAAACATCGTGAGGAAACCGGCATGTCCTAGAACCAAAAATTCGAAGACATGTACCATCCCTACTGGGCCATATGATATATTGCAGCTCAGACAGGCCTGTTGGTCTAGTGGTTGTGGTGGTAGTGGTGGGTGGTACCCTGATTGCTATGCCGGGGGTCGTGGGTTCGATTCCCATCCACGACAAATGTTTGTGTGATGAGCATGATCATTTGTTCTGTGTCTGGGTGTAATTTATCTATAATATGTATGTATTTAGAAATATATAAGTATGTTTATCAGTTGCCTAGTACCCATAACACAAGCTCTGCTTAGCTTGGGACTAGATGGCGTTGTGTGATAGTTGTGGAATATTATTATTATTAAATGTTTTTTTTTTGCGTTGTAAAATCATCAAATGAGTCCTTACCCAGGGCAGGACGGCAGGAACTGTCAACGTCAAACGACAGCCCTTTACGTTCCAGATAAGACAGTTCGACATATACCATCCCTATTGGGCCATATGATATATTCTGCTCATTGACTCTCACAAAGAAGAGACCTGTTTCCCAGCATTAAGAACATTACCTAGTCATGATCCCATTGTGATCAAATAAGCTAGAATCAGCCTTAAAACAAAGGAACAAAGCTGCTTTCAAACTGTTAACATAGATCCTGTTGCTTTAACCTGCAGCTTCGTCAATATTGGTATAAACTTGCCACGCAAATAGGTACCGTTAGCAATATTGGTACTGTTAGCAACGTTGGTACTGTTAGCAAACAGGATATTGTCACAGGACAAATACGGAGCCTGCAATCCAAGAGACAGTACTGTAACCATGAATGTTGTTTGGTTGAAGGTTGTGTATAGTTTACACTGAACTTCAGGTTCACTACTATGTTTAATATGCCAAAATTGCTGATGAGACCAACGTTACAACGTGCTCTAATCGATGATCATCCATCTAAAGATAGACAGGTTGCTTATACAACGTGTAACGTTAATAGCGCAGAACCTCTCGTGGTGTAACTCAGCCCATGTTACTGAACAATGTTTGTTTCAAGACTTTTGGAAATTCGCAAAAAAAAAATTGCTTATTCATACAAAATGAAAAATTGATCGGGCCCATCAGTAGGAAAAGTCTTTTTTTGCGAATTTCGAAAAATCTTAGAACAAACATTGTTCAGTAACATGGGCTAATAGTAGGCATACACCATCCTGCCTATCGATATTTGCAATTGTTTTTTATTTGACGCTTGCAATTGTTTCAAATCGGCAGTTCGTCCATATACACCATACACCATCCTGCCTATCGATACGATAGATTTGTCACAACTTCAAATCTGCACCAGTGATGCCAACTCAGCAACTAGATCTGGCTATTATTCGGTGACGACAGCTACAATTTCTAGCACCTTTTCATTTCATCATGAGACTATCGAATTAGATTAAAAAAAGTGGTGCAAGCGATTTTCGACCTTATCGACATTAAAAATTTAGTTTGTTTTTCTCACATTCTTATTCGTTAACATTGCTCCTTCATTAAAATCCGGTGTTTGCATCATTGTCAATAAGGTCGAAAATCGCTTGAAGGTCGGAAAATACTTGCTTAAGGATAGCAAGTTAAAAAAAGTGATGCAAGCGATTTTCGACCTTATCGAAATTAAAATTTAGTTTGTTTTTCTCACATTCTCATTCGTTAACATTGCTTCTTCATTAAAATCCGGTGTTTGCATCGTTGTCAATAAGGTCGAAAATCGCTTGAAGGTCGGAAAATACTTGCTTAAGGATAGCAAGTTTAAAAAAGTGGTGCAAGCGATTTTCGACCTTATCGACATTGAAAATTTAGTTTGTTTTTCTCACATTCTCATTCGTTAACATTGCTTCTTCATTAAAATCCGGTGTTTGCATCGTTGTCAATAAGGTCGAAAATCGCTTGAAGGTCGGAAAACATTTGCTTAAGGATTGCAAGTTAAAAAAAGTGGTGCAAGCGATTTTCGACCTTATCGACATTTATTTAGTTTGTTTTTCTCACATTCTCATTCGTTAACATTGCTTCTTCATTAAAATCCGGTGTTTGCATCGTTGTCAATAAGGTCGAAAATCGCTTGAAGGTCGGAAAACATTTGCTTAAGGATTGCAAGTTAAAAAAAGTGGTGCAAGCGATTTTCGACCTTATCGACATTTAAAATTTAGTTTGTTTTTCTCACATTCTCATTCTTTAACATTGCTCCTTCATTAAAATCAGGTGTTTGCATAAATGTCAATAAGGTCGAAAATAGCATGAACCTTTTTTTAACTTGCTTTCGTGGTCCCTTGACACCTCTCAAGTTTTCAATCGTATTTTGGTTTAAAATAAAATGAATAACTCTTTTTTTTACGAGTGTACATGCGATCCATGTGTGTGCGAAAAGCCTCAGTTTTCCTGGTATGGCCACGTTCACATGGCGATTATTTTCCCGTATACTGTATACAAGATTTTATCGAATAGAGCAGTAATAACAGTTCACAAATGAAAACTTTAAAATAGTTTAAACGGCGGCGTTCATACGGGAAAATCCCATGTTTGAGAAATATAATATTTTACCGTGTACCGTGCAAAGTTGTCCTAAAACTGGTCAACTCTATTCGATAATTCATAATTCATAATCATTTATTTGTCGGAACATGGTACAAAATTATGGTCTTAAAATTAATTATTGGTCTCATCACATTCTGCCAATTGTGGCGTGCAAATGTTGGGTACATATTATACGTAATTATAAAAGAGAACATTTGGGTTGCTAAGCCAGTATTGATACTAATTTTAAGCCTTAAATCATCATCATCATCATCATCATCAACAGCCGGAGGAAGTCCACTGCTGAACATAGGCCTCCCCCTTAGACCGCCACGCCGAACGACAATTCGCCACTTGCATCCATCGGCTGCCCGCGACCCTCACGATGTCGTCGGTCCACCTAGTGGGAGGCCTGCCTACGCTGCGTTTTCCGGTCCGTGGTCGCCACTCGAGAACTTTTCTTCCCCATCGGTTGTCAGTTCTACGAGCGATGTGGCCTGCCCATTGCCACTTCAACTTGCAAATTTTATGAGCTATGTCGGTGACTTTGGTTCTTCGCCGAATATCCATGTTCCGGATTTTATCCCGCAAAGAAACTCCGAGCATAGCTCTCTCCATTGCTCGTTGAGTGACTCTTAGTCTCTCTAAGAGGCCAGCAGTCAAGGACCACGTTTCGGAGCCATATATCATCACTGGCAACACACACTGGTCAAACACCCTTGTCTTGAGACACTGTGGGATTCTCGATGAGAAGATATCACGTAGCTTCCCAAACGCTGCCCATCCGAGTTGGATTCTTCGGGCGACCTCTTTCTCGAAGTTGGACCTACCTAACTGAACAATCTGTCCAAGGTAAGTATAATGGTCTACAACTTCGAGAGTATCGCTCCCAACAACAACCGGTACGGGTGCCACATGGACATTCGACATGACTTTCGTCTTGTCCATGTTCATTTTAAGGCCGACCCGTTGGGAAACGATACTGAGGTCGCTGAGCATAGCATTGAGGTGCTGCAACGATTCTGCCATGATGACTATATCATCGGCAAAACGAAGGTGAGTGATGTATTCGCCATTGATGTTGATGCCGAATCCGTTCCATTCTAAGAGTTTGAAAACGTCCTCCAACGCGTTCGTGAACAGTTTCGGAGAAATAACGTCTCCCTGTCTCACGCCTTTCTGCAATTGGATTGGTTTCGTGCTCTCTTCCTGAAGTCGGATGGACATGGTGGCGTTTCTATACAAACACTTCAACACTTCGATATACCTATAGTCGATATGACATCGTTGGAGGGACTGCAATACTGCCCAGGTTTCGATTGAATCGAAGGCTTTTTCATAGTCCACAAACGCTAAACACAATGGCCGATTATACTCCTCTGTCTTCTGTATAATCTGGCGGAGCGTGTGTATGTGGTCTATAGTACTAAAACCTTTTCGGAAACCGGCTTGTTCGGGAGGCTGGAAGTCATCAAACCTGCGTTCGAGACGGTTCGTAATGACTCTTGAGAACAGCTTGTATACATGGCTCATAAGTGAGATTGGCCTGTAGTTCTTCAACAAGGTGTTGTCACCCTTTTTGAAGAAAAGAACAACCACACTCCTGTGCCATGCTTCTGGCGTAGAACCTTCGAGTATGACGGAATTAAATAACTTCTGGAGGACTAGAAGTACCGGTTTTCCACCCGCTCTCAGAAGTTCTGTTGTGATTCCGTCCTCACCCGGCGCCTTGTTATTCTTGAGCTGTTTAAGAGCCATTCTAATCTCGTACAGGCTGATGTCCGGGATATCCTCAGTGAAGTGTCGAGTCAGTTTAGCTCTTGCGTCACGAGCTGTACCGACACTGGGTTGTCGTGTTGATGTGTATAACTGTCCGTAAAACCTCTCAAGCTCCCTTAGGATCTCCGGTTTCGTCGAAATGATGCTGCCATCGTTAATCTTCAGCTTTGTCATTTGGCTCTGCCCAATAGACGAAATCTTTGCGAAGACTTTTGAGCCCTGGTTCCGCTCGATTGCCTCTTTGATCCGTGCCGCACTAAAGGAGCGCAGGTCACGTCGCATTGATTTAGAGATTCGTCTATTGAGTTTGCCATATTCCGACGTATCAGCTGAAGATTGCAGCCTCATCTCGGTCCGGTCCTGCATCAACCTGATGGTTCCGTTCGAGAGCTTTTGAGGTTTATTGCGGCGCGGGGTCTTAAAGAACTTGGACCCCACAGCTTGGACAGTTTCCACCAACCCATTGTCAATCTCGTCCACAGTTTCGCATTCGGTTAAGCACTGGAAGCGATTGTGCAGTTCAAGTTGGAAGTCTTCGGGGTTCCGGATGTGGGCAGGACCAGGTCGGAGCGTGGACTTCACCAGACGAGACCTTTCAAGCTTGACATTGATATTCAGTGTGCCTCTGACAATTCGGTGATCGCTACCGGTTTTTACCTTGGCGATCACAGAGACATCACTGAATATTCGCTTCTTGGTCGTCATGATGAAGTCGATCTCATTTCTGGTAGTACCATCGGGGCTCATCCACGTCCACTTCCTGGATGGCCGCTTCTGGAAATAGGAGTTCATCAAATGGAGTTCTTCCTTTTCCATGAAGTCGACCAGTCGCTGGCCCCTATGGTTCCGCTGCCCATACCCAAATGGCCCCACTCTCAACTCATCGCCATTCCGTGCGCCCACCTTTGCGTTGAAGTCCCCCATAACAACGGTGAAGTATGTTTCGGAGGTATGTATGGCCTCGGATATCTCCTCATACAATGCCTCTACTTCATCATCAGAATGTGTCGAGGTCGGCGCATATACCTGTATGACCTTCAACGAATACCGGTTGGTTATTCTGAGTATAAGGTATGCTACCCTACTCGACACACTGTCGACTTTCACAACGTTGTTGATGAGGGACCTGCGGACGAGAAATCCAACACCACCCTGGGATTTACGGTCTCCTTCCCGGTAGAAGAGCATGTTGCCGGAATCTAGAACTATCGTATCCTGACCCTCTCTTCGGATTTCAGATAATCCCAAGATATCCCATCGCATTTTGCTCAATTCTTCCTCCAGCTCGATAATCTTCTCATCGGTCCTCAGTGTGCGGATGTTGTGTGTTGCCAGGGCCAAAGTCCGTTGGGGGTGGTAGCGGGGCATCTGCCGGGGATTCTTAGCACCCCGTGCTCCGCCGTTACCCGATCCGCTACCCAGACCAGGAATAGCGGAGCTGCCGGGGACTGGGGGCCGTGTGCTTCTGTTGTCAATCATAATGGGGGGGGGGGGGTTGCCATAATCCCCACGCTTGGCAGGCGGCTTGGGGATCGCAGTAGGGTCACCGTAAGTTTGCAAAGGACGCTGCTGCCCGTCCTTCGGTGGCTGGACGTAGTTTAAGGACGTACCCGGGTCCAGCCTTAAATGCATTAAAAAAAATCTAACGTGTACGGTATACGGGAAAATAATCGCCGTGTGAACGTGGCCTAACCGTCCCTGTAGAAAAGTAGCTAAAAAGTTTAGCCACAAGTTACACTTTTTAGCTTTTTTTCTAGCACCTTTATAAAATTGGCTGACTATCTATGAAGTTGCTAAGATGGCATCACTGCTGCCGATTTGACGTTGTGTCAAAAACGATTTGATGACCTATCAAAATTGGCATGTCATGCCATCAAATTGGCATTCCACCCCCATACACGTTCAATTCTATTTGAGCAAATTGGCAGTTTTATGCCGAATTGACAAATAGGCAGTATGGTGTATGGCTACCATAAGTTACCCCACGAGAGCATTGCGTTGTATCTAGCCAATGTTTCCGTGCCCTAACCGAGTTTCATGTTGAAACTTACTAGATGCCTTCAAGCAATGGGTAGCTCGCCGTCCGATCATGTACCATGCCCGTGTCGACTGTTTGTGCATTGTGTTCCACGTGCGCCTCAAAAAGTTGTGAATAATTCGACGGCACCCCTCTACCGGGGTCGCGGAACAGTCCAATCGGGTAACCGTAACACTGGGACGCAAGAGGCGATTAAATTCCTTCAATTGCCTCTCAAGAGGCTAACAGTCTCTTCTGCTCAATCCAGGCCGGGATGAATACCTAATTTGATCATTTTTACGCAAAAAAAAGGCTTAGATATATTTTGAAGGTTGTGTCTCGACCTAGAGCTGCCCCACGTTTACCTGTTACTCTAGCTAGTACAAGGTACTTTCACTAGTAAAGTACTCATAAAAACCGCACTATTTTCTTGTAAGTACACAAGTATACCTAAGCCGGGGCTTTCCTTGAAGCCTGCTAAACAATCGCGCTACTTTATACGTCTCTTGTACTCTAATTCGATTTTATGGCGTAACAGTAAAAGAGTGACTGTTTGACACAGTGCGAGAACTACAGTATGATAACTTTTTAGTGATAGTATTTGTTTAGTTCTTTCTTCTTTAAAAAAAAAAAAAAACGTCCTACACAAGGGATTTCTCCTGTGTAGTGGAGTCAATCTTCAATTTTTGGATTTCCGTTGAGGATAATGACGCCCGATAATTTTACTGCTGGTGCAACCATCCATTGACAAAAATCGAAAATATAAATTATTTTAATTTCATATTAGTTAAACGTCATTAAAATAATGTATATTTTTGTTTTTTTTTTGTCAATGGATGGTTGCACTAGCAGTAAAAGTATCGGGCGTCATTATCCTCAATGGAAGTCCAAAAAGTGAAGATTGAACCAGTGGGTACGTTTACAAACATAGAAACTCACAACACATAGCAGAACCCGCGACACCATAGCGCAGCAGTCCAATTGCACAGCCAAACGTGCCGTCTAACTTTTATGTAGTAAAATCATTAAATCAGTCCTTCATTTCACGTCATTCATATTCTTTTGACAACGTGAAGTAACCTTTGTGTATCATAATTATGAGCGCAGCGCTGTTCCATGGTATTTATTTCGTCGCATCATCTGGCAACACATTTGGATGCTAAAAAACAGCGGCAAGTTAATTGAAGTAAGGTCGAAAATCTATTATATAGGTTCGGAAAAGAAACCTTTTCATTTAAAAAAAAATTCAGCCAACTGCTGCGGGGCTATTGCGTATCTCGGTGTCTGTGTGGTGATCATCAAATAGCTGTCAAAAGGTCAATTTCGTATTTGTTTTTGCATTTGTAAAGAAACTGATAAATGTAATTTTTTGCTAAAATCAACTATTCTAACGCTCTTGAGGCACTCCACTCCTCAACTTTGTCTCATAACAAGCCATCCAAGTTCAGTGGATAACCGCTAGTCAGTGACTATCAAGTTAGCCAATGCCCTGCTTATCCCACTGATTGCTACAACACTACGTGCATCCTTAGGCCGTCTCCACACGAACGTTAAGTCGCGATCGACGGCTGTAAATCTCGGTTCTCACAGATAAAGTAGATACGTGAGCAGCAGCCTAACGCTGCCATCTTCATTTCTTGTTTTACGAGACAACTCCCGTGGTATTTTTTATGTTCCGACCTTTTTTTAATATCTACGAATCTATTAAGTGATACGGTTTGCAAAATAGAAGGATGTTGTGTCGTTTTTTCTTATGGTGAACCTTGGATCTTTCGTTTTTGTAATAACTGGCATTATTAAAAGGAAAATTTTTTGAAAATACTTTATACTAAATGAATAATTTTGTATTTTTTTTTATAAAATTAAATATCTTCTGAACTGAGATGAATTTATTATACTTTAAAATAGATGTTCTTAAAATAGCCTTTTTAATAAAACAGTCACAATAAAATTCTAAACAACAAAACAGCGATTCCGAAAAAAAGAATACGGAATGGAAATATACCAAAAGATAAAAGTTATTGAACTGTGGAAGTTTACGTGACATACTATTTTTAAAACTAATATCTAAGACCTTGGCAAAGATGAGATATTTTATGTATTTTATGTATTCAGACCGTGATCACAATAGACATAAGTATAGTCCTTATGAAGGCGAAAGTTTGTAAGGATATAATGTAAGTGTATGTATGTATATGTTTGTTAGTCTTTCACGCAAAAACCACAGTTTATAACCTGTCTTAACACATAGGGTAGTTTTTATCTCGATTTTATGTTCCCGTGGGATAATTTTCAAGTAGTAGCGGGTGAAGCCGCTGGCAACAGCTAGTATATTATTATTGTGTTCCTACTTCGAAGAAACGTCTTTTCAACATACCTATTGGAGTATCTAGAAGTCAACCAGCATAGTTTGATCGTGAGACCGTCTTATCAAGTAACTGTGACCGTGGAACGTAAAGGGCTATTCAAGGATCATCATAATTCATTATATTTTAGTCAGTATAAGTCTGACAGTCCCTCCCGTTCCGTCCTGGGACTTATTTGATGACTTAACAACGATAAAAAAAAACAATCATAGTTTATTTTTCTAGCTTGCTCTATCTCACAACTAGGCAAAGGAGGGCTTCACTCCTTCCATCTTCATCAACACTTCGTGCTCCTTCCAAGTTCAGACGAGATCCTTACCGTCCTCCTGCAATCTCCTTCGTGAACTGCTCCGAACTCTCTTCTTCTTCTCTCTCTTCTTCAACCTTTAGTCACCCAATGCTGAGTGTAGGTCTCTTCCGAATCTCTCCGCTTCTGGCGGTTTTGTGTTATAGCTATCCAGTTTCTTCCGGCCACTTTAACAAGATCGTCTGTCCACCTAGTCGGTTGTCTCCCTACATTCCTCTTTCCCGTTCGTGGTCTCCACTCCAACACTTTCCTGCCCCATCTTCCATCCAGTCTACGGCATAACGCTTCTACTCTCTAACTATTCATAGTTTGTCATCATAGAAATCATTATAAAAATATCATCCCAAAGCGCGCCGGTGACCAATGTAAAGTTTCGCGTATTTATTAGATATTTGTGGCCTTCACGAGGTTATTGGTCTATATTAGCACTCTTAAAATACATGACATTGCGTCTGTAATCACTGAAGATTCAGACGTATAATACGCAGACGTTTCTCACATAATGTTTAGGTTTCGTGTATTATTGGACGAGAATATTGCTAACCAGTCAAATATTCAGACGCCTGTCCGTTTAGCATGACCATTTTTAAGCTATTGGTAGATTTTATTGCGGGCTCTGACCGCGGCGAACGAATCATGAAATTTCGTAACGACAATAAACCTAACACCTCGCATCGTTCACATCTTTTCAGTTCTTCTTTTCTTCAGACTTCGGCACGGTGTTTGTTTTTCTTGTCGTTTCACTTGATTGACATGGCTGACAATAGCCTAAAAAAAGCAAAATACAATAAACTTAGTAAGTTGATAAAAATGCTATGCGCAAAAGCTTTACTGCGGCAATCCCCGAGTGCCACACGTATTTTTTTTCTCTATTCTGCTAAGAAAAGATAATATCATTTCTACACAATTTGACAAAGTACTATGACTCGAAAAGGACCTGAGAATAGAGACTTTTTTTTTCATCGCCATGTTTACAACGCTAGAAACTGCTATGAAGTCTGCAGGTTGCTACAAAGAAATTAATCGTGGAAAAATCCAAAGAAAATGCATGAATATTTATTTTTATTACACGTGGAATGAAGGCCTATGTCCAGCAGTGGGCGTACTACGGCTGAAATGATTATGGTGACTCGTGGTTCTATTATATAATACCACGTTGTCAACGCTACTTAGTTTAAACATTTTTTAATCACTTTGCTGTAAAATCATTTGCTATATGGGACATTAACCCCACATTTACGGCCTCAAAATCACCATAACACATTATAAATCACAATTATTATCATCGTAAAAAAACCGTTATTATCCTATAACACTAAATTAAAAATTACCGAAACCCAACCGTAAATGACGAGACGGTATCGACAACCGTAAATTACCGAAAAAACCGTAAAATTTGTTATTATATATCAAAATTTATAAAAATTTACGACCACACCGTGTAATAACGAGATTGTGTGCACAGATCGTGGATTAATGGAGGTGACTGAGAGAGGAATTTTAATATTAAAGTGTATTTTTGATAGTGCATTAACCTTTCGGTAAAGGAGAAAATTGTACATCATCGTCAGCCTATAAGGTAAGAGTCATACCAAACGACCGGATCCGGCGGCATTTAACAATGCGGTAAAGAACATTGAAATCTATCAAGAGTAAATACAGTTCATATTTGCTTGCAAAGTTATCTCCGTCGGCATTCCGCGACACGTATCGACGTGTCCCGTAAGTTGCATGCAAATATGAACTGTATTTACTGTTGATAGATTTCAATGTTCTTTAGCGCATTGTAAAATGCCGCCGAGTCCGGCCGGTTGGTGTGAATCTTATCTTAATATTCCCATTGCTGGGTTACAGGCTTCCTTTCAGAAAGAAGGAGTGGGCCATAATGCAAGACGCGGGCCCAATGCTGGTTAGTAGATGTCACATGTCTTCGAATTTTTGGTTCTAGGACAAGCAGGTTTCCTCTCGATATTTTCCTTCACCGTTTTAAAAGCAGTAGTCATGACAAAATTACACAAAGTAATGCGCCTGGCTGGATTCGAACCCACGACATGGGACTTAACAAAATCTAGAAAATTGTATGAACATAGTGATTTTTTTTTAATTAGAATCCAAAGTTTAGCAATAACACTTCTTAGCATAGTCGTAGATCTCATATTAATTAATGAAATTTCTATTGTAATACGCATCCAGGACAACTTAGTAATGGATTTGTGAAGAAAAGGCAAAATAACGATATTTAGAATTTTTTAAATTAGTATGTTCCTGAGAAAAGCGATGTATACAAAAAAATCGTCGTGTCGTGAAATACTTACTTCCGTAAAGAAATGACGAATTTAGTAGAAACATATTTGTGTATTCTAAGAATATTGAAAAGATTGGTCAAGCTACAAGTACATGAGCTGGGCAACTCTATGCAGTACCAATCAAATTCTGGCAATCATTTTGTGAAGACTTTTGGTCAGCATTCATCGCGCATTCATGGTCATGACTCATGACGCGCCCAAACTATACTATAAGTACTAAAACAAACTATAACTACTGTATCATACTGCTTAAATAAAAAAGTGTCATTTCTAGTTCCACATTATCTCAGACAAAACCTCATATTTTATTTCTCATTATGGTAATTGCCTCATCCAGGGCTCAAGTGCCCTTGAATGTTTGAAATAGACCACAATATTATATTTTTTGGTAAAATATGAAGAATATGAGGTCCCTGAAATGTGTTTTTTTATATTATTCTGAATCCTTCATAAGGATATATTTTTGTTAATACAATATTAAATCCGTGAAAGAAATGATTTTATTTTTCTTTTTGAGAATGAAAAGATATCAGTTACTTAAAACGAGATACTTTGATCGGTTTCCAGTCTAACTGCTGAACTAAAGTATTTATCATGAGTAGAGGAACTTTCTAACTTGAAAAGGCTGTCAATATTAAATGTAAAGATGAAAGTTGCACTTACATCATATTATTTATATACATAGCAGGCGACGGGAACCAAAATGTATCCGAGACAAAAAGTCTCCAGTGAGCGGTAGCTCACAACGTGATTCCCAAGTCACCAAGAAAACACGCTCTGAACAGGACCCATCTACGGTCTGCCCTAGTCAGGCTCGACTTAACCTAGAAGATAAAACCAAGTGCCAGTTATTATTTATCTAAAATCTAACCACGAGCACAATTATTCAATTCATTCCCCGATCTTTGGAATTAGAACATCGCGTTCTATTCTAAGCCACGACTTTATGGGTTCATGGTTGGCTTTTGATACACATAATCTTCATCGCCTTTATAATCTCTGGAACAGAAATACATGTAGGCGATGCCGTAGACAGAGGTAACTGATTTATTTTATTCTATACTTAGAAATAGATTCTTTTGATAACTCTCTGACTGTTTACCGACGTCGTTACGCATAAATTGTGGGCGTTATAGACTGGGGTGTTGCTGGGGAGTCTTTTAAGCCCGGTTTTATTTTTTCTTCAAGACAATGGAATTTATGGGAGCTAGTCTTCCGAGAGGGACTCGACCGTAACCAGTGAGTTGCTCGCAATTGAGAATAACACACAGTTCGTGTGTAGTTAGTTCGATTCCCATACAGAACAATCATTTGTATAACCTATGTACATTGTACAAGTTGTTCCAGGATTGGCTGTTTATCTGAGTTTCAATGTTTTGTTTGTATCCATGATACGTGATCAAGTTCCTAATGAGGGCAATTTTAAAATGGTGAATGATAAATGGCGATTGGTGATGATAATCGTTACCGCAAACACTGTTAAAATAAATATCTCCCATTCGCAATCGCCTTCGTAAGACCACATTTTGTTTAAATTATCATTTTTAGCCAGTCGTCCTCGAAGAAGCTGGCACGCGAGTCAATAGCTGGCCAAAACCAGCGATCAGTGATTAGGCTGTGGGAAAGAGACAGAGCTATACAAGTCGGCTAGTGCCATCTCGTTCACTCACTGGAACAAGCCTGGTTTTAAGACTATAATATCCCCCCTGTTCAGCCTTCAAAAGCTAACATCGGCTTCCAGACTAACCGTATTCGATCGAATACCTGTAACTTATATTGCTCACACTTCTATTTTACTTCTGCTAAAATAATATTAGTTGCAAAAACGCATTATAATAATTTGACTCGGCCTTTATTTTGCACCAATGTTTGTGGTTTAGGAATTTAATGTGACGTGCGTTTAACCTGTGGGTTAACCGAACTATTTAATTAATTTAAAACTGTCATTAGTTGGCCATTTAGAAGTAACCCCGGTGAACATGTTTTAGTTCGTGGGCTCAAACCCTGGCATTTGCATTACTTTGAGTAATTTATTTAATCCCAACCTACTGAAACATTGAATGAAAACAAAGTGAATTTAAGTCATATCTAACTGGATTTATTTTATTTGGAGCTGATTTTTCAATAGTCAGATAACTTTTATCTGAGAAATAAAAATGGCGGTTTGACTGATATGTCAAACTGTTATTTTAAATTCCCAGATAAAAAATAACTGACTTTTGAAAAATCAGCCCTATGTAACGATTATTTCACGTGATTTACTTCTGTCTAATTTATCTATGAACTTGTTTCCAAACAGAAATATTTTATTATCAATGCGAATTGAGAATTATTTGATACAAAGCAGATGAAAGGACTACAATAATTATAAAATATTATAAAAAATATGAACTAATTAGCTGTTGTGTGCAAGTGCTTCGCCCAGACCTTCTATAATATATCTATGGCCCAGACTATCCCACAGGTGCATATGAGTATTAATACAGACCATCACCTATATATGAGGCTTTCATCAATATCCGTTCAGCTGTTCTAACGTGATTGTGAAACACTACAAAAATCTATCCTTCCAAAGAAACAAATTTTCATATTTAAAATTTTAGTCAAAAACTGATTTTAAGCTGTAAAATAATATGACATGGCATAATTTTTTGCACTACGTACACCTATGGGGCCCTCTTAGAGATCAAAAGTCTGCGGGATTGTCTCATCAGGTACCTACCCGGACCCTGGAACGTAAAGGGATATTGAATGTCACCGTAGATTTTAGTCAGCGTGAGCCTGACAGTCCCATCCGCCCCGGAAAGATATGAAAAACGTATAATACCAACTGACTAAAAAGTTTCCACACTAAAATAAAAGCTTCACAGACAAAACGCTTAAACAAAACAAATTGTTTACTTCTAAAAACGACCGTATAGGTAGTTAAATCATATTTTTCTAGGAAGAGTGATGTAAACCACAAATGTGTGAAGTGGCGAAAAAGTTTAAAAGCAACTAATGGCGTCGTGCCAAGTGACAGCATTCCACTCTGTCTAGACGAGTAGGAACGGCCATTTTGAAATTACTGTCACCATTTTTGTAATGGCGGAATTTTTAGGTTAGGTTAGGTTTGATAAATAGTTTATTAGGCTTAGGGCTGATTTTTCAATAGCCAGATAACCTCTAACTGAGGAATTAAAATAACGGTTTGACATATTTTCTATAGATAAGCTGTCAATCCGCCATTTTTATTCCTCAGTTACAGGTTATCTGACTATTGAAAAATCAGCCCTTAGTGTGGTTTTAATTTAGGTAGAAATTGTTATACATTTTAACTTAGTGTCAGCGTGAGAAGTTAGAAACGGATTGAAGAATTCGACGCTTGTGGGTAAAAACCTAAATAATAATCATACAATTTGCAAGTTGAAGTGGCAATGGGCAGGCCACATCGCTCGTAGAACTGACAAGTGACAACCGATGGGGAAGAAAAGTTCTCGGCTGGCGACCACAGACGGGAAGACGCAGGCAGGCCTCCCACTAGGACATCGTGAGGGTCGCGGGCAACCGATGGATGCAAGTGGGGAAGAGTCGTTCGGCGTGGCGGTCTAAGGGGGAGGCCTCTGTTCAACATACAGTGACAGTGGACGTCTTCCGGTTGATGATGATGGGTAAAAACCTCGGTGGGTCAGAGCATTGGAAATACTGAATCCGAAGGTCGGCCACCGTGTTTTAGGGGGTTATAATAAATTATCTTAATGACTTCTCTCGCACTGAATGGAGCGGAAGTGACTGTCAGAGGCAGTTTCAGGAGATTTCTGTGTTTTATTTACAGCGTTCTTAAAGTATTTACTGCGTTAAATAATGGAATAATGACAAGGCGCGTCTAGTGTGCGATTGAGGAACAATTTTTGTCAAAATTCCATTTTACTGTACGTCACAAAAATGAAAAAGTCATGATAAACTAATATTCCAACAAAACTAAATACCACGACAAAAATAGCTAATAATAATTAAAAGTAATTCTCAATAAATAAATACGCTTAAGTCTAAGAACAGTAAATAAACTCCACAAGACAAGTTTCAAATAAAATAATGTTGTTTTATTTATTTACTCAAAACGTTTTAATTATACGCCAACACAAATTACAAATTAAGTCCTAATTAATAGTCTTGTCAACATTGTGAGATTTCAGCTGAAAAACGGTTATTTCAGGAAAAGTTTGTTGTCAGTGACATTGATCATGACTTTGTGATAACATAATATCTATCTACTGCTTGAAGGGTAGGCAGTAATGATTTAATTTATATTATAACACTTTAAAACGTTAACACTATAAATATCTGACGCGCTCGAGTACTTCTATATGTTATGTTAGTTATAAGTAGATATAGGTACGCGTCCTGCGAGGCGCGAGAGTTAGTTGTCGCAGTGCAATAAATAGCTTGGTCACCGAAGGTCGTGTCTTATTTAACAGTGGCGACGATTGACACATACCTACGCATAAAGAAAAAAAAAATATGGCGAATTGGATCGGTTGTGTTCCGATTTTTGAGCTCGGCCAGGACTGGAACATTTTCAGAGAAAGGCTTTCTCAATGGTTAACGGCTAACACTTTAGCTATAAAGCCAGAAGGTCAAGCAGATGTCCAGCGAAAGGCGGTACTACTAAGCGCACTCAATAATGACGCGTATAAGTTGGTACGCGAGTTAATTGCACCAAAAGCAATTGAGGCGATATCTTACAGTGAATTGACTACTGAACTGGATAAGCACTTCGTGCCTAAGAAGTCGGTGTTGGCTGAAAGATATAAATTTCACACGGCGGTGCAAGACTCAGGCGAAGATTTGACTCAGTGGGCGGCACGAGTGCGGCAAATGGCCGTAGACTGCAAGTTCAGTTCGGCTATGGACGAAATGCTGCGTGATCGTTTCATCATTGGGATGCTGCCGGGAGCAGAACGTGACAAGCTGTTCATGGATGAAAAAGCATCAGCGACATTGGCCACGGCGTTGGAAGTTGCAGTGGCCATAAACAGCGCTAAACGTGCAGCGCGTCAGTCAACTGCTACACCAGCATCGACGACTGCTGGGACGGAGGTGTTCAAGATAGCGGGAGGACCTAAATCCTCCACAAAGTGCAGTGTGTGCGGGTATAACAACCATACAGCGGACAAGTGTCGTTTTTCTTCATATAAATGTAAAAAATGTGGGGTGAAGGGACATTTGAAAAAAATGTGTGGCAATAAACGTGATCGCGTAAATTGCGTTCAACCGTCGAACGATGAAAATGAGGACGACGGTAAGAATGACAGACAGCTCACCGGCGGAACTAATGCTCGGACGTAAATTGCGTTGCAGGTTTGACATATTAGACACTCCATTGGCGAGGGACGCGCAGGAGGCGTCGCCATCGTCCTCACTTTCGTCACAAGATTTGCAAAAAATAGTGCGCGGGAAGCAAAATGTACAAGCCAAATACTATAAAGGCAATAGAAACATAAACTTTGAGTTGAACGATAAAGTATTAGTAAAAGGTAGTAACAATAACAAATGGATAAGTGCTATAATAAAAAAGAAACTAGGAAAAAGTGTGTATGAACTTCTAATACCAGAGAAAAACTTAATAATAAAAAAACATAGGAATCAATTATATAAGTTAAAACCACAAAAAGAAAACAATCATGACTGGGCGCTTTTTGATTCCGGAACAAACGACGAACAAAGGTTGTCGCAATGTTTAAGCGAACCGGAAGTACCAGATCTGCAGCGGCAAGGGTCGCAGGGGGAAGGAGAAGAGGGCAATGATGCAAACGTTGAGCGCCCAGACGAACTCAGGGAGCTAGGATCTGACGCAGCTATGGAGCCCGAAGCTCCTAGGTGTGATCACAGAGGCGATCCGGAAGCTCGCCCAAAATTAAGGAATATACCACGCAGCGACTACCGCAAATTCTTTTAATTATGTACTTGTAGGTTATGGATTTAAGGTGGAGGGATGTTATGTTAGTTATAAGTAGATATAGGTACGCGTCCTGCGAGGCGCGAGAGTTAGTTGTCGCAGTGCAATAAATAGCTTGGTCACCGAAGGTCGTGTCTTATTTAACACTATACAACTGTTTTTTTTTTTACAGTTTTAAAACTGTTTACACGCTCTATCACTAAAAAAAAAAACTTGCCAGAAACTTTTTTTCTTTTTAGAATGTAATCTTTCAAATTCAATAGGTCGCCATGGCGCTCGAGTAACTGCAAATGTAGCATCCCCGGCTCCCCTACTATTACAAAGAAACTAATAAAGCACTAATAGAGCAGTGGTGGCCCAGTGGTATCGGTCCCGACTTACGAGTTGTAGGTCGTGGGTTCGAACCGCGGTAGCCACATTACTTTGTGTAATTTAATTCATCACCACTGCTCTCAAAACGGTGAAGGAAACATCGTAAGGAAACCGGCATATTGTCCAAGAACCAAAAAATTCGAAGACATGTGACATCCACCAACCCGCACTGGGCCAACGTGGTCAGTTATGGGACATTCCCTCTCCGTTCCGTAACTGGTCTACTTAGAATAAATGCTTTTGATTTTGAATTGATTTGACTCAGCCACGATAGAACAGCTGAACGGATCTTGATGATATTTCGCGTACAGATACTCGTAACTTAAAAAACTAAAAAACCCGACCGAATTAAATTAATTTAACAGTGGCCTTCTTACTTCAAATGAGTTGAGCAGCTGTTGAACACTTCTAAATTAACTGTCAAGCGTTTGATCACATTGTTTTAAATTCATGCTAATATTTGAACTGACCCGATCCGATTTTTTATGTTCTTTTTTAGGGTTCCGTAGTCAACAAGGAACCCTTATAGTTTCGCCATGTCCGTCCGTCCGTCCGTCCGCAGTTTAGCTCAGAGACGCACAGTACTAGAGAGCTGTAATTTGGTGTAAATATACGGATTTGTTGTGCCGAAAAAGTGGTAAAATAAAATCTCGTAAAATATTTTTTTTTTTAGGGTACCTCCAGTACTTACACGTAAAGTGAGGATTTTTTTTTTCTCGCGTACCCCTTAGTGTGGGGTATCATTAAATAGGCCTTTAAAAAATAATGTGAGTTTCCATTAACAATTTTTTGATAAAAAAATTCGTTTGTGAACTATTAAGCTTTAAATTGCTAAATTTTGCTCGATTCGAGTGTCCCCCCCCTCTACCAGCTAAACGGTTATGTTTGGGGGTGTGAAAAAATTCACAATAGTAGTATATATAACGAAGTTTAAAAGAAAATGATCACGACTAAGTAGGCTTTACAACTTTACGAGTAATAGTCGACCAACTTATAAAATGTACTTGATATCATATTTTCTTAAACAAAATGTATCGGAAACAACTGCAAATGTAAGTTTGTCAACTTTATTTTTACAGCTTTTATAGGTATGTTTTTTGGGGATAGGTAGGTTTTTATCGTCAATTATTTTTAACTAAATTCAAAAAAAGGAGGAGGTTCTAAATTCGTCGTAATCTTTTTTCTTATGTATTTTCCCCGATTTCTCAAAGACTCCTGGACCAATTTTGAAAATTCTTCTTTTTAAAATTAAATTCAGCGAATCAGTTTAGTTAGTTCGCATAAGTATTTTGATGGGCAACTACGGAACCCTACACTGTGCGTGGCCCGACACGCACTTGGCCGGTTTTTAATTTCCAAAAACTACTGACGAACGACTTTTTCTTTAATCGTTATTTGACACCCTATTTTAACATCATCGAAGTATCACTTGTCATAGATAATGATTAATATCCTCCCTCCAAAAAAAAAAAATGAATGAATATTAAAACATGTCAAAAAAAAACCTGTCACGTTTTAATTAAAAAAACAATCTTCAAAGTGTTTAGTGTAAAGTAACATAAAATAAAATGTTTTATTTCCCAAAACATTTCAAAAAACCAAAAATAAGTAAACATCTGTTCGTAACGTTACAAACCCTTTGAAAAATCATTCTTTTAACATTTTTCTGATATTTTAACCCAATTTCGTAACATCAAAAACGTCGGACTTTAATGAAAAACAAAATTAATTAACAGGAATAAGAAGGTTTCCCTAAAATTGTCGTTTCAGGAAAGTCCTGTAATTTCAAATTAATTTCGTGTTCAATATTTATTTGGCTGTCAAAGATTGTGAGTAGAAAATGAAAAGTTGATACGCTTTAAGTGAATATTTAATAACGCCTCTAATC
The DNA here is from genome assembly GCA_036375495.1 of Agrotis segetum. Taxonomy (NCBI): domain Eukaryota; kingdom Metazoa; phylum Arthropoda; class Insecta; order Lepidoptera; family Noctuidae; genus Agrotis; species Agrotis segetum. The sequence continues at coordinate 942,662 of JAQSVV010000128.1, forward strand.
TCTGAAGAGTTAGATAGTGGTGTAGGTACCTTATAAAAATTTTTGTAAGCTATTTTTATTTGAAAAAAAAGAATGTTGGTAAAATCATCGATTAGGTCCTCCTACCCTTACTGTCTGTGCATTGAAGGACACCGTGGATTTTAGTCAGTACAAGTCTGACAGTCCCGCGCCCTGCCCTAGATGCTGGGCTCATTTGATGATATTACCTAAAACAAAATTGATGAACATTAAACTATATAAGAGCAATAGACAGGACATCACGAAGAAAGTTGTGATCCAAAACTTTTTACCAATAGGTAAAAAGTCGCTCAGTCTAGTAGTCGCGTTGCTATGGAACGCTAGGTAGCGCTACTGACGCACGGCATCAACAATTTTGTATGACAATTTTCCCAATGCCCGCTCTATAGGTTCTTTTAAAGATGTGCGTCCACAGGTCGGCATCGAATGTGTCAGACGTATCGTACGTAACGGATTTTAGGTTGCCTTGTATGAAAACTCGACGACTCATTGGCAATGCCTTAATGCGATGCGCACCGATAACGTCATACGGAATGCCGATCAGTGGAAGCGATGAAGGTGGCATCGGCAATCCGATCGCTGCCGACACGGAAAAAAGAAAAACACTTTTGATGCGATGCGTCCGATACGTACGATGCGGACCTGTGGACGCTTACCATAAATCTCTTTGTTTATGAAGTTGAAAAGCTACAAAAACTGTTGTCATTTGCAAGTTGTCCAGTGTCCTTTGTCTTCGGGACAGCTTGTTACGATGTTTTCAAAGTTATAATTGTTTGTTTATTCTTTTAGCTATCAGTGTTTTTCTTGTTATACTTTATTGTTAGTGTGATGTAGGGACATCTTTAAAAATATTTTGAAAAAAGTGACGGAATTAAGTTAAAATTTTGTTGGTAGTTCTGCCTGCATCGCAAATTCATTTCGTCGATCACAAGCTCACTTCCTCCAGCGTGAGAGAGCACTATCATTATATCTATATATATATCACTATCATAATATATATCACTATATCACTATATCACTGTCATAATTGTAATAGCACACAATTAATTTCATCTTTAATCAACTTTAAAAAAAAATTGGTTCTTAGTTCGACCTGTATAGTATGTATGTATGTTTGTCCGCGATTATCATACGTTTGGTTGAACTGGTTTTGATGCGGTTTACAGGAAACTGGTTTATTACATTGTGGAAAAGGTTTTAGTAATTTTATCAATAATGGATATCTCGCAAAGTTGCCGCTTGGTCCGTTTTTGTTGCTTACTAGGATTGTAGATTTTCAAAGACCGGTAATATAAAGATTTTTGTTGATAAATGAAGTATAAAAAAGAGTTTTTAAAAAAAAAAAAAAAAGCGAACCGTCTTCAAAACCAAACAGAAAAAAAACTGTAAAATAACTTTTTTTTTGGAAGTCGGTGGCCATAGTCAATGAAATAAAAACAAAGACACCGACTTCCGAAACAAAATTTATTTCACATTTTAATGTACTTGGTTTTGAAATCGGTTACTTTTTTTTGAAAAAGTTTCAAGGGCATTTTTTTGTTATTTCTTGAATATTCAATTACGGAAGTTGTAATGTCCGTATGAGTTTCATTGAACATGCTTGTTATTAAAATAAAATTCAAAACATAAAACCTACTCGATATAATAGCGAAAGGCCATAAATGAATCAAAATTCACCATTCAATACACCGGTATTTAAACAAAAAACCAATGAAATGAATCCTACTATTTATTCTCTGACCTTTGAAGTACGAATCAATTCGATATTTGTATCAATTTTCCTTGTTTTCTTTCTTTTTTTTGGGTTCCGTGTGAAAGGAAATCGGACCCTTTGTAATCCTACTTTAATGTTTGTCTAACACAGGGTCTTTTCTTTCTTGATAATTCCATGATTACGTAATTATGTAAAATTCTAAGAGAAAAATCCTTGTTACTTAAAGCTTTTTTTTTTTCGGTTTTCTAGTTATCTAAGATGCCTTTATTGGGGTCTAGTGATGAAAGAAAGAAATGAAATATGTTTATTTGACCCAGTGTAAGACTTATGTACACATAATTATTAAATTTTTTCGTGTACCTAACCGTATTTCTTGCAAATCATTTCATTTTCTTTTTTTTTTTCAAAAAAAATAAATATAGATTAGAGAATAATAGGTAGGTACTGTGTGACTCGCGGCTATGCCAATGATGACCAAAATTATTATAAAACCTGGATCAAGCTCACTTAGATTACCAAAATGAACAAAAAAAGATACAATCGTAATAATTTATTTGCCACTTTTATTAACCTGTGTAAGAAATATGGAAGGTATTTGCCCAGCAATAGGACAGTATTGTACAATTGTAAAGGCTAAGGAAAAAAAAACACAAATATTGCAGTATTCGGAACCCAAATAGTTTGCGTCCGACTCCCTCTTAGCCAGTTTCAGTGAGTAAACATCGATAAGTATTGATAAGAATAATATTATTTTGGGCAAAAACTAACAGCAACTTCGTTTGTTTATCCGGTTCACCCGTTTCCCGGAAACCATTTATTGATTATAGGATAAATGTCTAAATCTCTATGGTACCTCCTTGAGCTATCGAAAGAGGTTTGTTATTATGAATTTATCCGTGTATTGACGAAAATAGCGCCATCTTGAATTCATCCCAGCTTTACTCCATTTTGATATTAATGTACGTACTTGAAAAGGAAAATGCTATTCATGAAAAATTGGTTCTGTTTGATTTAAATTGTTCTAAACATTTTCTTGTCCTCCCAATTCATTTTTCTCATTTTAACGGCACAGTAAATTCAAAAGTCAATTAAAAAATTCAAATCATTTATTTCTAATATGCCAGATAACGGCTTTTGAAATTGGTAAGACACAAAATCCAATCTTCATCGCGGGATGGGCGACTTTAGATGTAACAGCTTCCCAAATACCGCTAAGCCCCATTTTTCTGGTCACCTCAAAGTTATATGCTTAAATAAGACTTGACTTAAAGGTCCGAATGACCGGGTCATTAAAATCCAAAAAAAAGTTAATATGCAATTGTATTTATTATATTATTATAGGTATTAACATTATTTCTCGAGTTTGGAGTCATTTACTATGACTTTGGTTTTGCCTAAAAAATCGAATGCAAATGAATTAGTATTTTGTAACAGGGTAGGTCTGGGGCACAGCAGTGCCCCCGACAAAATCATATTATTTTTGAAAACCCCTTCTTATGAACGCCATACCATAGACTTCTTTCTAATCACGTGACAAAAAAAAAAACAAAACTTTAAAAAAAATAATTCAAGTCTGTCAAATCCGTTCCACAATATAAAGTTCCCCACACACATGCAAACGCTAGATCCCTTTTAAAACCGCAGTCGCTCTCGCCCTCAGGGAGGTACTCGACGATGCTTCTAACACTCGCACGACACTCGTGTGTGTGAAGTGGCCATTACGCTCGCTACTATGACATATTGCTTCTTTGTTTTAGAGCTAGCGACGGAATATTTATAGAGAAATATGAATTTAGGGCCGGTTTTTTTTTGTTACGGCGTTTTTAAGGGATTTGTGGAGGGTTAAAAGGGTTGTTATTTAAAATGGTTGTTATCCTTAATTTTTTAAGCGGTTTTATTAATTAAAATGCTGGGATTTTTTTGTTGTGTAATGGAATAAACCTGTTTTTTACGTCTGAGCGGAGTAAACTTTAAAATGTTTTGAAGTACCTGATAATTTAGATTGTAGGTTGAGTCTAACAGTAAGGACGTAGGACTGGAAACCTCAAGTGAGATAACCAGGCCCGAGTAAGAGAAAGCAATGTCTTTTTCAACAATTCACTCTATTTTTTTTTTTGTCAGTGGTTTTATTTTTTTAATGAATCACGCACATCCTAAGTCGTAAAAATCAGCTTCAGCTTATTATTACGTATCTTATCATCTTTTAAAAATCGCGTGCAAAAAACACTTTTATAAATTAGTGTAAATAAAAAAATTGATGAACTGTGAAACGATTCCGTATGCAATGTGCACATCCGTCATGACGTAATTATATTTTGACAAATCCTCAATGTCGGATTGTCGGGTCTAGTGTGAATGAACCTTTAGACCTTCTAAGGCTGCGTTGTGTCCCACGCGCGCCTCAAGGAGCGTCAGCATAGTGACGGGCCCCCCCTATAGAGGGCCACAGTCCTGCCGGGGTTGCGGGACATACGTATACCGCGACTCCGGCACACAAAGGGCTACCGAAGGGCACCGTGGATTTTAGTCAGTACAAGTCTGACAGTCCCTCCCGCCCTGCCCGGGGTTGGAGGACTCATTTGATGATTCTACCACGTAAAAAAAAAAAAAAAAAAAGGCTGAGTTCTATACGTAGACACTTAAATATGTTTAATTAGCTTATACATGTTTCGGCTTGTGATTAGTTTCTAAATCGCATAATTTAGGGACAGGAATAGTTCGGGTAGTAACAACCTAGGATAGCAAAAACATTCCAGTCAAGTTATGGAACAAGCAACTCTGTAAGTTTCTGATACATGATCTACCCAGTAATTTACCCTAAAAAGCCTTACAAGAAGTTTCAATATTCAGTTGCCGTATACCCAACTATTTTGCTGTCCGTACAAATATTACGAACTATCTGTTGACAGCAACTTCCTTCGCATGCAAAACTTCACCCCCGTCAGATGTTCACGGGGAGTTCGGCAAGTCCTTTCTTAGTGCAGTGCACCCGTCTCACTGAAGAATATTTGTTTTAAACTTCTCGGTATTATACGTTCTGTTTGTTATTTTTAGGTGCGTACAGACCATGTAACATGTTTTACAACCTGTGTTTTATAGCACATTCACACTAAGTAACCTGTGTAAAAAAAAAAAAGGTTGCACTCCAGGAGTGCCGGTAGAAGTGAAAACTTTTTTGTTACTATGTTTTATTTTTAATTTGAATGACGTCTTACTCATTTTCGATCAGGGTCACGTGACCCTGACGCGAGTTTTGGTCACGTGACCCTGACGCGAGTTTTAAATTTTTTACCCATTACAGAAAAAGTGTACAACGCCGCTAAAGAAGTTTTCACTTCAAAAATAATTGCAAATTGAAGTGGCAATGGGCAGGCCACATCGCTCGTAGAACTGACAACCGATAGGGAAGAAAAGTTATTGAGTGGCGACCACGAACCGGAAGACGCAGCGTAGGCAGACCTCCCACTAGGTGGACCGACGACATCGTGAGGGTCGCGGGCAACCGATGGATGCAAGTGGCGAATTGTCGTTCGGCGTGGCGGTCTAAGGGGGAGGCCTATGTTCAGCAGTGGACGTCTTCCGGCTGATGATACACAACATACAATACAAGTACATAATTATATCAATAACATTCAGCGTCCACATTATATGAAACATGTTATATGTATGGCAATGTTGTATAACATGTTATGTTATATTAGTCTCTACGCACCGTGTGTTGGTCATTGATGAAAATCACGGAAGTAATGATACTCTTTAGTGGCAATATATCGGTTCACATTTGGGAAATGAAATCGTTCTATTTTCACGAAGACGAAGCACGTGTCCTATGAAAACTTTCTAAGCTGATTCTATTAAATCTTTTCTTCTTTGAAAATCTTTATGATCAATGCTGAAAATATTAACAAAAACAGTATTTCTTGTCCATTTATGTTACCACCAACTGATTTAATTTTTATTCAACAGACTTTTATGCGTACGAGTATTCTCTAACATGATCAGTAGGTTCAGCACGATCATGCGAAGTAGACAAAAGAAAGGTAAATTCGTACGATTTTGGAATTGTAAATACGAGTATCTACCCGTTTCGCACACATCGTTAGAACGAGTGTGGAAAGACGATTAACTTAGCTGAGAGTTATTTCTTGCTCATTTTATTGGGATCATTTGTTTTTTTTTATCACGGTTGGTTATGTACTGTGTAAATAATTACAGCCGTACAGTACCCTTGGCACGAATTTTCACTCTCTTACTTTACAGCGTCTTTCCAGTATTTGCAGCCTTTCTGTATGAAAAAAAATGTTCAGCAGTGGACGTCCTCCGGCTGTTGATGATGATGATGATGATGATGTATGAAAAAAGGAACAGCGACTCTGGTGTGCGAAGAAGGAACTAATTTTTTCATTGAAAATTGTCAATTTGTAATTGTCAAAGCTCCAGTATACTTTACGTCTCAAATACTAAAAACTCGTGCTAAGGGTACTGGTTGATCTTCCGGGTTAAACTACGCTTGTCGAGGCTGTTGTGTGGATGGGTGACCCAGTCATAGTGAGTTTCCTCTGTACCTCGGAAAGCAAGTAAAGCTGTTGTTCCCCGCTGTCATTTGTAGATCTTTGACATTACTATTAGTTAGAAGCTCTAAATGTCTGACAACCATAGTCTTACCTTGGAGTATGTTTTTACCCAAATATTGGGTTGTGGGGGTCCAATAGGCAGTCGCTCCATGTAAAATACTGATACCCAGCTGCATCTGGTTCGACTGGAAGCCGACCCAAATATAGTTTGGAAAAGGCTTTGGCAGATGAAAGACAAATATGCGGGTTTTCCTGTCACGCTGACCGCACGCGGATAGTCAGCGCTAATGGGTCAATATGCTATGTAGTAAGCGGCCGTCAGCGCTGAGCGGTCAGCATTACTCAGAAACGCTACCTTACTACATAGCATATTGACCCATCAGCGCTGACCAACTGCGTGCGGTCAGCGTGACAGGAAAACCCGCCGTAGATACGAGTATGTAATCACCCCTATGCGACCGTGCCGTTGTTACGAAAACAAAGTTATCCGCAGTTCCTCTTCCCAATAAGTGGAGGCTGGCAACTCATAAATAAATTAGGAAACTTACTCATATTTTCTCAGAAGGTCGTCTTGTAAGAGTTATGAGATACTTGGATTACCAAGGAATCATAATAATTGGTTCACTCGAGCTATTCCTATGCCATCGGTTTTCTATTGTTTTTTGATGAAACTGGTCTATTGTTAGGTCACTCCTGAAGAGTAGACGCTTCGGTTTTTGTATTATAATAATAGCTACACTTGTTGAACTTTAAGGGTAAGCTGCGCTTGTCTAGGTCGGTCTGTGGATGGGTCATCTATTAAAAACCAAGTTTTCTCCATGCCTCGTAAAGCATGTTAAGTTAGTGGTCAAGGGGCTGGAAAATTCTACAATTTTTTTAAGAAAAATCTATTTTATTGGTGCTTATGAAGTTTCATTTATAAAACCGGCCAAGTGCGTGTCGGACCACGCACTGTGTAGGGTTCCGTAGTTGCCCATCAAAATACTTATGCTAACTAACTAAACTGATTCGCTGTATTTAATTTTAAAAAGAAGAATTTTCAAAATCGGTCCAGGAGTCTTTGGAAATCGGGGAAAATACGAATTTAGAACCTCCTCCTTTTTAGGGTTCCGTAGTCAACAAGGAACCCTTATAGTTTCGCCATGTCCGTCCGTCCGTCCGTCCGTCCGTCCGTCCGTCCGTCTGTCCGCAGTTTAGCTCAGAGACGCACAGTACTAGAGAGCTGTAATTTGGTGTGAATATACGGATTTGTTGTGCCGAAAAAGTGGTAAAATAAAATCTCGTAAAATATTTTTTTTTAGGGTACCTCCTGTACTTACACGTAAAGTGAGGATTTTTTTTTTCTCGCGTACCCCTTAGTGTGGGGTATCATTAAATAGGCCTTAAAAAAATAATGATAGTTTCCATTAACATTTTTTTGATAAAAAAATTCGTTTGTGAAATATTAAGCTTTAAAGTGCTAAATTTTGCTCGATTCGAGTGTCCCCCCCCTCTACCAGATAAACGGTTATGTTTGGGGGTGTGAAAAAATTCACAATAGTAGTATATATAACGAAGTTTAAAAGAAAATTATCATGACTAAGTAGGCTTTACAACTTTACGAGTAATAGTCGACCAACTTATAAAATGTACTTGGGTAATATGTTTTCTTAAACAAAATATATCGGAGAAACAATAAATCAACTGCAAATGTAAGTTTGTCAACTTTATTATTACAGCTTATAGGTATGTTTTTACGGTATGTTTTTTTGGGGATAGGTAGGTTTTTATCGTAAACTATTTAACTAACTTCAAAAAAAAGGAGGAGGTTCTAAATTCGTCGTAATCTTTTTCTTATGTATTTTCCCTGATTTCTCAAAGACTCCTGGACCGATTTTGAAAATTCTTCTTTTTAAAATTACATTCAGCGAGTCAGTTTAGTTAGTTCGCATAAGTATTTTGATGGGCAACTACGGAACCCTACACTGTGCGTGGCCCGACACGCACTTGGCCGGTTTTTTTAAAGTTAGTTAAAAATAGTTGACGATAAAAACCTACCTATCCCCAAAAAACATACCTATTAAAGCTGTAAAAATAAAGTTGACAAACTTACATTTGCAGTTGAATCCGATACATTTTGTTAAGAAAATATGTAATCCAAGTACATTTTATAAGTTGGTCGACTATTACTCGTAAAGTTGTAAAGCCAACTTAGTCATGACAATTTTCTTTTAAACTTCGTTATATATACTACTATTCTGAATTTTTTCACACCCCCAAACATAACCGTTTAGCTGGTAGAGGGGGGGGACACTCGTGTAGGGCAAAATTAAACACTTTAAAGCTTAATATTTCACAAACGAATTTTTTTATCAAAAAATTGTTAATGGAAACTATCAATATTTTTTAAAGACCTATTTAATGATACCCCACACTAAGGGGTACGTGAGAAAAAAAAATAACATCCCCACTTTACATGTACAGGAGGTACCCTAAAAAAAAATTTTTTTCGAGATTTTATTTTACCACTTTTTCGGCACAACAAATCCGTATATTTACACCAAATTACAGCTCTCTAGTACTGTGCGTCTCTGAGCTAAACTGCGGACAGACGGACGGACGGACGGACATGGCGAAACTATAAGGGTTCCTTGTTGACTACGGAACCCTAAAAATCGGTTAAGTCATTTCTAAAAATTGTATGGAAAATGGAAAAGCACCTCTAATGTAGGTACTAATTAAAGCTAATTGTATCTATCTAAAGTTCCGTGTACCTACTTACGTCACCAAAAGTGAAAACTCGTGATAAGCCCTCCGTTCTTTTAAATGTTTAGGAACCCCTGGTGTAACTATAAATCATTTAATTACCCACAAACAACATTTTTAATTTAATTGTAATTGTTATACTGATATTATTTAATTATTCTCGAGCCCAATAGAGTATTAATCTTTGCCTGTCGTCCACTTAATTAGTATCACAGCAATATAAAATAAGTAAGAAAAAATATTAATTGCCAGACATCGTGAGATTGAAGTAATTTAGCAATTTTCTCTTTGTTCACAGGTCACCAGCCGAGGAGTGCCTCTAATTAGGATTTTATAAAGTGGTGTAGATTAATTAACTCTTGGAGACACTAATGAAGTAATTTAGAATAACATATCTCTTAATTTAGGCTGATGTGGTAAAAATTAAGTGTTAAAAACTGTGACAGAATAGTGAATTAAAAAAACAGTGACAAGTAACAGTGTTATAAAATACTAGATAAAATAATAGTTCCAAAATACGTGTCAAAAAATACTAGTGAAAAATAACAGTTCCAAAATAAGTGTCAAAAAATACTTGTAAAAACTAACAGTTACAAAAGAAAGTGTTCATAAAAAATAACAGTGAAATAAAAAGTGACCGTGAAAATTAAAAAGTAATTAGCAAAAAGTATTAGTGAAGAGAAGTATCAATAGCAATGCTTTGCTAGTGTGGTGATATTGATGATTTTGCCACCGTCATCACGAATGCAGGCGGGCGGCCCCTCCGGCCGGCAGGTCAATGACATCGCCGGCACTTCTTGTGCTTTCCTTGGCCCTTGGTAAGTTGTTTTTTTTTTATTTTTTACTTAATATATACCTACAAATACCTATACCTTATGCAGATGAGAAATAATTCAGCACATATGGTTCTAAATTTCAATTCATAGGTTTTGAAATGTATGAGAAGCTAGGAGGTTCGGAACCTAAGTTTTGCAGTTACCTTCTATTTCTGTAACATATTGCCGTCAATTTACCTAACTCGTCTTACTTGTCATACTCATCCGACAATGTATCCTACGTGCATTTTACTCATAATTTAGTAACCAATTATTAGACAATAACGATATTATGCACTTGATGTCACCTAAAAAGTCCACTTACGAGCTATTTAAGTCTATAATACCTTCTTCGTCTACCCGAATCTTATCTTAAATTTTAACCTAACCTAATCTTGAATCTAGAACTCCTCGAAATCTCTCCATTTTAACATAGCGGGACATGACTATCCACTTTCGTCAAGCTAATTAAGTAAAATCGTACGTCCACTATACATAGTCGGTGCGGTCTTACCACAATTCAGGAGTGGACACCGCAAACAGGACGAAGTATTTCTAATTGGCAGATATTTAACTAATTACTACTTTTTAACACAAAATTCGTATGTTAAAGTTGTGCGAATATTTCACTGTACCTATTCATGTCAAGCTTTATATTTTATCAGATTAAATGTTACAAAAATAACTAGTGAAAATATTATCTGAATCAAAACGCGAACTAACATTTCTACTGGTCTATTTCGTTTCGAATCGCCACAAAAATATTTATGCGAGAATTTTTGTGCCATAACTTATTTATAAAAAAGTCGTGCGATTTTCACCACAGAAAAGGACACTCCTTTTATGCAACTGCTGAGTGTGGCGTGGAGTGTCCAGTGTGTATGCTTCATTAGGCATAAGTAAATGGAATCCATTTTACAGTAAACGACGAGTATTGATTAGATATGAGCGCCGCGCCGGCGCGCCGCCGCCGCCGTGATTTTCCCCGCGCCGCCGCCGCCGTCCACAGGCACCGGCGCGCCGACCCCGAGCGCGCCAGACTCGAGCGCGCCGAACCCGAGCGGACGTCGTTCAGTTTAATCATGCGTTCGGTTTGATCAGCGTGTTAGCTGATCAAACCAAATGCAAAATAATAAATGCTGGCAAAATGGCGGCACTAGACGTAGACGTTTATAAAACGATACTCTTTGACATTACAATTTCTGTGTTGTCCAAGTTATCAGCAAACAAACATAGTTTTAAAAAATACTGATATTCAGCTGCATCTGGGGCATCAAATGAGTCTTCCCACCCCGGGCAGGGTGGGAGGGACTGTCAGACTCGTACTGACTTTCACGGTGTCCTTATAAAGCCCGTTTATGTCCCTGCAGGCTTTGGCCCTCTAGAGGTGGGGCCCCGTCATCATGCTGACGCTCTTTGTGGCGCGCGTGGAACACAACGCGCCGATGACCCAGTCATGGTCCGTGGTCGAACAGCGAGTTGCCCTGTACTCGCCGCCCGCATGCCCGCGCCTACGGTGTCCAGAGATCGTCTTGCGATGTCCCTTGCCGTGGGCGTCCATCACTGCGGCTAGGACGGAGAGGACACTGTCTTCTCCCTCACGCGGCCCGCCTCCTCCTTCGCGAGTATGACTGCCTCGCAGAATCGGCATGGCCGCGACCAATGCCAAGTGCGAGAGGTCTCCGCCTATCATCGCCGTGAGGACACGTTTGTGCTCTGCCCAAGCGGGGCAGTCTTGCACCGTATGTTCTACTGTGTCCTCTGGGCGATCCTCGCAATGGTGACACCCAGGCGTTTCTTCCTTCCTTATCAGACACAGGTTCCTCCCGAAACTTCCGTTTCCGGTGAGGACCTGCGTCATGCGGTAGGTCAGGACGCCGTGACGCCTATCCAGCCACTCTCCAAGAGGGGTCTTACCGCCACGATTGCGGCGTGCCCGGACTTCCCTCCATACTGCCCTGAGATCGCGCCGGAGCTCTTCCCGCCGCGCGTCGACTTCTCGAGGCAGCGGTGATACGCCCCGGCGCTGCGCCCCCACGTGCCATTCTAGACGCGCTGGAAGGTCTCAGGGTAGCAATCCGGAAGATCCGGAGATTGGCCGATTCGCTGGCGATCGTGCAGTATCCCCGAAACATCCGGACAGCCATGACCTTCTGGCATACTCATCAAGGCTTACTGTAAAAATATAGCCACCAGAAATTTTTAATGTTAATTTGGTTTTCTCTTTTTTTAGTTAATCTTACAAATTCAAAATTATAATAAATCTTTTATTATATGTAAAACATTGTTCTATTTCTTCTCTTAAATAATTAAAGTAGTTAAATAAAGGTCACGCCGCGCCGCCGACGCCGCCGCCGTCGACTCCAAAAAGTCGGCGCGCCGCCGCCGACTGATTGACCATCGGCGCTCATATCTAGTATTGATTGCACTTTCAACTGCATTACACGTGTTGTTTTTACTCCAGAAACCTCAAAAGAGTTTCTTTCGTCTCTCTGAAAACTTTATTAATTAAAAAATACCTTTCGCCTCTATGAAAACTAAATTCATTCAAAATTAGCAGCATTAAAAATCTTTGCGCTTTTCACAGAACAGTCATTGAGTTACAGATACAGTAAAATACCTCGACCACCATAACCCCGGTTTTCTATAACGATTGTACAAACAGACAGGCAGACAAAAATTTTACTGATTGCATTTTTGGCATCAGTATCGATCCCTAATCACTTCCTGATAGTTATTTTGTTGGAAATATACCTATTTCATGTACCTACAAAATTGACCTCTATACAGATTTATTATAAGTATAGATAGAAGATTAGTTTTTTTTAGTTTATATTGATTTTTAATAAAATAGGAACCAAAATAACAGTATTCCTAGAAAAGCATGAAATATTTTAGATTCAAAATCTGAAATTAACACGTAACAGTGTTGTTCATTTCTATAAAAATTTTAACATGACGATACTTCGCTACTCTCAAAACTTTATTACTAACAAGGTCTTGCTTCGCAACAAAGCTGAATAAATCTAAATAATCTGAACAATACACAATGAACGTTTCAACTGAATTTAAACGTTATTTCCTTTTACGACAAAGTTGATTTTGGCATGTCAGGAAACTTTCTGCTGACCTAACTTTTACAGTTTTAATTGTTAATTCAGCATTTGAACGATTATTAATCTAATTTGCATATTTTTAGGGATTTTGTGTGAAAAATTACTTTTTTTACTGTTCTCATCTAAAGGAAGCCCGATTTAAGTCTCTCAAAATGGTGTTTTTAAGTGTCTTACTTTTTTTTCTAAGTTGATTATAATAATTATGTTCATTAATAAGATAGGTATTTTTAAGTTCAAGCATTCAATTAAAACTGTTTCCTTTTTACATTTTTATCATAATTGAAAGAATACTTTTTAACTCACACTGACTGCAAGCTTAGAAATATAACTTTTTCACTTCAGTAGCTCAAACATGTAGGTTTTGCTGCCTGAAATCAGTGAGCAAAATGCGATTTTGCTCACTAGAGAGACAAAGTAACTTTTTAATTTTTGGTTTCAAAAAGCCACGAATATCATATTCGGCCTTGAGTTAATCATACAATTCGAAACATTAACACTCTATCTCTTTCCCGCCAATAGAAAGAGAGAGAGACAAAGACCAGCCCTTTCGAAGTTCCGATTTTGAATTCGGTCTCAAAGACAATAACGTTCGGAAATTTGTACTAACTAAAGAAATTTTGCAAAAAGATAATAATGTCTTTGAATGTAATTTATTGAATTTTTACTTATTTCTGTATTTAAATGAAAATAAGCATTTACTGTAAATATTTATTTCTAGTTTCAATATTGTTAGTAAATATTTACAAAATAAAATATCATGGGTGCTATTTCCGAACACGCCTTAATTTAAAAATAAAAGAGCGGGAATTAAATTTCATGGCTGGCGCAGTGTTGAATAAGTTAAAAAAAAAATGAGTAAAACTAGCGACGAGAAAAGTACTTATTTTAACACCGGAAGAGTTAAAACAACCTCAGAAGTCTCGAAGCGAGAAATATCTGAAACCATACCATGTCTTCAATGAATGGAGACTTACAAAGGGCGCAAGCAGTTTTTCGGAGACGGTGTTGCTATCTTATTTTTTAGATTTATCACAGACGAGGCGATTATCTACAATGTGGAGTATTTACTTATTGTTGAAAGCTACTTTAATAAAAAGTTATTTCAATCTATTCCTGTTTATTATTTTATCTCCTAAAGTGTTCTCGCTGCTGAAGTGAAAAGTTATGTGTGTTACACGAGAGCAAAGTTTTTTGCATCTCGTGCCTTTGAATCTCTCGCCACACTCAGGATTCAACTTTAGAATCACTCGCTACGCTCGTGATTCAATCCTTGAATCCTTCGCTTGCTCAAGATTCACAATCAGCACTCGCAGCAAAAAACGACTTTGCTCTCTTGTTGCACAAATAACTATTTCAACCTGAATAATTCCCACATTTTTGAATTCATTATTATTTTATAAACATACTAATTCATTGCTGCTAAACACATACAGATGATATTTCCACGCTACAATTAGTTGGTTAAAACCTACAGATGATAATATTTCCACGCTACAATTAGTTGGTTAGAGCCAGATTAGTGAGATTGACCAACCATTCACACAAATCTGCCCTTAACTAACTAGCGAGACGCCGCAGATTAACAGTAACAGTAATTTAATCTCTCCAAGCTGCAGTGCTAAGCACATCATTCACAGTTCACACGTAACCGCATTTACCAAGACTAAACACTTAACTGCACTAAAGCTTTCAGTTAAACACGTATAATGCAGTAATCTGCAACAAATCCCACAAGACGACTGCGGTGACTACGTGTTAGACAAATATACAGACACTTGCACTAAAGTTATTTAACACTGTATAAATGATTGGCCCAGTAGTAACGGTTCCAACTGACTTGTAGGATTGAAACCACCAGCATTGTAAGCAGTCAAACCCACCACACTATTCCCAAACCACTGCAACTCCTGTAAGTCAGAATTTATAGTGGCAACCACCAGAAAAGCGCCAAAACAATGAATCACGACGTATTACCTGTCTTGGATCCTGCAACGAAATTAATCAGAAAAGAATAGTGGGAAAGTAGGAAAAATACAATTTTATTGTTAACAGTCAGCGACCAGCTATTCACAATGCATCTCTTTTCTTCACCTAGAATGTTAATATTATCATTGAAAAGTGAAGGAAAACATCGTGTGGAAAGGATGTCCTAGAAACAAAACAATCTAAGACATGTGACATCTATCAACCTGCAGGTTGCCGGCGTGGTAGATCTTTTTCCCTTACACAGAGAGGAGGCCTGTTACCCAGCATTGCATACATTGGAGGCTGATCTAGATTCCTTATGCCAATCCTTAGTTCTGATAGGGCAACTGCCCAATAGTTCTTTGACAAAACAAGTCTCTAACATTTATTAAACCCTATACATTTTTTAACCAGACTTATTCCAGATTTTACAGTTAATGTTGTAAACATTTTAAGTAACTGTAAAATGTAAAATTTGTTCTTACATGTCGGCATTGTGCTCGGAGTTTTGTGGCAAAAATTGGACGTGCCAGTCACCGGGGATACAAATCGGGGAGGACAATAGGGCAGCATAAAAAAGCTGTAACGTCTATAAAAACCATTGTGTAATCAATGGTTTTTATAGACGTTACGTAGTAATCCGCTAGATGCCATGATCATCATTTTCATCATGAGATAAACTAACAATTACATATTTTTTCATCAATCAATCATTAACGACACTGATCGATTTAAACTTGCCCTAAGAAAATATACTAATGGTGGCGGGATTATTTCCTTACCGTGACCCCGAAACACAAAGGGCTATTGAAGGACACCGTGCGTGGATTTTAGTCAGTAGAAGTCTGACAGTCCCTCCCGCCCTGCCAGGGGTGGGAGGACTCATTTGATGATTTTACCACGCTAAAAAAAAAGCAAATATACTAGTACACTTTTGTATTTGTATGCAAATACAGAAATTTACGTTCGCAGCTATGTTTTTACAACAGCCCCGTTCAATAACACTACCCTGTTCCTCTGTACCACGTACGGAACAATAAGAGCTTGAGATTCAATTTCTATTATTTACGGTATAGACAAGACTGTAAGTGGTATTTGCATGTGCATTGTGGGATTAGATGTGAATGACTTCTGATATTTCCTGTGAATTTTGCAGGAATAAAATGTAAGACAAACGTTGTAGTTATTTTACTACTAAGTATTGTAAAATATGCTAAACATTTTGAAGATTGACAGTTGCTACTCTTTTACACCAAAAATACTGATCAAGGATAATAATTATAGAAGAACTAGCACTTCGCCCGCGACTTCGTCCGCGCTTATTTCGAACTTTGCTTCTGTGAATTTCTTCTCCGGCCACCCTATTTATGGAATACTTTTATGAAATCTAAATCAATATGCAACTAAAATTCTATCGATCACAAAATAACCCTTTAACAGTCGGTTTGTGCAACATCCCATCTTAATAAGCATCTACGTCAAAAAAGACATACTCCAGGGAAAATTTGAGAATCGTGGCACTTGTAGTATCGAAATTTCATACAAACTATGAAGCTATAAACGATCACTTTTTTTTATCGATCAATCGTGGCAAAATCATCAAATGAGTCCTGCCGCCCAGGGCGGGACAGGAGGGACTATCAGACTTGTATTGACAAAATCCGCGGTGTTCCTTCAATAGCCCTTTATGTACCAGGGTCACGGTTACCGAGTGAACCAGTCCCGCGACCCCGGCAGGCTCTGGCCCTCTTAGGCGGGCCCCACCATATTGCTGACAGCTCTTTGAGGCGCGCGTGGAACACAACGCGCCGTCGACCCAGGCATGGTCCATGATCGGACGGCGAGTCACCCATTACTCACCGCCCGCATGCCCGAGCCTACGGTGGCCGGAGATCGTCTTGCGACGTCCGTTGCCGTGGGCGTCTCACGCGGCGGCTGGGTCGTGAGGTGAACGCTGTCCTCTCCCTCACGCGTTCCGCCTCCTCCTTTGCTAGCATGACTGCTTCGCAGAAAGAGGCAACCGCTTCCCATTCCGTCTCGCCCCGCAGCATGGCCTCGACCAGTGCCGGGCGCGAGAGGTCGCCGCCTATCGCCGCTGTGAGGACGCGGCGGTTCTCTGCCCAAGCGGGGCAGAGAGGGAGAATTTCCCGTCAAAACCCTGTCTTAAGAAGCACCTACGTCCCAAAAGAACCATCCTGTGAAACATTTAAAACTCCTAGTTTTTGTAGTAATGAAGATTCATACAAACTATTAACCCCAGAAATATCCCCTTTGGGGTCTAAAAAGACAAATACAAAACTTGAAATTCCTAGCACTTATAGTAGCAAATGTTTCATGCAAACTATCAACACCAAAAACAACCCCTTAGGGTTCGAATTTCGAATTACCCCGTCATAGTAAGCATCTAAGTTCTAAAAATAAACCCCATGCAATATTTGAGACTTCTAGCACTTGTAGTAACAAAGTTACCTGCAACCTATCAACCCCAAAAACAACCCCTTAGGGGTGAAATTTCGCAAAATCCCGTATTAGTGAGCACCTATGTCCTCAAAAGAATCCCTGGGCAAAATTTGAAACCTGTATCTATCAAAATCAATAACAACCCCTTAGGGTTCGAATTTCGAATCACCCCGTCATAGTTAGCATCTACGCTCTAAAAATAAACCCCATGCAAAATTTGAGACCCCTAGTACTTGTAGTAACGAAAGCTTCATACAAACTTTCAACACCAAAAACAAACCCTTAGGGGTCGAATTCCGAAAAACCCTTTTCTAAAGTAGCACCTACGTCTTAAAAAGAACCCGCATGCAAAATTTGAAACTCCTAGTACTTGTAGCAAAAAAGTTTCATACAAACTGTCAACCCCAAAAACTACCCCTTAGGGGCATAATATCGCAAAATCCGTTCTTAGCGGGTACCTACGTCATAAAAAGAACCTCTGTGAAAAATTTTGAACCTTTAGCACTGGTAGTTTCCGAGCTTTCGTGTCCTATGAGTGAGTGACCTTTTGCTTTTATATATATAGATTAACATTACCTAGGATTCTTTTTGTCTCTTTAATCCGATTCGATCCAAATAATTTATATTATCGAGTTTTGTATTGACAATTCCGTAAGCCGGATATTAATAGGTATTCGATTAATACGGTTATTTTTTTTTTCTGAACTAGGTATGTTATGTGGTTGAAGGCAGTAATCAAAACTATTAAATGGTTTTTTGTCTAGGTAAAGTAAGAAAGTTCATCGGAGTAATCCCTACCATTATGTACTTCACGCGGTTTATTGTATGTATCAGAAATAACAGACAAAAAAAAGTATTATATACAGGTACGGCCGCAGGGAATAGCTTATTAGAAATAATATTAGGAAAATAAAAGAAAAAATACAATTCGAATTGATAAAGCGTCAAAAATAGCGTCACGCAAAGCGTTCCAAAAAAGCCAACAATAAAAAAATCTCAGTCCGCATTATAGCTTTCTTTCTTATATTACGCTCCGTAGCCCGACTAATGTTAATATATTACCTAATACTTCGCAAGTATTCGCAAGGGTAAAGCTACATAAGTACGACACGGATTTTATTACTATAATAATACTCTTTGTAACTGTTATTTTTCACTGTGATTTTTTCCCGTCCCTATTTCTTATGAAATAATATGTAGGTATTTAGTGTGCCAAGTGTGGTTGGTTATCGCTGTTTGGTATTAGTGTTATGGTCTTCTACGCATAGCAGAATTTGCGCATCCGACATTTTTTATGTGAAAAAACAATTCTAATTGTTATCCTAAAAACATCCACTACTTTCAGACACCAAGCAGCATAGTTATAGTTTATTTCAAAAGCAGTTGTAGAAGTCGACTGCAGGCTTAAAACCCAACAATGTAAAAATAAAACATTTTTATTAGCAATATTAATCACATAAGTACCTAGTATGTGTCCTTGAATGACAAAATAGGACGAAGTGTACCCTGGTCCCAAGTACAGCTCGAAAAAGCACTTTTAAAAATAGGTATTAATTTTACTCAGCAGTAAAAGTAAAGTTATACTTTTACTTCTGGTTAACAACCAACTTGTAATAAAAAAAATAGATTGAATCACTTGCAGTCCGAAAAGTTAATTAAATGAACTTTCATTTTTATTTCGATTTTGAAGATTTTTCTATCACAGTCGTGCAAAAATCTTTATATTCGACACCCAATTACAAAGATACCTCTATGATCACAGTCTTCATAAAAATCCCACATTACGATGTTATTTACCAAGTTCCACCTTATACAAAAACTTCTCAAGGCGCCAACTAACAAAAAGTGCTTAACCAAATAAACTTGAAGCCGACTCCAAAACTTTTACCCAGCCAGAATAAGGCCAGGTGAGACAGCGACGTAACAGGTATATTTATTTGTTTTCCGAACTGTAAACTTAGTATATTATTACCTGCCTAAAATGATACTTGTATGAAGATATTTTTAAATGCAATGTTGCTATGGATATTATATGAGTTTCATATCCAACAACCATTTTCCGTGGTCCACTTAGAGCAACTTGTAATGACGCCCCCTCCCCTCTTAGAGGGCCAAAGCCTCCTGGGGTCGCGGGTCTTTCAAAGTCAAAGTCAAAGTCAAATCATTTATTTTAAATAGGCCATCAGTGAGGCACTTTTAAACGTCGAATATTAAAATTAAGGAAAGGGATGGGATGGGATTGATTCTACACCCATTCGCTAAGGTAGGTTGTATGGAGAAGAATGGGCAAGAAACTCCATACTTACTCTTTTTAAACATCTGTTACAATATTTTTATAACATCATTTGAAATAATATATAATGTGGAAGCAATGTACCTTGAAAATATAGACTAAATAAATTATAAAAGAAAATAATTAAATAATAAGAATTACAAAAATCAAAAAGGTACATGGTGTTCACATTTTAACAAAATATTGCAATCATAGCTATTTTACAAAATTAAATATAAGAAGTGTGTGAGCATTCGAATATCAACCAGCTTGATTCTGCTTAAGCCCTACATTGTACTATGGAGCAGGACCGGCATGTTTCCAAACATTTTTATCTTGGATATAATCATCTAATTTATAATATGCTTGTTTACTAAGTGTATTTTTTATGTGACTTTTAAACTTTCTTTCATTTAGAGTTAAAATTTCGCTAGGTATTTTATTATAACATTTAACACAGAACCCCATAAAAGATTTTTGGACTTTGGACAATCTATAATAAGGTTGATCAATTTTATCTTTATTTCTAGTATTAAAATTATGTCTATCACTTATTTTATTAAAAAGATGAAGATTTTTCCTAACATACATTATATTTTCATAAATAAATTGACAAGGCACTGTCATTATGTTAATCTTTTTAAATAGTTCCCTAAGAGATTCGCGGCGACATAGTTTGTAAATTGCTCTGACGGCTCTCTTTTGCAAAACAAAAATGGATTCAATGTCAGCTGCCCGGCCCCACAGTAAAATACCATAAGACATAATGCTGTGAAAGTAGCTGAAGTAAACCAAACGCGCAGTTTCGACGTCAGTTAACTGTCTTATCTTTCTAACAGCATAAGCGGCTGAGCTGAGTCGCCCCGCTAAAGATGCTATATGGGGGCCCCATTGTAGTTTATCGTCTAACGTGATTCCTAAGAAAACTGTCTGATTAGTAAAATCCAATTTTTCTCCGTTCAATAAAATGTCGCAATCGCTACTTCTAACATTTGGCAAAGTGAATCTAATACATTTTGTTTTCTTTTCATTAAGAACTAAATTATTAACAGTGAACCAATTTTGAACCTTAGAAATACAGTCATTAACAGTGTCTAGATTTTGTGCACGTCTATCTATCTTAAAAATTAACGATGTATCATCGGCAAACAACACCATCTGTGGTTGATTTTTTAGTAAATGGGGTAAGTCATTAATATAGACTAAGAAAAGGAATGGACCCAAAATAGAACCTTGAGGCACGCCCATAGTCATTTTAGCTCCTAATGAGTTTGTACCATTTATTTGAACTTTAACCTGTCTATCTCTTAGGTATGATTTAAGTAACTCAAGAGCTGTATTTTTAATTCCATAATGTTCCAGTTTCAGCAAAAGCGTTTCATGGTTTACGCAATCGAATGCCTTTGAGAGGTCGCAAAAGATTCCTATGGCATCTTGCGCTTCCTCCCAGGAGTTAAAAATGTTCTTCAATAGGGTAACACCGGCGTCAGTTGTGCAACGACCTTTGGTGAAACCGAACTGTTGATCATGAAAGATGGAATTTCTATTGAAGTGACATAGCATTTGTTCAAGCATTAACTTTTCAAACACTTTACTGAAAACTGGTAAAATTGACACAGGCCTATAATTGTTAGCTTCCTTACAATCACCCGATTCCTTACACTCAATCGATTTCTTCCCAGGTATACCATGGCACCGGAACGTAATGGGCTAATTGAAGGACATCTTCGATTTTAGTATAAAGTCTAGTCCCTCCCGTCTTGCCCCGGATGGGAAGGCTGATTTCATGATTTTACTTCATGAAAAAAAATTAGAAAATATATCCTATTGACTGGTCTCCAGAGGCAGTGGCGCTGCCCAAGCGGACATTTTTGGAACTGCTCAGATTAGTCCTCATTATGCGTTCGATATCAAACAATCACATGTCGTGGTCCACATAAAGTCAAAGTCAAATCATTTAATCCAATATTAACATAGCAACTTATTGTAAAAAAGGATTCAGCTAAGCTACCCAACTTTTTAGGGTTCCGTAGCCAAATGGCAAAAAAACGGAACCCATAAAGATTCGTCATGTCATTGTCTGTCCGTTTGTATGTCACAGCCACTTTTCTTTGAAAGTATAAGAGCTATTCCTGTCGAAACATGGTAAGTAGATGTATTATGTAAACCGCATTATGATTTTTACACAAAAATAAAAATAATTTTGGGGGTTGTGCCCTCCCCATACTTACAATAAATTGAAACTCAAAGCTTGGTCTGAGAATGGATTCTGACCATCTGTCATAGCGAGTTTCCTCCGTGTCTCAGAAAGCAAGTAAAGCCGTTGGTCTCGGCTGTCATTTGTAGATGTTTGACATTTGTTACTATTAGCACACTATTAGTCACTAAATCTTTAAACTTTGACAACCAGTCTTACTGTGGGGTATCGTATTACCCAGTTATTAGGTTGTAGAGATACGATAGGCAGTCGCTCCATGTCAACATTATTATCATCATCTCAGCCATAAGACGTCCACTGCTGAACATAGGCCTCCCCTTTTGATCTCCACATACCTATACCGGTTTGAAGCGACCTGCTTCCAGCGTCCTCCGGTGACCTTTATAAGGTCGTCTGTCCACCTTGCTGGTGGACGTCCTACGCTGCGCTTATTAGACCGTGGTCTCCACTTTAATACTTTTCGACCCCATCGGCCATCTGCTCTGCGAGCAATATGGCCTGCCCGTTGCCACTACCTCAGCTTGCTAATCCGGTGGGCTATATCGGTGACTTTAGTTCGTCTACGGATGTCCTCATTTCGGATTCGACCCCGAACCACCGAACTATATAAGTTCGGAAAAAAATAGACAGATGATGGCGAATGGTCACATATTTTGGTGGAACAGGATCCAAGACTCGATTGCGCGCGTGATGGTTTTAATAATGAGGAAATCACTTCACTGTTCGCAATACTTTGATCACGTACGTATACAAGTTACTAACTCAATCGGTGCCAACGAATTTCTTTGAAAGCTTTGGGGTTGAAAATTTTCCCATCCTACCTCGGATAGTTGTTTGGGGGTTAGATGTTATGCAATATTTTTATTTTTTATTTATGTTTTCCTGTATTATTTATCTATTTATATAAATAAAAATCAATGCCACTTTTTGTTGTAATTTTATAACTCAAGAACGGGCTCACCTATCCAAACCAAATATTTAGGCTTTGTGCGAACTATTTAGTAGATGGTTTATGTGAAGTTTGCACGAAATCGGTCG
This sequence comes from Agrotis segetum, assembly GCA_036375495.1. Classification (NCBI taxonomy): domain Eukaryota; kingdom Metazoa; phylum Arthropoda; class Insecta; order Lepidoptera; family Noctuidae; genus Agrotis; species Agrotis segetum. The sequence goes on from JAQSVV010000128.1 coordinate 965,597, forward strand.
AGCGGTTTTACATTTATCGATTTTTCATACAAATGAATTCAATAATAATAATAATAATAATAATATTCCACAACTATCACACAACGCCATCTAGTCCCAAGCTAAGCAGAGCTTGTGTTATGGGTACTAGACAACTGATAAACATACTTATATATTACTAAATACATACATATTATAGATAAATTACACCCAGACACAGAACAAATGATCGTGCTCATCACACAAACATTTGTCCTGGGTGGGAATCGAACCCACGACCCCCGGCATAGCAGTCAGGGTCACTAACCACTAGACCAACAGGCCAGTCAAATAAATGGCTGATCATTTTGTTAATGGGGATTTTGCTTTCAAAGTAGCGAAGCACGTACCAGGCCGCTCGTTTTGTATAAATAAATGGTCGAACAAACATTAGACACAATACTTAGTAAAATGTTAAGTAAAGCGATTTATATAACTGCTGTGTTTGATTTTTGGAAAAAAAAACTTTTTCATTCAAAATGAGAAATTGGTCGGATACATCTGTATGAAAAGTCAGACTTTTTTTTGCGAATTTCCAAAATTCTAGAACAAAATTTTTTCAGTAACATGGTCTAAGTTACCTTACGAGAGGTTTTGCTCGTTTGGGGTTACACGTTGTATTAAAAAAAAAAAAAAAAAAAAAAAAAAACAGAAAAATATCTAAATATTTTCCCGTAAACCATTTTAACAAGATCACATTTATATTAAGGGCCTCCATTATACGAACAGATGGCTGGAGGCTCCGCCCCTGAACGATAGGCTCTGATAGTTAGCGATAATCCCGAACATCCGAACACAACTTACAATCTGCTGATTTGTAGGAGACACGCCTACCGCAGTTTAACGTATTTATAGCAGGTTACGTTGGCAATTCTTTATTTTTCCGGGAGGTAAGGGTTTCTCGAGAGCAGGGCAGAAGTGGCTCAGTAGTAACGCCCTCGATTTACGAGTTTTTAGGCCGTGGGTTGGAATCCAACCAGCCCCTGCAGTCTCGACATTAGATAGCGTCAAAAATCGGTCGCTAAGTCGTATCGTTGTCAAATTCCTTTAATAGACTTTCAACTTTATTTCGAAAGCATAAGGTTGAAATTCTACTGAAGAAATTTGACATCAATTAGACTTAACGAGCGATTTTTGTCGTTATATTTGTCGAGACTGCAGGGCGTTCGTTACTGTGTATTATTTATTTACTTATAGTTGTACTCCCAAAATGGTGACTGTCCTAAAACCTAAATTTCGAAGATGTGTGAATCTCATACCCTCCCACTCCTTCACACAGAGAGGAAGTCTGTGTCCCAGTACGCATAACATGGCGCTGTAGAAACGGGGTTTGTCGACGGGAGAATAGACAAAATGACAGAACGTAAAAGATTTTTATCGAGATAAGCATAGCATTGTTTAAAATAAAGAAAAGATATGTTTCTATTCTTTAATGATTTAAGAGTCGTGTCATATTTGTGTACAAATAGTCGATTTCTACATAACAGAAATTACGATGAAATAACTTTGTCTTTTCTTGGTAGAATAGATATAGAATCGCCATGCTACGCGTGCTGCATTGGTAACAATACAGACTGATTATATCATGTGAGGAATTCTTGTAAGCTTATTGTCTCAGGAACAGGAACGACTATCTCTTTAATCTAGGTAACAATGATTATGAAGTTCTGGTTTGGTTTCATTAGATAGGTCTAGCAAAGTATCATTGTATATTAACATCAGAAAACTGTCAGTAGCAGCACGGTTGATGGCAATTGGGTCCGTCTCTTAAGAGTCTGGTGTAAATCAGACGGACGCAGGTTCAAGTCCTACTCGCAGTCTAATTATTTCCATACAAAAACTTTGCTTTAACTTGATTTACACCCAATCGTATTCACATACGAGTACACCAATCTTTGACACCCCGTAATTTCCCACCTTCGAAAACCACATAAAAAATTCATATCACAGCTCCCAGTCATTGACACACGCGAGCCATATTTACTGCCCCTTGCAAGTAGAACAGAAATGTCAAAGTTACTCCCCTAACTACTTAATATTTCCCTAAGTTACTTCCGAGTCCTCCAGAACTTCGAACAAAAATAGAACTTTAGCTGAGGCTACACTAGGCAGCGATTCGCGATGCGACTGGAAGAGCGAATAGAAATAAACTTGGTATGGTTACATTAAAGAAAGAAAAAAAAAGTAGAAAAAATATGTCTATTCGACTTATGCAAAAAACTTTAGAAAGAACACAAATGTACTGTCATTTGTGTGTCTCATGGTTGTGCTAAATAGGTTCAGTTCAGCAGAAAAGCCAGGCCACTAGGTGCCTGACACTAAAGCGAAAATCCGGCGAATATTCGGCGATGACACGGCTACAGTACACATGCTAAACAATTCGATCAAATCATGCAGCGCAGTTGTGTGTTACCAGTGATGAATTACGGCACCGAAACGTGGTCTTTCACTATCGGCCTCATCTCAAAGCTCAAAGTCGCTCAACGAGCTATGGAGAGGGCTATGCTCGGTGTTTCTCTTCGTGATCGAATCCGAAATGAGGAGATCCGTAGACGAACTAAAGTCACAGATATAGCCCACCGGATTAGCAAGCTGAAGTGGCAATAGGCAGGCCATGTTGCTCGCAGAGCAGATGGCCGATGGGGTCGAAAAGTACTAGAGTGGAGACCACGGACTAGCAAGCGCAGCGTAGGACGTCCACCAGCAAGGTGGACAGACGACCTTATAAAGGTCGCCGGAAGACGCTGGATGTAGGTCGTTTCCAACCGGTATATGTGGAGATCTAAAGGGGAGGCCTATGTTCAGCAGTGGACGTCCTATGGCTGAAATGATGATGATGATGCAACGCAGTTTAATGCAGTGCAGTTTAATGCAGACAAAAGCATACTTTTCCTTCCTTGCCGCTGTGAGCGGTGACAGGGAGATTAAATGGTATACATATACATACAAATGTTTGATACACGCCACGAGAAGCCACCAATGGCGAATTCGCGTACCTACTTACAAAGTACTTAATGAATGTCTTAACCGCCGCATCGCTCACCGCTAAGACCACAGTTCTGAACAGGCCATTATGTCTAAGCTTCAGCCTAAGGCGGAAAAGTTTTATTTGGGTTTGATTATAGTAGCGTGAAATATTGTCAGAAAGAAAGAAAGACAATTATTAATGATGTTATTGAACTTATATTGATGCGGCACGCGTAGCATGACACCATAGACACGATTTTGTCGATAGAAGAATAGACATGATGAAACAATGTAGAAAGATGTCTATAGTCGCAAGCACGGTGATTTTTAAATATGCAGAAAATAAATGTTTCTATTTGTCGGATGCCTACTGTCGGGCCATAGTCGGCTAAGAAAACAATAAATTGTATAGAAATAACCTTATCTACGAGTATTATAGAGAAACTAAATAACTTTATCTATTATCTAGAAAAGAGACAGAATTTTTAACTATAATGATCATGCTACGCATGTAAATGTATGTATGTTGTTGTGATGTTCTTGTCTTATAAACAGAATCCAATTTATAAACCACTAGCTTTCGTCCACGGCTTCGTTTACCTCCCTCCATAAAACCTCTAATTGTTCTCAAAGTGCTATCTATCTTTTAGCCATTATCCATAATCATCGACATGATGGTTTGGGCCTGAAACGTAGCGAACTTACTCAATAATAACATTCGCATTTATGATAATTATAAAGTTCGCATTTTAGAAATAAAAGCTAGAAAAATTACATAATTATGATTTATAGCTAAAATAAAGCATTTTTAATCCTAAACTCGGTCTTATTTCTAACATTTGCTTCAAAAAACTCCGATCCGCATTTACTTATGTCTGTTTTCGTGGTCATATTATGATTCCAGTTAATGTACTCTCAGGGTAGTCTTAGCCATAAAAATGGGCATCCAACACTAAAAAGATACACCAAATCCAAAAATGAAACCACTATAGAAGGATCCTTACAACCTCATAAAATATCTTCTAAACATTTTTAGACGAGCTCCGTTGCTTTTCGCTTAGACCAAAATATATTGGTAAGTAAGCTGGATTTAATATAACCAAGTTGTGTGCCTTGGAGTGAGGCCAAGGACAGATGGTGAGACATTAGAAAAACATGATACCGTTGGTTTTTTTGGAAAACAAATGCTGATGCCGAAAAGTTGGACACAGGTGTCTTTGGGCCAAGTATTGGGGGTAGGGACCTTGGAGCAAGATAGGGTAAAGGGTATTTTGTGAGACAGGCAACTCAGTGATAGAGCCATAAAAGTCTCTCAAAACGTTACCTACCTATACAAGCAGTAATGCAAAATGATGCAACTAGTTCACCAATAAAGTGGACAAGACGTAGTGACACATCATTTCGCATTTTAACATGCAAAGGTAACGTTGAGACTTTTAAGACTCTATCACTGAGTTGCCGGTCTCACAAAATAACCTCCTATTACCTTATTCATGTGTGGATGATACTCGTATACCAATATATTATTTGCTGCATTAAATTAGGGCCACACTAACGGAAAATACTGTTAATTATAGCATTAATGGACGTTATACAAAAATATAAACACTCGACATCTGCCTAGCTTTTTCCCAACTACCTATATTAGGGACGGCTTCCAGTCGAACCAGATGCAGCTGAATATCAGAATTACATGGAGGGACCACCTATCGGACCTCCACAACCCAGTAGCTGGGTAATACGATACCCCACGGCAAAACTAGTTTTCAGACTTTTAGAGCTTCTAACTAATAGTAACGACTGTCATAGATCTACAAATGACAGGACCAACGAATTCAAGTGCTTTCCGAGGCACGAACATTTAATAGTTATTTATGATACTAGTGCGGTAAGTTGGTATTTACAAACGAGTAGACGAATGTAAACCCGAGGCGAAGCCAAGGGTTTACCATAGTCACGAGTTTGTAAATACCAATTTCTGCACGTGTGTCATACAATGTTTTTCAACAAATTTGCGAGAAAACAGTACAATATGTAATTTAAAAAAACCTTATTTAACAGTAGAAAAGTCGCAACAATTTTTGAAGTTCCTAATATGAAAAATGGCGCCACATGCACGTGGTGGAAATTAGAACTACATCTTTCGTCTCATTTACTCATAAGTATTAAAGTGAGACAACGTATTGAGCAAAAGCGCTTCCAAGGAGGTTCGATCCGTCAGGCTGTTTATTCTCACAATGTGAAACTTTTTGGTGGAATTATTTTTTTCTTTTATGGAAATTAAAAAAAAACCGTAAAGAAAACGCACGGTGCTATACAACGGAGTGTGCGGTAAAGTAGGTACTTAGGTGAGAGTACCTATTTTACCGCACGCTCCGTTGTATGGTGCGTAATTTTTAATTTTCGAACAATGTATACAGGCTTCGTAAATACATTTTTCGAGCAAATGTGTTGAAAAGATTATTATGACGTCAGGACACTTGTACTGACACCAGTCCCTCTCGTCCTGCCCTGGGACTAATCATCATCAGCCAGAAGATGTCCACTGCTGAACATAGACCTCCCTCTTAGACCGCCACGCCGATCGACAATTCGCCACTTGCATCCATCGGCTGCCCGCGACCCTCACGATGTCGTCGGTCCACCTAGTGGGAGGCCTGCCTACGCTGCGTTTTCCGGACCGTGGTCGCCACTCAAGAACTTTTCTTCCCCATCGGTTGTCAGTTCTACGAGCGATATGGCCTGCTCATTTCAACTTGCAAATATGAGCTATGTCAGTGACTCTGGTTCTTCGCCGAATATCCATGTTCCGGATTTTTCCGTATTAAATTTGATGATTAAAACACGATAAAAAAAGGTTGTTCAATGTGTAAAAGGAGCCCAAATTCTTTCGGAAGAATCGTTCCAGTGATTTAGGCTCGAAAAGGTAACAAACAAACTTACTTTTTACATTTATATTATACTAGTGTTTGCCCGCGGCTTCGCTTGCGTTATTTTAGAATTTGAGAAACAATACGGATCGTGTGGCGCCATCTGGAATATGAACGTAATTGTTTTCTCGGAAACAGCTTCTGTTATTCGGGATGTAAGATACCTTATATCCGTGTCTATACTCCTGACAACGTATATGCTAAATTTTGGGCCGATCGATTCAGTAGGTAGCAATGCATGAAAAGGTAAAAAACAAACATAATTGCATTTTTATTATTAGTTTAGATCAATAATGTTATATCTAGGTACATAGTTTGCGTTTATTCCGGAAACGTCCTTATTTGAGCGACATTAATTTCAAAGAACCGTGTTTATTTAAACATTAGACTATCATTTTTGGGTCGATTTACAGTATCGCTGCAAATTGAACGTACAGACGCCAGCACATCAAGCTACCACAATCTGTCAGATTTCTTTAATAAAATTTCAACCTTATCACAAGAGTAGAAGGTTAAGGTTTGAATGGTAAAATCTGACAGATTCGGGTAGGTTGACCTGTTGGCGTCTGTACGATAGCCTTGCTCTTCTCCCTTTAGCATACCGCGTGATACCTAAAAAATAACTAATTATCTGACTCGATGAGTACCTACAACTTGTCGTCGTTTAAAACAGAATCTATGCACTGGTTTGAGCACCAATTCAAAACATAAATAAACACAAATTATAGAAACCCTGATTTTTTTCTAATCTTTAAAATTCCACACCTCGAAACAATTACAATTAAAAAAAATATCCAACTTACTACCTACAATTTAAATCGGTGTAGATTTATATCCTAGAGAAGTATTGAAAAAAAATAGAAATTATTTTAAATCGCGAATAATATTGAAACAAAAGTATGCACATTTTTTTTTAATTATTTAAAACTCTCAAGACAAATAAAAAAAAACTCAAAAAGAGAAAAAAAAAACTGCGAGATTTGATCCAGAGACCCCTTGCACGAAAGTCAAGCAGGTTACCGACCGGACTGGCTGGTTCTTGTACAAATGTCAACAATGACTGAAAATCAACATATTATAAAATTGCTAATCCCCCAAGGGGAATAGCGTAATTATACATATCCTATTAATAGAACAGCAGTTTAAGGAATATTTGAGGAAAAATTGACTAAATAATATCCAGTGGTTTAGCTTCCAACTATCAACAAACATCTAAAAAAACAAAATTCAAAATTACTTATCTCCCAGGAAAAATAGCGTAATAATACATAGCATATAAACAGAAGCATATTATTAAGAATATTTGAGGAAAATTTGATCGACAACTTTACAGTAGTTTCGGAGATAGATCAAATCAAAAAAACATAAAAAATTTCGAAAAAAAATAAAAGTTGATCTGGCATCAGAATCGATCCCTTATCTCGAAAAAAATACAAAAAGAAAAATATATTCAATGTACAGGAATGACATCTCTACGATTTTATTATATGTAAAGATAAAGATTAGTTATGGGAAGACGTATTATCTGTGTAGAAACAAAATCCTAATTAATTATGTACAAAAATATCAAGCTATGCATATCTAGTATAACTTGACCCCCCTGTGTATGGTATTCCCGTGAAATAAACGATCAGCTTATACTGGATATGTACAGCTGTGCGTTCAACCAACAATTTTGCTTGAGGGCAAAATCTTATGGCGAACTTCTTTTAGGCATTATTTATTAAGTGGAATAGTTTATTGTTTGTTATGGAAGATTAGTTTTTTATATAGTTCGTCCTTTTCAGGGTTCCCTCCTTCCAAAAGACAAAATGGAACCCTTATAGGATCACTTTGTTGTCCATCAGTCTGTTAGTTACAACGAATTCATCATCATCATCATCAGCCTATAATGTTCCCACTGCTGGGACACAGGCCTCCTTTCTGTGAGAGGGAGTGGGCCATAATCCAACACGCGGGCCCGGTGCGGATTGGTGGATGTCACATGTCTTCGAATTTTTGGTTCTAGGACATGCCAGTTTCCTCACGATGTTTTCCTTCACCATTTCGAGAGCAGTGTGAGTCCGACTCGCACTTGACCGCTTTACTTTATTTTTTTACTTGCTTTTTTCAGTAGCTTCGTCCCACATTCAGAGGGCCAAAGCCTGCCGGAGTCGCGGGACTTATATCCTTACCGTAACCCCGCAACATAAAGGGCTATTGAAAGACACCGTGGATTTTAGTCGGTACAAGTCTGACAGTCCCTCCCGCCCTGCTCGGGGTGAGAGGACTTATTTGATGATTTTACCACGCTAAAAAAAAAGAAAAAGCTTCGTCCCACATAAAAAGGTGTCATTTAACGTATATTTGTAGCCAATTTATAACATCTCTGATGAATTAAGTAGAGCTAAATTAATTTTCAATTCCCTTTACGAAAATGCTGATCTTAACAAAACCTTCTGCAAACCACCTTCCATCTTCCCACACAGACTAGTGATGGGCTGACAAACCCACTATCGCGGCTGCAGCGTAGCCGATTATTGTAAGCGTCCACAGGTCCGCATCGCACGTATCGGACGTATCGTACGTAACGGATTTTAGTTTGCCTCGTATTAAAACACATACAACTGCGTCCACTGATCCGCATCGTATGGACGGCTCATCGGCAATGCCTACATGCGATGCATACCGATGACGTCATACGGAATGCCGATCAGTGGACGCGATGAAGGTGGCATTGGCAATCCGATTGCTGACACTCGCGTCGGCAATCCGATCGCTGCCGATACAGAATTCGTTTGATGCGATGCGTCCTATACGTACGATATGCCGACCTGTGGACGCTTGCGGACTTCGTCTTGTTTTGGGGACTTTCGCGGGTCGGTTAAATGTCAGTGGAACATTTTACTTTATAGCTGAATCGCTTTCATTAAGATCATTATAGTGCATTTGATCGTACCTGTACTAACACGAGTTTTCACTATTTTATTTTAGAGTGTCTTTCCAGTGTTTACAGCGTTTCTTGTATCGAAAAATGGAACAGCGCCTCTAGTGTGCGATGAAGGAACTATTTTTTTTTAACTTAAAATAAATCCCCCTTAAAAAAAACTAAATTGAAGATCCTATCTCTGTGCCAAAATCCATCAAAATCGATCGAGCCGTTTTGATGTGAAAACAAAACAAAAATACACACTTTCACATTTATAAAATCAGTAAGCTTTTTTTTATCATACTAAAATCATCAAATGAGACCTCCTACCCTAATTATCAGACTTGTACTGACTAAAATCCGCGATAATCTTTCAATAGCCCTTTACGTTCCAGGGTCACGGTTATCATAAGAGACAACCCCGCGACCCCATCAGTAGGGATATGGGTATTAATTTCATATCAATCACACTAGCCGACTGTTAGCCGACTACTATTCGTCGACTTAGTCAACACATCTCTACTACATACATACAAAGCGATACATAATACATGTACGGAGTTATGATACGGAGGAAACATCTGTTCCCTCCCACGGAGTTCCGTCGAGTTGAGCGTACCGAAAGGGTTCACGTAACCTTGGAGATGTCCTTTCACTGCATTTTGTGTAATGTGGCGCGGTTTTATGTAGATTGTTCGAGAAAAGTTTAAGAAATTCTGGGATGTTCAGGGTTCTGAGATGGTAGATTTCTTTTTAGTTTCTTGTTTGTCATAGAGTACAATAATACATGTTTTTTTTGCTTGGGGATTAGGCAGAATAATAACAGAATGCCAATGGGTACGATCATTACATACGTATAGAGCCTAAATAGTTTTATCGTTATAAAGCGGGATCTGAAAAGGGCTCAAAAAGTTAAGTACTGTTGGACCTCCATGGGAAAAGTACTAATCCGGAAAGATGACAAGGCTAAAATTATCCATGTTCAACACGAAGCACAGGTGCAGCAACTCATGCAAGAACTATGACTAATTATGGGTATATATTTCCTAGCACAATTTTTCATATATAAATCAGTTTACCTCAACTTATTACTTATATTTTCTGAGATAATGTCTAATATCTACAATACTAAAAAACTCATACAGAAGACTACACACACATATACACATACATCTTTATCATTTAATTATATCTACCAATTTTTCATCCCATATGTTCTACACGCTGTTTATCAAAATAACCTAAATATAAATTTTCGTACACACTTTCAAACCTCCTATATCCGTAACAACAAAAGAGCACACCTATATTATAAAGACTATAGACACGCTTCAGGCTCCATAACAATCATCCCCCGACTATTTTACAAAGATTTCATCATCATACTGTTATACTTACCTGGACCTAAACTGCTTTTAATTTTAATATCCTACTACCATAATTGCTACCCCAAGAGTTTTAACCTTATCTTTATAAATGGATAGTTTTGATACGTTGAATGAAATTGATCAAATTAAGAACTCAGAATCCGTTAAGGGCAGTATACAGGAAATAAATATAAGGATAGAAAAGTCTACGTATAACCTAACTATATCAACACAAAACATTAGAAGTATCTACAAAAATTTTGATGACCTGCAACTCACTCTGGCTGAATTAAAATGTGAAATAGATATTTTAATCCTTACAGAATGTTGGCTAAACCCGAACAAAAATATACCGCAATTAGCTAATTATACATCATTTCAAACAAAACACCACATTAATCAATGTGGTGGGGTAGTTGCTTACATCAAAAATAATCTATCAGTAAAATGTAAGGAACTTAAACTTGTAAATGCTACGGGATTGGAGCTGCAAATTGCAAACTACACCATACTGGGTATATACCGGTCACCTTCATTTCTAAACGCAGCTACTTTCATTTCATCTCTCAATAATCACCTTGAGAATATCACTCTTAATAAAAACCTCTTGATCCTAGGTGATATTAACATTGACTTAATCACTTCCCCAATAGATAGCAATCAAGAAAGAAATAATAGATTAACCTACTTAAATATGCTATCAGTGCATGGGTTGTTGCCGTCTCATTACTTACCAACGAGGGGAGATGGCTGTCTTGACCATGTCCTTCTGAGCCTGGACAGACAGACGAACACGGCTTTTACAGCGGTTTTAAATACAACTGTAACAGACCACTGCTGTATTCTTTTGTCAATCTCAAATAAGTATCAACAAACGGTAGCTCAAAGACACAAAACCCTAATCAATTATGAAAAGGCTCATAATAGTCTAATAAATACTGATACATCCTTTTTTAAACTCTTTACAGATCCGGATACTTATGCTTTTGCACTTATAGAAATGGTCAGGTCAGCGATACTCTCTAATACTAAAAATGTAATTGTTGCGAATAATAGAAGAATCATAAAGCCCTGGATTACTAAAGGTGCCCTACGGTGTATAAGGCTAAGGAACACAATCTACCTAAAACTTAAATCAAATCCCCTAAATCAAATTTTAATAATAACCTATAAAAGATACCGAACCTTCTGTGGTAACCTTTTAAAAAAACTAAGAAATAAATACAATAAAGATAAAATCACAGCATCTGTTAAAAACCCTAGGGCACTATGGTCAACAATTAATGAAATTACACATTACAAACCACCCAAGACCTCAAATGGTGACCTACTTAAGATAAAATCATGTCCTCAAGCCTCAACCAACCATGTAAATAATTCATTTATTAACATCGGTCAAACTCTGGCTCAGAATATCTTAAATAGCTTCGTACCCTCGGAATCAACTGACACCGATAGCTGTAACTTGTCCTCTTTTGTTTTGTCGGAAACCTCCGAGATGGAGGTTGAGAATACCCTGATGTCTTTAGACTCTGGGAGCGCACCGGGTTGGGACGGAATCCCTACCCAATTCTTAAAAGAAGCTAAGGAGATCCTAGTCCCTCTGATCAGAGACCTTGCCAACCTATCTTTTAACTCAGGATCCTTCCCTTATCTTCTTAAGCGATCCGTTGTCACCCCCGTGTATAAGGGAGGTGATAGCGACGATACTAACAATTACCGGCCTATCTCTGTACTGACCTCCATTTCCAAAGTCATCGAGAAGCTCTTAAACTCTAGAATTGTAAGCTATTTGGCTAAATACAACATTTTATCTACCTCTCAATACGGGTTTAGGAAGGGAATGTCGACTGAGGATGCAACCATGGATCTTGCATCCACAATAACAAAAGAAATAGACGGGGTAACAAATGTCTAGTTGTCTTCCTGGACCTCAAGAAAGCTTTCGACACAGTTTCGATCCCAATATTGGTGCGCAAGCTGGAGAGGATAGGATTCCGTGGCTCTGCTCTCGCGCTTCTCAAAAGTTACCTACAAAATAGAAAGCAGGCTGTGAAAATTGGCAATTTTGTTAGTGACGAAGAAAATGTAATATTTGGAGTCCCGCAGGGCAGCGTCCTCGGCCCGACGATCTTTTTGATATATATCAATGATCTCTGCAACCTTAGTGGCGTAGGTGGGAGGATTCTGTCCTACGCGGACGACACTGCTATTATTTTTACTGCCAAGACATGGGAGAAAGTAAAGGAGGTGGCCAAGAGGGGTCTGGCTAGAGTTAGTCATTGGCTTAATGAGAATCTTCTTACGTTGAACACCCAAAAAACTAACTACGTATGCTTCGCTCCGTACTTAAATTCGCAGCCTTCACCTGACTTTGAAATTAAAATTCATTCCTGTCGTAATCCTTCTTCTTGTACTCATGGTTGTCCGACAATTCAGAAAGTTAGCTATGCTAAGTACCTTGGAATCATTGTGGATCAACGGTTAAGCTGGTACCCACATCTTGAACTAACCATGGGGAGGGTTAGAAAGCTTATATGGGTTTTCAAGTCACTAAGATACATCATGAGTACGGAGCTACTAAACAAAATATACATAGCTTTAGCCCAATCAGTAATTACATACTGTATTTCGGTATGGGGAGGTGCAGCTAAATCATACTTTATTGATCTGGAACGGGCGCAAAGATCTCTGATTAAAGTCATGTACTGCAAGCCATATAGGTTTTCTACTAAATCCCTATATGCAAGTTGTAAGCTTCTATCCGTCAGGAAACTGTATATTTTACGCATGATACAAAGATTTCACAAAACTTTACCTTTTGACTGTTCCAAACTTAGGAAAAGACGGTCAGATTTAGTAGCCCCTACATACCCCACTCGTACTGTCTTTGCTGGTCGGCAAAATTTAGCCCAGGCCCCCCGCGTTTATAATAAAATTAATCGCATTCTTAATATTTACCCCATGTCAGCCTATGAGTGTAAGAAAAAACTGTCTGAATGGCTATTTACTCTTTGTTATGAAGACGTGGAGGAGATCTTGCTTACATTATCATGAATTTGATTCATGCTTAATGTACTCACATAGTAATAATGTTCAACTAAGTTAGTATATGGGACATGCAAACATTAAAAGAACCTTCCACACACTCACACACAAACACACACACACGCACTCACACACACACACACACACACACAATCTACACACACACACACCATCTACACACACACACACACACACACACAGACGCGTGCATTCACAAACGCAACTCAAGCAAACTACTCTTTTTCTATTATTGTTAGTTTTTAAGGTACTTACTGTAATATTATCGTAAGCCATACTGTTAGCCTAGTAAGTCTAAATTATTGTTACATCGGAAGAGCGAGGCTTTCCCAACACAAGTATCTTCTGATTACTTCCTGGGAAGCCCCGGCAACGTAATTGTAAAGACTTATTGAAATAAATTCATTTTTGATTTTTTTTTTTTGATTTATTAATAAAAAGTGAGTTCATACGGCAGCTGTTTTCTATTGGTCAAAAGTCTTTAATGCTACAATTAAATTGTTTATTCTAATAAAAGCAATGAACAGAAAAAAAAAAAAAAAACCGGTTTTAAAATCGTAGAAAAAATAAAATCTATTTTGTAGTCGTTATTAAAATAAATAATATTTTACAGAAAATACTTGGTTTTGGTCTGGGTATAGAACACAAGTTGTGAGTGAGTTCTACGTACCATTCCATTCCTTCACTTAGTTATTACATAATAATTATAATAGTAGGTATTAAAAAATTAACTTATATTTATTGCAAGCAATAAATGAAATGAAATGAAATTGTTTATTTGCCAGATTTGCATCCACATTAATTAATTATGAATTACCTACATAAAACTATACATATTGAATTATTAAAAAATAAATAATACACAATTGAAATAAATAAAATACAATAATTTAACAAGTCGCCGCAAATTAGGTTATGGGCGCATGGTAGGTTTGCCACCTATAATGTAAGGGGCTGTGATCCCAGTCTCGCACCGCCGCTACCAAGGAGTTAGCGGAACGATGTATGGCGGAGCGTGCGGCGGCCGTGCGGCTCCTCAGCAGCGCCGGCCAGCACGGCGCGCGGCCCTCGCTGAACATGGCGCTCGCTCTGCACCACCGAGGCAGACGGAACATTGCGCGCCATGCGTCGTTGTATTGCACTCGCATGTCACTCAGAGCAGCCTTGGTGTAGTTTGTCCACACACAATAAAAAAGTGTCAAACTAGACTTAGGGCGACTTTCACCAAAAGTTAAACATGTTTAAAATTTTATTTAGTGTCAAAATTCTATTGAATTGTTGAACCCTAAGACACGATTTCTCTCACAAGATACAAACTTTATTTTATTTGTTGAAGTAAACACACCATTCTTTTTTAGGGTTCCGTAGTCAACAAGGAACCCTTATAGTTTCGCTATGTCCGTCCGTCCGTCCGTCCGTCTGTCCGCAGTTTAGCTCAGAGACGCACAGTACTAGAGAACTGTAATTTGGTGTAAATATACGGATTTGTTGTGCCAAAAAAGTGGTAAAATAAAATCTCGTAAAATATTTTTTTTTAGGGTACCTCCAGTACTTACACGTAAAGTGAGGATTTTTTTTTTCTCGCGTACCCCTTAGTGTGGGGTATCATTAAATAGGTCTTTAAAAAATAATGTGAGCTTCCATTAACAATTTTTTGATAAAAAAATTCGCTTGTGAAATATTAAGCTTTAAAGTGCTAAATTTTGCTCGACTTGAGTGTCCCCCCCCTCTACCAGCTAAACGGTTATGTTTGGGGGTGTGAAAAAATTCACAATAGTAGTATATATAACGAAGTTTAAAAGAAAATTATCATGACTAAGTAGGCTTTACAACTTTACGAGTAATAGTCGACCAACTTATAAACTTATAAAATGTACTTGGATATCTATTTTCTTAAACAAAATGTAGCGGAGACAACTGCAAATGTAAGTTTGTCAACTTTAGTTTTACAGCTTTTATAGGTATGTTTTTTTGGGGATAGGTAGGTTTTTATCGTCAACTATTTTAACTAAATTTTAAAAAAGGAGGAGGTTCTAAATCCGTCGTAATCTTTTTAGGGTTCCGTAGTCAACAAGGAACCCTTATAGTTTCGCCATGTCCGTCCGTCCGTCCGTCCGTCCGTCCGTCCGTCCGTCCGTCCGTCTGTCCGCAGTTTAGCTCAGAGACGCACAGCACTAGAGAGCTGTAATTTGGTGTAAATATACGGATTTGTTGTGCCGAAAAAGTGGTAAAATAAAATCTAGAAAAATATTTTTTTTTAGGGTACCTCCAGTACTTACACGTAAAGTGAGGATTTTTTTTTTCTCGCGTACCCCTTAGTGTCCCCTATCATTAAATAGGTCTTTAAAAAATATTGATAGTTTCCATTAACAATTTAAAAAAAAAAAAAATTAGTTTGTGAAATATAAAGCTTTAAAGTGTTAAATTTTGCTCGACTCGAGTGTCCCCCCCCCTCTACCAGCTAAACGGTTATGTTTGGGGGTGTGAAAAAATTCACAATAGTAGTATATAATTATAACGAAGTTTAAAAGAAAATTGTCATGACTAAGTAGGCTTTACAACTTTACGAGTAATAGTCGACCAACTTATAAAATGTACTTGGATCACATATTTTCTTAAACAAAATGTATTGGATTCAACTGCAAATGTAAGTTTGTCAACTTTATATTTACAGCTTTAATAGGTATGTTTTTACGGTATGTTTTTTGGGGATAGGTAGGTTTTTATCGTCAACTATTTTTAACTAACTTCAAAAAAAGGAGGAGGTTCTAAATTCGTATTTTCCCCGATTTCTCAAAGACTCCTGGACCGATTTTGAAAATCCTTCTTTTTGAAATTAAATTCAGCGAATCAGTTTAGTTAGTTCGCATAAGTATTTTGATGGGCAATTACGGAACCCTACACTGTGCGTGGCCCGACACGCACTTGGCCGGTTTTTTCTTATGTATTTTCCCCGATTTCTCAAAGACTCCTGGACCGATTTTGAAAATTCTTCTTTTTAAAATTAAATTCAGCGAATCAGTTTAGTTAGTTCGCATAAGTACTTTGATGGGCAACTACGGAACCCTATATTGTGCGTGGCCCGACACGCACTTGGCCGGTTTTTATTAAACAGAACGAGATTATAAACGTCAAAATTATAATCTTGAACGGAATCATTTCGTTCTGTTTGCGACTTCGTTTCTACATGACAATGTCATTGTATTTTACTCTTTACTGAGCACAGAGTACTTTTACTAATTACTGAGTGGCAAAGAGTAAATATTTCATGTTTATTTTACCAGCTTTCATTCATTTAAATGAGAACAAAGGGACGCTGCTTATCAGAAAGAATTGGAAGCTGGCAGTATTTGTAAAGTTATTTTTTAAAAGCTTTTATTTATTTGCTTTCATATGTGCCATTGTCTGTCTGTGATTGAATCTTGCAAGTTCAAAACCTTTCCGGTTTCCGAAGCTGTTTCGTAGGTCGTATATTGCGTAAAAATAGGCACAATATTATAATGACATGAAGTTGCTCTCATTTCATTGAAACGTCTATCAGGAAAATTCAATGCGTTGATTTTTAATGTCTTCATTTATGTGACCAATCCTTCTCTCAGAGAGAGTCCTGCGTCTCAGTAGTGGGAACATAATTAGTATTATAGACTTAATTTATGATGACTTTTTTTAGCGTTGTAAAATTATTAAATGAATCCTCCCACCCCAGACAGGGCGGGAGGGGCTGTCAGACTCGTACTGACTAAAATCCACGGTGTCCTTCAATAGCCCTTTATGTTCCGGGGTCACGGTAATGAGATAAGTTCCACGACCTCGGCTTTCTGTGCCCTCTAGAGAGGAACTCCGTCATTATGCTTCGTCTTGCGACGTTCGTGCACCACTGCGGCTGGGGCGGAGGGAGGACGCTATCCTCTCCCTCACGCGGCCTGCCTCCTCCTTCCTACTCCGTCTCGCCCCGCAACATGGCCTCGACCAATACCGGGCGCCAGAATTTATGATGACTTAGGTCTATTATAGAAAACAGGAGCTTTTAAGTTGTATTGCTTATGTTTTTTCTTCATCTGCCACCGCCACACGCCTTAGCCCTCGCCAAGGCTTTTACATAAAACGTGCCTTAGCTTTAGAACTTTTTATAAACAACATTTTTCCCATGTACCTTTCTATTTCTGTGACAAATAAATAAATAAAAGCACATTCCTTTTCTTAAGCCAAAGAAATCCCGATAAATAATGTTCTTCCAGCCATTATCCAGTTAAAAAGATACTCGTAAATAAGAAGCAGCGCGACCCTATCTTTGCAAAGACAAATGAATCTTGTGACATCTTTGCCGCGAGTTCCTTAAGGATTTTTGTTTCACAGTTTCTTGTGCATTTTGCATGAAATAGGGTTAAACTTTAAGTCGAGCTTTCTTTGTGGGCAAGATGTTTATAGTAGTTGCGGCCCCGACTTACAAATTGTAGGTCATAGGTTCGAACGAAGCCAAACGTTCATCGCCAATCCTCTTAGAACGGTGAAGGAAAACGTAGTGAAGAAACTGGTATGTCCTAGAGCCAAAAATCCGAATATATTTTACCCTACCTATTCGCACTAGGGCCTTTTTTTACCGTGGTTAAATCATCAAATGAGTCCTCCCACTCAGGGCAGAGCGGAAGGGACTGTCAGGCTCGTACTGACTAAAATCCACGGTGTCCTTCAATAGCCCTTTACGTTCCGGCGTAATTCGTAAGTCCCGCGACCATCCGCACTAGGCCCGGGAAAAAAAAATGGCAGTCATCCTGTCCTAGGAGTGAAAAAATAATAGTCATTTGCTTGTGATTTGCTATACTTGATAGGCATGTCTTGAACAAGATATCCCTATAGTAATACTACAGGGCACAGGCACGCATTTTATTAGCTTCGTCGGGTGATATTGCGAACATATATGTTATATGATAAGTGGGGTGTTACATTTCTTCGAAGAGAAGACATATTACTAGTCTGATGTGTGATTTGATGTGTAAGGAATTTCAGAAAATCTGGATATTACGGCTGGATCTGTAATGTATATGTGTAACATTTATAATAATCCGATCCAACTGATATTAAAAATAGGATTACTTTAGAGGATAGAGATGTATGGATGTTTGTTACTCTTTCACAAAAAAAAAACTTCTGAATAGATTATAAATACGTCACTATCGTATCGTAACTACTACCAAGTACTATCTGTAAGTTACAGTTGAAAAAGCTATAATACTATTGCGCAGTCTAACGAATTTACCTGTAAGTGAAATTCGACTGTAATTATTCTTCTTGTATTGGTGCATTGCCCGAAGATGACGTGTGACGTCAGAGACTAAAGCCAAGACTAAAAGACAGTGTTTTCCATCATCGAGGACAATACAACAACAAGTATAATGCGGAATTTATTTTTTCTGTTATGTGAAAAAAAAGAAAAGAAATGAAAAAATATTTATTGACTCCTACACAGGACAGAACAACAGTAATTATACATAAACAATCATAAGAAAAAGAAACACAAAGCAAAAACTAAAGTATACAAAAAAAAATACGTATATGTAGCATACCTTTTCATGCCTAAACTTTTGACTCTAACGTTGCAAAAATATGCACTTACACTGCCTGCTGTACAGAAATGGAAAAACGATACCTATTCTTCTTAAAAAATACTACACTTGAGAGTAACCCAAGTAACACATCAAAGCATTATATCGGCAGTCTTACAGCATTTCTGTAGCGTTAAAGCATTTTGAAGGTAGCCCTATATTAGCCCTACAAACGTATATGCGGCTGATATAACTCTTATTTGGGCACAAATTTTACGGCTTTAGATCCTAAATGGGTTCACATAGTTGTTTAATTGCATCATAAGCGCATTATATTAGCATTATTGTGGTCAATGAAGATGCCAATCGCATTATAAAAGCATTATTACGGTCAATGAAGATGCCAATCGCATTATAAAAGCATTATTACGGTCAATGAAAATGCCAATCGCATTATAAAAGCATTATACTAGCATTATTATTAATAGTGAAGATGTTAATAGCATTACTAATGCATTAGAGGAGCATAAAAGTGAAGTAAAAGCATGATTGTAGCCATTGAAGTGTTCACAGTTAGAACTTGAATAAATCCCACATCATTGCAAAAACGTCTCTATTACCACGGTATAAATTTTATAATAGAATTATCGTTGTAACTTGACTACTACTTTGCTTTTTTTATATGGACAAACCGTAACTGATGACACCATATTTATTTGCATTAAATAAAATTTTTAGTTTAGACTCTCTGAAATTGCTTTCTGCCTCCAAATATTACTGCGCAGTCTTGTTTACTGTAAGTATCTATATATGTTTTATGGATATTTTTCACGCGCCTTCGATATTTGGTGATTTAGATTAAAAAAAATATTTATAGATACGTGTGAAATAATAAAAACAATAATGTGTTTCTAATATAGAACAAATTTTGCATAATAAACATATTAGTATAGTTTGGGCAGTACTAAATGAAGTCGTATTACTACTATAAAGGCTTATTTCTTTTATAAATAGGTCCAAATAATAATATTTTTAGGTTAGAAAATATTTACAAAATGGTGTCCGTCTATAGCGGCCCGGTGAACCTTTAAAAAAGCGAAATAATGCCGCCAGCTGTATTAATACTCACACATGAACAATCATCAACCCAGAGGCCAGACTGAAGACTTTAGGTGAACCTCTGTAATGCCATGGTCTATAAAGTAGTTTTATTAGGGTTCACCGATACACTGGTAGACTTGACTATACAGCTTTACGCGTTACAATAACTCACGTGAGAGCTGCTAGCCATACAACAGAACTCAGTTGATCTATAAAAATGCAGGCATTACAATGAGTCAGGTTGGCGCCCTACATTGGCCCTAGGCTTTTATTAAGCATTTAAAAATGCCATTGTAGACCCTAAGGCACTTTAAATAGCCAAAAGCTGTATAGCGGATTTGACTGGCATTATAATGGTTCATGTCTGTGCTATAAAAAAGCCTAAGGCCTTTATTTACTTCACGAAATGCCGTTATAGACCCTAAGGTACTAAAAACAGCCAAAAGCTGTATAGCGGATTTGACTGGCATTATAATGGTTCACGTTAATGCTATTAAACAGCATTAGGCATAAATTTACCTCTTAAAATGCTATTGTACATCCAAAAGCACTAACAACACCTGAAAGCTGTACAGCTTCTTTGTGACTTGCTGCACTAAAACTTCAGGTTTTATAACAGGACTGTGATATGCCAATATACAACCGTTATACAGAGTAAAGCATTATAATAATTTTAAAATGCCAATATAATGCGTCAAGACGCTCGGTGAACTTATATACGAGTCTTTATGGATCTTAGGTTCTGCATAAGTTTAATATTCGTTTGTTATAATGCTTTTTGTGTTACTTGGGAAGTAACTGTTACCCGGACATGAAAATACCTACTGGAAACATTTCTCCCATGCAAAAATCTGCTATAATAAAACGCTCCACGATACATCATCGGATACTAGCGTTTACGAACGAACGAGTATCTTAGTATGCATGAAAGAACGAGTGAATGAATGGGCGATGTGTGAATGGCTGGACGCTTGAATGAACAAATGATTCAAAGTCAGAAGCAGAATGAATGCACTGGCGGATTGAAAGAACGAAGTCGATGAAGCATTTTGAAGTTTAATAGTAGCAAGATGTCTTTGTTTGAATTTAAGAAGTTGAATTACGAGTATGATGTGCAGTAGATAGTGATCGACTAATGTACTATTTAGCAGAGAAAGTTTTAGCAAAACGACAATGAGGTCGTGTTGGAATGACGAATTTATGAAAAAAGCAGACTAGGGCCCCAGTAAGAGGATAGCGTCCTCCCTCCGCCCCAGCCGCAGTGGTGGACGCCCACGGCGACGGACGTCGCAAGACGATCTCCGGCCACCGTAGGAGATACGAGTGGCGAGTAAAGGGCAACTCCCTGTCCGACCATTGACCATGCCCGGGTCGACGGCGCGTTATGTTCCACGCGCGCCTCAAAGAGCGTCAGCATAATGACGTGGCCCCCCTCTAGAGGGCCTACCGGGGTCACGGGACTTATCTCATTACCGTGACCCCGGAACATAAAGGGCTACTGAAGGACACCGTGGATTTTAGTCAGTACGAGTCTGACAGTCCCTCCCGCGCTGCCCGGGGTGGGACGACTCACGTGATGATTTTATTTATATTTTCCAATAAAGAAAGGGCCCAGTTAGAATGTAAGCCACCAGTTAATCTAAGTAAAGCCAAATGAAACGTTATAGCTATACAGATAGAGTTAGTTTCGGATTCAATATGATGGATTTTGAATAAGATGCAATACAATAAAGGAACCTATGCTAATACAATTCAAATACAAAATCCAAGGAGACACAATATTCCATTCTGTCCACAAGATATTCTTTGCATCTTTCATATCTATTGTACGACAAAATCCGTAGCGAAAGGAGTGAATGAACCCATGAATGAATAATATCATGATCGAATGATTTCAAACGCATGACAGTCACAAATTCATTACAGAACGGAATGAAATGAATGGAATGTGTATGCGGACATGCGTGTAATACCTAGTTGTTTTATTTTTAGAAGGGCGACGCGGTGCAATTCTAGTGGCGCTTTTAATTGAAATGTTTGAACGTGACAATGGTATGTGTATTGGCTTTTGGACTATTTTGTATTTATTAGGACTTACCACGAGCTCTTAACGCGATCCAGTTTAAGCTGCGAGAAAGAGACAGAGCTATACAAGTCGTCTAGCGCCATCTCTTTTCCGCAGCCTAAACTGGATCGCGTTCAGAGTTCATGGTAGGCCACCAGGGGGGTATTACAACGTCTTAAAACCAGGCTTGTTCCGGTGAGTGAAAGTGACAGAGCTATACAAGTCGTCTAGCGCCATCTCGTTCACTCACAGGAATAAACCTGGTTTTAAGGCGTTGTAATACCCCCCTGGGGGTGTATTACAAGCTCTTAATTCCTTTCAGTTTACGCCGTAAAGTGAACTGCCTTCCTTAATGGTATTACGATCACACATCGACAGTCAGTAAAACGGTCACGTGACCTCATACCGACTTCTGCCTGTGCTTGTGCCTGGAAATTTCGTATTACAAGCTACATAATGACATTTCAAGGCCGGATTAATTGTCAAAATTGGCGTCACCAAAATCATTCACTTTACGCCACATTTTAGTAACTTTTACTGACTGTTTTCTTTTAATTTGTCTTTAAACAGTTGAAACTAACTAAATTAAACTTTGGTATTAATAATGTAGGCACTACAGAATATCTGGAGAGTGCATACACGATATAATCTCAGCTGACGAGCTTTACATAAAAAGACGACAAAGTTTTTACCTTTTACGACATCTACTTACACATATACACTCATTTACTGAACGCTAAGCAATCAATAGATTTATATACGTAAACATTTACTCATATAGTAATATATGGGAAATTATATGTGCGGCAACAAAAGTTTTCTTTAGCACCTGCAACCTAGCGTCTTTTTTTATAATTATGTGAGCGACGAGTTAATAGAACAGCTTCAATTATATTAATTCATCATCTTTACTATTCCAACAAAATATCAAGAAACCAGCGTCAATTTACGAGCGTAAAAGAAGCTGGCAATGAGTAGACATATCACAAATTAAATTAAAACCAAACAACTATTTTATTTGTAAAGCCAGCATGACAGGTAGTAACCAGTTACTTGACCTAGGATGCAAGAGCAAGCGAAGCGAGCTCGGGACTTGGGGCACCCCGACACGGACAGGTTAGGTTAGTTTAGTTACTTTAAACCCTGTACGCAAAAATAGGAGCCCCGCGAAGCGGGGCTCCGTCAAAGATTCACGGCAGGTGGTACTATTACTAGGTACATCAGTGTTAGATTACTTGCCAGGAAGAAAAAAAAGCTGGCAATGAGTAGACATATCACAAATTGAGTTGCTTAAGAATTATCACCATGTTGCGTCATATTAACAGTAGCTTGTTTTACAATATATGGTCGCTTATAAACCATTTATTAGACGCTAAAAGTTTGTCGCTGACCTATTAATTCATTAGACAACTAAATATATTTGCAGACGAGAATGACATTTTAAAGAAGCTGCCTTAATTAGCACCCGTAATATATTGTTCTAAATAAAAAACATGGTACTCCTGAAAAAAATGTTTTATTTGTCGTAGTTCCATCAGTGTAAGAAAAAAAATATACAGAGCTTCGATTTGAGACACGGTGACGAAATAAATCATCTTTCGTAGCAATGGACGTAGGGTTGAATAAACCAAACAAAATGTATGATCAACTCAAACACTTAAAATTAATAGCCTCGCGCAGCATCATTCCAGAAACGGCACAGTCCAATGGAGCCAAAACTTGTGTTCAATATTTATTTGGGTACATTGGGCAGTCTTTAATGTATCAGCAGACATTTTTAATTACACTTCCTCGATTGCTTCTGGTATCACAATTTCGCAGCCAATTTCAAGAGAACTAGGTACTCGTACACTGTCTTTCAGTTTGAATAAACGTCTGAGGTTTTATCATTCCTTCACTTGATGAAACATTTCTAGCTCTTGCTTTAAAACTTAGAACATTGTTGTGTTGGAACAGCTCCATTTATCAAAATTTTCTGCTCATGACTTAGTCCATTTTGTTTCCTTACTTTCTCTGCGGTATTAAAACGGTGTGCTTCTTTATTAATGCAGTAAAAATCACTACATACTCGTAGTGGCATTATGGAATAAATAAAATACGATAATCTTGTTTGTTTTGGTAAACAAAACCGCCACAGACTAAAAAAGTATCGCAAAACGGTCGTTCAGAATCAAACCCCTTTATGAGAGTTTTACTTGGTATTAAGTTTTTGCATAAAATGGCAGTAAATTGTGCTCAATTTGATTGTAAATATTTAAAGTGTTGGTTAGTGGTATAAAATACATTTTAACTCAAATATCTCCTAAATTTACAATGAAAAAGATTTTTTTCACACACAATTTATAAAACCGGTAATCATCGGTAAATTGTCGATTCGATTTTTGAACGAATTCTCTAGCCCGTCGTAATCATCCAGAGACAAGTAATCCAGGATGATTCCTTGCAGAATTACGTACGTTGTAATACGAAATAGAACAAGCCTGCTTAAGGCCGTAAATTCAAATGCCCAAAAACTGCAAGGAATTAAAAAAGGTTGTAATACCCCCCCAGGTCTTCGATCAGTGCAATTTTATCATTACAGTGTCCATTTCCAAGCCTTGGAAAGCACGTAAAACCGTTGGTTCCGGCTGCCATTTGTAGATCTTTGACAATCGTTACTATTAGTCAACCAATCTTATGAAGTATCGTATTACCCAGTTACTGGGTTGTGTAGGTCCGATAGGCAGTCGCTCCATGTGAAATACTGATACTCAGCAGCATCTGGTACGACTGATAGTAAGTTGGGAAAAGGCAGGCAGATATTATCATTTAATGGCGTTTCAAAGCCACGATATTCCACAAACCTAGAAAACTGTCCAAAAATGTGTCACCTATATTGTTTTGGAACGAAAACTTTTCTGAAAATTATAAAATATTTTCTATCTGCAGTCTTTCTCCTAAAGAGCTTTTTTACGTGGTAAATCATCAAACGAGTCCTCCCACCCCGGGCAGGGCGGAAAGGACTGTCGGACTTTCGGACAGGGAAGTGGTTAAAAAAGGGTATAAGTAACTAATTGTTTGTACTTAAGCCCTTTTTAAATCTACGCCACGTTTTAAAACTATGTACTAAATAACTACATATTATAGATTTTAATGTCTATTAACTTAATTGTGAAAAAGCAGATTACGTCAAAAACGTGAACAAACATTCACTGCAGATGTATTTACGTATCCCACATGAAACAAATACATTGATGTTTGTTTACTCTGTCCAACACTGTCCGTAGTACATTCAAATATTGTTTTGATGCGGGTATCGCATCCAACAGTCACATTTTGTTGATTGATTTGATACTGTGCCTAAACAAAGCAAAAATATTGCTTTTGTAAAATGTGTTTTTTAAATTCTTTTTTGTTTACATCGATAGATAAAACGGTAAATTGAAGAGTTTTTTAGATTTATTTATTTAGTAGTGATAAGTTCATGTTTGACTGATCACTATTTGACCTGATGGTAAGCGAAGGTGTGATGAAAATCATCAAAAGAGTCCTCCCAGGAGGGGCTGTCAGACTTGTACTAATCCACGATGCTCTTCAATAGCCCTTTACGTTCCGGAGTCACGGTATCTCGTAAGTCCCGCGACCCCGGCCTTTGGCCGAAGGGGGGCCCCGTCATTGTGCTGATACTCTTTCATGCACGCGTGGAATACAACACGCCGTCGACCCGTGTATGGTCCATGACGGCATGTCGCCCATTATCGCCGCCCGCATGCCCAAGCACGCTAGCCTATAAGTAACCTATTCACTTTTGACTTAAAGACCTAAAGGGACCTCAGGAAATCAAGACACTGGCAAGGAATTCCTTTCTTTAGCTGTCGCACAATAAATGTATTGATAAAACTATTGTGTGTAAGGATGGGATGTCAACCGTGTACCGATGGCGCATTGACGTACGTCTTGCAGTCCAATGATGGAAAGGGCCAGGCGGAATCAAGTTGTGCAGTTCTAGCACAGTTACAGAAATGTAACCGATAAAAAACCGAAGAGCTAACAACTCTGTGTCGATGTTCAAGGCTCTGGAGCTTAGAATCGACCAGAGCATCGTGCCATTTTAAGAGTAGTGGTGACCCAGGGTATCGGCCCTGACTTACGAGTTGTAGATCGTCGGTTCAAACTATAAGCCAGTCGCATTACTTTGTGTAATTAATTTCATCACCACTGCTTTCAGAACTTCGAAGGCATGTGACATCCACCGACACGCACTGGGCCCGTTATGGTGGATTATGGCCCACACCCTCTCACAGAGAGGCCTGTGTCCCAGCAGTGGACACATTTAAAGGTTGATGATGATGTAGATCCTTGCAGATAAGTCTCTTGGCCAGAAATAGAAACTCTCGCCGAAAAGATTATCTAAATAACACAGGATTAGGTAGAATGATAAAATAATTAAAGTGAGACTGAAACTAACATTATTTTGAACCTAAAATACCGAAGATACTTACCACTAACAGACTGTACCTGCGTGGTTGGAATGTCAGGCATTCCTTCTCAGAAATGGGCCTAAATCCAAGCAGTCGAAAGGAAGGGTGAACCACAATTTTCGTTTTTTTTTTTAATAAATAAAATAATTATGTGCATTCATTTTCGTTAATGATTTGATCAACCTTAGATTATAAAATGTCTTGAGTCCCTGTTCGATTTTAGTGAACCCACTTTTTTATGAATGTGTCAATCAGTCACGCACACATCTAAATGTTTTCGTTGGAGATGTTCACTTACTTTATGCAGGAATGGAATGACGGGAATATTTTTTCTACCGTGTTTTTGGCTTCAATTCTCAGTGGCCTACTAAATATCTGAACATTCTATAAAATGTAAGGGCTGATTTTTCAATAGTAAAAAATAAATGGCGGTTTGACAGCTTATCTATTAGAAAATATGTCAAACCGCTATTTTTATTCCTCAGTTAATTTTTATCTGACTATTGGAAAATCAGCCCTAAGTGTAACATACTTTAATCTACATACTACATACGTTATAAAAACAAAATTTTATAGTCAGTATCATCAACAGTAAGCAGAGTCAATACCGTGAAAAATAATACAAACAAAAGCAAACCCTACTAAATGAAATGTAAACTTATTATTCATTCAGCGGACATTTAAACCCTACTTAAGTCCGGTAATGGGCCGGAACGCTTGTCAAAAGCTGACCCTTAGGACAAAACTATTCAGTTGACATTGCTACGGAACCCAAGAGAAGTCCATTTGTGACTATTCTTTATTATACTAGGACGACCCTTTTCTTTGGCCCTTTGGAAATGGACTTTCGAGGATATTTGTCTGCATTGAGGCTTATTTTTCTATGTAGATATGAGAGGAATGTGTGTTAGAATAGTGTTTGACCTAAGTTCTTTACTTTGGTACTGTGTTGCTTTTTAGCCACGAAATATGACGGGGCCCATTTCAGAGGGCCAAAGCCTGCTGGGGTCGCGGACTCATCAGATAACCGTGGACACCGGAATCAAAAGGGCTATCGAAGGTCACCGTGAATTTAAGACAGTACAAGTCGGTACAGAGTGGGAGGTGACCATAATGTCTGCCATTTCTTGTTAACAACATATTTTTTATCGTGGTCAGTTATCATTCCTCCCACCCTGGGCAGAGAAAAAGGGACTGTCAGACTTGAACTAACTAAAATCCACGGTGTCCTTCACGTTCCAGGGTCACGGTAATTCATTAATCCCGTGTCCAACAAGATATTTTGATCAACATTTTCAGGTTTTTCTTCATTAGTAAATAAAACCTAAAAAACTGGCCATGTGCGATTTGGATTCGCGCACATGGCGGATTCGTATTTATTTTGGTTCTTTTTTAGTATTTTCTGTTACTGCGGCAACAAAAACACATCATCTATGTTATATTCAACTATTCAGTTATCACGGTTCATGAGATACAGTTTGGTGAAAAACAGACAGCGGAGTCTTAATAATATATTATAGGTTTTTTACCCTTTAGTTATTAGCGTTCAACAGCGGAATATTTGACAGCTTTTATATTAGTTGCAGCCTTGCAACGTTGCCAGCTTTCAAAAGACAACTTAAATCGTACAAGTGCTGTCGCCGAAGCCACACCGAAGCTCCAAAATCCCGGTACAGACAAACGGTATTTAAACACCGAGCGAATCTAAAGCCAGCCTGAAATAGCGAGGTTTGTGACTGCAGTGAACTATTTCAAACTGTTAGGTTGGTACCTGTGGACTGTATACAGAAGTTAGACTGTGCAGTTAGACTTTGTTTGGAACACAGATTAAATTGTTAGGTGTAGGAATCAGGCGTTTGTTTACGGAACCCTGGTGTGACGGGACATGTTGCATATAGTTGTGTTTTTTATTTGAATTTGTTCATAGTACTAATTTACTTTTTATTGTTTACTATCTGTTGCCAACGTCTTCACCGGTTACAACTCGAAAATTATCCCACGCGAACATAAAATCGGTATAAAAACTATCCCATATGTTAATCCAGGTTATAAACTATCTGTGTACCAAATTTTAGCCAAATCCGTTTAGTGGTTTTTGCGTGAAAGAGTAACAAACATACCTATACACATACATACATCCTCCCAAAATTTCGCATTTCGAGGGTATAGTGCTCAAACCCAATAAGTACGAAATTGACACTTTTGAGATATTCAATATTTAAGTTTCAAGGACATAAATACCTATGTTATTCAAATAATATCGGTATAATGAGTATTTGTGGTAAAAGTGGATACGTTTAATTAGTGTAAAACAGTACTTTTGAGTTTCTGAGGTAGTCCATTTTGTCATAATAAAAAATTAAGTTACAAAGGGTACCGACTTATTGGGTTTTAGATCTAGAGAAATCAAACATATTATGTACTTCGAACATGTTTTTTTTAAAGAATCACAAAAAAAATCAAGAGAAATCACCCTTCGTCACTTTCGAAAGCTGTCAGTTTGGTGTACGTCTTCATACCATACATCCATGCATGAAATTCTTCTAGTATGATAAGTTCTTCGAGATATTTTTTTATTTTTTTCGAGTTTTTTAGCAAGGCTAAGTGGTACGGCGACCTCCCCGATGGCATCAGCGTAATATGTTGTTTCAGGAGTTACCTGTGTCTGATAGGGAAGGAGGAAACACCCGGGTGTCACCACTACGAGGATCGCCCGGAGGGCGATCCTCGATCTCTGCGAAGCAGTAATGCTCGTGAAGGAGGAGGCGGGTCACTTGAGAGACAGGACAGCGTCCTCCCTCCGCCGCAACTGTAGTGGTAGGCACCCGCGGCGTCGGACGTAAGCAGACGATCTCCGGCCAGCGTAGGCGCGAGCATGCGGGCAGCGAATAAAGGGCAACTCGCTGCCCGGCCATGGACCATGCCTGGGTCGACGGCGCTTTGTGTCCAACGCGCGTCTCAAAGAGCGTCAGCACAATAACGGGGCCCCCCTCTCAGAGGGCCAAAGCCTGCGGGGTCGCGGGATTATTTCCTTACCGTGACCCCGGAACATAAAGGGCTATTATAAGAAGGACACCGTGGATTTTAGTCAGTGGAAGTCTGACAGTCCCTCTCGCCCTGGCTGGGGCGGGAGGACTCATTTGATGATTTTACCACGATAAAAAAAAAACCTACTTTAAAAACGATTTTCTATTCGCATAAGCTTAGTTCGGACTACGCTAGTATTTTTAAACAACTTCAAAAAACTATGCTTTAGTTTAGAGTATTATCGCACTAATAAAAGAACTTCGATAACAACACGCGCGATGCAAATGCGCCGAGCAAACTGACAACAGTAATGCTAGAAGCTCATAGGTCCAATTGATTTATTGGGTTCTTCTTCGAACAAAGTTTCAAGAAAGTTAGTTGACAATGAGAGCTAATACAATATAACTAAACATAAACTTGTTACTTTTGAAACATAATCGAACAGTAAAACCGTGGTAAAACCCGACAAATACTTTTGTTTTGATTTAACTTTTGGTTTTGTTTGTTTTTTTAATCTACGTATTTAAAGATAAAACCCGATAAATACAAATAGTGATTTTTGCCTCTAAACAGTTGGGTCATTTAAGTTAAAATTGTTGAACACTCAATACCAATAAAAAGCTTTATGTGGTTTAAGCGTGAAATAAAAATATTATGTTACAAGATAACACGCTTTATAGGGTACCAGTTTTTAAGTTTTGGCCAAACGTGGTGACTTTATTGGGTTATTACCTTAAGTAACTTTCTTTCTGCTGCGAATTCCACTTATTGGATTAGACCACTAGAAAGAGCGTCAAAAATGCATTAAGATGAACTAATAAAACGATTTTTGATTTTTTGGCACTTATTGGGTTTGAGCACTATACCCTCGATTTATAATATTAGTAGGAAGGTTAAATAAATGGCATTTGTGTATAATAATAATTATAAGTATGACATTTAGACATTTTTCACGCTTGTGTGCAGGTCAATAACTTTTTACTAAAAAGTACAAGTCAATGAGGAAATAAAAGTTCCTTGTTCATACAATATAGACGCGCTTTTTCTCACTAAAACATACTTTATTACTATAGGTATGTGGATGGGTGACCACCTATCATACCGAGTTTCCTCCGTGCCTCGGAAAGCACGTACTTATAGCCGTTGGTACCGGCTGTCATTTGTAGATCTTTGATAGTAGTTACTGTTAGATAAAAGCTGTAAAGTCCCGCAACCAGTTTTACCATGGCGTATTGTATTGTCCAGTTACTGGGTTGTGTAGGTCCGACAGACAGTCGCTTCATATAGGGAAGTGGAAACATAATTTTTCCTACTCCTCCACTATTATTTTCTGATTAATTTCGTTGCAGGATCCAAGACAGGTAAATTCAAACTCCGGGACACGTCGAGCTTCATTGTCTCGGCGCTTTTCTGGTGGTTGCCACTGTTGATTCTGGCTTTCAGGAGTTGCAGTGGTTTAGGAATAGTGTCGTGGGTTTGTCCCAAAAAAAAAAGTCGCTTCTTGTAAAATACTGATATGCAGCTGCATCTGGTTCCCAGTATAGTTGCCATAGTTGGGAAAAGGCTAGGCAGATGATTATAATTATTAGGCATTATGCTAACTCGGTGAAACCAAAATAGGAAACGCAAACTCGGTTTTCGCTGACGAAATCGCGTTTTCTATTCACCTGTCAAATTCCTTAGTCAGCTCGACTGCAGAAGAGTTCAAGATAGTGTCTGAATTTTCAATTCTGATATTACCAAGCTTATATGACATGTGATTCAATTCACGCTGTCCATGTGAAATTCTCTAAAAGAATCGGAAAGTTTAATGGCTTCATTCTTGCAGATGTGGAAAAGAATATTGACAGTAAAAGTGGAAATTTCCGACAGTTTCACGGTCCAATCGTTCGATGTGAAGATGGGGTTTATTATAATGGAGGTACAAAGAACTAGAGTCCTTTTGGGAGATAATATATACCATGGTTTTGTATCATTTTGAGTTTTTTGTCCCTAGAATTCCTTGTACCGTACACAAAATAGAAACTCACATACTCAAACAACTTGGGTGTTAAATCTCTAACCACGAAATCCGTGGCTTCAGCCTTAGTCTGTCATTCATCATCTCGTCTTCCCACTGCTGGGAACAGGCCGCCTCTCTGTTCTAGAGTGGGCCATAATCCACCACGGGGTCTCAGTGCGGATTGTTGGATGACACATGATTTTTGGTTCCTTCGTCCTCGTCGTTCCTTCGTTATTTTTCCTTTGGTTCCGGCCTTCACCGTTTTGAGAACAGTGGTGATGAAATAAATTACACAAAGTAATGCGCCTGGCTGGGTTTGAACCTACGGCCTACAACTTGTAAGTCGGGGCTGATACCACTTAAAATCAAAATCAAATTCAATTCCAATATATTCAATCGACAGATACCTCCTCAACCAAAGAACCAAAAGGTAATAAGTCCAATTTCCGCAAAACCCGGCACATTCTCCAGCCCGTAAGTAATGGGCAATAACCCTTAAACTCCACAAAATATGTAGTGAGCCGTAGCCATAAGCGTTTATGGGACGACCGATTAAAATAAAGATTAGGCTTAGAGACACTATTGTTACGAGATTGTGAAAAAGTGAGGGTGGCAGGAAATGTAATCCTTTTTTTTTTTTCAAAGTTGGCGCCATTTTATGGTTGGATTAAAGTGGAGGGTTAGTGAAAAGCAGGTTTTCTAATGAGGCCTTCTAACCAGGATGGCAAAAAAGAGCCTGGCAGACTCTTAAGGCGCCGCCTCACCGCGAGCATTCACCTGTAATGTAACATAAAAGTGCGCAATTTGATGCTCTATTGTCTTCGAATGTTTGAATCTGCAACATTATAACACAGGTGAATGCTCGCGGTGAGGGAGCGCCCTTCCTGATTAAAAGCTACCCTTTTCCTTCACATGTTCTCGCGTTCCAAGATCACGGAATCCTGCTGTCCCTAGACGTTTGACCTTGTACGAGGGCCCCGTCAAATTGCTGAAAGCTCTTTAATCCAGGCGTAATTCTTGATCAGACGGTGAGCTACCATTTGCTCGCCGTCCGCAAGCCCATGTCTATGGTGACCAGAAATCGTCACGCAATGTCTCCTCATAATACCTACACACGGCTACACATCAAGCTATACAAAACCAGTTTATCGTGGTCTTGCTTTGTATGATCATTCCGCGCATACAACGATCAGCTTAAACTGGTTTTGTATAACTTGATGTGTAGCCGTGTGTACATAACCCTAAAATACATATTTCTGACTTTTATTACATTCGAAATTAATTTGTGCTAGCGCCTTACATTAAGCTATTAATGCTATCTGAATCAATTAATCCGATCGGTATCACATCCGCAATTTCGGCGTTACGTGCCAACAAACGTACATAATATCTTATGAAAGGTAGTTTACGAGTAGATCTAGTAGATATTCACAAAGACTAATTAAAAGGATACGTGACTGTACTCGGTACAGTCAAATTAATTAATATGGGTGATTAAAAATAAATGTTATTGGTAGTACATATTTTCGCTGTTACTGATAGTTTATGGCTACTGTGAGTCACTGGTCATTAGTTTTGTTTTACTAACGCAGCCATCAGCAATTAAAAAAAAAAAGCACATAAGGAACTTTTTCTTTATCGCGGAGACACTACACCCAGTCCTAAAACAACTAAGTACTTACTTGTACATCATACAAAAAAAAACTATCTTTCCGTGCGGAAATCGAACCGCTACATGCAGCGTAGCAGTCAAGCTTTCAGCCACTTCGCCAACCATCCGTATTATATAAAAGAAATACTTTTGGAGTAAGATGATAAAAGGTACAGGTTTCGAAAAACATTTTGCAGAAAACAATTTCGTTTCTACAACAAAATAACGTTGAAAGTTGCCTGAAATACAGGGTGAACATTTTGGACGTAATTAAAAAGTTTATTTTTTAGACTGAAGTCACCAGATGTGTGTTCCATAATTGTATTATTCTGGTTTTGCAACTTTTTATGGAAAATATTATTTGACAAAATCCCACCTTTTGCCTTTTGTAATATGGATTGCTTTTCATTCTCTTTTATAATAAAAATAGTTTTGGTATTATTATGAAACATGTTGAGACATGTTGATTAGAAGTAGTTTGAGACTATTCCAATAAATGGCGCAAACGTAACCGTAAAGGCGCTCCCTCACCGCGAGCATTCACTTGTAATGTAACATATAAGTGCGCAATTTGATGCTCTATTATCTGCGAATGTTCGAATCTGTAACGTTACATAACAGGTGAATGCTCGCGGTAAGGGAGCGCCTTTAAACGTTCAAACAAGGGAATGAAATATTTATGTTGCGATGGCGTAATTGGTAAGGCGTCTGGAGTACTTAATATCCAGAAGACGTAGGTTCGAGTCCCACTCACACCTGAATTTTTCTTTCCTACAAAATCTTTTTAAAATTACTGATATCAATATGGCAGTCATAGCTGTCTTAAGGGTGCATAACCAGAACTTCTTGGCAACGTCGCTAATAGCTGTCAAATATTTACAAGTTTTAATTAATTTGGCAATGTTATTGAATGGAAACAAGAAAGGCTCTGTAGTGCACTAGAAAACTGATATAGGAATGCAATTAAAACACTGAATTTGATTTTGTAACTGTTTTAAATGTATAATATGTCATTTGGAATATATAATATGTATAATATGTAAAATATACGCTCTTATTAAAAAAAAATCTAACGAATCTATCGTATTTTAATAGAACAAAGGAATTGTAACAAAAAACTTCTATACCTCCGATTCAACCACCCTGTATAAAGCAATTTATATTCTGTATCTTTATTATCTTGAACGTAGTATATGAGCCGTATATGATCCACGTTGTAGGTAATGATATAAGTAGAAAGTACGGAACGCTCGTGTAGTGATGTGCTCTGTGAATAGCGGCGAGACGTTTGATGTTGTGTGGGCTAGTGATGGGAATTATTAGCGGTAAAATACGGTAAAATTATTTTTTACTCCTGGTACTCTCATCCGATTATGTTTCTATACTTTTTTGTTATCGTGGTAAAATCATCAAATGAGGCCTCCGACCCAAGGCAGATAGGGAGGGACTGTCAGACTCGTACTGACTGAAATCCACAGTGTCTTTCAATAACCCTTTACGTTACGGGTTCACGGTCAATAAAATTGTGAGTCCCGCGACCATCTGTCTCAGTACCTAGCAAAAAAAAAAAAAAAACCGGCCAAGTGCGTTTCGGGCCACGCACAGTGTAGGGTTCCGTAGTTGCCCATCAAATACGTATGCGAACTAACTAAACTGATTCGCTGAATTTAATTTGAAAAAGAAGAATTTTCAAAATCGGTCCAGGAGTCTGAGAAATCGGGGAAAATACACAAGAAAAAATATTACGACGAATTTAGAACCTCCTCCTTTTTTTGAAGTTAGTTAAAAATAGTTGATCATAAAAACCTACCTATCCCCAATAAACCTACCTATCCCCAAAAAACCTACCTATCCCCAAAAACATACCTATTAAAGCTGTAAAAATAAAGTTGACAAACTTACATTTGCAGTTGAAGAGGATGTTCTCCGATACATTTTGTTTAAGAAAATATGTTACCAAGTACATTTTATAAGTTGGTCGACTATTACTCGAAAAGTTGTAAAGCCTACTTAGTCATGACAATTTTCTTTTAAACTTCGTTATATATACTATTATTTTGAATTTTTTCACACCCCCAAACATAACCGTTTAGCTGGTAGAGGGGGGGGACACTCGAGTCGAGCAAAATTTAGCACTTTAAAGCTTAATATTTCACAAACGAATTTTTTATCAAAAAATTGTTAATGGAAACTATCATTATTTTTCAAAGGCCTATTTAATGATACCCCACACGAAGAGGTACGCGAGAAAAAAAAATCCTCACTTTACGTGTAAGTACTGGAGGTACCCTAAAAAAAAATATTTTACGAGATTTTATTTTACCACTTTTTTGGCACAACAAATCCGTATATTTACACCAAATTACAGCTCTCTAGTACTGTGCGTCTTTGAGCTAAACTGCGGACAGACGGACGGACGGACATGGCGAAACTATAAGGGTTCCTTGTTGACTACGGAACCCTAAAAATCGTAGTCCAGACGATTTACCTATAAACGGAATATGCAAATACACTTATTCACTTTTTAAAAGGAAAATAGGGATTCCAAATTCTAGCTAATAATATCGCTGATAAACCGATACGGTTTTTATTAAAAAAAATAAGTTGTACCTGTATATTGAACAATACATTCTCCGTCCAATTACTACCCAACTATTAACTTTTGTATTCAATTATTTTCATTGTAATTGTACATACAATAAAACAATACACAGTTCTCGATAATTCTATTCTATTTTCTACTCCAATAAATAATATTTCATTGTTACAAAGGATGGTTATAATAAATTAATTCTATGTTTGCTTCAATTGAAAATGGTTTCTTTTACAATATAATAAATTACATTTCTTTCATAACAAGTAGGTACCTACCATGCGCATGAATAATTGTTTCGTGAAAAAACTTTTTGAGACCTTGAGAAAATACAAAATGTAATATTAAGAAGGTTTTTGGAAGTTTCAATCGTTATTACGTGTCGAAATTGTTACCTGTCGTATACATTTTCATGAGTTACAAACTTTTGTCTTCTTAATACATCAGTAGGTAGGTATATTTATTATTACCAAGAATATCCTGATAATTATTTTAAAAAAAAACCTGTTCAATGAAAACTTTTTTCCAATCACCTACTAAAAGTATCCTGATAATTATATAATAATCCTAATAATCCTGTTGAGTGACGGCTTAAGGTCAGAAGCAAAGATGATAACCTAACATGGAGTGAGCTGAAGTACAATCTGAGGAGGACCAACAGGCAAGCAAAATTGGTGCAATAAGTCAAGCTATCATCATCATCTCAGTCGTAGGGCGTCTACTGCTGAACATAGGCCTCTCCTTTTGATCTCCACATATAACGATTGGAAGCGACCTGCATCCAGCGTCTTCCGGCGACTTTTATAAGGTCGTCTGTCCACTTGTTGGTGGACGTCCTACGCTGCACTTGCTAGTCCGTGGTCTCCACTCTAGTACTTGGAGCTATGGAGCTTGACATTCACCAATTTTACGTCGCCCATGACCCTTAGCTCAAATCATTTCTTTTTCTTTGTGTTTTATTTTTATTTTAAAGTTGATTTTATTCTTTTCAATCAAATCTGTAACATCATAAAGATTGCAACATTTTCTCACGGAACAATTTATTCACCCAGACAGAGCTGTTCACATGGAATAAGAACAAAATGTATTTTCCCGCGTTTTTATTTTGGTCCTAAAACATAACGAAATTCCCTTGCCATTTTAAAAGCAATGCTGCTAAAATAACCTAAACAAAAGCGAAGTGCCTTTCAGAAAAACAAACTAGAAAAAAAAACATAATTACCGCGTTTTAATCCCGTCGTGTCCCCTCCCTAGTACCACTGAAACATATCCCGCGGGGGCCGCCCTGAGGTCAACACTAATTTATTCATTGCTCATTTTGAAGTGACTGTCACAGCTATGCGCTGAAAAATTTGTTACACAGTTTCTTCAGGCGTTCCTAGAGGAATTTGTAAATTGTAGACGGAATTAAGCAAAGATTTTTGTCTTGACAAAATAGTTACTTTAATGTATTAGGTGATCATTATCTAGGAATTTATTTATTTAGGTGGATTTTAGTCTAAGCTATTCAATATAATATAACTTCTGCTCGCGACTTCATTCGCATCTTAGGATAGTAAGTACCAAACCAACTTTATGGAGCGCGCATTATTCGATGTACAGTCGAGTTCCAAATTCCTGGGTCAATTTCTGAAAGCAATCGCCTGACGCTTCGCTGTAACTTACGACCTTTTATTATAAGTTGTTTTAACACTATACAAATCAAAGGAACTTACGGTATACTTCATAATTTCAACCTTTTCCTACAAGCAATGCTGGCGCAGTGGTTAACGTGCTCGAATGTTTCCATCACTGCTGGCGAAGGATCGATCCTCACTTTTTTCTAATTACTTTTATTTTATTTAATAATTTTAAATAATTGCGATATTCTTTTTGTTATTTTTCATGCATTTTTTTGTAGAAATTTGATAAATAAAATTGTTTTTTTTTAGTCATTACTAATACTAGTCATTAGTGTTGTGTGTCGACCGTTATCATCATGTAAGTATAATAAAGTTTTGTAGGTAGATCAGGGAAATAAAACAAAAGTTACAAAAGTAAATTATTTCGATTTGTACAAGTGAGGTAGACATAACTATGTTAGTTCGTTTCGTGTCTCATTATAGAACGTTGTTGATTCCTGGATATTTTGTGTGACGATTGTTTACATCTATGTTACGCTGTTTTAATATTATTGTTTTGTAGTGAAATATTAACAGTGGAAATAATATAGTCACTGAGGGCGAATATTATAGCCGTGCATAAATATGGATGAAACCATACAAATATCAAATTAAACCGGACTAAGTGTGAGTATTAACATTTAATTTTTTATGTTTTAATATTTCACATGTTAATATCTTATTTATTAGATAAGATTCCCTACAATAGGTTTGTTTAGAAGCTAGTTATACGTGTTATTTACTTATAGTTTTTTTCTTTTAGTAAAATAAATTATCAGTTGTATTTTGCATAAAGATAATAATAGTATTCCATGTTTTGTTCTAGTGAAATACTGTGAGTCCTGTGGAAGTGGATATGAGATATAAGGAACGAGCTTAGCTTAAGCTTGTCAAGAGCAAAGTCCAACACCGACGGTTGTCAGACATCATAATAAAATTAAGGTGAATGAATATGAAGGAAATGGCTTCCCCCAATGAGTAACTATTTCAACACGAAATGAATAACCGTTCAATTTCACCGTGCACTCAAGACAGAACTCTTCACCAATCATCCAAAAACCCTTTTGTTTTATAGAAATAAAAGAAACGTTTAAAAGCACGACCATATTTTTATACTTATAGCTTTTGTTGTATTCATTCCTAGTTAGCGAAAACATCATTTTATTCACAGTTCTTATTAATTTAGGGATTAGATTTGAGGCTAAGTTTCAATCATTCTTTTCTTATAGAAAACGAAAATTAAACTGATGTCCTCAATAGGGTATATTTATGGAGAGCGGTTATTTTTTTATGGTTAAGAAATAATAAAATTAAATTTTCAGTAATAGAACATATTTCCATATTATTATTTTTTTTTGCTAAATCGCACCTAGTGGAACGCAAAAAGCTTGATTTCATAGAAACAAAATTGTTGGCACCGCAGCCCCGGAACGCAAAGAGCAACCGGCCCTTTGCGTTCCAGGACCGTGGTGCCTTCACAATCATAGCTGTAGCAGTATTTTTTATGTAGTGCTAATGTTATTTATTTGCGTGCTTCTATTTCAGTAAAAGAACATTCATCCTTAAATACCTAACTTTTTTTAAACAACCTGTTTCTGGACCGTGGCCCTGGAACGCAAAGGGCAACTAGCGTTTTGCGTTCCAGGACCGAAGTGCCATGGGGCGTTTGTTTGAAATAGTAACAAGGCACCGCGGCCTTGGAACGCATAGAGAAATTGGCCTGCTGAATTATTACTATTATTTCTAATGGCTTTATTATGTAGTCATATCTTTATTTTTTCTTTTGTTAACATACAGACAAAATTACACATTAATTTTTTTTTTGGGATAACATACTAAAATGGCCGCACTTTATAAAATAAACCCTATAATTTCTTAAATATAAATAAACGTAATTTAGTCTTTTAATCAGCTAATTAAATTGGATATTATTGTTTTATCTTCACTTCTAATTTTTTAATTTACTTATTTTTGTTACTGATAGCTGTTGGGCTAAGTCGAGCTATATCAATGAGATCTGAGTCTTATAATGTGTTTAGCTATTGTTTAGTTTTTTTTTAAATCATGATCTTATTAATCAATGTCTTGTTAGTTATTCATGTTAATTTACAATATATTCATGCTTATTATTTATTTAAAAAAAGTTAAATATTAGCTCTATTTAATTTTTTTTTGGTCTTGGTGGAAATAAAAAAAGTCATGCTGAATTAAAATGTTTATTTTGTTTTATTTATTTATTTAATTAACAAACTTATAAATTATAATTATTTTTGATACCTATCACATTCATACGAATCTGACAATCCCTCAGTCAACAGTCAACTCATTTGATGAACTTCAACATGACATTGCAATAATATTCGTTCTTTCCTCAATATTGATATTCGCCGGCATTATGAGAATACTTAAATATATCGCTATCTATATATTCACACGTCACTAACCAACAACCACAATCTAACGACAACTTGATTTCGATCAAGTTAAATATTCCTAAAACTTGGTCTGCCTCACAGAAATTGTGAACAAACGATTTTTCTGTCCCATTACAATATTAAACAATTGAGTAAAACTTACAAAAAGAATATCACTGCGAGGGGATCGAACTCATGCCTTGCTGTTCACCGCATATTATGTAGTGGAACGCTTAACCATTAGGCCAACTGAACAAGTATTATATAGGTACGTTGAAATTATGAATCCTATACAATCAGAAGTTAATGATGAATGCGTTTCTTAAAAATAGAAGGTCGTAAGTCAAACTAAACGTCAAGCTATTGCCTTTATAAGTGCGTCTGACCACTTTTGAACCGCTACCCTACAATCAAATATTATGCTCCCTAACTTTGTGTCGATTTTGATATCATCAGTTCAAGTCTTTTTCGCTACATCATCATCATCATCATCAGCCTATAAATGTTCCCACAGCAAGGACACAGGCCTCCTCTCCCTGAGAGGGAGTGGGCCATAATCCACCACGCGGGCCCAGTGCGAGTTGGTGGATGTCACATATCTTCGAATTTTTGGTTCTACATAAGACATGCCGGTTTCCACACGATGTTTTCCTTCACCGTTTAAAGAGCAGTAGTGATGAAATAAATTACACAAAGTAATGCGCCTGGTTGGGTTCGAACCCGCGACCTACAAATCGTAAGTGGAATTTGGAATTACTTCCATTTTCGCTACATGAAATAACGAATATGCTTTACGCTGACGAATTTGTGAACTTAGGCAATTTAGGTTAACTGTTTCAATTTTTTTTAAGTTGATTAATTAATTATCTATTCCTTCGTGAATATTAAAAAAAGAAAGTTTGTATATATAGGTTTTTTTTATATAATAATTTTGTTATAGTAATATTCAGTATCAGTAAGATATTAGTATGATGGTAGAATAATAATATTTTTCGATTAAAACCAAAAAAAAAAAGAAATAGAAAAACTTTGACATTTTAAGCATGGATGTATTGGTGTACTGTGACACTTAATTTCAATGACATTCATATTCAGCCCTTTCCCTGTTTCAAACACAAGTGTAAAGTCTACTGTCAATTCATAACAAGAGCGCTAAAAGTTCTCTCTTCGTGCCATTAGAGAGAGACGAGGCGTTTCATACAACATTTCCTAATGACATAACTTTACGAGTGAAATAATAACGTTTTCTAGTAAACTTTATTGCTTTATTATACAACTTTATTTTAATTTATTCATATTCATTTTATGTAGGTACTGTTGTTGTATGAAGCTACGTTACATTTTCTTTGTAGTTAAACGTTAACCGTGGTACCACAAAAACTTATAAACGTTGTTGAACACTTGTCTAAAAAATGTCAGATTTATGACGTTGAAATAAGGTCCGTTTTGCAGTCACACTTTTTTTAGACAAGTGTTCAACAGATGTTTATGTTTTTGTATTAAGGCTATAAGTTTCTTAATTTCGTCCCGTGGCTTCGTCCAAGTCAAATACAATAAGTATATATCTATTTCTGACGGGGCCCCCCTTGGCCAAACTGCCGGGGTCGCGTCTACTTATTCATATCACTGTGACCCCGGAACATAAAGGGCGGGCGTTTCGGCACGATTAAAGGGCAACTCGCTGCCCGACCATACCATGAAATAATCGACGCGTGTTGTGTTCCATTGCTTTCAAAGAGCGTCATGCATATGACGGGGCCTCCATTTTCTGAGTAAAGCCTGCCGGGGTCGCGGGATTATTTCTTACCGTGACCCCGGAACATAAAGGTCTATTAGCACACCGTGGATTTTACAGTGTACAAGTCTGAAGTCCCTCCCGCCCTGCCCGGCTGGGTTTCTCATTTGATGATTTTACCACGTTAAAAAAAAAACCTATGGCACTCCATGTTACTTTTCTATCAGTTGAGGATGTTTTCGGATCAATACTTTTGACACCTTCATATCAAAAACATGGACGCAGATAATCGACTGTTCGGCTATGCATAGCTGTCTTTTCTGTAAGGCCCCCCTTCTTTCTTTTTCTTTTCCTATATCTCTTAGCTCTTCGTACACATGACAACGCAAGTCTCCGATACGACTTAGGTATCCATTTACGCGTGCCTGTGTACAAGCCTTTTGAATTATGTTTGACAACGCAACTAGAGGTTTTTTTTTCAACGTTTTAAAATCATCAATTGATTCCCACCCCGGGAGGGCGCGAACTGTCAGACTTGTACTGACTATCAACAGTGAATACAGGTCATATTTGCATGCAACTTACGGGACACGTCGCTACCTGTCGCGGAGTGCCGACGGAGATAACTTTGCAAGCAAACACGAACTGCATTTACTGTTGATAGATTTCAATGTTTTTTACCGCATTGTAAAATGCCGCCGGGTCCGGCCGGTTGGTGAGAATCGTACCTTACCAAATCGTATGTTTGCTCTTTTTTATTTTATTAGATAAATAATTGTTACGTGGATTACCTAGTCATTTTAGATTTTAGTTTGAGTCCATCAGAAATATTAAAAGTGAATACAGACAGAAAAGCCTGAGAGAGACACAACAAATCGCGACAGTCACGTTGTCTTTTTCTATTTATTCTAACCCCTTCGGCAACACAAGTATCTGATACCTTACAACTTCGGTATCCAAGCGACTATCAGAATTATAAACTCACATACACAAAGTCATAACTCAAACCCGGAACTATTTGTAGGTCAAAGAAATATTTGTTCAGTGCGAGGATCGAAAAGTACCAAAAAGGGAGATACAAGTACTATCAGAGTAGTACTAAACTTCTTTCATAAAAAGGCTTTAGTTTAGTATCCCGTATTACTCTGAGCCAGTAAAATGACCCAAGTACTAGCCTGGTAGTGTAATAACTAGGCTGATAATAAAACCTTATGACTGCCCAGGCCACAGCTCGAATGTAATCCTGGAAAGATCCCCGGTTTTATGAGCCTGAATTATATTTCTGGAAACTCTTCACACTGTATTTTATTTTAACTTACTGTTGAAAGCGACTTCACCCGCTATATAAGTCGGAAATTATCCCACGGGAACATTAAAATTGGGATGAAAACTATACTATGTACATCTAAAATTTGAATCCGTGCGAAATCGGTTAAGGCCTCTAGTCTTACTAATATTATAAATGCGAAATTGAGGAGCACGTGGCTAAATAATTACCTACAGCCGCACAGGTCAATCTTCCAAGTTAAGCAGCGCTTGCCAAGGTTAGTATATAGATGGGCGACCATCTGTTAAAGCGAGTTTCCTTCGTGCATCGGAAAGCACGTAAACGCGTTCGTCCCGGCTGTCATTTGAAGATCTTTGACAGTCGTTACTGTTGATCAGAAGCTCTAAAGTTTGACAACCAGCCTTACCATGGGATATCCTATTAATACACAGTGGTTGTGGAGGTCCGATAGGCTCCGCTTCATATAAAATACTGATATTCTACTGCATCCGGTTTGACTGGATTCCGACTCCAATGTACTTAGTTGGGAAAAGGCTAGGCAAAATGTCAGAGGCAAAACCTCGTAAAACGTCACGTTTCCGAGATAAGAGCTGTCAAACATGTACAAGTAACTATTTTTTGCCTGTTACATCTTAAGTTAGTATTGATATGATCTATCTTTCTATGAATGTTTCAGACGTGACAGCGAAAAAATCAAAATGGCGGATGGCACCTGGTACAAAAGGCACAAAGCCCTTTGTATAGCTGTACTAGGATAAACCTGTATCACAGGCGAAAACAGTTATTCATATAATGAGTACAACGAACCTTTGAGACGTGTTCGGTAAATAATACCACATCACTTTCCTCACACACCCAATATTTTTATCCTTTTATTTTTAGATTGACTAAGGCTTTTTTCAAGAGCTCCAGTTATTTACGACTCTATTTTTAGAAGGAAAATATCATGACAAAGCACGTTAGAAGGAAAACGGTTGGGATTTTCCACTGAACTCTGGTAGTGATTAATTTTCCTTCTTGTCCGTATGAGAATTTGTTTTTGCCCAGCATTATACTAGAAAAAAAAAATAAGGCTAAGTTGTTTGATATACTAGAGTTCAAAGAGAAACAAAATGTTTGCGGTGTTTATCAAAACAGCCATGCTTTTTATACGAATTCAGTACCCTTTTTTTTTTTTTTTACTTGGTAAAATCATCAAATGAGTCCTCCAACCCCGGGCAGGGCGGGAGGGACTGTCAGACTTGTACTGACTAAAATCCACGGTGTCCTTCGGTAGCCCTTTGTGTGCCGGAGTCGCGGTATACGTATGTCCCGCAACCCCGGCAGGCACTCTTTTACTTTATAGTATTTACAGCGTTTCTTGTATGACAAAATGGAACAGCGCCTCTAGTGTGCGAAGAAGGAACTAATTTTTTCATTGAAAATTTTCAATTTGAAGTTGTCAAAGTTCCAGTGTACTTTACGTCTCAAATACTGAAAACTCGTGCTAAGGGTAAAGGTTACACAAAATAAATAAAAATCCCCTACTTATAAAACAGCTGATAACCTGAAAACGGCTCAACTGATTTTAATA
Organism: Agrotis segetum; assembly: GCA_036375495.1. NCBI lineage: Eukaryota > Metazoa > Arthropoda > Insecta > Lepidoptera > Noctuidae > Agrotis > Agrotis segetum. The sequence continues at coordinate 1,009,966 of JAQSVV010000128.1, forward strand.
AACATATCTAAGATCAAATAGAAGTGGCTTTGTTTTTATTTACTCGACTTTTGCCACCGACTTAAAAGAAAGAAAAAAATGTTTTACGCTTTTCCACCCATTATAACGAGTCTCAGATCAAAGAAATAGGCAGATAGAGCGCTCAGAACAAGCGAGTGGGTCCACCAAAGTTAATACAAAATCAAAATCGAATACAAAATTACAAAGTCGCGACAGTACCAAGCTACGCGTCGTACCAAGTTGCGCGTCGTTGTTGTTTTTTGCCAAAATATGCCATCACGTGTCTTTAACCATCGTAAAAGTTGTTCTCAAAAACAAAGAAAACATTATGGAATGTAATTCTATTTGATTTTGTATTAACTTTGGTGGAGACACTCGCGAGTTCTGAGCGTTCTAACTGCCTATTTCTTTGATCTAAGTTGCGAGTATGCACATTCGCAATATTATCTATAGATATCTAGTTATTGCCAGCGGCTTCGCTTTCTGTAGTTAACTACCACAATATTCCGCTATCCTATGATTTTCCTAGCTCCTTATCCAAATCAGCACTCTGTGTGTTATGATAAGGTAACAGCCAAAAAAGTTACGTTTGCATTAAATAAAGTTTAATCCATTGCTCTCAAAACCTGATTCACAAAGATATCACATAATACCGACTGTGCGCATAATTTAAAAAATCACACAGCAATTTTAAAAATTTAAATCCAATGTCTGCCACTCTTTACGAGGCGGGACGTAGAAAAGTTAATTCCGAATTCTGCAGTCGGATGAATGCTAAAATAATAATATACGGAGTATTATTTTTGCATTTTACACGGTTTTGAATATATATCTTTCATTTTGGCTTGGCGTTGCCTAAATGAAAAGATTTGCGGGACGAATGAATGCATTTTTCGTTTTCATTTTTAAATGAGATAAGGTTACATTTTATGAGTGGATTTGAAGATTATTTTACAGCTTAAAAGCTAAACTTTTGTTTAACGAAATAATATACTTACTTTAATAATGCTAAGAAAACACTTTATATGAAAATTCTTATAATGCATTTGATTAAACTAGCAAATACATGTAAAGGTTTTTGCTTAATCTTTGAAGTATTACGACGTAAATTGTATATAAAAAACTTTTTCAAAAAAAATATAACCGCCTTCAAAAACAACCACAAAAAAGTGTAAAATAATCTACAAAATAACTTTTCTTTCGGAAGTCGGTGCCTTTGTATTTTTTCTTTTCATTGTCTTTTTAGCCACCGACTTCCGAAAGAAAAGTTATTTTGTAGATTATTTTACACTTTTTTGTGGTTGTTTTTGAAGGCGGTTATATTTTTTTTGAAAAAGTTTTTATTTTACTCTTTTTAGTTTAAATATTCAACCCAAATTCTTATTAAGAACATTATTCTCTTACATGTGCACTAGAATTTTGTAATCCTTCGCACCAGTACTTACATCACTCATGTACACATTAAGCTAATAAAATTCCATATCTCAAAAAATACTGAACCGATTTTGATGAAACTTGCAGTATTCTCTTAGTTAAATGATACCTAGTACAACAAAAAAAGAATTACTTAAATCGGACTTGTAGTTCCGGAGATATAAATCAATCTATGCCTACTCCTTACTATTAAGGAGTTGTACCTTCCATCATCAGGTCATCCACCTGAGATGATGATTATCAGATGCAGATACTTGAACAGCTTTAGAAAATATATGAAAATGGTACTATGTGCCTATAAAATTTGAAGGTTGCCCTCAATTTCCCTAGGATCCCATCATCAGATCCTGACCTGGTGATCATGGGACCAATTGGAAAGTATACCCTTTCAAACAAAAGAAAAAAATTCCAAATCGGTCCAGGCGTCTTCGAGAAATCGGGGAACAAACATAAAAAAAAAAAAAAAAAAAAGATTCCGACGAATTGAGAACCTCCTCCTTTTTTTGAAGTCGGTTAAAAATGAATAAGCATCTGTAGTTTATTAGGAACAAGGAACAATTTTTTCAAATTAATGCAAAGTCCCCATTTAGTTTACGTCAGAAAATAAGTGAAAATTCGTTTATAGGCTTTACGAATTTGGTCATCATATTTAGATGTCACGTTTTTGGACGAATAAGAATAATGAACAAACGTGGAACTGTGGAAGTTCAGGCTGTAGAATGAATGAATGTATGGATGGAAACAGTCACCAAAGCATGTTGGGAATTTTCGCTAGCTTTTACCTGCGCCCTCATAAAATTCTTTCAGGAACCCTGTATTTATTACATGTTGGAATGTAGCACGTCACTCTACGGGCGATAAACTATGTCCGAGCAAAAATCACTTCGGTCCGTTGTTGGTACGTTACAGCGAGAACGACAGACAAACTTTCAAATATACCTTTACATTGCTGAAATATTTTCGAAAGCTTATCGACGGTTAAAAGGTATAAAGTTATTGTATAGCCGTGATCTAAATACCAGTATATAAGGATTTATTTAACGGGCACATTTTTACACTTTTCTTTTTAGTTAAAATTAAAGAAAATATGCCCAAATGATATATGAAATCAGCTGATTTAAGATAAAGTATGCAATAATTGAAAAACTAACCATAACATCATCATCATCATCAGTCTATAATGTTCCCATTGCTGGGATATAGGCCTTCTCTTTGTGAGATGGAGTGCGGCCCCAGTGTGGGTTGGTAGATGTCACATGTCTTCGAATTTGTGGTTTTAGGACATGCCGGTTTCCTCACAATGTTTTTTTTCACCGTTTAGAGAGCAGTGGTGATGAAAAAAATACATAAAGTAATGCGCCTGGCGGGGTTCAACTCGTAAGTTGGGACCGATAGATACCCCTGGGCCACCACTGCTCCTTACATAGCCATAACATGAAATTGCATGATATGCATTAGCATAATTATAATCCGGTCTCTACTAATTTGTAACCAGAACACTTTTTATTTTTGTAGTGCGATTCTATGGGAAAACAAAAAAAAAAACGCTTGGACGAAGCCGCTGACATTACCTAGTACGTTATAATAATAAATAAGTTATTTTCCTCGTCATTAATATTACTGTCACATATCTTTTATGCTTGTTTATTTTTAGAATCATAATAATTCGCGAAGGGATAAAATGATCCGACCCTTATGTGCGCTCAAAAAGCTTACAATAATCTCAAGGGGATATAATATGAGTGTCCCTTTATAAGTCGATGATATGATATGCTAGGATTATTAGGGGATGATAATTATATTTATTCTTATTTTATACCGGATTATTATGATAATAATTTTTTTCTGTGGAAATATTGATGGATGTATTACTACTATACAAACATTAAACATTTGGTACTCAATCACTTCTGGAAGATTAAAGGGATAACCATGGGGTCTTCAAGTCATGAATCAATAGGTTACTTCGAGGCATACGTGCGTCAACGTCGACCACATCTTCGTTTACCATCAGGCGAAATAATGGTCAAAATAAATAAAAAAACAAAACGATTTTGATGAAAATCTTCAGCCGGAAGACATCCACTGCTGAACAAAGGCTTCCCTCTTTAGACCTCCACGCCAAATGACAAACCTCCACTTACATCCATCAGTTACCCGCGACTCTCGTGATGGCGCCGGTCAATCTAGTCACTAGATGCTAATGTAGCCTGCCGATGGCTAATTCAACTTACACATTTTAAAAGCTATATTTACTTTTGAGTATTATCCTACTTATACATATTATAAATGTGAAAGTTTGTGAGGATGTATGTGTATGTGCAAAAACCACTAAACGGATTAATAATATTTGAGTTGTAGCGGGTGAATCCGCTGGCAACAGCTAGTAATTATAATGGGTTCTCCACTCCATCTTATGACGATGAAAACGGTACTGTAGAAGTTAAAGAAGTTGTTTAAGATTTTGTATCGAGAATTGCATTTCTCTGCATTACATCTGAGCCTGTAGCCAAACGGAAAGCGACAATCGTTAACGTTCAGCAGTCGCTAATACATTTTCAGTTAAAAAAATTGAAAGTCTAGTAAAGACTGCTGAGCGATAGAAACGATCGAAATCAACGAACGAAACAAACGAAAACGATCTGTAATCTTTGATATATCAACTTATTGCATAAAGGTGCTGAACGTTAGCGATTGTAGCTTGCCATTTGGCTACAGGCTCTGATATACCAATCTTCCATAATATACGTCTGACACTCACCAGCAAACCAGTAAGAACTTTATCAACGTTATTTTAAAATTGCTTTTCTTTTGTTACAGTTTGCTCAACCATCGGCCTCACTTCGGAACAAGCAGCTGATTATGACAGCAGACCAAAAAGCAAAATGAGTATGCAACACAATGATTTTAACATAAACAGTCATTGGACCAGTAAGATGAATAATAAATACATTACTTACAACGAAAACATAGATGAAGTTAAATCTAAAGACAATGTTATAGGAAATGATATTCAAGCAAGAAATTTAGACTATCATATAAGTACTATACTAACGAGAAATAATAGGATAAGGAATTTTGATCCGAACACTATGGATGTCAAAAGCAGGACGAAAAGAGACGTTGATGCCAAAGTTAAATGTGAATCTTTCAAGTTCGAGCCGAAGGATAAATTTATAACACATCCACATCCGAAGAATACTGGGAGTACTTATTATTATAATAATACGGATTGTGTTACTAAGATTAATGGTAAGTTTTATTTTATTACTTCTTAACTGCGATATTATTATATCAGTTTCCTATGGTTTCACCGGCTTCCCGTGATGTCAATATTATTAGATAGATAGAAAGGCACAATAGTCTTTTTTATGCACACCATACAAATAAAGTACAAAACTATCTAGGGTTACACGCGCGGGCGACTCGCTGTCCGAGCATGGACCATGCCCGGATCCCGGGTTAGGGTCAACAATCAACAAACAAAATTTACAAGTACCACATTTTGCCGTTCTTATCGACCACTTGTGTAATACGACCACGTTGCAACCACATCGCTACGGCAACGCCACCACCGGTGGCGGCACCGCGGCCACATCGCCACGACATGACGTCATCAACAGCGCACGCCTTGCTGGCGCCTGCGCTCCCCCTTTCATTCTGCGTTATACTGAGTTGCACATGACCATGTGGTTACCACATCGCAACGACAGCGACAACGCAACCATATCGACATTTTGTCGGTACCACAACGCAACTACAACGCAACTAAAAAGCCGCTGCGACACTATTTATACGTAACAACAGCTTGACCACATTTTGTCGCTGCGACGTGGTGTGGTTATGGTACGTGTGAATACACGCTTAATGTGGACGTGTCCCGACCGAGGCCGTAAAAAAGCCCGCGCACTGCCGCGTTCGAGACACGTCCACACCAACCGAGCTCCTTCGCGCGGCAAATGCATAGCAAGGCTACTCGCTCTGTGTGGACACGCCTATTGACTAAAATTAACCAGCCAGTAATTACGCTCAGCTGAACAAGCGCCACAATGACCAATAAACAGGCACAAGGGAATTGCGATAATTACAGCGGTCTACAATCAGATAAGCGCAGTTTGCTGCTACTACAACGATGTGTTTATGCTATACTAGTTTCTGCACGTGACTCTGTTCTCACGAAAATTTAACTCCAAATGGGTAACCGTGACCTTATAATACTTAAGGTTATCGAAGGAACACCGTGGATTTAAGTCAGTACCTACAAGTCTAAAGGCCTATTCGCACTCAACAGTGCCGACACGTTCCGTACCGTACCGTTCCGTGACGTGATCAGTGCCGTATCGATCAGTGTTGAAATATGATATTGTACCATACATTTTGTACGACGCTATCCGTACTGATCAGTGTCAGTGCCTTTCAGTGATGTTCGTTCACTCGTATGAACAGCACGTCACGGTACGGAACGTGTCGGCACTGTTGTTTGTGGATAGGCCTTAACAGTACCTTCTGACTGATTTTGATGATTTTGCCACCTAAAAGAAATCCACTGTATCGCATCACATCGCCCGTTTTTGCTTAGCGTTCACGCAGGGTTCATAGAAATAATAAAATATTTATACTTGGCTAAGAATCATTCGATCACGTCAGCTCTCAAGGAAAAAAACTTCACCAAAATTGTTTTGTTTGTTTATGAGCTACGATGCCACAAATAGACACACGGCCAGACAGATACACCTATCAAAAAGTAAATACAAGGTACTCTTGAAAATAATAAAAATATACATGTCGAATTGAGAACCTCCTCCTTTTTCTTTCGTCAGTTAGTAAAAATTGCAATGTAGCTTTGTTAAGAGATACCTTTTAAAACATAAAATAATTGTGAATGGTTATAAAAGGAAAACATTGATTAATTTACGGTTTATCATAATCCCTTCTTATTTTAAACAAATGGAAAAGCTTTTAGTACTCACAAATTCAATACATATTTTCCCTCTCCAAATTATTTTCCATTATTTTAAACCTACAATATCAAGTATACCATCCTGAACAAAAGTATTTATTTTAGACTAGCTGTTGCCAGCGGCTTCACCCGCTACTACTCGAAAGTTATCCCACGGGAACATAAAATCGGGATAAAAACTATCCTATGTGTTAATCCAGATTATAAACTATGTGTGTACCAAATTTTAGCCAAATCCGTTCAGTGGTTTTTGCGTGAAAGAGTAACAAACATCCATACATCCATACTTACAAACTTTCGCCTTTATAATAGTAGTAGGATATTTTGTGTGGGAAGAGGTTTAATTTTTTTGGTAACGCAAATCAACCTTAACACTATGACATAAGACATAAAACACGTTGTTATCTATGGGTAGATATAAAACAAAACACGATGGCCACAATGTCAAGTCAATTGAATTGCATCTTTATTTCTTAGTGGCAGAGTTGATTTTCACTTGTAGTGGGAATTCGATCGAATCGCGCCAAGAGTAAGGTCCCTTAATCAACAGAAAAAAAAAAAAACTATACACAGTATAATTTATCGTATCAACTGTACCTACTTATTACCCCATGTCATCCATGTCATAGACTCCATCATCATAACCCCATGGCAATACATGTCCCTACACAACACCGAATGTATCCATCTGTGTGAGACTTAACCCGTCAGTCACTGCGAGTCACAGTTCTATTGGGGGGGGGTCTTATAAGCCCCCATGGATCTGCAGTGGTCTGTTTTGAAAAAGAGCAGGGATTTAGTACATACATGTGTTTTTTTTATAGTGGTACAATCATCAAATGAGTTCCACCGTGGCGGGGCGAGAGGGACTGTCAGATCCGTATTACAGAACGTCACTCAATACTCAAGTATTACAACTAGATTCAGTACATTTGATTGGTTGAAATCTAGATTTAAATAGAGATCAGTACTTGAGTTTCGTTCCGTAATAAGGGCCTCAGACTTGAACTGACTAAAATCAATAGCTCTATAGGTTCCCGGGCCACGATTACCCGATAGACCCGCGACCCCGGCAGGCCTCAATATAGTGACAGCTCTTTGATGCACGCGTGGAACACGACACGCCGTCGACTCGAACTACTAAAGTGAGACTATAATTCGAAACCAAGTATAAAGACTATTTTTCTTTGGAGTAATTGATCAAATCTAAGCGATAAAGAATGAATAGGTAACACGTAAGAATAAAGCACTTTATCAGTAGAAAAATGTTGGCTATTCTTCAAAATAAAATAACAAAAGGTTTCAACAATTGGCTTTGAGCTCTTGAAGCCACGATCTGAAGAAAAATATCCTTTGTTACATAGAAAATATAGTTTTCAAAAAAATCTGGCCTAGCGCGTATTGGACCACGCACAATGGAGGGTTCCGTGGTTGAAAATAACTTATCCCAAAACAACCATAACATTTAATTATGTATTTGGAAAAAAAATAACCAAAACAAAATGTTTTGCGATAAAATTATAATTTAACATTTTTGTACCTTTTTCTTTACTTGTGCTGTAAGGAATTACTTCAAGCCAAATTTTGTTATTCTAGGTCAACGAAACTACCTTGTAGGTTTGATATTTTTATTTATTTATACTGTTGTTTTTGTTGTAATTTTTAATTAAATTGTTTAATGAATTAATCAATTTTCAAAATATGTCGCATAACGTATTTTCTACTGTGTTGTCTTAGAAGCATTCTTTTATAAATTAATCTACAAAACACTGTCTATTAATCCTTTTTTTTATATCAATTTAAACTTGAAACTTAAACGCGTTCCTACGGAAAAGGGTCTACACAAGACAGATAGACATGCAGACAACGAAGAGATCCTCTATGGGTTCTGTATTTCATGCAAAGGTTCGGAACCCTAGAACCTACGATTTTCTTACATAGCAATTTATCATTTTTCTCTGAACTATTGGCTGGCGTTTTCACAATATCTAATATTATTTCGATAACATCTACATTATTTTTATTACCTTTCTTAATGGCTAAAAGAATTATTATAGCTAACATAAATATCGTAGTAACAATAGCTTCTTTATATCACGTCTATATTTCTATTATGAAAGTCGGTAGACCCCTTTGTCTACCCTACTTTGGGTGGAGTTAAAGGGACTTTTTACTTGTTTGGTGTAATACCGTCACACTATTCCCAAACCACTGCTGAAAATCAGAATCAATTTTGGCAACCACCAGACAATTGTCGAGACATTGAAGTTCGACGTATCCCATCATTATCATCATCAGCCAGAAGACGACCACTGCTGAACATAGGCCCCCCCCTTAGAACGCCACGCCGAACGACAATTCGCTACTTGCATCCATCGGTTGCCCGCAACCGTCACGGTGTCGTCGGTCCACCTAGTGGGAGGCCTGCCTACGCTGCGTCTTCCGGTCCGTGGGCGCCATTCGAGAACTTTTCTTCCCCATCGGTTGTCAGTTCTACGAGGGATGTGGCCTGCCCATTGCCACTTTAACTTGCAAATTTTATGAGCTATGTCGGTGACTCTGGTTCTTCGCCAAATATCCATGTTCCGGATTTTATCCCGCAAAGAAACTCCGAGCATAGCTCTTTCCATTGCTCGTTGAGTGACTCAGTCTCTCTCTCGACGTATCCCAGAGAATGAATTTAACTGTATTGGATCCTGCAACGAAAGTATTCAGAGTAGAGTAGCGGAGGAAAATATTCATTACTTTCCTTTCCTCGGAGCAGAAAGAACTATCAGACTTTTACTAAATGATATCCACCCTGTTTTTTCGGAAGAGCGGAAGGGACTGTTGGACTCTAATTGACTGAAAATGAAGAAAAACGAGGAAATGAAGTGGAAACATATTTTTTCTACTCCTCCAACATTCTTTTAATTTCGCTGCGGGATCCAAGACAGGTAAATTCATTCTCCGGGACACGTCGAGCTTCATTGCCTCGGCGCGTTTCTGGTGGTTGCCACTGTTGATTCTGGCTTTCAGGAGTTGCAGTGGTTTGGGAATTGCGTTGGGTTTGTTTGACTTAAAATCCAAGTGATCCTTCGGTTTTCCTTTGCGTAACTGGTTTCGCAGAGTTGTTTTAAGCCTTACCACGCGATCCAGTTCAGGGTATGGGAAAGAGACAGAGCAATATAAGTCGTCTAGCGCCATCTCTTTCCCACAGCCTAAACTGGATTGCCTTAAGAGTTCATGTTAGGCCACCAGTTCCGCGACTCCGGAACAACAACACGCCTAAGTTTTTTTTTATTATTTGTTTCAGCCTCATCAATAGACCAGGTCATACAGTTGACCTTTGTCGATGTGTTCCGCATAGAATACCATCCAGACTGTATTTACGACTATTTAGAGGTGAGACCATGACATTTATTATATTTTAATTTATGTTTTATAAAGCAGCAGTAAATTCGGTTACAAAACACCATAATATTGACTGGCATCTTACCTAAATTAGCTTGTGGCTAAATAATTACAGCAGCGCAGGCCGATTAAATGTTGACTTGTTTGCTCTTAAGAGCAAACAAGTCAACATTTTTTCCATAGAAACTTCGTTGGGGTTTTACTCCACTATTTCACAAAGTACATCCAAAGTTAAACATGGTATCGTTTTGTCTCCTTATAAATTTTGTCGGTACGGAAGCAGAATTGTAAAATATGAAACCATTAAAAAGTTACGAGCTTCTAAAGATTCATTATTTTTTGCTAATTTTAACACAACTTTGGGCGTAAATTTGAAATAAAAGAAGCATCAATTTCCAAAACGAAGCCTGTACCGACACAGCAAATTTATCGAAGAATTTAGTAAATGTTTCTTGAAATTGATTGATGCAGTGGTTGTTTCATAAAACCCCAAATTCCAAAGGCCTTTTTGTATTTTATCACGTGCGCCTTTTACTCGTGAAATATCGTGCATCTCACTGAATAGTTGCCTTCGGTGCGGTGCGGGAGGGTGACGCGCACGCACACATGCATACTATGAATAGACATGGCGCCGCGCCCGGCTGTCTCCGTATGACGTGTACGTTGACAACCTATAATATCTATGGTTTACGATAATACTCTTTTGAACCTGGCTTGAATTTTGGATTTTGATTAAGCCGATATTACACAGGTCAATTTCGGTTCAATATTGTTTTCCATTCCATTGCTTCAATGGCATTGACGCATCCAAACACATTTCGATTTGATTGTCTAATATCATTGAAAGTTTAGATTTTTAATTGCCTTTCAATGGAATGGAACCAATATTGATCAATCGAAATGTCGGTTAAAACATGTAAACACGAACATTGAACAATGACCAATCCGCGAACGGCAGCGAAGGAATCGGACGTATAGGATTGTGTAGTTTCTAGCGTGCGCTAATGTTTATAGTTTTAAAAATGGTTTTTGAGTGGCGTGACAATCATGTTCCTCATTTTCTGGAAGTTTTTCAAAAATATGAGTGTTTGTGGAATACAAAATCCAACTATAATACTTGTGACGCTCCTATGGTCGCTCTTCGCTAAATCCACGGACGTATCCACCAACGCCGAGTATTTTTTTATTTAGCTCATTCATTAAATACAAATAAGGGAAACACCTGCACGCACGACTTGACGACGCGACATCGCTAGGCAAATGAACATTGAATGTCTTGTTGACTGTTTTGTTTGTAAATAGGAAATATGTGCAATGTTCAATGCTTTTCAACGGAATTGCTGTCAATTTAATTGAACCGTGTAATATCGCCTTTAGACTTACTTTATCTGTTTGACTTGAAATTGTTTGGACTCTGAATTATTATAAATTGGAAATATTGGAATAGCTTTGAATGGATTTTAGTGCCAGTAAGATTGTGTTGGTTCATTGTAGAACACTTGTAAACAAATTAAAATCAACATTGGGTAAGTCATATAATTTGTTACAACTAATTGACAACTAATCTCTAGGTACTTACATACTCGTATTTGATGATCTTTTATGACGTGGTAAAATCTAGTAATATAGTTCAATGGGTAAAATCATCTACCACCCCGGGCAGGGACTGTCAGTCTTTTACTAATCAAAATCCACGATACTGCGAAGATCGCCCGGAGGACACGGTGGAGCATACGGTGCTAGACTGCCCAGCTTGGGCGGAGCACCGACGTGTCCTCACGGCTACGATAGGCGGAGACCTCTCGCGCCCGGCATTGGTTGCGGCCATGCTGCGGGGCGAAACGGAGTGGGAAGCGGTCAGCTCCTTCTGCGAGGCAGTAATGCTCGTAAAGAAGGAGGCAGGCCGCGAGCGAGAGAGGACAGCGTCCTCCCTCCGCCCCAGCCGCAGTGGTAGGCGCCCACGGCGACGGACGTCGCTCGATGATCTCCGGCCACCGTAGGCGCGGGCATGCGAGCAGCGAGTAAAGGGCAACTCGCTGCCCGACCGTGGACCATGCCCGGGTCGACGGCGCGTTGTGTCCCACGCGCGCCTCAAAGAGCGTCAGCATAATGACGGGGCCCCCCTCTCAGAGGGCCAAAGCCTGCCGGGGTCGCGGGATTATTCCCTTACCGTAACCCCGGAACATAACAGGCTATGAAGGACACCGTGGATTTTAGTCAGTAGAAGTCTGACAGTCCCTCCCGCCCTGCCCGGGGTTGGAGGAGTCATTTGATGATTTTACCACGCTAAAAAAAAAAAAAACAAAATCCACGATGTCCTTCAATAGCACTTTACGTTCCGGGGTCACTGTTACCTAATAAGACTGTCCCGCGGGGGCGGGGCAGCGAAGCCGAGCTCGGCTGTAGGAACACCAAGGCGATATAAAAGGGCGCCTAGAACGAAGTGACCCACGCAAAAAAAAAAAAAGAGAGAGCATTGGGTGCATGGGTCATGAATAAAGAAAATATTGCTCCTTTATTGGATACGTCTCCACCGTAAGGATTATTTTGAGTTTATATTAAAAAAAAATGATTTTGTTGGTGCGTAGTTTTGCTTGATAATTTAACCCTGAATCCATGTTTAGATCAACACGAAACGCATTGACATCGATTGATGATTGACATGTTAATGTAAACGAAGAACAGTTTAATTTCACGAAAGCTGAAGGAAGTCTGTAGTCAGCTGAATCAAGCCATAGATTCAGAAGGCAGTTCTCCTGGTCACAGCGCGTATTGTTAGAAGGTTTGTCTGTCTCCGATGTTGATGGGCTAGTTATTTTTCTTTGTTTTTATACATCGTTTAATAAAACTGTTTAAAAATTTAAAGAATAAAAACTAATTCAAAGCCCAAAAATGTGTTCATACTTTTTATTTTCAGTTTAATAAATAATCAACAAATATTTACGAAACAGTTTATTTTATTTGTTTTATTCAATAAATATAGTTATCTTAGCCGTATCCGGTAATAGCGATCCATACTAATTTTCTTCTGTTTCTATAAATAAAAAACTTTTTCAAAAAAAATGTAACCGCCTTCAAAAACAACCACAAAAAAGTGTAAAATAATCTACAAAATTACTTTTTTTTCGGAAGTCGGTGCCTTTGTTTTTTTTCTTTTCATTGTCTTTTTAGCCACCGACTTCCGAAAAAAAAGTTATTTTGTAGATTATTTTACACTTTTTTGTGGTTGTTTTTGAAGGCGGTTACATTTTTTTTTTAAAGTTTTTATTTTACTCTTTTTAGTTTAAATATTCAACCCGAATTCTTGTCAAGAACATTATTCTCTTACATGTGCACTATAATTTTGTAATCCTTCGCACCAGTACTTACATCACTCATGTACACATTAAGCTAATAAAATTCCATATCTCAAAAATTACTAAACCGATTTTGATGAAACTTGCAGTATTCTCTAAGTTAAATGATACCTAGTACAACAAAAAAAGAATTACTTAAATCGGACTTGTAGTTCCGGAGATATGCGAACACAAAGTAAATCAATCGATGCCTACTCCTTACTGTTAAGGAGTTGTACCTTCCATCATCAGGTCATCCACCTGAGATGATGATTATCAGATGCAAATACTTGAACAGCTTTAGAAAATATATGAAAATGGTACTATGTGCCTATAAAATTTGAAGGTTGCCCTCGATTTCCCTAGGATCCCATCATCAGATCCTGACCTGGTGATCATGGGACCAATTGGAAAGTATACCCTTTTAAACAAAAGAAAAAAATTCCAAATCGGTCCAGGCGTCTTCGAGAAATCGGGGAACATACATAAAAAAAAAAAAAAAAAAGATTCCGACGAATTGAGAACCTCCTCCTTTTTTTGAAGTCGGTTAAAAATAAGTAATGCAACGAACTTTCAGTAATCAACTTAGGTACAACCTTGTAGCAATCTGCATTACTCGCTCTAAGTTTCATAAACATGTTAAAAAAACATTTCATGACACACATGTGTCACATGTCACAATGTCATGTGGTGACGGCGAGGCGGACGATGTGTAGTTCGTGTAACTTCGTTTTTATTCGGAACGGATCGGAGCGCTATATGTGTGGGTGCAAAGCAGACGTGCGTGAGGACTAGCGTCTAACTGCTCATCACTGATACTATCTATTCGGGCACGATGACAGGTGAGACAACATGCTTTATGGCCCCGCTGTCAGTGAGTTCGTGTCCGCACAAAGAGGCACCTTAAGCCGCGCTTGCCGAGGTTAGTCTGTGCATGGATGACTGCATCTGTCATAGCGAGTTTCCTCCGTGCCTCTGAAAGCACGTAAATCCATTTGGTCCCGGCTGTCATTTGTAGATCTTTGACAGGCGTTACTGTAAGTCAGAAGTTCATTAGTCTTACAACAAGTCTTACCATATGGTATCGTATTTCCCAGTTACTGGGTTGTGGATAGGCGGTTTGACTATAAGCCGACCCCAATATAGTTAATAAGACTAGTTATTTACGATATACGATACGAAAAAAAAGAATAGACAGTTACCACACGATGTTTTCCTTCGCCGTTTTGAGAACGCAAGTGAGTTCTGAAATGCAATAGTCATATCAATTGTGTGCATTGTTAGTCCAGAGTATGGTATCAGCCCCGACTTATGACATGCAGGTCTTGGATACAAACACAGCCAGGTGCCTTACTTTTTATAATTTAGGTAATCACCACTGCTCACAAAACAGTCAAGGAAAACATCGTGAGGAAACCAGCATTGTCCTAGAATCTAACATTCGAAGGCATTACCTCTACAAATCCACACCAGGCCCGTGTTGTGGATTATGTCCCACTCCTTCTCACAGAGACGCCTATGGGCTATGTCCCAGCTGTGGAAACTATTTATCGGCTGCTGATGATGATGATGAAGATGATGAACTCTATTTTTTTAATATTTATCTAAAGATTTGTTTCTCATCAGATTCGCGATGGTTATTACGGCTACGCTGACCTGCTAGGCAGGTTTTGTGGCCAGACGTTCCCGAGAACGTTGAAGTCAAAAGGACCTAACGTTTGGCTGAAGTTCCACTCTGATGAGACGATAGAGTATGAAGGGTTCAAGATCAACGTCGAGTTCAAGAATGGACCAAGCCGTGAGTATGACTCTGGTTCTTTCTTACAAACTTTAACTGAAACCGCTTGTCCGATTTCGATAAAATTTCCATGGGACCATTTTTGGGAAGTATATCTTTTTCAATATTTTGGTAAATCACGGAGTTATGCGCGACAAAACATAAAAAAAAAAAACTTTGGAATTGAGAACCTCCTGCTTTTTGAAGCGGTAAAAAAACAGATCGGACGCATCGCATAAAACGGATTTCTGTGTCGGCAACAATCAGATTGCCGACGCGAGGATCAACAATCGGATTACCTATGCCACCTTCATCGCTTCCACTGATCGGCATTCCGTATGACGTCATCGGTATGCATCGCATGAAGGCATTGCCGATGAGCCGTCCGTACGATGCGGATCAGTGGACGCAGTTGTATGAGTTTTCATACAAGGCAAACTGAAATCCGTTACGTACGATACGTCCGATACGTGCGATGCCGACCTGTGGACGCACACCTTTAACTAGACCTTTGATAAACCCTTGAGTGCTTACCGGCATAATCTTATGTTATCTTTTCCTTACAGATCACATACCAGAACCGTGTTACAAAACCTTTGATGGCAATAAGTGGGGTTTCATAGATACAAAGGAAATTGACCCTTTATGCTTAAGTAACTCGATCCAAGCGTTGGATGTTTTGTGGACCATTATAGTTCCTGTTGATATGAAGGTAAGGTCTAAAATTGTTTGTTAATAGTATTATTCATGTACGTACCCTTTTCCCGAACTATGGCGGAACCGACTTCCTGCATGTCTAAGGACATAAGGACACCGTAGATTTTAGTTAGTACGAGTCTGACAGTCCCTCCGGTCCTGCCCTGAGTGGGAGGACTCATTTGATGGTGTTACCACGATAAAAAAGGCGCATCGCCCACGGTGACTTTTTGTAGCAATGCTGTCATGCCATCGCTACCAACGCGCTTTATCACATTTTCAACACTACAAAAGCGATGCTAAAGCGCTACTAATATATCGTTCCATTGTAGGAAAGAGATGGCGCTAGACGACTTCTATAGGTTTGTCTCTTTTCTTTAGGCCCCCAGGTTCGCTAGCAGAGTATTGAATATCCTGTTTTCCGGAATAGTTTTCTTTCAGATAATTGCGTATTTTAATAATTTTATCAACGTAAAATGTTAACAGTTAAGGTAAACCAAAGATAGGGCCAAACATTGCTACGAACATTTTTACGATCTTTCTAATGGTACCATTTTCCATTAATTACTCTTCACTAGTATCGCGCGGAATCGAAGTAAGTGATTCCATACTCTTGCTCGCGAGTGTAGAACCCCAAGTAGCCTACCATGTTCCATTGTAGGAAAAAGATGGAGCTAGAAGACTTCTATAGCTCTGTCCCTTTTCTTTAGGCTCCCAGGTTTGCGATTACGATTGTTAATATCCTGTTTTTTGTTTTCTTTCAGATATACCTTAATTTTACAACGTATGTTCTAGCGAAACCAAATGAGTGCAACGAAAATATAATACAAGTATTTGAAACCAAAGACCAAGAGCTAGACACCAAGTAAGTGACTGTAGTTTTATTGTGAACATTAGAAAACTTTTTCTGAAAATGAGTGACTTAAAAAACCACCCCAAAAATGTTTAATATAACTTTTTTATCCTTATAAGTTCAAATATTTAGCCCAAATTCTTGTCAGGAACATTTCTCACCGGTAATTACCTCATCCAAGTACACAGTAATCGAAAAATGCTCATAAAGTTAAAACTACTGTACTCTTAGCACGAGTTTTCACTCTTTTACTTTACAGCGTCTTTCCAGTATTTACAGCGTTTCTTGTATGAAAAAATTGAACAGCGCTTCTGGTGTGCGAAGACGGAACTATTTTTTTCCTTGTAAATTGTCAATTTGAAATTGTCAAAGTTCCAGTTTACTTTACGTCTCAAATACTGAAAACTCGTGCTAAGGATCTAATTTTTTTATCGAACCAATAATGGCACGTAGGTATACCAGTATCGCGTCCGGTGTACTGAATCGGGAGGTCATAGTTTGAAGTCCAAGTGGCCTACCACGAAGACTCATTCCAATGTGCGAACGAGATGGCGCTATACGACTTGTATAGTTCCATCTCTTTCCCACAGTGTAATTAACCTGTCAAGATTTTCTTTCCAGAAAATATTTACCATCTTATTTTCTACAGATTAGCGGAATACTGTGGTTCTGTCGCCAATTCTGTGACGACGAAGGAGCGCAATGGCCACATCATGTACGTCAGGATGTACGTGGCGAAGGACGCCCGGAAAACAACTGCCTTTAGAGCCACTTTCAACGCCTATAGGACTTTAGAAGGAGAAGGTAAGCAAAATAAAACATTCATCATCATCATCAGCCTAAACCTGCCGGGATCGCGTGACTGTCTCACTCGGTAACCGTGACCCTGAAACGTAAAGGGCTACTGAAGGATCACCGTGGATTTTAGCCAGTACAAGTCTGACAGTCCCTCCCGTTCCGCCCTGGGTAAGAGGACTCATTCGGTAGCGATGATTCTAATAAAGGTGCGTACAGACCATGTAAAATGTTATATAACCTACCTTTATAACACTTCCACACTACGGAACCTTGTTATTGCAACATAAAACAATACTCGTGCACATTACGGTGCGTACAGACTATATAACATTTAACATAGAGTTGTAGTGTTATATAACACATGCTACACGAGACATGTTACATGGTCTGTACGCACCTTTAAAATAACAATGTAATATAACCATTCTCGCTTGTCGTTCTTTAACCTTCATACGGTCTTCGGGTCAATTTTGACCCATTTAAGGAATGAAACTTAGTTTTCTCTATAGCTAATTTCCTTTGATATTTGATATTTCATGACTTTTTCCAAAGTTTTGAACTGAATATAATAAGTATATTATTTTTTCAAAATATCTCATATATTTCGACCTACAACTTTTTTTACGTGCACGGTCTTCGGGTCAAATTTGACCCTACGTAGTAAATAAACGTCATTATGTTATTTTATTTGTTACCTAAGTATCCAATTTGTTTTGTATGGTTGCATTGTTCTTCTAAAAGTCCTCTTATAGTCTTACAATAAATGTTGAGGTGAGATAAATGACGGGAACATCAGATTACACTTGGAAGGACAGTACTAAAAAACAAGCTCGAATTATCACCAGAAATATTGAATATGAAAGGAACAACTTTTTTTATCATAATATTCTACCTTTACCTAGGTCTTCAGACTTGTGTCCAACTTGTGCCCACCGCTGGGACACAGGCCTTCTCTCTGTGAGAGGGATTGGGCCATAATCCACCATGCGCGCTCAGTACGTGTTGGTAGATGTCAAATTTCTTCGACTTTTTAGTTCTGGGACATGCCGGTTTCCTCACGATGTTTTACTTCACCGTTTTGAGAGTAGTGGTGATAAAATAAATTACAAAAGTAATGCGATTGACCAACTCTCACTGGGCCCCCGTGGTGAATTATGGCCCACTCCCTCTCTCAGAGAGGAGGCCTGAGTCCCAGCAGTGGGAACATTTATAGGCTGATGATGATGATGCGGCTGGCTGGGTTCGAACCCACGACTTACAAACGAGAAAAAAAACATTTCACTAAAAATTGCCAAAAGATAATATGAGGTACATCTAAAAATAATTCACTATCATCATAATCATTTCAGACCAAAAACGATACGGGATAAAAAACAACTAAGAGAATTCTATCAGTTATGCCAAAAAACACAGACAAGAAACAGCTTTCTAAAACGATTACTTTTGTGTGCTAACTTATCACATTTTGAATTTACGTTATTCTTGCAAAGTTTTGTAGATTAAGTATAAAAGAATTAAGAATTGTAATAAATTCCAATAAATATACATTTCGGTAGCTGTCCTAGTTATATAATTTATTAAAATGTAAGATCTAATACCGGTTATTTCATGAAATATTACTTAAATCTCCCTGAAATGTAGTACCTACTGGGTCAAATCAGACCCGAAGACCGTCTACGTCAGTAACTTTGAAGACCGTATGAAGGTTAATGCTACACATGACAAAGTAATATAACATTTTTATACATATTAATAACATGTTAAAGTAATATATTTTATGACATACATTTGATTTGATTTGACACTGCCCACATTATCTAAAACATGTTATGTAGCAATGTTTTATAACATGGTATGTTATATGTATAGTCTGTACGCACCGTTCCTCCCTCCCCACAGAGATGAGGTCTGTGTCCCAACATTAGGGTAATTATAAGCTGCTTTATTATGTTAATAATGCATTATATTTCTTCACAGATAAATGTGGGGATGACGAGTTTGATTGCGAAGACAACACCTGCATTGATATACAACTGCAATGCGACAACGACGCTCATTGTCGGTTGAAAGCAGACGAAGACAAGAGTTGTAACGTAAGTAAACAACAGACTTGAAGACTGACAGTACACACTGTTTTAGGCTATCACGGTTTTTTTCACAATTTAAAATGTCACTTACGGGATATCTTCCGTGATTGTTCCGTGTTCCTTCTGTGATTGCGGGATGACTCATCATGTCATCCTGTGATCATGGCGCTTGCAACAACGTCGAAATATCGAGAACTCAAAATAATAAACAATCCCGTAAGTGCATATTTTAAATAATGACAGTACAGTTTCAGTTTCACGAGCAGTGGTGGCCCAGTGGTATCGGTCCCGACTTACGAGTTAGTTAAGTCGTGGGTTCGAACCCCGCCAGGCGCATTACTTTGTGTAGGTAATTTATTTCATCACAGCTGCTCTCAAAACGGTGAAGGAAAACATCGTGAGGAAACTGGCATGTCCTAGAGCCAAAAATTCGAAGACATGTGACATCCACCAATCCGCACTGGGCCCGGCATGGTGGATTATGGCCCACTCTCTCTCACAGAGAGATGGCCTGTGTCCCAGCAGTGGGAACATTATAGGCTGATGATGATGATGAGTACAGGTTACTTGGCACATTCTACAAAGACACATAACATGAACAGGGGGGGGGGGTATTACAACGTCTTAAAACCAGGCTTATTCCAGCGAGTGAAAGTGACAGAGCTATACAAGTCGTCTAGCGCCATCTCGTTCACTCACTGAAACAAGCCTGGTTTTAAGACGCTATAATACCCTCCCAGTTGGCTTACCATGACGTCTTAAAGCCAGAGAAGTTTTACTGTCACGAGATGGCGTTAGACAACTTGTACAGCTCTTTCTCTTTCACACAGTAGAACTTCTCTCGCTTTAAGACGTACCTAGTGGTAGGACACCTTTTCATCGACAAGTTTCATTTGTGGTTCTTTGTATTAATGGTGGTGATAAAATTGAGCATCCACTTCTGACAGAACCTAGTAATTGCCGTTTTGAAATTTGTCAAATGGAGCTAAGGATAGAGGCAAATATCGCTATGAATATTTTTACGATTTTTCTAGCGAACGTTCTAGTCGATGGTCGTCAAAAATTTATTCTTCCCTAGCGACCCGTCCCGGCTTCGCACTTTCGTTTTATAAAGCCTGGCGCTGATGGTTACAAACACATCAAAAAAAGAAGTAGTCGAATCGGTCCAGCTGTTTTCGAGTTATGAGCTTAGCAACATATTTTGCGATCCATTCTTTTTCTAATATATAAATATATTAGAAAAAGATAGATAGACACATATAGATAAAGATGTTAGACTTGATAGTCAGGTTGGCAAAAAACTCGCCAGAACAGTCGTTAGAATGCTCGCTAAAATGTTCGAAAAAGTTAACGAAGTTTCGCGTAGTTTCAATTCACATACGGACAGAAGGCATTTCCGTCAAAAAATAATTTTAAATTATGGAGTATGATTCTCTCAAAAAATTCGAAATACTTTCGTACGGGCCCATTATCTTCGTTAAAGGACTTAGAGAGTAGACGCCCTGATCTTTGATCAATGGAGCCACCACCACTTACTAGTCTACCAGTGACCCGTTTGTTTTGTTATAGAAAAAAGTGGAGTCTACGATCAACCAGCCCCATATCCTGGTGATCCTCATTCATCTTCTCCCTGATTCTCTCTGGCATGAGCTTCGTGTTCATCTTCAAGTGCATTCGGAAGCTGTACCAGGATCATAAAATTATCAAGGTAAGTATAACTTTTCATTGCAAATGTTCCGCGCTCCGTCGCGTAGTGCGGTGTTGCAGATTTTAATATTTTATTAAAAATCATCTGTACAGAAAACACGCCTTCTATAATAACGGTTGCAGGGTTTGAAAGTTACAAAGGTGCTGGAAAATAAACAAAGTTCTTTAATAAACTTTCAACTTTATGATTTAGAATGTAAAACTGAAAACCGATAACAGACTACTAAGCATTTATGTTTTTCGTTGGCCACGTCTCTAGCAATAGTTATATTCAATCAGCGCTGCGGCAGCGCCGTTTTGTCTTTACTGAATTATCAACTTAATACTTTATGGCATAAGGTTGAAAATATCTTACTAGCGAGAATAGCATAGCTATTCCTCCGTCACCATACGCGTGATCCGCTCCGCTAATAGATTATGCGAATGGACTAACAAACGTTTTCAATCCAGGAACACATAAGACAGTCCTGTGAAGACCGCCTGGATCGTCTGGACAGTCTAGTGGGAAGTCGGTTGACCTTGGATCCTAAGAGGCTGCAGAGAGACAGTGAACCCCGAGCCAGCCTGGAGAGAGACAACCATAACAATGAAATGGTCAAAAAGCAGAGGAGTTTCTCTAAACATAAGGTAAGAGATTTAAAAAATGAGACGACGAGAATAGGCGGGCCCCAATAACGGCATTTCCCGTTGATTTTCGCGGTAAATAATCTTTTAATGTTCGTATAATTACGAGAAAGAAAGACAAACATTTATTTGGCGCAAAAGAGACCACGATAATGACAAACATTTAAAATTAAAATAAACACAAAAAGGAGGGATTAAAACAAATACAAGAGTTTAAAAAAATATTGTTGTGTGACTCACGGCTGCGCCAAATAGGCTAATAGTTAACGGCATATAATATATATTTTTATTTTCTCATCACAAACATAAAGAGTTAATAAGGCCCTAGTGTACAACTAGGCCCAAATGGGAACACAAGTAGCCCGATCATAAGAAAGAAAACGTCAATATCCTCCATTGCCTAACTTTCCACCATTTCATTTAAAAGATAGCAGAAGCCATCAGAACAAAATCTTCTAAAGCGTCACATTTCCGAAATGTAATTCTATCATCACTTACAAGAAACTGTGATCGATCAGCCTTATTCGACAAAGTATTCTAGACTTTGACAAGCCAATAAAAATTCTAATTTATCCAATCGTCTGCCTGCTCTAGATTCCCTGAAGACCTTGAATAACTTTATTTAGATTCTATCTGCAGCTTTTCTATCAGAACTTTATAAGATTTTGACAAGATGATATTAATCTATGCCTACCAGAGATATTTTGGCTCTTGAATTAATTTTGAAAAGGGGGTTCGTTCATACTGCGTTTTTTTAGAGAAATTAAAACTATAATTTTCAATTACGCTAGAATGGGCCTTTTTGGCACAGCCGTAAGTCACACAGTATTTATTTACGTTTTTATTTGGCTTTGATTAATAGTAATTTTATTTTTTAATAAATTGTTTAGTTTTAAGTTTTTTTTCTTTGTTTCTTTCTTTTCGTGATACTGTTCATGTGCGGACGGTGAGTAAAGGGCAACTCGCTGTCCGACCATGGACCATGCCCGGGTCGACGGCGGGTTGTGTTCCACGCATTACTCAAAGAGTGCCATCATGATGACTCTAGAGGGCCAAAGCCTGCCGGGGTCGCGGGAATTTTCCAATTTCCGTGACCCTGGAACGTAAAGGGCTATTGAAGGACACCGTGGATTTTAGTCAGATACGAGTCTTACAGTCCCTCCCGCCCTGTTCTGGAACTCATTTGATGATTTTACCAAGTAGCAAAAAAATATCCTTGTACACCTACATGCACACGTACACCTCCATTTGAGACAACTTACTAAACAGCTCCATTTTTTACAGCAATCAAGCATAGATTCCGACTACCAAGAGACCCACTTGGACCTCGACGAAGAAATATGGCGTCGAGAAGTAGAAAGCATGCCAATAGAAGAAGACATCCACATTGAACGCAATGGGAGAACGAGAAAGAGTGATTTGAGCAGAAAAGAAGAATCGATGAAGAGAAGGAAAGAGAGCGAAGAATGAGGGAGAAGATGGAACATAAGAGGGAGATAAGAGATGTGTCTGTTGGTGCTCCTGATACGAAGGAGTCTGGGTGTCAGACGAGAGAGAGTCTGTTCCAAACTGATCCTCCGCCCAGCTCTGATGGTAAGTGTTTTTCATGTTTTCTACATTAATTTGCAGTAAGGAATTATTCTCCTTTGGATCCCACTTGAATATTTTTACCGTTGGATTCCACGAATAATTAAAATGTATTCCCGTTGAATCCCACAACAACATTGCTTTTTTTTATTCTTTTTTAGTTATATTCATTTACATTAGCAGTAAAACTTTGAAATAAAGGTGCAACCTTTTCTTCTGATAATAATATGTACACTTGTTTTCATCACGTGGGATTCATCGGACATACCTGTGTATTTACTACCCATGATAAACAAATAAAATGGTTTGATTTGGTTTGATTTATACTACATGTACAGTCACGAGCAATAAAATGTAAACACTTGACGAAATTCAAACACAATTTACTTGTAAAATACTGGTCTCCACTTTAAAAAAAGACCTACTTCATTATAGTATGGCTTACAAAATCGAAGTCTAATGAAAAAATCAGAAGTTTATCCAATATGGTAGCAGAACATCGCTTTTGAATACTGCTTAGTGTTTACATACTATTGCTCGTGCCTGTACAGAGTAGTCGTGAAGTTCGAATCTATAAGACATAATAACACAGAATAACAAACTTCATAAAAAGTATATTTTCCAATATCCTCCTACTAATATCAGTAGATACAAAAAGCCAATAAAAATCTCATCCGTTTAACATTTCCTGAACACAGCTCAGTTCAGCTTCCAATTTTCTAAGATCGGCTCTCTAAGGAACCAAATCAAGATGGCCGTTAGTTTAAGTATTTAGAATTCAAGAGATAGCGAAGGAGTTCAAACAATTGCTTGTTTTAATCAAGTATTTTCTTTAAAAAAGAGGTTTTTTTTGAGAAAGTTTGGTTAGCTGAGATTTATTTTCCAGGTAAGGGCTTTGTTCCCTAGGGCCGCGGGTCTGTATTATCTATAAGAGAGTGTGGCAATTTCATACTACGAGTCAATCCATGTGCCTAAGAGCAGTAATACAACATGTTACGTTAATAGCGCAAAACCTCTCGTGGGGTAACTCAGCCCATGTTACTGAACAATGTTTGTTCTAAGACTTTTGAAAATACGCAAAAAGTATTATTATTATATCCAAAAGTCTTGGAACAAACATTGCTGAGTTACCCCACGAGAGGTTTTGCGCTATTAACGTTACACGTTGAATACTACTTCTTATTTTCCAAATGTCTCCATAAAAACCCCTTCGAAATAACTTTGTAACTACATCATAACGAAAATCCCGTCTTCTAAACTCTAGAATACTGTAACTATAGTCATTGCATTAATTATGTTAATTTTAGGGTTCCGTAAACGACCTATAACATGGCCGTACAACCTCTAGGTATATGTTCATGGGTGACAACTATTGCAAGGACTAAAGCCTGATAACTATACGAGGAAGGCAATTACTATTAACGATCGCACTTGTCTTGAAGTTAGGTTATTTTGCGAGTCTTACTGTGCTTAGACCTGGATTAAACCATAAGCGAATTAAGAATTGCTTAAAGCATTACGGCCCAGGGCTTTTTGGAACGAAGTTCCTTATCGCGCGTTACGAAAGGGGGCTAGACGGAAAAAAATAAAACGAAATGTTGTCACGACACTCCCCGTCCCCCCTCGCCCCGTAAACCATTTTAATTCGGTCGCATTGAACAGTGTGGTGTCGCGACGAATATTTTTGTTGAGTGCATACAGTAACTTCGTTCCATCCGGGTCCCCCTTGACACCTCTCAAGTTTTTTATGTAGTTTGGTTCGCTATTCATAGGTTAGTTGGTTCTGTGTTAACTTAGTTTCTCTTACCCGCTTTTTGGTGTGAATAAACAAAAATATATAATATATGATAATAAAACAAAATTTGTACACTGGGTACTAAAATATGTACACTGGGTACCAAAAGTCCATAACCGTTTCCTTCTTATACTTGGACTATTACATAATTGGCTGGCCTGTTGGTCTAGTGGTTAGTGACCCTGACTGCTATGCCGGAGGTCGTGGGTTCGATTCCCACCCAGGACAAATGTTTGTGTGATGAGCACGATCATTTGTTCTGTGTCTGGGTGTAATTTATCTATAATATGTATGTATTTAGAAATATATAAGTATGTTTATCAGTTGTCTAGTACCCATAACACAAGCTCTGCTTAGCTTGGGACTAGATGGCGTTGTGTGATAGTTGTGGAATATTATATTATATTATTATATTATATTATTATTATATTATATTATTGTTTTTTTCGATCTTTCGATACTCGACCTTGTGTCGGTCGGTAGAATAGATATCCCGTCCCGCGTCCCGCAAGAAAAAAGATATCCATTTCCCCACTACCTGTAGTTTCTCCTTCCTCTTCTTCGTCTATTGTTTGTGCTAGTTGATGGCTGATTTTGTGTGTCTGATGTGTTTAAGGTAGATGAATGCTGTGTGATAGACGATTGCTGTGAGGTTGTTACGTGTGATGTTTGTTGTGTGCCTGCTAGTGACGTGTGTGATGTTTGCTGTGTGTCTGGCGTGGACTCCTGTGAGTTTGATGCGCTGTTCACAAACACCGTGTTTCCCAGTACTTTAGTTAGTATGATAGTTGTGTGTAAGGCTGCTTGTTTTTGCAAGATGGTTATGTCTATTGTTGCGTTTAATTGGTCTATGTATCTTTGTAAGCTTTTGCTTATTATTCCGGTCGCTCCCACTACTACTGGGATCACAGTGGTTTGCGTGTCCCATAGGCGTCGAATCTCGGTTTTTAACACGTGGTATTTGCTTAGCTTTTCTATTTCTTTGGCTCCTATAATTATTGTAATCTGAAGGTACAGAAATGTCTATCAAGTGGGTTATGTTATTGGTTTTATCAACATATATCAAGTCTGGTCTATTGTGCGTTACAGTAATATCTGTCTGTATCGGTATTTCCCACATGAGTTTAGCCTGTTCATTTTCTCTAACTTGTGGCTGTGTCAGTGTTTCTTTCCACCACAGATTCGATACTTCAAAGTTATGTTTCTTTGCCAGACACCAATGTACATACTGAACCAAGCTATTATGTCGCTTGACATAGTAGGCGCCCGCTAACTTTTCAGCATATTATATTAATATGTTTGTGTGGTTTCATCTTTGCTGTCGCATAGGCGGCATTTACCATCAATGTTTGCTTTTAAAATATCGCGCTGATGTTGGCGTGTCATAATAGCTTGGTCCTGTATGGCGAATGTTGCTGATTCTATGGAGGGTGATATTTGTTGTTTTTTAATCCATTTAAAAGAGTTTTCTTTATCTATGTTAGTTTGGTCCAAAACTGCTTTCGGAAACTGTCCATGTAGTTGCTTATTGCGCCATTTATCATTATGCTTCTTGACTATTGCTTGTTTAATTTCTTTATCGGTGTATGTATTATTTAGTGATAGTTGTAGTTCTCTTTCTATTTCTCGTGCTTCTTTGAATATTGAATATTTATTCCTAATTTTATCATGCTGTACTATATATTGAATAAATTAATAAATATACACCCATATATTATATTATATTATATTATATAATATATTATATTATATTATATTATATTATATTATATTATTATATTATATTATATATAAAAACTTATAAGAATACTCGTATTTGCACATTGTTCAAACACGCTGAATTGCAGATCAAATATCAAACTACGTAGATGAGGAACTATTAAGTACGGAAGTGTTTGCAAAGGACCTCTACAATAGTGCTGTTAAGCGTCCCGATTCCCGCGAGATGACCGAATACTACGTCCCGATTTCCGTGAGACGTCCCGATTTTTGAACGTTTCATCGGGTCGCGTGGCGTTTTAATAATGTGTTTCTACGCGTACTTACTCGTGTTTCACAAGATAGCGTCGGGACTTTTCTTGCGGCGACTTAATAAATATTAGAAACATTTTTTTTTTCTTTGATACCTATTTCTTATAAATACTTTTTCACGCAAGAACTACCTAATGAATTTGGATATATTATGATATTATTATGTAAAGGTGCTTGTATTCGCATGTAACCTACTAAGTACCTCAGACAGACTCATGACTACGTGCGCCGTTACAATACCCCCTAGCTTATCAAATAGCTAGGCATGTTTTACTCCCGATTTAAATTCCGAAACACCTTTTCTTGCGCGGGTTACATACGCTGTGTACAAGCACCCTAACTAGATGAATATTATAGCCTAGATCAATAATCTAAGATCAATAATATAGGATAGTTTTTCTTCCAATTTTATTCCAAACACTTCCCTTGAGATAATTTTCGACTTATAAAGTACGAAGCCCCTAGCAACAGCTAATAATAATAATTAATACATAATGTAATGTGTGTCATCAGCAAATTCAGACTAAAATAGTCATCATAAAAGTTTTAGACATCCTGGGATGAAGCAACTTGGCAACACTACCCTTACCCCTGGGCACGGGACCCGTAGAACCCATACCCGTTGTACCCGAACAGGAAAGATGGTACTTTTTCCTACAATATTGCCCCTTTATTTACTCTGTGTAACTTTGACTACGGATTACAGCGTGATTTTGAGTGCACAGGGAAATTTTCAAAGAAATAAGTTTTAGGACGAAGTTCCTTACTACAAGCTTTTATTTTAGTTTCTTTTGTTCCGTTGTCTGTCTGTAATCAGATCTTGCAAGTTGAAGACACACTTCCTTGTTTTCGATTGAGCTAAAGTTTTGCACGCATATAAGCGCATGGTAAGCGTCCACAGGTCCGCATCTCATCAAAAGGATTTCTGTGTCGGCAGGGATCGGATTGCCGACGCGAGTATCAGCAATTGGATTGCCAATGCCACCTTCATCGCTTCCACTGATCGGCATTCCGTATAACGTCATCGGTACGCATCACATTAGGGCATTGCCTGAGCCGTCCGTACGATGCAGATCAGTGGACGCAGTTGTATGAGTTTTCCTACAAGGCAAACTAAAATTCGTTACGTAAAATACGTACGATGCCGACCTTGGACGCAAACTTAATCGCCTGACAATGCAATAAATTATTTAATTATTTACGTCCCGGTGATCTGATGATGGAGCTGAAAGGTGGTCGTAGGAACTCTGTTAGAAACTGACGTAATCACATTTAGATTGGAGTTTGATTTGTCATTATTTAAGTACTAGCACTAGACTTCGGTCGACGTTGCCTTTGTGAATTTCTAGTCCCGGCCACCCTCTATACGGGATACTGTTGTAAATCAACATTCAACAAAACCGAAAAAGGGGTCGAATTCCGCAAAACCGTCTTAGTGAGCATTTACATCTTAAAAAGAAACCCTCGCTAGCCTAGCACTTGTTCGTTTCGCACAAATATCAAATACAAAAACTACCTCTATGGGGTCGAATTTTGCAAAATCCCCCATGGTGTGCATCTAAGTCCTATAGGAACCCGGTGCAAAATATGAGACTCCTGTACTTGTAGTAACAGAGTTTCATACAAACTGTCAACCCCAAAAACAACCTCTTAGGGATCGAATTTCGCAAAATTTGGTGAGCATTAACATCTTTAAAGTACCATCATGCAAGATTTGAGACAAAGCATTTCCTAAAAAATTATTAATAAAACTTGTTAAGAAACAAACCCTTTAGGGGTCGAATTTCGCAAAATTCATGGTGACCATCTTTCCAAAATAACCCCTATGTAAAAATTTGAATCCCAAAATTATCAACCCCAAAAACAACCCCTTAGGGTCGAATTTCTCAAAATTTCTACCTTGGTGAGAAAATTTACAAAAAATACCACCATGCAGATTTACGCCTAGCACTTGTACTTAAAAAGTTTCATATAAACTGTCAACCCCTATCAAAAAGGGTCGAATTTCGCAATTTTCGTCATAGGTAACTCTTACGTCCTTTAGAACCCTATTCAAAATTTGGCACCTAGCACTTGTAGTTACGAAGTTTCATACAAACTATCATCCAAAAACAACCCCTTAGGGGCCGAATTTCGCAAAATCCGTTCTAGTGCTCACCTACGTGTATGAGGAGGGTTTATGCCAAATTTCAAGTTTCTAGGCCCACGGTTTGGGCTGTGCGTTGTCGGATCAGTCAGTCAGTTTTGAATTTTATATATATAGATAGATTAGTATTTTTTATCTAAGTTATCACAATAATATGATTGTGTTGTCTACGTGATTACTACATTGTTTTTTTTTTCTTTGTCAAAGTAAATGGAGATAAAAGGCTCTTGTTACATACAAGTAAAATGGTGTCCTCAATTTAAGTAAGACGTACCTACCTACCAGGAAGTTCTTTTCATGATCGTAAAGCAACACAAATTGAACATTAGTATATTACATTAGGTACATTATTACACATAATAATTTTTATATTTAAAACAATTTTTATTTAAAACAAACTTTATTCAGTTCAGGAATTCATTAAAAAATATACATATTAGTGAACTCGGTAGTCACAGTATAACTGCAAACATACGGACTTACTTTGCCGTAGTAAATAATTTAAATTATGTTCTGCATAAAAATGCGTATCCATTCGCAAGCAAAATTATTATTTATAGGTAGGAGGCCCGAAACTTGTCATTGGATCATGATGTTAGAGGGTCCACTCCTTTGACATGTTGCCCTACTTAAATTATAATCCGAGATCATGGAAAATGTGCTCTATCTTGTCTCCAAATAAATAATAAACATCTATCTTGTATTAGAATAAATCAAACATATCAGGGATACCTCAATGAACGAAAGGAGGATCAATGAACGACATAAACGAGTTAAAAACATCGGTTGAACACTTGCTTAAAAAACCTTAACTGCAAAACGAGATTTGACATTGCCAAGGGTCGTTTAGCAGTTAGAGTTCTTTTAGACAAGTGTTTAAGGACGCTAAAGCGCCATTTAGACGGAGCAAGAACTCGTATGCGAGTTTCACTACATTGCTGCATTTGATTCATTAACTGAATTTGTTCTACCTATAAATTCCGCAATGTAACGCAACTCGCGTTCGAGTTGCGTTGCATCGTCTAAATGAGGCTTTATTCTGAAAGCTGGCAACGTCGCAAACAGTTGTCAAATATTAACAAGATTTAATTAATTTGACAATTACTGTATGGAAATAAAAAATATGGCTTGCACTAAAATATTGTTATGAGAATGCAATAATTAATATCCTAAAACCGAATAATTGTGTAGTTTTAGATGCTAAAAAAGCATTAGGAAACTTTCTAAAGGACTTTTATACACCTAAAATGGTTATAACATCAAATTCAGAGTTTTAATTACATGTAAATTTTTTAGTGCACTACAGAGCCATATTTATTAATTTCATACAGTAAATTTGCCAAATTAACTAAAACTTGTAAATATTTGACAGCTATTTACGACGTTGCCAACTTTGGGAATATATGCTCTTACCAGATGTTTAACTTTTTTGTAGTGAGACGGAGTATGTCTCGTAAAAGAGATTTATTTCAGGTAAAAATACGAGTGGATAATTTAATGTGAATTATGTCAAACTTTGAGCATTATTATTTATTTTTATTTTGGATAGCTGTAATAAACAAATCAATGATTTCTCTCGAGTTGAAATCAAATTGCTTTCAGAAAAATCAAAATAAAACACAATATCAGCCCTTGTTCTGCCAATCGTCTTTCACTTCTGAAGTTAACAGTACTTTAAATTAATTTCGTTGCAAATGAATTAAAATAAATCGCAAGCCTTCAAAAGTACAGTCCCTTCACAATTGTTTGAACTTTGAATTTGTATTAACGTCAAAATTCCTTGTATAGATGTTTGTGGCGTTAAAAAACAAAAGGCTTTCGATTTTCAACAATTATAGGTCATTTCCCATTAAAATGGGAAGGAAAATAAATAAATAACATCTTCAGGAAGATACATGATTCGCTAGCTTTTTGACAAAATGGGGCATGCAGTCTCAGACTACAAAGCATTTTTTAGGTTACAAGTATTGCTCTTGAAGTATAATAATAAAGTATGTATTTATGCCTCTCGTTGAGAAATCTGCCGAAATTACGTTCATCTTTATCCTTGTAAGAATAAGATTGATGTTTGATTTTTACTGTCGGAGGTAAAATATCTGTGATACGACTGTACACGTTTATTATTGACGGAGAAACAGCGAGAATTCCTGTTACTTTTTTAATATAAACCCCCATATTCCAGTGACGTTAGGAAAGTAAAATGGCGGATGGCATTTTACCCGTCAATCGCCATGATGTATTTTTTTGTTGGCAATATTTGTCTCTTTTATGTGTGTAGTTAAAAAAGTAGGTAAAGGCACTTTAATTATTGGTCTAAAGAAATAATATAGCTAATTTTCAAGGATTATTTCTTCACACCCTCAAAAAGGGCGAAAAAACGTATTAGGTGGTCAGTATACTTGCTTGTCACCTTTGTTAACTAAAAGAAAAATAAACTACACAATCATAACCACTCGCCTCTCGTGGAAGTTATTCTGTTCTACCTCTTCGAATTTTTAATTCATAGCATGTCCAAAAAGCAATATCAACTGTGCTGGTCCTAGCAGTCTCCGGTAGTTCATCTTTGAGAGTAGTTATTACCCCTTATTCGGGCTGGTAAACGAACTTGTCCTTTCTAAATATCAGACTCTTACTGAGTAGAAACACAACCTCACCGCAGCACAGGCCGCAGGCCTCAGAGCCGCGGTGCCTTTGCAAGACTTTCCCGCGTGTTATAGTGTTAGAACTCCAAAAATACTTTGTTTCCTATGTCTATGTTGTAAAATGCTGGTGCAATTTCCGGCCACTGTAGGCAGGGGCATACGTACACTGTAGGACGGCGAGTAATGGGCGACTCGCCGTCCGATTATGGACCATGCCCGGGACGACGCGACGTCGCATCGTGTTCAAGTGATTGTATTTGCCTCCGCGTTACCGCGGACATACGACCAGTCCCAACTTGCCCTGGGGCTGGATCGTACAGAGCTGTCAGCAAAATAAAGATGCCTCCCCTTAGAGTACCAAAGCCTGCCCTGGGTGGGAGGGAGGACTCATTTAAAGATTTTATCAGAAAAAGAAAGTAAAGTTTTGGAAAAAAGGCTAGTCAAATGTCGATAGTCAGGTCGAAAGTCTTACCAAAGGGTTTCACGACAAGTCTTACCAAGGGATATAGTATTACCTAGTTACTGGGTTGTGGAGATCAGACAAACAGTCACTTCTAGTGAAGTCCTGACATTCAGTTGCATGCTGTCGGAGTGGAAGCCAGTCCTAACATACTAGGAAAATGACATTAGTTAGAAGACATATCCAAAAAGGTACAAAATCTATACCTCAACTGTCTTGTCCTGCAGGTTCAGGCAGCAATAGTCGAGGGTTCTCAACCTTCGGCTACTCGGGCGCTACGATCGTTAGGCCTTCGCCCCCCGCCACCACGAACACGTCTGAGATCACCATCGAACTGCTGAAGCAGGTCCCTCCACATCAGGAGTCCAAACCGCGTAAGTTTTCTGTGGATTGGATTATTCAGGAATGAGTAGGTATCCTAATTCCATACAATTGGCTGTGACTAACGTTTCTACTAACCTCTCCTGAGATGCTGTATTTGCATGATTATTTTTCCCACTGCTGGGACTAATATTTCTGCGTGTTGATGGATATGGAAATCTTTGAAGTTTTGTTTCTAAGTCTCACCGTTTTGAAGTAATTAAAGACTTCGGTCTTTTTAATCTTACTAAATCGCTTGCTACTAACATCGTTGTAACCACTTCGAGTGCCATGGTGACCCATGATTTTCCCATAATATTGTTTGGGATCAAAGAGACTTAAAAAAACCTATAGAACGGGCATGGGAAAATTGTCATACAAAATTGTTTATGCAATGCGTCAGTAGCACTGTAGCGTTGCATAGCAACGTGACTACTAGACTGGGCGACTTTTTACCTAGTGGTAATAAGTTTTGGATCACAACTTTCTTCGTGATGTCCCTTCTATTGCTCGTATATAGTTTAATGTCTTTGATATATTTCCTGCCTGATTCTATCTTTTTATATTAGGATTTTCACGTATATCGTAGGTGCATTTTCAAACATTGAAACTCATTTATATAAACAGCCATATCCCAAAACATTCTCGTAACTATGTATCCCACCAAAAACATTTCATGTAAAATGTTGCCAATACGAGCATGTAAGGTTTGCCCTGTGAAAAAGATGTAGAATAAAGTTTCTGAATCTACACGGCCTAACTCTACCGACCCTAACTTCACAAATTCTACACATCAGTTAAAATTTATAATAGATACGTGCGTAATAAAACCCGCATCAAGTACTGACTAGTAGGAGAACCTTTGCGTTTTAAAAAGGATTTTTCTTTTTTTTATCATGACGGTATCCATACCGTCATCGGTATCCATCGTTTTTACCGTCATCGTAAAAAAAAGAAAAATCCTTTTTTGGGTTGACTCCTGTCAACCCTTTTTATAGTGTTTGTAAATCTATCCCCAATTAACTAACTCACATTAAAATTCACGACGAACTAATCTACAACTACCACTCATAAAATAAATCCCTAATAACGAAACCATGATTTATTCAACGAATTTAAAAGTTGAAGTCAAGTGGGGCTTCATAACATTCTGATTTAAGTTTTAATAGCCTGTAAACAAGGTTGTGAGTCCCTTTGAAGGACCCTCAATTTTAGCTAATGTAAATAGAAAACGCTCATCCAAGTTAATCTTAAGTTGTTTTTATTAAGAGAGACTTACATTTCGTAGAGTTTAATTGGTTGCTTAATTTTAATCTAGATTTAGAAATGTTTTGAGGTTTTAGTGGTGTTTTTGAGTAATTTTTGATGAGTAAATTAAGTAATTTATAGTCTTTTCTCCAGATATTAAAACAGAGGCATGATAGGGTCATGACTTTTCCAGTTTTTCTGACGTAAACTGGAACTTTGACGTTAAATTGAAGAAATAAATGAGTTTCTCTTTCGTACTAAAGGCTATATTTTTGGTTTTCCATACGTACACTTCAGTACACTGTAAATTAAATACAGAAATCGTCTTATAAATAAGGCCTACGTGCTTACGTGTATTTGGTGACAGAAAATTACTGGTGACTTTTTGTCGCTCTGGCTGGGGAGCTCCAAACAAAATAACACAAGACATAAATGACAAAGTTTCTTGTTCATGTGACAATTAGATCAACCTTGATAAAGATTCCATTTAATTTAACAAAAAAAAAATTAAAACATTTTGTGAAGTTAAAACAAAGCTCCTTCCTGTTAAAGTAATGAACAATTTTCCCTATTAATTAACGACCACCCTAAAACTTTTTGTTTTAATACTTTTAGAACACCCAATTACTTCTTTTCAAAGTCACTGTTTGTGCTTCTTTCCTTTTCGAGTTTTTTTCTTAACCTTAAATGTTTTTCTGCTATAGCGACCAATCTCGGAAGCGACTATCTCTGTTACACTTATTTGTGCATGTTTGTATGTTCCGTTTTCACGTCAAAACGGCTGAACCGATTTTGATGAATTTTGGTACAAACCCCAGCACAACAACCTACTTCAATCTTTCATTTTTCAAATGGTATTTTACAAATTTGGATAGGTTGACCTGCTGGCCTCTTTACTTAAATAAATGGGACCCAATAGACAGTTATAACATATGTAGGGGAAGGAGGTCGATTCAATCTGCACGGGGTTTCAAATTGCAAACTTCAAATTTCTTGGCTGCTATTATGATTTTTTGACGAAAAAATTACAACAAATTCTGTTACTGGCATATTGTGTCGTTCCACTGTTGAGCATACATCTCTCCCAAAGACCACCAAATGTATGGTACAAAGATAAAAATCCTATGTTTCTGTTACAGTAAAGAAAATCCCCGACCGCCGCCCGATTAGCACCGAGACCACCCGATCAGCTCCCGACGTCATCATCGTCTCCAAACCGATTCGCTGAGGCTGACCCTTGGGGCCCCCACCGTGGGCCCCAAAACCCCCCGACTCATGGTACCCCCTGGAACCACGCATGAGGCCGGAGGGCTGCTACCACCCCCACACGTGCAACCTGGACACGTTTTCTAAAAGCATGTCTTTCGACAACTGTGAGGGTTACTATAGCAAATACTTTGACGAAAAACCGAAGTTAATTTATGACTATTGCTTAAAAAGTGATTTAGAGTATAAGAAGTCTCAAACTCTGCCTAGGAATTTGGGTTCGTCAACGGACTATAAGCCGAAGGTGTATCCTCAACGTAGTGTGTGTTTTTATGGTCTAGAAGACGAAGAAGAACCGTGCAGAAGACCGAGAAAGACCTTCGTAGTGACGGCAGACGTTGAACCGCATAGATAACATTAGTGAGAACTTTTTTGAACACTTTTTAAAATAGATAATAAATTAGATTGTTAATTTTTTCTTTTTTTGGTTTGTGAAATTGTAATTTTAAGTGCAGCATCGTTCTTTTGGCGCTTTTGTGAAACATGAAATTGTCTATTGATTTGTTTTTGAAAATCAAAATGGCGGTGTTTTTCCCGCCATAGCCACGAGCCATTGTTTTTTATTATTTAACTATGTTTTTTTGTGAATTAATTATTATTTGTCTTTGGAAAATATGGACTACAATGGTCCACGGTGTAAAGAGAAGCAATTTTGGTTGGTCGTAAAATGGGATAAACTTTGTAACACCATAAGCGATCCCCTAAATGTCTCTAGAGGCATTAAGGGTCATCTTTTTGCCGATCACTAACAACTTATCTTACGCTTTACTATGGGAAAATTATCATATTAATTGGTTATTATTTTATTTCGAATAATTTTTGTCTTGTCATAATACTTACATGTGAACTTTGTAATTATGTTACCAAAGTAAGCTAACTCACAATAATTATAAATTCTGTTTCTAAAATCTAGAATAATTTTATGAAAATAAAATAAGGCCGATAAAATTTTCGAAACTTCGATGTGATGGTTGATTTAATTTCTAGTCAAATCAAAGTACACAATGTTTTTTTTATATCATTCAGAATGTTACCTACTGTACCAATACAAATAAACGCACATAGAATATTGACCTCCGCTGTCGCCAAATGGGTGAAGTGTAAGGTGTTGTACATAAAAACCGTGAAACTGCCAGAATTTGAAGTTAAGCAAATTATTATCATTATTCATTGTTGGTACGAGTATACTACGAAAGAGATTTTTTTAATTATGTACTTACCTGCTTTTTCATGATCGCTTCTTGCGAACTTTCTTCCCCATCAGCACGCGTAGCATGGCGATTCTATCTCTATATTACCAAGAAAAGACAAAGTTATTTCATCGTTATTTCTACACAAATCGACTGTATTTTTGCACAAATAAGACACCATTTGAACACTATTGAAAAAAAGAACGTTTATTTTCCATATTTCTCACATTACCATGCTTAAAACGCTAAAAATATTTCTTCGTTCTGTCATTTTGTCTATTCTTCCGTCGACAAAACCCCTTTCTACGGCGCCATGCTACGGCTGCAGTTATCAGTTCTACAAGCAATGTGGCCTGCCCACTGACACTTCAACATGTTAGCTCTAAGAGCTATGTCTATGATTCTGTTTTTTGGGCAGATATCATTATTTCTGATTTTATCAAATAAAGATACATCCGAGCACAGCTCTTTCCATTGCACGTTGAGAAATTAATCTCTCTCAAATTAATAGAATAACAAAAAAAGAAAAAGAAGGTTTCCAAAAACCTTACCCACTAAGTATCATTTAATGACAGTTTTTTTTTTTCATTAAAAAAATTTGCAGACCGAATAATAATTTAAATTATTTCAACAAAAATTTAGATACACGATTGTTTCAAAAATCTCTTTCATAGGATTGCTACATACAATGAAATGCAATAATATTTGAATTATACCAACTATAGTTTAATAAGTTTTGACGAATTATTGTTCGAATATTATCACCTAAGATTTATAAAATAGATTCTAATTTTAAGAAAGAATTTTGATTGAAGAACTTTGTAATTGAATTAGAATTATTCAAATGTTTGGATTTAATTATTCGAATCTTATGAATTGTGTTACATTTGATGAATTCTAGAGAATAACATTTAATTATATTAAAATAATATATCGATTTATTTGAAGTTAAAATGAAATAAGGTTCACATTTATTTGATCAAGGAGTTTATTGATATTCAAAGTCATAACATACACGTCTTCCAAAAATAAATTAAACGAATGTTTTATTTTTTTCAATAATTTTCACTCTATTTAATTTTAAAAGGTGTGTTCGCTTTATATATTTGTTAAGAATTTATTTGAAGAAATGTTGACTTCTCGATCGGTACTTGTTTTTTTTTTTTAAGTTAAACACTGTTTTATGTCTTGTTTTTGAAATGTGTTTTTTAAAGTAAAGTTAATGGTTTTGTTGTATATGAAAATAGAAGCAAATATCATAAGTTTTCAGCCTTTCTTTTTGGCCCCAATATATGAAAACTAGTTATTAAAAAACTTAATATGAATTACATTATCATAAAAGCGGACGCACCTCCTCTATCTGTTAAAATCAAATGTAAACTACTTGTAGTTTAAATATTAGCTATTTAGACAAATAATAAAGAAATAGACCAATTCGAATAAATCTTATTTTATAAGAATCAATAACAATTATGTAAAAATGTAATGTAAATAATAACTTGTAGATAATTTTGAAGTCATAAGATGTTAAGATTAATGATAAATAAATTATTTTAATGAATGTTATATCTAATTACAATTTGACAATATGTTGTTTAATGATTTTGTGTAATTTATATGAAATAGTAGTATAATTAAATGAAATTCGATAATATTATTGTGTACATTTCTGTAAATTATCAAAGAATTAAATAGAAAATTGTAAAAATCCAGTAATTACCCGAATATTTGTTTTTAAAGATTAAAATGATTTGAATTCTTAAAGATTAATGATATTCATTTATCTATTTATATAATGTGACTGGTAATTAGTGAACGATACTTAAACACGCGATTGTGCTCATAATAACAAACAACTTTTAATATGGGAGCAAAGCCGAAATCGTGAAAAAAAAAACAGCTGTTCAGTACATTTATGCTTGTTTCACATTCACACGTGTTTAAGTATCGTGCACTAATTACCAGTCACCCTATATATTTATTTATGTATTATTTATCTTTTCAATATAATTAGGTACTGGACAGACGATCTCTCCAAAACAATTCGCATAAAATGTGTTTCTATTTCGACGAAAACAAAATGCCTACTACATAAATGAAATAAATAAAAGCAACAGAAAAAAAAGTAAAAGTAATCTTAGCATGTACGAGTATGTTTGGGTCACAGCTGCCGCAATTTGTTTCTCCATGTTCGCACGAGGAAGAATAAAAAATACAGCTGGAGTTTGTAAAACAAATGCCGTCATCAGTATTGTTGCATTAAACTAAGAGGCAAGGGTTTATTTATAATGCATGGTGGCTCAATTTATATTGCCACGGTATTCATGCCGCGCGTGAGTGTACTTTTGAGTAAGAGCGAAAGAAAGAAAAGGTATTCATTTGACTCACAGGACAACAACATATATGAAAAAAAAAACAAATTAATCCTGTACGACTTGTTAGAGGCCAAAAGAATGAATGAGAAAGGTCATAAAATAATTATCTTCAATTGTCAATTTATTGTAGGTTATATTAGATCGTTATTACGAGTACTTACTTACTAAGCAAATTCTGCCTATGATAAATGATATTTATTCAGTAAATTGGTTTTGGCAAACTCTTTTACACGTCAAAAGACACTATTTTAAACTAGACGAGGCCGGTGTTTCATACCTGACTACTCTGAGAAGAAACATCCGAAACAAACTCAGAAGTCACAGTCTCTTTTAAAGTCCAGACAATTTTTATTGATCAAATGTATGAGAACCATGCAGGTGTCTGAGGTGGTCTTTTGAAGAAAGAACCACACAGATTTGAGTGGACCTGTCCAGTCAGTGCAAGCATGTGTCAGTTACCGTGTAGCTCAACTCAAAACACAAGGAGCTCAACATGATAGGAGCTCATATGATCCTTTGTACTGAAATCTTACAAAGTATAATGAACTTTGTATCAAGTGTGTAATGTAGAAATTGCATTAACGATCCTAGCTGCAAAGTTCTTGAGAATGTCCTAGAATTTTCCAAAAAACTCGAGTTTTTTTAGTTCGTTTCTAATCTGTACTTTAGCTACGTTGAGCTGAGCTGTTGTTTGTTCTTGTGGTCATTTGTAAATTTATCTTTCACGGTGGTGAAAAGTGGTTTCACTTTTTGTTAAATCCCATAAATATTATAAAAGTTTGTCAAAAAAAATGGGACTTAGTTATCATAAAGCTACTCACTTCCTTCCTGTAATGGCAAAAGTTACAAAAAAAAAACATGGCCGTCTTTGAATCAAAGTAACAAAAACATTAATTAAAACAGCATTCAATCAAAACGATTCCCTAACCAAATCTTCCTTCATCGTCACAAGTTACGTCGAACCCACAACTTATCTCCCTCCAATTTATAAATTACAAAGACAACTTTATAATTTATAATTCAAAAAACCTTTTCAAACAAACAAATTCTTTAACAGCCAATCGGCTAAACGGAATGCCAAACCTTCTTACAATTCGATTGTACAACTTCGAAATTTAAATTCAAATTAATTGAATCAGAAGACTTCAAAAGGGTACGTTTCTATGTATCTGTAACTCTTTCAGTCTCTAATCACTGTCAAAATGATAATAATCTTTGTACACGTTATAAATAAAGATGATTTTCCGTTGCTGCTAGTGACAAAATCTGGCATTTAAAAGTGATATTTACTGTCGTTGTTTTAAGGTTGTTATCTGGTTAATTAAGTGTAAAAGGACTGTAAGCCATCTTGTCAATTTATAACCAGCCAATCAGAGATTTCTTAGTTTAAAATTTGATTTTGGTTTGGCGAATGCGTATGTTTTGGCACATACACACGTTACTATGTTAATTAATTAATTTGTTTTAACTTGTTTCTGTCATACCTGGTTTTAAGTTAAAAGACTTTGACTCTAATATGCATCTTTTAATTTTGCACAGAACACATAAAAATAATTAAATAAACTTTATGGTTCTTCAGACCGCCCCAGTTAAAAATCTTGCCCTAATTTTTTTAAACACCCGCATGTTACATTATACTTCTAAATAAATTAATACATTTTCAAATCTGCTTTAATAGTCGATCAAAAATAGATTTAAATGTTTTTGCAGTCAACGGTTTTTTTAATTTTACAGTTTTAAATTTACTCTAACATAATTAAACAGTAAGTTTCAAAATTACCTTTCTTCTATTTAATTGATTACAAACTATAAAATGCTTTTATCAAATAGCAGGTATATTTCGAACTCGCATTATCATAAAAATAATAGGCATTAGGCTCTATTTCAATATTGAATTCAACACTTTCTACAAAACCACTTTTGAGTTATTTCCAAGTGCCTACACAATAAAGCTCATAATTTGTACATAGTCTACATTTAGGAACGTACACGCCTACTAGCATTTCATACAAATTTTCGAGTCCTTATTTTTCGAAATGTTTAAATCGATTTTGTTTAATAAGAAGCATTCTCTTGCTTATCACATACCTACATCAAATTTTAATGGTCCTCCTGGGTGGAGCAGAATGGACTATCAGACTATTACTGACTAAAATTCAGTGTCCCTTCAATAGCTCCTAATAGTAAGCGTCCACAGGTCCGCATCGCACGTATCGGACGTATCGTACGTAACGGATTTTCGCTTGCCTTGTATTAAAACTCATACAACTGCGTCCACTGATCCGCATCGTACGGACGGCTCATCGGCTATGCCCACATGCGATGCGTACCTACCGATGATGTCATATGGAATGCCGATCAGTGGACGCGATGAAGGTGGCATCGGCAATCCGATTGCTGATACTCGCGTCAGCAATCTGATCGCTGCCGATACAGAAATCCGTTTGATGCGATGCGTCCGATACGTACGATGCCGACCTGTGGACGCTTACCTCTGCGTTCCACGGGTTCTGTCTCCTCCTTCATGTTTAGACAGTTCCGCGACTCCAGAACTGAAACTTCAGACTACTTACATAATATGCTACGGTGCTGATCTGGATAAAAAAGCCCTCCAAGCATTTATGAGTGGACCACCCGAAAACCATGATTCACTGGTGCGATCAGTTTATCTGGTCTCTTCCTTGTGGAGACAACGGACACAGAGTTCCCATAAAGGGACTTTAACCGCACCACTTCTACGTAGAGTCTTTAAAAAAGCAACATTTCATTCATACATTTGTTTTTTTTAAAGAGCCTCATAGCCTTCGGAACGTGATATTGTCGAACCCCCGATTAGCGATAAGACGGGTTTGCATCGCCGTCCAGTCAACGAGACTCAACTGGTATTCGTCCTTGACATCCCGTGAAAGTTCAAGGAGCATTCCTTGGGCAGTCTTCAAGCAGATCTTGCGGGGCAAACGCCTCTTTTTGGAGGCTCTATTTTGAAGTGGTGCGCTTAAAGTCCCTCTACGGGAACTCTGTGTCCATCGTCTCCATAAAGAGGACACCCAAACAAGCTGATCGTACAGGGCATCATGGCTATTAGGGTGATCCACACATAGTTGCTGGAGGGCTTCCGCTTCCAGATCACACCGTGGCAATCCGGAAAGGAGGCCGCCATTTCTTCTGCAGCAGTAATGACAGCGAAGGAGGAAGGAGGCAGAACACATGAAGGAGAGGACACCCTCGAAATCTCAATCCAGCCACGTACGGCGATTAATGGGGAGTAAGGACGGTAGTATGTCGTGTTCCTCGCGCGCCTAAACGAGCTTCCAGAGACTCTTATAGAGCCAAACGCCTACCAGCTACCATACCAAGTCGCAGGACTATCTTAGTAGAACACCGTAGCACAGTTGATGACTTTAATAGCCAAAAAACGTGGCTGATTCAAAAAGTAGTACTTTTAGTCAGGATTCGTATTGTTAGAAGGTTGAGCAGCCAAGGTCCGTTACCACAGGCAACGTTGATTCTGTTCCCGATGATGGCTCCACCGCAGTAGATTTATTTAAAACATGTTCCTATTGTCTTTTCATAAAATTACAGAGATTATTCATCATCTATAGCCTTTTATGTATTGGGGTCGGCTTCCAGTCAAAGCTCTTTTCAAATAGTTATTTTACATGGAGCAAGAGTGCAAAGTCGGCTTTTTAACCGCAGTAACTGGGTAATTTGATGACCGATGGCAAGACTGGTTGTCAGACTTCTAGAAATTGAATCACAGTAACGACTGTCAAAGATCTACAAATGACAGCCGGGACCGAGGGACGTGCTTTCCGAGGCACAAGGTGAAAAATCGCTTTGCATAGAGTGGTCACCCATCCACAGACCAACTCGGCAATCGCGGCTCAGCCCGGAAGATGAGCCTAGTGCGGCTGTAAAAATTAAGAGATTATTATTCATTTTAATTCGGAACTACTCTGCCCAATTCAGGGATTACAGGCGTGATGATAATTTAAAATGCTTGAGGTTTAGTTATAGTTTTTATAGTTTCATTATTTTTATTTTGAGTTTTTCAGAAATTAAAAAATGTATGAAAATTACGAATCTTTGAACTTGTATAACTTGGCCGAGAGCAATCCTACAACTTTTGTGCCATAGTAACTATTGCTCCAAATAACTAGTACTACCCATAGGTACCAATTTTTTTCGTTGGCCGGCACTTTCGGAAAAGGCCCAGAAATGTATGGAGCGTGAATGTTCTCTTAATGAATTTAAAATTGTAAAAATTCAATTAAGTAGAAGAAAGGCAATTTCGAAACTTCAAAATTTCATTTCTTCTGCTTTATTGATTACAAACAATAAAATGCTGATAACAAATAGCAGGTATATTTCGAACTCGCATTATCATAAAAATAATAGGTTACTAAATGTAATAGGCTCTATTTCAATATTGAATTCAACACTTTCTACAAAACCACTTTTGAGTTATTGCTAAGTGCCTACACAGTAAAGCTCATAATTGTACATAGTCTACATTCAGGAACGTACACGCCAACTAGCATTTCATACAAAAGTTTTTTTTTTTCAAGTCCGTAAATCCGTCTGAAATGTATTAACCGATTTTATAATAGGTATGCCTTTTTTGCTTATCGTAGTATATCCAATAATAAGACCGCCCTTGGCGGACTGTCAGACTCGTACTGACTAACATTCAC
Source organism: Agrotis segetum (assembly GCA_036375495.1). NCBI lineage: Eukaryota > Metazoa > Arthropoda > Insecta > Lepidoptera > Noctuidae > Agrotis > Agrotis segetum. Next base: position 1,053,424 of record JAQSVV010000128.1, read on the forward strand.
AGTGTCCCTTCAATAGCTCCTTACGTTCCAGGGTTAAGATTACATGTTTAGACAGTTTCGCGACTCCAGACTGACTTCAGACTACTTCATAATGATTCTATATATGGAGAATCTAAAAGCTCATCAGATAACATTTTCGGAACGTTTTATTTAAAAAAAAATGATTACTATAGTTTTTATTTCTATGAAAAATTAAAAACAAACATTATTTCTTTCTTTTAATTTAATTTAAAAAAAGTCTAATAACTTTTTACACATCTTGCAGCGTACGAAGGTTGAGTCGTTTTTGAAAGTTTGTATGGACTACCGTTCGGCGTACCTACTGTGTGCCTAAAGCGATACAGCGTGTTTAATTTGAGTTAAGACTTAATATAAGATTTGAGTGGTTTCGAAATGAGATTGACGGGAAGTAGGTCAGAAGTAAATTAATGGTCTCACAGTCGTGATGAAAGTGGCAATCATTTCGACAGGAGACGTTGTAAAAGGCAATTTATTTACGTTTGCCATTCATCTCATGATATGGAAGAAAATATGAGTTTGTTTATTGGCTGATAATTTTTCATATCTTTTTTTTTTGTGAATGGCATCTTGCAGGTCAATCTAGACGAAGTTATGTGTAAGGGACTTTACTCATGGCGCGATCTGACGCGATTCGAACGAATTCCAACTACAAATGAAAATCAACCTTACCACTATGACATAAGACATAAAACACGTTACCCATGGGTAGATGAAAAACAAAGCACGAGGGCCATGACAACGTCAAGTCAATCGAATTGCATCTTTATTTCTTAGTGGCAAGGTTGATTTTCACTTGTAGTTGGAATTCGTTCGAATCGCATCGCATTGCGTCGAATCGCGCCATTAGCAAAGTCCATAATCATAACTGGGCAATCCTTTTCTGTTTCTAAACTAATCTCTTTAATCAATCAATAAATGTAATGTTTTTACACTAAAATATATTTATGCCTTTCTTTTCCGCACTGAAAGTTTGGGCAGCAAAAGTCTGTTTAAACGGGCCAAATAACGCCTTAAATTCAACTTTTTATTTATTTATTAAAACACAGAAAAACACATCTAACTTTGATTAGCGATACGTATTAAGACCCTTTTCAAAAATATTTTTCCTTTTAGACAACTATAAAATAAATACATACATGATATGAAATATACAATTACCAGTGATAAAATACACAATTACCAGTGGAGTTTCAACAACTCTGGGGAAATTCACTTTTCTTTTACTTACAAGTTAATTTAGAGTTCTTAAGTTTTATTCAATTTCAGAACAGAAAAACTTAAAACAAATGTAGGTACTAGTTTCACTAGTCTAAAAGTCCAACTTTTACCCCAATTTATTTTACATCAAACGTAAAAATGACATTGATCCTCAATCTTTCAATTTACTATAGTTCACAACAGAAACATAGAAAAAGTCATTAATACTTAGAAAAGAAAAAAAAAGAAAAATAAGCCTATTCGCATTAAATTCGTCTGAAATACTCGAAAAGCCTCGACAGGTCGCGCTCGAATGAGCCCCAACGAGGTTTTGTATCTGTCACAGGGTGATTGGAAAAGTCAGTTATTTACGAAAATCCCAGGCTTTTTGGAAGAGCCTGGATTATTGGAATAATATAATGTTAGATTATTTCAGGATTTTTTGCAAAAAACAGGATTGTTGGGAAATTTGATAAACAACGATGTAAGTGTGAATACTGATTGGCTGGTTTTTAAAATGTTTAGCACTAAGCACCTCTGTACACTAGGTGACATAATTCTCTTATACCTTACGACTTTTGTATCCATTGACGCGTGCCTGTGTACGAATCTCTATGGATTTTTATTGCGATAGTTACGGAGTATCGGAGACTTGTGTCGCCTAGTGTAGGGCTAACGGATACGCAGACTGGTTACCAGAGACATTCGAGCCAAGTTTTGACCAACCTGCAGATCTTAAAACCACATTAAACAACATCACGAAATAATCATTGTGATAAAATTCAAATACACAATATTCCATTCTATTGCTAACGCAACAGCATATTGAATAATATTGTGCTTATTACCAAGTGCTGTAATGTGGTGTTTTTAGATCACTAGAATTAAAATTTAAGAAAAAGAAACAAAAAATGTATCTCAGATGGTAAACGAATCACTTAAATAAATAAGCAAAAAAAAACTTGTAGAAAATCAAGCAAAAAAAAATAGTGCGTACAACTAACTGGGTATCAAAGAATTCGGTATTTTGAAAAATACCCAGTATTTTCTCCAAAACTCAACCTTTTAAATTATTCCACGACATATCAACAATTGTGACTTCTTCCAACTTTAGAAGGGAAATTAAAAACTTTGTCTGCAAATGAAGGAATGCTTTGGAACGAAAGAAAAATGTGGGAATGTTGGAAAATATTTCTTTGTTGAATAACTTTTAAGTCCGGTTTATCTTTCCTCTCGTTTTGACGTACAAATTGTGTACTGCCGGTTGTTTTGAGGTTAGAATTTAAAAGATTTTTGACCATGGGTTTGGCATTTAATTCTATATCAAACAGTTCTGTTTTTTTTGTATTTCATTTGAATAATTAAAATCAAATTAAACATGACAGGCATTTTTGCATATCTATATCATTGTTTAAATTAAAGTTTACAATTACCAAATAATTTATTGAAACGAAATACAACATACACACACTTCAAATATGCATAAAATAACAAATATTTTGTAAAATAAACAAAGATCGTTTGACAAAATCACCATCCATCGTAAAATAAACGTTCGAAAATGGAAACACAATTTTATCGAATTTGATTTTCAAAACGGAATAACCGATAGCACTTTGTTTCCTTTGAAAAAAAAAAACACTTGAATTTGTTCGTCTATTTTGTTTTTAAGCCATTTTATCACAGACGAACAATTCTGTTGTGTTCAGTAAAATCTGTTTGAATCTATTGTAGGTGTAGTGTAAATAACATGTAAATAGATTTATATATTGTTAAATTTGTAAGTAAATAAATTTTAAGCGTTTTTCTTATTGGCTTGTTTTATTTTTTACCCTACTTATTGCTTCAGAAGTTCGCACAAGTGAGACGTAGAATAAAGTCTTAAATTTTTTTAAGATTTTTAATTTCTTTGTCTCACTCACTTAAAATTGATCCTTGAGACGATGATTGTGTTGGACACCCCAGACTAGACTACAAAGTGAAATCTTCTACATAAATACGGTCCCAAGTAAGCAACCAATCAAGTGGCAAACGATAACGATTTAAGTGGGGACACGAGCTAAGTGAATGAACAAAAAAGATTTCATCATTTCCACTTCGTTAATGATGACATTTTAAACAATTTACAATTTTTTTTTTTTGTGGCAATGGACAGGCCACATCGCTTGTAGAACTGACAACCGATGTGGAAAAAAAGTTCTCGAGTGGCGATCACGGACCGGAAAACGCAGCGTAGGCAGGCCTCCCACTAGGTGGACCGACGACATCGTGAGGGTCGCGGGTAACCGATGGATGCAAGTGGCGAATTGTCATTCGGCGTGGCGGACTAAGGGGGAGAACGTCTTCCGGCTGATGATGATGATGATAAAACAATTTATCTATAGTAATAATATAAAGCTGAAGTGTTTATTTGGTTTGTGTTTGGTAGTCCATTCATCCATTAATAGTTTAGGCTGTACAACATCATGCTGAGACCCATTGGAGCCGAGCAGTAGATTTGAAACCTCAGGGAACAGCTACTTAGTTGTTTTGTGGTTGTTTTTTTTTTTGTATTATTCAATTTTAAGGCCTAATGATAATGAATTTATGTTCTCGCCGACTTTTTTTGATCCACAATGAATGTGCGAATATCCAGATATCCAGAATCAGAGCATGCACGTTGCCATGTTGATCAAAATATGCTGTTGACATGGTATGAGGCGCTGTAATTGCGCACATAGTATAGGCAGGCTGAGGTGCAGTCTGCAATAGTCGAACTGTTAGAAAGTCAATCTCTGACACGACCGGGATGGTTGGCGGTTTTTTTGAGGCATAGGCTTACATCCAGCTATAGACAGCAATACTGGCTGATAATAATGAAAAAAACCGGCCAAGTGCATTCGGGCCATTCACTTTTAGTTGAAAGGGAAAGAACTAACTGTGATTGTGAATGACTTTAATGTAATAGCTAAAATACATACAGAAATCGAAGGAAGTCAAAAGAAAACCAACTGGGAATAAAAACCTCCTCTTTCTACAATTTCCCAGATTAGAGAAACAAAAAACTTTCTAAAAAACATACCTTTAAAATGTAAAAACACGGTAGACACATGAAATGTTGCTGTCTACTACTGAAACAGCTGAAATTATTTATAAGTTGCAATTTTCAGTAAAGACTTGCATGGTGCATTTTAATACAAATATGATAAACTGGCTCACTGGATGAATGAACTGAGACTGTACAGGGGGGGGACCTGTCTTGAAGATTTGAAAAGTTACTTTGTTAGAAAATTTTTTTTCAAAAAAAAAACTATCATTATTTTTAAAGGCCTATTTAATGATATCCCACACTAAGGGGTACGCGAGAAAAAAAAAACCTCACTTTACGTGTAAGTACTGGAGGTACCTTAAAAAAAAATATTTTACGAGATTTCATTTTACCACTTTTTCGGCACAACAAATCCGTATATTTACACCAAATTACAGCTTTCTAGTACTGTGCGTCTCTGAGCTAAACTGCGGACAGACGGACGGACGGACGGACGGACGGACGGACATGGCGAAACTATAAGGGTTCCTTGTTGACTACGGAACCCTAAAAAGGATTAATTCCATTCACTTTTATTGAAAGAGAAAGCTGTGTGTAATGACTATAATGTAATAGCTAAAAATACATACATAAGAAGGAAGTCAAAAGAAACCAACTGGGAATAAAAATCTTTCTACAATTTCCCAGATTAGAGAAACACAAACTTTTCTAAGCAAACACTTTAAATTCTCAACACGGTAGCACATGAAATGTTGCTGTCTACTACTGAAACAGCTGAAATTATTTATAGTTGCAATTTTCAGGGAGTTGCACGGTGCATTTTAATACAAATATGATAAACTGGCTCACTGGATGAATGAACTGAGAGTGTACAACCTGTCTTGAAGACTTGAAAAGTTACTTTGTTAGAAAAGTTAAAAAAAAATAACATTTTCTTTTAATTTTTTTTACTGTTTTGGAACATAAGTCGTAATTGGATCGTAAATTAGGCTAAAAGGCTTTTTTTTTTATCGTGGTAATACATCAAATGAGTGGCAGGGCGGAAGGGACTGTCAGACTAGTACTGACCAGGGACCGAAAACCTTTATAAATTACGGTACAGGTATTAAAGAATTTCGGTTATTTTTCAGATTTAGGTTACCGCTATCTGGGTAACCAGACTGAAGAAAAATGTAGCCTCTATTCAGGTTACCGTTTTAATACCGGTTAACTAAAGATAACGACTCTTTGTCACACACACATGCGATGCGCGCCCTGTGACTATTGCCGACGGCACGTTTGAAGTGTGCAAGATAGGGGTAATTTTTATTTCGGTAACCGGTATCAATACTGGTTATGTATTTACTTTTAATAATAAAGGTAATCTTTAAAATTACCTGTAAAAGAAAAAAAGGTTGTTACCGAAAAAGTACCGGTATTGTTGATACCGGTTTCGGTCCCTGGTACTGACTAATACCACAGTGTAAGGACACCGTGGATTCTAGTCAGTACGAGTGTCAAAATAAATCCCTTTACATTCCAGGGTCACGGTAATTCGGTAAGTCCCGCGTGGCCAGGCTTTGTCGCCTTTACTTCACGAAAAATATCACGCTTTGTTTCAAAAACCACGGAATTTTATTTTTATCCGGAAGACGCCCACTGATGCTGAACATAGGCCTCCCCTTAAGACCGCCACGCCGAACGACAATTCGCCACTTGCATCCATCGGTTGCCAGCGACCCTCACGATGTCGTCGTCGGTCCACCTAGTGGGAGGTCTGCCTACGCTGCGTCTTCCGGTCCGTCGTCGTAGTGTCCTATGGGACATTTATACTTGTCGATGTTTGGGTCGATTTACCTGATGACGACGCATTGCCTGCAAAAATTAGCAGTAAAAAACTAGTCGAATTGTCATAAACAGTTTATTATTTTTACCGCAAGGTAGACCATACGACTTCTTGTTGAATGTTTACGGTTCAAAGAGGAAAGGGACAAAATTTGCAAAACATCTAAATAAAACCCTACTTATTTACTTGATAAATGCAATGGTGAATAATAATATTATGCGTTCAATTTATGCTCGTCATAATTATTTCATACTTTATTTATATTGACTTTTTTAAGGTTCGAAAATGCAAAAGACTTCAGAATGATTATATTTAATCGCATCATGAAAGCGTCGTGAATTTTCGCTTGAACAGCTCAGATAAAAAGAAAATGTGTATTTTATTTTTAATGCTTTTAAAGTTTATTCAAAAGCTTAAATATACGAATTCAAAGTATTTCATGATAATTATGTCTTTAGTTTATTATTCCCTGTAGTGTGGTTCTATTGGCTGCCAGCATCTAAAAGGACCTGAGTTCAACGACTTCTACAACGTGTAACGTTAAATGCGCAAAACCTCTCGTGGGGTAACTCAGCCCATGTTACTGAACAACGTTTCAAAAAAATGTATTTGGTTTTTCATACAAAATGAGAAATTGATCGGGCCCATGAGTATGAAAGACCATTTTTTTTTTTGCGAATTTCCAAAGTCTTAGAACAAAAATTGTACAGTAACATGAGCTGAGTTACCCCACGAGAGGTTTTGCGCATCGTTACACGTTGTATAGTGAAAATTATTATATTTACAGGACAAATATTTAGAATAAAAAGTCCATAGAGGCGTTTTCGAAAGCATTTAACATTTTTTTTAAAACGTTGCATGTGTTGAAATTGGACATGTACGTCTATTCTATTCTATTCTATTTTATATTACTCGTATGTTGCATTGTCTGGGTCGGCTATATTCCAATGACAAAGATGAACTGGACAAACAGAAAGTGTGTTGCTTATGCGTCATTCAATTTCAACTAGGGAACCTCCCTCATGCTCAATAGTTGTCGTTACGACTACGAGAACAGGCAGGTCGTACGTGAACTTATGTTTCAAGAAACCTTGCGCTGCCGATATTTCGAGCATAGCAATTTGAGATGTAAATCGTACTGAACTATCGTGCTCATATTTTCATCGATGTCAAGTAATTACTACGAGTATATAAAAATAAGTCGGGTTTTCCTTCCTGACGCTATAACTCCAGAACGCACGAAACCGATATCCACGGTTTTGCATTCGTTGGAAAGGTCTCGAGCTCCGTGAGGTTTATAGCAAAGAAAATTCAGGAAAAAATGGTGGCGAAACGGAGTTTGCCGGGTTTGCTAGTTATCTATGTAATGAAAACACCCAGTAACACTTTTCACGCAACTTGGATATGAAAATACGAATCAACAGGCGAGGGGGCAACTGAGCAGGGACCAGGGAGTCAGCCACATACATCATCTAAAGTCAAGTAAACACAATTCTTAGGGTGGCTTTCCACCAGAGATGTGCTATGTACTTGTGCTGCAAGGATGTAAAAGCTGAGCTACGAAACTGTGTTACCGTTTCCACTGTTGCTACGCTATGTAGCTGTGCGAGTAAGAAGTGCTATGAAGATACGAAACTGCGCTATGAAGATGCATAACTACGCTACGAAGTTACGAAGCTGCGCTACGAAGTTGCGTAGCTGCGTTACGAAGATGCGCAACTCGAGCTACACGAGTATCGATAACAGGGAAGACGATCCACAGCACGCATCCATAGCACGCAGTCATATCACGCATCCTTCCATATAAAAAACACAAATCTTAGTTGAACCCGTTTCCACCAGTGCTGTGCTATGTAAACCAATGAATATGATTGGTGGATATCAAACGCATCCGCAACAATGTAGCGTAGCGCATCTCTGGTGGAAAAGCAGCCTTACGGCTTCGCTTGCTTTCAACAAATACAGTTGCTTCATCTATGGATTCAATTTATTGATATTTGCAACCTATCTATTGAATCGGTTTAGACGTAACAGGAGGTCTACTTCCTAAGTCCGTTATCGAAGATATGAGTACGAATACGTATTCACGAGAAACAGGTAACTGATATCACAAGCCCGACTTTGCGGTGGTAGGGAATTATTATAATAATTCCCTACCACCGCAAAGTCGGGCTTATAATTACAGCAATAATTATTGCTGTGGTCGGGAATTCTTACCATGCGATATTTTCGTCTCTCTCACTCCTCTTTAGCTATCATAATTAACTTTAGCTCCTTCCCATCATCATCATCAGCCTATAATGTTCCCACAGCTGGGACATAAGCCTCCTCTCTGTGAAATGAAGTGGGCAATAATCCACCACGCGGGCCCAGTGCGGGTTGGTAGATGTCACATGACTTCGAATTATTGGTTCTATGACATGCCAGTTTCCTCACAATGTTTTCCTTCACCGTTTTGAGAGCAGTGCTGATGAAATAAATTATACAAAGTAATGTCGTCCGGCTGCGAGATGGGCAGACGACATTGTTGCCATCACGGGAGTGTCCTGGATGAGGCTGGCGCAAGACCGTGAAGCTTGGCACAAGCAGAGAGAGGCCTATACCCAGCAGTGGGTGAAGACGGGCTGCGGATGATGATGATGATGAATGCAGCAGGCGGGGTTCGAACCCACGACCTACGACTCGTAAGTCGGGGCTGGTACCACTGAGCCACTGCTCCTATAGTCTCTCTCCTAGTTAGATTTAACTGAACTCAACAAAATTTAACTCACTAACCTGTAGAGTGGTCTACAAGTTTTAAGTACTTCCAAGTATTAACATTTAACACCACCAGGTGTCTAGCCATTAAACTTAATTCCTGCATCGTAAATTATATAAACTATGAAATAATTGTACTTAAACGTAGCTGTTGTAACATTTAGTTGGTTTAATTTTAGACCACAGTTAAAGTTTAACTATTTTCTACACGTTTGAGGGACTTTGCGGGTATTTTCGTGGGATTAAATTCTGTTTAAACCACTTAACTCTTTTTGTTATCTTGAACCAGCCAACGCAGTGCATTGTTACGACTGAGATATTCACTAAGGTAGACATTCACTGAGCCACAGGTGGCCGCGTGAGGGAGAGGACAGCATCCTCCCTCCGCCCCAGCCGCAGTGGTAGACCCCCACGGCGACAGACGTCAGCAGACGATCTCCGGCCACCGTAGACGCGTTCATGCGGGCGAGTCCCACCATGGATTATGCCCGCGTCTGACTGTCCTTCCCGCCCTGCCCTGGGTAGAAGGATTCATTTAATTAATGATGAAACTTCCACTCTTAGTACCAAACCAACTATTACTATATTATAGCATAATATATTATTAATTTCCAACCTCTAATTACTCCTAGAACCAAGCTTGTACCCAATAAACCTACTTTGCGTGTTTCAAGAACATTACTCGAACAAGTTTCGAACAACTTGCACCTTGGTGCGGTGTTACTGATGCATTTATAAATTTTCATTACCCTACTATATCCTTTTACCTTGAGCTGTGTGAATGGTAAACGGGCAACTTTTTGTGGCGCTCAATGGCTGGTAATAGGATGTCTTATACTGTAAAATCCATCACATCCATGTCTCTTTTCAGTGCTATCAATAGGGTCAGAGATATGTCATTGTCTTTATTTACACATACTTACCAAAACGCAAAAAATATTGGTCGAGCCGTTTCGGAGGAGTGCAACCACAGAATATTTAATATGACGAAACATTAATTTATTAGAAGAAGACACTGTTTTGCAATATAGCCTTATTATGAAACTTAATTCCTATTATGGCTATACTTATTATCTACATGCACTGTACGCGAGTGCAGAACTCTGTCCTTTTTCTCCCGCTTGTAATAGCACTTAAAAAAAATGAGTAGGTCTCTTGTTGTAACCGAACTGACGTTGCCCACAGTTGACCAAAATTGCCCGTGTAAACGAACCTTTAAACACGTAACGATATTTTATAGGGTAACAGGGAAGACTGTAAATGGTACATAATGCTATTTTACCACGTATATGGAAGGGTAAACAGAATTCTAAACGGAAGCGAGTGAAAAATTGTTACCTAGATAAAATAAAGTATGAAAAATATTGCGCGATGTAAACTTTAAGGTGTGAAACTGAACATCAGTTTCATTAAAACAAACTAAAATGTACGATCGCTAGTGTAACTACTGTAGTGTTAGGTCCGGATTCCGTCAAAGCGGAGAGAAGAGGAGATGCGCCTTATTCTCTAAAGACTCAGTGCCGCGGCAACGATCAAACTACGGTTTGTCTATAGTAGATTTTCAATTCTATGATCGAAAGCATAAAGTCGAAAACCCACTCTGATAGCCAAAAATCTACTATAAGGTCGTCGACGAGCTCGTCGTAGAGTCTCAAAGAGAATAGCTTAGCGGAAATTGAAATCTTCAGTACCCACCTGGCAAGCTGGGTGGTTTGGGCTCCAGAGACAGGAACCTTCTCACTATGCGCGCTGTGTCCAAGAGAACTGCTTCCTGCATCAAGCCCTTGAGCCAGTCGCACAATGAGAGCCTCTTAAGGTTGGTCGAGGCTCATTACAATTAGTTAAGTAGCCGTAATGACTATATATCTGTAAGTATAATGACTGCTGAGTCCACGTCCCACATGTCGACAATATCACCAGCTATGTCCCGTCGACAAAATAAGTCTTTTGGAAAATAATCAAAAATGTTGAAAAACACTCCAATGTAGAAGCCGCTACCATTACAGTTTACCAACTACACATAATTTTTTTCATAAACTTTCATGGGAAAACAGGAATGATGAAGAAAATTGCTCTTACAAATGTACCTTTTTAGCAAACTAAAAGAAACGTGAGAGGGTAAAAAGCGTAAAAAAAGGGTAACCAAGAAAAAGGGGGAACACGTAGCGCCCCCTGGCGTGAATAATAATAAATTTTAAAGCTGCATTGATGCGATGAGCACTTTACTGCACCCACGGGGAACATACGCTTTTATTAAAGAATTCCCTTTAAAAAGCAATCTTTTTTTAAACGATTTTTTGTGTCTGGTTACTGGTATGTAGTTGTAAGTTTCAAAATCATTGTTTTAACGATATTTTTGACATTTTCGTGACCCAAGAGTTGGCGTTTACCTTGGCTAGTATCTAAGAGCTACCGCTCTTATCGATATCGATTTGGTGTTTGGCAGCACTGATGACCATAGAATCATGGAATTAAAATATATACCTGCAAAATGACAGCTTTCAACTAAGGCCTACTGTCCACACAGTCGTCTTTCGTAGGATGCATGTAACCTTCAAATGAAGATAGGCGTATTTTGCATATTTGTTATGTCCACACTGCTTCATGCAATAGTCAGTCACGGTAAAAAGGTCTCAGTTTTCTTTCAACTAGCATCGAGAAAGGACGTCTTTTTTTGTAAAAATGCATGACGAACGCAACACGAGCGGCTGACGCGACGTTGCCGCTTCGTGGACACAGATTTCATTGTTTCTATGCAAGATGCAAACATTCATCTTACAATCGTCAATTGACGAAAGCGTGCGTATGACGTGCGGTTACGTGGACAATGCAACATACCCTTTCATTGCAACAGTCTAATGGCTTACCATTTTTGAGTGATCGATTCCCATCAGGCGGGCCGTACTAAGCTAGTTTTTATTTATTTATTTATTACTAGTGTTTGCCCGCGGCTTCGCTTGCGTTTTTTAGAATTTGAGAAACAATACGGATCGTGTGGCGCCATCTGGAATATGAACGTAATTGTTTTCTCGGAAACAGCTCTTTTCTGTTATTCGGGATGTAAGATACCTTATATCTGTGTCTATACTCCTGACAACGTATATGCTAAAAGACAATGCCGGTTGCTCCTTAGAGCTATGACCCACCAAATAAAATTTGGCTTCCAACTATACCAAATGTAACATTCTATTTGTGCTTTATCAGTTATAAGTAAAATCATGTTTTATAAGTCTATAATCCTGCCGTTTCTGTTGAATTGGATAAAATATAACATTTAGGTTAGATACCTATGTCGAGCATACGTTAACGTCACGTCCCTATTTTCACAATGCTGGTCTAGCCACAAAGCACACACAATGCAATACTAACAATCTTGACGGATTACAGATGTTGGTGGAAGCTGTAAGATAATTCAAACACATTTATAATTTGTAAAAAACAAACACAATAGCCACCCAAAAATCAAATGACTTTGTCCATAATGCCAGTTGTGACATTTTGACACAAGGATAAAATACACAAACAATATACAAAATGGACTGCGCACTCATGCCTCAGAAATGAGGAGATTCGTAGACGAACCAAAGTAACCGACATAGCCCAACGAATTAGCAAGTTGAAATGGCAGTGGGCAGGCCATAATATAGCTCGCAGAACTGATGGCCGATGGGGCCGTAAGGTTCTCGAATAGAGACCACGCACCGGCAAGCGCAGCGTAGGACGTCCACCCACTAGGTGGGCACTTGGGCAGACGATCTTATGAAGGCCACAGGATCACGCTGGATGCAGGCCGCTTACAACCGGTCCTACTAACCGGACGTCTTACCGCTGATAAGATGATGATGATGATGATGAATAGGGTAGGTAACCAAAATACATGTTATTACGTTTTTAAATATTTCTTAAAAAAACATTTATAAACGTAAAAACTGTAGTCCGCCGGTGTGGGAGCGGGGTCCAAACTACCGGTGGTTAGGGCTACAGAAACAGGTACCTCCTCACAATGCGGGCCGTATTTAGGAACACTGCCTTCAAAATCAGGCCCTTGATCCAACTACCTAGAGAGAGCCTTGAAAGGTGTTCGTCGAGGCCCTTTGCCATCAGGCCATTGGCTGTAACGATAAATCGGCACAATGATAGCCGAGCTCACATTCCCACTCCGACAACCGCGCGTGCTAAGTTGAGATATTTCATTTATTTATATCTCTCAGCTTTCAGTTCAGAAGGTTCTCGTCATGCGAAATGGTATCATCGATTATTATTTATCATTACGCGGCGCATCGATCTGTCTATCACAACAATATCAGGGACATTGGCGACAGCAAAAATAAAAAAAGAATATTGAAAAATAAACCTGAAAGCAATTTTAAAGCCGAAAAAGTAAATAAGGTTAACAAGTAAGAGTTGCCCGGGTGTCACCACTGCGAGGATCGCCCGGAGGACACGGTGGAGCGTACGGTGCAGGACTGCCCAGCTTGGGCGGAGCACCGCCGTGTCCTCACTGCGGCGATAGGCGGAGACCTCTCGCGCCCGGCATTGGTTGCGGCCATGCTGCGGGGCGAGACGGAGTGGGAGGCGGTCGCCTCCTTCTGCGAAGCAGTCATGCTCGCGAAGGAGGATGCGGGCCGCTTGAGGGAGAGGATACCGTCCTCCCTCCGCCCGAGACGCAGTGTTAGACGCCCACGGCGACGGATGTCGCGGGACGATCTCCGGCTAAGAGTTATATTTTACTATTTCTATCCATACTATGGGGTGTCCCAGAAGTAAAGAGACAAATTTATTTTCAAGTTTTTTAATATAAAGTAAACGTCAAAAGTAATAATTTTGGTTGAAAGCTATAATAAAAGTAATTTAATTTTTATGTTTATATTAAATTTGCGTTGGCAACACCTTTGTAAGCAATTTTTCTTAAATTTTCTGAGGCCCGCCGCATTACGGCTGTTCCTGATTTTGCCGCCACTTCTTTGGACAATTTGGTCCATATTTGCTTGAAAGCTTTTATGGATTTAGGTTTCTCTGGTCGTTTCTTGTATTCTCTTTTACACAGGGACCAAAACATTTCGATACCGCGAGCTTGTGGTACATTCGGAGCGTTTTTTTCTTTACGTACAAAGTCAATTTCTTCGCACTCTAAGTACCGAGTAACATCAGTAGCGTAGTGACACGTCGCCATGTCCGGCCAAAAGATAACCTTATCCTTGGAATGATGCTTGTCTATAAAAGGTATCAACCGTTTAATAATGCATTCGTTCAGATACACTTTTGCGTTCATGGAGGCTGACGAAATGTATGGCTCGGAGACATTGCCAAATTGGTCTATAGCTTGCCATACTAAATATTTTGCGAAAAATTTGGCTTTTGGTACAACTCTTTGGTCGTAAGCCACATCTTTACGACTGGTACAATGGAAATACTGCTTTCCAGGAACATCGTTGGGATCCACCGGAACATAAGTTTCATCGTCAAGAACGAGTACTTTGCTTAGCTGACTGTTGTAAACTCTTCGGCACCCTCGTTTTGCACGTTGCTCTTGGTCCTTTATGTATTTAGGAGCTGATTGTTTTACATATGCTTTCAAACCTAGATCATTCTTCTTTATTCTGGCGACAGACGACTTAGGTATTTTCAATTTATCAGCTGCAACTCTGACGGACGTCGAAGGAGTCTTGTCAAAAATCGATTTAACCCGATTTATATTACGAGGTATTGCCACTGTCCTATTTCTTCCCGGAATCTTCTTAAAACTAGTCTCACCCGTTTGTTCGTAACGTCTTATTATTCTATATACACTAGTTCGCCTAGCACCTTCTTGAAGAAAATGGTTTACTGTATCCTTTTTATTATGAGACTCGTAAAATAGAATAACTCTGTTAGCAAATACTTCATATTCTTGACGCTTCATTTTGAAAAAATATTCCGCAATAATGAAATTCCCGCTTTAAATGACAGATAACAAAACCATAGACGCCATGACACCTAAACTTTTTTTCTTTTTTATAAAATTTTCGGCCAGTAAGATTTTAAAAAATGTCTCTTTACTTCTGGGACACCCTTTACTTTCTGGGAATAGGAGGGAAGGGACAAGCGCCATCCAAGTTGCTCTTCTCTTTCGTAATGCTAATTATAGCAAATCAAAAAAAACCTAAACGGTGGCGATTACGGTTTATTTTTGGGTACTACGTAAATTGAAGTGCTCAGTCCAGATTTTATGATAGGGCTATGTTTTGATTAGGTATTTCCGCGTCAATGACGTTTCGTTGTACCTAATCATTCATGCTCAAATGTGAAATATTTTTAAGAGTGTATATTCATAATGTGATTTATATAAAAAAACATTATTTTCGTTAAACACACTTATTGAAAATAATGTTTTATAAAAACTGAATATTGCATATTTAAATCCGAACAATAACACATTAGAAGGTGTCATTTGTCATTTTCTCTGCGTGTAGGTATGCTTAATGCGTAACGCACATGGCCGCGATGAAAACAGGAAATGGTTTTTGGGTTTTCGAAATCCTTTTATCACTAACTTTTTAAAAGCATCCTTTGCAGAATAACAATTATGTAATCAGGGGTCTTATTTTCATTTAATATTTTTCATTAGTTTATATTTCCTGTAATAAGGGTTGAAAGGTGGGGCAGGATCTGGCATTGTCATTTTGGGACGATCGATTCAGTAGGTAGTAATGCGTGAAAAGGTAAAAAACAAACATACTTGCATTTTTATTACCTATTAGTTTAGATCAATAATATTATATCTAGGTACATAGTTTGCATAGGAAACGTCCTTATTTGAGAGACATTAATTTCAAAGAACCTTGTTTATTTAGACTATCATTTTTGGGTCGATTTACAGTATCGCTGCAAATTGAACGTACGATAGCATTGCTCTTCTCCCTTTAGCATCGCGTGATACCTAAAAAATAACTAATTATCTGACTCGATGAGTACAACTTGTCGTCGTTTAAAACAGAATCTATGCACTGGTTTGAGCACCAATTCAAAACATAAATAAACACAAATTATAGAAACCCTGATTTTTTTGTAATATTTAAAATTCCACACCTCGAAAGAATTATAATTAAAAAAAATATCCAATTTACTACCTACAATTTAAATCGGTGTAGATTTATATCCTAGAGAAGTATTGAAAAAAAATAGTAATTATTTAAAATCGCGAATAATATTGAAACAAAAGTATGCACATTTTTTTTTAATTATTTAAAACTCTCAGGACAATTAAAAAAAAACTCAAAAAGAGAAAAAAAAAAACTGCAGGATTTGATCCAGAGACCCCTTGCACGAAAGTCAAGCAGGTTACCGACCGGACTGGCTAGTACGTTGACAGTGATTTTCAAATAGCGGTTCTTGTACAAATGTCAACAATGACTGAAAATCAACATATTATAAAATTGCTAATTCCCCAAGGGGAATAGCGTAATTATACATATCCTATTAATAGAACAGCAGTTTAAGGAATATTTGAGGAAAAATTGACTAAATAATATCCAGTGGTTTAGCTTCCAACTATCAACAAACATCTAAAAACAACAAAATTCAAAATTGCTTATCTCCTAGGAAACATAGCGTAATAATACATAGCATATTAACAGAAGCATATTATTAGGAATATTTGAGGAAAATTTGATTGACAACTTTACTGTAGTTTCGGAGATAGATCAAATAAAAAAAACATAAAAAATTTCGAAAAAAAATAAAAGTTGATCTGGCATCAGAATCGATCCCTTATCTCGAAAAAAATACAAAAAGAAAAAAAAATTCAATGTACAGGAATGACATCTCTACGATTTTATTATATGTAAAGAAGATTAAAAAATCCACAGCCCTTTAACAAACATTTTAACACTTAATGTATAACTATTACAGCCAATTATGGATTTACAATTTCCTAACTTTACAGAGATACATTGCTACAGAACTTAAACAATTTCGAGTTGTATGAGATATAAGAGTGTGTGTGTGTTGTAGTTAGTCATCATTAAGTTTTAAAAAACAACAAAATAAACTGGTTAACATTACGAGTGTCTCGCTATCACAACTTTAGCAGTAACATAATAAATCCTTAAATCATATTTTTAATACTGTCTAGCCCCCGAGAGCGTCATCATGAGGTGATTGCTCACTAGTCGCGCGTTAGACTAGATGATAATGTGAAAAAATAATATCAGTTCAAATTTTTTTAAGCAAGTAAAAATTATAAACTGTGTGATTTCTGAAATGTATTATTTTATGCTGTTTCCCTACACTATCGTGTTCTCCCGTATCAGATGGCGTTTATAAACATTTAAACTCGAGAAATAAATGTTCCCACTGCTGGGACACAGGCTTCCTTATGTGAGAGGGAGTGGGCCGTAACCCACCATGTGGGCCCAGTGCGAATTGGTAGATATTATGACTCGTAAGTTGGAGACGAAACCACACGCCCACCATTGCATGCAATTGAGTATATGCGTTAAACAAAATAAACCAGAAATATATAGGTCCGAAAGCACTGGGGCCGACAGCACTGGGGCCTATAGCACTAGGGCCGACAGCACTGGGGCCTATAGCACTCAGGTCACGGCTACTCAAGTCACTGTTATTAACCCTGTATAAAAGACAGGAAATAATGCACACTATATTAAAACAATCAATCTGTCCATTACCCCAGAACTGCTGATCCCTAAAATGACCGCAGAGACAAACAAGCGACGTGATGCACCTGGCTTGCAGCAATTAGTGTCGCGAGAGCGGGCCAGACACTCTACTGACACTTGTCGCGCCGCGAGAGCCGGCTCTCGTCCTAATTAGAGAAGCGAGACCGCTCTAGCTTAGAGCGACCATGATTTTCGTTTTTTTTTTGGGACGGAATTTTCGGCTGAGTTTTGTCTAATTGTTTTTAATTGCTGCTGCCTAGAGTGAAGTTCAAGGTGTCATTTCTAGTTTGGATATTATGGTATGGCTCGGTTAAAAGAAAATATAGGTGAGCGACGAAAGGATAAATCATGCCAGGCCTAGGCCATGCTAGGCCATGATACTTATTGGCATTTTTGTAGCAACACACGGGCTTTGCTACAATTCCGTAAAATCCACGGAATTGGGACTGCAACTAAAACCATTTTACAACACCCATCCTGCCTTCTGTACTTCAAAATATGCTGTCAAATTGACCTCTGTACCCTTAGCACGAATTTTCACTATTTGAGACGTAAAGTAAACTGGAATTTGAAAATATCAAATTGACAGTTCTCAAGGAAAACATTAGTTCCTTCTTCGCACACTTGAGGCGCTGTTCCATTTTTTCGTACAAGAAACGCTGTAAATACTGGAAAAACGGTGTAAAGTAAAAGAGTAAAAATTGAACTAGTAAAATTTTTGAACCAGCAAAATTAAATTCCATCGTATCATTGTCCATACTAAAAAGAAAAAGAAATCGATTTTTCCTATCAAACACCATTGCCAGAACTCCACCTCACATTAACACGCAACTCAGAAGTCAAGTTAGGTGTCTTTAACTTATTGCTTTCAAACTTATACGAAATGTGCAAAGTCGATGGTGGGGACTATTAAATACATCGCAGCGCGCAGACAAGAATCAGGGCTGTCATGATTAAAACAAGTTGTTTTAAAACACCTGTTTAAACGGTGTTTAAAACAGTTTGAAATTAAACAGTGTTTTTTTTTAAATACAGGCGTCTAAATAGTTTGACATAAACAATAAACCACTTGAGTCTAATGCTATGTCATATTTTTAACATTTATTGGCATTGTAATGAAATATTTAATGCTTTTGTTCATTTTTCGTAAAATATTCATTACAAGGGACGATTTTTAAATGATGTAGTCTAGAAACATAATTGATTTATACGTTTAGACATCAAATAATAAGGTGGAATTAATTTGAAAAAAAAAAACAAAAACTAAAGAAAGAAGTCGCGAAGGTATACACACATTTATTTTAATTATCTTAAAGTGACGGTTAGCGCAATGGCTGAGTGATCGACTGTTGCGCCACGTGTCGCGGTTTCGATTCGAAGAACTCGGTGCAAGACTATCGGGTAACCGTGGCCCCGGAGAGTAAAGGACTATCGAAGGACACCGTGGATGTTACTCAGTACAATTCGTACAAGTCTGACAGTAATGAACGGGCGCCGTCGACCCGGGCATGGTCCATGGTCAGACAGCGAGTCGCCCTTTACTCGACGCGCCTACGGTGACCGGAGATCGTTAGCCGAAGTTGATAAGATCTGGCACATTTTATGGCACACAATAAGGTAAGATTCACACCAACCGGCCGGACTCGGCGGCATTTTACAATGCGGTAAAGAACATTGAAATCTATCAACAGTCAATTCAGTTCATATTTGCATGCAACTTACGGAACACGTGTACACTAGGTGTCGCGGAATACCGCCGGAGATAACTTTGCAAGCAAATAGGAACTGTATTTTCTCTAGATAGATTTCAATGTTCTTCAGCGCATTGTAAAATGCCGCCGGATCCGGCAGGTTGGTGGGAATCTTACCTAAGTGGTTACTATGAGTCGATGTCACCACGCACACAGCGTACCAAGTGTACCGTTACACTATGATGAGAACGGTAAATAGATTAGTTAGTGGAACTCTCAGCGTGCAGTGTGGAGAGAGTTGCAAACAGTGCACGCGTGCCCAGAGAGGATAGAATCTAATTAGAGATGCGACACCTGAATGGGAACTGGGAAGGTATTAGGTTTGTGGTTTGTAATTGAAAAATAGACTAATAAAAATCTACAGTAAGTTCATAATACTTCCATACTAATTTTAAATGGTTGAACATGGACAAAACGAAGGTTATGTTCTATCCGGAGTCACCCTTTTTTCTTCAATTTATTTTTTCTCACAGAGAAACAAGTTATATTTTCACAGCTAAAAGAGCACTGTGGATTTTTGTCGATACGAATCTGACAGTCCACACACGTCGGAAGGACTCTTTTGATGATTTTATCCTAACTTTTTGTTGTTAATGGCGGTACTCTCGAGGTTGTTCGAGAATATTATATATACTTATTATAATATTATATAACTGCGAGAGCGATTAAGCTTTATTGGGCGGCGTTTGGTAAGCTTCGTCGGGTTTTCTCCTACGAAGCCGGTACTGCTGGACCACAAATTTAACCCCTAGAGCCCCGTGGCACAACTTTGTGCCACCAAACCCTGACCGGTTTTAAGACTTATTTTTCCAAAAAAACAACCAAAAAAAAGGGTAAAATAACCTACAAAACTTTTCTTTCGGAAGTCGGTGACTTTTTTTATTAATTTCATTGTCTTTTTTGCCACCCACTTCCGAAAGAAAAGTTTTGTAGGTTATTTTACCCTTTTTTGTGGTTGTTTTTGAAGGCGGTCACATTTTTTTTTGAAAAAGTTTTTATTTTACTCTTTTTAGTTTAAATATTCAATCAACATTCTTGTCAAATACATAATTTTCTTACATGTGCACTAGAATTTCATAATCCGTAGCACCGGTAATAACATCGTTAACATCTCTTTCATTCATTCCCTATCTCAAAAACTACTGAACCGATTTTGATGAAATTTGCAGTATTCCCTAAGTTGAACGATACCTAGTACAACAAAAAAAGAATTACTTAAATCGGACTTGTAGTTCCGGAGATATGCGAACACGAACATAATTTTCATACTTGAGGAGTTGTACCTTCCATCATCAGCTCAGCTTCATGAGATGATGATTTCTATACGCAAGTACTTGAATTACTTCATAAGATTTGCGAAAAACTGTGTGTCAGCTAATAAAATTTGAGGGTTGCCCTCGATTTATCCAAGATCCAATCATCAGATCCTGAAATGGTGACAATGGGACCACACGGGAAGCACCAGCTTTCGATTGAAAAAAGAATCATGAAAATCGGTTCACCCAGTCGCAAGTTATGAGGTAACAAACATAAAAAAAAAAAAAAAAAAATACAGTCGAATTGATAACCTCCTCCTTTTTTTGAAGTCGGTTAAAAATACAGTTTAAAATCGGTCTGGGCTTGGTGGCACAACATTGTGACATTGGGGCGCTTTGGGGCCCTAGAGGAGTAAATAAATAATAATAATAAAATAATAATAAAAAATTATTACCTCCAAATTGAACAAAAGACACTAAATCTCAATTAGCAGCGTTACAACTACGAAGACAAAAGTGTTTACGATGAGCCTTGGCACCCAAATGTAAGATTTGTAACAAGGAATAATTCGGATAAAAAGTCTCCGAAGTATCAAAAATTGTAGTCATCCTACACTAGAGGCAAACGAGCGATCAAAACAGCTTAAGCCGTCGCTAAGAACATTTCATTTGTGCCAACAACAGGACTTATGTGGCAGACTGTACGCCGCGACTGGCACCACAATGTGGAGCTACAATTGATGGGTGTACTTGTACTTCCAGTTGTTTACAGTACAAAATATGTACAATGTACCTCAACCCTTAGCACGAGTTTTCACTCTGTTACTTTACAGCGTCTTTCCAGTATTTACAGCGTCTCATGTACGAAAAAAATGGAACAGCGCCTCTGGTGTGCGAAGAAGGAACTAATGTTTTCTTTGAAAAATGTCAATTTGAAACTTTGAAAGTTCCAATTTACTTTACGTCTCTAATACTGAAAACTCGTGCTAAGCGTACCTACAGCTCCTTACCGTGACCCCGGAACGTAAATTGCTACTGAAGAACACCGTGGACTTTAGCCAGTAAAAGTCTGACAGTCCCTCCCGCCCTGCCCGGGGTGGGAGGACTCATTTGATGATTTTACCACGCTAAAAAAAAAAGAGTTCATATCATAGTACTGTCACAATACGTCATAGCCAATGCACAAAATAGATAGTATTATTTATCTAGTTTACCTAGATGCAGAGACGTATAACAAGTTGTTTGTGAGTGGCGAGTATCGGATGTTACTTCATATCGTGTGACGGCGACGAAAGTAAATCTCTCGCGTGCAGTTTGTGAACGTTATAATAGCGGGAACACCTTTGAGGATTGTCATATTTTATTGTACAATGCAGGTACTCGTAAAATTCATTCTTCTATAGATAATCGGCAGTTTTAAGTTAAAATTAAAGTTAAATAATAACTCTACAACAATTTATTAAAAGCGATAAATATTTTCCATTTCCATTTCTTTGAATTTTCAATAACAAACTATAAAATGACTTCATTCTTGCACTACTAACACTAGACCAAAATGTGAAATAATTGGAACGCCATAACTCTTAACATTTTAGAGTGCCAAAGTCGACAAATTCCCAATTTTTTTTGTTTTATGTCAAACTTGAAAAACCACTTTTTGTTGAAACAATATTTTTGTAATCAGAATGATTAAATCATCATTAAACACAATCATTCTGTAAAGTTTTTGATAAAAAACATTTAAAAATAATAATGAAAATTGAGGCAATTTTTGAGGACATCCGAGGCTGCCTCCTTTTATTTACTGACGCAACTAATTCTTCATCTACCTAGTCTCCGCCAAATAAGTCTGGAATAAAGGTCATTGATCCTAATATTGCATCGTTCGAATTTCAAAATAAAATATAAGGTCAAGATCGCTTCTTACCACGATACGTTGCTTTTGGTCGTTCTACGACATTTTCTTTTCGTTTTTTCGAATGGTTTCAAAATATTACAATATAATTGGTACACTGGGGTCCACGTACTTTATTCCACACTTATCTATGGAATATAATTATAAATGCTAATGGTCCACTTCCACAAAAGAAGTATTTTATGAGGCAATTACCAAAACACCGTATTATAATTCACTGAAACAGTTTACTCTTTAACTGAGCATATAAATTGTAAGGACAAAGAGTAACCGTACTACTAATTATACCCTTGAGGATTTAATTTAAATGTAAACAGAACAAAATAATATACTGCTACGCTATAAGCCCGAACTAATGACTCTCTTCTAATAATGTATTACTGGTTTTAGAAATAGACAAACAAGTAAGGCAAAGGTGTATCCTACTACTATTATAAAGGCGAAAGTTTGTAAGTATGGATGTATGGGTGTTTGTTACTCTTTCACGCAAAAACCACTGAACGGATTTGGCTAACATTTGGTACACACATAGTTTATAATCTGGATTAACGCATAGGATAGTTTTTATCCCGATTTTATGTTCCCGTGGGATAACTTTCGAGTAGTAGCGGGTGAAGCCGCTGGCAACAGCTAGTATAGAATAAGCTGACAATAATTTCAAATTTACAATTGACAATATTGCCAGCGTGGTAAGTAGTTGGAAATACCTACCGTGGTACCACAAAAACTTTTAAACGTTGTTGAACACTTGTCTAAAAAAATGTCAGATTATGACGTTGAATAAGGTCCGTTTTGCAGTCACACTTTTTTTAAACAAGTTTTCAACAGATGTTTAAGTTTTTGTAGTAAGACCCCTAATATTTTCTTAGGAAAGAAAAATTCAATCCGCGGGCAGGATTCGAACCTGCGGCCTTCGGATTCAGTACATCCGACGCTCATTTCCAACGTATATATAGATAGATAGAGAAATTACATATTTCTATGGGCTAAACGGATTTGAATACAATTTACGATCAGCACGCACAACCTGGTTTAATTCAAAGAATACTTTTACATAAGTATTAATCATGTTTTCGTGGGCATCGCCGCGGGGCGTAAGCTTGTATATTCTGTGTGTGTCTTGATTATGACCTGTAGGTATATTGTATTACATATTTAACAAAGGGTTAGCCTGACCCTTCTGGAATTACAGGTACGGCATTTATGTGTGTCTAGTTGTTTTATTTGTGGAGAATTATCTTATTTTCTTTTATCTTCTATCTGATACAGAATCCCGTTAAACTAAAGAACTTTGTCTAAAACTACTACCGTAAGTCGCTAGACGCGTTTTGTATTTTCGCATTGTACGTAAATGTCGCTTATAACTTTTCTGCAGTTTCTGTCGCAAATTGCATCGACGCAGTTGCAGTTGCAGCCGCAACACACATGGTTGTTTCTTCTGCTTCACTTTGACACATATCGCTTCTGCGTATGACTCGTTGCTAAACAGTCATCATTATCGTGAGCCGGAACATGTCCACTACTGAGCAAAACCCTCTCCCTAAAGCTATTGTCAAATAGACAGGCGAAGCGAATGCGAAGCGTTTTTATTTAAAATGTATGGAACTGTTTGAATCCAGTCACATGGAAAAGCGAAAGCGATCCGATAGTCTATGTGACTGGCTTCAAACAATTCCATACATTACAAATAAAAACCCCTCGCTTCGCGTTCGCCATGCCTATCTGCGACAACCCGCCAATGTGAGAGGGAGTAGGCCATAATCCATCACGCGGACTCAGTGTAGGTTGGAAGATGTTGCATGTCTACGAAATTTTGCTTCTTTTTTTTTACGTGGCAAAATCATCAAATGAGTCCTCCCACCCCGGGCAGGGCGGGAGGGACTGTCAGACTCGTACTGACTAAAATCCACGGTATTCCTCGGCAGCCCCTCATGTGCCGGAGTCGCGGTATACGTATGTCCCGCAACCCCGGCAGGACTGTGGCCCTCCATTGGGGGGCCCCGTCATTATGCTGACGCTCCTCTTGCCTGCCCTGCGGCAGGGTTAGTGCACGCCGGGCCCGCTCTTACTCCAACCACTGTGCCCTCTGCTAAACAGAGGGACACGTGGTGGAGCGGTGTGACGGGACATTGGCATACGGGCAAGGAAACCCCTTACGGGGAGTTCTTGCCCGTACCCCGGGGCGCACCGTCCTGAGAAACTGGGCTTCCCCCTCCGGACGTATCCGGAAAGGAACTTCCAGTCCTCGGGCACTCGTGGAGGTTTCCCGTCCTTAGCACCCCACGAAATTTTGCTTCTAGAAATAATATTCCATATTATTTTGTAAATTAATAAAATCATCAGTGTGACGATCAGTCTTACCATGGGGTATCGTATTGCCCAGTTACAGGGTTGTGGAGGTCCGACAGGCAGTCGCTCCATGTAAAATACTGATGATATCCAACGGCATCTGGTTCGACTGGAAGCCGACCCCAATATAGTTGGGAAAAGGCTAAGCAGTTATTTTGTAAAATACAGTCTTCCCTGACCCAGCCACTACTCCGCACATGTCCTCGGCACACCGTCTCCATTCTCAAAGTAGCACAAACTCAATATCGCCGCCATGACACTTATAGACAAAGTGCCGCCGACTTCGTGCGGTTCAAATGAGAATCCCTTTAAAGAGCCGCCTTTGATACCGTGCCGTAAACGGATACGGAAACGAATAAGGGCCGAAGTAGACTTGCTACTTTTCCACTTCGAATCGGCTTCAGTTGATTTGGAAGAACTTCAATCGTTTGAGATTGAATGACGTGGCTGAACACCATCATCATCAGCCTTTACTGCTCCTACTGTTGGGACACAGACCTTCTTTCTCTGAGAGGAAGTGGGCCAGAATCCACTACGCGTGCCCAGTGCGTGTTGGTAGATGCCACATATATCTTTGAATTTTATGGTTCTAGGATTGCCAGATTTCCTTCGCCGTTTTCAGAGCAGTGCTGATGAAATGTACCATGCTGAGTTCGAACCCAAAACCTAACTGGTCGGGGCCGATACTAGGGCCACCACTGCTTTCTACTGAGGCTAGACACAATGCCGAAATGAACGTAATTTAGTGGTTCAAGTTTTCGTGTCGTGTGGTCTCTTCGTAACTGACACGTTACAAGACTTTTGGGATAGTACAGAAGACAGCTCGAGGAGCTCCAGGAGTGAGCTCGAGGTCGCGGGACTGCCCTATCAGGTAGCCAGCGTTGCCCCGTAAAACGTCAAGGGCTTTTGAAAGACAAAGTGGATTGTAGTCAGTACGAGTCTGACAGTCCGGCTGTGTGTGGAAGCTTTTAAAGTCAGATATTATAAACTTTTCAAAGCTTCATGCTTCGTCGAAACCATTCCATCACAGACATTGCAATTGAAGTAGAACCTTAATCCAAAAAATAAATTAAACCTTAATCTTCCTACTACTCCTATTTTCTTTTATTGAAACTTTTATTACATCGTCTCAAACTTTTCTCTTCTGTATGTTGTGACGGTCGGCCGCGGAGTAGGGATAAACTGAAAGGCGCTCGTCAGAGCAGCCGAGGACAATATGGCGGTGCCTGTAGTTCGCATCAGCTGACCGTGTAGGGTAATAAATGCTTAAAAGTTTCACTTTTACCGTGGTTTCCTAAAACCACACAATCCCCTTTTTTCTTCTAATTAATTTCGTTGCAGAACCGCATCAAAGACAACATTCCAAACCCTCCACGAAGTTCTAGAAAAGAATTACATTTATTTTCTAGAACTTCGTAGAGCCTCATTATCTCGACGTTTTTCGAGTGGTCGCACCGTTGCTTTTAGCCAAAAAAAATCGGCGTTCGATTCGCTTGAGCTAGTAATAGAAATACCGCCTTTTTAGCCTGATTGTCGAATTCGGATATAGCCGCGATCTTAAAAACCGCCAGTCTACTCCGCCCTAAGGAGCAAACGGTTATTCTAGAAATAACAAAATAGGAGAAATGCAGCAGTGATGGATTCTGGTACTGCGTTTCCTAAGGTACGGGCATAAGGCTTCGAATTCCGTGTGCATTAGCATTGCTAATTGCAATTTATATAAAGACCTCGTCTGTCGCGAGATGTGGAAATGAGATAAGAATATAAGGCACTACAGTTTTCATCGCAGCTCGAATTAAGTATTTAATAACTATTTCAAGTATTAACATGACATCACGGGTTAGGGCAGGAGCATACGTCCCATTTCGTGACCACGACACATTCAAGACTTTAGTCTAAAGCTGAGGCTACATTATGCAGCGAATTGAAATACAAATAGCCAATGCAAAGGTGCATGTAAGTTAGATTTCGGAGATTTTAACAATTTATACCTTTTCTCTGTGAGCGCTAATGGAGCGAATGTTTTGATCATTTTTAGGGTTCCGTAGTCAACAAGGAACCCTTATAGTTTCGCCATGTCCGTCCGTCCGTCTGTCCGCAGTTTAGCTCAGAGACGCACAGTACTAGAGAGCTGTAATTTGGTGTAAATATACGGATTTGTTGTGCCGAAAAAGTAGTAAAATAAAATCTCGTAAAATATTTTTTTTTAGGGTACCTCTTGTACACGTAAAGTGGGGATGTTTTTTTTTTTTTTTTTTCTCGCGTACCCCTTAGTGTGGGGTATCATTAAATAGGTCTTTAAAAATATTGAGTTTCCATTAACAATTTTTGATAAAAAAATTCGTTTGTGAAATATTAAGGGGATAGGTCAGTAAAAATACGGTTTTTGTTTTTTACTTTTCTTCGTACATATCTGGACTACAGATCTTACAACTTGGAATATAGTTATTGACTATATGATCTAAATTCTCACAAAGTTGAAAACAAGATTCAATTAAATTTTCTCGATACAAAAAAAAATGCAAAGTTCGGTCTATCTAATTTAGTTTTTGGACTTTATGGAATAACTACTATGAGTTATTGAAAGGATGTTGTTTTAAATTGTATAAAATACTAGTATCTAAATTCTGTAAAGACATTTTTTCAATTAATAACAATTTTAATTCATAAAAAGACGTCAATATGTTTGGGCACATACGCCGTTTTATTCTGAGCACACATTCACTATCGTCCTCTCATCTTTTGCCTTTTAAAAGTAGTGTCATCACTTTCGTTCCTTGACGAATCAGTCAGCCAGCGTGGCTCTTACAGGCTAGACCTGCGACACATTTTTTCAGATCGCGACTGTCAGATTTTCGTAATAATAAAATTGGAATGGATAAAAAGATCGAGAAAATAAAAACGAATGATACGTAGGCTTATAGATTATTCAAAACTATGTTCCGCTGTGTTCAATGGGACGTGATTAAACGGACATGACTGTATGTAAATAAGTCACGTAAACTTTCTATTTTAAATAACACATTATTTTGATGAATAAATAAAGAATATATATAATAAAATAAACCAAACTTACTGAAAATCATCGCAGGAAATTCCTGACGACCCCTACTGAGCAAACAAGGGAAATGTTAGAATACGTATGATTCTATACATTACGAATTGTTCCTATCAATATAATAAATTACTCACAGTGATATTATATCAATGCTATCGTGATATCGTACTATTGTTGTCGGATGGTTCCTCTGTGTCCATCCTCCTCCCATCTAATCTTTATGCATCTAAATACCATTTCACATAAACTAATGATAAATGCACTGATTTGCAGTCAACATTTTGAGATAATATGTAACTGAAAACAACTTATATTCGTATCAAATTGCGATATGGGATAAGAAGCACTTCACTTTTATTATTATTTATTTAGTTTCGTCACAGATTTATAACAATTTCTAAGAAACAGGATTAAAATAAATTAAATGAAAACTGCTGTTGTCATTTTGAATACTTCAAAATTACTTGTCAACTACAAATAAGGCATAGCTCCCATCACCCTGTTAAATATCGCCTATGATGAAAAATCGGTGGTCATTGCTGTCTCACCGCGTATTCGGTACAAGTTGCTTCTCGCTCTATTTATTGCTTTGGAGTAAAAAAAGATCAGTACTGGGTTCATGCTTTTGGAGTCGATAGATAATATCTCTTTTAAGGGTTTCATTTATCCGGGCACGCCGCAATTGCGGCGGTAAGACCCCTCTTTGAGGAGTGGCTGGAGAGAAGTCATGGCGTCCTGACCTACCGCTTGACGCAGGTCCTCACCGGACACGGAAGTTTCGACGGCGCGTTGTGTCCCACGCGCGCCTCAAAGAGCGTCAGCATACTGACGGGGCCCCCCTCTTAGAAGGCCAAAGCCTGCCGGGCTCGCGGGATTATTTCCTTACCGTGACCCCGGAACAGAAAGGGCTATTGAAGGACACCGTCGATTTATCAGAAAAGTGATTATTACAACCTTGTCCCAAAAAAAAAAACTGTGGATAAGATATTATAGAATGAAGATTTAATTATAAAGAGCTTACTGACATTAAATTGTTCTAGTGTCTGTCATTACATCAAAATGCAACAAAAATTAGTACCAACACCAGATGACACACAGCACAGGGTGTCAAGCACCCTTAGCTTTCCACTCTCGAACATATAAAGATATCACGCAACCAGTTTTGTGACCGCACGTTAACAAAAGGAGCGTGTGTTTGGGGCTTTTTTTAGCGTGCTAAAATAATCAAATGAGTCCTCCTACCCAGGGCAGGGCGGGAGGGACTGTCAGACTCGGAATACTTACTAAAATCTACGATGTCTTTCAATAGCCCTTTACGTTCTGGAGTCATGGTATTCGTTAGCCCGCGATCCAGGTAGGCCCTCTAAAAGGGAGCCCCGTCATTGCCATTGTGCTGACACTCTTTCAGGCGCGCGTGGAACGCAAAGCACATGCTCTTCCCCGTGCGCGCGTGTGTTTGAAGCTTAACGATAATGGGTATTGTCACTTTCGTAAGGTATGCCAATTATCATTAATTTTCTACCAAAATAGTAGTTTTGTTCGTAATCTCGGGACATCAAAATGTTATAAAATAAATTTAAGACTGTGAATGATAAAAATATTTACAAAATATTTATCCACATCAATAAGTATTTCTATCATTTTGTTTTAGTAAATGTTTCGATATCCTTATATCAAAATATTTCTACTAGAGTAGTACATGTATTTTGCGTAAAGGGAACACTTTATGAAATGTCGAAGTTGACGAAATGAAATTCATAAAACTTTGGATTGCGTTAATTTCGCGATACCGGCGCCTACTGGTGGCGGTGCGTGGCAACTTTTCCGACTCATCAAACGACGCTTGCGCTTGACCATACGCCGTTAAGCTTTAAAGTGCTAAATTTTGCTCGACTCGAGTGTCCCCCCCCCCTCTACCAGCTAAGCGGTTATGTTTGGGGGTGTGAAAAAAATCACAATAGTAGTATATATAACGAAGTTTAAAAGAAAATTATCATGACTAAGTAGGCTTTACAACTTTACGAGTAATAGTCGACCAACTTATAAAATGTACTTGGATAACATATTTTCTTAAACAAACTGTATCGGAGAACATATTCTTCAGCTGCAAATGTAAGTTTGTCAACTTTATTTTTACAGCTTTAATACGTATGTTTTTACGGTATGTTTTTTGGGGATAGGTAGGTTTTTATCGTCAACTATTTTTAACTAACTTTAAAAAAAGGAGGAGGTTCTAAATTAGTCGTTATCTTTTTTTATGTATTTTCCCCGATTTCTCAAAGACTGCTGGACCGATTTTGAAAATTCTTTTTGAAGTGAAAACTTCTTTAGCGGCGTTGTACACTTTTTCTGTAATGGGTAAAAAATTTAAAACTCGCGTCAGGGTCACGTGACCAAAACTCGCGTCAGGGTCACGTGACCCTGATCGAAAATGAGTAAGACGTCATTCAAATTAAAAATAAAACATAGTAACAAAAAAGTTTTCACTTCTACCGGCACTCCTGGAGTGCAACCTTTTTTTTTTAAATTAATTTCAGCGAATCAGTTTAGTTAGGTCGCAAGTATTTTGATGGGCAACTACGGAACCCTACACTGTGCGTGGCCCGACACGCATTTGGCCGGTTTTATATATTTAAAATTATACTTGTTATTGCCGCGAATCATATTTCGGTAAAGTTACAACATGTCACTGGCCTGCAAATTGCAAAAAACGTAAGAAAATTTGAATTTCGCGGGCTTCGTGAACGGGTCGTAATACTACATGCGGGCATAGTGCTTACTTATTGTTACTAACAAGACATGATTCAGGATTCAGGGCACGATTTTTGTAATGGAAAACCCTAATAGCACTCTGCCCGATCTGGGAGTCAAACTTTTACTTTCAGAACAATGAAGCATTCAGCACAAAAAACTCGAATATTATTTTCACAGCTTTTAAAAACTGAGGCCTGAATTTTACGTTTTACGTATATTCGTACTGATGTAGGTACACACATCCCCGCCATCTCCTTTGAACCTAACCTGTCGGTGTCGTGGTGCCCACAAGTACCGAGCTCGCTTCGCTCGCTCTTGGATCCCAAGATCTCCTATCTATTTGCCTTATTCT
The DNA here is from genome assembly GCA_036375495.1 of Agrotis segetum. NCBI lineage: Eukaryota > Metazoa > Arthropoda > Insecta > Lepidoptera > Noctuidae > Agrotis > Agrotis segetum. Next base: position 1,084,347 of record JAQSVV010000128.1, read on the forward strand.
TATTCATGATCAATCATGAAGGCAAATAATCAAAGTCCAGAGACCTATAATTGAAATTCTTAATAATGCATTCTTGTCGGGGTACCTTTATTGAGTTAAAATTGATTCTAAATTATGTGTATGTATACATTTCATTGGACGTGACTGTACTTCTCATCATCATCTGCCTAGCCTTTTCCCAATTATATTGGGGTTGGGTTATACTTCTAAAATCTACTATATAAAAATAAGTCGGGTTTTCCTTCCTGACGCTATAACTCCAGAACGCACAAACCGATTTCCACGGTTTTGCATTCGTTGGAAAGGTCTCGGGCTCCATGAGGTTTATAGCAAGTTAAAATATTTACTGTCCATCGAAGTGGGCACGGGTCAGCTAGTATGATATAATTATACTCGACATAAAGGTAATAAAAGCGTGGTAAATAAACTTGACATAAAGGGAATAGAAACGAGACAGAAAACTAAGCTCGACATATAGGGTTCTATTAAGAAGCGAGACAAGGTTCTCGGCTACCATACTAATCTAAAAGACACTGGTTATATCCTCGCAGCTGATTTATTCTTTCCTCAAAGAAGCTTTTTTGAAGTAACCGTTTACGTAACAATACAAACAAGTGAAAACTCATGCAACTCTTGAAAAATATAAAAAAAAACTTGTTACTACGGTAAAACATTAAATTCACTTTGAAATTGTATATTTTGCAAGAGATTTATGATCGCGAACAGAATATCAATGCAAAAGGCTCTCAACGAGACGCGACTTTGTAAAAACTATCACTTTGTATTAAAAATGAATACTCTTGGCAAGTTTTTGTTGTTTTTAAAACGGGAACTGAGTTTTAATGGCGTTTTCTCAGCTGGCTATCTATTGGCAATAGTTTTTATCTGTGTTTTTCTTTAACAGGTGCTTTTGTTCGGCATAGTTAGCGCAGTGGCTGAGCGATTGGACTCCTGAGCTGCGTGATGCGGGTTCGATTCCCGAACGGGACAAATATTTGTATGATCTTTGTATGACCGATGTTAAGATTTTTTGCACACACAACAGCTATAATATGAAGATGTACAATCGACAAAGTGGAATCATGACCCATTTTGACAACAAATCGTTTGAACCCGTCAAAATTGACAAAGATCAAAGTCGTTACCATGGATATGTATGTTTACGCGAATGTGGACCTAATTGTATTTGAATGTTTGTAGGAAAATAACCTTATGGTGGGTCATAATTCCACTGGGTCGATTGTACATTATAGCACGATACATCTCATTTTATCTTTCCATATATAAATCGTCAGGAGACCACTACAGCTATAATGTATATTTTTACATCTTCAACGGAAAGATGTAATGAGATGTATCGTGCTATAATGTACATCTTTACGTTATTGCTGCTGTGTGTGAAGCCCTTTAATGTCCCCTTCAGAGATGACATGCTCGAGTTTGCCTATGCCACAACTTATTGAATCCAATAACTAAACCAACAACGTCAACTCCCAAAGTTCAATCAAATAATGCACCAACACAATCAATTCCCACAAACTTCAACTTACTGCATTAAAGAGAACATATCCCCACCGTCTCAAGTTACCAACTTAAGTTAGACATACATAAGTACCCTCCCCCTTCCCCCGCGTCGCATCGCTCACAAAGCCGAGCCGCGCCGCGTGAAAACAATAGCGAGTGAATACACTACACGGTTGCGACGCTGACGTGGAAGTTTATGTGTGATGCTGGATGTGATTTTTTGACGTGATAACGTCTTATAATTCGATGGCCGGCCGCACGCACGAAACAAGATGACGTCATGCGGCATTACCTCGCTCTGTACTAGCGTTCCATGGCAAGGCGTGTCAATTGTTTGTTCATAGCAACGTAAGTGCAGTATTTTCTTATGACGTTGTCACGACGTGTCGAGAGCAGTGGTGGCCCAGTAGTATCGGTCCCGACTTACGAGTTGTAGGTCGTCGGTTCGAATCCCGGCAGGCGCATTACTAAGTGTAATAATTTCATCACTGCTCTCAAAATGGTGAAGGAAAACATCGTGAGGAAACCGGCATATCCTAAAACCAAAAATTCGAAGACATATGACAACTACCAACCCGCACTGGGCCCGCGTGGTGGATTATAGCCCACTCCCTCTCAAGGAGAGGAGGCCTGTGTCCCAGCAGTGGGAACATTAATAGGCCGATGATGATGACCCAGGGCGGGGCGGGAGGGACTGACGAGGGCTGACTAATGATCATCATCATTATGGCTAAGTACAGCAAGTTTTTTTCTATACTTCTCTATTTCTCAGTACATTTCTAGTCTTATCATCCTAAAAAATATTAGAAAGAATTTGGGCAAAATTTTTTTGTTAGCACTAGGCGTATTTTTTACAAGTGCCTGTCATAACACGAATAAGTTTTTTTCCCAAGACGCTCAAAGTGTTATTACATTTTCTCTTAAAGTTAATCTATTACGAGTATCAAAATATAGGGCTTAAACTTAACTGGTAAGAGTAATATGACACCTGTGGTTTTATTCTATGGGAGAATTCCATTAAATAAAACTCATTTAGTTTTTTTATTAATAATTTTCTATAATTTAATGTAACCTACATTCTATGCAAATTAATGATTTGATTTTGATTTTCGATCTTCCAGGTTAAGCTGCGCTTGCCTAGTTTGGTCTGTGAATGGGTGACAGTCTATCATAGCGAGTTTCCTCCGTGCCTCGGAAATCACATAAATCCTTTGGTCCCGTCTATCATTTGTAGATCTTTAGCAGTCGTTAGTCACAGTCAGAATCTGTAAAGTCTGACAACCAGTCTTACCATGGGGTATCGTATTACCCAGTTACTGGATTGTGGGGGTCCGATAGGCAGTCGCTCCATGTAAAATATTGATATCCAGCTGCATCTGGTTCGAGTAGAAGCCGACGAGTCAATAGTTGGAAAAAGGCTAAGCAGATGATGAATGTATCCGGTTTTCCGATCTGTAAAATGAAAGGAGATGTAAATAGTTTGTTCAATTTCGTCAATAAAATAACTCTACATGTGGGTTAGGAACCCAACCCCGAACCGAATGGTATAGCCATTTTTTATTTTGATATTTTTCTAAAGCTTTCAAACTAAAAATTAAGGCCAGTTTAGGCTAAAAATAATATTATAACGTCTCGCTCCAAGTAAAATAACCTACGTAAAATTATGCTCAGCTTCTTTCAATTAGACTTATCGAAGCCGGCCAAAGAGAATGGGCAGCGCCGTTTCCAACAAAATTACAGATAAAATTGGCCATTATTCTCTAGAACTCACATACACAAACATACAGACACAGAACAACTACTTGCAGGCCATGCAATTATTGATTCTGTGAGGAATCGAACCTGCGATACGCCACACAGCAGTTGATCACTCAGCCACTTTAGAGATAGAGAGTCAAACAAAACGCTTCCTCTCTTTTTAGAGAGTAATGTCAATTTTAAACAGCCACTGTTCAGTCCATTCTCTAAGTCTTTGGTTGGAATGGACGCCTCACTGTCCGATCATGAACTATGCCTGTGTCGACGGGAAATCGTGTTCCACTCGCGCCTCATAGAGCTGTCAGCAATCTGACGGGAGCCTTAAAGGTCCAAAGTCTGCCGGGGCCGCGGGACTATCTCATCAGATAATCGTGACCCTGGAACGTAAAGGGCCATTGAAGGATCACCGTAGATTTAAGTCAGTACGAGTCTGGCAGTCCCTCGCATTAGATGACTTTACAAAGATAAAAATAAATCATATTTTAGGCAGCCTCAGTCCCTTCTCTAAATCTATGCATGGAACAAGGCTAGGCGAACTAGGATGGAGGCACATCCAGTAACTCTAACTCTTCATTCCATCTACCGCCACCCACAAGCCATCTATTTAAGGATGTCAATCCTCACGCCCGCTTGCCTCTGGAGCGTGGGCAGAAGTACTGGAGCTATCAACATTTAACTTGTCAGGACTGAGTGCTCCGTTAATAGTGAGTCGTCGAAGAGTGACAAGTCGAATTTAAAGTCATATGGAGTTACATAGTGAATGGTTTTTTAGGTGCTTTTAAAATGTGCGTGTACGATTGTATTGTATTTTTATTTATTATTAGCTCTTCCTCATGATTGTTGCCTCAAATTTTTTTTAAATCAGACTTTAACCGTCTTATTACAAAAAGTTTAACATCTGTTAAACACTTGCCTAAAAACTGTCAACTTCAAAACGAAATTTGACGTTGATGAGAGTCGTTTTGCAGTTATACGTTTTTTCAACAAGTGTTTAACAGTTCATGTGGTACGGTGGTAAATATTTAATTCAACATCAAAATCAAACAGAATCAAGCCTTTACAATTTATGTTATAAACACAACGCTACGCTTTTGTAGCCAAAGCAGCTACGGAAGCGTAGCGTTGCAGCTACGGCGTAGCATATTCGTAGACTTTTTCCGTAGCAATGTTTTTGGTATCACACACTTTTTTCCTCACATATTTTTAAAACAATATTTTTTTTTAATTAAAAAAGTAATTAAAAAATACTCTTTTACTTGAGTATTGTTTATAAAAAGTCATTTACTTAAATTGCTCATAAAAATGAGGTTAATTTACCGAAATATTTGGTAAATAAATGGAGCATTAAAAATGCGGTTAATGTACAATAAACAGAGATAAAATTCGATTAAACCCGGTTTCACATCATCAGCAACACGCATGAATGTATTTCCCACTTTGCGTATTTTAAAGTTCCAATTTAAAATTCATTCAAACCTGTTGAACCCATTAACATTTATAAAATGGTTGCCGAGAGATTTTTGAAGTGAAAACTTCTTTAGCGGCGTTGTACACTTTTTCTGTAATGGGTAAAAAATTTAAAACTCGCGTCAGGGTCACGTGACCCTGATCGAAAATGAGTAAGACGTCATTCAAATTAAAAATAAAACATAGTAACAAAAAAGTTTTCACTTCTACCGGCACTCCTGGAGTGCAACCTTTTTTTTTTATGTGAACGATTTACACGATTTTTAAAAATGAAGTACAGCTAATGGCGTCATCTTTTGGTATCGAACTTACTAGAAAGTACCGAAAAAGATCATATAAGAATACGGACGCTAATATCTATAACTTCTTCTGCTTCCTGCCCTTATCCCATTCTACTTGTGGTCGGCGCAACACGTTCTCTTCTTCCATTCTCCCCTATCAATTATAATCATTCATTTATTTGCATTCTACAAGGTAACAAGTTGTAACAAAAGCTTAGAGCTAAGAGAGTAGACCCTGCCAGGGCACAGCAAAACAAAAGTATTTTTAATACATACCTAACTTAGGTTCTAAATCTACATTTTCATAGAATTATACATGCACATTTAATAAATTTTAGCAAATAACTAGTGTTTGCCCGCGGCTTCGCTTGCGTTAATTTAGAATTTGAGAAACAATACGGATCGTTTAAGTGGCGCCATCTGGAATATGGTCGTATATTTGTTTTTCTCGGCAACAGCTCTCTTCTATTTTACGGGATGAAAGGTATCCTATTTTCCGTGTCTATACTCCTGACAATGTATATACGCAAAATTTTGGGACGATCGATTCAGTAGGTAGTTTGCGTGAAAAGGTAAAAAACAAACATACTTGCATTAATAATATTAGTTTAGATCAATAATGTTATACATAGGTACCTACATAGTTTGCTCAGGAAACGTCCTTGTTTCAGCGACATTAATTTCAAAGATCCGTGTTTATCTTAAACATTAGACTACTCGTATCATTTTTGGTCGATTTACAGTATCACTGCAATTTGTATTTATTATCGAAACAATAAATTGTGTTTAAAATAATTTTCAACTTACCTACCTACAATTTAAATCAGCGCAGATTTATCCTAGAACTACTGAAGAAGAGAACTACTGAAAAATATTAGAAAAAAATCAAATAGCAAGTAATATTGAAATAAACGTGTGCATAAATTATTTTTGATTATTTGAAACTCTCACAGGATAAATAAAAACCACAAAAAGTAAAAAGATTAAGGGAAGATTTGATCCTGAGACCCAATGCACGAAAGTCAAGCAGGTCACCACCCAGACTGGCTGGTCCGCTGACAGTAGCTTTCAAATAGCGATTCTTATACAAATGTCAAAAATGACTGAAAATCGACATTTTATAACATTGCTAATCCCCCAAGGGGAATAGCGTAATCATACATATCCTATTAATTGAAGAGCAGTTTAAGGAATATTTTAGGAAAAATTGAATAAATAAAATCCAGTGGTTTGGCTTCCAACTCTCAACAAACATAAAAAAATAACATAAATTAAATTTGCTTATCTCCTAGGGAAAATAGCGTTATAATACACAGCCTATTAACAGAAGCATATTATTAGGAATATTTGAGGAAAATTTGATCGACAACTTAACAGTAGTTTCGGAGATAGATCAAACCAAAAAAACATAAAAAATTTCGAAAAAAAATAAAAGTTGATCTGGCATCAGAATCGATCCCTTATCTCGAAAAAAATACAAAAAGAAAAAAATATTCAATGGAACAAAAATATTCAACAGGAATGACAGCTCTACAATTTTATTAAATGTAAAGATAAAGAAAAGAAATTACATTGCCAAAATAAATTAGGCAGGTATATTCTAAAGAAGATCAAACGTCACAGTATCATTTACTCCTTTTTCTTTCATATCATTCCTTAGACCATCCATCCATCTTTTTTTTGGCCTTCCTTTTCTTCTCCATCCATCGACATTCATACTCATCACTCTCTTCGTCACATGGGCGTCATCCCTCCTTATCACATGTCTCTACCAAGACAGAATAACAAAAACAATAGGAATCTAAAGTACAGCTTGGCAAAAAACAGTAGAAAACTGGAAGTCACCACTGTGCTCTCGCTACCAGCACTTTGAATGATTTTATTTTATAATTTTTGCATATTACCTTTGTTTAATGGCACAATAATAAATCTAACAAACCTGCGTTCATTATTTACATATCAAAATATCAAAGATTTAAAAACGTTGCCAGCGAACAAAACATTAGTTCCGTTTCAATCTGTTCTGGCCAAGCTGTATTATGAAACTAAACTACAATACGCGGTTAGCTACTGACTCATACTAAGTATTACCCTTCATCATCCCACTGGTGCTGCTGCTAAAATCAATTCCTATTCGTAAGTCTCGCTAAAACTCGAAAACTCCTGGATCGATTTGGGTAATTTTGGTTTTAAATTATTTTTGAAAGTTCAGAGGTTTATGAGGTGTGTAAATATGGTTAAAATATTAGGAATAATATTAACAACAACAGTTTATCATTCCCTTATAAACTATTCGTCCCTGACGAATATTTGATGTTCGTTCCGTCCTCGTGCAAGAAATTATTTTTATTTAAAAGTCGTTCAGAAATTAAAACGTTCAGCAATTATCGTTTAGTTTTTCTTTTTTTATTCTGCGTTGGTACGAAGTTTGTCGGGTCAGCTGAATAAAATAACATATATTTTCAATGTGAGTGAAACAAAACTGTTTTCAAATAATTATCTCAATATCAGAAACATATACGTTGAGCTCCTTGGGTTCCAAGTCGAGCTACGCGATAACCGACAAATGCTCGCATTGACTGGACAGATCTGTGTGGCTCTTTCCTCAAAAGATCATCTCAGACACCCGCATGGTCCTCGTATGAAATGAGCAAAACAATGTCTGGACTTTAAAAGAGACTGTGACCTCTGAGTTTGTTTCTGCTGTTTCTTCTCAGAGTAGTCAGGTACGAAACACCGGCCCTAGCTTTTTTTTTCAAGGTGGTGAAATCATCAAATGAGTCCTCCCGCCTTGGGTGGGGCGGAAGGGACTGTCAGACTCTTACTGACTAAAATCCACCCGTGTTCCTTCGGGTGCCCTTTACGTTCCGGGGCCACGGTATCCTGGGTTAAGAAAAATCCCGCGACCCCAGTAGGCATTTGGCACTAAACACGACGCGCCACCGACCCGGGCTTGGCCTCTGGTCGGACGGCGAGCTACCCATCACTCACTGTCCGCAAGCCCGCTCCGCCGCTGTGCCCTCTGCTGATCAGAGGGACACGCGTTGGAGCGTCCACACGACAGGCTATTCGCATAGGGGCAAAGATACCTCTTAGGCACATAGTGCCTAAGGAAGAGTATTTGAGTGCACCGGCCCGAAAAACTGGTCTTCCCCCCGGACGTATCCGAGAGGGAACTCCAGTCCACGGGCGCACGTGGAGGTTTCCTGTCTTAGCACCCCAGGCCCTATCCAGCTTTAAAAATATTGGTTGTGACGTGTAAAAGTGTTTCTTATAACCAACTTACAAAATACATATCATTTATCATTTACAACCGTTAAAAACACAGTAACCTAATCTCCCGGACTTTACAATCGTGGTAAATCTCCCAGCTCACACACATATCCCACGGTGAATACTTATCACGGGATAAAGGTGGCACAGCGGCAGGCCGGAGATATTTCCCCTGGGAGTCGTGGGGAGAGCATTATTGCCTCAGATTCGCTCTGCATATGCTTCAGGATGTATGTGGTGTAATTCTACTGTTGTAGTGACTGTTGGACTGTGGGGGCGAGGAGATTTCAATATGGGTAAGAAAGACGAGGAAATGTAGATAAAAATCCTTATGTACAATCGACAAAGTGGAGTTATGACTCACTATAAGCTTATTTTCTAACAGACATTCAAATACAATTAGGTCCACATTCGCGTAAACATATATCCATGGTAACGACTTTGATTTTTGTCAATTTGACGGATTCAAACGATTTATTGTCAAAATGAGTCATGATTCCACTTTGTCGTTGTACTTGCAAGAATCAAGGCTCCATTCACAACATACGGCAATCGTAAAAATGCGTCGTGGACAGTCGCTATTGAAATATACAACATTTTTAGTATATGCGAAATCTTCAAGTATTCTAATCGAATCAGTAACTGAATCGATTCATCACAATATAATATAATATATTCCACAACTATCACACAACGCCATCTAGTCCCAAGCTAAGCAGAGCTTGTGTTATGGGTACTAGACAACTAATAAACATAATATCTACTTACATATTTCTAAATACATACAATATTATAGATAAATTACACCCAGACACAAAACAAATGATCACCCCGCACCCGGCACCCCGACACGGACAGGTTAGGTTCGAAGGGGATGGCGGGGTCTGAAAGACCCCGCCATCCCCTTCGTGTTAGGTTACTTTAAACCCTGTACGCAAAAATAGGAGCCCCGCGAAGCGGGGCTCCGTCAAAGATTCACGGCAGGTGGTACTATTACTAGGTACATCAGTGTTAGATTACTTGCCAGGAAGAAAAAAAATCTGGCAATGAGTAGACATATCACAAATTTAGTTGCTTAAGAATTATCACCATGTTGCGTCATATTAACAGTAGCTTGTTTTACAATATATGGTCGCTTATAAACCATTTATTAGACGCTAAAAGTTTGTCGCTGACCTATTAATTCATTAGACAACTAAATATATTTGCAGACGAGAATGACATTTTAAAGAAGCTGCCTTAATTAGCACCCATATTTTTTAATGAACTAACGGTTTCGTGAACCGACAAAATACAGGGAGTCAGTCCCTGTCCGAAAAATAACGATCCAAAGATACTCCTGTGCTGTTTTCAAATTCCTAACGAGCTGCATGTTGACTCGGATATCCATCCATCCGAATTAAGAAATTTTTGTTTGAAACACAGTTTTTAGGACTTGGATCGTATGTAGGGTACGGTTAGCTTCATCAATTAGTTATCCCAATTAAGAACGTAAATGTTTCCAAGGGGTTACGCGACTCGCTGTCCGACCATGCCCGAGTCGACGGCGCGTTGTGTTCCACGCGCCTCAAAGAGCGTCAGCAAGATAACGGGGGGGTTTAGAGGGTCAAAGCCTGCCGAAGTTACGGGACTTATATTCGTGCCGTGACCCTGGAACGAAAAGGCCTATTGAAGGACACCGTGGATTTTAGTCAGTACGAGTCGGACAATCCCTCCCGCCCTGGCCTGGGTGAGAGGACACATTTGATGCTCAATACAAGAAGTGGACTCGTCAAATCTTGATAGACTGATGAGCATTCAAATAAACAACATTCACTTAAGTTCTCAAATAAATAATATTAAATGAATGAATTCATGACAATAAATTTTTATTCTATACTATTTATTTATATATACTACTATTTATTGTCAAGAATACAATAAATTGTATTCTTGACAATAAATACATTACCTATCTTTGCCAGTTCGCTCGATTTCCAAACTACAAAATGAAACAACAAAGAGGCAAGACGAGACGTCTAGGCGATAACGAATGGTGACTTTGTGCATCCTCTTTCACTAAGTCAACGTCGTCTCTGAGTACTTAGTATTCTCAGACGGAACTCTATAGTCATAGAAGAGTCGAGCTGCTCTATAATCGACAAATGCTTGCACTGACTGAACAAAGCCTGTAGCCAAACGGCAAGCGACAATCGTTAACGTTCAGCAGTTGCTAATACATTTACAACTTTATACCTTTTTTACCGCATCACATAAAGTTGAAAATCTAGTAAAGACTGCTGAGCGATAGCCAGCGAAACAAACGAAAATGATCTGGAATCTTTGATAGATTTTCAACTTTATACAATGGGGTATAAAGTTGAAAATATATTAACGACTGCTGAACGTTAGCGAATGTCGCTTGTCATTTGGCTACAGGCTCAGGTTCATTCAAATCGGTGTAGTTCTTCCTTCAAAAGCATTTATTCCACACTATCATCATTTATCTACTTTTGCCGTCATTAGCGTTTATACTCAAAACTATCCTCACGAAATATCCCTCCTACCCTCTCCCCCATTCCAATAATGACTAGCTTTCAGGTTTCAGTACTAATTATAAAGTTCAGATAGTTTTCAATTAAATACGTTCGCTGCAATATTCGCTTTCAGCGCCGAACCTATGTAAATTGGTGACTTCGGTTGGGTAGTATACATAATGACAGTAATTATGGAGTATGTTTTATGTGGTGTGGATATTTTTTCAAAAAAACTAGATGATAAAGTTGTCGATGGCAGTTTTTTTTATTTAAAGCGCCTCACACAAAGAATTTCTCCTGTTTACAAACATAGAAACTCACATACACAAAAACCCAGACCCGAAACAACTACTTGCAAATCATTTATCATATTTGACTGGCCTGTTGGTCTAGTGGTTAGTTACCCTGACTGCTATGCCGGAGGTCGTGGGTTCGATTCCCACTCAGGACAAAATGTTTGTGTGATGAGCACGATCATTTGTTCTGTGTCTGGCTGTAATTTATCTATAATATGTATGTACTTAGAAATATATAAGTATGTATATCAGTTGTCCAGTACCCATAACACAAGCTATGCTTAGCTTGGGACTAGATGGCGTCATACAAATATTTGTTACCTGCGGGAATCGAACCCACGAAACGCTGCGTAGCACTCGGTTACTCAGCCACTCGCGGCATCAAGATTATCATGATATCAGCATTATACAGATTAAAGATCTCGACATTCCCAGCTATTGGGATAAAAATCCCCTAATCAGGTTCTTTAATTGACCCCAGGAGTCGGTGATAATAAATTACAGGTCGTAAGGCTTGCGCGGCGCGATCCAATCTCTGTGGGGTTTGTGAACGAAGTTATTGGTACTTACTGTGGGCACAAGTACGTAAATGGAGATTTTTTTGGAAACTTTAGAGAAAATAGTCTTTCACGTAAATACTGCTGAACGAATTCCAATGATGATTCGGATTAACAATTCTTTTTATCTCGACAGTACGATTCTATGAGACAATTTGACGATACGGTTAGCTCAGTGGCGAGCGATCGACTGTCACACAGCGTACCGTGTAATAATTTACAGATAATTTTACATTAAAATGCGGGTTTCAATTTTGGTGATCATTTACTATTTTTGTCTGTTATATGTTTCTATATCTGGTGGTAAGTTAAACATAAGCCAAAATAAATTGCGAGACAATCAACGATGAGCCGCAGCGATGAAAGAAAACTATTTTTGCACAAACTAAATTTTTCACAATTTACAGAATGTACTCGTATGTACCAGCACACCAAGGCATCCTAATGTGTCAAAGTCCTTTAATAGATTTTCAACCTTTTTATCTAAAGCAGAGGGTTTATAATATTTGACTGGGATTTTTTTCAGACGGGGGCAGTCCGAAGCTGGTGTCTGGACCAACAACCAAACCATTTTATGTGACGACTTACAAAATTTCATTTGTATAGTAATGAAGCACGTCAATCACACGCCACACTAGCATGGTGCCACGGGTTGTGTAACTATCTCATCAGGTAACCATGATCCTGGAACGTAAAGCTGTCGGGAAATACAGATGGCGGCAGGGAATTCCACTCCTTAGCTGTGCGTACAATACAAAGGTATTGACAGATTACCGTGGATTTTAGTCAGTACAAGTCTAAAAGACAAAGCCTCCCTTCCCGTCCTGAGTAGGAGGACTTATTTGATGATTTTACCACTATAAAAAACAGCGTCGCGACACGCCGAGTTTTCTGTTTGGTCTAGCCTTACTCAAAGAACTGACCTTAGTTCTTTGATTAGTAGGTACTTAAATAAAGCATTATTTGAATGCTATTTTTTAATGTAGATTTATTTTATTTAGCTTAATTATTTTTAATTATGTCTGAAGTCTGGGTCTTTAGAAGTTTAGGTATTTTGTACGGTCCACGTACAAAATACCTAAACTTCTAAAATACAGGGCTTCATTGGCGTATTTATTTTTTGGACGTCCAATCGACAGTATAACCAAACCTTCATCATTTATGTTTGCCATATCAGACAAGTCACGTCCTTAAGACATGGTGTACCTACGTGTGTTTGTTACTTCCAAATTATTTTGAAAGTAAAGGAAAATAAAAATAACTAGAGAAACAGCTATTTAAGACATCATAAAAATATCAAATACCTTATTTTTATTTATAGTTTGTACATAGTTTTAGTCTAATAATTTTGAATAAAAGATTTCATTAATTCCTTATCACGAGATTTCATGTATTTATTAATACAAAGTTAACGAGGACTTTGACGTTAACTTGACAGAAAAAAATTGTTCCTCGTTCGTAAACTAGAGGTGCTCTTTAATTTTACCATGCGTAGATGAAAAAAAACAACACAATTGAAAATGTTTTACCCAGTAACAGGCCAATACGATACCCCATGGTATGACTGGTTGTCAGACTTATGAGCTTCTGACTAACTGTAATGACTGTCAAAGATCTACAAATGACAGCCGGGATTTACGTGCTTTCCAATCATATAGCATTCCCGCAGCGAACAAAAAATTGTATCTAGGTTTGTTTGTGTATGTAAGTTTCGATGTTTGTAAACGCACTCACGATACAGAAAAAAGAAATACACAGTGCAAAAAATCGGCTTGAGCGGGTCAAAAATGTCTATGTTATAAAAGCGTCAATGGCCTCAATTCGGTTCATAATTATGTGTCGGACTGTTTTCTTTTCCCCAAAACACAAGATTCCACTTTGTAGAATATATTAATATCTTAGAACTCTAGAGAATATCTTCACTACAATAAAACGGCGGTGTAGAATGAAAACAAAACTTAAAATGCAATTATTTTTGCAGTTCATGTTGTTGTCAAACCAAAAATTTTGACATTTTACAAAATATCAATTGTTCCTTTATTTTACTCACTAGATATTGATTTTGTCTAACCTGTGTTTGGTTTAAAAATAGAGCTTGATAATGTATACTAATTTATGAATAAACAAAAACCGGCCCTGTGCGAGTGCGAGTCAAACTCGCGCGTGAAGGGATCCGTACATTTTTTTAAAATCTGTTGTATTCGCGGCTGTTTTGTTTTATAGGGTCCTGGTGGTTACCCGTCGGATTAGATACAGAACACTAAAATCGAGATTCCATTTCGCCAAACTCCTGCTGATTTTGGAACAAAGACATACCCATTCGATTTTTTCATTATTGATGCCCAAAGAGTACTATATGTGTACGAGTATATCAAGAAAATAAATTATCATTCAACCCCCTCACGTATCCCTGTTGAAGATATGTCACCTCCATGTACTACGGATACTGGCTGGTCTGCTTTATGTTTGTTGCGTTTGACATAATTATGGTTTTATAATGGTGTTCCTTCAGAACTCTGCTGTGAAAGATTCACTCAATAAATATTCCCTAACAATCCCCCAAGTACTACTTAATATTACCTCTTATAGGAGTTAACTGCCAATTAAATTAAACTATCAATTAGTTGCTACCGTTATTATTATAGCTGTAATAAAATGCGTATTTGACACCTCACAAAATTATAAGATTAACCCAATTAACCACTCTGCACGACAATATTTTGACACATGACACATCAGCTGAGTCGACCGGGTGATTCGAAATTTGAGCTATTACACAATATTTTTTGTCAACTTTCAGCATCCAATTTTTGATCAAAAATAAGTTACTACAGCTATTTCATGCGATAAGTTTGTGAACAATATGTCTAAGAACATGTTGAGGTCAATAAAACTGCCTCATTCTGTTGTAAAATGTGTGTAACATACAAAATGCAACATCGTTCCAAAAACTAGGTAATTTAGATGTGCTGAAAAATATGTACATAAAGAAGCTTATCACATGATAATAATGGTTAAACAGTGAAATAAATAAAATAACTTACTATATACATTACTAGATTTGCCAGTGTTCATACATAATTTCATAAATAATAACGATCAAAGTCTGGATAAAAATTTGCAAAAACTATGTTGCAACATGACTCTTTTTAGTGCTGACCGTAAACCCAATATTCACAAAACGATTAAAAACCTTCATTCAGCCTAATCGATACTCGCAACATAATCGAACATGAAAAAAAAAGTAAAACAAGACATAGAGCATGGACTGATTTATCTGCTTTTTGACTATAGAAAGCTCAGTCCATGCAATAAGTCTATGAAACTAAATCTGAATCATTTTATAATAATTATTTCTTTTCAAGTATTATTTCGTTTACGCAATAATTTATTTATCGGTGTTTCATAGGAGGCTAAACATACATAAGCGTCTTCTAAACTTAAATTCAATCATATGGTTTTATTACTTATACCCATTTTGTGTTTTCGTTAATTAATTTCAATTTATCTTTTTAAAACGGATTTAAGAAACGTGAAAAGACAAACACCGGGTTCGGATCTAATGCTGAGAGATGGGAGTATGTACTTCAAAATGATTCCTTGCAGTAACAAACAATTAGAATTTCCAACGGGGCGTGTTTGGCTAAATTTTAAACTATGAGGAAAAGCGAAAAATCCTAAAGGGAGTCTCGAGGCCGATTTGATAAAAATTAAATAACATCATAAAAATTAAATTTTTGAAATATAAATTCAGCAATCATACTATCAATATTCTGTGAAGTAGAAACTTGCGACAAACTTGAGGCATAAGGATTTTTTTCTATTAAATAATGTTTCGCTACAGTCATGTTCACAACATAGTGTTCTTATTTCAAATTTTTATTATCATTTCGTGGTGTAAATACATTAACGATTTTTTTGAAATTCGAACTTTTAAAGTGAGTTAGCGCGAATTTTGATTTTATTCTGCTGTACAATGACTATAGTATGTACCATTTAACATGGCAAAAGAGGTCATTCACTCCCTCCTACCAAGTTTTTCATCACTAAGCGATAATGACACTTATTGTTACCTAAAACCACTAATAATTGACAGTTGCTTCTATCGCTACAGTATCGTGGTACCAGCCTGCTTGACATAATAGGGGTTGTGAATCTTGTGTTGCTCTAATTAAAAATTATTATTTTTTTATTTCCAGAAATCAAATTGTGTGCTTATAAATTTACGCGGGACGTAAAAATGTTCCACAGTGTGTGACGGAGTGATAGGCAACGGCCCTTTTTCCGTCATATGTATTTTCGTCCGCGCGGATCATAGTAGATTTTCAAAGTCGATTGTATGTTTGTTCACGATTATCTCGCGTTTGTCTGAACCCATTTTCATGCGGTTTACGGAAAAATGTTTATTACAGTCTAGGGAAGGTTTTAATATATAATAATAATGGATGTCTTGTGACGTTGCCCGCATAGATCCGTTTTTGTTGCTCGCTTGGATATAAATTTCTTAAGTTGCCGATTGTACGAAGATTTTTGTTGAATGTCTGAACTAAAAAGGGTAAAATAAATACTTTTTTTTAAAAAACTACCGACTTCAAAAACAAATACAAAAAAGTGGAAATAACTTTTCTTTCGGAAGTCGGTGGCAATAGTCAATAACATAAAAATCAAAAGCCACCGATATCCGAAAGAAAAGTTAATTTACACTTTTTTGTATTTGTTTTTGAAGTCGGTACTTTAAAAAAAAAGTTTTTATTAATACTAAGGGTACAACGGCGGTCTTATCGCTAATAGCGATATCTACCAGACAATTATGATAAAAATGAGGGTAGACAGTGATGCACATCAAATTATAGATAACCGATAATATAAATTACAATACACACAAACATTAATAATAAAATAAAATACACAAATATAAATATGTATTATTAGAGAAAAAGGAAATGATTTAAGACTAAGCTTTTAAAAGAAACCAGTGACTTGGCTTGTCTTACTGATACAAGCAATGCATTCCACAAACGACAGCCTGGACTGTGAAAGAATCATCATAAAAAAAATGTGGAATGCACAGGCATCAAAAGAATCAAATTAGTCTGGGCAATGAATGATTTTGGTTGGAAAAGTCGAAAGCAGAAAATCTGACTTTTGAAGTTTGTTTGGACTAGTTAGAAGATACACATACTAAAAGTCCTGACCCCTCCGAGGTGAGCCCGGGGGAGGGGGGGGCAAAGAAGGTCCCGTTTTTTGGTTTTATGCTTATATCTCGAAAACGATGCGTCGTATAAAATTTTGTTGTACTACATAATAAAACCTCATAAAATTCTCTACAACTTTGCTTGTCACACTTTTTATCTATCTCCAATATTTTCATAGCTGTGAGCTCCGAAAAATTACCGATTTTCAAAAATGTGTTAAATTTTCTGTCTCGTTCTTTGTTTTCTTCTTTATATCTTGAAAACGGTGCGTCGCATGAAATTTAGTTGTTCTAGAGATTGAAACCTGATGGAATTCTCTACAACTTTGTTAAATGTTTTTTTTATTTATCTCTTATCATTGCAAAACTATGACCTGTGAAAAAATAAATGATTTTTCAAAAATGTGTACAATTGTCTGTACCGGTTTTTGAGATTTTTTATAATATCTCGAAAACAATGCACCACATGGGATAATATTGTAGTGTATTATAAAAGCTGGCAAAACTTTCTACAATTTTGTCTTTCCTACTTTTTATCTATCATCAATAGTTGCATAGCTGTGAGCTTCGAAAAACGAGCGATTTTTAAAATGTGTTCTATCTCTATATCACATTGTAACAATTATTTATTATATCTCACTTACGCTATTAAAAAGTAACATAAACTGGGAGTACATCCACGCGGTGAAGGCGGAAACAGTTTACTTTCAAACTGGCTAAAACTCCCAATAATATCTATCAAGATTCCTTCGGGCTTATGTTGCTATTTCGTTCGTGACTTATTGAGTTTTGTGACTGTGCACTCGATAACGCAGGGAAGCAGTCACAACAAAGATTTCAAAATGACAGAACTGTGTTTTATTCAGGTTTTATTCGTGGTAAAATACTGGAACAAGGTGGAGAAAATGTTTCCAAGATCGGTCAAAAGGGGATAAATTCTCTGATTTGTGCCAGTAAACTCAGAAATGATCAAAAGAGCCCACACCTTGACGATTTGAAGTCTCTAAGGGTTCACACATCTAGTCAGAAAGAATACACAAGACTCGACAGCATTAAAGCAGATCTAAGGAAACATACTCCGTATGCTGGACCCTCCGGGATTCATACTTTGGGGTCATCAAAACCAAAAGTTGTCGTCAAATCACGATGCCTTTTTTGTGCATGTCCATTCAAAGTTGAAAAGAAAAAACCTTTAGAAAAACGACAGACAGTATACTGTTAGGAACGTAGCCTTTAAAGACTCATGCATTGAGGCTGGGCATGCAAGAGGAGATGATTGGGGTGAAGAAGTAGTGGGTCGTCTAGCGTCAATATAATTGATCTTGTTGCAGCGGAAGCCTTATACAATTGTAAACTTTACTTAAAAAGTCCCGAGATCCGTCAAGCCGCAGAAGTGTTTTTAAACCCCTCTTCATCGCATGATGACATTATAAGAAAAAATAGAAAGTTATGCTTTTTAAGGTGGTATGGAGCAAGAAGGAGACTTCTCTTAATAACTATCGGTACCAGCGTTTCCTCCAGTCAGTATCAAATGTTAAACCAGACATTTCCTCCCTACCACCAACTGAGGGAGCAGCGATGGAGCATTCTGTCCGTACTTATCATCAGGTCCTGGCTTGGCTTGGACAAGACCTTTCCCCTGAACTATGGGGATGGGAACGGACTGAAAGCAACCTTTTGTTTCCTGTTGAAACCAAAGAACCAGCTGCACCGGAAGAAATACTAAAGTTAATATTTTGCCGATGCACCACTGATTGTAGTAGGGCTAGATGTGGGTGTAGGAAAGCCTCCATACTATGCTCTACTATTTGTCACAATTGCAATGGAAGTTGCACAAATGGCATTCATTCGTTGCAACACGACGATGACGACGACGCGCGACGGCGAGGTATATGAAGCAGAAGTAGCAGCCTGCGTTCCATCTTCTGAAATAATTCAACAGAAGAAGAGGCGAACCCTGACGAACCACAACCAGGACCGTCATTTCCAAAGAGGCGGGAGTGTTAAATAGTCCGGTTGTCTAGTTTTTAAGAAAAAAATATAAAAGAGCAACGTGTGATAAGAAACGTTAGAGTGAAGAACATAATATATTTTAAGAAATCCACTTTTTCGAAGCTCATAGCTAGGCGATTGAAGATAGATAAAAAATGTAAAAGGCAAAAATGTAGAGAATTTTATGAGGTTTTATTCTTTAGTGCAACTAAATTTCATGCGACGCACCGTTTTCAAGATATAAACAAGAAAACAAAAAACGATACAGAAAATTTCACACATTTTTGAAAATCGGTCATTTTTCGGAGCTCACAGCTATGAAAATATTGGAGATAGATAAAAAGTGTGACAAGCAAAGTTGTAGAGAATTTTATGAGGTTTTATTATGTAGTACAACAAAATTTTATACGACGCATCGTTTTCGAGATATAAGCAAAAAACCAAAAAACGGGACCTTCTTTGCCCCCCCCTCCCCCGGGCTCACCTCGGAGGGGTCAGGACTTTTAGTATGTTTATCTTCTAACTAGTCCAAACAAACTTCAAAACTCAGATTTTCTGCTTTCGACTTTTCCAACCACATACCCTTTTTGAGCACTCATTTACCAGACTAAATGTATATTATTATGTATATACAACGTGTATCGTTAATCGTGTAGCGCAAAACCTCTCGTGGAGTAACTCAGCCCATGTTTCTGAACAATGTTTGTTAAAAACTAGTTTTAGTAATTGCCGATTTATCAAAATCATCAACGTTTTGGAGAACGTTTGGTCTACTCCTTTTACCTTCAGGTTGCGTTATTTTATGAGTATTTCTGTATTCACGTAATACCCGATAATTTTATCGATCTCTCACTCACCCCACATATTTCTGACGTACGTTTGACAAGATCATGGTTAGTTAAATATTTATCCTCGGGCTTTGTGTTTTGGACATATTTAAAAATATTAATAATCATGAAGACGTTCTCCGCTGGTGAGAATCGTCTTCTGTCTTTTTGCTGGCGGCGATGTGAGCGGTATCGATTCCGAACCTTCCTGAGGTTGGAATACCTATGTTTGGACGACGACGGCGTTTACTGGTTTCACCAGTAGATGTTCCGGCTTCTGGTTCCATGCTTCTTTACAAGCAACAAATGAAGTAACAATAACAACACAGAACACAAAAACAAAACTGTAACAAACTCAACAACGATAACAATAAAAGCAAAGAAATTATACCACAGACCCAAAGAGATTTAAAAGAATCTATAGAGCGGGCATTGGGAAAATTTTCATACAAAATTATTGATGCCGTGTGTCAGTAGCACAATCTACCGTTGCATAGCAACGCGACTACTAGACTGAGCGATTTTTACCTAGTGGTAAAAAGTTTTGGATCACAATTTTCTTCGTGATGTCCTGTCTATTGCTCGTATTTAGTTTAATGTCTTTGCACAATCCGAACGCAAGCGAACTTCCACACGGAATGTCAAATCAAAATGGCGGCTGCTGCCGGGAATGCTGCACCCCTGACGCGATGACGTCATCGCGTCAGGGTAAAACAAAAACGACATAAGATCAAAATTTGCATTTTTTGTGATGAAATAGTTTTTGTAATTTATTTTAGGAAAAATAAGGTGTTTTTACCATCCTGATATCAAAAGAATATTAATACACTTATATCCATACAATATGCACTAACTTTATATTTACTCAGTATTGTAATAAAGGTTACTGCAAAATTATATGATGCGTGATAATATATTTACTTTTGTTAAATTGTCTCAGTGTGATAAACTTGTGTAAAAACGAAAATACAATATTTAAAAAAAAATATTTCGTAGGGTACGTTTGCTAGATTTTCTATAATTTTGGGTTGTGCATTGTGTTGTTTTTGTGGTCATTTTTTTAGGTATTATGAGACTCAAGCGATGTCAGTTTTGCGACTGTTTGCGACAGATTTGTACGGGTGAAGAAAAAGTATCGCTAATATTGAGATATCGGGATGAAAGTCGGAGCAATGACCTCTTTTGCCGTGTTAAATGGCACATACTATAAATTATTGTTTGTATAATTTATACCAAGTTCATATTTTACCAAGTTATCATTACTTCACCGAATTTGATCCTCGGCGACATCGAATAGTGTAAAAAAATATAATACCTAGCATTTTCTTTTTTTATTTCAAAAGCTCGATTTCTGACGTGTAATACTTACATGACCAAACCAATCTCACGAAACAAATTTGTACGCCAGCACATCAAGCTACCACAATCTGTCAGATTTCTTTAATAAAATTTCAACCATAACACAAGAGTAGAAGGTTAATATTTGAATGGCAAAATCTGACAGATTCGGGTAGGTTGACGTGCTGGCGTCTGTACAGTAAAATAATTAATTTTTCTATCTTTTGTTTGGAGCCGCGAGAGGGAGAGGACAGCGTCCTCCCTCCGCCCCAACCATAGTGGTAGGCGCCCGCAGCGTCGGAAGTCGGCAGACGATCTCCGGCCACCGTAGGCACGGGCATGCGGACAGCGAGTAAAGGGCAACTCGCTGTCCGACCATGGACCATGCCCGGGTCGACAGCGCGTCGTGTTCCACGTGCGCCTCAAAGAGCGTCAGCATAATGAGAACTTAGAGGGCCAAAGCCTACCGGGGTCGCGGGAGTTATTTCATGACCCCGGAACATAAAGGGCTATTGAAGGACACCGTGGATTTTAGTCAGTACAAGTCTGACAGTCCCTCCCGCCCTGCCCGGGGTGGAAGGACTCATTTGATGATTTTACCACGATAAAAAAAAAAAAAACTTTTATTTCGTAGGAAACAAACTCATTTATAATAAG
The DNA here is from genome assembly GCA_036375495.1 of Agrotis segetum. NCBI lineage: Eukaryota > Metazoa > Arthropoda > Insecta > Lepidoptera > Noctuidae > Agrotis > Agrotis segetum. The sequence continues at coordinate 1,106,027 of JAQSVV010000128.1, forward strand.
CCTATCAAAATCCAAGGCATTCTATATTCATTCAACATTAAAAATTATATGATTGTACAAAATAAAATGTACAGTAAAAATTAGCTAATAAATTAAAAGTTATTACATATTTTGATTATCGAGTACCTCAGCGAGTGCATTCTTAATTCAAAATGTTTGAATTAAAAAATTGCCGCGCATTCAAACATTTATTATCTGACATTGTTCCTTTGTCTATTATTGTTTTTTGGGAATGACAATGTACGTAATATTATTATAAAAGCTTTAAACTATATTATAATAGATAATAATTGTATTCTAAGCATAAAACAAATTTATTTTAATTTTTATTAATCGATTTCCTAATTTCCTTATTTTTTTCACTCGAGTTGACAAAAAAATCAATTATGGAATCGATTAGAATACTCGCTTTCACACATCATTACGATTAAAAAAAATAACATGGTTGTCGATTACGAATACAAATTGAGTAGTGGTAATGAAAAATACGTGTTATTGGTCCTGTATTAGAGAATTACACCAAGATCTGGTCTTTTTTACGTTATTTATAACATTTAGCATGATATTTATCTTTATTGTTATTGAGTTATAGCGCACGTGTGTGATCCAAGTGCAAAATAAAAATGTAAACAAACAAAAGTGGCGCGAAAGTTCGAGTTCAGATATCAAATTTTTCATTACCACTGCTAATTTATGTTGAAATACGTGTGAATTCGTTACAATACTAAATGACGAGTTATTCATTCCTCCTTTAATGATCCGTTGGATGACCGAAAACCACGTTTTTTATGATTTTTAGCCCCACCCAGCACTGCCATCAAAATGGCGAAGATCGTATTTACACTTTTGGATTTTGTTACGGTAAATTATGAAAATAGGCGCTAAATGTAGAAGTTTTAATTTCGTGAATAAATCAGATTTTTATTTAACATTCTTAATTAATACGTACTCATAGGATTTTACGCAGAGAATATTATATTTTTTTAATTTATAATGAGGATGTCGTATGACTACAACGTCTGCCCCTTTTGGACCCACTATTGAGCCAGCGTAGGTTTACTTGTCGCGCCCCTTTCGGGGGCGCTACCGAACTATACGGTTAAACCATTGTTCATTTGGATAGATTACGTCGCACGCGAATATGTTAGCTGAACGTTAACATTTTATTTTAATGGTTTGCACTTCCCCACTTAATTTATATGTGGAGTGGGAGTTTTCCCACTCCACCGTGTTTAGCGGGACGCGGGACTGTATATTATAAGCATATTACTGTGACCAGAAACGTAAAGGGTAATTTAGGAACCCGGTGAATTTTATTCGGTACGTACGAGTCTATCAATCCCTTCTGCTCTACTCTGGGCGCGGGCAGTAGGACTTGTGATGATATTGTCAAATAAAAAAAAGTATTAAGCAAACGCTTTCATCCATCCTCAAAAATCTCTGCATTTGTTATCTCAGATATATTTCTATGAATTTAAAAAAAACTGGCACTGCAAAAATTACATTGTCTAGCAATAAAACTAAGAGATTTAAGTATGTTTTCTTCAAAATAATATCGCTACAAAGCGGCTTTGAACTCTTCATAATTTATCTCTCGTGCATTTCTTCAAATACTTTATCTGTACCTATATCAAAGAAAATTCAAGCCATTTTGAATCTTTTTTTCAAGAGTTAGTTGAAATAGTAAATTGAGATACTACACATATATTTTAGTAGATGATTTATAATCATAGTAAATAATATCTGACCCTTTGTTTCATTACCTACTTTTAATATTTTGAGTACAAACAACTAAGACTGAATATCAAGAATCATCTTTTAATATTCAATGGGATCAATGCCCAAAAAAAAAACAATCCCCAAATAAAATGCATTCACAAAATTATAAATATTTATACTCCGGCCGGACCCACTAGATGTTTCTAAAAGATGGTCGAATGTTCTGGAAAAACATCCATAGACACAGTCCCATACCTTCTAGAACATTCCAAAACCATCTCGAAACATCTATAGATTAGTGTAGCATTTTCTAGAAACTTCCAAAACCAATCTTCAGTAGAGTAGTCGAGAACCTTGTAGAACCTTCGAGAAGCTTGGTCTCGCAATACGGTTGACGTAACATTATAAACATGAAAGTTTATTTGTTTGAACGAATGCATGTTTGTTAACACTCTCACCGCCATCCATATGTAGAATTTGTCAGTGCAGCAGGCCGTGCGGTCTGCCGGCGGGTCGCAGCTTTGCCTACCAGTGCAGGCCGCGGCGAAAAACCTATAACGAGTTTAGCAGGCCATACGGTCCGCCGGCGGGCTCATTGTGTATTTTTACTAGCAGGCCGTGCGGACGCCGATTGATTGTTATGAGTGGTGTGACAGACTCGATATTATTTGTAGGTAGTAACGGAAATTTGGTTAGATTTTAGCGCGAAAGATACGTTACGCCGGCGGCCCTTACGGCCTGCTGATCTCGGTTAGTGCAACTTAAAGGTGACGTGCCTTACTCGAAAATATACGACCCGCTGGCGGACCGTATGGCGATGAGAGTGTCTTTCACGCAAACACCTCTGAACGGATTTGGATTAAATATGATACACAGATAGTTTAGAACATGGATCAAACAAATAGGATAGTTTCTATCCCGATTTTATGTTGACGCGGAAGAATTTTCGAGTTGTAGCGGGTGAAGCCGCTGACAACAGCTAGTAATCCATAAATCCAGTCATTGTTTAAAGTCCTAATCCCCCAACTGCCTGCAACACAGTACAAAGTACTACAACACTACAACTATTCGTTTGACTCGATGATTAAGTACTTAAATGTATTTTGTCGTTGTCTCATGCGATCTTTGGTAGTTGTACGAGTATGTTAACTTTTGAGAAAAACTCGCGATAGCACAAGTTTAAGGCTGCTTTTCCACCAGAGATGCGCTATGCTACGTTGCTAAGGATGCGTTTGATATCCACCAATCATATTCATTTGTTTTCATAACGCAAACACACATAATGAGTATGATTGGTGGATATCAAACGCATCCTTAGCAACGTAGCTTAGCGCATCTCTGGTGGAAAAGCAGCCTTAACCTCTGTGGTTTTTTGTTGCTATTATTAATTAATTATCCTGTATTTTGTTTTCTTACTTATAAATAAATTAAAAAAAAAAACTGAGCTACTACAAAACAACAAACTGATCGTCAAAAAAAATCTATGTCTTCCTAAAATCTGGCCTTTATACAAAAAGTTAAAATTCTCCAACTACCTGCAGCACAGTACAAACCGAGCCACTACAAAACAAGTGCATATTGGCTGGACGCCAGCGAGTGAATTTTTTACTACCCACAGAATGCTAGCGTAATGCTTCAACTTTAAAAAGTGAGAAAAATATACTTTTTCAACGATATTGCTTCGGTTTTTCTGTATTGATAATTATTTGCATAAATTCAAATTGATTTGCAACTTATTATGATTCTGTTCATTTCTATCTTCTCTCGACTGTAAAATGGGTCTGGTATAAAAATGCACGCAGAGAAATGTATACGAGAACTTCTGGTTGCAACCGTGACAGCAAGACTCATTAGTTGACTTTACTATATTTATAGTAATAAATTCTAATAACAGTAGAGATAATACTAGGTCCTTGTTGGAATAAGCCACCAAGGCCACTGGCCCACGCACAATGGTCTACTGCTTACTAACATATAGACTTTATTTATTATAAATCTTGTAAAGTCAACTAGTGAGTCTTGCTGTCACGGTTGCAACCAGAAGTTCTCGTATAAGTAGCCAGACATTTCTCTGCGTGTGGGCTTGCTTCGGGGCGCCACATTGATTCTCATCATCAGTCAGCGCAGTAGACGATGTTCTCTCCTTCACGCTTCCCGCGCCCTCCTTCAGTAACATGACTGCTTCGCAAAAGGCCGCAGAATCGTGGCCTCCTAAATGCCGGGCGCGAGGGTCACTCTGCCGAAGCGTCAGTCGTCCTACTCCGTATGCTCCACCGTGTCCTCTGGGCGACAGTGACTCTCGGGCGTTTCTTCCTTCCCAATCAGACACAGAAAGCTCCCGAAACTTCCGTGTCCGGTGAAGACCTGTGTCTAGCGGAAGGTGAGGATGCTCACTCTTCAAAAGATGGATCTGACGGTCGCAATAGCGGCGTGCTCCCCGCGCCACTTTTAGATCCTAACGATAACCACTACTGGCATCCAACGGATATTTATTATAGATCATATTGTATTTTAGAAGAGGTATGCCGCATGGGAGAAATAATACTGTAAGTAGTCTGTGGTGTACATTTTTTTACCGATTTAATTTTCCTTTACATCTTCAAGAGACGATTTAGTGTTATTTTCAAGTTAATATTATAAATCTATTTTTGTAATAACTAGTGGTATTTTCAGTGCCACAAATACAAACTAATTTTAGGTTTATTTACACCAGTTTCTCGTTAAAACCGTAGAAAGTAACTTCGCAAACAGTCTTTATTTAAGTTAGTAACATTTAAAGCCATCAGTATTTGCACAGCCTATGTTAACGAGGCCTGACTGTCATAAAAGGTATTAGACAGCTCATAACAGTCATATAACTGTCCTATAACGCTCCTATAATAGTGCTATCGTCCTTTGTTATAGCACTATTATGGGGCTTTACGGTGTGAAGGGAGAGTGTGGAGGAATTATTTTTGTTTTGAGTATGTTATTTGGACATAAGGTTGATATTACGAAAGCTAATAAAGTTTAATTGTCTTTGACAAAACGTTACATTATGCCCAACTATACTAATATTATAAAGTTGAAGAGTTGTTTGGTTGGTTGCGTTTATCTCAGGAACTACCAGTTCAAATTGAATGTTTCTTTCTGTGTTGCATATTGAATTTATCGAGGATACGCTATAGGTTATGTAACATCATGCTGCAATCAAAAGGACCCAAGCAAAGGAGGTGAAAACACAGAGAAAAGCTATTTATTTTGTAAAAATTATTCGTACGGACTACGGAGACTTAAACAACCACAATGATAATATAACCAGAGACTAACGTCATAAACACAGAGATAATACTGAAGTCCAAAACTTTTTTTAAATGCATAAAGTTGACAAGCAAGCATATAGACTACCGCCTGATAGAGCGCGGTCATTGTAGCCTATGGACAGGTCTATGGAACACGACGCGCTGTCCATTGTCCATGACCGGACGGCGAGTCACCCGTTACTCGCCGTCCGCATGCACGCACAACGACCTCTTATATTGCTTTTTTTACGTGGTAAAATCATTAAATGAGTCCTCGGAACCCCGGGCAGGGCGGGAGGGACTGTTAGACTCGTACTGACTGAAATCCACGGTGTCCTTTAATAAATAACCTTTTATGTTCTGAAGTCCCGGTAACGAGATAAGTCTCGCAACCCCGGCAGGCTTTGGCCGACTAGATGGAGGCCCCGTCATTATGCTGACATTCTTTGAGGTGCGCGTGGAACAGAACGCGCCGTCGATCCGGGCATGGTCCATGGTCGGACAGCGAGTTGCCCTTTATTTAACTTACGACATTCTACAAATAAGTCTCCATTATCTTTTTATTAAACTAAAAGATGAAAATATTGCAAAATAACATTGCAGCAATAAATCAAAGAAAATGGAAATCTCAGTTCCACCTCAGTAAGCTGTATATTTTATTATTAAATCAGCCGCTCTGGAAAGCCAATAAATAACAAATAGTTTCTTATATTTGCTTTTCATTTTGTGATAGAAGTTTTTATTTGCTAAGTATTAGAATCCCCAATTATACCCTACTATTATTGATTAATAGATATTGTGTTTCTTTGTTATTTTTTCTTTTAAACCGCCTTCATAAAACAAGCTCTCTATTCGGCAGGTATGTTTGTATTTATGTATGTTTGTCCGCGATTATCACGCGTTTAGCTGAACCGATGTTGACGCGGTTGTTTTGTTACATATTATTACAAATTTTTGTAATGTCTCAATAAAAGAAAGTGTACGCTACCGGTATCAGCAACAGCCCTGAATTCCAGTAGCTTAAAACCTACTGGAATTTAGGGCTCCGGAAAAAAGAACCACCTAACAACAGAAAAATTGCTTTCTGAATCAGACTCTTACTTTTGTTGTCCGTACAAGTTTAATGCAAAAAGAAGCAGTTTATTATAAGGTGTAGTGCGTCCGGCATGTTTGCGGAGAACAGAGTAAACGATTAATTTCCATGCTGTATTGCGTAAAATTCTTAATGATTTTTGTTAATTAACACTTTCACTGTCCGCGCATGAGACACAATACCTAAACAATAGTCATGGATCACATGTGGTTCATCGGACATGGAATGGGTTAATTTTGTTTGCATGGGTATCTTGCCTGAAATAAATGAATTTTATTATTTATTTATTTAAAATTATAACCGCCTACATGGTATGATCTACGTTTAGATACTGATTAATTTCGTTGCAGGATCTACGATTTTTAAATTAATTCTCCGAAACACGTCGAGCTTCATTGTCTGTACGCTTTTCTGTAAACACTTCTTCAGTTTTCAGGAGCTACAGTGGTCTATAATATTAGTGCGTTGGTATTGACATAGACATTTCCCACTACCAAAACCCGCGACAGCAAAATCGGGGACAATAATATAGCTATATTTTTACCACCGAAAGTTGGTCACAAGTTTGACAACCAATCCCGCGGTTCGTAGATAAACAATCAATATTATGTTGGGGCATAAAAACAACATTCTCACCCAGTTATGACCTATAAACTGGTGTATGCGACTGTTAACTCATTTATGCTTTTGTTAACCAACTTTATGAGGTGGGAAATGATTTCCTATACGTGTTGATGACTGTATTTTTGGTGCTGTGCTTAAAAAGATAGAAAGATGGGCATTATATGACCAGTATCTTGTCGGAGTCCGACACCAAATAGTTGTTACTGTGTTACGTTGGTGCGCAGGATTTCCAGTTCCGTCCTGGTGATCTCGCCCCATCTTGATCAGATTGGGACCTGTAGAGTATAAGAGTCACGTGACAGAAAACTTATTGTGATGCCAGCGGCTCTGTAGCAGCTGTTGCCAGCGGCTTCACCCTGGACAACTTCACACGGGACATAAAAGCGGGATAAAAACTACCCTATGTGTTAATCCAGGTTATAACTTCTCTGCTGTGTACCAAATTTTAGCCAAATCTGTTCAGTGGTTTTTGCGTGAAAGAGTAACAAACATATACACATACACATACATACATCCTCACAAATATTCGCATTTATAATATTAGTGGGATCGACCAGCTTACAATGGGGTCATGTGCACTGCCTACGTATACCTCCTGCTTCCAAAGAAGTCTCATGGTCCATGAATGTCGTCGCGGGACTCACGAATTACCGTGACCTCAGACCGTAAAGGCCATTGAAGGACACGACAGTCCTTCCCGCCCTTCCCTGGGTTCGGGAAGACTCATTTGATGATTAAACCACGCTAAAAATAAAAAATAAAAACTTCCCTTTATGTTGCGAATTTGCGATGACGTTATTGGAAATTTATTTTGGATGTAAGACGATAAATATTACGTTTTTTTATCAATTGTACGTAAAAACGTTAAATTAGATTTTATTTTCCGACTTCTAATAATAAAATTTGGACCACTTTTCTTTTTTTACACACTAAATTTTGATCACAGCTGAATACGACCCATTGTTAGAATATTCCACGGTTCCTCCCGATCAGTTCTCAATCTCACACTATTCCCCTTTTTTACCCAGGGTAAAAGTACAAATACCCTCCGATTTACCCTATCACGTCTAGTGATCTACAGTGTATAATAAATTCTAGGATGGCTCTAATAAAGTTGTTATCTTTATGGCAAACCTTTTTGCCGTTGACAGCCCTACAAAATGGTTGTGTGAAATATTGAGCCCACATGGTTTATTTTTCTAGGTTTTTTTGGGTAATTTTGTTAGTGGGTTTATAGTTTATACTTTTATCAGAGGCCTTATTACAAGATTTCTGTGTTTTATTTATATCGTACTTGAAGTATTTGCTGTGTTTATATTATGAAAAATTTAAAAAACGTACGGACGAAGAACTAATTTCTTCCATCAAATTAACGTCAAATTTCCAGTATTTAATTGTTGTCATAAAAATGGGAAAGTCATGAAATTGCTAATCTAATTGGTTCAGTTACAGTTTTGAAAATAATCGACACGTAGTTTTTTTTAATCGATGAACATTGACAAAGATAAAACTCATCAAAACTCGGGAGTGCGGGATTGTGACGTCAGAAACAAGTCAAAAACTGCATAATTATACTTGTGACGGTTTGGCAATTTCAAAAGTGGCATATCCATTGGTCCAGCGCACACCACTGGGGGAATATAAACCTTATCTTCCTAGATATAAGGTCGCGCGCGCGCATTCTCTTGTGGTAACTTGAGGGCGCTCCGAGCACCGTGTCCGAATTTATTCATATACTAACCGTATGTCAAGGTTGTTAAGGTTTATATTAAATTGTTATCTTAAACTGCGCTGCGCTGCGTTTCCAGCGGTGTGCGCTGGGCCATAGAGTCGTATCTTCTTCAATTGGTTTATTACGTACGTACAAAAAACGTGTTAATATTTTTTAATAATCTATCTGAAGAACTGATTACATTTTTTCAGACAATAATACCCAACTACATAATGTCAGCTTCTAAAATTTATCTCTACCAAATAAAAATTTACCTCCGCCATAATATATTCACCAAAGTAAATAGGAAATTCGAAAACGTCTAAATAAAAAGCTAAGTATCACTTATAAAGAGGAATGATCATCACATCAGCATAAAAAAGAAAATAAAAAGAATATTACTTAAGACGAATGTCCTATAACATAGAATGATCAGGCTAAGAATTGTTTATTTATGGCTCATTTATTTATTTTATTCTTCTTCATTTCGTTTGGATGATTGCCAGAAAGATGTGAGTGTCTTTAGAGGTTCAGAAAGTGAACAAGCATTATCACTTTATTTTATTTAATCGGTTCGGAAACGTTCGCCAATTGAACATTGTAATTATGATTCACTATAGAACTGTTGGTCGTAATGAGTACTTTTTTTTATCGTGGTAAAGTCATCAAATGAGTCCGCCCACCCAGGCCAGAGTGGAAGGGACTGTCAGACTTGTACTGACTAAAATCCACAGTGTCCTTCAATAGCCCTTTGCGTTTCGGGATCATGGTCCCGCGACACCGGCAAGCTTTGGCCCTCTAAAGTCTCCAGTAGAAATGAGCTGTTCTTGACAGTAAAACGTAATAATATGCACGTAGAGCGTTTTCATTCATGGACTGGGGCCAACGTTTACGCGACACATTTTTACTGGTAGTGAGGCCTGTGCGTGGGTCCTCTAAAGGGAGGCGCAGTCGAGTCCACCCGGAGTGGATCGGAAGTACAATCATACTTGACTGACTAAACCACCCTCTTCCTGTAGTAACCCTTTCGGGTTTCGAACGACGATGACATGACGACACTACTTGGCGGAGTGGTTCGGTGATTAACTGCAACGCTGTGTGAACAGATATTAAATCGTATATCGCTATTTGTGAATAAAAGTTTAAATGCTTGTAAACCCACCCTTGGCACAGCTGACCAAGGACAGCGCAAATATTAAAAAACAAAAGCTTGTGTTATGTGATAAGGACACAATCACGTAGAAACTTCCATCTAACTATCCTAAAAAGGCCTAAAACCTAGACAGAAACAAACAAATCGCACTTATCAAAAGGCATATTCTTTGCCAGAACCACAGGAAACAAGCCAGAATGTCCCTAACTCCCAATGATCGGCAATCCAACTAGAACCACCATATTTATTGCACGCTCCAACTTGGAAGGGCGCCAAAAGAAAAATGGCGGATTTACTTCTATTGAAGAGGTACAAAGTTCAGTAACACTTTACTTAAAGTTCAGTGCTTGTAGTTGTTTTATAGAAAAGTAAAATATGATGGTTATGTCCAGTGGTTCTTGGCAACGTTGTTGGTAAACATGCTAAGACGTTTTCGATCCAACCAAGTGTCTAAATTGAATGGATGAGTTTGGATAGCGTGTAGTAGTCTTAAGTGCATTTGTTTAGTACAAGTGGAAATATTTATACAAAGTGACGTTCTATCAGCGATATAAATAAGATGAAAATGTCAACAATATTTGGATAATAATATAATATTGATATATATGAATATGAATTTTGCGGTTTAAGACTCCGGTTCCCACTAGTGGGACACAGACTTCCTCTATGGGGAGCTGAGACTGTAATATGTCACACGGGTCCAGTGCGGTTTAAAAGATGTCACATGTTTTTGTTCCAAACAAGACGAAAAGTATGTTTTGGCACAAAAAAATGCAAGTTTTCTCTATTCGAGAATGATCGGTAAAACACAACGGAAAAACAATTGACGTCATAATTTTCCTGTAAAAAATATGCAAACCTGTGTCATTCGGCAGTCGAAATAACAGAAAAATACACGAGTCTATTGCACAGCAAAAAAAAAAAACAGAAATAAAATAAATATTCAAATGGAACACCATAAAACAATGGCGGCCATTAGAAAAACGCGGGAAGTGTCAACTGTGTGACGTCATCATGATGGTGGCGCTATAGTGACAAATTGAGTGAACTGAGCCATGATATTATGGCTTGCTGTTAGTGTACAATAGTGTCTTGTTTTTTTTTCTATTTTTAAAGTGGGCGAATAGATCTGTTTTAGTTCCTTATCGTAAGAAATGAAGATAAACACAAAAACAGCAGTTCTGTTTATGCATTGACATTTAAATTTTCATAGATTTTTTTAATTGTTGCCACTCTAGAAAATTTAATTAATATTACTTCAAATTATACACTTACCGTGGTGCCACAAAAACTTTTAAACATCTGTTAAACACTTGTCTAAAAAATGTCAGATTTTGACGTTGAAATTAGGTCCGTTTTGCAGTCGCACTTTTTTTAGACAAGTGTCCATCAGAAGTTTTTGTAGTAAGGCAGCCATTGTTTAGAGAAATAATTATGACATGCCAAAGAAATGGTTTCGGATTTGAAGTAGAGAACATAGATATTATAATATTCTCTTGTTTCACCTTTATCTATTGAAATTAAAAAAATCTTAAAATATCTGAACAAAACTTTGAAGAGAGGAAATTGGGTAGGTGCGATGTGAAACTATGAGATGAAATAAAAGCTTGTCTTAGAATTCCTCACTAATTGGATTAGCGTCCTTGGTCTAAAACTTCCTTCAAATCAACGCTAAAATAACCAAAAGAGAATATTCTTTACATTGTTCGCTCATAAATCACTCTGAAAATACAATACTATTATATAACTTGTCTAACAACGCAAATTTTAAACAAAGTTTTAACTCGAGCATTTTAGTTATTCCGAAAGTCTAAAGTTCTTTAAAATACGCTTAAAGACTTCGAAATATTACCAAAGTTGAAATATCTATTGACAGTCATTGCCTGACTTTGAATAAACGAAATAATTTACCAAAGAAAATTGTGCAAGTTGGGTGAAAATAAAATTATCATCATCAAAATTGATCTTTTCAACCCAAAAATTACGATCGCGCGCAAATTGTGCAGAAACAAGCAAACAAAAGCGATTGTTAGGCGTAAAATCACGGGTTTTGGTGGGAAAAAATGATAAAACGCTATCACAGTGAATGGTCCATCAATCACCTAACAGTCGTGTATATTTTTGTATTTTTATTTCGTTCACAGGATACAATATTTTACGCGCGAAAAATTTAACGTGGAATCTCTCTCTGGCTGGATAAAAGAGTGCTAGAACTTTTTTTCTGAATGTAGTCTATGGTATTATGACAGCTGGTGATTTTTGGCGGCAATCCGTTTGTGCTAAATGGAGCTTATTGTTTTAAAAAAACTTTATCGTTCGCTTGAATTTTGTAAAAGGCTCTACAAAGTTTTGTTTTGGAAATTCTCCTTTTATTTTAAATCTTTGTATTGAAATTTACTTTTGGGTCAAACATTTTCGTAAAGGATTTTAAAATCGTTTTATGCGTTAGCTACAATATGGATGGAGTAATATTGACTATACGAGCAACGAAACGTAAAAAACACTAGCACTATAAATTATGGGTTGATTTTTTATAGTTTAACTACGATTTTTTAATAGTCAGCAGCGGTTTGACATTATTTTTCAACCATTTTTATTCCTCAGATAAAAGTTATAAAAGTTATTTGACCATTTAAAAATCAGCCCTAAATATAATACTTGCATTTGAATATTTGACGACACGGTTGGCGCAGTGGCTGAGCGATAGATTGATGCGCGTGCGCAGCGTGTCGCGGGTTCGATTCATGCACGAAACAAATATTTGTATGACCTACAAGTAGTTGTTCCGGGTCTGGTTGTCTGTGTATGTGAGTTTCATTGTTCCTGAACGCACCCACGATACAGGAGAAATTATTTAAAAAAAAAAACTTTAAAAAAAAAAAGAGAACCGACTTAAAAACCATACACAAAAAATTGCAAAATAACTTTTCTTTCGGAAGTCGGTGGCTTTGTTTTTTTTTCATTCACTGTGGCCACCGACTTCCGAATGAAAAGTTATTTTGCAATTTTTTGTGTATGGTTTTTTAGTCGGTTCTCTTTTTTTAAAAAAGTTTTTTATTTTTCCCTTTTTAGTTTAGATATTCAACAAAAAAATTCATATAATCGGCGTCTTTGAGAATCTACAACCCTAGTATGCAACAAAAACGGATCTATGCGGGCAACTTCACGAGGTATCCATTATTATTATATACTAAAACCTTCACCAGAATGTAACGAACAGTTTTCTGAAAACCGCATCAAAATCGGTTAAGCGAAACGCGAGATAATCGTGGACAAACATACATACATACATACATACAGGTCGAACTGAGAACCTACTTTTTTTTGAAGTCGGTTAAAAAAGTAAGATGTATCAGAAAAACACGTAAATTATCGTTATATTATGCACAGCCATTAAAAAAAAAACCTGACATAGCACCAGTGGCGGCCTTAGGGGGGGGCGAACCGGGCACCCGCCCGGGGCCTCGCGCTTGCAGGGGGCCTCGCGCAACAGATCAAGCAAAAGAAAAAACTAGTAATTTTTATTAATTAAAAACTTTTGATTAATTAATTAATTAGTTATGTTATAGCCTTAATGAGTAGTTAGGCAAAAATAAATAATAATTTAAGATTTTAGTTCCAGAAAAAATCAAACCATCTATTTTTTTTTCTAAATCAAACCATCTATCTCAGTTTTGTTTCATTTTGTAAATAAGTATTTATTTAGTACAATAATTTTGTCACCTGAATGTACGGCTAGTTTAGGTTGAATCCGGTAGTTCAGACTTGTTTATGATGTTGGCCCAGTGACGTAGCGAGACCGAATCTTGGAGGGGCAAGACGCATCTGCGAGGCCCTTTTGTTTGATGGAGGATGAAAAATATCGCGCGGATTTGTGATTCTTTTAAGCCCGTCGTGTGTGTCACCGCGTGCGAGGCCTCTTTTTTTTGATGACTTGATGATAAAATCGCTTTGCGAGGCCTCTTTCTCTTCACAGTTAAAAATAAAAAGTAAACAAGTTATCATGCAACTACGGGGCCTCGCGCGAGAAGCGGAATTGCTAGACCTAAATAATTATGAACGTCGGCACCATCAGCTTTGGCTCTATCAGTTCTCAGTTAGAAATAGTAGTAGAAGTTAAATTATACTGCTTTACTGAGTGGTAACAAAGTTGAGATTGCCGTTGTCAATTTTATTTTATTAAATCTCTTAGCGCGAGGCCCCATCATGTGGGAGGCTAGCTAGGGTCCGCAAAGCCCGCGCCTAGCTACGCCACTGGGCCCAATGAATAATCAAAGTTGACTTCATACACCGAACACTAGGTACTTAAAAATATTAAAAAACCTCGAAAAATACCGTTTATTTTTGAAAATTTTGCGTTTATGACCGTAAAAGACTAAGGTAGGTTGATAATAAATTTTCAGAACGGTTTCAAAGATGCCTTTTGCTACAATATGAGAACCGATTTATATCTGTAGACCATTTATGTAGTTTCAGAGTTGAGCTTTTCAATATTTATTATTTATATTTTTTTCGAACTTTGCAATTTCTTGCAAAATTCTCTGCCGGTATCTCGAATCAAAAACAAGTGTGGAAGAGGCAAAGCATCAGAGTTGGGATGTCTTAGAACTTTGTGACTTTTTTCGAAAAAATGTTGGGAGGGTTTATCTCGGAGACTGTTAGGTCTACTGAGGTATCTATATTCACTCTTCATCTTCATCAGCCTATAATGTTCCCACTGCTGGGACACAATCTTCCTTTCTGTAAGAGGGGTCCATAATCCACCACGCGGGCCTCGTGCGGTTTGGTTATGTTACATGTCTTAAAAATTTTGATTTGAGGACATACCGGTTGCCTGGATGTTTTCCTTCATCGTTTTAAGAGCAATGGTGATAAAATAAATACACAAAGTAAGCTGGGCTGGGTTCGATTCCGCGACCTACAACTCGTAAGTCGGGTCGATTAATCGCTATCACCGCGAAACCGCTTGAGGCGCACACTCCCGCAGTTTGAAAATGGATTTCAAGGTAGCAGTGCGTGTTGCTCTGATAATAAGAAACATTTATGAAATAGAAAAGAAGACGTAAACGCAAATTTCGAAAATATTGGATCTATCCAATTACTGGGCGTAGATCTGAGCAAGGTTTCTTTCATAAGAATTATCAAAACTTAACCACTTCCCTGTCCGATGAATCACATGTGACTCACGACCATTGTTTATCTATTGTGTCTGCTGCGCGGACAGTGAAAGTGTTAAGAGACCATCCTAATAAATTAATGGTCTAGTTCCTTTAAAACAAACTCCTACTCTGTGGAAGACATGGTTGAAATTGTGCGCCAGTGCTCTGCTCTGCAAGTCGGTCTACCGAAAAACAACCCTCAATTAACGCCAGTGCGTACGCGTCAGCTAAGTTCTATTGATTACAGTTTTGCCGCGGTTTTTACCCGCGAACATTTTGTAGCAAATCACGGTTTTAAACTCAGTCGCGGGAAAAAAACCACGGTGCAGCCGCTTGTATTAGTGTTCTAGGGGCACAAATTTACGCCATTAAAAACTACAGCGGTTTAACCGTAGTGCGGCCTAAACCCCGTCAATGTTCTTTTTCGAAAAAAGTTGGAAAACATTCCAACTGAAGTTATGATATCAGATGTCTCTTCCACATTTGTTGTAAAAAATTAGTTGTATAACTTTAGCATTTGTCCTCAAACATGACAACCAAACCTTCTTTCGCATCACATACTTTTTATAAAGGGCAAGGGGCCTCGCAAAGACTTGCCGCCCGGGGCCTCGCAATGGGTAAGGCCGCCTCTGCATAGCACCGTCAGGTAAAGTGACAGTACCTAAATAATATTCTGGGGCCATAAATTACGAATAGATCTAACATTTTACTAGTAGTACTTAAGTGTAAAATGAAAAGAGGCAATACACTCAAATCGCTTTAAATCTCTGTTATTTTCCACCCTTTTCTAAAACTGCATAGTAACCCCTTTAATTTCAATAAAAACCTTTTTAAATAATCTTAAAAGCATAGGTGACGATACATGTATCACAGGTTTAAACCAATCTTTCATGTAAGACTCATCGATCAATCTATTCTCTTAAAAGTATAAAATAAAGGTACGGTTCCGACAGCAAACGGCCGACTGCAGATGGCAACGACAACGGCAAACCGCAGTAGTATTTCTACTAATATGTTATCGTAGATGACTTTCGGCATTCCTCTTAAGTTATCAATGGGTGTTACTAAAGGTTATTCCCTGAGTACCCTGTACACTCGGTTACATATCAAGCTTTACATAACCAATTTTTCTTGGACTCGCTTTATATGATCTTTCCACACATTGAACGGTAAGCTTTTACTAGTTTTGCATAAGTCAGTCATGTCAAAGATACGGCCCGCGGGCTGAATCCGGCCCTCGGGCCATTTCGACACGGCCCGCGATCACAAAATGTCACAAATAAATGAATCTTATTTTTTAGACATTATAGACTGCATTCGATGCTTCTATAAAAATGCGCGCGCTTTACTTAAAAGTAATTTCAAGAGTAGAAATCTGAACATCTCCAATCAATTCTTAGAATACTTAGCTACCACGAATATGGTACCTCACATCAGTGAGATAGTTAAAAACAAGAGAAAACTATATACAGGGTGGAATTTTGTAATGCCACCTGGAGGGAAAGTACCCTTAATACTGCATATAGAAAATTTTACTCAAAGGAAACATTCCTTTATTTTTGAATAGAAAGCAAACTGCATTCAAAGATTTTCGAAAATTCTCTTCTCCCACCCAGGAATCGAACCGGCTAAAATCTGAGAAAAATTATACCCGTACTTTTATTGCACCGATCGTTAGGGTCAATTATAAATATGATATCTCTCTAACAAACATGATAAATTAAATGAAAGGAAAACCAGAAAATCTTAAATTAAAGCTCTCGTAACATGTAATATGGTATGTCGAAAATCTTTGAATGCAGTTTGCTTTCTTATCAAAAATAAAGGAATGTTTTCTTTGAGTAAAATTTTCTATCTGCAGTATTAAGAGTACTTTCCCTCCAGGTGGCATTACAAAATTCCACAATGTATAACTAAATAAATAAAGGTGATAAATAATTCAGTATGGTTTAGTTTTTTTATTTGAACCTGGCCCGCCTACACATTCTTAATCTAATAGATGGCCCTCTACAAATTTGAGTTTGACAGCCGTGGCATAAAATTCAAAATTCAAAAATTCAAAATTCAAAATCCATTTATTGCAAATATGGGTAGTTTTACAGGTGGCTTTATAAATAACAGGAAAGTTATTGTTGGTGTCACCATATTCTGCTCTAGGCATGCAACATTTAGTTCGGAACGTGGTTAGTCCCTAAATTAAAAATTTTAAATACATTAAAGTTCATAATTACATGCTAATTATATGAAATGAAATTGTCAATTATAGTCAAAGTGAATTAGGTCAAAATTAATCGTTTATGCTAAATATCAAGAATTAATAATTGTGAAATCCATAATAAATGTCATACTTAATTAATAAACATTATTTAGAGTTTCTCACTCAAATATTCATTAACACTATAATAAGACTTTTCCAATAACATTTTTTTAACTTTACATTTAAATATGTCCACACTATTTAATTCATAATACATTTTGGTAAATGGTTGTAAATGCGAGGTGCCATCCAAAAAATACTATTGCTAAATAAAGTAGTTCTACTGCTGTCAGGGAAATATATTTTTCTATTGTTGCGTTGACTTCTATAATTTTTAAAATAATGCAAGTTTCGTTTTACAAAGACAACGACTTCTAATATATATATACATGGCAGTGTTAATATTTTTAAACTTTGAAAAAAGGGCTTGCAACTGTCTGTTGGTTTTAAACCACATATTGCCCGGATACATCTTTTTTGCATTTTAAATGCAGCTTCCTTTTCTGTAGAATATCCCCAAAACATAATGCCATATCTCAACAAGGACCCTACGTAACCATGGTAGGATGCTAAGACCGCATTTGTACTGACCGTTTTTGCAAGCATATATAACGCATAGGATTGCTGACTTAATTTGAGACACAAGCTTTCCAAATGTGACTTCCAGTTTAATTTATAGTCTAAATGTAAGCCTAAAAATTTTGTTGAATTGATTTGCTCAATCTTCTGGCCTTGGAAATAAACATCGATATTTGTTTGTTTGCAATTTCTATTCTTAAAAGTCATAATTTTAGTTTTGGTTAAGTTTATTTTTAATTTATTTGATGTCAGCCATTCTATTATAGTTTGCAATGTATTTTCCACTTCTTCTTTTAGTTTAAACAATTCTTTACTGGAGAATACAACAGTGGCATCATCAGCAAACAAAACAGTCGGATGGCTCGTAATACGCGGGAGGTCATTCACAAAAATATTAAAGAAAAGTGGTCCTAAAACAGTGCCTTGCGGAACCCCTATTTTAACTTCTCTATATTTAGATGAGTAAGTTATTTCTCTTTTGGTCTTAGCACAGATCCTTGTGATCTGAGTCGATTGTCTTCTGTTACTAAGGTAGGACTTTATTAGATCATAAGCACTGCCTCTAACACCATAAGCTGACAATTTCGATAACAATATATTGTGGTCTACACTATCAAACGCTTTGGTAAGGTCCATATATAAAGCACAAGTATGAATCTTATTATTTAAATTACGCATTACTTCATTTAAAAAGTTATAGACTGCCATATTAATCGATATAAGTTGATGTGTAGCCGTGTGTACCACGAGACCCCCGCCCCGGGGAACACCAAAAACAGAGCTTTATGACGTAGAACATAGATTAGTGAAACAATGAATGAAATCAAATTAATTTAGACACACACATTAATCTCAATTGATGATATTTTTACCTGCAACAGCCGGTAACTGATGTGCGAGTACATCTGTGAATTTAAATGGTGCACTGCAGTTTCTGCGCGCCCCCAGAAAAAAAATCTGTATGTTTTGTTTATTTGATTGTGTACTTATGAATAAATATAATTAGATGAATGTTCTGTCGCTAAATGTCGCTGTTGCTTATATTTATTACCAACTGCAACGACACTGCCGTCTGCAGTCTGACGTCATTCTCGGAACTACACCTTAACGGTTCTTCAAAAAACCCTGAATCACTGAATTGTAATACAATACTCGACCATAGTACCCACTATTCTAACAATGGTAACGGAAATAATTACTCTTTGGGAGTACTATCCGATACGATCTATTTAATTGCAGGTATGTCATTAGTGATAGGAAAAATGCTTGTGAAAGAATCTATCCGGAAAAGTACGGTTGGTATAACGAGAATTTATAGTAACGTGATTTAATATTTTATAGCTCAGACCAAAGAAATAAGCAGATAGAGCGCTCAGAACACGCGAGTGGTTCCACCAAAGATAATACAAAATCAAAATCTAGAACAAAGTCGCGACAGTACCAAGCTACGCGTCGTACCAAGCTGCGCGTCGTTGTTGTTGTTTGCCAAAATATGCGTCACGTGTCTTTAACCATTGTAAAAGTTGTTCTCAAAATCAAAGAAAACATTATGGAATGTGATTCGATTTGTTTTTTTATTAACTTTGGTGGACCCAATCGCGTGTTCTGAGCGTTCTATCTGCCTATTTCTTTGATCTGAGTTTTATAGTAACACGAAGTTTTAGAAAATATTCGTCATAAGACACAATGTTAGATGAGAATCTTATGGTGCTTGCCAATGAACGTGTTTCTACGTTTATGCTTTAAAGTTTGTGTTACACGAAACAGTGGGTCAAGTTTTTAGTATGTGAACACCAATATTTTTGTTCTTTTTTTTTATGTGACCCAATCTTGTCACTGTATGTGTGTTATTGAGTGTACCTACATCCTGGTTATTTTATCTTACGAAAGACACATTGATCTTTCCAAAAGATTTTACTTAATTTCTCATTAGGTTGTCTTATTAGGTAACCTAAGCCCCGGAACGAAAAGGGTTATTAAAGGACATCGTGGATTTTAGTCAACACAAATCTGACAATCATTCTTGTACTGCCCTGGGAAGACTCTTTTAAAATTGTTATCTCAGCATAGTTCTAAAAGAAATAAATAAGTACGTTTTTCAGTTGTCTAGTACCCATAAAACAAGCTCTGCTTATCTTGGGACTAGATGGCGTTGTGTGATAGTTGTGGAATATTATTATTAGCCTAATAAATCATCATTTTATTGGAAGACACGTGTAGAAGTAACTCTCACAAAAGATCAAGTTGAAGAAACTTAAATCATAGCCGTTCTACACAACAAAGCTTACAAACTTTATTGGAAAGTACCCAAGTAAACAACTCCGTCAAGGCTTTGGTCTAGACATCTATTTAAAATTAACAAGAAAGGGTTGGAACTTCATTTATAATTTTTCAAGATTACAGTTAGTCTAAAGTGCTCGATAGAATTCACGATCAACAAAAATGACGAATTTTTACACAAGTTTTCACTACCATTACTATCCTTTCAAATTACAATCCTCCAATCGTTGCTCTAAACATAGGTTCCCTAAAAATCGTTGCTCAAACGGGAAGACTTCCCGACAGGTATTAGAAAATCTACTATTTGGATACGACCTTTCGAAAGTAAAGTAGTAGACTCCTTAAACTTAAACTGTAAAAGACTCCTTACTAACTTTGGAAGTTAATAGGCTAGCTTGTGGAAATTAAAAAAAAAACTCCATAAGCTTTCGTGAACATTGCTCTCGGAATGTCTTCTGTTTCGTGAGTGCATTTACATATATTGAAACTCACATGCACAGACACCCAGACTTGGAACAACAACTTCAGATCATGCAAATATTTAAGACATGCGTAATCGAACCCGCACCGCAACACGTGTCATCCAGATTTGTTAAGTTAAGGTGCACAGCACACAGCAGTTATATAACATTATACAACATTGTCTAACACGATAACATTTATAATAGCGTATAACAATACTCTACAACATGTTAAGAAATGTTGTATGTTATAAACGGTCCCATATTAGTTGAACTCGTTGTATAACATTATGTTCAATCAGTTTGGGTTTGTCTTTTCACCCTTCCGCTAACGTCCCGCTGAGGCTCTGATGATGTTATCAACAAAAGTTGTATTTTGTTATATCGTGTTGTAATCAGTTGTGAAAGATTTTGTTAAATGAAGTTGTATAACATCAATAACAATTTATTATAATTTGCAACAATTTATAACTTTTGTTACAATTTGTTGAAAAAAGTCAGTCTATAACGTTATATAACTGCTGTGTGGGAGCACCTTTAGGTTAAGTTACTAGATTTCGTTAATTGTAACTGATCAATGATCAGTGCCCTTAAACTTTTTTCTCTAGAAGAGGCTTTTCTTCAACTACTCGTATCTTAATAGCTTATCTCTAACTTACTAGCCTGTATTATTATAGGGCGAAGACCGAAGGCCTATAATTGCCTATCCTAACGAAGGACACACTTCAATACATCCAATCAGCTAACGAAACCATAATATGTGGCCCTGGTCCATTCACCACAGACCGTTCAATCACCTTAACCCTGGGACCATCAGCGTTGCCAACTGACTTCCAAAGTTCAGGACTTAAGTTTAGGGATCACGTTCTTAGTGTATGGATATCCTATAGAGTGCATTGAGGTTACCAGACAAGAGGCTTTGAATCGAGGCACCATTTCGGGACCGTATGCAAAGGTAACCAAGGTATGACCATTTTTTACGTGGTGAAATCATCAAATGAGTCTTCTCGCCAAGGGCAGGACGGGAGGGACTGTCAGACTTGTACAGTGCAAGTGATTTTAGTCAGTAATTGGTTAAAATCCAATTCATTAGCTCGCGCCGTCGACCCGGGTAAGGCCCGTCATCCACCAAAGCGGAAAGGAGAGGAGATGTGTTTGGATAACCAATCAAAATGTCCATATCTCCTCTCCGCTTATTGACAGACGCTTATTACAGACATCTGATTAGTTTTTCAAACACATCTCCTCTCCTCTCCGCTTTGGTAGATGACGGGCCTTAGGTCCACGACGGACAGCGAGTCGCTCTTTATTCGCCGTCAGCATGCCCGCGCCTACGGTGGGAGGAAATCGCTCCACGATATCCGCTGCCGTGGGCGTCTCAAATGATAACAAACCTTGTCTAATTCATACTCCAACTGCAAAATATAAAGGACAAGTCGTAAAGTGTAGCCCAAAACTTAGGAATAGTTGTGAATAGTCGGCATACCACAAGGATGTTATGTGGAGGCGCATTTTGAATGATTGTGTATCAATCATTATGTCGTTATATGACCAAGAGGGAAGAGGGAACTGTGAGGGAGGAGAACAAAAAGAGGGTTTCAGTTTAGATAGTTACGTAGAGGAGTATTGAGGGATAATAATTAATAGTAGGTAATAGTAAGTTATTCCTTTAAGTTGATTGCGTCGATGTAGCCCGCGAAATTCAAATTTTCTTACGTTTTTTGCAATTTGCAGGCTAGTGACATGTTGTAACTTTATCAAAATATGAATTGCGGTAATAATAAGTATAATTTTAAATATAAACATTATCAAAACATTCGCTCCATCAGCTCTCACATAGAAAAGCTGCATCTAAGTTAGATTTCGGAGATTTTAACAAGATGCAGCTTTTCATGAGAGCTGGTGGAGCGAATGTTTTAATAATTTTTAGGGTTCCGTAGTCAACAAGGAACCCTTATAGTTTCGCCATGTCCGTCCGTCCGTCCGTCCGTCCGTCCGTCCGTCCTTCCGTCTGTCCGCAGTTTAGCTCAGAGACGCACAGTACTAGAGAGCTGTAATTTGGTGTAAATATACGGATTTGTTGTGCCGAAAAAAAGGTAAAATAAAATCTCGTAAAATATTTTTTTAGGGTACCTCCAGTACTTACACGTAAAGTGAGGATTTTTTTTTTCTCGCGTACCCCTTAGTGTGGGGTATCATTAAATAGGCCTTTTAAAAATAATGATAGTTTCCATCAACAATTTTTTGATAAAAAAATTCGTTTATGAAATATTAAGCTTTAAAGTGCTAAATTTTGCTTGATTCGAGTGTCCCCCCCCTCTACCAGCTAAACGGTTATGTTTGGGGGTGTGAAAAAATTCACAATAGTAGTATATATAACGAAATTTAAAATAAAATTATCATGACTAAGTAGGCTTTACAACTTTACGAGTAATAGTCGACCAAATTATAAAATGTACTTGGATATCATATTTTCTTAAATAAAATGCATCGGAGACAACTGCAAATGTAAGTTTGTCAACTTTATTTTTACAGCTTTTATAGGTATGTTTTTTGGGGATAGGTAGGTTTTTATCGTCAACTATTTTTAACTAAATTCAAAAAAGGAGGAGGTTCTAAATTCGTCGTAATCTTTTTTCTTATGTATTTTCCCCGATTTCTCAAAGACTCCTGGACCGATTTTGAAAATTCTTCTTTTTAAAATTAAATTCAGCGAATCAGTTTAGTTAGTTCGCATAAGTATTTTGATGGGCAACTACGGAACCCTACACTGTGCGTGGCCCGACACGCACTTGGCCGGTTTTATATTTAAAATTATACTTGTTATTACCGCAATTCATTTTGATAAAGTTACAACATTTCACTGCATGGCTGCATATTGCAAAAAAACGTAAGAAAATTTGAATTTCGCGGGCTGGTTGGAGCATCCCCCTTAAGCTATTGTCAAACACACGCGTGGCGAACGCAAAGCGAGGCTTTTTTGTTTGTTATGTACGCAATTGTTTGACGCCCATCACATGGACTATAGGATCGCTTTCGCTTTTCAATGGGACTCGATTCAAACAATTCCATACATACAAATAAAAACTACTCGGATCGCATTCGCTTCGCCTGTCTGTTTGACAATACTTAGCTTTAGCGTGTACGCTAAACGACATTTTTTTTTTAATTTTCAAATGATGTTTTTCTTTATTGAACTCATGTTTTTTTTGTAAATGCTATCTCACTGTTAAACTTAAAGGAGGTTACGTGCTTCCAAACCGTGTAATCCTGCTACAATTCCAAAATTATTCCACGGGAACATAAAATCGGAATAAAAACTAAGTATACTAGGTGCTAATCCAGGTTATAAACTAGCTGTGTCCCTTTAGTGTAATTTTAGCCACATCCGTTCTGTGTTTTTTGCGTGAAAGAGTAACAAACATACCTACTTACACATACATACATCCTCACAAACTTTCGGATTTATAATATTAGTAGGATGTTACCACACTAGGGCACCGAAAGGCGCTAAGGGGTGCGTACCTTGGCTGGAGGCGCTGAGGGACGACAGCAAGGGACAGGATGGATGGATAAGAATGATCTGGAATTCATGACTGTAAGAAGGATTCAAAACTCAATTGTTTTTTTTCACATACTCGTAGGCCCATGAAGGCACTTATAAAATGTCGACAACAGGTGGTCGGTTCGGGTTGGTCGATTCCATGGAGGAGAACCGGCAAGAAAATCCATGGTTACTCTTTTAAAGTGTGGTATGGTATCTTAAAGGTAAATCGATTTCGTAATCGTACTTAGCATGACTTTTATGTGGTGCACGTTTTTCTAAACGTTACGAATTTCCGCAAAGAAACACATAAGTATTTCCATAATATAGATCTAAACATTGTTTTTAATAAAAAAAAATACTCTTATAACAACACATAATTTTTACCAGAAATATCTTTCATCACATCAAACACTGTTTTCTTTAAGTATTATTACTTAAGTAATAAAAATACCAGACACAAAACATGACGAGTATATTTTTTGTGATCCACGAGTCGAGTGGTTCCGTACTTGTCAAGATTCACGACGCTTTTAGAGATCCTTGGGGAATAGTTTGAGAGCAACGCTTTTAGATGTATGCTGACTGGTAGAGATAAATGTATTTTTTATATAAAGGCTTCAGGATACGGAAAAAGAAAATGGCTGGCTTGATTACTTGTGGAAATAGACTTTTTTTTAGTGCTGATTTTTTTACTAATTATCTGAGTAGAGCGGTGGGTACTTTCATTCTGTTACCGACTAAAAACCACCCCGCTCCTTCACATGCCCTTTGCATTCTAGGGCCGCGGCCTCAGCCCCGCAACCACGCAGTGTATTTAGCCCTACAACCCTTTCAGTTTACTGACTACTCTATAGGTACGGTTAGCCGATACAATGTCTGAGCAGCACTAAAAGAAAAATGACGAATGCAGAGTAGCATTGGCTGAGACAGCTGTCAAAATGCTTCACTCTCGTCTGAACCGTACCCTATGAAACAGGACGCAGACTATGAAGTAGGAGCACCGCGAAGCGGTGCTCCGTCGACGTTTTCTGACAATCGCACACCTTTTTTTTTTTTTTTTTTAGCGTGGTAAAATCATCAAATGAGTCCTCCAACCCCGGGCAGGGCGGGAGGGACTGTCAGACTTCTACTGACTAAAATCCACGGTGTCCTTCATAGCCTGTTACGTTCCGGGGTTACGGTAAGGGAATAATCCCGCGACCCCGGACGCTATGTCAACTTGGGGTAAGTGCTTGATTGGACGGGAAGTTACTCCTTAATCGCCATCCATATCGATTTGAGTTGATGAACATTTTAGTTTTGAAAGATAAATTGGTTTTGGATGTAATCACGATTGAAATAAATAAGATACCGAGAATATTTGGTGAGACAGGCAACTCAGTGATAGTCTTAAAAGTCTCTCAAATCTTTACTTATGCATGCAGTAATGCGAAATGATGCAACTAGTTCACCACTAAAGTGGACAAGATGTAGTGACACATCATTTCGCATTACCTACATACATTACGTAGGTAACGTTTTGAGAGACTTTTAACGCTATCACTGAGTTGCCTGTCTCACCAAATAATCTCTCTTTACCCTATTCAATTATTTCATGTATACATTTAGAAATCTTCTAAAGGGAATAGGTAGATCCTTTCAAAGAAAACACGCGTATATTAATGTTCTGCGATAGAACAATAAACTAAGTTATTTATTGTGTCTGGGAAGTTTCTCCATTATATATAAAGTTATTACATTATATTTACATAGTATTGTATTGTGTTTAAGTCTCAGCGTACTCTTTGGTTTATAGCAATAAATACAACTACGTATTGTCTAAAAAACAAAATGAAGAAAGGGTAAATAAAAAAAAAAGTGTTGAAAAAAAAGGAATCGACTTCAAAAACGAACACAAAAAAGTGTAAAATAAGATACTTTTCTTTCGGAAGTCGGTGGCAATAGTTAAAGAAATAAATAAAAAAAACAACCCACTTCTGAAAGAAAATTTGTTTTTGAAGTCGGCGGAAAATCATCAAATGAGTCCTCCCAGGCTCTCGAACCCAGGGTCGGACGAGAGCGACTACCAGACTTGTACTGACTAAAATCTACGGTGTTCTTTCAATAGCCCTTGACGTTCCAGGGTCACCGTTACCTGATGAGACATTCCCGCAGCCCCGGCAGGCTGTGTTCCTCTTAGGGAACCCCCGTCCGATTGCTGATAGCTCTTTAAGACGCCTGTGAAACACGACACACCGTCGACCCCGCATGATCCATGACCGGACGGCGAGTCACCTATTACTCGCTATTCTATTTACTTTACGTCCCAAAACTCGTGGCCTCTGTAGTACCATAGTAAAAAGAGGGAAAGTAGGTTATCTCCGGCCCAATCCGCGATATAATTCCCTACTGTCTTAGGGTTGTCATTTTATCTAAATTTTAATTCAGTGCCTATTAATTGGCAAGGGTCGGGAAGTTGTATTTAAATCCATAAGAGGAAAAAGTAAACTAAATAAAAAACTGACCGGTAGACAAAATTAACGCCAAAAGTTTTTATAGTGTAGTCTTTTTACACATAAGGGACCATATTCATTTTTATTTTTAATTAATACAAGCATAAATAATACTAACATATCTATTGAATCACACAATACGACGTTCTCCTGCGATTATCACACATTTTCATTCATTTAGCGGTGCTGAAAAGCCGTGACGCACGAACTTGCAATGTTAGCCCCGACTGGCGCACCTCGAAACGGGTCGAGATTTGTTTATGTGTGCGTGCGGCGACGCATATTATATACTATCGCACACATAATCATAAAAGCCGCACGCGGTGCGTTTGTATGAAGATAACTTACTTCCCCTCTTTATACTATGGTATTACTCTAAACCACGCCAACTTTACTCACACTACTTATCCGTCTTTCTCTTTGTAATCGTATTTTTCCAGACCACAGGTACAAGTGGTCGACCAAGAAAACGAACTAAAAAACAAGAGCAAATCGCTTAGAAATCCTGTTACTCTGGTACACTAGATAAAATACTTTACTCAAAGAAAGCACTTAAATCACGGTAATAATATCTACAGTATTTGATCTTCATACAAACGGACGAAACGCGAGCTATACCACGTGACTCGATGTCGGGGCGCGCTCGGGGCCCTGACTGTCACGGCCGTACCGTAGTGATGAACGGACGGTGCGTTGTTTTTTTAACAAAATCAGTTCATGGACATAATTTAATATGACGAGTAGGAAATATTGTGCTGTTTTTGGGTGTATGAATTCGTCAATAACGTATCCAGTCATAAGTTTTTTTTTTAAATAAGTGGAAACTCTGAAAAGTACTGACTATAAAATAATTTTACTTAAGTACTAGTAGCTGGTAGGTAGATACATAATGTGTGACTTTTTAATGGCTAAATATTTTCTATTATCTCACGAAAAAAAGGGTATTTGGATTAACAAATACAGTGAATAGAGTAAAGGAAAGTTACTGAGACGAGTGAAATAGGTAAGTTATAGGCAGTTCTGAATGAATCAAGATACGGTAGGTACTTACGCTTGTGTTAAAATCCTTCCTATTCAATATACAAAGTATTTTATATGTTTACTGATATAAGAAAAGTATATTTACAATCACAAAACTAAATAGATACAGAAAGTAGGCAAATGTAATTAAAATGCTGGAGACGGGCGTCGGATCGAACAGCCCTAGCGCATGTTTACGTACCGCGCGGCTGTAGGTATTTATTTCTATCATGCGGCCGAGATCAACTACTGTAGATATTTATACTGTGCTTAAATAAAGTAAAGGTATTCTTTTTACCTTATTTTCTCTGATATTTTTTTATTACAAACAATTTTTCTATCACGATTACTTTTTGACGATGGAATTTTTGTAATACGACATATTGTGTGTTTAAGGCGACGCTAGTCGCGAGCTCGAACTCACTGGCAGGCATGGTCAAAAACCATGATATTTCACCGGAAATCGAGCCATATTGTTCATGTGTGCGCGAGCGTCATCCTCCCGTGGAGAAAACAGGGGAAAACTTATTCAGTGAGATGCACGATCATTCAGAGTAAAAGGCGCGCGTAAAAAAATACGAAAAAGCCTTTGGCTGTTGGGGGTTTTATGAAAAAACCACTGCACCAATTAATTTCAAATAAAATTTATTAAATTCTTCGATAAATTTGCTGTGTCGGTACGGACTTCGTTTTGGAAATTTGATGCTTCTTTAGCTTCTAATTTACACCTAAAGTTGTGTTAAAATTAGCAAAAAAACGAATCTTTAGAAGCTCGTAACTTTTTAATAGCTTCATATTTTACAATTCTGCTTCCGTACAGACAAAATTAATAATGAGACAAAACGATACCATGTTTAATTTTGGATGTACTTTGTCAAATAGTGGAGTAAAACCCCAACGAAGTTTCTATGGAAAAAATGTTGACTTGTTTGACCTTAAAGGTATTTTCCAAATAAAAGAACGGAGTGTTGTTTGCAGTGTTTTTTAAATCGACATGGCCGTCTAGGAATTTCTTTTGAAATTTGACATTCCTCTCAACAGTTTTTTTTTTTTTTTACTTTTCCCCACACCAAGAATTTCTCCTGTATCATGGGTGCGTTTGCAAACATAGAAACTCACATACACAGACACCCAGATCAGGAACAACAGCTGGACCCAAAAGTAAGCAGCAGACCCAAAAGCAGGCAAAATTATCAAATTTTAATGAATCCCCCCCAGGGCGGGACAGAAGGGACTATCAGACTTGTACTGACCAAAATCCAAGGTGTTCCTTCAATAGCCCTTTATGTACCAGGGTCACGGTTACCGAGTGAGACAGTCCCGCGACCCCGGCAGGTTCTGGCCCTCTTATGGGGCCCCGTCAGATAGCTGACAGCTCTTTGAGGCTTGCGTGGAACACAAGCGCCGTCGACCCGGGCATGGTCCATGATCAGACGGCGAGTCACACATTACTCGCCACCTACATGCCCGCGAACCAGTAAGACAGACACGTTATCAATCACTCAGTCGGTCCTAATCAGTCATAAAGACGAATATATTTTAGCGATTATATTTTGACAACACAAGGCGCGTACCTAGTACTGATTCGCCGTGATTTCATACAATGTACTACGTCAGCGTGCCACTAATGCAGGCTTTATAAAACTCAGACCGCCTTACCACAAAAAGATAAACATTTCTGTTGAAGACTTGTCTAAAAAATGCAACTGCTAAATGACCCGTATTTTAACGTGAAATGTCGATTTGACGTTGACAGTTTTTTTAAACAAGTGTTTAACAGACGTTTAAAAGTTTTTGTAGTACGACGGAGAGAATCTACAGAGAAGCTGTCAAAAATTCATCTAGAATGTTCCAACTGCGAAAACCTAAGTTTATTTTCTGGAAGTGGAAACTATGGTTCTCCAGGCTATACCAGTGTCGGCTGATGGTAGTTTATGCGAAAACAGGATAAAGGACACTCAGCGTGAAAAAAAAGGCAACATCCTCATGAATTCATGATTCATCATTTTAATTACTGAATTATTACACTTATTTAATTATTTATTTAATAAATAAATAAATATATTACTGTTTAATCTGCTCAAATAAAATATATTTTTATACGCAATAATGCCTGCGTCGCGTCTTCGCAAATATATTTTTAAAGAAATGATAAATTCAGTTGCGAGTAGGGTTCGATCCTGCGTCTTCTGGATAGGTACTCCAGACGCCATAACCACTAGGCCATCGCAACCACTACTCACAAAGCCGAATTTCTCGTTCCCTTGTTTTCCTTTTTTTTTGTTGCGCCATCTATTGGTAGTGTATCAAACTACCTACCAACCAACACGTCTGATATTGCAATCAAATCAATGCTGTATTAGTAAGAGTACCTAGTGGTTGCGATGGCCCAGTGGTTAAGGCGTCTGGAGTACCTATCCAGAAGACGCAGGATCGAACCCTGCTCACAAACATATATGAGTCCACTCACCTACATTTTATACCACCACGAAAAACCATTCAATCACCCAAAACAGTATCATCTAGAACAACTAAAACGGTTCTCTTTTCACTTGCCGGATATCCTCCCCCGGATATCCGCTCGCTACTTCACCCTTCACACGTCTCCGGTCCCCGTCCGGGTATTAAATATACCGTGAGTCACTTTCATGTAAATACACGGCTTCTGAACCGGATCGGACGACGCCGTACGGTTTGAAAGGAATTTTCGAAAGCACGCTTCGACCATTACGTGAATTTTAAAATTGAATATGGTTGCAAGGTTTGCAATTGAGAATGTTTCCATACTTTTCATGTAGTTATAAGGTATATTTTTCTCTGAAAAATGTATCAAAGATCTTGTTTTAAAGTTTTAATAGGAGGTAAATATCTCAACGTAGGTATACATTTTTGTCAGACGAAGAATGACAGTCTTAGTGTGGAGATTAGTGACATTCTGTTGGTGTTTCTCTTGAAGATTTTAGGAAAAGTTTTTTAATAAAAATCAACTGCGGGAAGGACTAGAACCTGCTTCTTTCTGAATAATCTTTAGAATTCACGACATAGGCAGAGTGTTAAAACGTATAAAATTTTTAAATGCTTAGATAGACAGGTAAATAATGTGAAAAGGCAACCAGAGTCAGCCTTAGAATGCATCATCATCAGCTTATAATGTTCCCACTGCTGGGACACAGGGCTCCTCTCTGTGAGAGGGAGTGGGCCACAATCCACCACGCGGGCCCAGTGCGGGTTGGCAGATGTCACATGTCTTCGAATTTTTGGTTTTAGGACATGCTGGTTTCCTCACGGTGTTTTCCTTCACCGTTTTGAGAGCAGTGGTGATGAAATAAATAACACAAAGTAATGCGCCACAACACACCAAACACACACACAAACACCTTATTACTTTAGTTTTGTTCATGACTTCAATTTCTGAGGTACAAGGCTACAACTCCGAAATTATAATTATCACGCTCCATTAGAACTCCGGCGGCAAAAAAAAATATATATCCAAAAATCACAATTGCCAAATGTAAAATACGTTCATAACCAAAACATTTAGAAACCCCAAAAGCTCTAATAAAAACATTGCCTTTTCAGGCCCCGATAAAACAGAACTAAAATGGTGCAAAGGATCCTTAAATTACAAATAACACCACCTTATCCAAACATCCAAGCTATAGATCCCAAAAACGCTTCAAAAACGATGCTAGACTGGTATCAAAAACACCAGAAAGATACGAAACTTGAATAAAAATATCGGAAAGATGGCGTAGGACATGAAAATGGCTTCATCTAAGCCGTTTACTGGTCTGTTCAGCAGAGACTATATATTTTATACGTCTTCACTTCGTCCCTTCGATCCGGACTGGCCGCCACAATCGCAAATCACATTATATGGGAGAACGGCACTGTTGTTTGGACGTTAGAGTATTAAGAAGGTAAGCTATAAAGTATATTATGAAGATTATTTTCGTGAAGTATTAGCTAAAGGCAAAGTTTTACACACTAACCGTATTTTTTTAGTTGGTAAAATCATCAAATGAGTCCTCTCCCGCCCTGGGCGGGGCGGAATTGACTGTCAGACTCTTACTGATTAAAATCCAGCCGTGTTCCTTCCTATGCCCTTTACGTTCCGGTGTCACGATAGCTAACCTAACCGTCTTACGAAAAAAGTAAGAGCAGGAGTATAATCAATCAATGGTGATCATTTCCATCTATCCCTTTGCCTTTGTAACATCCTTTAGTTTGGGACTTGAGCTCATGATGCATTATTCTAAATTTGAAAAGGAAAATCTATTCACAAAAAATTGTGATGGGATAGATATATCCATAGGATGTGATGTGGTCTATACAGTATACACCCTTTATTGAATGAAGATATGCCAAACATTTGATGTCCTTAAAAAAAACAGTAACAAGGTATCATACATCCACTGTTCCACTTAATTCCTTCCCGCAGAGAAATGTATACGAGAACTTCTGGTTGCAACCGTGACAGCTAGACTCACTAGTTGACTTTACAACATTTCTGGCAATAAATACTAATGGCGACTTTCACCAAAAGTTTAACATGTTTAAAATTTTATTTAATGTTAAAATTCTATTGAATTAAGTCCTAAGTCCTTGTTATCTCTACTACTTACTTAGTATTTATTACTAGAAATTTTGACTAGTGAGTCTTGCTGTCACGGTTGCAACCAAAAGATCTCGTATAGGTAGCCAGACATTTCTCTGCGTGTTTATGCTAATATAAAAGTCTTAGCCCAAATTGCCAATCATTAATACTTAGCAGTCCCAAACTTAGGCAAACGCGAATGCTACGTATTTCTAAAGCAAAAAAGCCGCGCTCTACAGTCCCATATCTACCCCCAAACCAGCTCTAACCGAAACTACCCGCAGTTCGAACTCCCGTGTCTCGCGCGTCTCGTTACGTAAGATCAATCGCCAGCGCACAATGTGATGACTTAGTTACGAGTTCCGACCGCCCTCGCTATGTACTGGCGCTGGTACCAGTAAAGCACTGGCCACGACTCACAACCTCAAGCGATGCGACTTGAGTCAAGCGACAATTTCAACGTTCACAAGAGACGATGTTTTTTTAAGATTTGAGCATCATCATATTCATCCTGCACGCGTAGCATGGCGCCGTAGAAACGGGTTTTGTCGACGGGAGAATAGACAAAATGACAGAACGTAAAAGATTTTTATCGATTTCAGCATAGCTGTTTATTCTAATCGTTCTCGTTATTTAATATTATCATATTTGTGAAAAAAAAATTGTCGTTATCTATAGAAATAACGGCGAAGTAACTTTCTCTTTTCTTGGTAGAATAGAGATAGATTCGCCATGCTACGAGTGCTGAATGGACTGTCAGACTGAATTCAGTAGCAGCGATCAACAATCTAGCAGTGTTTGCTGACAGCTCCTTTTTTTTCTTGGACTCTAGCTTAGTCCTTGATGGATGAGCTTGACGAGCTATTCATAAGTGCCCCTCAATCACTTTATTAAAATGAATTGGCTGTCTTTAACTTAATTCCCATCTTGGAACTAATTTCCATAATACGATCAGCACTTCAAAAGAGATCCCGAATTAGTTTTAGTGTTTCTTTTCAGAGTAATCGTTTAGAAAATACTGATCTCATACAGTTCTTTGTAAACTATTTTCTTTTTAACACGTGATTTTCTTTATAGTGTCCGTTCTAAAATAATTCAAGTTGAGGTCATATCGCCCAAAGTAGACAGTGTTCATCGACATTATTTGTAGCCAAACCGGTTTCCGGTCCCGTCGGATTGACCACACCTAAATAGAATTAAGACCATTTATCATTTACGAGCGTCACTTGTTTCCTTTATGAGAGTACCGTCTCTCCGCAAGTTGAATTGTAGTGAATAGTAGCATACTCTAAATCTCTTCAACATTTAGTCACCCAATGCCGAGTGTAGGTCTCTTATAAATCTCGCCAATCTGGCGTTATTTTTTTTTTGTAATGGCTGTCCATTTTCGTCCAGCCACACTACATACCAACCTAAATCTGTACCTTTTATTAGTATTTTTGAAAATTTTGGTAATATGACTGTGTTATTATTTAGCAACAATACATAATATTATTAACAACTAACCATAGATCCTTATTTTTAGTATTCTTTTAAAATGTGGTATTGTAATGGCTAAGAAAATTTGGGACACCCCCAAAACACGATTGTACACTTTTTGTGAAAATGACCCATATACCGTTGATGATCTCCAGTCCAACACTTTCCTGTCCAATCTTTCATCTACTAGTCTATGGCATATATGGCCTGCCCGCGTCTTCCTTTATAGCTACTTTATAATTTTTGTACTTACCCTAAATAGCAAAACGAGTGACGCTTGAGCGAGTAAGTTGTGGCCAAGGCGTAAGGACTTTAAATTGGTTAGTAGGAGGTAACTATCGTATTGCATTTTAACAAAAGAGTTTCATAATGTTCCTTTTAATGTAGTTTGGTTAGAATTACGGTTATGGAGTGGGCAGGTTTAGAGTTTGGTTCTCGGGTCTGAATTATGGTACTTGTATGAAGTAATCATGGATAAAGTAGGGAATAATAAAGAATAATACTTTCCTTCAAATGTTTCCCTACATCGATGTTTTCGACAAAAGCTCAATGTTTTTTTTTTCAGAATTTGAACAATTTAAGAAAGAGACAAAAATACTTACCGCACGGTTTTTTTTTTGGGGACAAACCCACCACACTATTCCCAAACCACTGCAACCAGAATAAACAGTGGCAACCACCAGAAAAGCGCCGAGACAATGAAGCTCGACGTGTCCCGGAGAATGAATTTACCTGTCTTGGATCCTGCACAACGAAATTCAGAAAAGAATAGTGGAGGAGTAGGAAAAAAGGTTACATCATGGTTAAAAAATGTGTGTATAATAAAGCACCTCTGATTACTGCCTTGGGAAGCCTGAAAGCTAAATACAGACACCAGCAGGTCAACCTATCCGAATCTGTCTTATTTTACCAATCGTATATTAACCTTCCAGTATTGTGAGAGCAGTGTTGAAGACCTCAGTTAAAGCCCCGACTTACGATTGAGATACAGGTTCGAATGTGCCTGGCCGCCATTACTAAGTAGGTATTCATGTTACAAAACAAGTTTACAAAATGTAAAGGGCTTCACACACAACAGCTATAATGTTAAGATGTACATTATAGCACGATACATCTCATTACATCTCTCCATAGAAATCGTCAGGAGACCACACACTGCAGTAATGTATATTTTTACAGGTTCGAATTTAAAGAATCTTCGGAAAGATAGTAATGAGATGTATGCCGTGCTATAATCGTACATCTTTACATTAAAGCTGCTGTGTGTGAAGCAAAATGTAAGCTTGGTGTGTCTACAAACAACTGCAGAGTTAAATAGTGAATTAAAATCATTAGCTGAACAATAAACAAAATATAAAATAACTAAATCCTCTCTGGCGTGCCACCTGCCAAAGTCACACAGCGTTGTGAAATATGTTCTAACCACAACACAGGAAATTACAGAAGTTCTGGTCTACATCGATGTTTTCATAGTTTTACAGACATAGTAAAGCCATAGAGGAGCTCGTGGCTAAATAATTACAGCCGCACAGGCCGATCTTCCGAGTTAAGCCGCGCTTGCCGAGGTTGGTCTATGGATGTGTGACCATCTGTCATAGCGAGTTTCCATCACGTGCCTCGGAAAGCACGTAAAGCCGTTGGTCCCGGCTGTCATTTGTAGATCTTTGACAGTCGTTACTGTTAGTCAGAAGCTCTAAAGTCTGACAACCAGTCTTACCATGAGGTATCGTATTATCCAGTTACTGGGTTGTGTCGCAGCAGTCGCTCCATGTAAAATACTGATATTCAGCTGCATCTGGTTTGACTGGAAGCCGACCCCAATATAGTTGGGAAAAGGCTAGGCAGATGATGATGATGACAGACACAGTAGAGCTAGTGTTATGGGCCCCGACTTACGAGTTGTAGGTCATAGATTTGAACCCAGTCCCGGTATTTCTTTGTGTAATTTATTTCACCACTGCTTTGAAAACGGTGAAGGAAAAGGCATTGAGACACTGACACCGCGAGGTGGATTATAGCCCGCTTCCTCTCAAAGAGGTCTCGTACCTTGTCCCGGAACTAAAAAATCTAAGACATTATGTGACATCCACTAACCCACACTTTGCCCGTGTGGTGGATTATGGCACACTGATCTCACAGAGAGGAAACCTGTGTCCCAGAAGTGGGAACATTTATAGGCTGATGATGATACATAAGTTGAGTGCTTTGCTGACATCCAAGTATTTGTACCGAGTTAAAAAAAAAAACCTATAAATATAGGTTTTTTTTTTTTTAACTTGTCTAAGCTATCTTGAGAAGATGCACGAAAGATGTTTTTTTTTGGTTCATGTAAAGTGTTAGTACCTATCCCGTTAGATTGCTAAGCAAAATTATTATACGCCATAATTGCAACGTTCATTCCCTCATAATTTTAATGCAAATTCAACCTTCTGCATCATTTTGCTTGCCTTGAACCGAACAAACCTGCACTCAACTAGATATAACTGCAACGAGGCCAGTCCGAACCGCTTCAAACTGGAATGAACTGGATCTGACTAGTTTGAGCTGGTTTTGCGCAAAAGTTCCCTTTTTGTTTGTTCAAGTTCAGCTGTTTTGTGACCTGCTGTCGACCCTGCTCTCTTTTTTGCTGATCGGGTCACGATGGAGATTGGCTGACTTTGTTCGTGGCATTGATAATAATTTTTTCCATTTTGTTTCGTTTCAGCACTTTGACGGTCAAGATCAATCGTCGTTTTCAGATTAAACGCTTTTAGCAAGTTTGTGAATGTAATTATGCAGACTTCTCAACGACTACTTGAGAACTTAACCATAACATATTGTTGTTATATAGATAGAATTTGTGACTTTTTTTTTATTATCCGGAAACTTTCTTGCAGTCAAACTTTGTTTTAACGATATCCAACACAATAAAAAAAACTGTTAAGTGCGTATCGTACCACGCCCACTGAAAGATTCCGTAGTTATTTTAAGATCATAGATTTATTTTTAAAAAATCCTGTAATCTATACATAAACAATGGTCTATCTGTATTTATTTTTTGATTTCATAACCCAGCAGTTTCGGAGTTAAGAGGTCATGGTCGTCTATTTTTTTGAATATCTCTGAAACTATTTTATAATTACAAAAAATAGCCTTTGGGATTAGGAATTGATGTTTATCAAATAACGTAATCGGTTTAGAAGGTTCGGTTCGTTTTTTATAGATAAAAATATCATTGAAAACTCTTTCCTACTTCAGCTAATTTTGAAATGCAGTATTAGTACCTACAGACGCCAGCTCATCGGCCTACCCCAGCCTGACCAATTGAACGTGAACCTTTTTGTTTCGTGATAAAGTTCAAAATGTATTATTTCTGTAATAAATAGATTGTGTGCTAGTGTCTGTAGGTACCTATTGAGTACCACCGTAATATCCTAAATGTAATTAAGTTAACCTTCAGGTAACCCAATTTTTGCTTGTAATACCGTTACTCCATAACAAGCGTGGATCTCATTACCTCACAAGTGTGTTTACATCGTGCTCCTGAGACGTATTACGTAATACGTGTAGTTATTAAGCCTTAGGCACGGCATATTGGATTAACTTATATACAGGGTGTAAGGGACATCGACGCACAAACAGATACCACGGTTCCAGGACATGATTCTAGACCCCCAGGTGTTGGAATTTTTCGTCGGTCTTTTCCTATATTTTTCATTTTTTTTACCAATGAAATAGTGTCTTCTCAGCTGTTTATACCTAAATACTGTGTCCAGTATCGCAGTACCTGTAATACCTAAATGCTCACTTTCATCATCTGCCTAGCCTTTTCCCAACTATATTGGGGTCGGCTTCCAGTCAAACCAGATTCAGCTGGATATCAGTATTTTACATGGAGCGACTGCCTGTCGGACCTCCACAACCCAGTAACTGGGTAATACGATACCCCTTGGTAAGACTGGTTGTCAGACTTTAGA
This sequence comes from Agrotis segetum, assembly GCA_036375495.1. NCBI lineage: Eukaryota > Metazoa > Arthropoda > Insecta > Lepidoptera > Noctuidae > Agrotis > Agrotis segetum. The sequence continues at coordinate 1,143,435 of JAQSVV010000128.1, forward strand.
GCTTCTGACTATAAGTAACGACTGTCAAAGATCTATAAATGACAGCCGGGACCAACGGCTTTACGTGCTTTCCGAGGCACGGAGGAAACTCGCTATGATAGATGGTCACCCATCCACAGACCAACCTCGGCAAGCGCGGCTTAACCCGGAAGATCGGCCTGTGCGGCTGTGATTATTTAGCCACGAGCTCCTGCTCACTTTAAGAAAAAAACATTAGTTTAGTAACACGGGGGCGTCTAAAATCATATTCTGGACCCATAGTACCCGTTTGTGCGTCGATGTTCCTTACACCCTGCATGTTTATCAAACATAGACCTCTCTTTCATTCAATTACTATGGTCGGATGTTAGTGAACGAAAATACTGTATTCTTTGTTCGTTTTTATTATGTTCAAGGATGTTCGGCGAATGTCGAACGCGCATTGTGATGGTATGGACGCATCGCATCAAACGGATTTGTGTCGGCAACGATCGCTTTGCCGACACGCGTATCAAAAATCGGATTTCCGATGCCACCTTCATCGCTTCCACTGATCGGCATTCCGTATAACGTCATCGGTACGCATCATTAAGGCATTGCCGATGAGCCGTCCTCCGTACGATGCGGATCAGTGGACGCACTTGTATGAGTTTTCATACAAGGCAAACTAAAAATCCGTTACGTACGATACGTCCGATACGTGCGATGCCGACCTGTGGACACACATCTTTAGTCAGGTTACGGCACGGGAGGTAGTATGCCCAATTATTCTCTCTCTGCTCAAATAACGATAATTACATTAAAATTAATATTTATGGTGGATATAAAAGTAAAAAAAAAAACTGTTTTTTATTCACAAAATTAATATAGACAAATAGAGTACTTAGAATATAGTTACCGTTTTAATGTACTGTGCTTAAATTACTGATAGTGCCATTATTTTAATTTAAGTACTTAAGGCGCTGTACAGTCACGAGCATGTATACACTTAACAAAATTCAAGCGCAAATTACTCGTGAAAAACTGGTTCCCACTTTGAAATAAGACCTATTTCGTAACAGCATGGCTTCCAAAATAGAAGTCTAATGAAAAGGCAAAAGTTTAATCAATATGGTAGCAGAAAATCGCTTTTGAATACTGCTTAGTGTATACATACTATTGCTCGTGACTGTACAGAGCGAAAACTTTGAAAACGTCTAGATTTTCGTCGCGAAGTTAGCAGTTTATGTAAATACTAGCTGACCCGTGCCCACTTCGTTGGGCATTAATATTTTATTAATGATGACTGTGGTTCGGTTAGTACTTTTTTTTTTAAGTTGTTAAAATCATCAAATGAGTCCTCCCGCCCTGGGTGGGCTGTCAGAATCTTACTGACTAAAATCCACCCGTGTTCCTTCGGATGCCCTTTACGTTCTGGGGCCACGGTCACCTGGGTTAAGAAAAAACCCGCGCCCCAGCAGGCACGAGACCCCTTAGACCCTTTAAGGGGTCTCTTTGCCCGTATGCGAATAGCCTGTCGTGTGGACGATCCCACGCGTGTCCCTCTGATAAGCTGAGGGCACAGCGGCGGTGCGGGCTTGCGGACGGTGAGTGATGGGTAGCTCGCCATCCGTCCAAGGACCAAGCCCGGGTCGGTGGCGAGTCGTGTTTCGCGCCAAATGCCTGCTGGGGTCGCGGGTTTTTTCTTCCGGCCCACCCAGGGCGGGATGACTCATTTGATGTTTTTACCACCAAAATAAAAAGAAAAAAAAGACCAACACGTATTTGCACAACGCCATCTATAGGTAAATAGATAAAACGTTTTTATTCACAAAATCGGTCCGTACAAAGCGTGTTCTAATGCGGTTCGTGAATGGATGGCGGCATTTTGCGATTTAATAATTTTATGTTATCTTCGAAACTATTTAACCAATTGACATACTATTTCAGGAAAATCGTGTCTCTATGATGTTATTGTGATCATAATAATATTTTTTTCGATAAGGTTTAATGTTTTATTGTGTAAAAAATCGTCCAAAGGCAAGTACATCGAAAATAACTTTTTTTAACTCATAAAAGCTGCCATAACTGTTAAAATATAAAAGATAAAAATATGGTGTCGCGGACTTTATTGTAGAACTATTCAAAGCGGACATTTTAGCCATACATTGTTTTCAATTATATACAACTGTTAAGGCAGCGCATGCTAATAACTGTGTTGGAAGAGCAATTTTTTTCCGCCCGGCTTGACAAAAAATGACATATTTCGGCTAATATGCATGATATCTTTATAATTTATAGCCTATAGCACTCACGGATAATGTAGCTTTCTACCAGTGAAACAATTTTTAAAATCGGTTCATTACTTCCGGAGATTACCCCCTACATACAAACTTACAAACTTACAAACTTACAAACAAATGTTACCTCTTTATAATATTAGTATAGACTACAAGCCAGAACAAAAAATACAGTGTATAGTAAAATGTATGTGTTATAAAGAACCTCTGCAAGTAAAATCTGCAAGTAGTTTTTTTTTTAAATAAGGCATCAACTTTTTACAGTTTTAATTTTTTAATAAAAATCGGCAAAGTTGGCAAGAATTGACGTATTTTTTAACATCTACGTCACGCATCGTGTTAGCATCTCAGGTGGCATTTTAAAAGCCACAATTTTTCAATCAATTTTAAAACCTACTAGACTCTTAATGCAAAATGTAATCTGCTCAAAGTGGTGTCGTGCCAGTCAATTCATCACCGCGACGGGTTCGGAGGGGAAAAGCAATAAGTTTCAGCCTGTCGCTCGGTCTAGACATAGACACGGTTAAGCCTACGTCAATCTGCCTTGGATGTGGAACCATCCATCAAAGAAGGGTTTAAAAATATTGAGTGGGTTATTTTCAATGAGTTAACCTTTACATATTTGGATGTAATATGCTTTAAAATTACTAAAGTTTTTTTTATTCTTGATCTTCTTTTTTTTCTAGCGGAGTGGTTTAATCCTCGCACGGAACACATATTTTTATAACCTACAAGTAATTGATCCAACGCACCCAGAGCGTTTACAAACACCCAGACCCGATACAGGAGAAATTCCTAGTGTGGAGAAAATTCCTTAAAAAAACTGGCTAGCTTTGGCTTGGCTTAGCTTTGGCTTAGGTTTGGCTTAGCTTTGGCTTAGATTTGACTTATCTTTGGCTTAGCTTTGGCTTGGCTTTCGCTTAGCTTTGGCTTAGCTAAAAGATAAAATGTACTTTGATCTTACATATTCGTGTTAATTATCTGTAAAACTGTACCTAAATTTAGATCGAATAAAATCAGATTCTGAAAGCTTTCACATTTTTGCAGCACGGCTACATCGCAAATATTCCTGGGTGGAACAGCATCCTTAAACTAAGCACTAGAACAACAATCACTTTGCAAAATTGTCAATCAAGTAGAATATTGTCTCTGGAATCGAGTCCAGCCTGGACTAAGGAGCCCTGAGGAGCTGGAAGTATGTCCTTGATGGATATTCAATTTGTTTGCAGTGCCTATCTTTATTGTATTGGACGCCATAAAATAGGGATTGGCTCTCTTGTTGATAGAATTGTGTTTGTATCTTGAAAGGACTTAATCTTGGAAGAAGTCTTCATTATTTATGGATAGCAAAGAGAAATAATCTGCAACAAAGATCTGTTGATTTAAAAACTAGGTCCCCGTCTGCAGTTTATTTGTTTTTTTTTTTTTGGTAGAATCATCAATGGACCGCAAGATAATACCTACTGTCGGACTAGTACTGTCTACGCTGTTCTTTCAATGCCCTTTGCGTTCCAAGGAAGCGTTATTCCGCTTTGATAGTATGACGGATGTGTAGGGACACAATGTAAACGTGGAAGTCATAAAGCTAGGTAAGCATAAATGCATGCGAGTGAGACGAATGAACGGCGAGGCAGTTACTGTGCGAGTGTGCCCTGGAAGGTTGTCCTATCGGGACTTTGGGGAATAAACGTGGTCAGTCAAAACCTACAAGCGCGGTGTTTGATTCCGTGACACCAACAACCGTGACCTTCCACAGTTCGACGAGGCAGTGCTTAACCAGGGGTCCGCGTCCTTATACCACCTTATTCAACGCAGGGGGACCCGTAAATTGGTGACCAAGAAGTGATCAGCAATTACATCATTGTCATAGGAACGATTTAAACGAAAGAAAAATGTTTACGTGACTTAAACATGGTTGGCGCAGGGGCTGAGGAACTGTGGGCGTTCGACTATCGACGCGCTGGCCCTACTCAAGGGCCAGGTGAAGGAGGCAGTGGAGGCGGGGGACGGAGTGTTGGCGGTGTCGTTCGACATTTCGAACGCCTTCAACTCCGTTCCCCACTCCACGATATTGGAGGCGCTCCGATATCACGGAGTGCCCCAATACTTGCAGGACCTCCTGGCGAACTACTTGGAGGACAGGGAGGTCCTCCTCGTAGACAGGACGGCCAGGGTGATGCGGTATGGCGCGGAGTCCGGTGTTCCGCAGGGGTCGGTGCTTGGCCCTCCCCTGTGGAACATCGGGTTCGACTGGCTCCTGCGGGGAGCCCTCCTCCCGGGCACGAGTGTCATCTGCTACGCGGATGACACTCTTCTCACTGCCCGGGGGAGGACCTTTGGGGAGGCGGCCTGTCTGGCCTCGGCTGGCGGATCCTTAGTTGCAGAGAGGATCCGCCGCCTGGGATTGGGGGTGGCGCTGCAAAAAACCGAGGCCGTGTTCTTCCGCGGGCCCCGGCAGCGCCGTCCTCCTCCCGATGCCCATATTGTGGTGGAGGGCGTCCGAATCGGAGTCCAGCCCCAGATGAAGTACCTGGGCCTGGTGCTGGACGAGAGGTGGCGCTTCGGCCCGCATTTCAGCGGGCTGTCGACGCGCCTCCTCAAAGCTGTGGACGCCCTCTCGTGGCTCCTCCCGAACATTGGGGGGCCAAAGGCGAAGTGCCGACGACTTTATGCCGGCATACTCAAGAGTATGGCCCTTTATGGGGCACCCATCTGGGCGGACTCCCTCCACAGGAGGGAGAACGCGACCGCCATCCGCAGGCCCCAAAGGGCCATTGCACAGCGGGTGGCGAGGGCCTACCGCTCGGTAGGCTTCTCGGCGGCGTGCGCTCTGGCGGGCACCCCTCCTTGGGAGTTGGAGGCTTGGGTACTCGCCAGAGTCTATGAGTGGACGGCGCGCCGGAAGGCGCTCGGGGAGACGAGGAGCGCGAGGGCCGTGCGGCGGGAGGCGAAGGACGCCATCGTCCTCCACTGGACGGAGGACCTCGCCGCCGCCGCCTTTGGCCGCCGGACGCTGGACGCGCTCGGTCCGGTTCTGCAGAGCTGGCTCGAGCGGTCCCACGGTTTCCTCTCGTTCCGTCTAGTGCAGGTGTTGTCCGGACATGGCTGTTTCGGAACGCACCTGCACCGGATCGGGAGGGAGGAAACCCCGGTGTGCCACGACTGCGGCGCAGCGGAGGACACGGCACAGCACACCCTCGAGGTGTGCCCGTCGTGGTCCGAACTGCGCCGCGGTCTGACCGCGGTGATTGGGCAGGACCTCTCGCTTCCAGCCGTGGTCGAAGCCATGCTGGAGAGCGAGGGGTCCTGGACAGCGGTCGCCTCCTTCTGCGAGGACGTGATGTCGCAGAAGGAGGAGGCGGAGCGCGCGCGGGAGGATGATCCTCTCGCGGCGCCGCTCCGCAGACGGAGAGGTCGGAGAAGGCGCCGACCTCTCGGTGGCGACGGGCAGGCGACAGGCGCGGGGGCGCCTTCGCCTGCATTGCACCCGTCACCACCTCCGTAAGCATTCCCGGGCCCTTGTGAGGGCCCGGCCTGAGGAGCATTCGTCGGCGGAGGGCTGGAAGTGATGGCTGTGCCAGTGATTTCCCAGCCCTCCGCCACTAGGACGAAGCGGGAATGCCGCTGGGTTGTTTTAGTGGGTATACCGGTCTTTGAGACCGGGGAGTCCCACATAACCCTCCCATCCCCCCGGTGGGAGGGTATGCGTAATGCATTTTTTCCCAACGCAAACAAAAAAAAAAAAAAAAAAAAAAAAAAAAAAAAAAAAAGGGGCTGAGGAACTGGCTATTGTGCTGCTTCTCGCGGCTTCGTTTCCCACACATTGTAGGTAAATATTGGTCTGTCTGATACATGTGTGAAGTAACTTTATTTTTCGCCGTTTTGTCTAGTCAGAATCTCGAAAGCATTACTACTAGACTAATACTCGAGGTTTATGTTAAACATGGCAAAGGCTTGTTAAACAATGACGCGCAAAATCAACTGAAAATAGACATAAACAGATCTCGTACTTAAAAACTAATTTCTTCAGACCCCAAAACTTACAATATTAAGATGAACCAACAAGTTTCACAACCCCAAAGGCTACAAATTCGACCCCATTAAAAAGTTCCCTCACCCTTAGTTATATTTAACCAAACGATCAACTTTAATTAGTTGGTAATAGTTAAAACAGTTCGCTTTGTTGCAAATGTTATCTGATAAGAACTCGCTAACTGACTCAGTTTGAACTGAACTCTTAATGACCGCGAAGTTAGTGGTGAGCGATGAGAACTGATAATTTCTTTAGGAGGTTATTTTGAGAAAGTTAAACCACTCAATTATCTAGGTACTGTGTTGACCGCACAGTATTTGTAATAAGTAGATTTCACTATATAGTAGTGAAATGTACTTTTACAAATACCTACTGTGGCGTACAGATTACTTTCTTTCTTTCTTTCTTGCTTGCTTTCTTTCTACCTTTAGTTCTATCATTCTTTGAATGGTCCACCTCCACAATACAATAATAACAATATTCTACAACTATCACTCAACGCCATCTAGTTCCAAGCTAAGCAGAGCTTGTGTTATGGGTACTAGACATCTGATAAACATACTTATGTATTTCTAAATACATACATAAGTACTATAGATAAATTACCACCCAGACACAGAACAAATGATCGTGCTCATCACACAAACTTTTGTCCTGGGTGGTAATCGAACCCACGACCTCCGGCATATCAGTCAGGGTCACTATCCAATAGTTCACTGGCCAGTCAAACTTTGTAAATTATGTATTTCTAAAAAAAAATAAGTTCACCAAAGAAGTCATAAGATATAAATACTTAATGGTCTTCCAATGTCAATAGACTACAAGACTACTAAAACCACAAGCTATATCCCTAAAATCCCACAAAATGAACTTCGAAAAGCAAACCGAAGAAGAATTAGGAAACTTCCATGTATAGATCATAAAATAAACACATAAAACTTCATGTACCAACATAATTCTTAATACCGCCTCATTCCGGGCAGAACCACGCGTAATTTACTAGCGCCTATATCCGTTAATCCTGAATGTTTTCATAACAAGCTCCGGTAAACTAGGTACGTGGGCCAGTGTTGCCAAACCATATTTGAGATTTCCCTCCAAATTCAGTGTCATTCTCTCCGAAAAGAAATATTTAACAACTTTTTTCGATATTTTATTTTTAAACAGGCGATTAAACAATATGACTTGATTTTATCTCTTCTATGTTGGTGTCAGCCAGTCGATGCAGCGAAATGCCTATATTTTATTTAACAGATACGATACCTACCATTCGGTTTGACTTAAATTCACCTTATTTTTTTTTTTATACGGGATTATAACGACCGTCAAAAACCTACAAATGACAGCGGAGATCAACTGCCTGACTAACATGGAGGAAATTCGGTAAGTAATGAAAGATAACCCATCCACTAACCGGTCTCGGTAAACCCTGCCTAACTTGAACTATATCGAAGATCGACTCAGCTACTAGCTGTTGTTGTACTCAGCTACGATCTCAGTACTATCATATGTTCTGTGTCTCTATCTGCCTGAGGCCTTACCACGAGCTCTTAACGCGATCAAGTTTAGGCTGTGGGAAAGAGACAGAGCTATAAATAGTAGTCATATAGCGCCATCTTTTTCCCACAGCCTAAAATGAATCGCGTTAAGAGCTCGTGGTAAGGCCTCAGTTCTTAGAATGTTGCGCCTGCGAGTCATATAGTGACTTAATCCTGACCACTCAAAGAATTTTGCCACCAAGAAATTAGAAGAATTTTACGAGTATATGCCTATAATGTCCCCTAGAATACATTTTTTCCCTAAAAACAGGGAAAAAAATCCCCAGTATATTTCCCATGGTGGACTCAACTGCATTAATAGTCTCAACTAGACTTGCTGAATAACCTAAATAAACGAAGTCCTTATAGAAACTACCTACTAATGTCTCATGGATACTGATTTAGTAAGTACGGCACGATTTGTTAGTATTTTTATTGAGTTTAGCCCTGAATACTGATGTAATTGAGTCCTAAGTCTACAGAATCTACATTTACAGCCTGAAAAATCTATAATTCGGATCTAGCCTTTGGTTCGTGATTTCGCTCGCTCCACTTCCTTCTTTAGCCTATAACTTCTCCAGGAGTCCTTGCACCTCTGTACTTACACTCATCAAAATTCTTGTATTACTTCTTCGACTAACCCTGATGTATCATCGTATGATGTTACACACACACAAAAATACAAATCTTTCCTCTTTATAAGTCAAACTTATGTGTAGAAAACGCACGTTGCAGCGTTTTTATAACGATTTGTCAGCGCGGTACTAACATTTTGCGTTTGCGTCTTGATCGTGCTACGCGCGTTGCAAAGCAATGCGACTTGCGTCGCCACGTTTTGTGCCTAACCAAACTATAGAATCACAATAATTCAGCTAAAATTTTAAGCAAAACATCGAAAAAAGACTGCATGTCAAACTGCAACTAAGCTTTTAAATTAACTATTATTCTACCAACCGCTGCTCCCAGTCTATTTAAAATCACCCAGTAAATGATATTAAAGCAGCTAATACCAGAATACCACCCCTGGCTAACAGCCAGACGACATCCAGCAGATTAACCCACGGATAAAGTATTATTCGAGCATGAACTGCGAACTAGACAGCTAGTAGACTAGGGCGCATTATTGAAAGAGAAAATAACTGCTCGTGTGCTCCCCTGTTTTTTTTTTTGGTAGGATACCTTTTCTGCGCAGCTAATCTAACTTAAATTATAATAATCCTAGTAATTAAATGGACAATTCCCTTACGAGAAATCTTCCTATTCGAGGCAATTATCGCCCAACTCAACGGGCGAGACGAGAGGAGTGAATTGTTTAGACGATTATCGTATGTTCGAGTCGTGAAACTCTCCCCGTCTAAATGGCGCTTAATGCGCATATTGCTCAGACTTGTGACCCACCAACGCCACCGCTAACCAAACTAGTCCGAGTATGTCAAAGACCATGGATAACTACCCTACCCAATGACATGAATCGCATTCCTCAAAGCATATTGTTTTTTTAGCATGGCAAACATTAAGCTGAAGAAACGAATTTTCTCGTAGATGCGTTTATAAATATATATAAACTCACGTACATGACACCCAGACCCGGAACAACTACTTGTTCCGTATACATAATTATTTTTGTTTCGAACGGGAATCATACATATAAAACGCAGGGCCAACCGTGCCGTCTATCTCAGTAGCCAGATTGACTGCCATGATTAATAATAGTATAGGTATATCAGGGTTTTCTTAAGATCCGGAACTTGACTTTTATACTTATGTCCAGTTCCGGTAAGAAAACCGACCAAGTGCAAGTTGAGGGGTTCCGTACAATTATCTATAAAATGGGCAAAAAAAATGTCTGTTGTATGAGTCGGAGCTCGACTCCTTCAATATTTATATACATATTATTCTGTTTTTTGGAATTCAAACACCATCTGTGAAAATTTAAACTGTCTAACCATCACGTTTCATGAGATTACAGCCTGGTGACAAATGTACAGACAGAAATACAGCGGAGACTCAATAATAGGGAACCGTTTTACCCTATGACTACGGAACCCTTAAAAAAAAACAAAACATTTCCTGGAACAATAACAAAACAACTGAAGCTAATTTTAATTTCACGTTCACCGCAAAACAGTTCGCATCGTCAAGTAAAAGAATCTACATAAAGAAAACAACGAGGTTTCATGTTTTGAATGTATACTGGCCGTGCCCTGCGACTTCACTCGATATTTCTTTATTTGCTAGTCTCTGTAGAATAGCGTAGCATTTTTTTTAGGTAGTAAAATCATTAAACCACGCCTCCCGGACGATTAAGCGAAACAACTAAACTGATTCGCTGAATTTAATTTTAAAAAGAATAATTTTCAAAATCGGTCCAGGAGTCTGAGAAATCGGGGAAAATACATAAGAATAAAGATTACGACGAATTTAGAACCTCCTCCTTTTTTTGAATTTAGTTAAAAATAGTTGACGATAAAAACCTACCTATGCCCAAAAAACATTCTTTTAAAAGCTGTAAAAATAAAGTTGACAAACTTACATTTGCAGTTGTCTCCGATACATTTTGTTTAGAAAATATGATGTCCAAGTACATTTTATAAGTTGGTCGACTATTACTCGTAAAGTTGTAAAGCCAACTTAGTCATGATAATTTTCTTTTAAACTTCGTTATATATACTACTATTGTGAATTTTTTCACACCCCCAAGCATAACCGTTTAGCTGGTAGAGGGGGGGGACACTCGAATCGAGCAAAATTTAGCACTTTTAAGCTTAATATTTCACAAACGAATTTTTTTATCAAAAAAAAAATTGTTAATGGAAACTATCATTATATTTTTAAAGACCTATTTAATGATACCCCACATTAAGGGGTACGCGAGATAAAAAAAAAATCCTCACTTTACGCGTAAGTACTGGAGGTACCCTTTTTCTTTTCTTAAAAAAAATATTTTACGAGATTTTATTTTACCACTTTTTTGGCACAACAAATCCGTATATTTACACCAAATTACAGCTCTCTAGTACTGTGCGTCTCTGAGCTAAACTGCGGACAGACGGACGGACGGACGGACATGGCGAAACTATAAGGGTTCCTTGTTGACTACGGAACCCTAAAAACTAACTTTTTTTAAACGACGAAAAAAAAAGGAGGAGGTTCTCAATTCGACATGTATATTTGTTTTTTTTTCTATGTATGACCACGCATAACTTTTCATGACGTGGTCCGATTTCAAAAATTTTTTTTGTTGGAAAGAGTATATTTCAAAGTTGGTCCCATTCAAATTTCAAAACTAAAATCGGCCTCTAAAGGGTAAAAAAAAGGAATTAATTGTCAATCTTCCTACAGAATTTTCAATTATGAACCGATTCTGTTGAAATAAATTTAACAATTTGTAGTTCTGAAGACATTATTATTATAGCATAGATGTAGAGAACATAACATGATGGCGTCACCATCATCAGATCAACTCCAGATCCCTGTTATTTTGTGAAGTCGTCCCAAGAGTTCCTTAACAGTTAACAGCACCTTTATCGTGTTTGGGCTCATTTCACTAGTCTTGATGAAAACTTTATAGATAGCTGAGGTATAATTGTCATCGAGGGTTTGAGGATGGTGACAGATATCCTTAACAGTTAACAGCAACTATATCGTATTTGGGCTCATTTCACTCATCTTGATGAGAACTTTAGACGTAGCTGGGGTATGACAATCTTTGAGAGCTTGAGAATGAAGACAGAGAGGGTGTAGGAAGTCGTCAAAAGTCAACAAAAAAAAATATTAAAAAAAATATCTTAATTTTTTTTAGTTACAGACACGAAATAGGAAACACAAAAGTAAAAAATAAAACCTTTTAAAAAAAAATCAAACCGACGAAACATCGAACTGAAAAGCAAAAAATAAATTTTGAGGCGGCGCCAAAGAAACAATCAACGAATTAGCTACGACGAGCTATTCAACCACGACAAGCTATACAACGCTTTTCTGCTCTTCAAATAGTTAACTTAATTATGTTTGTTTGTTTGGCGCCGACTCAAAATTTATTTTTTGCTTTTCAGTTCGATGTTTCGTCGGTTTGATTTTTTTTTAAAGGTTTTTTATTCTACCTCCTGACGACTGACGAGCATTCGCGTACATTTAGTATAGGTATAGATTTGATACTTATAAGGTGCGCATTGTGATGCTTGATTAACTCCGTCACTGATGAAATGTTCGAATCTGTAACGTTACATTACAGGAATGCTCGCGGCGAGGGAGCGTAGAAAAAAAACTTTCAATTTGTAGCCATGATATAATTATATTTAATTCAATACTTTACCGCATCGATTCTATGAGTGTCTTGAACCCACTAAAAACACCAAGAAACCTTAAATAGTAACTTTTTTTTCAACTAAAAATGATACGCTGAACCATCTGGGAAGACGGTTGGCTTATGTGTCTTGGACCCACTAAGTTACCAAGAAACCTTATAGCTAACCTAACCTAACTTTTCTAATTCAGCGTGATGCCCGATGCATACTGAACCATCTGGGAATGGCATTACTTACCAACAAACAAGATAGTGACCAAACGCTCATCTCTAGATAAAACGCTCTTCTCCAGTTGGATTATTTACAGATATATATTATTTTCTAAATACCTTGATGGCTGGTCCAAAGTGGCATTAGAAAAGAACGCTTAGAGACTTCGAGATAAGATCAAGGACTTTAGCCCAGGAGTAACCTAACATTTTTGTTCAGCTAAAAATGATGCCTGACGCACAGTGAACCATCTAGTAAAAACTGGCTATGAGTGTCTTGGACCCACTTACTTAAATTCTAACATTTTTTGTTCAGCTAAAAATGACTGACGTTCAGTGAACCATTTGGGAAGACAACAAGCTACATTAAAAGCCTACGAAACCAATAGCCAACCTAAAAAGTTAGAAACGTAAGCCTGACGTAGAGCGATACACGGTTTCTTATGTTTTCATTTTCTTACAAGTACTGCGTCATTTTTCCTGCACTAAAGTGTATTTATCACAGGAGAAAGCCTTTCAATTTGCTAAAAGGTTGACAGAACAAAAAGGTTTTAATTTTGGACAGAATGTTGCCAGAAAAAATATGTTATATGTTGGTAATGTTATATTTCAAGTCTATTGTATATTTTTTCCCTGTATTTTTATAATGTATTAGACCAATTGCGAGGGGAAATGTGCGCTGGGTTAGAAAAATGAAAATACTGTATTGTTAGGCACTTACTGACTTCCCAAAAATGGGGAATAAAAAGTTATATTTTTTTAGGGAAAGCTTTATTTTAAAGGGCTTTTTGGATTATCATTCACGTTTTAACGACATTTTTAGTGGGTCCAAGTTACACATAAACCAACCGTCTTCCCAGATGGTTCAGTGTGCGTCGATCCATTTTTAGCTGGACAAAAATGCTAGGTTTGTTAGCTATTTAAGGTTTTGTTGGTATTTTTAGTGGCTTGAAGTCACACATAAGCCAAAACCGCCTTCCCTGGTTCAGTATGCATCGGGCATCATTTACACTGAATTAAAAAGTTAGGTTAGGTTAGCTATTTGTTTCGTTGGTACCCTGTCCAAGTCACACATAAGCCAACCGTCTTCCGAGATGGTTCACTGTGCGTCGGGCATATTTTGTAATCCCCATTTATTAAAAGATTATTATTCGTCACATTAGTAATTCCCAATGTGACGAATAAAATATGTTTATTCGTCACATTTTTTAAACCACCATGGAAAGTAAATTCGCCACAAGTGGATCAGGGTTATTCCATTCTAATACCATGAACACAACATTTGTGTTGCTAGAATTATACCATACAACATTGGTACCCACATACCTCCTAAATTCAGCACAGTCGGTTAACGCGGAGGTAGTTCAGAATGCGTTATATATTGGTGCAACGGAATGCAACAGATTGCTGTGCATTGTGCATTAGGGTCAACACACACAGAGACGCGACGCTGCATGGTCATCTCAATAAAGCGACTCAGAATCTAACTTTACTTGCTATACGGAAAGACACATTTTACCGATGACGCGACGCAATGCCACGCCACGCGCACATTGTAATAGCGATTCAAAATCTCACTTTATTTACTACATACACAAAAACATACACATTTAGTCCCTTCGTACACTAGGCGACGCAAGTCTCGTGTACCTTACGACTATGGTATCCAGTAGGTGACTATACAACGTGTAACGCCAAAAGCGCAAAACCTCTCGTGGGGTAACTCAGCCCATGTTACTGAACAATTTTTGTTGTAAGACTTTTGAAAATTATTCGAAATAATGAAATTTGGTTTTTCATTCAAAATGAGAAATTGGAGGGCACATCTGTATGTAAAAACCGTTTATTTTAGCGAATTTCCAAAAGTCTTAGAACAAAAATTGTTCAGTAACATGGGCTGAGTTACCCCACGAGAGGTTTTGCGGTTTTGGCGTTACACATTGTATATCACAATACAAATCCATAGAGGTTCGTACACAGGCACGCGTCAATGGTTACCAAAGTCATAAGATTTCGGAGACATATCTTCTGTCTAGCCTACGAAGGGGCTTATAATGTCGTCGCGTCACATCGCGTCTTCATGTGAACTGACCCTTACTATACGCCCAATATGGCAGAGATAGCTGCGGGCAATATATCTGAGATAGCTGCCTGTGTTCGATCTTGTGGGCAATCTTGAGATTGCTCAGCTTAACTTAAGCGATCGCTTGAGTTAAACAGAATCGATATTCAGACACTACGCCAGCGGCTTCTCGTAGATCACAGGAGTCTAAAAAGGTATCAGAGAATTTTCATGGCAGGGTCCATGGTCGGAGTCTCCCAATATTCGCCACCCGCATGGCCGTGCCTACAGAGGCCGTCTTGCGACGTCTCTCGCCGCGAGCATCTTCCACTGCGGCTGGACTGCGAGTAGGACACAGCAATTTTGCTGTGCAATAAAGCATATTCTATCTATCTATCTATTGTGTCCTCTCCCTCTCGCGTCCCGCTTCCTCCTTCGCTACCATGACTGCTTTGCAGAAGGAGGTGACCGCTTACCACTCTGTCTCGCCCCGTAGCATGGCCTTGACCAATGCCGGGCACGAGATTTTGCCTCCTTTCGCAATCGTGAGGACACGGCGGTGCTTTGCCAGTCTTGCACCGTATGTTCCTTCCACCGTGTCCTCCGGACAATCCTAGCAATGGTGACACCCACGCTTTCTTCTTTTTCGCTTTCTTCCTTCCTCATGCAGCACTGGTACCTCCCGTGAGGACCTGCATGAGGCGGTAGGTCAGGACGTCGTGACGCTAATCCAGCCACTTCCCCGGGGTTTCCGAGTTGCTTCCACTTAACACATACTCTTGAACTACGTTACCTTGAGATTATGTGCGTTTACGCAGCGCCTTAACCTTCCTAAGGCAGTAACCTGTGTGAGCGACAAATACGAGGCGACACGACGCAACACGAAGTAAATTATAAAGTAATATTACAATAGTAGTTGAATTATTCGTCGCTTACGCAGGACACCAGCACCACATTACCCTCTTTGGCATACAGGCGTGTAGTAATCTTATTTAGCATACATGACAAAAGACTATTCATCAGAATTAAGTAGAATCATAATTCCGGGCAAATTCACGCGAAATTGAACCTTAAAACAATACGGTTCCCTTCCAAACTTCATAACCCAAAAGACTTATTACATCTAGTATTATAAATTAAGCCATCAACTTAACTGCTCTTAAGTGGCGACAAAAGGAGAAGTAACCGCCATTTTGGATTTAATGACGTCATCATTGTGACATTGTGTTCAACAATGGATTCTAATGAGACATCGTTTACCCGAATCTGTTTAGTCGGTTTTGATGTGGAGGTACATAGATAGATGTACAGGTCATTAGCTTTTCTTTTGTGTTGTGAAGAAGGGTATTTCAATCTTAACGTTTTTGTGTGTTTAGTGTTTTTTTTTTCTTTTTGTCTTTTTATAGACAAAAGATTGTCAATCCCTTCGTTTTTCAAGCTTTACTTATGCATTATAGGCTTTTTTCGAATGGTAATATCGTGAGTCCTCCCTCTCTCATTTCTGTCAGACTGTTATTGATTAAAATTACACCATGTACCACGAGACTGGTGACGGTACGGAAAAACGTCAGCTCGTAGTTTATTAGCATTCAATATTCTAATCCGGCGCGAGTTGTATTAAACGTTTTTGTTTTCATAAAACGGGAAAAAAGTAAATACTGCAAAAAACATGACTTTCCTGACGAAAACGGAAACGTGGACCTTAATTGGAAGGAAAAAATGCTTACTCATTTGTGCACAAGAGGAGCTGTTTCATTTTTCATACAATTAACGTCACAACACTTCAAGTACGCTGTAAATAACATATCGAAATGTTGTGATAAGGCCTCCATTCTATAAGCTAACAAAAACGCTACACTGCGCCATATGAGAACAAGATGGATGCTCCTATTTAGACACTTAGCTGAGCAGTTGCCAGCAAAACTCAGACCGCTGGCATTTTGAGCGATCGTCGTATATGGCCCGTAGGAACCGGCAGAGGAATGTCTTCAGAGGGGCACACAGAACGGATATATCATTCGGAAGGAGGTCTGAGGAGTGGATGCGGTATCTTTAATCTTAAAGAAAGGATTTCTTTGGAAAATACAGAGCCTGCATTCTTCGGGATAATTACTCTAGACGTCTATCACAATATTTCAAATATTAAACGCATTATACGTATAAATGGAAGGAAGCATTCGCCGCGGCAGGTAAGATCCTCGGTGGCTCGGTTGGAAATGAGCATCGGATGTACTGAATCCGAAGGCCGTAGGTTCGAATCCTGCCCGCGGATTGAGTTTTTCTTTCTTAAGAAAATCTTAGTCTATCACAATCTTGTGCGGAGTGGTCGAATCTTTAAGTCCATGCTTAGCGAACTTGGTGACGATGCGACGTTACGCCTGCGATTTTGAGGTGATTGCCGATTCCGATCGCACTTAGGTGCACGACAATATAGCGATTTCGCATCGCAATTCGAAGGTGAACTACGAAAATCAACTCGTGCGACTCTATTAGCAAACACTGAAAATGTTCCATACATTTTATTCGTGTGTACGTTTGTGCAATATTTCATAGTTATCGTCCATCGATGCAATTCTGTATCGCATCACGTAAGCGTCCGCTTTAATGCATACAAAATAATTAAAATTTGACATAAATAACCTGCCCACTTACACTTTTTTTTTCTTGTTGTTGTTGTTGTATTTTTTCTACTTTATTGCTACATTTATTTAGTTTATCAAAAAATAGGAACCTCATAATTTTATCCTTCCTATCCATCTTGCTTAGTACATCCCGCATATAAGGCTGGCGCTCACTTGACAAATACGCGCTATTATTGAAGTAGCGCGCGTGTGGCGTGCCGTATTGAGCTAAATGCAAGCCAATCTGTTACCGGCACACTGGAAGATGCTGCGACGTCTTAGTTAAGAGTTAAGATGAACTGAGATTAAACTATGCAGTTAAATTGAAGATGGTCTATTAAGGAACGTGTAAGTTGAGGTAATTAGTCCACACCGGTAGAGCTGTGGGCGTAAGATATTACTTATACAGGCCATATAGGTACGTTAGGGTTTGCATCATCATCAGCCTATAAATTTCCCACTGCTGGGACACAGGTCTCCTCTCTGTTATAGGGAAGTGGGTCATAAATCAACCATGTGGGCCCAGATCAGGTTGGTGGATGTCACATGTTTTCGAATTTTTGGTTCTAATAGGACACGCTGTTTTCCTCACGATGTTTTCCTTCGCCGTTTTGAGAGCAGTGGTGATGAAATAAATTATACATAGTCATGCGCCTCGACTCAGAAATGAGGTGAGTCGTAGACGAACCAAATTTACCGACATAGCCCAACGAATTAGCAAATTGAAATGGCAATGGGCTAGGCCATATATCACGCAGAACTGATGGCCGATGGGACCGTAAGGTTCTCGAATGGAGACCACGCACCGGCAAGCGCAGCTTAGGACGTCCACCCACTAGGTGGGCAGACGATCTTATGAAGGCCACAGGATCACGTTGGATGCAGGCCGCTTACAACCGGTCCTACTGGAAGTCTAAAGGAGAGGCCTATGTTCAGCAGTGGACGTCTTACGGCTGATATGGCCTGGCTGGGTTCGAACCCACGACCTACAACTCGCCGATACCAAATGGCCACAACTGCTCTCTAAGAATGACAATGTCATTATAAGTGAATTACCTACCCGCAAGTTGTTCTCAATAGATTACCAAACCTACACACTATTATTTCAGACGACTAAGCTTAAATTGAACACCACTGAACACTGTTTATATACCCACCTCTCAAGTATCCAATTAGTTTCACTTTGTTTGACGTATCAGTTTCGATAACTTAGGCATTGAAGTAAACAGCGATGTATTTGTGAAATTAATCGTCTTGACTAACTCCGTCTATCTTAAGATGTTTCTACAAGGTCTTGTCTCGAATTAAAATAAAAGATATATTTAACATGCTTTTATTTTCTGTCACCTGCCCCGTACCCTTTTTTTTTTTTTTTTTTTAACGTGGTATCACGAGTTTTCACTATTTTATATTACAGCGTCTTTCCAGTATTTACAGTGTTTCGTGGGAAACGCTGCACTAATTTACTAACGCACGAAAAAGAAACTAAGTAATTTTTTAATTGAAAGTCAATTTGAAAATGTCAAAGTTCCAGTTTACGTTACGACATCTGCCCTTAGCACGAGTTTTCAGTATTTGAGACGTAAAGCAAACTCTGACAATTTCCAAAGAAAAAATTAGATCCTTCTTCGCACACCAGAGGCGCTGTTCCATTTTTCTCACGTTTTTTTTTTCATACAATAAACGCTGTAAATACTGGAAACACGCTGTAAAGAAAAAGAGTGAAAAACTCATTAAAGGGCCTCCGTTATGTATAATCATGATCATCATCATATTGCAAGTTTTGATCCACTTCCCAGTTTCCGGTTGAGCTGAAATTTTGAACGTATACGTCGCGTGACAATGCAATTTTATGATGAAATGGAGCTGATCTGATGATATAGCTGGAAGGTGACCACAGGAACTCTGTAATGAAACGCCGCAAACCCATCGACTTTAAACTCATTTGATTTGTCTTGACTAGTACCTACTTTGTCTATCTTAAGGTTTTTTTTAGCAATAAAAGCTTTTTTTTTAAGTGTAGATTATGTTTTTTTTAAATGACTAACTTTTTTTTTTAGTGGAAGGGTTTGCTCTTGACCTTAGTCTAGGTCAGGAATGACTAAGACAAGGTCGACGGTGGAGCGAGCTTACCCAGAAGAAGCCTGTTCACTCTAACGTTGAAGAGATTAGGGTTGTATGCGTTCGGAAACACAGACGCAGGCAGAGAGTTCCACTCCTTCGCTTGTAACTTGTAAGGTAAAGAGAGATTATTTGGTGAGACAGGCAACTCAGTGATGGAGTCTTAAAAGTCAGGCATGCAAGGCATGCTGTAATGCGAAATGATGTGTCACTACATCTTGTCCACTTTAGTGGTGAACTAGTTGCATCATTTCGCATTACTTCATGCATAGGTAACGTTTTGAGAGACTTTTAAGACTCTACCACTAAGTTGCCTGTCTCACCAAATAATCTCCCTTTACCTTATAAACTGAATTTGATTACAGCTTTGCGATCTTTAACACTGGAAATTAGTAATTTAGTTCGGTTGCTTAGATCTTTGGTTGGATCTTTGCCTGAAACCAATCAGCGCCTGAAATTGCCTATTCAAATCCGGATAGGCAAATTAGACGTCTTTATGATATCCAATCAGAATCAGCCGTCAAAACAAGGGATTGGGATTGAATTCAATATTATTTTCAGGCATTATTCAATGAGGGAATCGGTTATTTCTAGTCTAGCGTAATTTACAGTCAATCACATCATTTCTTGCCATTAGGCGCGATAGTGGTTATACGCAACCCTAGAGCTAAATAAAAAATTAACTGCTGAGTAGGTCTGGTGGTCGCAAGCACGATTACTGAGCATGAGGTCCCTGATTCAATACCCGGGGGGGTTATTATAACGTCTTAAAACCAGGCTTGTTCCAGTGAGTGAACGAGATGGTCACCCCCCCACAGACCAACCTCGGCAAGCGCGATTTAACCCGAACGATCGGCCTGTGCGGCTGTAATTATTTAGCCACAAACTCCTCAAACTTGACTTGAAATCAACATGTATGAAAAAGAACGAAGGGAGAAAAGCAAAATCAATCAAAAGACTACAGAAGTCACAAAACACATTCTAAATCCAAATACCATCGACAGTAATAACAGTGGCGGGAAAACACGCGGCCATGTTGTTTTGTGTGACAACTGTCAAATTACCACATGTCAGTGGAGTCGACGATGTCGGTAGTGTCAGTGCGTTCTGATGTATTTGTAAAAATGAATTCTATAGGGGTATATTGTAAGAACAAAATTGTTAATAAGGGTATGGATGTTTTGTGCGATTCCGGGACAGATAATTATAAGTGGAATCCAAAAGTGGGATCCAACGGGAATATCTTTAGGCCATCTGTTCCTATCTTATCTTTCTAGGGAAAGAAAAAAAGCTTTTCAGGTCACCGTAAAACGTATAGAATACAACGCAGTGGGCATGAACCTCGGTTTCTCGGTTGGAAAGAGCGTCGGGTGTATTGAATCCGGAGTTTTCTGAGGTGTAGCGGACGAAGCCGCTGACAAAAGCTAATATTAAAATAAAACTGGAGCCATAAACAAGGTAAACTTTTAAGAAAAACGAATCCCCGCAACAAATCATAAAAATATTGTTACAAAGATTACAGTAAATAACAATGATATACCAATTACAATTAAATTGGAATATAATCAATATACCAAACCAAACAACCGAACCAACATTACCAGGCAATATTCAACTCTATCGTTAAATTATATGGTTGGTTTTACTTTGTGTACATTTTCGGTTAGAGGAGGCTGGTGTTTCACGATCCACTAGGACACTAGAGGTTTTTAATTGACTAGGTTTTACACTTAGTTTTGTTCAGTTTATTGGAATATTGGTTGCGTTAAGTGTGGTTCGTAATTTACGAATTAAAAGTGTTAAAATGGAATTATTTACGTAAAAGTCTGATGCAATAGAGAGCGAACCTATTACGATCAAAATGATAATGGATGAATGAATGTTTGTAACTCTTTCACGCAAAAATGGTCGAATGGATTTGAATATCTGACATTGGATTAAAATATCGTTACATTTATCCCAATATATTCTCTTGTCATTTCCGTATACCACGCGAGTGAAGCTGCGAGCAAAAATTAGTTCGATATGATAACTGTAAGTAATATAACCGTGTTTTGCAATACTGACCCCTATTACACGTAATATACTACTACAGCAAGGCATAAAACTCCATAGCAGATCGCTGCGCCTCGAAAATGAGATGAGAAATCTTCCGTTCGGAAATCGAGGGCTACTTGCTTTAGAAACCGATTTATTAGCTTAAGCGTTCATTCAAACGCACCACAACCACACCACATCACAGCAACAAAATGTGGTCGAGTTGTGGTCATGTGTGAAAAGTGTGGCTCCAGCTTTTTGCAGTTCCGTTGTGGTACCAACAAATGTGGTTAAGGAAACAGTGTTTAAGAAGGGGACGCGTGGTATAATGGGGACATACACACTTAAGGCGAACTTAACATTACACTTACGTAGCTCAAGCGCCTCCAGGGACGAATAGCTGCTTGCAAATGGCGTCTTGGATTGAGTGAGTTATGATATGAATGGAAAATGAGTGCCTAAACGATGCTGTAACGTCTGTTATAGAAGAATGAAGAAAAAATGCACCCGGCCCTCGTCGCGTCGATTGGTTGTGTCGTGATTGTGGTACGTGTGTAACTACCCTTATTTCGTCAGCCTTCACACTCCGCCGATCAGTTCGTTCATTCACCTATTCTTCCGGTGATTTGTTCAGTCAGCTTCGGTTTTTGATTCGTTCACTCAATCGGTCGCACGGCTTATTTGTACATTTCTTCGGTTAATTTATTCCCTTTATTTATTTTATGATTGAAGTTTTAATTTACTATGCGACCACGTTATGGGTGAACAGAGGCTTTACCACGAGCGCTTAACGCGATCCAGTTTAGGCTGTGGGAAAGAGATGTCGTTAGACGACTTGTATAGCTCTGTCTCTTTTCCACAGTTCATGGTAGGTACGACACCAGGTCAAAAACCTGACAACAGCCAATTTTAATCCAAACAACCCTCAGGGAACAGCTAGTACTAGTTGTTTTGTTTTATTGGTGTTATTTGTAAAACATTTACTATCTTTACATTGCCAACCGGAAAATATTTGATTTTGTATGAAACATCTGATTTTTTCCGCTCTTTTAAATTTGGTTTCATATTAAAAGTTGTTTATAACCATTAGTACTCCGATCGCATGATAGAAAAATGTTTCACAAATAAACTCTGGTTTTGCTCTTTAGTAGGGTAAGTACAGACTTAATTTACATTCAGCTAATGTAGGTTAGTAATTAGTCCCGTAATCACAACTAAGCTAGGTAGCTCAGACTAATCTGCTGACCCTTATGTTATTTAAAAATTAATCATTTATTTAGGTACGAGATCATTTCAAGAACTAAAATTAGGCTAATTGTTTTGGTTGAATATCATTAAAATGTGTTCTTCCACTATGGGTGGAGCAGAAGACTAACAAAAACCACCCTGTTCCTTTAGTTACTCATTGCGTTCCTGGGCCGAGATAACCTCTTAAGACATTCCTAAAACCGACAGGCTTTTGGCGTCATATAGCGTCTTGAGGTTTCTCTTGTAATAAGACGCGCCGCCCGCAATGTAGACCTGGGTTTGACCTGAACGACATAATGTGGAAAGCGATACATAAAAAAAGAAAGTCAGACCTATATAGGGTGACTGGTAATTGGTGAACGATACTTAAACACTTGATTGTGCTCATGATAACGAACAACTTTTACTATGGGAGCAAAGCCGAAAACGTAAAATAAAAATCAGCTGTTCAGTACATTAAACAAGCATAATTGTACTGAACAGCAGATTTTTTTTTTCACGATTTCGGCTTTGCTATAATCAAAGTTGTTTGTTATCATGAGCACAATCACGCGTTTAAGTATCGTTCACCAATTACCAGTTACCCTATATAAAGAAGTAGCAAACGATATACGTAACAAAACCAGTTTACCGTGGTCTCGTTTTGTATGACCATTCCGCGCATACAACGATCAGCTTATACTGGTTTTGTATAGCTTGATGTGTAGCCGTGTCTGAATGTGTATTACAGACTGCTGAACAAGAAAAATATAATTATCTTCCATCATAAGTTTTAAGTAGAAAATGACACTAAATTAGCAGGTTATCGACCTGAAACCTGAAACTTACGAACCAGGTATTTAAAACACAAACTTACTTCTATGATATTATTAGAACTCACTGATACCGTAGAGAGATTATACGTCGTAATAAGTTCTAAGATTTCATCTTATATGAAGGAAAAGTTCATTTATAATAGTTAAGTAGTGTAAATGCAGAGAAACCGAGAAATTCTCTCTAACATTTCAGTCTACAGACTAATTGAATACCTACAGAGGTAGACTATGTCGTTACAAGTAACATCACGTATTTATAAAACACGCTGTATACCACTAATTGACTAATTGACGTTGGTAGCGCAAAGTTCGAGACACGCTGCAGTTGAAAATTTGTCTCGTTTAGTGTCACTAAGTTTAAAGCTATTGTCAAACAGACGGGCGAAGCGAATGCGATCCGAAGCGTTTTAGTACTAGTCTGACAGTCCCTCCCATCCTGCCTTGGATAGGAGGACACATTTAATCATCACAACCCAACACTTGTAACAGTCAATGGAAAATTGAAAAAGTGCGTTCGTGCGCGAAAATTATAAGAGTGCGTTCACAAACCCTACATCCAAAATCTTCAGAATATTTTCCTCCACAACTTACAGAACAACAGGTCATGAAGTAAAATTGTACACAAGCTTACTCGCCTCGTATACACAAGGTACACTAAGGGTAAGTAGGTAAGGCCCATAACGCGATTCGTGCAATTTGCAATTTCTACTAACTAAAAATGAAAATCGTTCTAGCTACTACGATATTAAGATGCCATTCGATTGACATGACGTCGTCGTGGCGAGCGTTATTTGTTTTTTTATTGCCGACTTCAAAAAAAGGGGGTTTTTACCTCTTTTATATCTTATTTGTCGTAGTGTGAAGGATTATTTGCACTTGTAGTGGGAACCAGTCCCTAGAGAAGCTCCCTAACCCCTAAGTTCCTAGTTCTAACTCGACGAGGTATTAAAGTGAGCTAAACACTAATAGTAATACGTTCTGGTAACTGTGCAGACACCTGGTCGCAATTTGTGCTGATGAGTGCACTGTGTTTACACTAGTACAGTTTAGTGAGCTTAATTTTGAGTCGAAGGTCTTGGAAAGCGAATCAAATTGAACAGGGCGTGAATTGAATCCTTTATAATATTTTTACCTTTGAGACATACGGTGCTATTCTTTACAGTTCAAAAGTTCTGTATCCTTAGCACGAATTTTCACTCTTTTACTTTACAGCGTTTCATATATAAAAAATGGAACAGCGCCTCTGGTGTGCGAAGAAAGAACTAATTTTTTCCTTGAAAATTGTCAATTTGAAATTGTCAAAGTTCCACTTTACGTCTCAAATACTGAAAATTCGTTCTAAGGGTACTGTTTCGTGTTGAGATAGGCAACTAATGTTTCTAACTTCCCAGTGATTAATACTTTCAAAGAATCTCTATAGCTTAGGAAATTAAGTTTCTCTAATACGGGATCAACTATCCAGCTGTTTTTTCAGCAACTAAACGATACGAGTAAGTACACCATACAGCAAAAGAAAAAACTAAGTGTTTTTAAAATTCTACTTTTTATACGAAACAAAGAATCGTTAGTGACATTGCAATGAGTTACCTACACAATTTAGTAAACTAGGAACGAAATTATCTGTATAGGTACTTTTGAACCTGCTTCTGACTACATGTGTTTGAAAAGTGTGCACACCCATTTTAGAACTCGACTGTACCCGGTTCCAACTCTCTTTAATTTAATTAATTAATAATGATATCATTTAAATTATTGTATAAAACAGCACACCTTAAGTAACGAACTAGAGGTTTCTAATTTGATATGTTTCAACTTAGAACCTCAAATCAAAGAAATAGGCAGATAGAACGCTCCACTAAAGTTAATACAAAATCAAATACTAGAATTACATTCCATAATGTTTTCTTTGTTTTTGAGAACAACTTTTACGATGATTAAAGACACGAGACGGCGCATATTTTGGCAAAAAACAACAACGACGCGCAGCTTGGTACGACGCGTAGCTTGGTACTGTCGCGACTTTGTATTCGATTTTGATTTTGTATTAATTTGATGGACCCGCCCGCTTGTTCTGAGCGCTCAGATAGAGCGCTCAGAACAAGCGGGCGGGCGGGAGGTCTCAGATCAAAGAAATAGGCAGATAGCCTATTTCTTTGATCTGAGACACAACATGTATGTTTTAGTTATGTAAGCTTTAAATTAATGTTTAATTACTTTCTAGCCAAAGAAGTTCTGGTTTGCCAGAACACTTTTCTAGCCTTGGTAAGGCTCGTCCACACAGAGCAGCCGTATTCATTTCATTCTAACGGATACGTCGCTACTGGAGGTAACGTTCATACTGCATTTACTGTACCGGTTTTAATGCACCGGTCGGAAAAGTATAACTATTTTAACACTGATGTGTTATGTACTCGTTCATAACAATTACATACGATATTAGGCGCGTGCGCACAGAGCTAGCAGCTTCGCGAGGCATTTGCCGCGCGAAGAAACTATCACCCGAGGCTGCTCGCTCTGTAAGTATGGACGCTCCTATTTATGGTAAGCGTCCACAGGTCCGCATCGTACGTATCCGACGCATCGCATCAAACGGATTTCTGTGTCGGCAGCGATCGGATTGCCGACGCGAGTAGGTATCAGCAATCGGATTGCCGATGCCACCTTCATCGCTTCCACTGATCGGCATTCTGTATGACGTCATCGGTACGCATCGCATTAAGGCATTGCCGATGAGCCGTCCGTACGATGCGGATCAGTGGACGCAGTTGTATGAGTTTTCATACAAGGCAAACTAAAATCCGTTACGTACGACACGTCCGATACGTGCGATGCCGACCTGTGGACGCACACCATAATGCGGCGATTTATAGAATCTGACTGTGACATAATGCATTTGGATTCGGACAGATCTCAACGTGACATTTATAGCTATTGCACCTGTGCGAACCACGAACAATATCCCAGTATAAATACAGCTTGTTACTCAAAGCACATGTAAGATATCTTACCTGACGTTAGAGTTTAATTGGAATTCAAATCAAAGCAATATTGCGTCCATTTTGTATCGGGTTAGTTTACGAAGGACGTTCCAATTGAAACCTTGTAGCGTTCCCATAGTTCGGACAATAGCCTCCTCTCTGAGAGAAGAGAATTCATCATAGGGATTTACAAAAGCATGCATAAAGTCACAATATGGCGCCAAAGTCATTTGAGCCCTATTTTATTTGAGGAGTGGCTGAATAGGCATTACCTACGGCGTCCTGACCTAGCGCATGACGCAGGTCCTCACCGGACACGGAAGTTTCGGGAGGTACCTGTGTCGGATAGGGAAGGAAGAAACGCCTGAGTGTCACGACTGCGAGGAGCGCCCGGAGGACACGGTGGAGCATACGGTGCAGGACTGCGCTTGGACAGAGCACCATCGTGTCCTCACGACGGCGACAGGCGGAGATCTCTCGCGCCCGGCATTGGTCAAGGCCATGCCGCTGGGCGAGACGGAGTGGGAAGCGTTCACCTCCTTCTGCGAAGCAGGAAGAGGACAGCATTAACTTCACAGATGGAACTGGTTCGGAACGCAACAAAATAAAAAAAAGTGATAAGCCTAAACGCAGCGATGACTTAATGAGGGAATATGTGTAAGAACGAGAGAGACAAAGACGATAGAGATAGCAAGACGATGTAGAAGATGTATCACTATCATACATACATTATTATTTTATTTATAACAAAGTCTTCCGCCGAGTCTGTCCGTCTATTCACTTCTCTGTTCGCGATAAACTCAAAAACTGCACCGACTTTCATGCTGTTTTAACTAATGGATAGAGTGGATCTCGAGGAAAGTTTTGTATATAATTTCATCAAGTTTTTACATACGATTTCGAAGCAGATGGTTATCGACTAGTAATGTTTAAGAAGAGTTTTTGTTTTGTAAAATCTAAAGACGTAAAGTTCATTCTTCACGTCTTTTAATTCGGTCATCCACACACAACTCCACATACATAATAGGCACGTATAGCCGTACTAGGCGTACGGGCATCCAGTGACCACGTCCCATATAAATCCATACCCGATCTGGACATAAAGGCTGATCATAAAATAAAACATTACTGTTACCCAAGAAATGTCGGTGTCAGGCAGTACGGTGGCCATACGATCGAGTTATAAAAGTACAATTCCGAAGGCCTGACAAGCCCTTTGTATTATAATGCTAATTCTTTAACTAAAATACAAAAATCATTATCAGTTACCAAGTAATCAGTACATTCCATTCACAATTTTCAAAAAGGATTTTTGAAGAGGCAGTTCACATTTGAAATAGGCAATTTGGCAACATCAATAAATAAAATTAGTCTGTCTGCTAAAGTTTTGAGAAATAATGGACACGTATTTTTTAATTTGTTAAACCTATGCATATTTTCGCATCAGGGACTGATGACAGGGAACGATATCAAATTGCATCAATTGACGATGTCGATCAGATATCACACAAGCATCCGGCCAAAGAAAATGTATGGAAAATATGGCTAGTGTTTGCTAATGGAGTCGCACGGATTGACGATATCGCTCACAGATCTGCTCAATATCGAATTGCATGTACGTACTACTGACAATGCACATGATTCTACATTTTCTTCGTCTGGACGCTTTTGTGATATCTGACGATATCATCAATCGATGCAATTTGATATCGCGTCGCGCCATGAGTAAAGTCCCTGATGCGAAAATATGCATAGATTTAACAAATTTAAAAATACGTGTGTATTATATTTTTCAAAACTTTAGCGGGAAGGACTAATTTTATTTATTGACGCTGCCAAATTGCCTATTGGTCAGAATAGATAAAGGAGCTGGCACTTGTCACAGAAAGGCTAGTTACGGTAACTGCAAGTGATATAAGTGCACATAACCTGTATTTCCGCTGGACCTCCGCAAAGCAACTGTAATAAAAATCTCAGCATGTTGGTTATCCCATAATTCACAAGTAACGTGACAAGAAACGACTATTTACTGCCGCACTCAAAGATGACATCTAACTGTTTATTGCGCTCTTGAGACGATTCTTAACGTTTAAATTCTTGGAGATATTTTTGAAATCATATTTGGTGAATCCAAACTGGTGCATGTTCCTTTTAGGAGTTTATGGCTGGTGAAAAGATTTTCGAATTTATGGTTATATTTCCGGAAATTTATATTTTCCCAGAAAATTGGATGGTCTGTTTACTACACAGATGTGTAGTCGCTGAGCGATTGACTGCTACGGTGCTACTGTTACGTCACTAATTCGATTTCGGCACGTAACAAATTGTATGGCCTACAACTACAATAGGATAAATTTTTCAAACAACGGAGGGCGTGGATAGCAGCTTATCCGAAATCTATGAGCACTAATTAAATGCAAAAAATTGAAAGGAGTATATAGACTGATTTTGACGAAAACTAAAAATGCATCAATGGATACATAACCAGTAAAATAAAACAATAATGGGTATAGAACACGCTGGCTTTCAAAAAATGACACCTTGTATTCGGTTATATCATTTGATAGGCTTGCCTCATTAGTTCAACCCTGGGAAGCAAACTATACCTCTCGAAAAATATAATTACCTATAAAGACAATAATAACGGTTTACCCTTAGTCAGTTTAATTGGCAGAACAACTTTTCGTCGAAATCACTCCGGCTAACCTTTTGGTTACTATAAAGTCGACTTTAGTCGAATTATCATTTCAAGCGAATAAAGTCAAATATGGCGCCAAGGCCATTTGAGCCTATTTATTTAAGGAGTTTGAAATAATTACGGCATTTGACCGCATGTTCAAATTCACTAAGTTTATTTGCTAATGTTTCACTAGACTAATAAGTGATTTATAGTCCGGTCAATTTAGACAGGCAAAAAATGTGAGTGAAATTACATAATGTCCCAGCAAGTGGGAATTTTTGTGAAGTTGTTCAAAACATAATTATAAACAATGCCTAGAAGTGATCCCCATCATTCCCCTGTAAGGAAAAAACGGAATATTCAAGGTCAAAGGTAAAAAAATATTTTTCTATAACGATTTTCAGCAAAACGGTAATTTTATCTAAAATCCAGACAAAAATTGTAGATCATAAAATGGATCTATAAAAATGTGTTAATACTTTTTTCTTACGAGCCGTTACATCTCTGAAACGGTTTCAGAGATGTAACGATTCAAAAAGTTATAAAAGTTGTTATCGTCATAAGCATCTAATGAGGTAGTGTACTTAGCGCGTTTTTTTTAACGTGGTTTCCCCAGTAGGCCTACTCCACGGGTCAGTTGTGATACTGTTTATTGTAAAACTATTGCAAGGCCTAACGGAAATTTTCAAAGATTGGGAAAGATAAAAGCGTGCCTGTCCCTGTGTTCAATTTACTTGCATCCAAAAAAGATTGATGAAGAAGCAGGAGAAGAAGATCGAGAAGAAGAACAAGAATTTGAAACTTAGCGAATGAGCACGAATGAAACTCACAGCACTTTTTTTTTCATTTAATTGCTTTTATCTTTGACAATCTTTTACATTTCCGTCATTTTGCAATAGTTTTCAATAAACAGGATCACATGTTGACCCGTGGAGTAGGCCTACTGGGGAAACCACGGTAAAAAAACGCGCTAAGTACACTACCTCATTAGATGCACTTGACGATAACAACTTTTATAACTTTTTGATTATCGTTATATCTCTGATAACGGTGGCTCGTAAGAAAAAAAATCAGATACATTTTTATAGATAATTTTATGATCTACAATTTTTGTCTGAGGTACTTGTATGATAAAACTTACCGTTTTGCTGAAAATCGCGATCTAACTCATTTTTTCTTACCTTTGACCTTGGAATATTTTTTTTTTTTCCTTACAGGGTTTATGATGGGGAACTTTTAGACATGGTTTATAATTATGTTTTGAACAACTTCACAGAAATGTCAGCTTGCTGGGACTTTATGTAACCTCGAACGTAACAAATTGACCGGACTATTAGTCGAAAATCTCATCGAATATTCATTTAATTACATTATTCGTTTTCTTTCATTGTCTATAAAAAAATCGGGCTCCGCAAATGAGCTACCTGGTAGGTGGTAATCAGCAATTTTACCAAGGATGCACCGTGGATTTTAGTCGTAGCGAAGCGAGCTCGGAACTCTGGGGCACCCCGAATCGGTACAGGTTAGGTTCGAAGGGGATGGCGGGGTCTGAAAGACCCCGCCATCCCCTTCGTGTTAGGTTACTTTATACCTTGCATAACAGAAACAGGAGCCCCGCGAAGCAGTTAGCTCCGTCGAGCTACCTTGGTAGGTAGTAATCGGCAATTTAGGCTTCGAACCTAACCTGTCCGAGTGGTCTGCCCCAAGCCCGAACTAGCTTCGCTCGCTCTTGCATCCTTAGTTACTGATTACTACCTACCAAGGTAGATCGACGGAACATAAACATTTACAATGTTTTCTTTTAACTGCATTACATGTACACCAATCGAATATTCGATAAACTAAATTTTATTCCACCGAATATTTATCAAATGAATATTATACCTTTTGATAGCTAGCGCAAATGTTGTTATCGCAAATAAATAGTTCGATGAAACGAAAATTAAGTACCGATAATGATACAAACTGATTGAATTTTCTCGAACGTTGTTCGAATTAGTAAAATTATATCAAAAGTTGTTCGACCAAACAAGGGTGAACCAATAATAACGATAACTCTCAAATATCTTTTATCCTAAAAATTAAACCACTAAACATTGTCACCCCACATTAAGGTAAGGGTACATGACCGATTTTTATACGTTTCACCTGCGCGTAATATATTGTGTACCTACCCTTTAAAATTTATACTTTGAAATAATTTCCTCTGCCCTTCTCATTGCTTTCCTGATCTGTTATTGAAAGATATTATGGGTTTTTAACTTATTTGTTTTTTTTTTTTAATAGTACGGTAACCGTATTTTTTTAACGCAACACTGCGTTACACTAAACTCACATACCCAAACAGCTTTTTGTAGGTCAAACATATTTTTTGTTCTGAGCCGGATTGAACCCGCGACACGCTGCCGCTGCGCAGCAGTCAATCGCTCAGACACTGTGCCAACCTAGTTGTCAACCGTTAACTACTTGTAAGTCAAACAAATATTTACTTTTATTCTGGGCGGGAATCGATTCCGCGAAGCAGCTCCAATCGAGCACTCAACCATTGCGCCAACGTATCGACTTATTAAGACACGTATCTACCAACTACAAACACAATTATTTCTTACCAATGCAAAAGAAGAAAGTCGAGCCCCTAATTCTTTTGATTCCGTCAAAGTATTGATTCCACAATAAACTCAGTTTGATTCAAGGTTAAAATATGAAAGATACTTGCCAAGCAACAATCGACGTTAATGACGCGAAATCCTGAGCACCCGGCGCCACATTACCGAAATACTTGAATACCTGAATAATCGGAAATTTGAATAATTTACATCCACCTGTACCTTTGTTGTGAATAATTGGATATTCGGACCTTCTATTTACATTTTCTAACAATTTATGTTTTGTTATTTTTTAGGTTAAGTTGTTTTCGATAAGTTTGTGATTTATGGCGTTTTCAGGACCTTGTGATGTTTTACAAATATTTTTCTCAGATTCGTAAATTATTCTGAATCAAAATCAAAATGGATTTATTTATAAAACATGGGTATTATATAATTATAAAAGAAGGTTGCGTAGTACTCGCAATAGGCTTACTTGTGTTACCAACCACCTATACCTACTATTCAATCAGGATCAAAGAATTTATTTCAAGTAAGCTATTAAAGCACTTTCGAATTGTCAAAAGTCAAAAAAGTAAAACTATAATTTAAAATAATTATGGTGCTACAGTCCCAGTCACAAGCCATAATAACTGTAAAAGGACTATACATGCCCATTCCAAAGCGTAGATCTCTATGTAGGAGAACGGGCAAGAATCTCCATGGACACTCTTTTTAAATCGTCAAATCACATTATTCATCTTGAAATGTTACATTATGTTATTCTCTATAAGAAATCACATCGCTGGACTCTACGATGAGCTTCACGACCAGCCCCCCTGGACAAGTCACAAGTCGCAAACGATAATCGTAAACGCTCGGTAATCCTCAATAGATTTTCAACTTTATAGCATTGAGCCTAAAGTTAAAAATCTATTTAAGATTTCTGAGCGTTAGCGACCTGAATGATCGAAAACGAAAAGCAAGCTTCACGAGATCTTCAACGTTATACCTAAGCACATAAAGTTGAAAATCTATTAAAGCCTACTCAGTGTTTTCGTTTATCGTTTGTAACATGGCTACAGGGCCAGGCCCTATAGACAAAACAGACGACGCCGACGACAATAGACGACAATCGATATCGCTCAGCAGTCACTAATACATTTTCAACTTTATACCCCAACGCGTAAAGTTGAAAATCTATTGAAGTTCACAGAGCGTTTTCGTTTGTTTCGTTTATTATCGCGCAGCAGTCTCTAATAGATTTTCAACTTTACACGCTAGGGTATAAAGTTGAAAATAATTAGTGACTGCTGAGCGATAACGATTGTCGTCGTCTGTTTGTCTATATGGCCAGACGGCTTTAAGATCCTCCCATTGAATAATTCATCACAAATTCTAAATCATTTAATTCTGCTAACCATATGGCCTATTAAAGTATCTAGTTAATAAGCACGGTTTACGAGCTAAGACACAACCCGCCTCGTCACCGGTGCAGTCGGGTAAGTTTAATGCTCGCGACGTCTAAATAGTTTCAGCTCACGTTCTTGCTTCGCTGTGGGGCTTTAAGAACAGCGGGTTGGTACAGTGGCCGGCACGTAAGTTGGCAAGAGTCGTTAGATGCGCAGAAGTCATTTTGTAGATCTCTTTGGTGGTGATGCGGGTCGCGGGGTATGAGGTAGTGACGATCCGAGCACGCGATTGGTGCGTCACTCGTCTTTGCCCCTCGCACCCAGTATACGCGCTCTCACTTACACTTGTGTGCCGCTAAATGCGATGCGCAAACTTACCCCAACTACACCATAATCTTGCCAACTTACGTGCCGGTTACTGTACTTCTTTATAAGGGAGACTGAGTGCAGTCAACGGGCGCAGGCCTTTCTAGAGTCCACGCGCGCCTCAAAGAGCTGTGACCAGCATAACGACTGGGCCCCTTTAGAGGGCCAAAGCCTGCCGGGGTGGCGGGACTAACGAGTAGCCGTGGCCCCGAATGTAAAGGGCTATTGAAGGACACCGTGGATTTTAGACAGTACAAGTCTGAGTGTGTGTGGCAGTAGTGGCCGAGTGGTATCGGCCCCGACTTACGAGTTGTAGGTCGTGGGTTTGAACCCAGCTAGGAGCATTATTTTGTGTAATTTATTTCATCACCACTGCTCTCAAAACGGTGAAAGAAAACATCGTGAGGAAACCGGCATGTCCTAGAACCGAAAATTCGAAGACATTTGTGACATCCACCAACCCGCGTTGGGCCCGCGTTGTGGATTACGGCCCACTACCCCTCACAGAGAGGAGGCCTGTGTCCCAAAAGTGGGAAAATTTATAGGCTGATGATAAAGTCTGAGTGGGAGGCCTCATTTGATGATTTTACCACGTTAGATCTGATCTGCCTTAGAATTTCTATTTTTAGTCACCATTTTAGATGAAAAGAACCTCCTGCTTCGTGGCCCCATTTTGCCACAAAACTTGGTCTTCGCAGTGAATATCCACACGGTTTAAACTAACTGTCTCTCACAAATTAGTTTACCGCTTTTACCCCGAGAGAAAGAAAAATAAACCCGTCAACTGTTTTATTAAACTTTTGTTTATTTTAACTGTAGACAGACTTGTTAGAGACATTATAAACAATTTTGCTCGTTTTGTACGCCCGTTATGGACCCCCCTTCGAAGGCTAAAGGCTGCCGGTTTCACGGGGCTGTCTCATCAGGTAACCGTGACCCTGGAACGTTAAGGGCTATTGAAGGATCACTGTTGATTTTAGTCAGTACAAGTCTGACAGACTCTCCCGTTCTGCCCTGGGCGGGAGGACTCATTTAAATCAATTTTGACCCTGATCGGACATAGGGTATTATATTATGACATATTACATAATTATGACATAACAGAATAATTAAAAGTTGTTGTTGCCATTATATCTACAACTAGCACTTCGCCCGCGACTTGCGCGTGTTTCTTATTTCGAACTCAGTATATTTAATTCCAGCTCACCCTCCTTATAGGATACTTTTGGAAAATCTCTAGTAGTTTCAGGATCTATTCAATACAAACAAACAAAAATACACTAGGGGTTAATTTAAAAAAAAAATATTAAATACGTATCCTTTATTCGTTTGAGAGATAATTTATGCCCAGTTTAGAATTTAACAGAGCAAGCAGTAAATCCTTCACTTAAAACTTAATCAACCCTTTTCAAAATTTAGGGGGTGATTTTCTAAAACCCCAAAAATGAAGGGTAGTTTTGAAAAAAGAATAGTGTCCATCTTTTTTATTTACTTATACTCACATTCGTACCAAGTTTTAAGTTTATACTTAACCCAAAGAATAAGATTTTGCATGCAAAGGTTTTCACTCCTTTTCACCCCCTTAAAGGTAGATTTTCGCAGCAAATCCTTTCTTAATGCTTACTTACATTATAAACTGCAACTATCATCCAAAATTCAGGTTTTTACGTTTAGTGGTTTAATATCCTCCCTTCAAAACTTGAATACCCCTTTTCACCAAATAGGGGGGTGATTTTCGAAAAATCCGAATAAAACACGTGTTTAATTAATTCTTATCTAGTATATAAATACTGATTTTCAAATTCACCAGCTCACGCGTTATATTTTTCCATACAAACTTTAACAACCCCTAGATTACCAATGGAGGGTAGTTTTAAAAAAAATAATGGTGCTAATCTTATTTATTTACTTGTGTTCTCATTCGTAGTAAGTTTCAAGTTTATAAACCCAAGGAATAAGATTTTTCATACAAACTTTTTCACCCCTTTTCACCCCCTTAGAGGAGGATTTTCTCAAAATCCCGTCTTATTGCCAATCTACACGGTAGACTGCAACTGTTGTCTAAAATTCAAGTTTCTGCGTTTAGCAGTTTCGGCTGTAGTCGTGTCAAAAGAAAAACCCCTGTTCTTTTATATATATTATAGATTATAATTAGTACCTACTGTCGTGTGATGAAAACAAAAAAAAAACAAACCAGTCTTTATAAAATAGAAATAACTCAAAATATCCAATTTACTATATAGTGATTTACTTTTCCCACAAAGCTGAAGTTTTGACTTATTCCTTTCTTGTTGTTATGCCCTGTTTCTTTATCTCAGGTTATCGATAGCAAATGTCGTTATATGTATAGTATCTACACTAGTGTTCAATGTCGTTCCAAACTAGCGATTCGACCCGCGGCTTCTCAGAAGTGTACTTTTTAATTTTTTTGAACGTGCTAAAATCATCAAATGGGTCCTTCCACCCCGGGCAGGGTGGGAGGGACTGTAAGACTTGTACTGACTAAAATCCACGGTGTTCTTCAATAGCCCTTTACGTTCCGGGGTAACGGTAATGAGATAAGTTCCGCGACTCCGGCAGGCGTGTGGCACAATCGAGCCCCGTCAGTTTGCAGACGTCTTTATTGAATCACAGCTGTTGCCAGCGGCTTCACCCGCTACAACTCTATTATCCCACGGAACATAAAATCGGGATAAAAACTAGCCTATGTGTTAATTCAAGTCATAAAGTATCTATATACCAAATATTAGCCAAATCCATTCAGTGGTTTTTGCGTGAAAGAGTAACACACATACTCATACATACTCACTAACTTTCGCTTTGAAGTATATTAGTAAGATTCTAAATCGGTAAACTACACGTTACTCGCGGTCGGCAAGCCCGCCTCTCGTTATTGACTACGGATCCCTAAAAAATAATAAACTAAATTACAGTTAGAATATCCAAATAAGCCAAATATAACTTTATTTACATGAACCTTGACCTACTGACTGATAATATTCAGCATAAATTGAAACCAAACGCTTAGATAGAAACTGTTGTGATAGAAACTTTGGTATCTCAATTGGTAACCATAGGAGTGTCTTAAATTTCAAACAAATATACAAGAGAAGAAGATGAATAAACAACAATGAAGATCATTCTAGTTGTACTTGTGTTTATAGCAAGTTCCCAATCTGGACCTCTAGTACTAAAGGACTGTTTGGATCCAATTTCAGTTGAATCCTATGATCAATTTGAAATTCAACTTGTAAGAGTTACCGACTCCTACAATGATGGAACCAATTCTTTGGTAGACGAACTACTTATCGACGTAACTAAGGATAAAAAAAATCAAGCTAGAGAAAGTGATGTTAGTAACTTGACGCCAGGTATGCATAAGTGGGAAATCAAATTTTTGTATACTCATCCATGTGCAGTAGAAATTGATCGTATAAGTAAAGTTGTGAGAAGTGCGGCGCAGAAAGCAGGTGAGATTGTCAGTTCAGCCTGCATAGGCACAAATGGAGAAAGACCAGTCGATTGTTATTATGAATTTAATGTCAGTACTGAAAACAAACCTCCATCGAAATAATACAATAGAAGATGAAGTTGCAGTTAACCGTGAAATCCCGATTTTAAATAAAGATGGAATACACCAAAAAAAACTCGCCATACCAAAGAAGAAACTTGCTACACTTTAAGGCGCAATGGTTCTGAACGTTCAATGTTTGTGAGAGTGCTCTATACCCGTAACTGCCAGATGGACGTCGTATTGTCATCCAAATCAAAATTTAAATATTACTCTTTGTGTTAAATGATAATTATAACGCTTTGATGAAATAAAGAATTAAAAATGTTATTTCTTTACTTCATTGTTGTAAAATCTGTTTAACTAGCTGTTGCCCACGGCTTCGCTTTACCTCCCAATGTGTGCCAAAATTAAAAATCAGTTCAGCCGTTTCGAAGTGAAAACATAGGTTTTTTGCGTTTGTACGTAATGTTAGTAAAAGAAAAAAGGAAAGGAATCCCAGTTTTTTCCCACGTTTTTATACACTTACTTTTCTTATTTGTTTGTTTGTCGTTCCGGTTGGACTTTTGCAACTCAATTTTGCACACGCTTTGAGTTCCAATGACAATACATGACTAGCTAAGAAAAGTCATAACAAATCCAATGCGGCGGCCTCCCCAAGATGGCGGACTGACTATTTGAAATTCACCCCGATGATATGGGTATCAAATAAAAGGGTTTTCTGTCAGGAATACGAAAAAAATAGTCACGTGACTTAAATCCAATATGGCGGAGGTCCAAGATGGCAGACAGGCTTTCAGGCCCTCCTCGAAAAGCTAGCAGGCTGTTTTCAGGGTAGCTTCAAACCCGATGAACAAAGATAATAAAATCATTAATAGATTTTAAAAATCTTAAAACCCACGTTTTTAAATGTCCTAAAAATAATAAAATAACCTTATGGGGCTGAGAGAGGGCTGGCCGCTCAAAACGTGGGGGCGTATCTTTGCAAGTTACACCCACGATCTGTACACGTCATGTTAATATATCCCATAATTAAACCCACGCCATACTTCTTATCTACCTTCTATGTTCTGTTATAAATGTATGATGCAAATCAAAAATTAAGTTGCCTCGGATTCCATTATAGGTGAAAATATTTTCCTGTTAATCCTGTTTATATGGAATTGTGTGATTCACCAGTTGTTTATGCTAGATAAACATTAACTAGAATATGTATAATTGGTAGGTATTATCGTATTCAAAGGAAAAACCCGAAAAACAAATAGGTTCTTGTTAGTGCTAACCGTTAAGTTTTAACTTTTATCTAAGGTTATCGAAGACATTAGTGCCGTTGAGATATGAAGAGGAGAATGGGGAAATATTTATATTTTTGTTCAATCTTCTACTATTTTAAATGCTAAGAATTATGAGGACATAATAGTCGTCAAAACAAAGTAAGGTTCATCCATTGAATTACGCTTTAAGAGCGCGTTTTCCGAAATTTGGCAACGTCGCAAATGGCTGTCAAATATTTACAAGTTTTAATTCATTTTACAAAACTGTATGAAAATAAGAAATAGGGTCTGTAGTGCACTAAAAAATTGATAAGGGAATCCAATAATTAATATCGTAACACCGAATATACAGTTTTACAAGCAAAAACCTGAAACGGTTACAACATCAAATTCAGTGTTTTAATTGCATTTCTATATCAGTTTTCTAGTGCACTACAGAGCCATATTTCTCATTTCCACACAGTATAATATTGCCAAATTAATTAAAACTTGTAAATATTTGACAGCTATTAGGGACGTTGCCAACTTTCTGGTATAGCGCCCTTAAGCAAGTATTATACGAAAAGTTTTGTAAGTCTCGTTAGTCTTGTAAATACTACTACACACATGCTGCATGCATGCTACTGCACACATACTGCATAAACCCGGCGGCAATGCAAGTCGCCGAAGCCGGCAATGCAAGCATCATTACTGTTGTGACAGTCACATAGAACGCCGCTTGAATACATTTTGTTCATTTAATTTTGTACGGCATTTTTACCCTCGATAGATCCATCCTGATGTCACGCAGGACATCGCGTGACATTAATATGTATTTCCATTTTATACAAACAACATTTAAGTTAACATTGAACAATTATGCCAAATCCACCTTTGTTTACATGAACCTTGAACTAGTAACTGATAAAATTCAGTATTTATAAGCGAAAATAACTGTAATTTGGCGTCTCAGTAGACAATTTAGTCCAGTTAATATCACGAACCTAATAATACGAAAACTGTGATTAATTGCAAAAACATCAGAAAGTTAAAAAACAATGAAGATAATTCTATTTATATTCCTGTTTATAGCAAGTTCTCAATGTGGAGTTGTGAAGAATGATTTATACAAAAGTAACACTTCAGAACACTATATTTATGCAGTTCAACTTATTAAAGTAATCGACTCCTACGACATCGGAAACATAACTTTAATAAACGAAATAATTATCGACATAACCAAGAATAAGGAAAATCGAGACAATGTAATAGAAACTGATACTAGTAAGTTAACACCAGGTTTGCATAAATGGGAAATTAAATTTCTCACTACTCAAGACCCTGCAGAAGAAATTAGCCGTATTATTAACATTGTGGAAAAAGCTGCAAACAAAACAGGACAGCTTTCAGCAAAACCTGCACGACTCAAGATATTGCGGTTACCTGTAGTCTTAACATAAATATCGGTGTCGCAAACGATCAATCATCAAAAGCTAATTAAAGAGAAATTAAAATACAAGACGATAAGCCAGTAGATACAGAAGAATTAAAACGCCTGCTTAAACTTGAGGAAGATTCTTATAAAACGAACGGAAAATCTGATGGTATGAATTGCACAAAAGTAGACCTTAAGACGTTGCTAACTTGTCTTCGTCTGGGAACCTCATGAGGTAATCAAAGTTTAATTTACCGTCGTAACTTAAATAAATATATGTAATTATGATACATTTGTCAGTCACACTATTACACACCGATAAAAAAATGAATAAACATTAAAAACTGTTCCAAAGAAGCCAAACCCACTACTGTTTACATGAACCTTGAACTACAGAATGATAAAATATTCTGAGATTAAGAACACTGTTACTTCGTATTCAAATTGACAAAAATTGTGCATAAATCACCACGTATCTCTAGTCTAATAAATTTAATGAACAAAACGAATCAATCGAAGAAGAAAAGTGTGAAACGGAAGAAAGTGTTAAAAACGAAACACAAGTGGTGAACATTTAAAGGTGCCTGAAGTTTTTGTGACAACAACATCTAAAGACAAACAACCGGTGACAATAAACCTTTTCGACGATGAAGATCATTCTATTTATATTCCTGTGTTTAACAAGTTCTCAGTGTGGCGTTGTAAGGGATGATATGGAAAATAATATTGAAGAATGTAATAGGTCTAAAGTAACACTTGCAATAGTAAAGGACTTTTACAAAATCGGAAACATAACTTTATTAAATGACGTTCTAATTGACATAACTAAGGACAAGAAAAATCAAGACAATAATATGGGAACCGATACTAGTAAGTTAAACCAGGTTTACATAGATGGGAGATTAAATTCCAATCTAATTACCAATCTGAACAAGAAATAAACCGCGTACTTAACATCGTGGAAAAAGCTGCAAAGAAAACAGGACAACTTATTAGCAAAACCTGCACAAATGAAAATATTACAGTAATATGTAATTTCAATATAAATATCGGTGGCAATAACGAATCACCATCAAAAATACATAAGAGAGAAATCAAAACTCAAAATGACCAAATTGATGAAGAAGAAATAAAACGCATCCTTAACTTCGTGGAAACCGCTGACAACAAGAATGGAGAAACTGACGGTAAAAACTGTACAATTGTAGACGGAGCAGTCATTTGTAATGTTTACTTACCTGACGACTCTTCAAACCAATCATCGTCTGGAAAATATAAACGTGATACTGAATCTCAAAATAACACGGAATCTACAGATAAAGATGAAGTTAAAGTTAACCCTGTCATCGTTGTTCCCACTGTGAATAATACAGAAGATCATAGTTCAAACTGCACAACAGTGGATTGTCTTTTTGCCAATGTATCATTTCTTGTTGGTGATGAGTGTCCTAATGGAAAAGCAAAGGCAGCTGATGGTACTTGTGTGGAAGTAATAATGTGAAATCTTTGTTTCACCACAAGACATTAAATGTTTTTGGAAGCACGTGTTTCTGTGTTTGATTGTTATACTTTGTTGAATCCTAAAATATAGAACTTCGCTTTCCTTACGCCTTTTGCCTACCCTTATCTTACCTTGAGTATTGTTGAGGCCAGCTTCCCGTGTGATGAAAAATTGCTGAAAACGAAATTTTAGATGGGGTGACTGCCAATCTAATCTCCAAGGACCAGTTCCTGTGTATCGCGATTCTCTTGGTAATGTAATTCTTAATGATAATATTAAGCCCATGATTCACTGTCTTGTGACTTTGGGTAATAAGTTAAGATAACGACACTACACAGAGAATACCTACCCAAAAATTTTTAGCATAGACTAAAAACTCCAAAGACGTAGGCAAAGGCGTTCCTGGACTAATAGTGCACTCACATGTTTCATGTGATGTTTAAGTATATTGTAATAGGTAGCAAACCAATTGCCATCCAGAATCCTTGATTGCTACTGAAAAATACCATAACGAAATACCCAATAACACTCATTTTTACCGGGGAATAGAATTCAGGCCTCATGTTCTGCAGTCACGGCGACCGCTACATCAACTGGGCAAAAAAAACATAAGCCCGTAAGCCAAATCTACTCTTTTGTTTATTTGAACTTTGAGCTACAGAACAATAACATTTAGATATATTTTTACTTACGTCTTCAGCTTACATTTTAATTAATGGTGCAAGCAAACAAACGTTTAAAAAGTTATAAAAACTGATAAATTTAGTTTTTGTACTAAATTATTATTTCACAACAACAGAGCTCATTGATTTGTCTCTTCAAAGTGTTATTGTAAATCAAAATCAGTAGTGAAACAATCTAAGCAAAAGTGAAAAATAAAAAAAAGTCTCAAAGATAATAAAATAATCGGAGCTAAAACTACCAAGTACTTGTACAAAGGTACAGTAAAAAGTGGTATTGTGACTATAGAATCAAAAGACGATCAAGATGAAGATATTTCTGTTTGTATTCCAGTTGTATATTACAGTTTCTCAGTGTGGAGTTCTAAAGGAAGCAAGTAGTGCAGACTTAAGACTACTTCAGGTTCAACTTGTTGGAGTAAATGACTCTTATGATAACGGAAACATAACTTTATTAAATGAAATAGTCATCGACGTTACAAAGATTAATATCAGTGCCAAAAATGAATTTCAATCAAAAATACATAAAAGGGAGATTGAGAATCAAAATAATACAGAAGTAACGGATGAAGATGTTAATGAACAGGAACCTAACGAAGCTGATACTGCTGTAGACGATACAAACGTCCAGAACTGCGATCCTGATCATTTAATCCCTGTAAATGATAAGGTTTACTGTGTATCGGAGCTTTCAGCGTTTAGAGCAAGCTGTCCATCTGGGACAGGCAGAGCTAATGACGGTACTTGCGTGCCGGAAGTCGTGTGACAGCATTTCATTTCATTTTGAGTCAATCTCAAGACTTCTTACTCAGCAGTCCTGAGGCATAAATTAAAATAACATAAATAATAATCCTCGTAGGCCAAATCTACTATTGTTTACTTGATCTTTGAACTGCAGAATGATAATGTTTAGATATATTACTTACTAACAGCGTCTTCAGCTTACATTAACATTGATAGAGCAGGCAGTCACGTTTATTAAGTTACTAAATTGACATTACGCTTCTTACATAACAAAATAGTACATGAATTTACTTCTTCAGAGTATTGTTGTGATTCAAAAACTGTAGTGAACTAATCTAAGCAAAAGTTAAACGCAATAAAAGTCTCGAAGACAAAAAATAAACGGAGCTAGAACTAGCAAGAACAAAGGTAAAGTGAAAGTTATATTGTGATTACAGAATCAAAACACGTTTAATAATGAAGATAGTTCTAGTTATATTCCAGTTGTATGTAACAGTTTCTCAATGTGGAGTTCTAAAGGAAGCAAATAATGCAGACTATAAACTACTTCAGATTCAACTTGTTGGAGTAATTGACTCTTATGATAACGGAACCATAACCATATTAAATGAAATAGTTATCGACGTAACCAACGATAAAGACAACCCAGAAAATATTATAAAAAGTGACACTAGTAAGTTACTACCAGGTTTGCATAAATGGAAAGTTACATTTGACTCTATTCATCAATCTGAAGAAGAAATTAACCGTATAATTAGCATCGTGGAAACAGCTGCAAAGAAAACAGGACAGCTTGTCAGTAAAACCTGCATAACTGATGATACTGTAGTTACTTGTAATTATTCCATTAATATCAGTGCTAAAACTGAATTTCAGTCAAAAATACATAAAAGAGAGATTGAGAATCAAAATAATACCAAATTAGCGGATACAAATGAAACTAAACACAAATCTAACGAAGTTGATTCTGAGATTGAGAATCAAAATAATACCCAGGTAGTGGATGCAAATGAAACCAAACACGAATCTAACGAAGTTGATTCTGAGATTGAGAATCAAAATAATACCCACGTAGCGGATGCAAATGGAACTAAGCATGAATCTAGCGAAGTTGATTCTGAGATTGAGAATGAAAATAATAACCAGGTAGCGGATGCAAATGAAACTAAACACAAATCTAATGAAGTTGATTCTGAGATTGAGAATCGTACCCAGGTAGTGGATGCAAATGAAACTAAGCATGAATCTAGCGAAGTTGATTCTGAGATTGAGAATCAAAATAATACCCAGGTAGCGGATGAAAATGAAACTAAGCATGAATCTCACGAAGTTGATTCTGAGATTGAGAATCAAAATAACACACAGGTAGCGGATGCAAATGAAACTAAGCATGAATCTAACGAAGCTGATTCTGCTGTAGACAATACAAATATTGAATTCAGAGAAAATTATGACTGTATTATGGAAACTTCAGCAGTTTTTAAAGCACCCTGTCCAACTGGGACTGACAGAGCTGATGATGGCACTTGCGTGCCCGAAATTGTATGACAGCTTCAAGATCAACATATTATTTACAATTAAATTGTTTAGTGACTTCCTTTTGGAAATAAACAATAGGTTAATATAAAGAGAGCAACCAATCTTGAAGAAAGAAAACAGCTCCTTAACTTCGTAGAAACTGCTGACAACGAAAACGGAGAAGCTGATGATAAAAAGTGTACAATATTATGAAAATCTGAATATTCATAACTTCAATATCATTGATGGTCAATTGATTTTAAAGTAATTAAAGGGTTATTTAGTTCATCAGTACAACTGTATACAGATCTCACATCAGTCTGTAAATGTCATTATGTTCATAAAATCATTTATTGATGGAAATTGAAGTGTTACCATGTACCATAGTATTTTAACTTTTCAACACGACCAATGTCGCATTCAGAACCTTGTGTTATAAAAAAATCAAAATTGTATTTTAGATAAATATTTTTTTCTCAATAAAAAGTATGCGTCCATGTATACCAAATTCACTGTTGTTTTTATGATCTATGAACTTAGAGATATGATTTATCACATTATTAAAGAGAAGCCGCCCATTATGTACACTGACATTACTCAGTTTATACATTAAAATATAAATACTTGTTTTATAGACTGGTGCATTTCTCGAGAATCATAGTGCGTCACCAATGTATCTTTTAACAATAATATGAAAGCATCCATCGTAATTATTTGTGTCTTCACAATCTTCTGTGAATATACGGAAACACACAAAGTTACTGAAAAAAATATTAACAATGTGACACTAAACCAAAATGTTAGTAATCCAGGGACTGAAAAACATTCTAAAGTGAAAAATAATGGGACTGTTTTAATAGAAGATGGTAAGAAAAGACAATTGCATAACAAAAATCAAAACCCTAGTGACAAAAGTGGTAATGAAAGTGAATATAATGATGTGTTAGAATCTATTGAAACAGATAAAGACGAAAATGTTATACAAGTTAG
Source organism: Agrotis segetum (assembly GCA_036375495.1). NCBI lineage: Eukaryota > Metazoa > Arthropoda > Insecta > Lepidoptera > Noctuidae > Agrotis > Agrotis segetum. The sequence goes on from JAQSVV010000128.1 coordinate 1,188,334, forward strand.
GAAAAAACTATCAAACAGAAAACCGCACAAAAAGAAAGATAAAAATATTGGTAGAAACGAAGCAAGAAAAGATAAAACTCGTTTCGAGAAAGGTCAAGCTCCAAGATTTGCGAAGCAAATGTCATCTCTATCAATAAATGAATGCAGTTCAGGGAAGGAAAGAGCTGATGATGGATCATGTGTGTCAATAGAAATTGCTGTTGATTCTGATGAAATAATAGATATTGTTATTTTAACTAGAGGCAACCATACGGAAGCCACTTCTGAAGCAACTTCAGAAGCAGCTTCGGAAGCAGCTGCGTCATTATAGATGACATAAACTGGAAATCATGAGGTCAGAGGTTCATAAAAGAGACAGTTGAAGATCGGGAAATGGGAGAATAGACTTTATAATAAAGTACAAAAAAAGGGGTCAAAATGGAAGGATTAAGGAACATTCATGGCAAATAGCAAAATAGAGACTATATGTATGTATTTTTCGTAACGATGGCAGTGTTTTTATGGAAGTGTGAGTATATTGAGGAAATCTAAATTGGTAGTTGGTAAATGAAAATGTAAGCGCTTAATAGTTATTATATTGAATATCAAATAATCTACACCTACTTTTTTAACATCTTTATTTATTTTTAAACGAAAGTTTTGCAACAGATCCCGTTATTTGTGCAACACACAACTAATACAAAAGAATGAGACCCATTTTCACTTTTGACACCTACTTGTAAATAATTTAATAAAACACTCGATTATTAATCAATGCAGCTGCATCATATCCCATCTGCACTCAATTGATCTCTGAACTAATCGATAACAAGTAATAAATGCATTTAATGATAATATAACTACTGTTTTCATTTATTACCATATTATTCGCCGTGACCTACTAACGTTTGTTACAACTATGAAATCATTTATATTAATATTTGTTTTAATTGTGAGCTCGGAATGTGGACTATTAGATGACGTACTAAGTTCCAAAGACCAAAAATCAAAAAGTGAATCAGAGAGGAAGGAGTACCGCCAAGGAGTATTGCTAAAAGTAGGTGAAACTCTTAAAAATGGAACTAAAATCGTTATCGATGCATTAGGTAACATTATCAAGATACATCCCGATGGCAAAGAAGAAATCGTCGATTCAAAAGGTAATCCAGTGACTCCTTCAAGCAATCCAGTGAAAGATAATGAAATTCTTGGAAAAGATGAAGAAAACAAACCTGCTGTACCTAAACAAGAATTGCCTACAAATACTACAGCAGACAAAGTGAAAGTTGAACCACCTAAAACAGATGAAAATTTGAACAAAACACTGACTACAAAGCCAGATTTGGACACAAAAGATGCTGCTAGTGATGCGAAAAATGCTCCAGATACCCCTAAAATTGATGAAGATGCAGCCAAAAATTGCACAGTAGCTGATGAAGGCTGTATGAAACTAGCTAATAGAACATTTTTGAAAGGCGACGAGTGTCCCAACGGTAAAAGCAGAGCGGATGATGGTACTTGCGTTGCCGAAATATAAGGTGTTGAAATTAACTGTAGATGCTAGCTTGGTGATATAGTTTCATAGTTTGATTTAGAATGTGTATTGTGATACTAGATTATAAATTATGTGATTGATTTGAATGTATTTTTGTTCTTATGCCTTCTTCAATGCCGTGGGTATGCGGACGGTGAGTAATAGGACTCTGAAACTGACCGTTCGATCATGACCTATGCCCGGGACCGACGGCGAGACGCGTCGTACTTCAAGCGCAAAAAAGAGCTGTCAGCAATAAGCCTGCTGGAGTCATAGAACTGTCTTAACAGGTAACCATGACCCTGGAACGTAGAGGGCAATTGAAAGACACCGTGGATTTTAGTCCGTACGAGTGTGGGGACTCATTTGATGATTACAATTATGAAAATTATGCCTTCTTCCCGTAACCTTAACCGTAACCTCTCAAATAAACGTTTTTTCTTTCTTTCTTCTTCTTTCTATTATGTGTTCCTTGCCAAAATGTGTAACTTAAGACATTGGGGCCTCCTCTTTGGCTCCAAAGTTCCTTTGTTTCGCTGTCGTCCGGTAACGTGCCCAGAAAACTGGCAGCATTACCGCTTTGAATGGCAATCCCTAGTTCGACCTGATGGCGAGAATATCCCTAAATGAAAACTTACATTATTCATTTTTTATTCTAATTTCAAGACATTATTGTCAAAAAGAACAATTTTATTGTAGGAGGTTATTATTTCTTGTTAAAGTACTACCCACGTTAAATTTTTATGTTTGTCTAGACTAGATTCTGAAAAGATTTTTTTTTAAAAAAACGCCACCACGACTTTATTCCTCGAAAAGTAAGACAGAGGTACGATAGTTAAGTATGTCTGAAAGTCGTATGTAGGTAATGTAAAGTCGTTCTTCACCGCGATGTAACGTTAGGGTGCGTCTACATCTGGCGAATGTGCAGATCGCGAACCGTTTGCAAGCTGCCCGCGAATAGCGCGCGTGCATTTTTGTTCGTACGCCGCTCCTGCGCCGCCCACGCTCATTTCGCGCAACCTAACCGCCGTACGCGATCTGCGCACGCGCGGCACGCTAGTTATTCAAAGGCTCAATGCAGACAGAACGGAGGGCAGCTGAGAGGATTTTATTAACGCACTTGAAATTAAACTTTAAAATTATTTCAATAAAGTGCATAAAAACCTGGCAAAAAACGTTCGTGCGGTCTCGAAGATATTGAGGGAATCCCTACGTACGCATACTTTCATCATCATCTGACTTTCTGACGACATAAGTATCTAAAAATATGCGTCTGCAACGTTTATTAACAAAACGTTTTAAATGTACAGACGCCAGCAGGTCAACATACCCGAATCTGTCAGATTTTACCAATCAAACATTAACCTTCTACCCTTGTGATAAGGTTGAAATTCTATTAAAGAAATCTGACAGATTGTGGTAGCTTGATGTGCTGGCGTCTGTACACAAGAGCAAATTAACGACATCTGTAATTTGTGCGAATGCAGACTAATTGCTCAGGTGGTGAAGGGAGGGATGTAAAAGGGGGGCGTAATGAATAAGATTATTTGCAGTGGGGTGATTCGTTATCTCAAGGCACGGAAACACCTGGAACGTTTCGATGGATAATGGTAATCTGGGAATGTTTATTTTTGTTAAACTGTTTTTAAACAGTGTGATTTTAGAGAAAAATGATTGTTTTATTGTATTCTGCTATTATTCCATCGCTTCCATTTGTCACCGTCGGGCTAGATAGTGGTCAAATAATTTGTGGGTAGACATAGCAATAACACAACTTTTTGTGGGCTCTTCACAAAATAATTAATTAAAAATAGTTTATTTATATTTTTGATGAATTAAACTAGTTCATCTTCTACTATACCTCCCCACACTTGCTATCTAATATAATCAACCTTATCAAACTTGCCTTGATCCACTGACTCTGCACTACATCATGGACTTGAAGCTTGCTGCCAGTCTGGAGGACCTACAACAGCTGTTTGGCTCCCGAATGCAGGAGTACGAGACAAAACTGCAACAAGCTACTGCTAATTCATCACCGGCTTCACCTGATATCACTTCCATTGCACGTGAGTTCTCCGACTTTAAACAGTTTGTTTGTCAAGCACTATCCACACTGAAATCTCAAATTGAGTTGCTTGCTGCTGGGTATGACAGACATGAAACTGCCATGCGAAGAAAGGTCCTGCTGTTCCATGGTGTTCCAGAGCAGAAGAATGAAAATTTAAATGTTGTGGTGAGCAACATAATATCCAACCAAATTAAATTGACTGAGTTGGGAGACAAGAACATTTTACATGTTTGTCATAGGCTAGGATTTTCGCAGCAGAAGGCGCGTCCCATACTGGTACGATTCTTCAGGATGGAGCACCGGTCACTTGTATGGGATAGCAAGAAGGCTCTCAAAGGCACTGGCGTAACCATCTCGGAGTTTTTGACCCAAGGAAGGCATCGTGTGTTTGCGGACGCGCGTAAACATTTCGGTATGTTGAATTGTTGGTCAATGGAGGGAAAGATTATCGTTATTTGCCCGGACAAATCGCGCCACAAGCTCGAAACAGCAGGTGAACTTCAAGTTTTAATCGCTAAGTTCCCACTGATTGCAGCCGACACCGAGGATTCTGTGCATTCTGAAGAACCTGGATCTCCAAATGTAGCAGCTTCGACTACACAAGTCAAGAGGTTTAGAAGGACGCGTCTGCGCAAGTAATTCTCCGTTCTGTGTTCGTTATCAATAACGGTTACTATCACAATCACTTTATTTATCGTTTGTGCCGGTGGTTAAATAAGTCTTTTTGTTTGGTTTACCGACGCAATCTTCCTTTTCCTTTTTGTTGTTGCCGGTATTTAACTATTTATTTTATGTTTGCTGAACTTTAGTCTTGTGTAGTTCGCGAACGAACTAGTTCGAAAGAACTGCTCCCACAGATGAACTAGTGATCTAGCTCCCACATTTTTCGCTCCCTAGTTCACTAGTTCGGACAGAATGAAAGAGATCGACTGATCTAAGATCGTTGCACGGGAGCGGGACAGCACTCTCTATAATACTCCCGTTCGCTCACCGATCATGCGCGCATCCCGTTTCGTTTCGTACATTTTACACAAATTGTCGCATGCAGCAGGAACCGTATTAAAACGAGCGAACAAAGACAAACTAAATCTGACATCTCTTTGCGAGCGAACGATTTGATCGTTCTTGATCGGTCGGTCTCTATTACGAGCTAGGAACTAACGAACTAGAAGAGCGAACTAGTTCGTTTAAGAGAGCCGAACTAGATTGAGCGCTCTCAGTAGTGAACTAGAATGCCCAAGACTACTGAACTTGCAACGAACGAAATGTTGACAATATTGTGACGACAGTTGCTGACAGCTACTGTCAGTGTCACTCATCAGTCATCCGTCCTTTGGTCACCTGCAGCGTTTCGTTCTACGCATAAATGTTTTTGTCAATTTGTCAATCGGTTAATAGTTTTTCTTTTAGATTTGTTGTTTTGTTTTTATACGTTAGTATTTAATTTAATTCACTGTTTCTGATAATTGTAAAAATTCCTGCCAATTGTACTAGCAAGTTGGGGTGGTTTTCTCACCGTAGGAAAACTTATTTTTATTTTTTATCTTATTTTATTCATATTAATTAAGACATCAGTAAGTATATATTTTTACTCATTTTTATATATTTAAGTTTATTATTTTAATGGATGATTTAGCTGATCTTAATGACAGTTTTTTTTCATGCTCTTCCTCTGCTAGCTTTGTTAGTGCGGACAGTGACTCTTCGTTACCACTAACTTTACATGACAAACTATCTTCTCTTTTCTCCAATGATCTTAAAAATCTGCACATTGCACACATTAATGCTCAGAGTGTTCCTGCTCACTATTCTGATCTTCTGGCATCATTTAGCAGTGCTCATTTGGATGCTCTATTAATTTCGGAATCTTTTCTGAAGCCATCTCTCCTATCTACACATTATTCTCTCCCTGGCTTCGTCTTGATCCGCAATGATAGGACTGGCAAAGGTGGGGGAGGTGTTGCAATATATTTGCGTGCCGATTTACCGTACAGGGTAGTCAGTTCATCTCCTTCGCTTTATTCTGGATCGGCTGAGTACTTGTTTTTAGAGATCATAGTTCACCACACCAAAGTGTTGCTGGCAGTCCTTTACAGTCCAAATCTTCATGTTGACTACTTTGACTCCCTTGAGTCCACCCTTAGTGATCTTTGCCCATTATATGAGCATGTTGTTTTGATGGGTGATTTTAATACTTGCCTGATTAAAAATAACTTTCGCTCTATCAAACTTCTCTCAATATTGTCTGCAGTTAATCTTCAAGTTTTACCTCTCTCTGCTACTCACTATTTTCCTAATTGTTCTCCTTCTCTCCTAGATCTCATGATTATCTCTTCCCCCAATAATGTTTCTTTTCATGGCCAACTAAGTGCTTCTTTTTCATACCACGATCTTATTTACTTATCTTATCGCATTCGTATTCCGAAGCGTAAGCCCCAGATTTTATATCTCCGCAACTTCAAGGGCATAGATCTGGAGGCATTGCAGCGTGATGCCAACTCTCTTGACTGGTCACCGTTATTGGAAAAGGATTGTATTGATGAGAAAGTGGGTTATTTTAACTCATCAATCCTCAACTTGTTCGACCGGCATGCTCCCATTCGGCGCGTTAAGGTGAAATATAGCCCTGCACCATGGATTACATCGCAAATTAAAGAACTAATGGCTCGCAGGGATAAGGCTAACAGTAGATATAAGCGCAGACCATCAGAGCTGAATCTCTGTTATTATAAATCGCTGCGTAACCGCTGCAATCATCTGTGTAAAGATGCTAAGAGACGCTATTTCCACGACCAACTCGACAACCGCAGTTCTTCCGATGTTTGGAAATTCCTGAAGTCGGTAGGCATTGGCAAAACTTCTACCAATCAGTGCAAGGATGTGGACCTCAACGACCTCAGTAAACATTTTTCTTCCCTTCCCTTTTCTCTTGATCCTCGTGTTAAAGCTATGACTCTGGATAGTTTATCTAATCTGTCGCTCCCACCATGTTCTCCTTTCACTCTAAGCAATGTTTCTGAAGTTGACGTCAAGAAATCTGTTCTTGCTATCACTTCGTCAGCAGTCGGTAACGATAAGTTGAGCTCTAGAATGATTACTCTCATCCTTCCCTGCTTACTCCCCATTCTCACTTACTTATTTAATCATTCCTTCTCTTGTAGTTCTTTTCCTTCAGCTTGGAAGCAGGCTCACGTTATACCTTTACCCAAAACCAATAATCCATCCTCGCTATCTGATTTTAGACCCATCTCGATTCTCCCATTTCTCTCTAAAGTTTTTGAGCACTTAGTCCATAAACAATTAACATTTTTCTTGACGTCAAACTCCTTAATTTCCCCGTTTCAATCTGGTTTCCGTTCAGGTCACAGCACAGTAACTGCACTTTTAAAGGTAACTGACGATATCCGCTGGGCAATGGAGAATAGGTCACTTACTGTTCTCGTGTTGCTTGACTTTAGTAGTGCCTTCAACTCGGTGGATTTCGATATTTTGCTTGGTATCCTTAAATCTATAAATTTCTCTTCTTCCGCTTTAGCTTGGTTTGATTCTTATCTTCGGGGACGTTCTCAGTGTGTTCGCCTAGAAGAGAATTTCTCTGATTGGTGTAGCCTTACTGAGGGCGTTCCTCAGGGTGGCGTTCTCTCTCCTCATCTTTTCTCAATTTTTATCAATATGGTTACGAAAGTAATCTCTTCTAGTTTCCATCTTTATGCGGATGATCTGCAGCTTTATCGTCATTTTACTACAGCAGATGCGGTGTCTGCCATTGGTGCCATGAATCTAGACCTGGCCAACATCAATGACTGGGCTAAGTCATTTGGCCTGCGAATTAACCCATCTAAATCGCAGGCCATGATCATAGGCAGCCGTTTTGTCCGTGGTGCGGGTCTTGTTGCATCTTTGCCGCCTTTATACCTCGACGGTGTGTGTATCGACTACACAGACACTGCCAAAGATTTGGGTGTAATCATTGACTCCAATCTCTCATGGCGGGCTCAGGTCAACGAAGTCAGTCGTAAAGTACACTTTTCTTTGCATTCGCTGAAACGTCTCCAGAGTGTCTTGCCTTTGAAGACTAAAATTTGTTTAGCTCTAACTCTTATTCAGCCGATCATAGACTATGCCGATGCCTGCTATTTGGATGCTACTGAGGAGCTGTTAAATAAACTTGAGCGCTTGCAAAATTTATGCATTCGATTTGTTTTCGGTCTCCGTAAATATGATCACGTCTCCCACTTTCGCAAGGAACTCAAGTGGCTCCCAATCCGCCTTCGCAGGAACACTCGTATCCTTTGTCTCCTTTTCAACATCCTTCACAACCCTTCCTATCCCTCTTATCTGCGAGAAAGATTTAGTTACGCTCGTTCTAGCGACGCACCTTGCAGGTCGCACCTCAGATCCCTACTTAAATCCCCTCCTCATAAATCCAGTTATTATTCGTATTCCTTCTCCGCCCATGCTGTAAAGTTGTGGAACTCACTTCCGCCTAGCATCCGTGACATAACTAATATTTCACTGTTTAAAACCAGATTAAAAGAGCATTATTTATCATCACAATTGTAATTTATTGATATGTAATATATGTATATATAGTTATATATATTGCATTAGGTATTTATTTATGTAACTGTACGTTTATGTATTAATATTTATTTATTATTATGTATGCATTCGTATGTTATAGGTTAGGTTAGATTAAGTTAGCATCCACTTTTTGACGATTTTTATTCCTCTTCTCACACACTATAAGTCTACATTACTTTTTCATTTCTCCTTTCGCGGGTCTGCTGGCAGAAATTTCAATAGAAATAAGCAGTACCCTTGTACTGAATTCTCTGTTGTAAATTATCCTGTGCTGTATTTTGTGTGTACATAAATAGTTAAATAAATAAATAAATAAATAAACCTATCATTAAAAAGGCTGATTTTTCAATAGTTAGATAACTTTTATCTGAGGGATAGAAATGGCGGTTTGACAGCTTATCTTATGTCATATATGTATATGTCAAAACGCTTAAACCAGTATGAACAGGCGTTCATTATACGTAAACCTCATACAAAGTGAGGTCAAGATATACTGGTAAGTTTTATCTTGACTTGTTACCAAATCCATTGATTTCAATCGTCAATACAACTAACTTTCAATAATGTCAATTGAATGCTGTCTCCTCTCAATAGATGTTGAGATAAATCAGCGGTGGTGATCTGCGCAGCCTCCGACGATATTTACAGTCTCAATGACAATTATCCTTAACGCACTGACGGTTTTGGAGACACGATGTAACTGTTTGCGTCTCAATTATTGAGAAACCCTTTTTTTAATACTTCTTTAAACTCGGTTCATGAAATTAGCTAAGGGCGTGGCCCCATGTCTGCGATGCGGCGCCGGCGGTTCTGCGCGGAGCCGTGCCGCGCTTCGGCGTCGTGTACTGGCACGTACCGTACCCGCTCAGCAAGTGTATTCAAAAATAAAAAAATACAGATTTGGTTTGATATGGACCGCGAAAGACGTATCCTGCTCCTGTTGCTATTAAGACGACGAGAAATGAACAAAAAACAAAATTAATTAAAAGAAGAAAAAAGAAAATATCGGGTACGCCGTGCCGTCCGCCGGCGGCGGTGCCGTGCCGTTGCGCGGCTAGCGGCGCCGCACTGTGGACATGGGTCCACGCCCTAAGTCCGTCTGCGCTCAAAGGTTTTTTTTATAGAAGTAGGTACATGATTGGGTTCTTGTTGGAAACTAACTGGAAACAGCTACATGGAGCAAATTGGTTGCGTAAGCGTAAGTCAAACTATAGACGGACAGAAGGTAGATGGAACAAACATGTGCTAGAGTGGAGACCGCGAATGGGCAAACGTAGTGTAGGACGCCCTGCTGCAAGATGGGTCGATGACTTGAAGACCGTGGCTGGCAGAAGATGGTTGCGGAGTACCAGGACCGGGATGGTTGACGCTCTTTGCAGGCTTACGTTCAGCAGTGGACGGCAATAGGCTTATAATATAGGTCAGACTAGATGCGGACAGTGGAGGAAAGCGCAATGTGGTGCACCCTGCAGGCGTAGCATGGCGCCGTAGAAAGGGGTTTTGTTGACGGAAGAATAGCCAAAATGACAGAACGTAGAAATATTTTTATCGTTTTAAGCATTGCATGGTATATGAATGGTGTCATATTTGTGCAAAAAAACAGTCGATTTGTATAGAAATAACGATGAAATAATTTTGTCTTTTTTTGGTAGAATAGAGATAGAATCGCTATGCTGTACGCGTGCTGGAAGAGGGCTATGTCTAGAAGTGGACTGCGATAGGCTGAGTTGATTGATTGAACCTAGTACAGTCAGAGGTCATCATTATACGACCCATCTTATAAATCTATAAAAGAATTAAAGTAATGGCCACTAACACTCAGATATTCCAAGGCTTAAACATAGCAAAGAAACTGAAATGCCTAAAACATGAAATGGAGTATCTGGTTTTGCCGTTTAAACATTTCTAAACTTTGTTAATAGTCAAGAAAAACGGAGACGCGTCAGTTTACGTCCCCCAGCCACGAAAACCCCTGATATCCATGGGGTACTTATTGATGCCCATTTGTTTCTCTAACTACCGCGGTTATTTGTTTTTATTTCCAAGACACGGCTAACGTTGGGTATGGTCTATATGGGGAGAATATCCTCATATACGGGAGATTTTAGTAAATGTAATGTTATGGGTTTGGGGTAAAATGGTGAATATATAACTGTTCTGGACGTTTTTTTGTTAGATGGCATGGTTGTCGCAGTGGTTGAGCAATCGAATGCTATGATATCGATACTCGCACCCAACAAATATTTACGTACACATATATATTATCTCCTACAAGTAGTCGGTCTGGGTATGTATGTGACTCTCTATATTTGTAAATACACACACGACACAGGATAAATTCCTAGTGTGGGGCAAAGATTTTTTTTTTATCCAAATAAAATCTTGAAGACTCATCTTTTTTCGTATACATACAGACACAGGGTTAACCCCGGTTATAGTTTGGTAGTTACATATACTTTTAAAATCTAATATATAACAATCAATGCCACTTTTCGTTGTTATTTTATAACTCTAGAACGGGTTCATCTATCCAAACCAAATGTTTAGGATTTGTTCGGACTATTTAGTAGATGGTTTATGTGAAGTTTGCACGAAATCGGTCGAGCGGTTCTTCATTTATCTCTTTTTTTGTAACAAATGATGTAGTAGTATTAGTAGTGTAGTAGTATTGATTCTGTGGCACTACGAAGTTCGCGTGGTCAACTAGTACCGATAATGAATACCAGTACCTACCCCCAACCTTTTTATAGTTACGTGGTAAAATCTGCAAATGAGTTCTCTCAGAAAAAAAATAAGTACCTACCTACACAAACATAAAACCTCAACCATTTCGGAAGTCAGCGAAAAAAGAGAATAGTCGTACACCAAATCAAAAGCTCCAAACGGCGACACAAAAGTAAATCATTTTCGACCACCCCTCCAATTATACGTCAATTTACACCCAAGCATCGAACTCGCGACCCTTTAGCAAAAAACAGTAATAAAACCAAGTTGGCAAGTACTTACGTTTCACTAGTTAAGTACTTTTTGTTCGTAAGTGTTTCAGTCGCGAAGTTTCAAGCTTCTAAGTGCCTGAATTACAGAAGCGTTTGCCTTGAAGTTTAAAATTTAAATGACTGATTGAAGGGATGGAGTTATTTTTTCAGGTTCTTTCATAAATACGAGTAAGTTTTGTTATTTTAAGGGATTTTCGACAAAAAAATATATTTCGTGTTCTGACAAAAATAAAAATTTGTTAGGTAGGTACCTTTCAGCTTTTTCTCACCATGGTAAAATCATCAAATGAGTCATCCCGGCCTGAGCGGGACAGCAGACTTTTGTGTTTTTACTGACTTAAATCCACGGTGATAACCTTTACGTTACAGGCTCACGGTTATCAGACTAGACAGTCCTCCAGACCACCGCAGGCTTTGGCCCTATAATCAAGGCTGTCTGTCCATTGCATTGCGGAGCCAGCTGGCGGCGCGGAGAAACGAGGAAATTTTAACCAATTGGATTGTACTAAATCTCCGCATCTCTTCATTGGTGCAATCCTATTGGTTTGGTTGGTTAATATCAATGGACAGGCAGCCTAATAAGGGCCCGTCAGATTGCTAACAGCTCTTTCAGGCGTCGACCCGGGCATGGTCCAAAATCGGACGGCGAGTCACACATTACTAGCGATCTCCTCATATGTATGTAAGCTCTACTATCTAAGAAAGGAGCGGAAGGGACTGTCAATCTCGTACTGACAAAATCTACTGTTTCTTCAATAACCCTTAACATTCCTGAGTCATGGTTTACCGTTAAGACAGTAATGATTGTCAAAAATCGAAGGCACGGAGGAAAGCCGATGTGTAGATCTCAATTATTTATGTGTAAATAGTTCACCCATCAACAGACCAAACTAATCAAACGTGGCTTTACCTTGAAACCGGCATGAAGAGCGATAAGTGCGATGGTGACTGCTATTATTCATGAAGCCACAAGAAAGTTTCATTAAGTGCCTAAATATTTTAAAAAAGCTAAAACGGGCACACCAGCAAAACATAACACAATAATCGGTAGAACGCCACCATTTTGAGAGATTTCTACCTAAATTAAGGTTAAAAGCTTTTCTAGAAGGTACAAAACTGAATTTGGTCCGCCAACCGAGCTATGACTTCATAAAAATGTCGCCAAAATTGGGTTTTAGATGTTATTACATTACGAAATGTAATGAAAATGCGTTACAATTTGATCATCAATGGAATTTAATGCTATATTGTTCTGAAACAATAAAATGCTACCTCTTTCTGATTGTGGAGACTCGCTTGCGACTTACAGGCACTTTTGAATTGTCAAAAGCCAAAAGTAAAATAAAATAGTTACGGTGCTACAGTCCCAGTCACAAGACATAAAAACTACTTTAACTACTAAAGTACTGTAGATGCCCATTCCAAAGCGTAGATCTCTATGAAGAATAACGGGCAAGAAACTCCATGGACACTCTTTTTCAATCGCCAAAATTAAAACAAAATTACAAAACCTTTGTTACATCATTTATCTTGAGATGGCAATGGCACATTATGTGAGAACGATGTAGCAAGTAAAAGTGGTAGGTAGGCCGTGGTTCTACAGCAATGCATAATGTTATGTCGTAATGTCGTTTTAGACCCATTGGTGGTCAAACTTTTAGGCTATTGCCTGAAAGTCCGCGCCATGACTTAATTATTGTTGAAGCAGCGCTAGTGTACCACGATTTTTTTTGTACCGTGTTCTCTCTCAGTAACGACTGTCAAAGATCTACAAATAACAGCCGGGACCAACCGTCCTCCCCAATGAACAAAATAATTGTTCATACATTTATATAGATTTATTATTTTCAGTTTCGAGTAGGGTAAACAATCTATACTTTTGAACTCTCTTTCAATGAAGATAAAATATAATCAGATTGAGTTTTAATACGGAGGCAATTCGAAATCTCATTGAAAATTTATTAACTTTGAAGTTTAGTTGTCGTCAGTTTAAATATTCAGACGTTTTGCAAAATGTCCGTGTTTGTTGTTAAGTTTTGTTTATAATGTCATTATGAACTTACATACTTAGAGCAGGGACCGTACAACCCCGAATATAAGTTAATTCCTTCGAAAGTGTTACATGTTATATGGCTACAGTCAATAAAAGTGTTACCTCTTGGTAGTGGTAGCCTTTTCAAAACCCTAACGTTAGGGTAACCCTTTCAATAAGTTAACTAGTTCAAGATGTTACCGGCTCTTGTATGATTTCCAATTGAAGTAGATAACCCTTTAAAAGGGTTTGTTGGGGTAATCAAAGGGTTTTAAATAAAATAATTTAAAATTACGTTCGAGTGTAGAAATAGGTTGGCCTTGGAAGTTCGGAATCATGATAGAATCGTTCATAAGTGTTTCTTACTCGGTTTGACAGGACGGGCGGCGCTTTCTTTTTAACCGACTTCAAAAAGAAGGAGGTTGTCAATTCGACGGTATATTTTTTGTGTTTGTTCGCGATGAGAAGATTGTTGAGTTGAAGGATGAATTGAGCAAAATGCTCTGGAACATATTGAGATTAGTTATGGGTTTTTATCCGGATAAATACTCAAAATGGATAAATACTCAATAAATATCCATTTTTACTCGAGTTTTTATCCAAAACAGTGGATAAACACTACTTATGTACAGTGTAAGTTACATTGTTCATCGTTGTTATTTTACAAGAATAAATATTGAAATACATGAAATATAGATTTGTAACGTACTTTTTTAATCACTTTAATAATGACAATTAACTATAAGCGTTGAAAAAAGGAGGAAATATTCACGTTTTTTCATAATTCGTTGTTTTCTATTTTTTCAGTTTTTCAATCAAAACTTTAAATAAAACATAATTTTCAGTTTCTAATTAATTAAAAAGTAGGACTGACGCGGACACGCGACCGCACATTTGTCTGATCAAATCTAACCGAGTCTAACTGAGTGTAACCGTCAGACTGACACAGATTCTGATGGAGTCTGACTCCGAGTCTGAGTCTGAGCGAACCTAATACCGACTATGACTGAGTCTGACTGAGTCTTACCGAGTCTGACGGAGTCTTAACGAGCATGACTCCGAGTTGGAACAAGTTTGACCGAGTCTTATAAAGTCTTACCGAGTCTTACGGAGTCTTAGCGAGTATGATTTCGAGTCTGACCGAGTGTGACTGAGTCCGACCGATTCTTACCGAGTCATAGCGAGTATGTTTTCGTGTCTCAACGAGTCTGACTGACTCTGACCTATTCTTACTGAGTCTGAACGAGTCTTACGGAGTCTTAACGAGCATGACTCCGAGTTCGAACAAGTCTGACCGACTCTTAAAGAGTCTTACCGAGTCTTACGAACAAGTCTGACCGATTCTTATAGAGTCTTACCGAGTCTTACGGAGTCGTAGCGAGTATGATTTCGAGTCTGAACGTGTCTGACTGACTCTGACTGATTCTTACTGAGTCTGACCGAGTCTTACGGAGTCTTAACGAGTATGATTCCGAGTCTGACCGAGTTTTACCAAGTCTGACTCCGATCCTGACTAAGTCTGACTGATTCTTACCGAGTCTGACCGAGTCTGACCGAGTCTTACCAAGTCCGACCGTGTCTTATCGAGTCTTACGGAGTCTTAGTGAGTATGATTCCGAGTCTGACCGAGTTTTACCAAGTCTGACTCCGATCCTGACTAAGTCTGACCGATTCCTACAGAGTCTTACCGAGTCTTACCAAGTCCGACTGTGTCTTATCGAGTCTTACGGAGTCTTAGTGAGTATGATTTCGAGTCTGACCGAGTGTGACTGAGTCCGATCGATTCTTACCAAGTCTTAGCAAGTATGTTTTCGTGTCTGACGAGTCTGACTGACTCTGACCGATTCTTACTGAGTCTGACCGAGTCTTACGGAGTCTTAACGAGTATGATTCCGAGTCTGACCGAGTTTTACCAAGACTGACTCCGATCCTGACTAAGTCTGACCGATTCTTATAGAGTCTGACCGAGTCTTACCAAGTCAGACCGTGTCTTACGGAGTCTTAGTGAGTATGATTCCGAGTCTGACTGAGTCCTACCAAGACTGACCGAATCTGATTCCGAATCTGACTGAGTCTAACCGAGTCTTACCGAATCTTAGAATCTTACCGAGTCTTACTAAGTCTGACCGAGTCTTACCGAGTCTGCACGAGTATGACTGAGTCTAACCAAGTCTTAAGGTAGAAAATAATATATATTTATTTTACAGTCAAACATGTCATCGGCGTAGCAGACAACGCCGATACCATGGAGGATTGTACCACGTAGCGATCGGTCAAGCAGAAACAGTGTGTCAGGTTCCAAAAGCGACGGTGTACCGTAGATGGTTTGAATTCGAATCTTCGTAACAGCGGAGCGCTTCCTTAATTTAACTCTAGGGCAAAGTCTGGAAGACGTTCGTCATGACGAGAGACACTGCCAAGATGTCCTCACCCGGAACGATTGCTTCCTCCAAAGCCCTTTTTTTAACGAGGATAAACTGTCAAATGAGTCGTCCAGACTTAAATTCACGGTGTATCTTCAATAGCCATTTACGTTTCAAGGTCACTCTTACCTGTTTAGACAGTCTCGCGACCCCGCCAGACGATTGGCCCACCATGGGGGCCTCGTCAGTCAGTCAAATCACTCACATGCACGTTTAGCAGAAGCCAAACAGGATATCTACAGATCCAAGATACGCAAACAAAAATAAACTGCATATAAAACGTGGCCGAGTTAGGCTGCAGTGAGAAACACATTGCTTCTCCTTGACTGGAGAGACTTCTGAGACCTAATAATACAATAATATCATTTTTGGAAAGCCCAAGTAACAATACTTGTCATTGAATTTGTAAAAATAACCATTCTATTCGCAAAAAATAAAAATATCCATCATTTTGAGTAAATAACCGATAAAAACGGGAAAAAACGAGTATTTATCCGTTACGGATAAATACTCGAGTATTTATCTTCTGAGTATTTATCCTCCGCCCATCACTAATTGAGATCATCTGAAATCCTAAGAGAGGGTCAGGATACGATAGTCCTAGATTCCGGCAACATGCTCTTCTTCCGGGAAGGAGACCGTAAATCTCAGGGTGGTGTTGGATTTCTCGTCCGCAGGTCCCTCATCAACAACGTTACGAAAGTCGTCAGTGTGCCGAGTAGGGTACCATAGCTTTTCTTTTTTTTTAACGTGGTAAAATCATCAAATGAGTCCTCCCACCCCCTTACTGTCAGACTTTTACTGACTTAAATCCACGGTGTCCTTCAATAGCCCTTTCTGTTCCGGGGTCACGGTAAGGAAATAATCCCGCGACCCCGGCAGGCTTTGGCCTCTGAGAGGGGGGCCCCGTCATTATGCTGACGCTCTTTGAGGCGCGCGTGGGACACAACGCTCCGTCGACCCGAGCATGGTCCATGGTCGGGCAGCGAGTTGCCCTTTACTCGCTACCCGCATGCCCGCGCCTACGGTGGCCGGAGATCATCTGCTGACGTCTGACGCCGCGGGCGCCTACCACTGCGGTTGGGGCGGAGAGAGGACGCTGTCCTCTCTCTCTAGCGGCCCGCCTCATCCTTCACGAGCATTACTGCCTCGCAGAAAGAGGAGACTGCTTCCCACTCCGTCTCGTCCCGCAGCATGGCCGCAACCAATGCCGGGCGCGAGAGGTCTCCTATCGCCGCCGTGAGGACACGTAGGTGCTCTGCCCAAGCGGAGCAGTCTTGCACCGTATGCTCTACTGTGTCCTCCGGGCGATCTTTGAAGTGGTGGCACCCGGGCGTTTCCTCCTTCCCCATCAGGCACAGGTACCTCCCGAAACTTCCGTGTCCGGTGAGGACCTGCGTCATCCGATAGGTCAGGACGCCGTGACGTCTCTCCAGCCACTCCTCAAAGAGGGGTCTTGCCGCCGCAATTGCGGCGTGCCCGGCCTTCGGTCGCGACAGTTGTCCCCTCCATACTGCCCTGAGATCACGCCCGAGCTCTTCCCGCCGCGCTTCGACTTCTCGAGGCAGCGGGGTCACGCCCCGGCGCTGCGCCTCCACGCGCCACTCATAGACGCGCTGGAGGGCAGTCGCCTCCAGATCACAGCTAGGGCAGCAGGGTAGCATACCTTTAGTCAGAATAACCAACCGGTATTCATTGAAGGTCATACAGGTATATGCACTAATCTCGACTCATTCTGATGATGAAGTAGAGGCATTGTATGAGGATATACATAGCCGTACATACCTATGAAACATACTTCATCGTTGTTATGGGGGACTTCAACGCGAAAGTGAGCGCACGGAATGGCGATGAGTTGAGAGTGGAGACATTTATTTGGCTATGGGCAGCGAATCAATAGGGGCCAGCGGCTGGTTGACTTTATGAAAAATGAAGAACTCCATTTAATGGACTCCCTATTTCCAGAAGCGACCATCTAGGAGGTGACGTGGATAAGCCACATGGTACTACTAGAAATGATATAGACTTCATTATGACGACTAAGAAGTGAATATTATTTAATGATGTCTCTGACATCGCCAAGGTAAAGCCGATAGCGATGACCGTATCGTCAGAAGCAAATTTAATATCAATGTAAAGCTTGAAAGGTCACGTCTGGTGAAGTCCACGGTCCGACCTGGCCCTACCCACAATATCCAAAACCCCGAAAACTTCCAACTAGAACTGTACAATCGCTTCCAGTGCCTAACCGAATGCGAAACTGGTGACACTGTCCAAGCAGTGGAATTCTTTAAATCCCCTTGCCGCAATAAACCTCAAAAGCTCTTGAACGGAACCATTAAGTTGATCCATGCGGCACGCCGCAATTGCGGCGGTAAGACCCCTTTGAGGAGTGGCTGGAGAGAAGTTATGGCGTCCTGACCTACCTCTTGACGCAGGTCCTCACCGGACATGGAAGTTTCGGGAGGTACCTGTGTTTGATGCGAAAGGAGGAAACGCCTGGGTGTCACCACTGCGAAGATCGCCCGGAGGTCACGGTGGAGCATACGGTACAAGACTGCCCAGCTTGGGCAGAGCATCGACGTGTCCTCACGGCTGCGATAGGCGGAGACCTCTCGCGCCCAGCATTGGTCGCTACCATGCTGCGGGGCGAGACGGAGTGGGAAACGGTCGCCTCCTTCTGCGAAGCAGAAATGCTCGCGAAGGAGGAGGCGGGCCGCGAGCGAGAGAGGTCAGTGTCCTCCCTCCGCCCCACCGGCGGTGGTGGACGCCCACGGTGACGGACGTCGCTAGACCATCTCCGGCCACCGTAGGCGCGGGCAGCGAGTAAAGGGCAACTCGCTGCCCGACTATGGACCATACCCGGGTCGACGGCGCGTTGTGTCCCACGCGCGCCTCAAAGAGCGTCAGCATAATGACGCGGCAGGCTTCGGCCGTCTCAGAGGGCCAAAGCCTGCCGCGAGATTATTTAGGACACCGTGGATTTTAGTCAGTAGAAGTCTGACAGTCCCTCCCACCCTGCCCGGGGTGGGAGGACTCATTTGATGATTTTATCACGCTAAAAAAAAAGCTAAAGAAAACAATAAAAAGGTGTTGTTGTTCGGAATGATAATCTCGAAGTTGTAGACCGTGATCTTCGCATCGAGAATTCCTCAGTGTCTTCAGACAAGGGTGTTTAACCAGTGTGTGTTGCCAGTGATATGACATAATATGGCACTGAAACTAGGTTTGCCAGACGGTCGGGAATTGGCGGGATTCTCCCGAATTTTTGTATGACCTCCCGACTCCCGGCAAAGCAAATAATCTCCCGAAAAACAAGTTCGATAATTTTAAGTTCACATTTTCGTCAAACGAAACTTGCAAACCACTTGGGCGCTTGGTGCAGAGCGAAAAAACATAGCAATGCATTCCGTCTGAGTCGAGTCGAGTCGGTCGGACCGCGCATCTTGGACTGCGTTCCAAACCGCGGTTAGATCTGTACCTACAGTTTGGACTGAGGATCAAACTGTTGTGCTAAATACGATTAAAAATGCATTCACGGTTTGGACTGCCGACGAACCTTTCATATCTAGACTAGACAAACGTTCCGAACTGTGCATGTACACGTTATTTCAAGAGTTTGGACTGCAATTTGGACTGGCGCGTTATAAATTACAAAGGTTTTCTACGCAGTAGGTAGTAAGAAAAATGGACGATCGTTTGGTCATCGCGTTAACTGGCTTTGTAGTTACTTTTAAATACTACTACTACCTCTCACTACTCTTAAATTCTGTATTTTTGGTGACAAAATCGTGATCAGCTGATACAAAACCTACTGACTTGCAAAAATCAACGATTATTTGATATTTTTTTATTTTTCCCGACCAAAACCCTAAAATCCCGAAAAATCGGTTATTGATCCCGATAACAGGAAGAATCGATCTGGCAACCCTAACTGAAACGTGGTCTTTGACTGCTGGCCTTTTAGAGTTACTCAACGAGCAACTGCTTTCCGTTGCTCTTTAGGCAAAGCTCGGAGTTTCTTTGCGGGATTAAATCCGGAACATGGATATTCGGCGAAAAACCAGATTCACCAACATAGCTCTTATTTACAAGTTGGAGTGGCAATGGGCAGGCCTCATAAAAGTAACAACCTACGTGGACATCTTACGGCCGGCCGTAAGATGTCCACGTCCAAAATTGATACTGACATTATTCTCTAACATTTAAAATTCCGTAAATCTCAGCAATAATAACTATAATTTTATTGTATGTGTCGCTAGGCCCAAGACTGCATTTTGCAACTTGACGCATATCATGCGAATGCATGCAGTTTAGTACTTTAAAGTAAAGGCACGAGAGATAAAATTACATTACTTGTTGACCGAATGGGTAACTCTGTTATAGTCGTTGAAGGGGTAACCTGTTCAAAACGTCTTAACGTTCAAAAGTATAACCCCCAAGAACAGGTTTTCGAATAAACAGCTATCAAATCGAAAGGGTTTTGAAGGGGTTACCCATTGATGGGGGTTTTCGTAAAAAAGTGTTATCAATATGAAATGGGTTTTAAAACAACACTTTGCCAAAACCCTATCAAAAACCCTTTGAATGGGTAACCAAAGTGGTCCCTGACTTAGAGTTATGTTGATAAGTAGGTTAGTTAAAGTATTTTACAAGTTTCAAGCAATAATTCCTGATATCCTGCTTTCCATAGTTTTGTACGGGACCAATTCTATCTCTATTTTACCAAGGATATCCGAGGTTACCTATTTCTATTTTTTTTTTCGACTTTTTAGCACCACCTGCTGAACACTGAACAAATGCTGACGATAGACTTTTTTTTCTACATTTTATCTCTTTTTCTATTCTTCCGCCGACAAAATCCGATTCTACTGTGAAGCTGGTATAGTGAGAATTATTATATATAAATTTTATAAAACCATTAAGATTCATAATGGTTTAAGATTCTTAATGGTTTTAAGCAGTTTCATCAAAAAATGAGACACTTATTAGGATCCAGGGTTCCTCAAAAGTGCCCGTTAAAATAACTGCTTCGATTCTGCACTGCCGCCACTCACTTGATGTGCAATAACAAGCACATATTCCAATACAGATACCTACCCAATCCCATACCACTCACAAGTAAGTTGGTTACGGCACAACGCGTTATACTTACATTATGTAACTACATAACATATAGATCTGTCCTTAAATAATGATTATGCTTGGGTTAGGTAGTTATTTAGGTTCAATCATTAGCTTGATCTTGCAATAAAGTATGTATTTGCGTTTCCAAGCAATTTCGTAAAATAACTCGTAACATAATATGCCTACGACATGAGAAACCAAAATGTTTTGTTCTTCAAACTTATCGCGCGCATGTATTTTAATTGAATTTAACATGCCTTATTTGAATTTGAAAATAAAATAAACATTCTCAATCTAATTTTTAACGAAAATTCTTTTGTGAGTATAATAAATTAGAGTTATCTCCGAACAATAGTCTTTCTTGATGCGACAAAGTACACTCTTGATTACCTACTACCATTAATTAGATTTGTAAAATGAAGCCACGTTGGCTTTGTTTGTTTCTTTTTTTTGCCACCGAATTCTGAAAGTAAAGTTATTATTTTTTAATTTTGGTGTATGGTATTTTTAATTAGTATAGGTACCTAAGAATTTGCTTGCAGAAATAACACAACTTCAGTATTAGAAAAGAAGCGAAGTTATTACCAGGGCCAATTTTTTACTAAGCACTAACAGGGCCCCACAATTTTCAAGGGGCCCCGCCCCCGTGTTCCATCAATATCATAAAAAAATCGAACATGCCAAAGGGATTCTAAAGTGTTTGGAGCTCGCTACGCTCATCTGTTTCTCCTAAAAATATTTATTGATTCACTTCATTCCATTTGTAATTAAATATTTGAATCCTAACGTATACGGCAACGTGCTAGTGAATTGCTTCACTCGTCTCGCTTTAACATCCTACATAGGGCCCCATATCTTATTAGATATTATGCACCTAAAGTGCCCGGGGCCCTCCAATAGGTAACTGGCGGCCCTGGGCACCACAGTAGGTACAGCCAAATGTGTTTAGTTGACAGATGGACATGAGTTATGATAGCATTGGCAGAATGCCAACAAAAGCTCCAGTAATAAGTTATCCTGTCAACTTTAACTTTTTAATACCTAGATAATAATGTAGGTTAAAATGCTTAAATGAAGCAGAAGGTACTTTAAAACTAGTCAGGGGGTAATGTCGCAGTTTAATGGACTTTTCATTCACTTTTCAATTTACTAAAAAAAACACCAAGATTTATTTACAGCAAATTTACAGCGTACAATAAAATACGTAGTAAAATCTATATTATTTCAGGTGCATTAGAAAATGTCTTTACTACTAATATTACTGGTATCATCAAACGTAATTCCAAAAGATGAAAAATACTCTTTCAGGAAAAACAACTCGATGACAGTGACGTGGCTACAGTGACGTACAAAAAAGGCTTTCCCGCGCCCGCCATTCTTGATTTACCGAAATACACTGCAGCGATCAAGACAAATAATAATACAGTAAATAAGAAGTACATATCTGAAATTGTTGATAAATTATATTTAAGTAAATTATGATTGAGTTTTTTCATTTCCCTGTTTTTCCTAAACCAAACGATCAAATTATAATTCATGAGCATAGTGAGTTATGCGAAAATACAAATTGTAACAACGACATATTTCTATACAAAATCTAATACTGGATTGTTACATTAAGAACGTGGACGGCGAGTAAAGGGTAGCTCGCCGTCAGATCAGGGGCCTAGTCAATAGGGGAGGGCTTTTTTATCGTGGTAAAATCATCAAATGAGTCCTCCCACCCAGAGCAGAGCGGGAGGTATTGTCAGACTCGTACTGACTAAAATCCACGGTGTCCTTCAATAGCCCTTTACGTTCCAGGCTCACGGTAATGCGATAAGTCCCGCGACCACTGCAGGCTTTGGCCCTCTAGAGAATAGGGGAGGGTAACGGGAAAAATCATCAACCCGTGTAGAAGTTCTATGAAAGCTTGTAAAAGAGTGGATTTAATAGTTCCTTACTTAATTATATTTTTTGAAGAATCACGAATCCTATTACATCTATTAATTTATTCAAAAGCACTTAAATTGATGAGTCGTAAGATTACCGTCACGCTTGAGATCCTTCCCTGATTGCATACCACAAACCTCGCCTCACTCGCTCTCAATGTACGAATACATAAAGCCATGCATATTCATAATTCTATACTTCCAAATCGTTGCAAGCTACAGAATATACCAACTAGATTCTGCCGAAGGTATTAAACTACTGCCCAAAATAAGACAGCTGTTACTAAATCAGAGATATCATGGATTAGACCAGAATTTAAACATACGACATGCCAAAAGAGAGCACCCAGCTTTAAAACCGATGGGGAAATCGGTCCTTGTTAAAAGAAAAATACCTCATGGATACACGACAGGAGATTACGAATATGATTCGAAATTAAATACTGTCTTCAAGCCTTTGGTACGGTATCACTTTAAAAAACCTAT
This sequence comes from Agrotis segetum, assembly GCA_036375495.1. Classification (NCBI taxonomy): domain Eukaryota; kingdom Metazoa; phylum Arthropoda; class Insecta; order Lepidoptera; family Noctuidae; genus Agrotis; species Agrotis segetum. The sequence continues at coordinate 1,211,497 of JAQSVV010000128.1, forward strand.
CGAGGAACACGAGATCTCAGTCCTGAAAAGTATAGAGTCAAATCAGCCACAAAAAGACAAAGGCTTAATCGTGCTCCTTAAAAAAGACGATGCCCAGCCAGATTTCTTGAAACAGATTGAGAAATATATTAACAAAAACGCGAGGCAACAGAAATACAAGAAGGGTAGATTTCGTGGACTGAATTTTTTCAAGACTGAGAGAGAGAGTCCTTCGGTAACGTTGCGGGAAAAATCTGGGGAGGATAATGATCCGTTTGCACCAGGGAAACTGCCTCCTGAATTACTCCCTCCGGTACCCTCAAGTGGAGAGTCCATGGAGAAAGTTGTTTACCCAATTTATCCGTTTTATAATCACTGGACGGTAAGCATATAATTTAAAACTTTTAAAAATTACGGGATATCTTCCATGATTATATATTACTAGCTGTTGCCAGCGGCTTCACCCGCTACAACTCGAAAATTATCCCGCGGGAACATAAAATCGGGATAAAAACTATCCTATATGTTAATCCAGGTTATAAATTATCTGTGTACCAAATTTTAGCTAAATCCGTTCAGTGGTTTTTACGTGAAAGAGTAACAAACAAACATCCATACATCCATACTTACAAACTTTCGCCTTTATAATAGTAGTAGGACTAGCTGTTGCCAGCGGCTTCACCCGCTACAACTCGAAAATTATCCCATGGGAACATAAAATCGGGATAAAAGCTATCCTATGTGTCAATCCAGGTTATAAACTATCTGTGTACCAAATTTTAGCCAAATCCGTTCAGTGGTTTTTGCGTGAAAGAGTAACAAACATCCATACATCCATACTTACAAACTTTCGCTTTTATAATAGTAGTAGGATTTTGAGTTCCCGATATTTCGACGCTGTTGCAAGCGCCATGATCGCGGGATGATGGTAAGCATATAGCTAGCGTAGCTCGGACGGAACGGAGCACCCCATTAGCACAAGCGCTTTTTAGTGGGCGTTAAAAAAGCGTCGAAATAGAACAAATGCGTTTCCTAGTATCTGTTCACACGTCAGCGCTTTTAAACCGCTGCGCTTTTTTGGGAACTTTTTTGATTCTGTAGTTCCTGAAATTAGCGCGTTCAACCAAACAACAACTTTACAATATAAGTATTAAGAGCCATTTTTCTTTTTCAGTACGAAAAGAATATAATGCAAGACCGTTGTCCGGTTGGCCTCATAAAGGTGGGTAATATGTGTATCAGTAGCATTGGCCATCGTAGATATGCAGACGCATCAAATAATAGACGTTCAACACCAAGAAAGAAACAGCACTCTATTAGGGCGTCTCGTAAAAAGCATCTATATGGAAAGAAGAAATAGAATAATGTGTTTATGGAAAAACATAAATTAAAAATGACAGTTTTTTTTTCTTTCTTTCTTTCCTACATAACTTTCGCGGTGATTTTATCTCTCACAGCAACAACTTAATGCTTATGTATTTAAGACAATCGTCTACCGAGCGCTTTTCCATACTAAAAGAGAAAACGATTTCCTACCATAAAGAAAAAAATAAAACCTATAAACCTAGTTTTTTACTGTGTCAGAAGCATTCTAAAAATCATTGAGATAGGATAACATTTAGGGGCAGGAAAGCGTTTTTCCATTTAGTATGGACGAGCGCTCGGTAAACGATAGTCTTATAGTGTCTGACCGATAAGGATTCTAAACAGAAACCGTTTAAAAAAAACCTTGCCCCTCATTAAAAAATTATCATATCGTGGGTGCGTTATCAAACATTCAAACTCACATAAACAAACACCCGGACCTGAAACAATTTCTTATAGAATATACAAATATTTGTACCATGTTCGATCGAACCCACGACACGCAGCGCAGCAGTCAAAAACCCTCAGCCACTGAGTCAACCGTGCCTGCCCTCATGATTCTGGCTTTGCGCTTCGGTGAAATCCGAAAAAAACGTTTTTTTACACTTTTTTTAACCATCCACACTCTAAAGAATTGCTCCTATAACGTTGGTGTATTTACAAACAACACACAACGCAATATGCTAGATTGTTTCATGCGGGAAACAAACCCGCTACCCGCAGCATAATGGTAATTACTCGTATGCTAGCCGAAGTAACGAAAGAATTACAAGGAAAATAAAAAATTGATTAATATTTTTTACAAAAGTGTATTTCTTAAAATTTAGAGAGCATAGCAACACACACAGCCTGTTTTAAAATCTTATAATCTATGAAAAATAATTTTTTTTTTTTATTGCAAGCATAGACAAACTCTTATCAAGTATAAACTTTTTAGACAATGACATAAGGCAACGATATGAATAATTTAAACATAGACTCAGATCTTTATAAACATAACTATCTTTTTCTTATATACTTAATATTCTTTGTACAGTCGACAAAGTGGAATCATGACCCATTTTCACAACAAATCGTTTGAATCTGTCAAATTGACAAAGATCAAAGTCGTTACCATGGATATGTATGTTTACGCGAATGTGGACCTAATTGTATTTGAATGTCTCTGGAAAAATAAGCTTATGGCGGGTCATAATTCCACTGGGTCGATTGTACCTACATTGCAAAAAAAATACAGTTTCATCTAATTTTAAACGAAATTATTGAATAAAAGTTTTTAGTTTAAAAACTCTTTTCTATCTTTAAAAAAACATGGTAAAGCTAACCAAGGAATGCATTTGAAAATGTAAAACTTAATAACCACTTTTACCCTATTCTCAAAAATTGATGTCACTAAAGTCCTGCAAATAGTGTAACCTAATCTTTCTTAATCTAGTTTACTTGTCATCAGAACTTCAATTGAATTGAATTTAAATAAAATATGTTGTTTTAGAGTAAAATAACCGAAGGTAAAGGTAACCATGATTGTTTTTAAAAGAAAATTACAAAACAGGAAACTAAGCATTCAGTCACTCAAAGAGAACACTGAAAAGCATATAATTTTGTTTACTTCAAGTAAAAAGTTATAATGACAAATAACGAATTTTACCCTAAGTAAACTTACATAACCAACTTTACCCTACTATATCAAGACATAAGTAGGCGCCGACTCGACTCCACAGTTGTTATCCCTGGTGGACATGAGTACATAACCGTCGTTACCCCACATGTTAGACCAGGAGTTCTTCACGAGCCAGTACTTCTGACCTTTCAGGATGCCGTAGCCAACCGCTAGGACTGCATGGTCGAGCTCCTCGACTTTGTTGTGGCTGGAGAGAGAAAAAGCAATTAGTCGCTGTCGTTCATGGTTTATGAAAGATGTTTAAAATTAACTTTTATTTGAAACAGGATGTTTGGAAAGAAATAATAGTTTTTGTTTGAAATAACTTCTGGATTGGTTAATACACAGGATTGAACAGCTTAGGCCCTAAAGAGTCAATCTTCTTATATAAATATATAAAACTCAAAGGTGACTGACTGACATACTGATCTATCAACGCACAGCCCAAACCACTGGACGGATCAGGCTGAAATTTGGCATGCAGGTAGATGTTATGGCGTAGGCATCCGCTAAGAAAGGATTTTGATCAATTCTACACCCAAGGGGATAAAAAAGAGGATGAAAGCTTGTATGAAACTTTGTCAATTTGATAAAAAATACATTGTGAAGTGCCGAAATCCACGCGAACGAAGTCGCGGGCATAGCTAGTAATAATATAAGGTCACTCACCACTTAGGTTCGTAGTAGACACCGTTTGAATAGAAACTGAATGTCTTTTGTGCAGCGTCGATAGCCACTGAGATCGGGCCATGCTTGAAGATCGCCAACTGTCAACAGAATATAGAGTAAATATCATACATACATACAAATTACTCCTTTTTCCAATACTACTATGAGAAAAATGATTAAAGAACGAACGAAGCTCTGTCAGTTTGCAGACAGCTCTCATGTCATATTTCCCGGTTATTTTTTAGTGACTGAAAGAACCAGAAAATTCCGGGGTTTTCGGTGCCGGAATTTCCCGGTTCTATACCCTAGTTGTAAGCAGGCGCGGTCGCAGCCTGAAATTTTAGTTGGGGTCACTCACTACAGTAATAAAAAATAGGTATCTGAAATAAAATAAACGTTATTGCCCAAGACATATTGCACAAGATTGTCAGCAAACTATTTTATCGCCGTTAGGGGATAAGTAGTTCGAAAATTATATTAATTCAAAAATTTGTCAAATAATAAAAGGAAATTCCTTTTATTATTTGACAAATTTTTGAGATTTTTCAATGTGACTTTTGTTTTTGGGGCGGCATGTCCCCTGTGAACCCCCCCCCCTCCACCCCGTCGGACCGCGCCTGGTTGTAAGATACTTTCTTCTGCAAAGGGAAGATATAGGACGAAGCCGCGTGCAAAGAATAGTTCAGAATAATTCAAGCACTTATGAACATACCCTGAGTGCCTTCTCGTCGTTCGTGGTAACATTCACCCATCCCTTGATCTTAGTGGCGATAGTCACGTTGTCCATGTGGCAGTATCCATCCTTGAAAATATTAAAAAAAAACTTGTTCGTCATACAAAGAAAGAATAGGTACTGACATAGGATAGAACAACAACATCTATCAACCCAAAACATTTTTTTTAAAGAAAAATAAAGGAAATTGATTCTGTATGAGGCCACGAGTGATGTGACGATCTGGTGGCCTCTGGCCTAGCATAAACTCTTAACGCGATCCAGTGTTAGGCTGTGGGAAAGAGATGGCGCTAGACGACTTTTATAGCTCTGTCTCTTTCGCACAGCCTAAACTGGATCGCGTTAAGAGCTCGTGGTAAGGCCTCTGATCATATTGGCTGGACAAAATTGGCCGGGAATTGCCCAAAATAGAGAGATTTGGAACAAGGGGAGGCGTTTGCCCAACAGTGGGACACCATAGACAGCTCACCTGTCCCAAATATCCTCCATACTCTTCTTCAGTGGGCAGGCCATGTTTGATGATCCATTGGTACGCTCTGAAGTCTTCACCACCGTCACAGCCGTTGTTGCCGAAACTATAGAAAAGAGCAACATTATTTAAGAAATTCCTATTATGAGTATTATCTTTCCTATCGCTTTTGTGGGAGTGATTTTGTGAAATGTAACGGAAATGTGTAAACGGAAGTGGAACAGGATTGTTCAAGAAGCGCGCTGTGAACCATTACCCAACTCATGCCGAGATATAAATGTGGTAAGTCTATAACCTCAAAGTCAAAATCGAAGAAGATATCGTGTTACTTGTTATTTAGACCTTGCTGATGACGCGACGCGACGCAATCCGATCGATTTCAACTACAAGTGATTATCGTCCTTACTATTACGACATACGACACAAAACGTGCAGTTATCTACGAGTAGATGAAAAACAAAACACGCTCGCCACAACGACGTAAGGTGGTCGAAAGACATCATTATGTCGTAGCAACAAGGACGATTTTCATTAGTAGATATTGCAAATTGTCGAATGGGGAACTAATGGCGCTAGTATAGCTTGTTCCAAGCATCGTCATTGGTTCAAATCTTCAACTGCAACTTCAAAATAGTACTACGTCATTGGTCGGATTATTACTTAGCTATGGTGGCGCCATCTACAATTAGCTTTGACCGGCCTTCCCCATTGCGTCATGAGCAAAAGCTCGCCTAGGTGAAATGTCGGATATGACATCATATGATACTACTGTAAAGCTCAAAGAAAAAAAAAGCGTTCTCAGCGAGCGGTTCACAATGAGTTGTGGTCACGTACCTACTACTGGGCCAAAAAAAAGATATTTATGAAAAGCTAGTACAGTCACGAGCAATAGATATTGATTAAACTCTTTCATCATTACGTCATTAGACCTCTATTTTGGAAGCCAAACTATTACGAAATAGGTCTTATTTCAGAGCGGAAACCAGTATTCCACGAGTAATTTGCGTTTGAATTTTGTTAAGTGTATACATGTTATTGCTCGTGACTGTACATCATCTTACCCCCAAGAACAGTCGACGAGTGCCTGCTGCGACAGACTCTTGAGATTCCCTCCGTTACTGAGGAACAGAGCGCCCTCCACCGCGCCCGTCGTGCCGAACGACCAGCACGAACCACACACTGACTGGTCTGAGGAAACATACATTAAAATACAGGGTTAGGGTCGTAGCACACATCTTATTAAAACGGTAAGGGCTCGTCACCGTATCAACTCGAGCCTTTCAGTATTATTTGTATGAAACTCCTTACTGCAACGCACACTAATCGGAATCGTAACGTAATCGCATCGCCTCGGACAAGCTCACGAACCGCGGTGCAGTGCGCGGTCGACTAGCGGTCGGCTTTCCTCGCTTACGGCTCTCCGTACGCTAGCTTACGTATCTTCGTCCACTTTCCGCCCGCGGTCTGCGTTGCCGCACATGCTGTAAGATTCACGAGAAAGGCGACCGTGAAGTTATCCTTTGCGAACGTTCGCGAATGTATACGCGTAAAAAAAAGTGCTATTTATTTTATTTCAAACCAAAATACGAATAAAAACTAACAACGTCTAGCCGTCAACCAGCGGTAAGCGAGCCGTAAGCACAGCGTCGCCTAGCTGTAGCCGAGTCGACGGGTCGAAGGTTACGTTCGTGGTTACGTAAAGTGGACGACTGTTTGACGCCGAGGATAAGGCGAGGCGGTGACGATCCCTTTCTGTTTTGATATGTGTGCCACGACCCTTAGTTCAAAAACCAACTCATTAATTGCACTATCTTCATTAATGTGGAATAGGAGCATACTCGGTCATTTACACTTGGCCAACCTACCGAATTCCATATGCAATAGAGTTCGGGCCAACGACAAAGTCAAACTAGTGACAAGTCGACAAAAATACATATTCTAACAGAGGTCTTATAATAAGATTTCTGTATTTTATTTACAGCATACTTGAAGTATTTACTGCGGGGTCCATATTGGCTCACCTAAAGTTGTTTACCCGAAATTGTTCTTCCTAACGATTTGTAATCCGAATGATCACTCTTCCTATTCATCCTAAAGTTTTCATTCATACTTTTTGTAGTGCTACTGGCGATGTTCTTATCACTCATGTTTCCGAAAATTGTTATCAATAATATCGTATTGTAAATATATTTTAACTCCTACTTTTTTTTTATCATAACGTTTTTATCCCTAAACATTATTACTGGATTTAGTAGTCAAACTAAATCCAGTAAAATGTCAGAAAGGTCGACGGAGCACCGCTTCGCGGTGCTCCTACTTCTGGGTGGTTTAAAAAAAAAACCACGAAGGGGATGGCGGGGTCTTTCAGACCCCGCCATCCCCTTCTAACCTAACCTGTCCGAGTCGGGGTGCCCCCAGTCGTTTGGTCAGTGTCGTCTTGGGGGCACTATGAAAAAAATACTTCGAAAATTTTCGCGACAAATTTCGAGGTAGCGCTCGCCGGCCGCTGCCGCGGCACCGCTCGTTTCGCTCGCTCGGCTCGCGCGTAAGTGATCGCAGTTCTAACCTAACCTAACCTACGGATATCTTTTCAGGTACACACCACTATTAATAAAATTAAAGAAGATGCTTGAACTAATAAAAACAAAAAAACCAATTCATAATAATAATTAGTGAGTGCGATGCAAGCACTTCCTCAAGTATACGTGCTAATAAATACCAACAAAATAAAAAGAAATGTAAACAAAAAAAGATAATTATAACGTTGAATAATAGTGTAAAAGAAGGTTATGTTGAGAAAATAGGAAAACAAATAATAGTAGAACAGATGTTTATTGCTACCGACATTATGAAGTCTGATGATTCGGAAGTATGAACATTAGTGACAGAGAAATTAGGAGTTGTGATCATCAGGATTGAAAATGTTAGGAATTCAATTTTCGGGTTTCCAATGATCGGAGTTAAAATTTTAGGCAAACTTTGGCGCGCCCATTTACTGCGTTTAATGTATATAAAAATGAATTAGTGAACAAGGAACTATTTTTTTCCTTCATATTAACGTCAAAGTTCCAGTTCTCATCATAAAACCGGGAAAAGTCATGAGACTACAGTTTGAATGACAAAGAATATAAATGTAGGCCTCCTTACCACAATAAAAACTTTTTCAAAAAAAAATGTGACCGCCTTCAAAAACAACCACAAAAAAGGGTAAAATAACCTACATAACTTTTCTTTCGGAAGTCGGTGACTTTTTTTATTAATTTCATTGTCTTTTTTGCCACCGACTTCCGAAAGAAAAGTTTTGTAGGTTATTTTACCCTTTTTTGTGGTTGTTTTTGAAGGCGGTCACATTTTTTTTTTTTAAGTTTTTATTTTACTCGTTTCAGTTTAAATATTCAACCAACATTATTGTCAAATACATAATTTTCTTACATGTGCACTAAAATTTCGTAATCCGTAGCACCGGTAATAATATCATTAACATCTCTTTCATTCATTCTATCTCAAAAACTACTGAACCGATTTTGATGAAATTTGCAGTATTCCCTAAGTTGAACGATACCTAGTACAACCAAAAAAAGAATTACTTAAATCGGACTTGTAGTTCTGGAGATATGCGAACCCGAACATAATTTTCTTACTTGAGGAGTTGTACCTTCCATCATCAGCTCAGCTTCATGAGATGATGATTTCTATACGCAAGTACTTGAATTACTTCATAAGATTTGCGAAAAACTATGTATCAGCTAATAAAATTTGAGGGTTGCCCTCGATTTCCCCAAGATCCAATCATCAGATCCTGAAATGGTTACAATGGGACCACACGGGAAGCACCAGCTTTCGATTGAAAAAAGAATCATGAAAATCGGTTCACCCAGTCGCAAGTTATGAGGTAAGGTAAGGTAAACATAAAAAAAAAAATACAGTCGAATTGATAACCTACTCCTTTTTTTGAAGTCGGTTAAAAAGATAAACACCCGTTGAACGCTTGTCTAAAAAAAGTGTAACTGCAAAACGACCCTTATATCAAGGAGAAAAATGTCGTTAGGACGTTGTAATTTTTTTTAAGACAAGTGTTCAACGGGTGTTTAATTTTTTTGTGGTAAGACGGAGGATGTCCCAACGAAGTTTAACATGAATATTACCTTTGACAGGTGTGACCGCTCCGAATAATCTCCAATCATGTTCTGAAGGCAACTTGTCTGCTTCTTCTTCGATCAACGATTGACTGTATGGGAATGGAAGTCCTGCAACAAATTATAAGAAAGATAAATGTTTCTCTTTGTAAACCATTTAAGTTTTAATTTAAATATTTTGATGTAAATTAATTTTGTAAAAGGTGACATATCGCTAAAAGGGATGTTTCAAGATAAACTTTGGATGAATTAAAGTTAGAGGTAGAAACAAAACAATGTTAGCTGACAACTTCGAACTCAATAAAATACAAGATGGAAGTGATATTGTGATGAAATCTTTAAGTATTAATTATTCCTTTATCATTTTAGATGTTAGAATTGAGAAATAGGACATAAAATTCGTCGATAATCCATCGAAAAGGCCAGATCTCTAGATCTTTAGGTTTTTTTAGTCACACTTTTCTATTTAGAAAATTTTGGGGAATACTCTATTATAGAAATGAAGGACTTTAATTTTATATCTTCAATGGGGAAGGCCAGTCAAAGCTAATTGTAGATGGCGCCACCATAGCTCAGTCCTAATAAACCGATCAATGAGGTAGTACTATTTTGAAGTACCTATAAGATTTGAACCAATGACGATGCTTGGAACTAGCTATACTAGCGCCATTCGTTTCCCGGTTGCTATCTCCATTATTATTCCGTAGTGGTAGAATTTGGGCATGCGAGCAGCGAGTAAAGACCATGGACCATGCCCGGGTCGACGGCGCGTTGTGTCCCACGCGCGCCTCAAAGAGCGTCAGCATAATGACGGGCCCCCCTCTCAGAGGGCCAAAGCCTGCCGGGGTCGCGGGACTTATTCTATTACCGTGACCCCGGAAAATAAAGGGCTATCTAAGGACACCGTGGATTTTAGTCAGTACGAGCCTAAGGCAGGGAGACTCATTTGATGATTTTACCACGTTAAAAAAAAAGTGTTATAATTTTTTCTCACGAGCTCTAAGCTTGAATTAAAGATTTTTTATTATTATCATTTACCTGCGTTAGGTCCCGAGTACCGTCTCCCGCGCAGTGCAGCCAACTCCTCGTCCGTGCGGTCTGTGAGGTGGTTCACGGCCATCGTGAACGAACGACGAGCGCGGTTGTGAGAGTAGATCAATCTATTGGAGAAATAAACAAATTATTAATCTAATTTCAAGTGTAGAAAATTTTCCATCATCATCATTTTCCATTTTGAGAATTAGGCTTTTTGAGAATTGTTCATTTTGAGAATTTCTTTTAGAGAATTTGCGATTTTGGGAACTTGTCCTATTGCGACTCGGTCGCCATACTGAGAATTCCAATAATTAGGATTTTTGCGCCTTAACCATTATTATTACTAGACCTCGCAGTGTTGGAAATTCTACCATATTTCAATACCCACGAAGTCTATGATTCGTTTTTATTTTCCATACTTTTTTGTTTCATTTAACAATAATTATATCAATTACCTGAGGTTCTGCCTGAAGAGGTTCAATCTCTTCTCGTGTTCAACTTCGCTGGCGTACGATTTGCCGTGCTTCGTCTTGAATCTAAAACAAGAGAACACTAGAGTAAGAGAACGAAGAATAATAAGATTTTTTGTTTGGTATTTTATCTGCCTGCCTTTTCCCAACTTTATTGGGGTCATCTTCCAGTGCAACTAGTTGCAGCTGAATATCAGTATTTTACATAGAGCGACTTCCTGTCAGTCCACAACCCAGTAACTGGTTAATAAGATACCCCATGGTAAGACAGGTTGTTGGACGCCGCTGACTAACAGTAACAACTGTCAAAGATCTACAAATGACAATCGAGACCAACGGCTTTACGTGCTTTCCGAAGCACGGAAGAAACTCGCTATGACAGATGGTCACCCATCCAGAGACCAACCTCGGTAAGCGCAGCTTATAGCGGAAGATCAGCTTGTGCGGTTGTATTTATTAAGCCCCAATATAGTTGGGAAAAGGCTTGGCGGCAGATGATATAAATCTTTACTCTTTACCGAGATTTCTTGAATGACAGTTGAAATACAGGATCCCATCAAAACACGAGCCGATACTAAATCTGGACAGAAATGCTGAACAGTCAGCTATGCCGACTAAATTATCGGCTGAAACCATGCTGAGTTCAGACGAGAGTGAAGCATTTTGACCGCTGTCTCAGCCTATGCTACTCAGCATAGTCAGCATTCGCCGTATTTCTGTTAGTGCTGCCAAGATTTTGTATCGGCTAACCGTACCCATTTGCATTTAGTGATGTGTTACCTGTCAAACTCCTGATGCACATGTTCATCATTGCCGGGGTGGACGTATTCCATCATAGGGTTGAAGGTCGCGTAGTGACGGTTACCGGGGCCCGGGAACGACGAGCATTTCATTGCTGTAACATTAAATGTTTTTTATTATATTATGGGAACGAAGTTCTTTATCGCGCGTTGTGAAAGGGTGCTAGAGCTCAAAGAGTGGAGTGGAGTGGAGTGGAGTCGCGACGATTATTTTTGTTGAGTGTATACAGTAACTTCGTTCCATCCGGGTGTCCCTTGACACCTCTCAAGTTTTTTGTTATTTCACAGTTTCGTATCGACCGTACGTTAGACTAGGAGGTACTAAGAGACTGACTGGTAAATAAAATAAAATAATTGTATCATTTCTAGTAAAACAATTTTATATATATGGTTTAAAATGTGATTTTAAGGCGGTACGAGGTTTACCCGGTCAGCTAGTAAAAAATATTTCATACGTATTTTGTGTACTTGTAATAAACGTCTAGAAGAAAGAAAAACATGATTCATTTATGAAAGAAAGGTGTTCTTTCATAAATGGATCATTTTTTTCTACCTACTCATTATTTCTTGTAATAAACCTTTTTTTTCTTGTTATATGATGTGTCCTAATAAGGTTACATCATAAAAATACAATCTAGCTTAATACTTAAGCTAATGAGTAATTCTATGTTGACTTAATTTGCTAAGGAGACTAAACCTAAGAATGTGTCCACTAACACTTTTCTTATTGTCTCTATTAAGGGGAAGACACTTTGTTCTTGTGTTCTTTATGGGTAGCACTCACTTCACTACATTACACTAACACTTCACTAAATTAACTCGAAAGGTTTTGTAATAAAAGTGAAAACAAAACTTACAAGGCTCAATGTTGAAGATGGCGGGATCAATGTCCTCGACGTCGTAGTCCACATAGTCAATGTAATAGTGGTCGTAGTGGGAGCCCAGGAGACTGTTGTAGCCTTTCATTTCGTACCTATACGACAAATAAGAATTTTGTTACCTAAACACTGAGATCAAAGAAATAGGCAGATAGAGCGCTCAGAACACGCGAGTGGGTCCACCAAAGTTAATACAGAATCAAAATCGAACCAAGCTGGGCGTAGTTGTTGTTTTTTTGCCAAAATATCTCCTGTCTTTAAACATCGTAAAAGTTGTTCTCAAAAACAAAGAAAACATTATGGAATGTAATTCTATTTGATTTTGTATTAACTTTAGTGGAGACACTCACTTGTTCTGAGCGTTCTATCTGCCTATTTCTTTGATTTGAGCCTAAACAGTGGAAAGCACAGTTGGCGCAGTGCGTTAGCGATCGACTGCTGGGCTGTATGTCGCGGGTTCGATCCCCGCAAAACAAATATTTGTTCTGTGCGGGGGGATCGAACCCGCGGCAGACATGACTAGCCCAGGGCCTGTAGCCATGTTATAAGCGATAAACGTAAACGCTGAGTAGGCTTTAATAATTTTTTTATTTTATGTACTTGATTTGAAGGTCATAAAGTTGAAGATCTATTGAAGATGTTGTTTGCTGTAGGCTCTTCTTTTTTTTTAGCGTGGTAAAATCATCAAACAAGTCCTCCCACCCCGGACAGGGCGGGAGAGACTGACAGACTTGTACTGACTAAAATCCCCGGTGTCCTTCAATAGCCCTTTATATTCCGGGGTCACGGTAAGGAAATAAATCCCGCGACCCCGGCAGGCTTTAGCCCTCTGAGAGAGGGCCCCGTCATTTTTTGCTGACGCTCTTTGTAGCGCGCGTGGAACACGACGCTCTAGTACCTAGAGTCTACAGTTTCCGGGTCGACGGCGCGAATAGATTTTCAACTTTATGAATCTAGAGTATAAAGTTGAAAATCTATTGGGGAGTACCGAGCGCTTACGATTATCGTTTGCGACATGGCTAGGTTACTCACTCATCTTTCTATTGTCAATCTCGACATCAGAGCCTCTACCATGAGTTGTCATTACGATTCTCGATCATACGCATCGACCGCGTTTGGCGCTCTCATTGGTTGAGAGTTCAAACCTCGGAGCGGGCCAATGAGAGCGCCAAACGCGATCGATATCGATGATCGAGTATCGTAATGACAACTCATGGTATGGGAATCACTCAAATTAGTAATATCAGCTCAAAACTGCATCCTCAGGGGTGCTATGACTGGAGTTCCCTCTCGGATACGTCCGGGGGGAAGACCAGTTTTTCGGGCCGGTGCACCCTGGGATGCGGGCAAAAACTCTTCCTTAGGCACTGTGTGCCTGAGGGGTCTCTTTGCCCGTATGCGAATAGCCTGTCACAGTCGCTGTCGCCCTGATCAGCAGAGGGCACAGCGGCGGAGCGGGCTTGCGGACGGTGAGTTATAGGTAGCTCGCCGTCCGACTAGGGACCAAGCCCGAGTTGGTGCGTGTTTCGCGCCAAATGCCTGCTGGGGTCGCGGGTTTTTTCTTAACCCAGGATACCGTGGCCCCGGAACGTAATGAGCATATATTTTTAAACAAGGTTACTCACTCATCTATCTTAGTAATATCAGCTCAAAACTGCATCCTCAAGATAAGGCCTAGCAAATAAAATGTCTTAGTAATATATTACCTGACAGGAATAGGCACGGACTCTCCGCGCACCCTGAGCGACTTCTTGTACTTGACCCACATGGTGTACTTGTTCATTTTCTGACCGATCGTGTTCACCAACTGCCACTTTGACGTCTCTGAATCTTGCATTGTCTCTGTGCCTGCAATAGATTGAAGTTTTTAGGGTATCTTCTTTATCTTTATCTTTACATATAATAAAATCGTAGAGATGTCATTCCTGTACATTGAATATTTTTTTCTTTTTGTATTTTTTTCGAGATAAGGGATCGATTCTGATGCCAAATCAACTTTAATTTTTTTTCGAAATTTTTTATGTTTTTTTGATTTGATCTATCTCCGAAACTACTGTAAAGTTGTCGATCAAATTTTCCTCAAATATTCCTAATAATATGCTTCTGTTAATGTGCTATGTATTATTACGCTTTTTTTCCTGGGAGATAAGCAATTTTGAATTTTGTTGTTTTCAGATGTTTGTTGATAGTTGGAAGCTAAACCACTGGATATTATTTAGTCAATTTTTCCTCAAATATTCCTTAAACTGCTGTTCTATTAATAGGATATGTATAATTACGCTATTCTTATTATTATTATGGGGGATTAGCAATTTTATAATATGTTGAACTTTCAGTCATTGTTGACATTTTTACAAGAACCGCTATTTGAATATCACTGTCAGCGTACTAGCCAGTCCGGTCGGTAACCTGCTTGACTTTCGTGCAAGGGGTCTCTGGATCAAACCTCGCAGTATTTTTTTCTCTTTTTGAGTTTTTTTTATTTGTCCTGAGAGTTTTAAATAATAAAAAAAAATGTGCATACTTTTGTTTCAATATTAATCGCGATTTTAAAGAATTACTATTTTTTTCAATATTTCTCTAGGATATAAATCTACACCGATTTAAATTGTAGGTATTAAGTTGGATATTTTTTTAAATTCTAATTGTTTCGAGGTGTGGAATTTTAAAGATTAGAAAAAAATCAGGGTTTCTATAATTTGTGTTTATTTATGTGTTGAATTGGTGCTCAAACCAGTGCATAGATTCTGTTTTAAACGACGACAAGTTGTACTCATCGAGACAGATAATTAGTTATTTTTTAGGTATCACGCGGTATGCTAAAGGGAGAAGAGCAATGCTATCGTACGTTCAATTTGCAGCGATACTTTAAATCGACCCAAAAATGATAGTCTAATGTTTAAAATAAACACGGTTCTTTGAAATTAATGTCCCTCAAATAAGGACGACTATGCAAACTATGTACCTAGATATAACATTATTGATTTAGATTCAGTAGGTAGTAATGCGTGAAAAGGTTAAAATACCTTTTCACGCATCGATCGTCCCAAAATTTAGCATATACGTTGTCAGGAGTACAGACACGGATATAAGGTATCTTACATCCCGAATAACAGAAGAGAGCTGTTTCCGAGAAAACAAATACGTTCATATTCCAGATGGCGCCACACGATCCGTATTGTTTCTCAAATTCTAAAATAACGCAAGCGAAGCCGCGGGCAAACACTAGTTGGCAATAAATAATAATAATAATATTCCACAACTATCACATAACGCCACCTAGTCCCAAGCTAAGCAGAGCTAGTGTTATGGGTACTAGACAACTGATAAACATACTTAAATATTTCTAAATACACACATATTATAGATAAATTACACCCAGACACAGAACAAATGATCTTGCTCATCACACAAACATTTGTCTTGGGTGGGAATCGAACCCACGACCTCCGGCATAGCAATCAGGGTCATTAACCACTAGACCAACAGGCCAGTTAGAGATAGACCCAACTATTAAACTTCTCATAATTTTCCAGTTATTATTCGAGAATTCATCCACCAATCCGCAAGGGGGTGCGCGGGTAGTTTATTATAGCCCACTCCCTCTCACAGAGAGGCCTGTGTCCCAGCAGTGGAAACATTATTAGGATGATGATGATTCGGGAAAGTAATGTCGGGATAAAAGTATCCTACGCATTAATCCAGGTTATTAACTATCTGTGTATCATTCAAATCCTTTCAGTAGTTTTTGAGTGAAAATATCCATCCTCGCAGAATTTGGAATTTGATAGAAGTGAGTTATCAAATACTAATAAACTGAATTTTCGATTTTTTTAAGCAAGGTAGAACTTTTTTTTGGATATGGAATGAAATATTATTAACCAAATAGATTATCAAAATGTATATTAAGGCAAAAGTAAAGCAGTCTCTATCAAATGTCTATTCCTCTCAATCTAGTTTCCTAAATCATTACAAAACTTACCGATAAACTTGAAATCAGACATGTCCGGCAGAACAGTCTGTATCTGCATGGAGTAGGCACTGGTTCCATTCACCTGCAGACACGTGTCTTGGTTGAGGACCTCCTCTGTGGTGACCGGCGCGATCTGGGGATGATAAACATATTCTCAACTATAGGTGTTCCCCGCGGTTTTACCCGCTGTTCGGCTCCTATTTGTCGTAGCGTGTTTGATGGACCACTTATAAAGGAAGGCTATAGGCTATAAAACATTATAGCTTATAGCCTTTCTTTATAAATGGTCTATCAAACACAAATAGTACCTTAAGTCAGCATCAAAAGTTGCTGACCAATCGATGTACGCCGTAAAAATACGTGATAAAACGGTGCACAGTCACGAGCAATAACATGTAAACACTTAACAAAATTCAAATGTAATTTTTCGCTTTGGAGTAAGACCTATTTCATAATAGTATGGCTTCCAAAATAGAAGTCTAATGAAAAGGCAAAAGTTTAATCAATATGGTAGCAGAACATCGCTTTTGAATACTGCTTATTGTATAAATACTATTGCTCGTGACTGTGCAATCATTTTGAAAATTTAAATGTGGTCAGCAACTTTTGATGCTGTCTGTACCTGAGAGTCGCGCGTTTAACCAATCAAATTCACTAATCGCAGTAACTACTGTTTCGTTTTCTATTTCTGTTTGATTGTCCATTTATCAAGGAAGGCTATATAGGCTTATAAAACGTCACTCTTCAACCAATAGAAGCCGAGAAGTGAATCCACGGGGACCAGCCAGTATTTAAAATAAAGCCTCTAAGAACCTATATGTTAAGCAATAGAATTCGATGTATGTCGAAGAAGCAACCGTATATTTAGTGGTATCTGAGCCTTGTACTGGTACATATCCTCTGAGTATATGTAGAATTGACACCAAGTGTACTGGGCCCGTGATATGAGGTGGGGCAATTCTCTTTTTAAAGATGCAACCGCAGAAAAATGGGGTAGGTGCCTTAACCCAGTCAGTCAGTCCAGACGGCCGGCAACGCACGCCGTTTTCGCAGTAAAGAATGGAAAAAAAAGTTGTTTGCCAACGTAGTTTATACATTACCTTGATGGATGTACCATAAGGCTTATACGCCGCGTCAGAAATCTGGTACGTCTTGACCATACCGCCATAGTAGTCGATGCGGGACTTACCGGCGTTCTTGTCATACCTGAGAAGGAAAAACTTTTTTTAAAAAAAGGGAACCGACTTCAAAACCAAACATAAATAAAAAAACTATTTATAAAATAAGTTTTCTTTCGGAAGTCGATGGCTTTGTTTTTTATTTCATTGACAGATGGCCACTGACTTCCGAAAGAAAAGTTATTTTATAGTTTAGTGGTGTGGGAGAAGAGTATTTTCGAAAATCTTTGAATGCAGTTTGCTTTCTATTCAAAAATAAAGGAATGTTTCCTTTGAGCAAAATTTTCTATCTGCAGTATTAAGAGTACACCTCCAGGTGGCATTACAAAATTCCACCCTGTATACTAAAACCTTCTCCAGAATGTAATGAACACTTTCATAAAAACCGCGTCAAAATCCGTTCAGCCAAACGCGAGATAATCGCGGACAAACATACATACATACGTACAGGTCGAACTGAGAACCTACTTTTTTTTTAAGTCGGTTAAAAATCGAGTTTTAAAATCATCTCTGCTATTAGCTAGTATATCCATTTCGGAGAGTGTGCAATGGAACTGCACAACTTGATTCCGCCTGACCTTTCCATCATCGTGCTACAAGATGTACGGCAATGCTCCATTGATATATGGTGGACGCCAGGTGGCCAGACATCGTTTTGCCAATACCCTGCCGGCAAGTCAAGATGAGCCCTTGAAATCGAGACCCCACTGCCATTTGCAGACTACCTACTACAACATGATGTCTCTAAAACGGTAAACCCTCACGCGATAGAAAAGGCCGATAAAATAGGCTAGTTGCCTAAAATAATGTAATTAGTCCGTCTTTTAGATTATTCAAAAATAAGGGACACGTATTTTTTTATTTGTAAATTAGACCAAAAATGACAAAGATATAGCCTATTAAAGTTACGTGTGACGTCACAATGCATGGCATTTTTCGCGCAGAGTGACGTCACAGGTAACTTAAATAGGCTATTATCTTTGTTCATTTTTGTTTAATCGAAAAAAGAAAAAATACGTGTCCAATATTTTTTTATAATCTAAAATACGGACTAAATAGAATGTAATTATTTTGACCCTGGAAACTACCCTATTCTGCGTAAATATTAGTAAGTTTACTTTCAATCCGAAATTACAACGAGTAAATAGCGCAGTAGGTATGAAACGAACAAAGGCTAGAGATTTGTTTACTTTTATTGAACTTTATCTAAAGGTCGGGTCGTCCGATACGCGGTCGCATCGTATCTGTCGGCTGTCGCAAATATACTTGTATGTAACGTTTATGTAGCATGGTATATGTATGTATAGAGACTGGGGGCCACCTTGACCAACTTAGAAAGCGAGATATTTTCTATAATTTTCTTTAAAGTATTTCACTACACATACTTTTTTTTGTCGTGGCAAAATAATCAAATGATTCCTCCCAACCAAGACGCGACGGGAGGAACTGTCAGACTTTTATTGACTTCCTTGGTGTCCTTCAATACACCTTTACGTTCCAGTTTCACGGTCACCTGAAGAGACAGTCCCCCAGACCCGGGCTGGCTTTGGCCCTCAAGACCCCCGTCAGATTGACGACCGCTCTTTGAGACGCGAGTGGAACACGACGCGGCGTCGACCTAAGCATGATACATGATCGAACAGCGAGTCACCCACTACTCGCCGGCCGCATGCCCGCGCTACTACACATTCTAATGCGAAATTAAGTTTGTTTGTTCGTTACCTTTTCACGCCTAAACCTTTAACCAATCGTCCTGCGTTTTGTCACCCATCCACAAAACGTGCTTAGCATGTGTGATGTGCGACTTAACCATAAAGAATAAAGATAGACCATACGATTGATATTATTTTTCCACGAGCTTGAAAACATGATATTTATAACATTTGAAATACATCATAACATCGCATGCGCATAATGGTCATGAATCAGCAATCATTTCAGTTTAGCGCAGTTCAGATTTAGGCTAGTACCTACCTACCTACAAGTTTTTTATTGCAATGTTCTGGCTATTGAACACGCAAACTGTTTAGTGGCGGGTCAACGTCGTCACTGCATTTTGCAGCCATTTTGCTTTTTGGCTATTCGGCGAATTTGCCAGAAGTACATAGGTATTTTTGTCGATGTATGCAAAGAACGAATAAATAATATAACTTAAGATTTCTTAGTAAGAAACCTATTTGGTTTGGAACACTTTCACGCCTATACCTACATATCGACAAGCTGATTTTGACGTTTTTTAGGGTTCCGTAGTCAACAAGGAACCCTAATAGTTTCGCCATGTCCGTCTGTCTGTCCGCAGTTTAGCTCAGAGACGCACAGGACTAGAGAGCTGTAATTTGGTGTAAATATACGGATTTGTTGTGCCGAAAAAGTGGTAAAATAAAATCTCGTAAAATATTTTTTTTTAGGGTAAAGTGAGGTTTTTTTTTTCTCGCGTACTCCTTAGTGTGGTGTATCATTAAATAGGCCTTTAAAAAATAATTATAGTTTATTCGTTAGAAATATTAAGCTTTAAAGTGCTAAATTTTGCTCGATTCGAGTGTCCCCCCCTCTACCAGCTAAACGGTTATGTTTGGGGGTGCTAAAAAATTCACAATAATAGTATGTATATATAACGAAGTTTAAAAGAAAATTATCATGACTAAGTAGGCTTTACAACTTTACGAGTAATAGTCGACCAACTTATAAAATGTACTTGGATATCGTATTTTCTTAAACAAAATGTATCGGAGACAACTGCAAATGTAAGTTTGTCAACTTTATGTTTACAGCTTTTATAGGTATGTTTTTTGGGGATAGGTAGGTTTTAATCGTCAACTATTTTTAACTAACTTCAAAAAAAGGAGGAGGTTCTAAATTCGTCGTAATCTTTTTTTTTTATGTATTATCCCCGATTTCTCAGACTCCTGGACCGATTTTTAAAAATTCAATTCAGCCAATCAGTTTAGTTAGTTCGCATAAGTATTTTGATGGGCAACTACGGAACCCTACACTGTGCGTGGCCCGACACGCACTTGGCCGGTTTTTTTTAATAGTTGGCATGGGTACTTGTCAGTGTTGGGCAAATTTTAATTCAATTAACAATTAAAAACTAACAATTAATCAATTGTTATTGAGAAAAATACAACTAACAATTATTTAATTGTTAACTGTGGCAGTAACAATTAACAATTAATTAATTGTTAGTTGTGGTTTACTACAATTAACAATTAATCAATTGTTAGTTGTGGTTTACTACAATTAACAATTAATTAATTTTCAATTGTTTTGGGAATTTTAATTAATTTATTTATTTATTAGGCTTCTCAACAATGAGTGCACTGTTACTTTATAATTAATACATTGCAAACTTATGTCTAAGCGTCTCATCACTTACAGAAAAGCACAACATGCACTACATTATGCGCAAAAAATAACATTTTTTTTTTTATGTAGTTTGAAAAGAAAACACAAATAAAACATAAAATAATTACAGCTAAATTGGTTAGATTTAGTCAAATTAGATATAATATTTAATAAAATTGCATTTAAAAAATTGGATTGAAATAAATAATTAATTAAATTGAGTGAATTAAATTGATTGATTATGATTGAATTAAATTGAATAGGTTACATTTAATGTCAATTATCTAATAATTAAAAACTAACAATAAAAAAATGCTGCTATATTATATACAGCCAGTTTATATAAATATTTAATTTACCCATGTGCAGTATGAGACAGATAAACTGTCAGACTCAATCAGACTGTCAGAATGTCCGACTGATAAACTGTCAGACTCTGCCAGACTACGTCAGATTCTGTGAGACTGTCAAATTCTATCAGGCTCCGTCAGACTATGTCAGTCTCTGATACTTTTTCAGACTGTCAGACTCTGTCAGATTGACAGACTGATCTACACTGTCCGGCTGTCAACCTCGGTCTGACTGTCAGACTGATAAACTGTCAGACTCCGTCAGATTCTCGGACTGTCATAATCAGTCACCATAGTGCCCCCCCCCCCCCCACCACCTATTCCTGTAGTAATACACATGTTGGCAACAAATAAAAGACAGATTAGACTAATTTCGTTTTGATACATAAAGTTAATTGTTAGTTTTAATTGTATCAAAAAAAAAACTAAAGAAATTGATTGCAATTATTTTAATTGTGAGTTACAATTGACATACATTAACCAAATTAATTTAATTGAAAGGTGCAATTAAAGTTTAATTGCAATTAAAAATTGTAATTAATTTAATTGCAATTACTTTTCTAGTCAATTAACAAGACAATTGACAAATTAATTGATTAATGCCCAACACTGGTACTTGTGTAGACGAATTAAAGGTATTTTTTTGCATAAAACTTGAACGACCCCCAATTAGGGTGGAGGGCGATCAACTTGCAGCTAAACCATCCTCCATATTACTCTTAATTTTAAAACTTCATAAAATCATTAATAATGGGGAAGGCCGGTCAAAGCTAATTGTAGATAGATGGCGCCACCATAGCTAAGTCCTAATCCGACCAATGAGGTAGTACTATTTTGAAGTACCTATAAGATTTGAATGACGATGCTTGGAACAGGTACACTAGCGCCATTAGTTCCTCAGTTGCCATCCCCATTGATTCAGCGATCCTAGTATCTTTATCTTCTTTATCTTTACATATAATAAAATCGTAGAGCTGTCATTCCTGTACATTGAATATTTTTTTCTTTTTGTATTTTTTTCGAGATAAGGGATCGATTCTGATGCCAAATCAACTTTTTTTTTCTTTCGAAATTTTTTATGTTTTTTTGATTTGATCTATCTCTTAAACTACTGTAAAGTTGTCGATCAAATTTTCCTCAAATATTCCTAATAATATGCTTCTGTTGATAGGCTATGTATCATTACGCTATTTTTCCTGGGAGATAAGCAATTTTAAATTTTGTTGTTTTTATCTGTTTGTTTTTAGTTGGAAGCTAAACCACTGGATATTATTTAGTCAATTTTTCCCCAAATATTCCTTAAACTGCTCTTCTATTAATAGGATATGTATAATTACGCTATTCCCTTTGGGGGATTAGCAATTTTATAATATGTTGATTTTCAGTCATTGTTGACATTTGTATAAGAACCGCTATTTGAAAACACTGTCAGCGTACTAGCCAGTCTGGTTGGTATCCTGCTTGACTTTCGTGCAAGGGGTCTCTGGATCAAATCTCGCTGTTTCTTTTTTTCACTTTTTGAGTTTTTTATATTTGTCCTGAGAGTTTCAAATAATAAAAAAAAAATGTGTATACTTTTATTTCAATATTATTCGCGATTTTAAATTATTACTATTTTTTTTTTCAACAGTTTTCTAGGATATAAATATACACTGATTTAAATTGTAGGTAGTAAGTTAGATATTTTTTTAAATTGTAATGAGGGATTTTCTTTTTATGGTTTCCCTAGTCAATGTATAGATGGCGCTGAACTTGATATGTGACTGCAATGAACGAACGTCACGTCATTTTTTTATTTTTTTCACTTGGATGTAATTTTGAGATCGTAAAACAAAAAGTACATTTCATGTCATTGTCAGTCACATCACATCACACAAATGGCATTTTGAAAATAAGGAAAAAGAAAAAAATATTCATTTACCAGTCTGTTTAATTTATGAGTTTTCCACGCTAGAAAGAAAATGTCCCAAGAGAAAAAGAAGAGAAGTCTGTGCCTCGTGGATTTGTGCAAAAATGAAGGCATACATCTTTTTCCTAGAGTAACATCGTCAGTTCAACGCCATCTATAGAGTCCTTGGAAACTACTTTTTTTTTTTAAACTCCAAAAAGAAAACCTCTCATTGTTTCGAGGTGTGGAATTTTAAAGATTAGAAAAAATTGTGTTTATTTATGTTTTGAATTGGTATTCAAACCAGTGCATAGATTCTGTTTTAAACGACGACAAGTTGTACTCATCGAGTCAGATAATTAGTTATTTTTTAGGTATCACGCGGAATGCAAAGGAGAAGAGCAATGCTATCGAACGTTCAATTTGCAGCGATACTGTAAATCAACCCAAAAATGATAGTCTAATGTTTAAAATAAAAAAAAACGTCCTTATTTGAGCGACATTAATTTCAAAGAACCGCTTTGAAATTAATGTCGCTCAAATAAGGACGTTTCCTATGCAAACTATGTAGGTACCTAGATATAACATTATTGATCTAAACTAATAATAAAAATGCAAGTATGTTTGTTTTTTACCTTTTCACGAATGCGTGAAAAATTTTGGGACGATCGATTCAGTAGGTAGTAATGACTACCTACTGAATCGATCGTCCCAAAATTTTGCATATACGTTGTCAGGAGTATAGACACGGATATAAGGTATCTTACATCCCGAATAACAGAAGAGAGCTGTTGCCGAGAAAACAATTACGTTCATATTCCAGATGGCGCCACACGATCCGTATTGTTTCTCAAATTCTAAAATAACGCAAGCGAAGCCGCGGGCAAACACTAGTTTATTAATATAATCAAATTAGGGTTAGGATCTAAGAATAGCCTACGGGATACCCCTTATCGTAAGTTACATTCTAATGTAACCCAATGCTGGGCAAATGCCCTTTCTCCTTTCAAACCCCACTTCTTTAAGCAATTTCTGGCCTCTTAAGGTGAAACAAGTCAACATTTTTTCCATAGAAACTTCGTTGGGGTTTTACTCCGCTATTTGACAAGGTACATCCAAAGTTAAACATGGTATCCTTTTGTCTCATTATTATTTTTTTCCGTACGGAAGCAGAATTATGAAATAACAAGCCATTAAAAAGTTACGAGCTTCCAAAGATTCATTTTTATTGCTAATTTTAACACAACTTTGGGCGTAAATTAGAAATTAAAGAAGCATCAAATTTCCAAAACAAAGTTCGTACCGACACAGCACATTTATCAAAGAATTCCATAAATGACAATGCCAGATCCTGCCCCACCTTTCAGCCCTTGTTACAGGAAATATAAACTAATGAAAAATATTAAATGAAAATAAGACCCCTGATTACATAATTGATATTCTGAAAAGGATGCTTTTAAAAAGTTAGTGATAAAAGGATTTCGAAAACCCAAAAACCATTTCCTGTTTTCATCGCGGCCATGTGCGTTACGCATTAAGCATACCTACACGCAGAGAAAATGACAAATGACACCTTTTAATGTGTTATTGTTCGGATTTAAATATGCAATATTCAGTTTTAATAAAACATTATTTTCAATAAGTGTGTTTAACGAAAATAATGTTTTTTTTTATATAAATCTCATTATGAATATACACTCTTAAAAATATTTCACATTTGAGCATGAATGATTAGGTACAACGAAACGTCATTGACGCGGAAATACCTAATCAAAACATAGCCCTATCATAAAATCTGGACTGAGCACTTCAAGTTACCTAGTACCCAAAAATGAACCGTAATCGCCACCGTTTAGGTTTTTTTTGATTTGCTATAATTAGCATGACGAAAGAGAAGAGCAACTTGGGTGGCGCTTGACCCTTTCCTCCTATTCCCAGAAAGTAGTATGGATAGATACAGTAAAATATAACTCTTACTTGCTAACCTTATTTACTTTTTCGGCTTTAAAATTGCTTTCAGGTTTATTTTTCAATATTCTTTTTTTATTTTTTTTTCGGGCTATTGTCGCCAATGTCCCTGATATTGTTGTGATAGACAGATCGGTGCGCCGCGTAATGATAAATAATCGATAATACCATCTCGCATGACGAGAACCTTCTGAACAGAAAGCTGTGAAATATAAATAAATGAAATATCTCAACTTAGCACGCGCGGTTGTCGGAGTGGGAATATGAGCTCGGCTATCATTGTGCCGATTTATCGTTACAGCCAATGGCCTGATGGCAAAGGGCGTCGACGAATACCTTTCGAGGCTCTCTCTAGGTAGTTGGATCAAGGGCCTGATTTTGAAGGAAGTGTTCCTAAATACGGCCCGCATTGTGAGGAGGTTCCTGTTTCTGTAGCCCTAACCACCGATAGTTTGGACCCCGCTCCCACACCGGCGGACTACTGTTTTTATGTTTGTAAATGTTTTTTTATTATCTTTTTAAGAAATAATTAAAAACATAATAACATGTATTCTGGTTACCTACCCTATTCATCATCATCATATCAGCCGTAAGACGTCCACTGCTGAACATAGGCCTCCTTTGGACTTCTAGTAGGACTGGTTGTAAGCGGCCTGCATCCAGCGTGATCCTGTGGCCTTCATAAGATCGTCTGCCCACCTAGTGGGTGGACGTCCTATGCTGCGCTATCCGGTGCGTGGTCTCCATTCGAGAACCTTACGTTCTGCAAGCTATATGGCCTACCCACTGCCATTTCAACTTGCTAATTCGTTGGGCTATGTCGGTTACTTTGGTTCGTCTACAAATCTCCTCATTTCTGAGGCATGAGTGCGCAGTCCATTTCGTATATTGTTTGTGTATTTTATCCTTGTGTCAAAATGTCACAACTGGCATTATAGACAAAGTCATGATGATCTTTGAGGAGCTATCGTGTTTGTTTATTACAATTATATAATTATGTGTTTGAATTGTCTTACAGCTTCCACCAACATCTGTAATCCGTGAAGAGTGTTAGTATTGTATTGTGTGTGCTTTGTGGCTAGACCAGCATTGTGAAAATAGGGATACAGATGTGACGTTAACGTGTGCTCGACAAAAGTATCTAACCTAAATGTGATATTTTATCCAATTAAATAGAAACGGCAGGATTATAGACATATAAAACATGATTTTACTTATCACTGATATAGCACAAATATAATGCTACATTTGGTATAGTTGAAACCCAAATTTTATTTGGTGGGTCATAGCTCTAAGGAGCTACCGGCATTGTCTTTTTACTTGAAATGATTGATGCAGTGGTTTTTTCATAAAACCCCTTCTTCCAAAGGCCGTTTCGTATTTTTTTACGCGCGCCTTTTACTCTGAATGATCGTGCATCTCACTGAATAATGTTTTCCCCTGTTTTCTCCACGGGGGGATGACGCTCGCGGACACATGAACAATATGGCTCGATTTCAGGTGAGATATCATGGTTTTTGACCATGCCTGCCAGTGAGTTCGAGCTCGCGACTAGCGCCGAATTAATCAAACAATATTTACCTGATAGGACATGGCAACAACTACCTCGTATGGACAATATGTCCTCGTATTTCGTTGCTTATAAACATGGATAATGTTTATCGGACTAACAATGATGCTTACTTACGTTTACTTGCTTTCCAAGTACCTACCTATAACTGGGTCAATGTACTCTAAGATGTAGGTACTCTGAAGGGTCGACGAACGTTTATTTGTTATAACAGAAAATCAGTTTTCTATAATACTTTATGATACACCATTAGGTGAGCATTTATCCATTCCAGAAGGAATAACGATTTTTTGGTTTTAAAATAAGTACTTTTCTGGTAGGCGTTTAAACTAAAGACAAAAAAAAAACAATAAAAAAACGTGTCTAATAATTATGACAAAATCGGTAACAAACTTGAAGAGTCATACATCTACCGCGCAATTAGCTTAGCCCGGAGGGAATTGATAATTAGATTAATTAGTATACTGCGGAATGGTCGCACCTATTTACTAGGTCAATTTATTATGTGAGGCACATGCTTAGCTAGCCATAATTCATAACAATTGTAAAATGTACCTACAGTAGTCCATCTACACTTAAAACTCAAAAAATACTGGATCGTTTTCAAAAATTCTTTCATCAGTTGAAAGCTGCTTTGGTCCTGATGTCATAGGAGAAAAGACCCCCCCCCTTTTCGAAAAAGGGGGGGGGGCAGGGCTCCTGTTCAGTTTTATAGTATAAGAATATGTAGAAGTATAGATATGAAGGATCAGTCGTGAATATGATATCAATCATCATCAAAGTGTCCACTGCTGAACATAGGCCTAATATTGTATTAATAAAAATACTGATTTAACAAATAAATACTATTAATTAACTATAGCAAAATGTTTTGCTTGCCTTGTATTAATACACTTTGTTATGAAATGGTTATTGAGGAAAAATAATCAATTTACTAATGGTGGATACTGATTTGAGTTCAAGGTTAAAATATTACATGATGGCTGCATATAATCTGCCACACGAAGGTAGTAGTTTAAAAAAAAAAATTTTTTTTAATATGTTAGTCAGAGGTTAATAACTCTTCCAAACAAAAAGTACTGAAAGAATTTTAAAGATTTTTGTTGCTATGCAATGAAAATGAAATAATAAAAATACGTACATATTTAAATAAATTATAAATCATATTAGGTTTAGACATGAAAAGAGCTACTAACTATTATTGCATTATTCGAATAGTTATGTATGTGTATTTACATAAATAATTATCTCTAAGAAGAGTAGTTTACCATTACATTAAGTTAGATACAAGTACAAGGGTCAAACAGCTGCTAACTTATCCTAAGAACAGTAAGAACAATGACTAATGCATGAATAATTAAATGTGGATAGAGTTCAGAGCAGACATTTTAAAATAGCATACGAAACTTAACGCTGACTAGTATTTCCAGATCAGAAAATAGCTCAGTAACCCTTTTTTTAGGGTTCCATGCTCAAAGGGTAAAACAGGACCTTATCACTAACACTCCGCAGTCCGTCTGACGGTCCGTCTATAACCAGAATGTATCTCATGCACCAAGATAGTTAGACAGTTGGAATTGTCACAGATGCTACGTATGTTGCCGATATTAGAACAAATACTAAAAATCAACAAACTAAGTATTTTTTGTCTTTAAATAATGGGTCCGGAACCTTATGTGCACAATCAAACTAACACTTCCCCAGTTTTTACGGAACCAGTGGATTTTTCAAAGGAGTATAGTGCTTCACTTCTTAGTTCGTATCCACTGTCTGATATGCTAAATGTATAAAAAGTATGTGAACTCACCAAGTATAGAAAGGTTCTTTCAGTTCTGCATAGGGAATGTTCAACATTCCCTTCACGGTGTAAACCGGACTCCATTGAGGAGGCGCATCTATAAAATTAAATAAAGAGTTTTAATATCTGACATTTTAGGAATAATTTTTTTTTTCTGTTTACCCTCTTAAAATAGAGAACAGTAGATAATGGTTCCTTTAAAAAAAAATCTGTTCTAATTTTTTGAAGTTTTGATTTATTCCTAACTGATGGCATGGCAATAGGCACATCCCTATTATCAAAGACAAATAAAAATGAAATATGAGAATTGAGAAGTACCTACACTTCTTCCATAAAATGTAATGTTTTTAAAAATTTCTTTCAATTATGTACAGACAATCTGTTCCAGATAATAGAAGCAAGTTTATAAAATAAATCAATTCATAATCAGCAACATAAAAATTTGCTCCGACATTTGTTTTGAATATTGCTACTGGCAAGCATAATAAAACACCTACCTATCGTAGGTCATTTACCTCTGTTTTTATTTTGTCTAAAATGGTTTAGATAGAAATTACAACAGCTTCTAGATTTTATAACAAGTTTTGTGATAAAAAAAGATTGTAGGTAGTTCGCAAAACAGATGAGGAAAATGCGAAAAAGTTTGGTCATTTTTGCCATGATAAGTGCGTTTGAACTTGAACTGATTCATTATGATGGCCAACTACATTGTTATTCTCATAAATTGTTATTAAAACATCAAGAATGACGCCAAAAGCGTTATCACAAGCAAGTGTTCTAAATAAATATTATTTACTTACCCTTATCAATATATCCAACGGCCGAGCCGAGGAGAACACACAATATCGGTAGCACAATCATGTCGTTGACCGCTCAGGACCGTAGCCCTAGGCAGAATGACGATATAAAATAATAATGTCGGTAAAGTTAGCGATTTTTAGCATTGTGAATTAAATGCATCTGAAGCATTTTACACGTGTAATTCTTATCTATTTTAGCACGTAAATGCGATTGTTTTTAGTTGAATTCTTTAAATAACAATCTGACTAGGTATTTTTATTTAATTTTCTTTATTTTCGTAAAAAAAAAAGGTAAATCATAAACAGATGGTTAAGTCCTAAAATACTTTGTTTAAACTCGTATTTATCCTTTGTAAACATTATCCGTATGCTTACCTAATGTCCGTATAGTTTCTGCTTTTCGCTTAAAGTGTAAAATATATTTTATTTACAGTAAAACCGTACGTTTTTTGTTGACAACGAAGATTGAAGAGAACACGAAGAGAGAAATTAATTTTGATTTTGATTGACATCAAAATGACGTGAGCATAGAAATAGAAACGGCTCCAAAACTTAACAATAAAACGTATTTTGTGTAATCAAACTTTTTCTAATACAAGTTATAAGCAGTTCAGATTACTTTGATTACAAAACATCTAATTACTTATAGTTGTACTGGAAAAGCATAAGAAAATAATAGATTTCAAACAAAAACTGCTCAAAAGCTTTACAAAGAATCGAAACAAAACGCAAAGATACTGACACTTGTTTATTTGACAGTTGACACCATGGACCTAAAAAAAAAGGCGGACGGAACTTCACTAAGAAACAATGGGGAAGGCAAGTGTCAAAGTGAAAATGACAGTTTGGTCCCCAAAGAACTGTAAAATCAAAGGAATTTTCAGAAAAAAAAACCATTTATTGATGTAAAATGACTAGATGTTGTGTAATAAGCTGTAAAAATAATGGAATACACTTTTCAAAATAATATCTACTTTTCTTTTGGAGGTTATGTACCAGTATTGCATCGCTCGAAAATCGAAGAATTATCACCTGGAACGAGTTTTATAATAGTTGTGGTGTTAAGAAATTAAATATATTGTGATATTTCTCGAATCTAAATAGAAAAAAAGGTTAAAATTATTGACTTAAAACATTATGATATTTTATCAAAATAGAAAGTCAAAACCAGCATTATATTCTTGATAAAGGAGAGGACAGGTAAAACATACCTAAACTCAAAAATTGAAACCTCAACTACAAGTAATTGTGGATTTATTACGGTAAAATCAAATGTATAACCACTCAATTAAATCACTTTTTTCCTCTTGTAGATGCGCCGTGGCGTCTTAATTCTTCTTTTAGTATATAGTACTTGCATGGACGAATAATTTTCCATATTTGTTTTGTATTTATACTCAATTTTTATAACAAATAATCTTGTTTGTTTTTTTGTACAAGGTAGACGTGGGGACCAACTATCGCAGCGCCATCTACGATTAGCTTTGAGTTGCCATCCCCATTGAAGCACCCATAGTAAGTCAGTGCGCTTGTCCATACAAGCCACCACACACACATTCACACCATAGTAAGTCAGCCGTCGGCCATTACGCTTCGAACGACACTCGCGGTTTCATACGGTGCTAATTTGTCTAATAAAAATCAAAGT
Organism: Agrotis segetum; assembly: GCA_036375495.1. NCBI lineage: Eukaryota > Metazoa > Arthropoda > Insecta > Lepidoptera > Noctuidae > Agrotis > Agrotis segetum. The sequence goes on from JAQSVV010000128.1 coordinate 1,242,209, forward strand.
ATGCCGTCATGTGTTGCAAAAAGTTGTCTAAACCATAGTAGTTCAATTTAAAAAGCCAGGGGATCACTTTTCATAGTTAAACATGTCATTTTGAAGCTTATTTCTCGATTTTACGTCAATAAATTTTATAAACATCTCGAAATCAATCAGTGTTGCAACTATTTCAAGGTTCAAATTATTTTAAAATTGGGAGATTTATATTTTGTTACTATTTATCGTTATTGTATTCTTCTGTATTTTTACAAATTTCCCCACGGCAAATGATGCATGGAAAAATGATTGTATAAAAAACAATAGTCATTATTAATCTGTTAAAAACAGGGAAAGAAAGTTGTACTGAATTTCATTCATCCTCTAGGGAGAGAATGTGATTTGAATTTCGAATACTTACCGATAGTGAACCATGGACCTAAAAAAAGAGTTTGTATGTAAAGCATTATACAACTTTTTGAAAAAGGAATACGCATTTTTATAATGCAGTTATGATTAAATAAAATTACGAAAACCGAAGAGGCCGTATGATCTTAATGCCTTTGCTTTTCCGACTAGGAATTTGCCGCGTTTTGTTTTCTTCAAATACATAAACGTTTAGTTTGTTTTAATTTATTTTTTTAAATAAGTTATTGTTAAATTTAAATGGTTAAATAATGCTTATCTCATATTAGTATTATGTTAATTTTTTCGCAAGTGGTACGAAAAGTAGAGTATTTTCCTCAGTGATAAAGCTGTCAGTCTTGGGTGAACTTAAATCCCTCGCTACACTCAGGACGCGTGTTAAATCCCTCGCTTCGCTCGTGATTTAAGTTTCTAACACCCTCGCTACGCTCGGGAGTAAGCCTCGAGTCCTTCGTTATGCTCGCGATTTAAATCGTCACCCGCGACAGAAGACACTGCTTTATCCCCTTGGTTAATAATCTACTATTTCATTCCACCTATTCGAAAAGGACGACTTGGTACGCCTTTAAGTGCGCCCAAAACTGGTGTTTTCTATAGGGAACTTTTAGCGGGCAGTAATGAGTTTTTAATCCTCTTTATAAGTGCGCCGCAAATAACTTTGCCGCGCACTTTTGATAGGAAGCTTTTAGCGGGCACTAATGAGTTTTTAATCCTCTTTATAAGAGCGCTACGCTCAAGATTCTACTGTAGAATCCCTTACTTCGCTCTGGATACAAAATAGCGCCCTCGCCGTAAAAATATTACTTTGTCATACAATCTACTATTATTTTAATCTTGTTTTAATTATTTTACCTTTATTTTAACAATAGGTATACGTCACAAAAACTTGTAATTAAACCCATGGACCTTTTTTTTAGGTCCATGATTAAAACTTAGTTCGAGGGGAGATCTTATTAAAATATTGTTTGAAAATGGGTAATTTTTTCCTTCATCTGGCAACCCTTTAGAAACCCACACATATAGTAAAGCAGACGCCATTTTGGTGCTTCACTTGTTTCTTAAGGTAATATCAGACGGTTCACTCGAAGATTGTTCACTCGAGTGAAACTTAGTAAGTTTCATTGAAATCAATCGGCACTCGTGTTTCATTTTCTGTTCAGACATTTCATTTGGAGTGAAATGTAAAAATGTTGACCTACCTCAACTTATTCTTCAACAATCTTTGTTACATTTGGTACTTTTGGTACCGTTTCTCCCTTTCTCGTAGAATGATTCTTAATATTAGGTCCAATTTACTTAAAAATATAGCAGTCCTATCAAATAGCTACTTAATACATAATTAATAAATAACATCTATGAATCAATGGATAAATTGAGTGAGTTTTGCTTCTTTGAAATTATCAGAAAAACTCAATTTCTGTTATTTTTAGGTAAGAAAATGTTTCTTTTTGCCACCTGTGACGTTCAAATCTAAAAACATCCACACAAATTCGCTATATTTAGAAAAAATGCATTGAACCCCCGCTACGCATTCAAATGTCCAATACAAATTGACACTTCGGGCTAGCATTGCTTGATAAGGAAAACGTCAACGATCTGTCAAATTCCGTACATTTATTTTAGTTCCATATTTTACCGTGTGTTAACTTAAACTGGCGCCTTTTTTAGCGTTGTGACCCCGAACTACACTGCGCTTGGACGACTGCCAACACAGATTTATTATTAGAAATGTTATTAAAAGGATCACTTTGGGGGAATTCGGTATTTCCAATGTGGAATGAGAGACATGTTAAGTATAGGTAAATAGAGAACGCGAATGGACTTTTATGACCGTGAAAAATATGGCGGACTGGAAGTGGATTAGGGTGCGGTATTTTATTGGGAACGATATGCTGATCGTTATTCAGTTAGTAGAAATAAGTTTAGGGACTTTATTGTAATGTTCAATTAATTTGTAGGTAGTTACATTTTGGCTTTTAGCCTAAATTAAAATTACTTGTTAGTTTGTGTGGCTCATCATGACTAGAGAGGTCACGAGAAAGTAGGTACTCGTTTTTAAACAAGGAACGGTCTTGACCCCGAATTGCGTTTCATAATTTAATCTTCTGACAAACGCCAAATTAATGAATGAAATAAAACAATTATTTATTTAAGCATAAAATGTTAAGTATGTCTAGCTGTAGTTAGACTTAACAAAGAATGGTTTTGATTAAGAAACTTTCCACCCTACTTCAGACATCTCTCATCTTCCTTAGACAAACAACGATCCTCATTCATTACAACCTCTAAATCGAAGCTCCATTTAAAAACCAAATAAAAAAGAAGAAAACATATCCGGAAGTGATGTCCCAGCCACATGTGTGGCTATACAAAGCCACATTGTATTACTGGCCAGTTACGACCACACATAGACGATTGAAAAGCCGGAGCGATGGCCAATGAACCGAGAATAAAAATCATTGTTATGGGTCATTTAGTTTAAGGATAAACTGCTATTTGGGTTTTTTGTTGACGATAGATATTTGAATAGGTACTTTAACAAGCAAGCGGGAAAATCTAAATATTGCCTTTAAATTGGAATGTCGGGATTTTGCCTGTACCGAGGTCGTGGGACTGTCTGACTAGGCAACCTTGACCCTGAAACGTCAAGGGCTATTGAAGGATCACTGCGAAGTCAGTGAAAGCCTGACAGTGTCTCCCGTCCTAGGGCAAGACAAACAACTCATTTGATGATATAACATAAAAAACGCCGAGCAGTCATGGTCTGTCTTACAATATAAAGGACGCTCCTCATATTTTCCTAAGCTATTTGAAATGCTCTTGCATACCTAGTTAAATTAAAATCTGCTCACTGCTGTAATGTAAGCCTCCTTTCTGCTGTGATAAAGAGTGGTCAGAAAATCTACCACACGGGCAGGTTGGTAGATTTCTCATAAATCTTATTTCTAACTTAGTAGTTGTTTCCAGCTCCCTCGACCGAGTCAATCTGAAAAATATCCATTTAATCTCATAAACTTTCGCATTTATAGGCATTAATTAGATTGACATGTCGATTTACAAACCACGTTTACCTACACCAATAAAATACTCTTGCATGTTTAGCAACAGTTACTAATTAAATCTCGAGCTCAAATCGCTAATTACTAATGAGCAATGAAATTAAGTAATTAATAAGTATCGCAGCATATAAACAATGATCGGTAGCTATTTGAAAATTGGAAAGCGTTGTGCGTTCCGCGTCGGAAGATCATTGTCTCGTGTCGTGCGTTAGGATTGTTACACACTTACGATTAGTCGGGGGAATACTTAAAAATTGAGTTTGCGAAAAATCCACAGCGAAAGTGACGTAGGTCACTATCGGATGGAATAGATGGCGCCACTATAGACAAGTCCTAATACTCCTAATCCGACCAATGACGTAGTACTATTTTGAAGTATCTTTAAGATTTGAATTGATTTGCACCAATGACGATGTTTGGAACAAGCTGTACTAGCACCATTAGTTCCCAAGTTGCCATCCCCAATCGAGTTGGAATATATAGAATTCTTCATCATCATCAGACGTAGGACATCCACTGCTGAACAGAGGCCTCCCCTATAGATTTCCAATAGGATTGGTTGAAAGCGGTTTGCTTCCAGTGGTCTTACTGTCTTCGTCAAATCGTTTGTCTACCATATAAAGGGTATACAAAATTACGATAGAAAAAAAAAAATTAAATTACTGTATTCAGTGCTTTAACGACTTAATCTAATGGATGACTACCAATTAGCGTATTAACGAAGAAATGCAATAACCCAAAATAAGTTTCCACAATAAACATTTCGACCTACATTTTCAAAATAAAAGTTCAAGCCCTGAGGTAAGCGACACTGATAGAATGTAATGAACATTTTCGTTGCTCATGCATGAGACTATCCTACACACACCGCCTACAACTGTTCCGTTCACTACAACTCATTTACTCAAATTGGTGCTAACAACTTTTCATGTGTGGTCTCATTTCTGAATCTGTCAACCGCTTTTTAATGCATCAATGCTGTCAACGTATTTCTTTCCGTGTTTGGCTTCAAAAGCAATTAGTACAATCCACCGAGTGAGTCTGCAAGTACCTATTACTTATGAATATTTTGAAAAAACCGGTATTATTATAATTTATACAGCTTAAAATTTTTCAAATCTTTGTTTCTAAAGACACAAACTGAAGGCGACTAGTGCATTTAAATTACGTTCGAGAGCTTATCAATGATAGTTTTTGAATGAGAAATCACAACTTTACTGCGATTTATCATTAGAGCTTAAAACGGGATATTTACAATCATAATGGGACAGTGAAAATGTAATTTTAAAAATGCGATCACATAATGGTATAATTAAAAACACTTCTGTTTTAATAAATATTAAGTCAGTTACACCTACGGAATATATGAATTTAGTACGGAAATGTATCATTTAACAAGCACTCAGAGATTTAATCTAACGCGATTACGCGACCAACTCACCGCGTAGATATCCGACAAGTCTCAAGTGTGTGGGCGGCCTAACATCAAGCAATACATATCTCAAGTCATTACGAGTAATTTCACTCATTATTGTTACGGGTTACCGTTTACGACAGAAAACTTAAATTAATAACAAAACGTAAAATTTGCTTTAACGTTTAAGAAAAGATAAAAAATACTGCTCTCTAAAACAAATATAGATGACGTAGCTAAGAAGGCCAACCAACAAAAATGGGACTATACAGGACATGTCTGTCGCATTCTGAACAAACTGTGGGCCAAGGCCAATAGATCACAACTGGTGCTCTGAGACAGCTAGAGAAGGGCTCGCGGTAGGCCATGAAGGAGATGGCGGGATGATTGCGATAGGTTTTGTCAGAGATGGTAGGTGGACGTCCAGGCTCACGAGAGAGAGAGAGATCCCTCCCCTACTGGTTAAGACCCAGGTGTGGTATATTATGAGCAGGCTAAAAAATAAAAAAATGATTAATTAATTACTAAAATAGAAAGCAGCAAACTACCTACTAACATCGATATCTACAAGCTAGTATTGATCATCGTAAAATTGACGGATTAAACTGTAATAGATACTAACGTTTCATTTTTAATCTTCAATCATTAGAGACTTAGACTTTTATTTGTGAAGAAAGCTGCCGATTCGGCGTCATCATGATTTCTATACTTAGACTTAGTCACGATCAAACAAAAGGCGTTATAATGCTGCTAGAAATCAAGATCAAATCGAAGTATAAAAGCTAAAATGAAATTATTTAATGTCATCATCATCTTTGGTAGCCTTATTCCATCCAGTATTTAGGCAAACGTGCTTCATGTCATCGCTTGCCATCAGACTACCTAGTGGTCCAACATTTGCCTATCGCTAAATAAAAAATGCATGCATGCCACGCTCCACATGATTTTAAGTCATACTGACTGGATGGTACTTTTAGTACCACATTGCCCAATTTGTAAATTAGGAATCAAACAGTAAAAAAATTGAAAAATCGATAAATACCTATAGGTACTCTTGGTTGGACAGTAAACATGAAAAGGGTTAATCAGAAGTTATAGAGGACCAAAAAGAACCTCTATTTCAGCTTACTATAGCATTCTCAACCGTATAACAAAACATCAGAAAAACCCAACTTGCGGAGCAAATAAAAATATTCCGTTAACCCACTGACCACTGACCAAAGGCGTGGTATTAAAAGTACCTACATAAATACAATACATTCCTTGTCAATTTCTCAGTAACCAATCTTTCCGATAGCATTATTAATAAAAAGTTTACAAATGACATTACCACAGATAAGATATTAGTCGAACGAATCATAAGTATTGTGTGAGTATATGAAGATTAATTTGTAAGATAACTAGCATTACAGACTGGGGACTGTGATGTCACTAACCGGTACTTGTTTGGAGAACTTATTGAAGGTTAATTTTGTTTAGTAGGAGAGTGGACAGGATAGTGCAAGTTACAGAGGAGTGCGTGTAAACGGGTCTTTGATTTCTAATAAAATGTAGCGTGAATGGTATTAATATTATTAAAAACTGTAGTTTTTATATCAATGGTGAACGGTTAACCTTGTAAGAAGTATAAAAAATATTAAATAGGATTCGTTTTCAAAGACTCGAAATGAGAATAGTACGTCACTACAAAGAACAGTCGAACTCTGGGTTTTATATTTTTAAGGTCTCTTCGTAAGAAGTATAAAAAATATTAAATAGGATCCCTCGTCCCACTATTCCATTTAAGCTCGAGATCCAGACCGCACGCATGCCCATCGGGAGATGACACCGAGCCAAGGTTAACACTCTACGGATCTAAATCCAGTCAGTGACGCATGCGCCGGAGTTGAACGAACGCGTGCAAGTTAGGAGCGGTGCAGACGGGATGCTGGGATGTTGCGCGGTAGATGGCGATGTTGCTTGGTAGTTGAAAAGTACTATCTTTCTTTCTTATAATGGGCCTCAATTTAACCCAGAAGCTAAATGAAGCCTAACTTAAAGCGACCACATACACAAGGAACAGGAACTCAGTTTTATATTTTTATACTCTCAATTCGTCCAGATTTATAAATTCCATATCCCTCGTAACTATTCCATAAAAGCTCGAGATCCAGACCCACGCATGCCCATCGGGAGATGACACCGGCAATCTGAAAATTTACACTCTACGGATCTAAATCCAGTCATGCGCATGCGCCGTCAAAGCTAACGAAGCCGCGAGAATCAAGTTAGGAGACAACTGACAGACGCTATCATATTGGGATGTTGCAGTCGGAAGTTCCGATGTTGCTGAACAGTTGACCTAAACAACTTGAATTCCAACAGGCTCTGTTGGAAGCAGCTTGCTTCCAGCGAGATCCTGTGACTTTCATCATCGGATCGGCTGGCAACCTCGCAGGTGAACCTCATACTCGTACGTTGCGCCTGCCGGTACGTGGTCTCCATTCGAGAACTTACGGTTTCATCGGCCATCAGTCCTACGTGCTATGTAACTTGCACACTGCCACTTCAACTTATCCAGTAAATATATCGTGGATGTCATTAAGTCAGATCTTCATGTAAAATAGCGATACTCTGGCAATTCCAAAACATTCGTGAAATGGCAGGCAAACGTCCACTTTTAATTTCGGTAAAAAAAACTCATAGGTAGGTAAGTAATTTCATTGTGGCTACAATGAAATTAACAGCAACTTTTTGTAGCCAATAAAATAAAGTTGCCTGTCTGTGTAAAACAGTAACTCGAACAGTAAACATTTACAAGGAAAACATTAAGTTTTTTGTACAAGCAAATAATAATATTTAGTTTGCCAGATGTCGAATAAAGAACTAGGTATACGAAAAAACAATAACTTAAACTAATGTAATGACTGTCTCGTTGATCTATTGAACTTCTAGTGGCATGCAAAACGATTGCTGAATGTGGGGTTCAAGGGTAAACCCCGGGTTGGGTACTTTCAAGTTTTTCTGAGCTTTTTCATCTGGTTTTTTTCGATACGAATTTCTTAACAACAGGAATTCATAAGGCACTGCTGTACGCAATTTCGTCCAGGAAGTAATTCTTGTTTGAAAGAGTAACAAACTTCCCTCCATCCTTAATTTTTCTCATTTATAATATTAGTTTGATAATTGTGTAGACGTAATAATATGATGCTAGGAACGCATTAATCAGTCCTAAAACAACATTAATTTTAAAATCTTAATTATCTACCTGTCCAAGTGTCCACAACGTAAACATAAAGGGGAAACCGTGAATCCTAATTAATTCATTTAATTAATAATATTTAAGGACGCGTGTAAACTATTAATAACACTGAAGGCTTAGGTGGTATAAGTAAGGAAAAAAAATAAAAATATTTCTTTCCTGTTTGTTTGTGGTTAAGCAGAATTACTTGGAATTGATCCGGGATATCTCCCTAAATAATGGCGTAATGTGAATGACTTTAATATCAAATTGAAGTTAACAGTTTAACCTTTAAAATGGTTCCATTTCTGATTATTTTTAACTATGTTTAAGTAGGTCAAGCAAGAGTCGTAAACGGAGTAAGTGATTCCATAATTTTGCTCGCTACACTCGTGATTTATGGAATTAAACGTTTTGTCCGTGAAATTCATGACTGAAAGGAAATGCTTGTTTTTTTTTTCTTAGGTGCGGTGTTAAAAACACTCCACCGATTAAAACATACGATATCCGACAGCCGACAACTTTCTTTTGTAAAATAAACGTTAATCGAGCAAGTAAAGTGTTGAACAAACAAAGATAAAGAAAAATATTTCCGTTTGTCATTTACGAGCACTTAATACTGAATTACTGATGGATGCAAGTTTGAAGCGTGCAGCGATTGCTAGCTGTATTTATAAGAAAAAGAACATTTTTCTCTTGTCTAATAACTTTCATCTTCTCTTTTCGTAAGCCATAGCTGGGTGCAAAAGCCTTCTATTTCTACTTGTTTCCAATTTCCAAACCTGTCTATCATGTCGTGAGTCGTCTCTGTCGATCCCTCATGGATGGATATTTTTTACTCTTTTCCGCAAAAACAGCTGAAACTACTGAACGGATTTTGATAGTATTTCTAACTTGACACAGACACAGTCATTATGAGTTCCTCTGTCTGGGCATAAGAACCTACTCGCACTTATATTAAGCAACCTTTAAAAACGGCATCTAAAACTGAATTGGTTACTGAAAGAAACACTACAAAAGCGTACTTCGGACTTTGACCTTGAGTACAATTCGCGACCGTTTAGTCGCAGGTCACAAACACGCGCGTCACACCTCCTTACGGTCAAGGTCAATAGGATTGGCGGGGTGACCGTACGCTTGATGACAAGGGCGGTCGTGACAGAACCACTTTATACTGGCTTTAGGTTAAAAGCAAAAACATGACGATAATTCGATTGTCTACGGTTCTACGCAACGGTAGACGTCTATTCAGTTAAATATCTAACTGTGGACTTCTTCGCGTTTTCATTATGACTTAGGTAACTAAGTAGAAGTACCTCTATTTTTTACTATTCGGGACATAATACATACACTTTTCCTTTCATATGACTGACATGACATATGATAATCTTGGCAAAACACTCATAAAACTTGCTCTTGCCTTAAGATAATGACAGCAGATTTTTATTCTCTACCGGTATTTCGGTAACATCTTGTGCAATGTCAGGAGCACTTTGCACAAGATGTTGACCTCTTACCATTATTTATTTATCGATGTGATTGCTTTTCCGTGCTGTCAGGAAAAATATATACGGTGGTACCCTGACTAAGTGCTCCTAGAACCAGGCCCGAAGCCACCTAACAAGCCGATTCCTATCGGGTTGCCTTTCGAAATATAGCAAATACTAGCATCTATGATTTTCATTTATCATAAACAAAATATGAAAAAACAATCAAAAAAATAAATAAACGCCTACCATTTTTTTCCGCGCAATCAATTTCAACTTGCGCCAAACAGACAAAGATTGTAAGCCGCAAGGCGAATCCGGAATTCAGTTCATAAAATTCAAAGTTTCTCTTGTGGCGATCGTGAGCTTGAGGCCACATAACACCGCTAGTTTAAGGACGCTCGGAAGCCGAACATTACCGGCTTATGATAAGGATAGAAATATGAAATGCGTACGTCAGAACGAGACGGAATGATACTGGACTTCGTAATTCGTTTAGATAGTATTCTTTGGATGACAGTTTCACATTAGTTTTGGTTCGTGCTTATTTTTGCATTTATTGTTTTCACCTGTCCATTTGCATTTGATTTGATATTATTGTTGAAATTTATAAGTTTTGCGTAGTTAGCGCATTAATAACAAAGTTAGTTCGGTTCAATGGTATTGTTTGGTAAGTGTTCAGTGTTCACCGTAATGTTAGTTTCGAAGTTTTAACTAGATGGCGTTGTGCAATTACATCACAATCCTGAATCGCGGTGTTAAGGTGTGTAGGCGATTAGTATAAGGTTTTGTGAACATGATTTACGGAAATTGTTAATAATTGATTAACCGACTACAAATAAAATATTAAGGAGGTTACTCCGGTTACTCAATTTATTCGTCCTTAAAATTAGAGATGCGCAAAATGTGTCAGTAAAAAGAAAATGAATGAAGTATATCTTTTCACTTGATGAAGTAGTTCATTCATTCATTCAGTACTTCATTTCGTCCAGCAAATCTGAACTAGTTCACTGGACTAGTTCACTGAACTACTTCACTGAAGTACTTCACTGAACTACTTCACTGAAGTACTTCACTGAACTACTTCACTGAACTACTTCACTGAAGTACTTCACTGAACTACTTCACTGAACTAGTTCACTGGACTAGTTCACTGAACTGGTGATTTAGTGAAGTGAAATCACTAGTTCACTGACTGAACTAGTGATTTAGAGAAATGATGTATTTCAATAAATCACTAGTTCAGTTATATACGTATGTCGATTTTCCTTCATACTTTAAACAGGCTTAGGACTGTCAACCTAGAAATATAGTTGTATTGGTGGTAATAGTCGTTTTGGTTTACTTACACTTTTGTTGTACGTCAAATGAGACTGTATTCCTTTCACTATAAAGTTCACATTACAGTGAAAAGACTAACTACTGATAACATTTCCGTGGTCACGTGGTGGCGAGGCGCCGTATTCGCTCGTTTCTTTATCAGCCGACGTCATCCGATCAGCCGACGAAGTAACACGAACATGTACGAGTGAGAGAGCGCCTTGGTTGAATGTGTGTGAGTAGAGCGGGCTTATCGTCCGTCCATAGCCCATTGTGTACTCAGCCAATAGCCATCAGCCATGCACGCGCGAAAAGAAACACCACAGACTACGTAGAGTGTAGATAGAAACACTGAATGAGGGATTTTCTTTTTATGTTTTCCCTAGTCAATGATAGATGGCGCTGAACTTGGCATGTGACTACAATGAACGGAACGTCACGTCATTGGGGATGGCAACTCAAAGCTAATCGTAGATGGCGCTGCGATAGTTGGTCCCCACGTCTACCTTGTACAAAAAAACAAACAAAATTATTTGTTATAAAAATTGAGTATAAATACAAAACAAATATGGAAAATTATTCGTCCATGCAAGTACTTTATACTAAAAGAAGAATTAAGACGCCGCGGTGCATCTACAAGAGGAAAAAAGTGATTTAATTGAGTGGTTATACATTTGATTTTACCGTAATAAATCCACAATTACTTGTAGTTGAGGTTTCAATTTTTGAGTTTAGGTATGTTTTACCTGTCCTCTCCTTTATCAAGAATATATTGCTGCTTTTGACTTTTTATTTTGATAAAATATCATAATGTTTTAAGTCAGTAATTTTAACCTTTTTTAGGGTTCCGTAGTCAACAAGGAACCCTTATAGTTTCGCCATGTCCGTCCGTCCGTCCGTCCGTCCGTCCGTCCGTCCGTCCGTCTGTCCGCAGTTTAGCTCAGAGACGCACAGTACTAGAGAGCTGTAATTTGGTGTAAATATACGGATTTGTTGTGCCGAAAAAGTGGTAAAATAAAATTTCGTAAAATATTTTTTTTTAGGGTACCTCCAGTACTTACACGTAAAGTGAGGATTTTTTTTTTTCTCGCGTACCCCTTAGTGTGGGGTATCATTAAATAGGTCTTTAAAAAATAATGATAGTTTCCATTAACAATATTTTGATAAAAAAATTCGTTTGTGAAATATTAAGCTTTAAAGTGCTAAATTTTGCTCGATTCGAGTGTCCCCCCCCTCTACCAGCTAAACGGTTATGTTTAAGGGTGTGGAAAAATTCACAATAGTAGTACATATAACGAAGTTTAAAAGAAAATTATCATGACTAAGTAGGCTTTACAACTTTACGAGTAATAGCCGACCAACTTATAAAATGTACTTGATATCATATTTTCTTAAACAAAATGTATCGGAGACTACTGCAAATATAAGTTTGTCAACTTTATTTTTACAGCTTTTATAGGTATGTTTTTTGGGGATAGGTAGGTTTTTAACTAAATTCAAAAAAAGGAGGAGGTTCTGAATTCGTTGTAATCTTTTTTCTTATGTATTTTCCCCGATTTCTCAAAGACTCCTGGACCGATTTTGAAAATTCTTCTTTTTAAAATTAAATTCAGCGAATCAGTTTAGTTAGTTCGCATAAGTATTTTGATGGGCAACTACGGAACCCTACACTGTGCGTGGCCCGACACGCACTTGGCCGGTTTTTCTATTTAGATTCGAGAAATATCACAATATATTTAATTTCTTAACACCACAACTATTACAAAACTCGTTCCAGGTGATAATTCTTCGATTTTCGAGCGATGCAATACTGGTACTTAACCTCCAAAAGAAAAGTAGATATTATTTTGAAAAGTGTATTCGATTGTTTAGTTATGGTATAATCATAGAATTTCATTTATTAACTCAACTAACGGCCTGTCTCGGCTTCGCAAGGCTGGATATTTGTTTATTATTATAGCTTTTTCTTAGTATTAATACAATTTTTGTTCTCACAGCAGTCACAGCAGCTACCCATTATTTCTTGATAGTGTGAATTGTTGGAAATTTGTATGTTCCATCATTTTTACAGCTTATTCCACAACATCTAGTCATTTTACATCAATAAATCGTTTTTTTTTTCTGAAAATTCCTTTGATTTGACAGTTCTTTGGGGACCAAACTGTCACTTTTCACTTTGACACTTGCCTTCCCCAACGTACAAATCCATAAACAACAATTTAAATCTCAATGGTCACATCACATCAACGACACTTTGAAAATAAATAACAAAAAATTTATGAGTTTGCCACGCCAGAAAGAAAATGTCCCAAGAGAAAAAGAAGAGAAGTCTGTGCATCGTGGATTTGCGCAAAAATGAAGGCACACATCTTTTTCCCAAAGATGAAAGCCGTAAAGCGTAATGGATACAAGCCATCGTACATTTTAAGCCTGGACGTACCATAAAAAAGCATTCGTACATATACTCAGCACACTTTAATTAAACCAAGATTTTGCTTTGGCACCTAGTCACATAGTCAGTTCAACGCCACTTAAAGAGTTCTTGGAAACTACTTTTTTTTTTAAACTCCAAAAAGAAAACCTCTCATTACTAAGTGAACTAAAGACACATTTGATTGGCCAGTGAATGAATGAAAAGTTCATTTTGGGAAATGAACTAGTTCATTTAGTTCATTCGTTCGCGAACTACCCATGTCTACTTAAAATACGTCGTTTATTATTTGTTCGCGGCACAACTTCATCGTTTATGAACCGATTTTGATGATTCTTTTTTTGTTGGAAAGAAGATGTTTTAATGGTGGAAACTTGATATGTGGAAATCAGGGATTGATGTTAGAAGACCAGAGAAATCGAGTGAAACTTTCAAAAATGAGGACTAGTGAAATGGGGCGACTAGTATGTTTGTAAGTTTTTTCATTAAATTTTGGTCCGGGTTACCTTTCATGAATTTTTGCCCTGCGCCACTGCCTAGAACTGCAGAGTTCAGGATGGCAGCCATATTGTCAACCGTCTCAATCAATGGACCCAACCTATCGGAGTCGACTGCTGGACGTACGGTACGGCACAATGTCTTACCGCCTTCAGCTTTCGACATCCAACCTTTCACCAGCCATCGAGCCAGCTGGATCTTGAAGACAGACTACACTTCTCTATGCAGCTATGTTCAGGCGCCTTTCAGACTTATCATCAGTCGTGCTTCCTTATGCACCCGTCCTCAATGCTCTCAAACCTTGCACCAGACCCTGCTTGCTCCAGTTCCTCAGATGTTTTCGCTGAAATGAAAGTGATCTTACCGTGTAGCGTCGCGGTCCGACGCCCGTGCCGATGCCGTGCCGCGATTGATAAACTTTTTGCAAAATAACCGTTTTTTTCCCGCGCTTGTCTGTAAGATGGCGGCGGAATGTGTGCGACGCGATGAAAGTTTTTATTTATTTATTTATGTATACTATACTACATGAACTACGTCATACAGAAAAGGAGACAAATACGTAAAAATAGCTCTTCATTTTTTCCAAAATATGTCGGTGAGTGGTCATGTTTTTGAAATGGAATGATGGTCATTGATCTCTGAGTAAATATAGGTGTAAAATTCCGTGGGTGGCGTTGCAAAAATAGATTGTTTTTGTTAGTGTTTCCTGTTAGATTTACACCTTCTGGTTACGGTAAACAGGATTTAATTTTACAGTCTAAAAGTACCGACTTGTCATGGTACAGAGAACTTAAGTTGGCTTTAAGTTTTCGGAAATGATAATCTTTTCTCCCAAGCATCTTAATTGAAACAAAAAAGGTTAGACTTTAAAACTCAAACTTTTTCAATTAGTTCCAACTACTGGCTAGAAAAAAAAAACAAACCAAATGTCAAAAATGACAAATCCTCAAAAAGGTGAAACTCTTCGATTACAATGTACAAATTCTGAACCCTTGATTTGAAATAATAATGGACGGGGAGGAGACTGGGCACGTTGATGTCAGCTACAAGTTACTGCAGGATCACATAAATAAGCTGACAGAAAACCAGTCCCACATCATTAGCAAATTCGAAGTTTTGAACAATAATGTTGAGGAACTGCGGAAGATCTTGGCACAATTCTCGGATAAACTCCTCTCTTTAGAAGAGGTGTCGACGGACAGAAGAAAGTTAAAGGCGGAAATTAAAATTTTAAAGAACAGAATCGATGAGCTGTATGCTATTGTGAAGGATGGCAAGGAGGATGACTCTTGCCCTGAGAATGATTGCCAGGATTTACATACGGAAGACGTCGAGTCCAGTCATTCCGGGTTTTCTTGCTCGTCCAAGGTACTGAAATTTGTCTTTTAGATGGTACTTTTTAGATCAGTTGAGCAGACCATTGTTTTTAGCGCAGAATTATTGTTCTTATAGCTAGGCGAACTGCAATTCTATTCTCTACGGACACATGGAGGCCACGTGTGCATTGTGTACAACCTATACCCATTAGAAAAGACAAATTGTAGTATCGACGCTGCGTACGCGCAGCGTCTTTTGTGACTATTAACACCGTTGAAAATGAACGAAGTATGAATTGGCTTAGCGTAGTTTACGATCTTTAATGGATTTTCAACTTTAACACAAAAGAAGATGGTTTATGTTCGGATCGCGAAAATATACTCAGGATTATAAGCTTCGAATCAGCATTCCCGCCATGGTAGCTCAAACTCCACCTTGTGCTTCGCTTGTAATGTAATCGGTTGAGTTGCGTAGACGCATCTTTAGGTCTTCAAGAAATAGTTTTCTTTTGAAACTTGTACAGTACAGTAAGTCAGTCATGCTAAGTACAGCCAACTATTTAGAAGAGATTATCTTACACGTCAAAAAATAAAATGGATTTTCGTCAATTCGCTAAGCAAATGAATCGATTAGTTTTAAAAGAGAGGTTCTTTAATTCTCCGAACAGTTACAAAAGAAGTGGTTCAACAGTTTTAAGTCGGTGTCTGTCGATAGTTAGTGTTAATGGCTGTAAGTCTAGCAAGACAGCTCGATATTTAATTAAAAATGATGTTGGTGTAGACCAATTCGTAATTCGCATCTATTCAATCAAAGAGCTCAAAATGGAATTCAATTTCATGGATTTTAAGCTTAAATGAAATTACTCAATAATTTCGACAGTTTAATTCAAACAATTAATAGTTAAACTTTGTGTTTAATTAAAATTGATTGCATTCCACTGCGTACAACGTTGACTACATAACGTTCTTAACTGTTTTGATTTGAAACAACTGGCGGCACGCCCCGGGAAGGCACACTCTCTTTCACCGAGATTAGGCCTATGTCTCAAAAGTGGGAACATTTATAGGCTGAAGATATAAAAGTTATAGTTCTGGTTAAACAAAAACGGACCAAATCGACCCTTTCTTAAGGCCTACAGACAGACCTTACTTAACTGCAATTTTACAAGCACCTAGCCCACTTTTAAAATAAATAAGATGATTGCGGATCGTAATGATGTCATTCAACATTATGAAACTCTTAAATAACAGTTCATTGTCCGTGAAATTGGGCTGTGACAGACAACGGCTTTTATTTTTACTTTTTCTTGAACAAAAATGTCTACTGCCGAACATTTCAGCTAGATTGCAAAAAAACGACTAAAGCGTAGCGGTCTGCAAACAGGAACTTTTCAAATGGAAGGATTGTTCCGCTGAAATCGTTGAATGTTTTTTTTTAGTTTTTCCTGTAACTTTTATATCTAGCTTTCGTTAATTACTGGAAATACCGTTTCCATGCTGTGGATTAAATGTTCTATCAAAATAGAAATTAAGGTTCTCGTCGGGATACTTTGCCTCACTAACGGGCAGTAAAGAAAGTCGACAAATTTTTACACATAGAACCAGTTGGACACATGGAATGATGACCACAGAGTCAATAAGGTAGTATTTTAGCCAACCGTACCCCCTGACAGAGCGGGCCCTAACTTGTGGAGCTTGTAGGAACAAGGACCCGCGGTTGGATCCCACCTCTTGCGGTGTAAATAGAAAAACAAGGTCAGGTCCTTCGTTCATACATTTTTTTCCGCCTGCACAGTCCCACTGCTGGGCAAAGGTCTCCTCCAATACCTTCTATGATCTCTTCCCGGGCCGCACGCAGTCCGCAGTCCTCTTGGTATGCGTCTAAGTCGTCTCGCCAACTTGTTTCTTCTTCGTACAATTAGAGGGGACAGACAACCTGAGCAGGGCGCCAAGGAAACTAGTTTTGAATATTGCTAAAGGGCCGTAACTCGGGCTTGCGCTAGACCACCCTGAGCCTTTCGACCTAGTCCGGCCCTGTCTAAAATTAATAATGATATCAGTTACTTCCGACTTGTTTTAAATGGACACGAAATAATTCGGTACACTGCTTTTCAATTCAAAGAAACATTCTTTCATCATTTTCATTTATTTATTCTTGCATGCTAATAAAATACCTACAAAGTAATTTAAGTACCTACCTACTTTTGCAAAAATACACGTTCCTCTACTTAAATTGCTAATTAGGGTTCAAAATTGAGCTTCTCAAAGAACTTTAGGGAAAATGGGGGTCTACTACCTGAGATCGCTTTCAACCCAAAATTTAACGTTCCTATTATGTTTTCGAGGTCGATTAAAGAGCTTCGGGTTTCCAGAACTTAATAAGGTAAAATGAAAAGGATTAATGGATTATAATGAAGACGGATGAAGTAGGGTGGGATGGAAATTTACCACCCATCCATCTTCCTAACCTACCAAGGAACTAGAGAAGTTTTATTTGTGGGTTTCGCGTTTAGCGACTCGCCCCGGTTTCTCACGGATAATAGAGCATAATGTAGTTAAATTATGCAAAAGTACGAGATGTATTTCTCTAACGGCTTGTCTTCTTTCGACATTTTTAACCGACTTCAAAAAAAGGAGAAGGTTCTCATTAACCATATACCTTTCTCAAAAATCACTCTGTCTTTTGGTGAACACCGCATGAAAATCTGTTGTCTAGTTTTTAACCGACTTCAAAAAAAGGAGGAGGTTCTCAATTCGTCGGAATCTTTTTTTTTTTTTTTATGTATGTTCCCCGATTTCTCGAAGACGCCTGGACCGATTTGGAATTTTTTTCTTTTGTTTGAAAGGGTATACTTTCCAATTGGTCCCATGATCACCAGGTCAGGATCTGATGATGGGATCCTAGGGAAATCGAGGGCAACCTTCAAATTTTATAGGCACATAGTACCATTTTCATATATTTTCTAAAGCTGTTCAAGTATTTGCATCTGATAATCATCATCTCAGGTGGATGACCTGATGATGGAAGGTACAACTCCTTAACAGTAAGGAGTAGGCATCGATTGATTTACTTTGTGTTCGCATATCTCCGGAACTACAAGTCCGATTTAAGTAATTCTTTTTTTGTTGTACTAGGTATCATTTAACTTAGAGAATACTGCAAGTTTCATCAAAATCGGTTTAGTAATTTTTGAGATATGGAATTTTATTAGCTTAATGTGTACATGAGTGATGTAAGTACTGGTGCGAAGGATTACAAAATTATAGTGCACATGTAAGAGAATAATGTTCTTGACAAGAATTCGGGTTGAATATTTAAACTAAAAAGAGTAAAATAAAAACTTTTTCAAAAAAAATGTAACCGCCTTCAAAAACAACCACAAAAAAGTGTAAAATAATCTACAAAATAACTTTTTTTTCGGAAGTCGGTGGCTAAAAAGACAATGAAAAGAAAAAAAACAAAGGCACCGACTTCCGAAAAAAAAGTTATTTTGGAGATTATTTTACACTTTTTTGTGGTTGTTTTTGAAGGCGGTTACATTTTTTTTGAAAAAGTTTTTGAATTTATCGCGAACATACACAGCCGGGGACTAGGGTCCGCTTCCAGGATAGCTAAGTTCAAAATGCTATTTGGAAATTCGTATTTTAATATTTTATTTAAAACAATGAAATGTCACATTCTTTACCTTTCCTTTCCAGTATGTTGACGTAATTTTGTAACTCATCAATCATTTTTATTTAAAGAATTTAATCGCAATTTGTATCAAATTTCCTCGAAATAGTACTTAGATTAGTCGGTTTAATACAGTAATGATTTCATAGTAATTCAGCCTTACGCTTGTGAAGCCGTACATCGACGATAATTCTGCGGCGGACATTATTTTAAATACCTTCCCAAGTATTTTCAAAGGTTAGTAGGTTTCCTAATTTTTCGTCTGCTATAGTGATCACCCAGTGTTCAAGCGCAGATAGTGCTCAAATTATTATTATCCTCTAAGCTGAAATTCTGTTAATAAAGAAGCCGAGCACCGGGAAAGTACAATCGACAAAGTTGAATCATGACCCATTTTGACAATAAATCGTTTGAATCCGTCATATTGACAAAGATCAAAGTCGATACCTTGGATATGTTTGTTTACACGAATTGTGGACCTAATTGTATTTGAATATCTGCAGGAAAATTAGCTTATGGTGGGTCATGATTCAACTTTGTCGATTGTACCTACTGTAACCACACCAATTTTTTGCCACCAAGTATTGGCTGTGTTTATAACAAACTAACAAAATGTAACTATTCCAACGCCTCTTGATGATTTTCATGATATTCTTCTTTTCTTATCAACGGTACATCTATGATAGGCATTATACTTTTTAGTTCATTAGATAGCTACCTAGTTATTTTTTTTTCAGAAATAAAATATGTATAAAAAAAAATCATTTTAATGGCTTTTAGAGGCGTTCAAATGTGCCATAGGCAATTCCATCGGGTCGACTGGTTCACCAGCTCCTCTTTATTTTTCTTCCTGTTACTAAAGACTGTTGTTTGTTTGTTCCAGGTGACAATGACCACTGGACTGGACAGAGACACGATACGGGCCGCCTACGAAGATGTAAGATCTGACACATCACCCACTGAGTGGTAAGTTAATTACGAAAATCTCATCAACATCATCTGCCTAGCCTTTTTCTGTTCAGCTTGGGTCGGCTTCCAGTCTTACTGGAAACAGCTGAATATAAGTATTTTGCATGGAGCGTAACGCTATCTGATCTCCATAAAAAAATATTTTAGTTTTTTTTAAGTCTTGAACAGTAGGTAGGTACAATCGACAAAGTGGAATCATGACCCATTTTGACAATAAATCGTTTGAATCCGTCAAATTGACAAAGATCAATGTCGTTACCGTGGATATGTATGTTTACGCGAATGTGGACCTAATTGTATTTGAATGTCTGTAGGAAAATAAGCTTATGGTGGGTCATAATTCCACTTTGTCGATTGTACCTACCTACAGAATTGAGGCAAACCTGAAACGTAAATTTTCATGGAAATTTTCCTGTTTTGTTGCTATTTTTTAACTGAAATCTTAGTGGTTTTTTTAAAAACCTTGAAGACTACAAAACTTTTTTTTTGTGTTCTTATATGAGACCTGCAATGCAGAATTTCCTTTACTACAATAATCGTTAAGTACCTACTTCTAGATTTTAAAGTTATTCCACCAACAGAACCACATCGTAATCACCATAAACATGCATTTTAGGTACCTATTTTAGTACCCACACTACCCACTAATAATGACGATGATTTTGCCAATACTGAAATTCAGTCACACCGTTACTTAGTCACCCATAACAAGCTGACTCAATTATTTTCTCGAAACATTTTTGGTGCATTAGAAAACACTCATGATCGTATAAAAAGTTAACCCACGCCACAAATTCCTTGAAGATGGAATAATGGATGGGTCATACAAATATTTATTTATCTTACGCATTACCACCCACCAAATAATGCTTGTAGACTTATATGACTTGTAAGTAAACGCCAAAAAGTGCTGGTTGGTTTTTTTAAATTGCAGTTTCTACCATACCCATAAGAAAGCAGTACCGTACCTAAGTAGTCTTAATTTATTATCTGTTTAAAATGCGGAAGCACGTTTTCGGGCCTCCATTTTTTATAAAATGTAACTTGGTCCCGCATTTGGAATTTATCACATACACAAATATTTATATGGTCTACTACAGGTAGTTGTTCCGAAACAACTACCTGTAGTAGACCATTTATATATTAGTTCCGAACGGGAATCGAACTTGCGGCTATACTTGCGACACATACCTACCGCAGAATACCCAATCGCCCAATTATTGCGTCGAGAAGGTGTATTCCCGTTCGTCCTACTAGTGGGACGAAGTCGAGTGGACGAACGGGAATACACGGTCGGGGGTGGTCGAGAACGGTTTGCCCACCAAAGATTTCTCATCATTTGTCCGTATGATCTGCGTTAAACACCAGAGAAAAAAGCCTGTAGCTTCGTATGTATAAAAAATGTACCTAATCATCATGACTGTATGAACTCCACAGGGCGGTGTTCAAATTCGACGGAGCCCGGATCGTGTGTTCCGCGCGCGGCTCAGACTTCACGGAGTTCCGCACCCAGTTCTCTGACGACGACCGCGCCTTCGGATATCTCAGGTTAGTATTAGTAAGCATATCCCTGGTCGACAACGCTTCAAGTGTCTGTCAGCAAATTGATGGGGCCCCCCATAGGGCTAAACGCCTGGCGGCTTACATATTCTAGCGGTTGAACATCTGACTTGTAAGCCATGACGAGTTGCCTCTTTGGTCGCGGCCCCGTTCGCCTCTTTGGTCGCGGGACTAACGAATACCTGTGACCCCGAAACGTAAAGGGCTACTGAAAGACACCGTGGATTTTAGTCAATACGAGTCTGAGAGTCCCTCCTGCCCTGCTCTGGGTAGGGGTCCTCATTCGATAATATTCCACACTGAAAAAAGGGGGTAAACGCCTGCCGAGGGCACACTACCGTGACTCTTGCAAAAGGGATTTAAAAGAACATGATAGATTTTTTGACAATTGGAGTATGACAGTCCGAGAGGGGGACGATGAATATGATGATTTCACTAACGCAGGTTGATCGGTCAAGAATTAGCTACCTACGAAAGAACAGCAGTTAAATTCCGTAGCTGAAAAATAGTCTGTAAGACCGGATGAAATTATTCTGCGGCCTAATTAGGCAACCGCATTTAAGTAACAGGTGAAGCAAGTGGTGTAACGCGATTAAATCACTAAGTGGAGACTTGGAGACCGACCCACCATGCGTGACGATACTGGTGACACAATTGCACCTTCTACAGAACTGTCTACTAGATTTAGTACTAAACAAACAACATTTTGGAGATAGCTCTTGGGAGGTCTCTAAATTGATGACAACGCTTTAGTTAGGAAATTGGTGTTTCAAACTTTCACAATTTGTGTAGAGCAAGGATCATAATACTTGGTTATTTCTGTTGAAATGTAATCAGTCTGTTGAAGTTCAGTAAGCTCACTTAATGTTAGAAAGCCTAGGAAGCATAGCAAGGAATTCCATTAATAGTAACTGTACTTGAAATAGGAAGAGGACCTGTTCTGACAGTTAAATGGACAACAGTTCCGGTAAAATGTGTTCATCATGAATCTCTCAGCTATTGGCACAATGATCCTTCAATAACGCCGGACCTAAGTGAGTAGATTGTTGCCAGCCAGTTAGATCCTGAAGTAATCCATTAAGTGTGACAGGATTTCACGGAGGACAGGATATATAATAGTAGCGTTTTACCTTCAAATAAAACGCTTGTTGTGTCCGGAGACTCATTCGGGGTCATA
Organism: Agrotis segetum; assembly: GCA_036375495.1. Taxonomy (NCBI): domain Eukaryota; kingdom Metazoa; phylum Arthropoda; class Insecta; order Lepidoptera; family Noctuidae; genus Agrotis; species Agrotis segetum. Next base: position 1,264,729 of record JAQSVV010000128.1, read on the forward strand.
TAAACATTATTTGAGTCTAGCATCTTCCGTTTCCGTGTCACATCTATACAGGTATATGCAAATGTCGCCCTTTTGACAACACGATGATGACGTATTTCCGCTTTCGTTCACCAGGTGGCTGCAGCGCGCCAAAACCTTCATTGTGGCCTCAAAAACCCTAAAAACTTGAGAAACAATTAAACCAGGCAGACTTTAAAATTATGACCCCGAATGAGTCTCCGGACACAACAAGCGTTTTATTTGAAGGTAAAACGCTACTATTGTGTCCTTCGGCCTCATTCGGGGTCATATAAACATTATTTGAGGCTTTGTTTGTTATCGCCTGGTGAACGGGACGCCAATGACCAATTTAAGTATACATTTTTACTAAATATAATGCAATAAAATAATAACCTTTTAAAATAACTAATCAATTTAATAACATTTAAACGTACCTTATAGTTATAACATCTTTTTGTTAACTTACCATAATCATGTAACATTTCTCATACCTTATTCACTATAAAAATAACAAATAACTTATAAATTTGAAACAAAGATAATTAATTAATTGGCTGAAAAAGATGAATCAATGAGCTTCCCTGTGCTGGAACTGCTGGAACCACTTCCCTCCTGTAATGTTTTTTAAAAGTATTACCGGATCTCCAATTTGCTCGTGCCATTATCTCATCAAGAGGTTCGTTATCCAACCAACTTCGGGAAGCAACCGCAGAACGAAAACTACCCGGAGTAGCCTGAATTCCTGCCTCTTTCAAAATCGACTTAACCCAACCAGCCAATATAGTTTTAGTAGCTGGCTTAGCTTTTCCACAAACTGTAATAAATAATCTATCACTAGAACAAAGCAAACGACGTGGTTTTCCAATTTCTATGAGCTTTTTAAGCCAAACCACCGGATCAAGCGCCTCATTCTCAACATTACCTAATAATCTCCAACCTGACTGTACGTGAGTTTCTGAATCAGTTTTCGACCCAAAATGCGGCCAAAACATTATGCTATTCTCTTCTACTATACATCTGTCTGGAGATACACTTAGCAATGTTAAGTCGTGTATCCTACGCCCTGAACATAACAACAAAAGAACTGCACTAACTCTTGAAATATCGAATAGGCTTTGATTTTGAAGAGGTCTACTGCCCAACCAACCTACTAGAGACCCAGGATCCCAAATAGTGGGTGGACACTTCTTAGGTTGCTGCAACGCTATAGCTTTAATCATTTGTTTTACTAAAATATTTGAACTTAAGCGGGCCTCGATCTTTGTATTGCATAAAGTAGACACAACCGATTTATGAAGTAAAATTGTACGATACGATAATTTTTCTTTTAGGTGTAAATCGGCTAAAAATCGAGCCAATTCACTACCTGACGGATCTGAAAAATTTACACCGAATTTGGAACACCAATTTAACCATCTCTGCCATGCTGGCCTATAGGTATTCAAAGTTGACGACCTCCAACCTTGTTTGAGCAGACACTTTTGTTCTGCCGACCAGTCACCTAAGGATTCAGACCACCCCCACATTTCCATACTTCTAAGACCAGCTCCTTCACCCGAGGTGGTGGCTGCCCGGTCCTCGTGTCCACTAGCACCTTCGATAACCTGTGAATCGTGAATGGAGGTGCGGTCGCTCTGGTTTTCAAGTCTGCTCTCCAGAATGCTCGGGACCACCTCGGTGCAACTATCAGGAATATACCTCGAGCCTGATTGAGATGCATCAGGACCCGGGGTAACAAACTCGGAGGAGGAAAGACCCAAGCTAGACGAAAGTCCCAATTGAATGAGAACGCGTTGTGTCTCCATGCTCGCTGGTCTCGTTGATCTAGAGTGACATAGCAAGGCACTACGTGAGCTGTGCTGGAGGCAAAAAGATCTGTCTGGGGAACACCCCACTTTGCAAAGACAATGCTGGTGAATTCGGGGAGTAGATGCCATTCCTGTAACGTCGAATGACGCGATAGACCGTCTGCGACATTGTTGTACCTGCCTGGTATGTGATGGGGGATTACATGAATGTCGTACTTCTGAAATAAATGAAATATTCGATATATTAACTCCATCAGGATCCTTGACTTGTTTCCCCCTTCCTTTCTCAAGTACGCTACCACCGCTTTGTTGTCGCACTGCAGTATGAGAGATGTATGACTCAGAGACGGAGCGAACTCTAACAAACATTTTAGAATGGTTAGCATCTCTTTGTGATTCGAATGAAGCCGCTCTTCTTCTTTTGTCCACTTGCCCGATAAATGAAGACCATTCAACTCCGCCCCCCAACCTGAATCGGCTGCATCTGTGGTCAAAAAGTTTTTCACTGGTGGTGGATGAAGCCTGGACTTTTCTAGACAGTGAACTTTCCACCAATTCAACTCTTCTAGTACTTCCGCAGGCAAGAGGTAAGTCGACTGACTTGGCATTTTCAGGACCAGGTTGCAATAAGCCAGTAGATGGCGAAAATTCAAACGACCCATTGGAACTACCAGACGAGCAAAATTCAGAACCCCTATGATACTCTGTATCTCTCGAAGAGACGCCTTCCGCCGGCGGAGCAACTTCGATAAAACTATTTGCATGCTCTGAATTTTGTTTTCTGGTAAAAAATTTTGATTTTGCCACGGATCCCACATCAAACCCAAATACTCTATTACTTTCTGAGGGACAAGAATCGACTTCTCCATGTTTACCTGCCAACCCAACTGACTGAGAGTTCGCAGAACAATGTCCACGTGTTTTATAAGTGTCGTTCTGTCCTGTGCTACTAAGAGATAATCGTCGAGGAACACCACTACTCGTATGCCTAGATTCCTGAAAATCTCGGCGGTCCAGTTGGTCAGTGATGCAAACACTTTGGGCGCTGTCGCCAGGCCAAATGGCAAACAAGTCATTTGCAGTAACTGATTTCGATACAATAGGCGGAGAAAACACCGATGTACTGGTGCAACACTTACGTGATTGTAAGCTTGCCTGAGGTCTATTTTGACCATCCAATCCCTGTCCTGAATAAAATCGGGAATCCGATTTACCGAAATCAAACGAAACTTGCTTATAATCAAATAATTGTTTAAACTTTTTAAATTGAAAATGGGACGGTAGGTTCCGTCGCCTTTGAGAATCAGAAAGAAATTTGATACGAAACTCGGAGTCAGGGGGGCATGCTCTAAAATTCCTTGTTTTAACAAATTTTGAATGACCGTGTCCATCTCTGGAGTTGGTAGAGTGAGATTGCAACGTTTCACCTGCCTTGGCGGTACCAGAGGCGGTTTCTTTTGAAATGGAATACGATAACCCTTCACTATTTTTATTAATGGTTCTGGTGCCCTCAATCTCTTCCACTCCGTAACATAATTTTGTAGGCAACCCCCTCGAAATTTCTGATCCGAGTCAGAATTTTTTATTGAATTTACCAGAGCCTTTGCCTCGTGGTACATTGTTTTGCGGTTCATTTCTCCGAAAACTAGGCTGCTGAAAGCGTTGTCCAGCATGCTGTCCCCTTGATTGAGGACGAAAAAATCTATTATTATTAAATGGATGCATTGCCTGATAATTATAAAATGTTTCTACACTCTGAGGAGGAAGAAATCTTTGGTTCATCATCAGTGCAGGGGCGCGACTGGATGATTGATACCCACTAGGACCAGGGTACGCCGCCTGGGGTCTAGGGGTTTTCTTTTCTTGTCCAGAAAAAGTATTTTTATTTGGATAAAAAATTTTGTTAACACCGCCATTATTCTTAATAAATTCACTAAAAGGTACTTTATCAAACAAAAATTCACTAGACGGCGGTATTTTCTTTAAACATGGCTTAAATGATTTATCCCTTAATTGCTTAGCGAACACTTCGCGTCTTTGTTCAATTATATCTGCCCTACGACCACAAACTAGTTGTAAACAATCTCGTGAAACTTTTTGATAATCGGCAGAAAAAACTTCTTTTAATTTTAATGCTAACTGCTCTGGATCTATACTACTAGTATCCTTTGCCCAGTCCACTATCTGTCGAAAACCTTGTTGCATAGCCTCGCTTTGCATTATCAATGCCCGAGTTACAGAGCCAAGAAATTTATCCGAAGAGGGTAGATGGCTAACTTTTTCTAAAGACTTGATCTCATCATTAACTTCAAGGTCAACATATCCTGGACAAGCATTATATACTTTTTGTGTTTCCACATATCTAACATTATTCCAGTTGTCATTTTTAAAATATTGAATGGAATTTAACAATTCTAACTGATTAGAAGGGGTTGCAGTGACAGCTGGCTCCTTTAATTGCGTTGCCAAATCAAAATTAAATGATTGAACCGGTGCAGGATCTGCGACGGGTTCTGACAGTCCTTCTGATTCTGATTGCTCTTGGGCCATATCGCAGTTATTACCATAATATATCGGGTTATCACACTCATAATTTCCATTTTCAGTATACATAATATTATGAGGGTAGCAATATAATTTTTTCAAATCACTGACCTGTTTTGCAAGCTTTTTGATTACCTTGCTTTGCCCTCGAAGACGCTTACTTCTCTTCTTCTTACTCGCCTTCTTCCTCTTACGGGACTTATCAACCTGTTCAACCTCTGAAGCCGACGGTGACGATTCAGAAGAACTTGAGGAACTCGACGAACCCGATGACGAAACAGAATCTTTACGACTACGCGTCTGTATTCTATCCGCCATTTTAAGAAAAATAAACTGAACACTATTTTGTTTAAAAAATAAAAATAATTCTGATAATATTTTAAAATATTTTTTCAAATATCGAACGTTAACAACGTTAACTTTTAAAGATGTGAACCGTCCGAAAAACAGGACGCCAATGAAGGTTTTGGCGCGCTGCAGCCACCTGGTGAACGAAAGCGGAAATACGTCATCATCGTGTTGTCAAAAGGGCGACATTTGCATATACCTGTATAGATGTGACACGGAAACGGAAGATGCTAGACTCAAATAATGTTTATATGACCCCGAATGAGGCCGAAGGACACAATATCCATATACTTAACGAATCTCGCCTAGAGTTAGTAAATAATATTTTCATTATTTTCCCCAGGGTGCAGATGGGCGACGAGATGTCAAAACGTAAGAAGTTCCTGTTTGTCACGTGGGTGGGGCCGAACGTGTCGGTCATCAACCGCGCCAAGATGTCCACCGACAAAGCTATCATCAAAGACATCATCTCTGTAAGTAGCCTTCTTCTCTGTGACAAGCCTTCTTTGTCTTGGTCCATCTTATTAGTCTAGTCTATTGAACCTACGCTCACTTTGAGTCTTTTAGCAATGTTCTCTGAAAAAGATTTAGGCAATGTAAATCTCGTTAATAAAACTGGTGTTTTGCATCAGGTTAGATTGGAAGCCCACTCCAAGATATTTGGGAGAAGGCTACTCAAATGATATTGTCTGAAATAAGCACATATCTATCTAATATCTTTAAACGAGCAATTCTTGTATATTTATATATGTATAATCAGGATCTCGGAAACGGCTCCAAGGATTTTCATGAAAGTTACAGATTAGGGGTTTTTCGGCTCAAGGAATCGATTTATCAAGGTCCCAGGTTCGAGAAAAGCTCGGTTCCCAAGATATAGACATTTTAAAAACCGAGCGAAGCTCGGTCAACCAGATATTTTCAACTAAGAGAGAACAGATTCCAAGACGGTTTTGATGAATGTTTTGTCAGATAACACGCAGTTAAGCAATGGATGTGTCATGTGTATCGCAGAATTTGTTTAATATAGCTTCCGCTGTTGTACTTTTAAGGCTTTATTCAGCTAGTGCTGATCGGCAAACAATAAGCCGCCCACCTCTTACGCTTGCCGTACCAAGCACATTGACAGCATTTTCATGAATTCGATTCCTTTGGAAGAGCTAATGAACTTTTCTGGCTGAGCATGCAAGTAAGCTATAGGCTGCTGTCGGAAAAGTACAAGCTCATTATATTTATATTTATTATGGTTTTTAAGGAGTGTCTTCAAATAATCATTGAGCGGTTTTTTATCTTCAACGCCATAAAACATGATAAGGGTAAACATATTTTTTAAACACGATGACTAACTTAACTCGGTATCAATGGCAACATCAAACAGATTTTAGCATCGATTAAATATTTAGGGCACATCACGTAGACGCTGTAGTTTGTTACTGGCATCCGTAAAGTCATACAAAAACCTGAGGCCTTACCACGAGCTCTGAAGCGATCCAGTTTAGGCTGTGGGAAAGAGGCAGAGCTATACAAGTCGTCTAGCGCCATCTCTTTTCCACAGCCTAAAGACTCACGCATTAAGATTTTATGATAGGCCACCTGGACTTATTTATACCGAAAGGCGAAATAAGTCTGAAACTGTCAATAGCCATGCCTTGAACAAGCATGGTGATGAATGCTCAATGAGCTTTTGCATGTGGTGAGGCGGTAATCCTGTGGCACTAAAGTTTGATGGATAGCATAGTTGCCTGAAATACAGGTACAAATAAATAATTAAATAAATAGATAAAGCCGCCTCGTCGTAGACCACATCATAGAGTTCAGTGATGGGATTTCTTATATAGAATAGTGTAGTTGATCAGCAGAGTCTGTTAGCACAGAGCCCTTGACTGTCTCGCAGATTAAATGTGTCATTCGACATTCATACAAATTGTTTTGGCAATAAATTGAATGCGTATCGTATGATTCATGCTCCAGAATGATTGGGATAGGCAGATTTACGAGTTGTTCTTATTAGCTGGGAGAGGTCGATGGTAACGCGACTTAGTGTATGAAAGGTTTTATAGATGAGGACTTATTACGAGATTCGATGGCCATAGGCAAGCAACGAAAAAATGTTTGCAAAATGGAAGCAATGATATTTACAAGGTAGATGGAACTAAATATTTCGGGGGGGTAGGGCATCCCCTTTCGGAGTTTTGAGGACCTAGGACATAAGACTACTGTCCTCACTGGTTGTTTTATTCAGAAAATACTTATAAAATATAAAAGACAGTATTTTGTAGTTTCTGTAATAAGGCTAGTGGCAATAAATGAATTTATGTAGGAGTAGCAAAGAGTTTGTGATTTAAAAAAATTGTATATTAAAAAAAGCAATAAATAAACATAAAAGTCGAAATTCAGATCACATAAAATCATACAAATACTTCCGCACATTAAAACCTACAGTTTGAGCAATCGCTGAGATAAAATCATAGCCAACAATACACTTGTACTTTGCTGTATCCAAATCTATCTCTTTACTGCCAGCAATCAGTTTCAATTCAACTAAAGTAGCTATTTGGGCCAGCAAGTTACTTGTTAAACCAATTTTCTCTTCTAATATTGCATAGAAAATGGCCAGTAATCGGTCTAGAGTGAAGACTTTTGGTCCAAGTTGTGTATTTAATTTCTCCGTGATTTTAGCTTTTGCTCTCACTTGCTGTAACCTCTTTCGCTGTTTTCCATGATTCTTCATAAACAGTCTTTTATCCTCTTTCGGTGGGTTGTAACTGGCCAAGTATGCAGCTATGAGGAGGAATTTAGCATAGTAAGGTAGTTCGAAACTTTGTGCAAATGTCTTTGTAGACGTTAACTCTTCTTTTAATGTGTTTTCGAAGTTGTGGGTCGGTATTACATCCAAGTCACTGTTTTCCTTGCCTGGTGATGGTTTTACAGGTTTAGAAGTACTAATACGTAGGTAAAGAAGCTCTAAACTTGATTTGAGAATTGGTGATATGTGACGCCAGAGTTTAGATAAATCGGAAGCATTTATTTCATTTTTTATTATTGGCTCGCAATATTTCATGAAGTTGACGCATGCCATATGCTGCAATTCAATCAGATCGCGACACGGTCTATAAAATACGCTCAAAAATGCATTGAGAAAGTTAGCAAACAACTCTGGTTTCTCTAATTCTTCTTTAATTTCTTCATCTACTTCATAGGTGACAAGTAGGTGGTTAATAAATCTTTTTTGGTGCAGGAAGATAATTTTAAACAGTTCTTCTTTGTTGTAATTAGGAAAATACAACTTTATAGGCTCTCGAACACCCATTTTGAAGTAAAAGTTCTCATAAACCAAATGTGTAACAAATACTGTGCAAATGTTGAGATTACATAGTTCCTGTAGTCTTAAAAACGTGCTCATTATGTTATGATCCATGGTGCGCAGCCTCTCGGCCCTGTCGAACACTATTACTACCGGCTCATAACCTATTAGCGTCTCTTGTAACCTGTTCAATCCGTTCGTTAGTTCCATCAAAGATTCACATTTAACGTCGATTTCCTCATCTTCTAACCCTGACAGGATACTCTCGAACATTATTTTAGGTGTATAACACTCGATACAGTCAATAATAACATATTTATAATCTAAACTTCGCAGTACAGAGTTTACGCATAAAGTTTTTCCCGTTGCCATACTGCCACTGATAAATATAGAACAAGGTAAACATTCGTCACCTTCGCCGAGCAAATTAAACAAGTCGTTCAACTGCTCTTCTCGGCACGGCACTGTTTTTTGTAATTCTTCCATTTTTGGTTATTTTATCTGGTTTTCAAAACAAGCTTTTCTTTCTCGATGTACACTTTATTTTGACACTAGAGTTTGGCGGTTATTTGACATGTCATTTCTCTTAACTTTTTTGACGTTTACTTTCGACGTTCCGTTTTTCACGCTGTCTTTGGCCTTTGCTTAAAATCGGTGCGGTCTCGCTACGCTGATCCAATTTATTCTAGTGTCCCCCATAAATGGTCCCCATCATAGAGTTTAGGTCCCGCCCCTGGACTTTTTTGAAATTGTTTTATTTTAATTTACCTTTTTTTTCTTTTCCAGAATTTTGCTGTGGAGTTACAATTGGAAAATCAATCCGAAATAGACATCGATCAATTCAAAGACGCTTTGAATAGGGCAGGAGGAGCAAACTATGGGACTGGGGTCAGGGATTTATGAATTGCACAATAAAATATCCGCCTATATCCTAAAACATATCAGTACTTTGATTTTAATATCCGTCTTCTTCCCTTGCAGCGGAGAGATGGTATGAATTAAAATCAAAGTTGTGGTAACTTTTTATTAATTAGGCCATCATCAGGCCCAAAATTGATTTTTCTATAAGTAGGGATGTGCTTTTAATTTTTATACTGGTGTGATTAAGTTCTGCATTAGTCATTTTATGCTGTTTCGGTCGAAAGATACCTATTTATTTTTTTACAAAATTGATATTGGAACTTTTTTTTATTTAGGGAAATTATAAAATTTCAATAATTTATTTTTTAAAGTCATTGTGCAATTTATACTCGATAATGTAACGTAAGGATTTGCCAAAAAATCTTAAGTGAATGTTGCCATGTATAGGGCGCGTAAAGTGCATTTATTTTTTTGTCTACCTGTATTTAAACTGTGACGAAATTTTACAATGTATTGTATACAAAAGTATTTGGATTTTAAACTGGCTTTTATATACATTGACTAGTGTTTTTTACCCAGCATTATTGGTAAACGAATTGAAGTAAATACAAACATTAACCAAACGACAATATTTGTTTTATTTACTCCTTCACTGGTTATACAGTAAACCCAAAATCAAATAGGTACGACAAAAATTGAAAAGTGATGAAATAAAAACCAATGGGGATGGCAACTCAAAGCTAATCGTAGATGGCGCTGCGATAGTTGGTCCCCACGTCTACCTTGTACAAAAAACAAACAAGATTATTTGTTAAATAAATTGAGTATAAATACAAAACAAATATGGAAAATTATTCGTCCATGCACATGTATTAAAAGAAGAATTAAGACGCCGCGCGCCGCGGTGCATCTACAAGAGGAAAAAAGTGATTTAATTGAATGGTAAAACATTTGATTTTACCCTAATAAAGCCACAATTACTTGTAGTTGAGGTTTCAATTTTTGAGTTTAGGTATGTTTTATCTGTCCTCTCCTAACAATAATAATGCTGCTTCTGACTTTCTATTTTGATAAAATATCATAATGTTTCAAGTCAGTAATTTTAACCATTTTTTCTATTTAGATTCGAGAAATAACACAATATATTTAATTTCATAACACCACAACTATTACAAAACTCGTTCCAGGTGATAATTCTTCCGCCAGACCAACCATTTCATGATTTATAGAGTGATGCAATACTGGTACTTAACCTCCAAAAGAAAAGTAGATATTATTTTGAAAAGTGTATTCGATTGTTTAGTTATGGTATAATCATAGAATTTCATTAATAAACTCAACTAAAGGCTTGTCTCGGCTTCGCAAGGCTGGATATTTGTTTATTATATAGCTTTTCCTTAGTGATAATACAATTTTTGTTCTCACAGCAGTCACAGCAGCTACCCATTATTTCTTGATAGTGTGAATTGTCGGAAAGAATCATGTCCAATAATGACCTGTCAAATATTTTGACAGAAGATTGCGTGTATAGTGATGTTATTTAGCGTATTATTTAAGTAATTTTTTGCTATGCACGAAGTAGTAACTTACAACAGAATTAGTAATGTGAAAAAAAAGAAAAGTTAATTTTAAAACAGCCACCAAATAGAGCGTTTTTTTTTCAATATGGAACGCAGCCATTTCAAATGCATTGAAGTACCGTTCCGTTTTAAGTTGATTTTGACATTTGAACGCAGTAATAGCACTATTATCATTTATTGATTTTGTATTTCGTTCATTTTTTTTGTATAGTTCATTTTATTTAATTCTTTATAAGGTAACTTAGTAGTAAATGTATTTCTAGGTTGTCAATCAGAGGTTGTGAAGTTATAACTGTGAAACGAAACGTTTTTCGTGCTGTCAGTGTGACAACCAAACAATAATAATGGTGAACGCACACCTAGCCGCACCACAGTCTCCGCAGTCCCCGCATTACGAATTCTTTGTATGAAGTTCTATGAAACCTCGCACACTTACCCGTGTAGAAGGGGTATTAGATAATATGCAATGGTTCTATACTGATAATAGGTACTAATGTTCGTTTGACAGTTAAGTATTGTACCTACCTAACCTCAAACATTGTTTTCATTATAACATTTTTACCTCATTGTCAAATCAAACCAAGTTTTTACAGTGGCTTAGTTATGACTAAATCTATAATTTGATATAAATCAAATCACTATACATCATGTGATAAAAAATTTGATTGACAGGTCATCGCATGTATGGAGCGTGGTCATTGTTCTTTGTATGTTCCATCATTTTTACAGCTTATTACACAACATCTAGTCATTTTACACCTATAAATCGTTTTTATCGAAAATTCTTTTGATTTGACAGTTCTTTGGGGACCAAACTGTCACTTGTCACTTTGACACTTGCCTTCTCCATAGTAGTTTTAAAGCATAGATAATGAAGATAATATAATAATAATAATAATAAAAAAGTCATATAATATGTTTTTATTTATTTTTTTTATTTAATAATATTTAAAAATGTAAAACAATATGTACAAAAAATAAATAAACGAAATAATAATAATATTCCACAACTATCACACAACGCCATCTAGTCCCAAGCTAAGCAGAGCTTGTGTTATGGGTACTAGACAACTGATAAACATACTTATATATTTCTAAATACATACATATTATAGATAAATTACACCCAGACACAGAACAAATGATCGTGCTCATCACACAAACATTTGTCCTGGGTGGGAATCGAACCCACGACCTCCGGTATAGCAGTCAGGGTCACTAACCACTAGACCAACAGGCCAGTCTTATGATAAAATATTGCTACTTATATGGCAATAATTTTCAAACGTCAAGAGCAGTCAAGAGTGCTTCCTTTTCTGTTTACGGGGGGATTTTGCTATTGTCTTGGTGAGATTAAGCACGCGTTTCTTAACCTCTCATATCATTTTGATAACAAAATCTGTTTTTAGTGTCGTGGCTATTGTGTTGTATAAGTGTTGTGTTGTCTGGTTTTAATATATAGTTATAAGGTTAGTATTTTAAGCTTTTCGGCACTCATTTCCCATGGAAATGAGTGCCGAAGAACCCCCTGATGGGGGTGGAGGGTCACCTTCAGATATGGAGGTTGTGGAGTGTTCCCAGAACACTGTTCACGTGAGACCCGACATTAGGAAGCGCCCCGGAGCTCCTGAAATTTTTATTGACGCGAAAAGAAATAAGCCGCCGTCTGACTCAATTCAGTCTGTTTTTACTAAGCCGGGCTTTGAGAACGATGCTAAAGTACTGTATAGCGAGAGTGACAGAGCACCCTTTACTGTATTTGTCTCTAGAGTGGAAACAGACCCTAAGCAAGGCCTAACCTTAAATTCTCTTAAGTTTGCCCAATTTATTTTCAATAAAGGTTTTAAAGGTGTTGTACAAGGCAGTGTCAGGTCTTTGGGCCGTAACAGGATGTCTATTGAATTTTTGACGTTTAGTGATGCCAACAACTTTGTTAACAATCCCATTCTAATGGAAAACAATTACTCGGCAGTCATCCCACGCTTTCATGTATGTCGCATGGGAGTTGTCAGGGATATTCCTACTGACTGGACTCTGGAGGAGCTAGTCACCGGTATAGAAACCCCCCGTAATTGTGGTGAAGTAATTAAGGCCAGAAGACTTAATTTTAAAAACAAGAAGGAGGACTCCGTAACTTGGTCCCCTTCCTCAACTGTGGTGCTTACTTTCTCTGGCCAGGTTCTACCGGAGAAAGTTTTCTGTTACAATGTATCGCTTCCAGTTTCTGTTTATCATCTACCCACAATCCAATGCCGCAACTGCTTGCGATTTGGCCATATAGGCACTCAGTGTCGGTCTAACCCCCGTTGCTACAGATGCGCTCAACCTCATCCGGGAGATAGTTGCAATGTTCCCGAGTCACAGGTCTCATGTCTTCTTTGTGACAATGGAAGCCATAAGGCCATTGATAGTAAGTGCCCAGAGCATTCAAGGCAGAGGTCCATTAAAATGGTAATGTCCCAAGAAAACCTCAGCTACCGTGAGGCTTCAGTAAGGTTTCCCCGTCCCCGCAAATTACCATACTCTAATGTTACAGCAGGTCCCTCCCAATCTAAACTATCTCAAGCTCTTCCTTCCGTAGACCTTCTCCTCTCGCCCCCTCGTAACACTCCTACTTCTTCTCCATATGCATCCCCTGCTAAAACCTCTTATACCAAAACGGTCTATCGTTCCCCAAGACCTAGACCAGAACTGGGCAAATCCTATGATACCCAAGCCCATAAGTCGTTCACCTATACCCCTAATTCTTCTCAGCCTAATGGCTGTGCTCTGAATTCCCCTTATATTGAAACCACTCCCCTTCCCACTCCTAATGACAATTTAATAGAGCTTCTGACTTGTTCTCTTATAAATATATTGTCTAAATTTAGTGACGCAATACCGAACAATGTCGTTGTATTAGTTCAACAACTCCTCGAATCCTGGACTCGCCAAAATGGAAAAAGTCCTTCAGTGGAACTGTAGGTCAATTCGCTCAAAAAAACATGATATAATTTACCTCATAAATAGATATAAACCCGTTGTCTTTGCTGTGTCGGAGACATGGCTCAGGCCTGGATCTCTTTTTAGGGTTCCTGGCTATTCGTGTCTTCGGGATGATAGAGATGACGGACGAGCGGGTTGCGCCCTATTGGTTAGCAGATCTATCATTTTTTCCCAGATTCCTCTCCCTCATCACGATCTTGGTCTACATGTAGTGGCCATTAGAGCCATGAACATATCTTATGTATCTGCCTACATCCCACATCCCAATGCTAATATTTTGTCTGAATTTAACTCTATCCTTTCTTCTGTTCCTGGTCCTTTGATCGTGTTAGGTGATTTTAATTGCCGTCACACCATTTGGGGCTCTCACTGTAATGACCCCTCTTCCAGCTTTTTGCTAGACCTGTTAGATGATCGCAACCTTTGTATTCTTAATGATGGATCTGCTACCCGTAGAGTTCCTCCTAACCAAAATATAAGTGTTCCTGACCTTTCTTTCTCTTCCCCTTCTTTAGTATCAACCCTTTCCTGGTCTGTTCTCCCTAATTCATATGGGAGTGATCATTTTCCTATCCTAATTTCTTTTCCAAGTACTCACCCTCGTCCTACTCCCATCCAGCCCCTACAAAAATATCGCTTACCCCAAGCTGACTGGTCTAAGTTCTTGTCCCATTTGGATGCAGAACTTCAGAATTTTCCCCAAATAAATTCATCGAACTCCCTAATCCTCTACAATGATTTTGTTGAGTGTCTTTTGAGAGCAGCTGATTCATCAATCCCTTTAAAAAACTCTGCCCGTCACCTATTACCTTCTCCACCTTGGTGGGATGCTGAATGCACTGAGGGCGTCCGTAAACGTAAAGAAGCAGAAAACACCTTCTCTTCTAGCCTAGATATGGCTACATATTTAAATTTTAAAAAGACTTCTGCAACTACTTGTAGATTATTGGCAAGAAAGAAAAGATGTGGCTGGCTCAAATTTTGTGAGTCACTGTCCCCTCGTTCTCCAGTTTCCCTTGTGTGGAAAAAAATTAAAATCTACCGTAGAGCTTGTGACAGCCAGTCTCCCGATGTCTCTACGAATGACTACAGTATCTGGTTAGACGACTTCATATCCAAATTAGCCCCCCCCTTTGTTCCTAGTTCTGACTGCCTTCCCACTACAGATCCTCCTCCTTCCACTTCCTCTGATAGATTTGATGACCCTTTCTCTTATTCAGAACTTATTTGTGCCTTAGATCACCTTCGGGACTCTGCTCCGGGTATTGATGGAATACCCTACTCCTTTATTTCCAAATCTTCTTCTAATTGTAAATTAATCTTTCTTAACCTAATCAATTCCTTTTTCGTTACGGGCCAAGTCCCAGAATCTTGGAAAACTCAAATAATCATCCCAATTTTGAAACCTGGGAAAGACCCAAAAGATTCTACTTCCTATCGTCCTATTGCCCTCTCTTCTGTCTTGGCTAAAATTATGGAAAATCTCATCAAGAACCGGCTTGAATGGATCTTAGAAAGTAAAGGCATCTTATCCAATTCTCAGTTCGGCTTTCGAAGGAGTATGGGAACTCTAGATAGCCTAAGTGTCTTCATGTCTGATGCCCGTATTGCCTTTTCCAAAAATGAAAGTGTTCTTGGTGTTTTTCTAGACATAGCTTCAGCCTATGATAATGTCCAACTTCCAATACTCAGGCAAAAGCTGCTACAGCTGAGTATCCCTGTGAGGATGGTCACCATCATTTGTAATCTTCTTATGTCCCGTTCTATTTCTGTTCGTCATCAAAACTTCCTCTCACCATCCCGTCTAGTGTGGAAAGGCCTGCCCCAAGGGTCGGTCTTAAGCCCCCCTCTTTATAATATATACACACACGATTTGGAGTCTTCAGTGAGTTGTTTCTGCAAAATCTTACAATATGCCGACGACATCGCTCTCTACTGTAGTTCAGCTTCCCTTTCAGATGCCTCATCTCGCTTAAATTCTGCTCTCTACTACTTAAACCAGTGGTTGACCGATCACGGCTTAAGTTTGTCAATTTCCAAATGTAATGCAGTCGCCTTTACTCGTAAACGTAATATTCCCCCTATTAGCCTTCATGTTGAAAATGAACCTATTTTGATCGGTGACAAAGTAAAATTTCTTGGCCTCATTCTGGATTCAAAATTATCTGGTCTCTACCATCTGGACTACATTTTAAAGAAATGCGAAAGAGGCGTTAATGTCTTACGTGCCCTTTCTGGTGTTCGCTGGGGAGCTCATCCATCTTCCCAGAAAATCCTCTATAACGCCATAGTTCGCAGTCACTTTGATTATGGAACCTTTTTGCTGGAACCGTGCAATAAAATTGCCCTTGCCAAACTGGATAGGATTCAGTCCAAGTGCTTGCGTATTATCACTGGTGCTATGAAATGTTCACCTATTAATGCCCTTCAGGTAGAATGTTTGGAGCCCCCCCTTCACTTACGTAGACAATATCTCTGTGACAGATTTTTTTATAAAGTCATCCAGAATAAATGTCATCCTCTCCTCCCTCTTCTTCGTACACTTTTTCAGTTAATCCCATCATCTCGTTATTGGTCTCATAAAAGTCCTCCACTCCTCGTTAACAGTTTCAGTAAATTTAATAATATGCACATTTCCCCAGTCCAGTTAAGCAAAAACCCCATATTTGAAGTAAATTTTGATTCCCTAATCTTCAAACCAAAAATTATTTTTAATTTTGGTATATCCAAACTTGACCCTAATGCTAATGTCAAATTCAATAGGATTCTGGCGGAGGACTGGCATGATTGGCTGACATTATTTACAGATGCTTCTAAGTTGTCAGATAATAGTAACGTCGGTTCAGCTGTGTGGATCCCAAAATACAAAATCATTCTTAATTTTCGTAGTTCTGCCTTTGGTACTATATTCACAGGGGAAGCAATAGCTATTTTGGAAGCAGTCTCCTACATTGAATCACATGGCCTCAACAAAAGCCTTATTCTATCGGATTCTCTTAGCTGTTTACAGGATCTAATAAAATCACCTTTTCGCTCTCGTAACAATTCTCCCCTTATCCTAAATATAAAACAACTCCTTTATAGATGCCACTGCTTAGGCTTAGAGATTGCATTGGCTTGGATCCCCAGCCACTCTGGAATTGTTGGTAATGAGTATGCGGATTCAATTGCCAAGTTAGCAACTCAGAATGGGATCGAATCTCACTCGTCTTGTTATCCCCGAGATCTGCATTGTCTTGTTAAACCCGATATGATGAAGAGTTGGAATGAGCTTTGGCAAAAAACTCGAATATTGAAGGGAAGATTCTATGGCTCTATCCAACCATTCATTCCAACAAAATGTTGGTTCAGCAAACTAAAATTGTCTAGTAAATTAGCCACCTCTGTCATAATTAGACTCCGACTTGGGTTTGTTTGCACACCAGTTTTTTTGGCCAAAATCCATGTGAGGGACTCCTCTTTATGTGAATGCGGTCTGGAGGAGGGTACTCTGGAACACTTGTTTTTTTCCTGTCCTCGTTTAACCACCCCCCTTTACGACTTACTCCCTTCTGATATTCCCCGCCCAATTAACATTCCTTTTCTATTATCTCTAGCCCATACCCCTGCAGTTAAAATCCTTTATAAATTTATTAACATTAATAAAATCCAGTTGTAGGCGATATTTATATTTGGTTTATTTGTTCAATGTTCTAACATTTATCTTGTGTTGTTTTACTTTTACTAACCAAAAATGTTTTGTCCTTTTTTAGCATGGGGACCCACGGATGCCACCGCTACAAATACTGATCAATAGTTGTGTTACAGTTTACGACCTTATTTTACCATACCTTGACATTGGCAAAATCATCGAACGTTACGTTTCCGATGGAGCCATAACCTCAAAAAATTGAATTGAATTGAATTCTGTTTACGGGTTTACGTTACGGATTCGGATTCAGTTGCTCTGCCAGTTGCACAAATTTTTTGCAACTTTAAAATCTTCGTCAAGTACTTACATAAATTAGAAAGTTATAATTGCTACAGCTGATGAGAGTTGATGACAGCTGATGAGAGTTAGAAATTCCTATTGCACCATGCTAATGAAATATGGATACAAGCAGAGTTTCGGGCGCAGGTATGTTACGTCTACCCTACATATTTTATTATTTCTTCCGCACAAAATCAATCAACTTAATTATTTAAATAATCCTTATTATGTCTCGATTTCATAGATATGATTCAGAAAAAATGGGGTTATAACGAAAAAAACAGTTTTTTATTGGATACCTAGGTACTCAATTATTATTAGACAAAAAAAAAAACTTCAGGAGGACGGAATCATGTCTCAATAATTTACTTTACAACAGCCTAAGAGGACCCACTGACCCAGCTAAGTATTATTTACTTAAAAATTTAAAACTTAAATAAAATATATAGGTACCTAACTAGGAAAAGAAAAATTAAAAAATAATTACCCTCTTCTTAAAAAAATATTTAATTACTTACAAATTTTAAAAATAACTTATATGTATTGTGTAACATAACATCAAACTTTATTTGTATACATGAAATTAAAATTTTCCTTCTATCATTAATTATTTTAAAAATCAATTAATCAATTTATTTTGTAAATAAAATGTTAAATAGGTTTTTGGAATTCACTGACAATTTTAATTATAGGACACAAAAAACAGGAGGTATGATAAATATTTTTGTCAAAATTATGTCCAGGTACACTCCATTACTTATTAGTAATTTTACATATGGACGGGAACTAATATGACAAGGTCCACTGCAACTTGAGAGGCCAAATAGATCATCTCAATACTCCAGTAAGTATAGTCTAATATTAATTATTTTATTGAAGGTTCACAGGTGTCTCCAAAATATATCAAATGTTATGAAGGGCTGCCAGGGCGAAAAACAATCCAATATGAAGGACAAACAAACAAAGCTGGCGGAATCGGTGAAAACTGATAGAGCCGCTTTAACAACTCTTTGCCTTCTGCCTAAGTTACATCTGTGGCTAAGGCTCAGGCCATCACCGAAGTCTACATTGGTTCAAACCAATTCTAGCTTCGTGTACTTTGAAAGACTACCACAGAGACAAACAATTTAAAAATGGAACTTAATACTAATCAGGTGGAATCGGTGAAAACTGATGGAGCCTCTACAAACATGTGCCTACTGCCTGAGTTAACATCTGTGGCTTAGGCTGCAAGTGTATACAAAGGTTTAGGCCTACATTAACAAAGTCTACATTGGGTCAAACCAGTGCTAGCTTCAAGTACCTACTATAATAGACCACCATAAAAAAAAACAATTTAAACGGAACTTAATACTTACTAATCAGGTGGAATCGGTGAAAACTGATGGAGCCTCTACAAACATGCGCCTACAAAGGCCGCAACCAAACGCAAAGCAAACCAATCCTCAACTTTGTTAAACAACACATGCTGGGTAAACCGGCATCAATAACCAACGACCGGACTGGGTAAAACCAGTTGTGGTTGTCTTTACCAATCATCGGTGCTGGGTAAAACCTGTACTGATTGATACTACGTAGGCTGACGCTGGGTAACCGGTGTTGGCCTCCTTGAAACTTTGGTACTGGGTAACACCGGTATTTCCTGATTCCTATACAAACCTTCCATATGGTAATGATTACAGCGCTGGGTCTGTACCATTACCTTTCATAGCAGTATTATTTTAATATCACTGGGGTCGGAAAGAGATGAGAACAACACTTGTGTAGTTCCCTCTCTTTCTTACACCATAGTTGAAGTAATATTACTAAAAAAGGTAATGATGGGAGACCCCCTGATCATTGCCCCAATACAACTAGCGCTGGTTACCCTTAAAATCCTTATTTCCAAATACCAGTGCTAGGTAAAACAGCGGGAGCTTTATTATGTGAAGTTTTTATGTCATCATTATTCCAGTGTGTAACAGAGATGGTGCTATACGGCCGATAGCGCTATCCCTTTTACGCAATGGAACAGTGATAGTGTAAATACTTTTAGACTAGGGCACCTGCACTGGTCCACATCTTTATACAAACAAAACAATACTGGATGTGGCACTGGTAAATGCAAATCCTTACCTCTGAAATTCCTTTCAATCGTCAAATTTTGCTCTAACTGTTTTAGTCGGTACCCACCACTTATAAAAATCAACTATGGTGTGGTAACTGATCAGTGTAAATTAATAATCTTTAATTATTTAATTTTTTGGTTTTCTTTTTACTTTTTTTCTCTTGATATAAGTTTTCATTTTTTTTTTATCTTGAACTTTGCATAATTAAATAAATCTTAGTATTTTTTTAAATGACAATAAATTATTTTATATTGAAATGTTTGTATAAATTGTAAAGTTCTTCTAACTAACCAGACAGATGTGTTGCTGGGGAGTTTGTTCCGCCACTTCTTCTCCCCAGCCAAAACACTTAGGAAGTGGCGAAGGGCGGGCGCTTTGGGGGAATCTGTCTTTGTAATTTTTCACTTTCAATAACGATTAAATGATTTTGATTCGTTATTTCCAAAATGTGTGTTTTTCTTGAATACAAAGATTTAAATAGTTCAGATTACCCTACACTTTATACTTGAATAAATAATCTGTCACTTCTAACAGTGACTGTGCTTTTGGTAAAAATGTAGTGAAGGGTACATCATCTATCTAAATCTTTGATTGAAACCCCATTCCTTTATTTTTAAATTAAAAAAATACTCATTAGTTACTTGCAATCTGTAACACTTCTCATTTATCAACTTCACTTATGCACACATACACATAAAAACTAAAGTAACACTACAGATTTTATCCCGCTTATGGCAACTGTTTCATCAGTAGTTATTAAAGTATTTTAACTAATATTATTAAGTTTTGCCAACACATTTTTGATCAGCGGATAACTAACTAAACTTCTGATAAAACAACGTCTTTACTGGGATACAGACATCTGAAAAAATAAAAACCCAATCTATTCAAATACTTTATTTGAAAAATGTCAACACTTTCGCTTATGAGTACACTTTATTGACAGTTTACTTGTTTCAAAATCAATAAAAATTCATACATATTGGTAATGATGTATAATTATATTTATTGCAAATTGAAACTAAATGCTAGATTATGTAGGTTGTATATAAAATATTATGGCTTATGTTTTGGCTCAGAATGAACACATTTCAACTTATTGCTAAATATTTTTAGATTTCTAGCGTTTAAAAGGTGTTATCTGCGACCGTAATATGACGTCTTCCGTAGTTCCACTATGGGAACGAGATGGCTCTAGAAGACTTGTATAGCTCTCTTTTTCCACAGTGGAACTACTCTTACTTTAAGACGTCATAATAGGTCCTCTACACTTAAAATTGTACCAACAGTAAGTAGTAATTTTGATAAATTCATATCATCACACCAATATTTCCTTGACGAAGGGGGGCAGAAGTGTTATCGTAAAGTTACACTGCTTTTATTAAAACAATTATCCACCGGGTTAGCGAGAGATCCAGTGGCGGCTCAAAATGGTAGAATACAGCCCACTCCTCCCCTCAATAAGAGGAGGCCCGTGTCCCAGTAGTGGGAATAATATAGAATAAACTATTTGTACAACTAAAAGCCATATTTAGCAGTAAATAAAAAATATTGCTGGTTTTGTTATTGGAGTAACAATATAAAACATTTTAAAACAGCATTGTATATTAATATAATTGGTAAGTGAATTGCTTCTAAAAGGCTATGTTGCTTGTGTATCCTATCTACCTTTCGTTAGAAAATATTCTTCGACAACTTTTGGCTCACAAAATATTGCACCCGTATTCGTCAAGAGGGTAAGCACGTTTTATTCTGTGGTCTTGGGACTCTCTTATCAAGTAACTGTGACCTTGGGAAGTAAAGGGCTGTTGTTGAAGGAACATCGTAGATTTTAGTTAGTACGAGTCTGACAGATCCTCCCGTTCCAACCTGGGCGGCGCACTCATTATTTTGATGATTTTAGGCCGAGACGTGTTTTGAACAACCAATAGAATGGCGTTATTGACACACTCCACTCCGGCAACGCAATTCTATTGGTTGTTCAAAACACGTCTCGACTCGCACAGCTTTGGTGGAGTCTCGGCCTTACAATATAAGATTAGCGAGTCGTGCCTGAGATTATTAGAACAATAATGGCGTCGTTGACGCCGGAGACTTGGACCTGGCGGCCTACTATGATGATCCACCGGTGGATCATACGGACGTTTGAAGGGTAGCGAGAGTAGGTCCATTGTAGGAACGAGATGGCGCTAGACAACTTGTATAACTCTGTCTCTTTCCCTCGGTGGAACTACTCTCGCTGTTTTGTAATGGTAGGCCCCCTGAATCCCTGTTATGCCGTCGGTAGCGAATTTTAGTGAGAAAAGGTGATAAAGTATCTCGGTGTCGCATTATGGTGGAACCAACAACGCGACCGACATCAACTTGGCAGGAATTTTAGGTGTCACAAACTAACGTAGGTAGTATGAAACGGACGGTTTTAGTTTGTCTGTAACAGGACTAAAAGGTAACTGCAAATAACACTAAAGTTTAATATTATTATTGTACAAAGTTTATTGCTTTATGTTATCTAACAAGCGTTACACTGGTGACATGGTACAGGGTTGTCAAAATCAGATAGAAGAGTTGTTCCTGAATATTCTTTGATGTCATTTTTTTTTATTATCTATCCTACGGCATGAGCAATAGAGTAGAATATTCCATTATTTAGGAATTTTATCGCAATTCTCATTATTTTGACTGCTCAAGCTGCTTTTTCTTATGATCGCGACTACGTAATCGCAAGCTTTTTCAAATGGGGTTGGCAAAAAGTAAAACTACAGAAGGCAATCTGTTACGATCCTTTTCCCGCTTTAATAAGGTTACTTGCCAGCAAATAACTGTGTTTAATTATTCCACGATAATTGACTAACTCTAGACTGATTTCTGACAACCCTGCACATGTTAGGCTTATATTAGTAACTAAATTAGTCCTAGTTTTATAGAACACTTTGTTATAACAAAATTATTTATTATCATTAGGCTTGAACTCTTGTTACGCTAATGTCGGTAGTTACGTACGCAACGTACGCGCGCTGACGTCAGCGTCGGAGTATGGTGCTCTATACAACACAATGTAAAGTACACAGCACGTAAGTTGGCAAGAGGGTCAATCTTCAATTTTTGAACTTCCGTTTAGGATTGACGCCCATAGTTATTCCATGTTTGTGTTTAACTAAAATGAAATTAAAATAATATTATTTTCGTTTTTTGTCAATGGATGGTTGCACAGCAAGTCGGGCGTAAGTTCGAAGATTGGCCCGGGTAATACATTTAGCGGGTGTAAGCGAGTATACTGTGAGCAAAGACGAGTGACGCAACAATTGCGTGCTCGGATCGTCACTACCTCATACCCCGCGACCCACATGACCACCAAAGAGATCTACAAAATTACTTATGCGCATCTAACGACTCTTGCCAACTTATTTGCCGGCCACTACATTCATTCGCGTACGCGACCGATTTCAGCGTAAAAGGAATTCAAGCCTTAACCATTACATATTATTTCTAGTATTCGGTTATAAAGGTATAAAACTTGTACAGGTATCTTACCATGATGTCTTAAAACGAAAGTAGTTCAGCTGTGGGAAAGGGATGGCGCTAGACGATTTGTATAGCTCTGTCACTTTCCTACACAGGAACAACTCACGTTTTAAGACGTCATGGTTGGCGACCAGGGAGGGTATTACAACGTCTTAAAAACAGGCTTGTTCCAGTGAGTGAACGAGATGGCGCTAGACGACTTGTATAGCTCTGTCACTTTCACTCGCCGGAATAAGCTGGTTTTAAGACGTTGTAGTACCCCCCCAAGGCAGTATTTAGTAGATAGCCACAATATTATTATTATTTTAAGTTATCATAATTTATTTTTCTAAACAACAGTTATATTTTAATCATACATTTTTATATCTTACACTCGAGAAGAAAAAGAAAAAAAAAATCATTTAGACTACAAAATTATATGAAAAAAAAATGTATTCTTTGATATTACTTAAACATTATGCTTATTATCCTAGGAGGGTTATTTTGAGTTATAAGCACACTTGCATCAGAAATTTATGTAAATGTAAATTTGAAATCTTATGGCCTCAAAAATGGTAATTCACAATACAAAGACAGATTTGACTGGATAAATAATGTCATAAAAACTTCAAATGGTTAGTAATAGTTACTCCTTATGGCCTTTTGATTAAATAAGACGCTTCTGGGAACCCCACATGCCTCTGACACGACTTAAGACTTTTACATTTCTTAAAGTCCAACTCCCCTAGCCAAGTCACAACAAACAAGTCGCAAACGATAATCATAAACGCTCAGTACTCCCCAATAGATTTTCAACTTCATAGCCTAGTGCCTAAAGTTGAAAATCTATTTAAGATTTCTGAGTGTTAGCGACAGGAAAGATCGGAAACGATAAGCAATCTTTACTAGATCTTCAACTTTATACCTAAGCACATAAAGTTGAATATCTATTAAAGCCTATTCAGCGTTTTCGTTTATCGTATATTACATTGCTACAGGGCCAGGTTTCATCACTTTTCTTTTTTTTTGCTGATGTCAATTCAAATGAAAAACTTAGGTACAGTCAGGAACAAAAGTTGCTGACCACATTCAGATTTTCAAAATCGCTGTACACCATAATAATAAGTAATAATGCGGTGTACAGCGATTCTGAAATTCTGAATGTGGTGAGCGACTTTTGATGCTGACTGTACATAATAGTAGCAGTAAGTTCCAGTAACTTGAGTGGGTCATATTAATTGTTACTCCACAGAAATCAAAATCTGATCTGTTATTTATATTATCAACTCAATGTTTGGAAGCCATAAGATATCAAATCTATAACCAGTGGTATACTGTTTTAGAATGAAAATAAAAGCTGTTTTGAAGGCTGGTCGACCACTTATTTAGTGTCGCGTAGAATCTTTTTGATTTCATTTCTTTCAGTGGACGCCGAGTTTTATATCTGTAAAAAATATTTTGCAAACATGTAAAAAAGTACGAGAGAAACAAACGATTTAGCAAGTCAACTAGTGGTTCGTGATGTTATAGTCTTTCTCGATAAATGAACTATTATAAAACAAAAAAAAAATGAATCAGCAGTTTCTGCTTAATTTCTTACTGAACAAAGTTATTATGTAGTTTTGGATGCCCAGTGACACGCAGAGAAATGTCTGGCTACCTATACGAGAACTTGGGGTTGCAATCGAAACAGCAAGACTCACTAGTTGACTTTACAACATTTCTAGTAATAAATACTAAGTCTTTGTTATATCAGTTACTTAGTATTTATTACTAGAAATGTTGTAAAGTCAACTAGTGAGTCTTGCTGCAACTAGAAGTTCTCGTATACATTTCTCTGCATGGACCGTGGCAATCATTTCGTTCTAAACTCATTTATGCCCTAATTACAAAGTTCATAAATGTTTTTGCCCTTGGCCCATCTTTAATTGTGATTGAGAACAGCTTCATTTTGTTTTTGACGACATGATAGGCGCAGTGGCTGAGCGATCGATTGCTGCGTTGTGTGTCGCGTGTTCGATTCCCGCGAACAAATGTTTGTAAGTGTGTGTTGTTGCAAGTAGTTGTCCGGGTCTGGGTGCTTGTGTGTATGTGAGTTTCTATGTTTGTAAATGCACCCACAACACAGGAAGAAATGCTTAGTCTAGGGCAAAGTTTTTTTTTTAATTATAAAACAAATGTGTGTAAAAATACTTTAGATTTTTTTATCTACAGTACCATACCTTAAAATGCCTACAGTGTACGTAGTGCCCTGTGTGCAGTGTATCACAGCGCGTTGGCCGGCGCCAGCGCACGCAGCAGACGCGACTGTGTGTGCGCACCGAACAGGACGCACAGCAGACCCACACCGTAGCCTGTCGCACGCTCACCCTGAGGACGATAGAATATAACATTACTCATTTCACTCAATCGATATTTTTTACAATAATTCGGAACCCAATTATTGTTAAAAATATCGGTTATTTAGCATAAGGGTCAAATTGTGGCTAGTTAGAATACGGCAAACTGTTCCGAATATAGCCATCCACGCCCAGTTGAAAAATTCACCCTGTACATTATTATATTATTAGTCATAAGCTCTTAAGTCTGACAACTAGTCTTACCATGGGGTATCGTATTACCCAGTTACTGGGTTGTGGAGGTCTGATAGGCAGTCGCTCCGTGTAAAATACTGATATTCAGCTGCATCCGGTTTGACTGGAAGCCGACCTTAGAAAAAGGGCTAGGCAGATGATGATGATGATATTATTATTGTATAGAATACTCACGCAGTGCGCAGGCGCCGCCATGTCCACGTGCAGCCAGTTCCCGGGGAAGTCGAAGCCCAGGTGAGACAGGATGAACAAGCCGGCGCAAGAGGACTGCGCATTGTTGCGGTCCTGGAAATAGCAATGTCATAGAATTAATATAATGTAGCTGCAGAATTTCTCCATGTCTTAATTTCCTTCATGATTACAATATTCAAGTCAATAGCGTTAGTGTAAATTAGGTATACACAAATATCAGTTCAGCTTGGCCAGAACGTCTTGAAACGGAACTAATCTTTTTGTTTGCAGACGTTTTAAATCTTTGATATTTAAGTAAACAAAGAACGCGGGTTTGTTAGATTTATTATTGTGCCATAAAACTAATGTAACAAAATAAAATCACTCAAAGTGCTGGTAGCGAGAGCACAGTGGTGACTTCCGGTTTTCTACTGTTTTTTGCCAAGCTGTACTTGATCAGGTCACCATCAGCCTTGATCAGGTAATCTTTTTATTTTATAAGAGCGTATACATTAACAGTGGTAAATGTTTAAATATAATAACCGAATCTGCATAACCAACTCTCAAAGAAGTCCAATCAAAAGCAGCCTTCAAAGAAAATGATAATCCCTTTTCTTTGAAACCGGCTTCATAAGGGGATTTCAACTAAGATAGAATATTAATATCTGTCGTAAAACAATAAGGCAAACATTAAATAAAGTATTCAATTAGAAGTAGTACTACACAGGTTCGATATCATTATTACATATTCATGACAACTATGTCTATCTATAGATTATTATATAAAATTAAGTCGGGTTTTTCTTCCTGACGCTATAACTCCAGAACGCACCAACCGATTTCCGCGGTTTTGCATTCGTTGGAAAGGTCTCGGGCTCCGTGAGGTTTATAGCAAAGAAAAAAAACGAAGCCACGGAGTTCGCCGGGTTTGCTAGTCGATATATAATTTGTAGTAAATAATACATACGGCAACACTGTTCTTCATGTCAGCGACGCAGCTGGTGAACTCAGTGAAGTGCAGCTCAGGCGCGAAGGGCAGCGGGTGTGTGAGGTCCCCGGATCGAAGCCCGGCCGACACACACAGGGACTCCAGGCGACTGCTGTTGGACACTATCGCCGCGTGGTACTTGCCTGTCGCTGTGCCCTGGAGAGAAATAATTAAAAGGTCATATTTTTTATTTTATTTTGGTAAATTCATCTAATCAGTCCTCCCACACAGGGCAGGGCAGGAGGGACTGTCAGACTTGTACTGACTAAAATCCACGGTGTACTTAAATAGCCCTTGACGTTCTAGGGTCACAGTACTAAAGAGGGCCCCGTCATTGTGCTGATACTCTGGGAGGCGCGCGTAGAACACAACGCGCCGTCGTTTACCAGGGCATAGTCCATGATCTCACAGCGAGTCGTCCATTACTCGCCGCCTGCATGCCCGCGCACACAGCAGTAATTAAATTAAGGTATTTTTGACAGTATTCAACATA
Organism: Agrotis segetum; assembly: GCA_036375495.1. NCBI lineage: Eukaryota > Metazoa > Arthropoda > Insecta > Lepidoptera > Noctuidae > Agrotis > Agrotis segetum. The sequence continues at coordinate 1,291,981 of JAQSVV010000128.1, forward strand.
CCTGTGCCCCGGTCAAGGTGGCGACATCTACAATAGTTTCAGCTTTCAGATCTCTGGAAGCGTACACAACTCCGTCGCTGAGAACTAAACGACCTGTAATATGAAATACAAAATATAATATTGTTATTCCTATACAAATATTTGACACAACTTATAAAGGTATGCTAACTAATTGTAGTTTTAGTTTTATTAGCGATAAGACCACCATTGTAACCCTAGAATTAGCAATTTTGTAAAACAGTATTATTATATTATATTCTAACAAGTTTTCGAACTGGCATGGTAACTATCACTACAACATCATCATCATCATCAGCCCGTATTCGTCCACTGCTGGACATAGGCCTCTCCCAAAGTGCGCCACTGAGCCCTGTCTTGAGCTTTCCTCATCCAGTCTCTGCCGGCCGCCTTTCGTAGGTCGTCACTCCACCTTCACTTCACTACAACGTGTAACACCAAATGCGTAAAACCTCTCGTGTCAAAGCCCTGCTCACAGCTGCAAGGTCGTAAACTGGCCGTTAAGTTCCTATAGATTAGTAATTGCTTGATTGGGGCAAACTCACCACACTATGCCCAAAACCACTGCAACTCCTGAAAGCCAGAATCAACAGTGGCAGCCACCAGAAGGGGCGAGACAATGAACGATCCGAAGGTCCAGGCGAATGACTTAGACTGGCCTGTTGGTCTAGTGGTTAGTGACCCTGACTGCTATGCCGGAGGTCGTGGGTTCGATTCCCACCCAGGACAAATGTTTGTGTGATGAGCACGATCATTTGTTCTGTGTCTGGGTGTAATTTATCTATAATATGTATGTATTTAGAAATATATAAGTATGTTTATCAGTTGTCTAGTACCCATAGCACAAGCTCTGCTTAGTTTGGGACTAGATGGCGTTGTGTGACAGTTGTGGAATATTATTATTTATTTATAATGAATTTACCTGTCTTGGATTTTGCTACGAAATTAATCGAAAGAGAATAGTGGAGGAGTAAGAAAATGTAGTTACCTTCAGCGTCCGTATTATTAATTTCAACGGTACGTCCTGAGTACAGCGTGTGGATGTCATCAGGTCTGGTGGCCAGTGGTCCCACAGCGTTCTCAGCGAGACACAGCACGGCGTGCAGGTTGATGGTCGGCTTGGACTTGACGGCCAGCGCGAAGGCTGCCAGCACTGCGGCAGCACCGCCGCAGTCACCCTTCATGCCTACCATGGAAGCCTGGTTGGTGGACAATTAAAGTTATTGGAACAGTCTGTTAAGTAATCATCATCAGCCTATAATGTTCCCACTGCTGGGACACAGGCCTCCTCTCTGTGAGAAGGAGTGGGCCATAATCCACCACGCGGGATTGGTGGATGTTACATGTCTTCGAATTTTTGGTTTTAGGATATGCCGGTTTCACGATGTTTTCCTTCACCGTTTTGAGAGCAGTGGTGATGAAATAAATCAACAAAGTAATGCGCCTGGCGGGGTTTGAACCCACGACCTACAAACTCGTAAGTCGGGACCGATACCACTGGCCACCACTGCTCTCACTGTTTAAGTAATTACAACATAAAAATCATCACCTGCTTAGCCTTTTACCAACTATATTGGGGTCGGTGTCCGCTGTTTCATTTTACATGGAGTGACTGCCTATCGGACCTCCAACCCAGTAACTAGGTAATACGACACCCCAAGAATGATTTTCGGACTTCTACTATCAAAGATCTATAAATGACAGTCTGAACCAACGGCTTTATGTGCTTTTCGAGGCACGGAGAAAACTGGCTATGATCTATAGATGGTCACCCTGCATAGACCAATCTCAGCAAGCGCGGCTTAACTTGGTAGATCGGCCTGTGCTGCTGTAATTATATAAGTAAATAATTACAGCCGCAGCCGCACAGGCCGATCTTAAAAAGACATTTCTTGCACATTTTTTGTGTCGACTGGGAAAATATTCACCGCGACAAAGTCAACATTGAGCAGCTGCTCTTAAAGAATTTATTTATTTGGAATCTTAATAAATTCCAGAAAATAATTACAAAATTCCTACGTATTACACTTACTCATCAGCCGACCTTGTAGCAGGCCAAAATAGTTAATCCATAGCACAAACCACCCCACAAGGTTAGATCTAGTTGCAACTCAGTAAGCAGGTGCATGGTATCATGATGATAATTATGTTATTTAAAATTTCTGTTAAAATAGATATAAGATAGTCTAAATATTTATATGACAGCACGGTTCGCGCAGTTTTATGTTATTTATTTTTATTTTTGGGTGTATCGAACTTCCAATAGGCGTGCTTGTATGTCTAGATGTATGAACGTGCGTGATGCAATAGGAGTATGTAACGATCGTAGCAGCACATGGCGTCCTGTAACCCATACCATGAGCTGTCATTACGATAGTCGATCATCGATATCGACCGCGTTTGGCGCTCTCATTGGCCCGCTCCAAGGTTGTATGTACTCTCAACCAATGAGACCGCCAAACGCGGTCGATGCGTTTGATCGAGTATCGTAATGACAACTTATGGTAGAGGCTTTTATCGTGGGAGAAAAGCGTGAATTTATGTAATGACGTTGTGTCCACCCAAAAGGTCTATGCGCAGAACGAATATTCTCAAAATTGATAATTTTTAAAACGTTTGTAATTAGGTTTTTAGAGATCTGCCGCCGTATTATGACGTCTTAAAACCAGGCTTGTTCCAGTGAGTGAACGAGATGACGCTAGACGACTTGTATAGCTCTGTCACTTTCACTCGCCGTAACAAGCCTGGTTTTAAGACGTTGTAATACCCCCCCTGCGGCTGTATTAGGACGTCTTAAAAGCAGGCTTGTTGAAGTGAGTGAAAGAGACAGAGCTATACAAATCGTCTAGCGTCACCTCGTTCACTCACTGGAGCAAACTTGGTTTTAAAACGTCATAATACGGCCCCTGGTCACTTCGAGAAGCAGCTTTTGCGCCTAAACCACCCAAAAAACACCAGAAAAAAGCCTTGATGATCAGCCACAAACTCACCCTTGCCTTAATACTGAGTCCGCCGGTGTCGTACACGATGCCCTTCCCGACCCAGGCCACACTGTCAGCGGCCCCGGGCGCGCAGTACGACAGCACCACCAGCGCGGGGGGACACACGGCCGCACGCCCCACACCGTACAGTCCTCCCATGCCGCGCGCCTTCAGCTCCTCGCCGCGGATGATCGTGGGCTCAGAGATGTCTAGTTCTTTTGCTACTTTGCATGCTTCCTGTTGTGAAGAAGGGGTAGAGGAAATTAGACTCAAAAAAAAGTGAAGCTAGCTTTTGATGGTGTAACTGCCTGCTCTACATTACTCGCGAAGTTGCCTCGACGAAGTACTCGTCAAAATTGATCGAAGTCCCGAAGTAAGACTACATTACTCATGACTACTCGCGAAGTTGTCTCATCATTGTGTTATTTTACTCGGTCGCAAAAACCGACAACAAATGGAAGTAGCCCGAAGTGAGCCGAAGTTGCATGAAGCGAAGTGCCCTTCAGCACTATCGTATTCAGTCAACTTCGACCAACTTCGCGAGTAGTGTAGAGCCGGCACATATACTATCACATACATATTTATCCTCATTAATCGACCCTTCGTTTTGTTATCGGGGGTAAACCTTCAAAAGACGCCCAGTCTTTGGGATAAGACCAGGGAGAGTGGGATTTGTACCTACCTCATTAAAACCACCCCGGTGATTACTATAGGCACATGGAGGAGGGAAAATCCTCACGAGTGTGCAAAAACCAATAGCCTAATCTTAGCGGCCGGTAATTTTGAAACGAGAATAAAATATCACTGAGACAAAACAAAAACAGTGAGAGAGAGTTACAGAAATTACATCGATTCGATCAATTTTCACAGTAAACAAAAAGACATCACCAATATACTCGTACATTTAAACTTTGAATGAAAAGACCTAAACTAAACCTAATATTCAACTATTTACAAAAAAATCCCATTAGGCTTACAACAAACTCAACCTTAACAACAAAAGAATAGAGCACAAAACCTCACCTCAATAAAGTTATCCACATTCATCAAATTAGCCGGTGTGTCAGTGATCCTGGCAGCCAGTCTGGTAGCATCAGCTGCGTCCTGCAACGTCTGCACCTCGTCAGCTGACAGTGTGTTGTCACACAGAGCTGGGTCCAAGGTACCAATACCTTCGTCCTCTGCATCGCCGTCTGAAAGACGGCTTTTATAAGAAACTAGTAGCATCTGGTTGGATGAGGATCGTGTGAAATGGGTTGATTGGGTTGTACTATTTTTTTTTGTGTGTACAGGAAATTTGATATGACTGTAAAAATCTGATAAGTCGACTTTAGTTAGACTATCAAAAACTATGTGTATGTATTTTCTTTTTTTATGAAACAGAATGTGGTTAATGTTAAAACTAAGTATGTGTATAATTTTTTCTTGCTTCTGAGTCCCTAATCTTTTGATGCGTTTTATCTTCGTAAACATTCATATTGACAATGTATTTTAAAAAATATGTGCCTTTTTTCCTGACAGATTGAGGTCATTGACCTTTTCAGTCTTATCGTGGTAGCGTAATACTCAAATAATGATGAATTAGAAATAATAAGGACAAGTTTTACATAAAAACCATTTTAGCCTTTCGCTAGTCTGCGCTGAGCGAAGCGAGCTCGTAACATTACACTCACCTTGCTTATCCTCCTTTAGTAAATGTATCTCTACAGACACAGCTCTCGTGTTCTGTGGAGCGGGACCGTTGCTGAGCGGAGTGGCGGCGGAGCGAGCTTGGAACAGCGGGTACGAGCGAGCGATGCTCACTGCACTCGCTAAAGCGTCGCGTTTACGGCAGACTAGCTGTTAAAGACAAAATGCTTTTTTGACTTTCCCAAATTGTTGTGGTTGAATATGATTTTAAGTTTTATCACATCGAAAACACTACCTTGAGGAAAATATTAATTTCTGGATTTTTTGCTTATTTTTTACAGAAAAAGTGAAATACTTAAATGAGTGATTATTTATTACTAGGTAGTTTGTTAAGACACTATTTCTCCATAAAACACTGGAGAAAGGTTTTTAATTGAAGTTACAAAATGTAACTAAAAAGTGCTGATTTGGAGCCCAATTTGAGAAAAGTAAAATTTTTAGTTTTACGTATTTTAATAGTAGATTATTAACCAAGGGCTGTATGACATCAATTACATACGAGGTTTTTGGCGCCTGAGCGAAGCGAAGGCGCTAATTAACCCGAGTATGCAATTGATGCTTACGCCCGAGATAAATACTCTGCTTTACATATCGATTGTGAGGTAAGTAAACAACAAGACAGCAGGTTTCAATGAACATTTATTAAGAAGAAAAAAATGTGTATTTAATTAAAAATTATTTTAATAATTATATGTATTATGTAAAGTATAAAATACATATAATAAATTAAAATATGTCACTATACATGTTTAAAACTTTTGAAAAAGAACTCAAACAAGAAAATTAATTATTTTCGCGATGCTTTCGCGCCTACTAGTAGACTGCCTTTCTTTTTCACGCACGCAAGCGCGTCAAATCTTGCTGGCCAGTTTGATTTTTAAATCGATTTCATCTAACATACGATGTGGAAACAAATAGTTCCATATTTAAAATAAAATCTTTATAAAATAAATTGTCTAGATTCCGATTCGAGTAATTAATCGATACCGAGAAAAAAAAATAACTTTTTAAAAATATTCTTCGTGCAGTATGAGTATGACAGTTCTTTATTCAAATTCCAAAACCTATGCTGTAATGATAGTCATACACCCCGGCATTCAGGGGTGTAAGGGTGTACTTACAGAGCAAGAGATATGTAAAATCTATTAAATATTGTTGATGTCTTTTTGTCTGGGTTTTTGCGACTAACAACAACATGACGGCATAGAATCGCAGTTCAGTGTAGCATTCTTACCACGATGGTCTCATCAGTAGACCGTTGAGTGGACCGTACGATCTTGGCGAGGGCATGTCCTCTAGCGGGGGCAGCGTGCCGGGAGCGGCGAGCTGGCAACGACGCGAGCGACACGGCGCGCGGCCACAGCTCCACGGAATCACCGGGGGATGACGTCACGCATTGTAGACCGCGGAGCCAAGCCTGAGGGTACAAAGTTTGATTATAGGGAGGCGGATTTTGATAATCTCTAAGGTCTTCTTCTTGCTTATTGTACTGGTTAGCATAAGCAAAATCCTTCTAAATGTTCCCACTGCTGACACACAAGCCTTGTCAATGTAAGTGGAAGTGGGCTGTAAAATCTGTCCACCATGCGGGTCCAGTGTGGCTTGGTAGATGCTGGTTTCACCGCCATGTTTTCCATCACCATTTTGAGAGCAGTGGTGTGCAATAAATTATACAAAGTAATGCGCCTGGTACGGTTTGAACCCACGACCTTTTTTAACACGTTTAAGTAAGGGCTGTCACCACTGGGCTACTAGCACTGCTCTCGTTGTACTGCATGTGACGATGTAATTGTTTCGGTAATTAAATTACTGAAAGATTGTTTATTAAATACCGATTGTGAAGTTTTTGTTCTAAAAATATAAATCAACAAAAACAAAGTCTTCAGTCCTTACCTCTTCACTGACTCGGGGTTCCAGCTTACACCTGACATCATCCCAGTTCAAGGCACTGAGGTGGGCAGCCTGCCCCACAATCAGCACCGGCTGCTGCTCGGGGTCTGAAGAGGTCAGGCCACTCCGGAACTTTATACTCACTGACGCGTTCGACATTGTGCGAACTGGGGGAAATAAGAGGGGATTAATGACAGAATTATAACTATCAGCTGTTTTATTTTAAAATGAGATCGAGACGTCAATAAAAAAGGACCTAGGCGTGTATTATACCAATTTAATTATAGGCGAGATGGTCTATCTATATTTTTGTGGGGAATCAGATAAGTACTTTTTTTTCTTGATTATGTTTGGATTTTTTGCTGCTTTTGTATAGACATGAAAATAAAAAATGCTCTATCAAATTCTCCATATTAGTATTTCACTTGTAGTTTGCATACTGTCTTCATTAATTTAACAATCACTTGCACAAGTATTGCACAACTTTTCATACAATACTGAAACTTTTTCAGAAAAAAAAATCTGCTAAAACACAACACTAATAATTATTATATTTTAATATAAAAAATAATAATACTTTGTCTCGCTGCCCATCTTGTAGAACTAGGTCTTAATCTAAACTGCATCTTGTCTGTACAATCTCTATCTAATAACTGATAGTAAAATTTCAAGTTCAAAGTGTTAGATAACTTTGTATTATAAATGTTGCTTGACAAGTTGGTTATCTTAATTGAAATTTAAATGCTTCCATAATGTAGAGAATATGTTCCATGTGTTTAGAAATGGTAGAAAAAAAAGATATCATGGGATTCACACATTAATAAATTAGTGTTTCAATAATAAGTGAAGTGCTGATTATGCTTTTCTAATCAGTAACATCTGGTCATCTGGTTTTTTTATTTCTGTTTAATCTAAATGCCTATTTTAGACAACTATACACAAAGTATAAAGCTGAAAGGTTGACTGCTTGTTTTCAAAATCTAGAACTCCTAAAAAAGTATGTATTATTGAACTTTTCACTGTATGTGAAGGTTTACAAATTAAAAAAAAAAAAACAGAATATAAACTGAATTAACACACCTTCTATTCCCTTGTATACCAAACCCATGTACTCAAATTCACTATTCAAACATTACTGGCATGAAACATTCAGAATAATACAATAAACCATTTAAAAGATATCACAGACGATAGATGGACATAAACATGTATTTTTATGACCTATTATGCAGTTGTTATGGCAATATGGAAAAGGTAATGAGTAAGGTTTAATACATTATGTTCACTGGCTGGCTTTACTTTGCTAGATTATTTATTATATTACACTATTGTCTTGTATAACCTACAAGTAGTTGTTCCGGGTCCGTGTATTTGTAAACGCACCCACAGCACTAGAAAAATTCCTAGTGTGTGGTAACTTTGAAAAAAAATATAGTAAGTAATACAAATTTGGGTAGGTATGTTCAATTATGTAATAACCATGTATGAATAACACTGTTTCCATTATAAAAAAAAGTTATTGAAGAGTACTACAAAAACAAATGGAAAATCACTTTCCTCCGTCTTTTATGAGAAAGTAAAATTTGCAATTATAATATTGATTACAAAAGGTTGATTGATGTCTGTGATAAGTGCATAGTTTGCATGTTAATAAGTATTAATGTGCAAAGTTAATAGTATTGAAAGAGTAAATCAATGAGGGAATATTTTAATTTTAAGCCTTAAAATATGCAATCTAGATAAAGGTTTCATAAATAAAGATAAGGAATAGCCACTACATACTTTTTATTTTAAGGGAGCCAGAAAACAAAAGTGAGAAACAAGTAAAAATCTACAAAAACAAACATTTGAAACGATTTTATTTTTTTTGTACATTTTTCTGCACTATTCCAAAATAATAAATAAAATAAATAATAAAATAAAATAAAATAAAAAAGCCTTTTATTTCCTCTACAACTACTTTTAAATATTAAATTACATTGTGTTTGAGAATGCAAGTTTTTGAAAATATAGCTATAGTTAAAAATTATTTATTCAATCTGATTATTGAGGAACCCCTTTCAGGTGAAGGCCTCTTCCAAAGATAGCCATTTCGTCTTATCTTCAGCAATTTTTTGCCATTTTGGTCCAGCGATTTTTTTAATGTCGTCTTCCCATCGTGTGTGTGGTCTACCTTTGTGTCGTTTGCCTTGTGGGCCTTTCCATGCGGTCACTGTTTTGGTCCAACGATGGTCTTTAAACCTGACCACGTGTCCAGCCCATTTCCATTTTAATTTTTTTGCATGAGTAAGAGCGTCGATTGCTTTTGTTGTCGATCTTATTTTTGTGTGTCTTATTTTATGGATTTTCTTTAAATGTAACATACTGCGTTCCATTCCCCTTTGGCATGTGGTTATTTTGTTTTGTATTTGATTTGTAAATTTCCAGGTTTGGCACGCATATGTCAGGCATGGAATAAGACATGTGTCCATAACTTTCTTCTTTAGCTGTACAGGCATATCGCTTTTAAACACTTCTTTAAAGCCCCAGTATTTATTCCACGTGTTTTTGATTCTCCTCTCTACTTCTAACACGTTGTTGTTTCTATTAAAGCTGATTTGCTTACCTAAATATATATAATTGTTTACATATTCTATAGTTTCACTACCTATTTTTATATTTCTTTTTATGTGGTTCGTCATAGTTTTGGTTTTTGTTATATTCATTTCGAGTCCTACAAGTCGACTAGCTTCGTTCAGATCTGCAATCATGAGCTGTAGTTGAGAGCTTGTTTCAGACAGTAAGACTAAATCATCAGCAAATCTAAGGTGACTTAAGTATTTTCCTTGAATAAGTAAGCCCTGTTTCTTCCAGTTCAGTTTATTTATGATGCTTTCTAGAACGGCAATAAAAAGTGTAGGCGAAAGGGGGTCTCCTTGTCTTACCCCTCTTTCCAATGCAAAGCTTGGTCCGATAGAATCTAGCTTGACTCTACTAGTGCATTTATTGTAAATATTTCTTAAAATCTCAATGTAATCTGACTCTACGCCTTGGTTTTTCAGCGTTTCCCATATAGTTGGGTGTAAGACAGTGTCGAAAGCTTTACGGTAATCAATGAACGCAATGTACAGTGATCTTTGATGCTCTTGGTATTTTTCAATTACGAGTTCTAGGGTGTGAATATGGTCTATTGTGGAAAAACCTTTCCTGAAACCTGCTTGTTCGATGGGTTGTTTTTGTTCAAGTGCTGTACTCATTCTTTTGTTTAAAATGGTAGAAAAGAGCTTATATAGGGTGGGCAGCAAGCTTATGGGCCTGTAGTTGCCAATGTTTTTGGGGTCGCCTTTTTTATATATCAATATAATGTTAGATTCAGACCATTGTGTGGGTGTTTCAAAGGTTTCCAGTATCATATTGAACAGATTTGCTAGTGGCCTGGCTAACATGGCCTGTGCAGTTTTTATGGCATCATTCGTAATATTGTCGGACCCTGGGCTTTTGTCTGATTTTAATTTTCGTATTGCCTCTATGATTTCATCACATTTTATAGGTTCTGGATGGTGAGTAGGGCTTATATATACGTCGTTTTGGTTAATGGTAGCGCTGGACTTGCCTACATCACTATATAAGTCTTTGTAAAAATCTGTTGCAATTTTTATAATCTCGTTTCGACTGTATTTAGTTTCACCTGAGTCTTTTAATCCTTCAATCCATGCTTTCTTAGTTTGTAGTTCTTTATATCCTTTTTTTAAGCTTCCTTTAAGTTCGAGGTGTTTTTTAATGACTGACAATCTGTTTGCCTTGTAGTCCATTTTTATGTACTTGCTTATAAGTTTATAAAGAGCTTTAAGTTCATTCTTCATTGATCGAGTTTTATTGTTAGTTTTATGCAGATCTTGTCTTCTTTTAATGAGGTTTTTTGTGCGTATGGATAACACATTATGATCTTTTGTGGTGTGTTTTGACTGTGCGCTGCGTAGACTTGTTTGGATACAGTTGATTAATTTATCATGATACTCCTGTACTGTTCCTTTTGAGCTCGAATAACGTAGAGCAGGCAAGGTATCTGTTAGCGCCGTTTTAAATAGGGATATTTCTTCCTCGTTTTTCAATGTGCTATACTTATTGTTATTATATTTGGCTCTACTTTTAAAAGGTTTCGTAAGTACAATTGTTCCTCTAAGAGGTCTATGGTCAGATGAGAAGTTTATGCTCAGTGTTTCGACGTTTCGAAATATTTGTGGTCGGTTAGAAAGTATAAAATCTATTTCGTTCTTGTGTTGGTCGTTAGGAGAGCGCCATGTCCATTTTCGTTTGGAGTTTTTTTTGTAAAAGGTGTTCATGATCGCCAGTTTGTTTTCTAATGCAAAGTCTACAAGTCTTTGGCCTCTGGTGTTTCTTTGTCCATACCCGTTCTGTTTTGTAACTAGATATTCACTTCTATGTGGTTTCCCTATTTTGGCATTAAAATCGCCCATTAAAATGAAATCCTTGTAAGTTAACTCCATAGCTTTGTAGATAGATTCGTAGAAGGTTATAATTTCCTCTTCATTGGCCGCCTCTGTAGGTGCATAGGCCTGTATTATAGTCAGATTTTGACCTGGGAGATTCATTTGGAGTAGTGCCACTCGTTCGGAGATGCCAATATAACTCTCAAAATATTGTTTTAGGTATTTTTTGATCACGAAACCGACTCCATATCTTCCCGGTGTTTCACCTGTGTGGCATAGAATAAAATGTTGATGTTCTGCTATTTCGTTTCCAAGACGTCGTGCTTCAGATATGCCAATAATATCATATTTAACATTTTTTAGCGCGTCTGATAGTTCAATAACTCTTTCTTGAGATGATAGTGTCCTAACGTTGTAAGTTAGAATGTACAGATGGTTTGTGTCTAAATTTTTAGATTGTGGCGGTTTCGATGTAATTATCTTTGGAAGGTTTGGTCATAATCCTCCACGGTGACCGGCCGGCTTGGAGGATGTTTTTTTGTGTTTGCAAGTTTTCTATGTGTTTCGTATTCTTTTGTTGTGATTGTTGAGGTTGTTTGGGTCCGGGTGTCGCATATTAGTTTTTTGGAGGATTTGATAATGAAGCTGATCTCACACGCTCTACATAGTTCAGTATATTTGGTCTGATTATTTCCTTAGTTTGGGTTTTAGGCGAGGTGTTGTTCGAGCTGGTCGATGTACTTTGGGTGTTACATGTAATGACTTTCTTTTGTGGTGGTGTTTTTGGTGATCCTGAAGTCTCTCTTTTCCTCTTTTCTCTGTTGTTTTCTTGTGTTTTCTTTATAATCAGCTTGTCGTATTTTATAAACGCTATGTTCCCTTTTTTCTTTTCCTCTTCCACGCGGGGCTGTAGTTGTTTACGTATTTCTATTATTTCTTTAGGGTAATCCTCTTTGATTTTAATACCTTCTTGTAGGTTAGGCCTGTTTCGCAGAATCATATGTTTCTTCCACGTGGTTGTGAGTGAGGCTACAACTGGGCGGTTTTTGCCGACCTCCTTTTTGCCGATCCTGTAGATATTATTTATTTCGCAGGCTTCAAAATGTACTCCCATTTCTATTATTATGTCTTTTACGCAGTCCACTAACTCCGCTTCTGTTGTAGTTTTCCCTTCCTCAATGCCAAAAAAGACAAGGTTGTTTTTGCGCTTATCTTTATCAGCGAATTTGAGTTTTATTTTTTTATTCCAAAATAATATTTGTACTTAATTGTTATTATAATGTAACAGACAAAACCAAAAATTTGGAACATGCATGACTTTTCTACAGAGCCTAAGTGGTACGGAATCCACTTTGGGATTCGCTGACTTAGTGTAAGATGATGGAGGGAAAAAATAAGGGGAGGCCTATGTTCAGCAGTGGATGTCTTACAGCTGATATGATGATGATGGAGGGAAATGACTTTCATTTTGCATTTGTTTAGAATTTAAAGTGATCTGCTGAGCTATTCAACCTCGCTCCACAAGATGGCAATTCTTGGCAATCATAGTGTGTAAAAAGTAGAAGCAGTGGAAACAATAAAGGATTCATTGTTTTAGACAATCTACAGTTAAATTAAATGAATTAAGTGATAAAAAATACTTATTGATGATCATTCCAAAATAATTAAATGGAAATCTTTTATTATTTTGGAATAAATATTTGGTATTGGGTTTTCTTTTGTCATTAAAAAATAATAGATTAATAAATTCTGTAAAATGAGGATACATTTTCTGCTGTTTTGAGCACAGACAAACAAAGGTAGGATAAAATAAACAGAAACAAGCAGTAGCTACTATCTATGGGCTGAGTTAATGCAGTGAAGCAAGTGGTTTAGATAACAGTATCGATAGCATATGCCCTCCGTGACATCAAGTACCTATTATAAACACTAAAGCCTTTATTTATTTACATGAATAATGTTACTAAGAGGCATAAAGACATACAGTTACAATTTCCATCAGTTTTAAGCATTTTCATTCATAATACGATAGAAAACGTGGTAACGACGTCGCTATTTCCTACATTAATAACAGAATTATAATAATACGTGTCTAAAAATACGACAAATGAAGCAAACAAGCAAAAACGTTTAGGTCATTCACCTGCCACATAAGTAGGATGTTTAATTACACTCATGTACGTATTAAATACTCTTAGCAACAGCATGATAACTTATATAATACTAAAACATGACAATTTACAACACAAACAAGGTTTTTGACCATCGAAACCGACTTTATCGGATAAGCGCTAACTTTAAAAAACACTTACCGTTTTTCACGTTCACAACTTCTGGGTAACTTCCTATCGTACCAAATACATTTGGTAGTGATTAAATTGTATAAAGGCCTCTATTTTCTTTAATAACAAGAGGTTTGTTGTTTACTTTCGTTAAAAAGAAAGTGATAGCAGCACTTTCCTGCAACACCAACTTGCCAAATCATTGGATGTTTTCGTTCGGAAACCCCATGAAACGTCATCAGAAAAAGAGTTTTAATTGAATAAGGTTAATTTATGAAAGTGTTTGGCCATAAAATATAGATAATCAGTAGAAAAAATATATATTAGTAGGAAAAAATGGATAATTAAATTTCAAAAATACTTTTTTTTACAAAATACGAAAAATTGTGGTCTTTGTTTCCGAACGAAAAGAAAGTTGCAGAGTGTTTTGTTTTACGCAGAATTTATAAAATGTTTTTAGAACGAAAAACTATGGATTATTAAATATTTATTTATTGCAAACTTATTCTTTTTTTTGTGTACTCTACTGCTTTTACTGGTTTCGAATTGGAATAAAGATCCTGAAGCCAACACAGAACCATTAAAAAAAATACGGGATTCGAAAATCAAAAAGTAAAAAAACAAAAGAACGTCTGTCGTCCATAGTGTTAAAAAGTTTTGCATGGCGCCAAATTGAAAATGTAGTTTTTTTTCTGTAGAAGTTGCATTGAAGTCAAAACCAAGCTATATGATGAGAGAAGATACGAAAAATAATGAAGGTAACTCTTTCAGTTAATTTCAAACAAAACAATAGTAGCGCTCAATAAAAGTTTAGATGAAAACTTTTGCAACCCGCAAGCTAATGATAGTTTTATGACAGGATCGCACCGATCATGAATATTTCACTTGTTTTAGGATTCACCGCTTGCTGTGTGGCTTGCTGTAGCTCGTCCAGTTTGCAAAAGCTAATGGTGGCGCGAGAGGTTTCCTTCTGCTTCCTTGAAACGTGAGTTTTTTTCTCTTATACTTCTACTTTGAAATTACTTCACCGCCACTCACATTAAAATGTTGAAATGTGTGAGCCCTAATAAGTATATATAATTAGTACCTACGTATTGTATAATATTGTGCGTGTGCGGGGTCTGTATTGCGGGATTCGGTTTTATTTCATTTGGTTTCTATTAATATTGACAATCTTGGATTCCCAATATTATTTTGTGTGTGCGGCTAGCCTTAGGGTAGTCTTTTCTTATTTACCTACTTGGAAAAACCGTGAACCACATCGTTTGCCGCAGTCACTGATAATTCTATGTAATGCAATGGACACAGTTTATGTAAGCGTCTTCTGTGTCTAATCTGAGTTTATTATTATTTAAAACTTTCCCAGTGCATCATAGCTCCAACATCGTTATTAAACAATATTGGTTTGGTTGGAATTAATAAAGTAATAAGGTAATCATATTAGGTCAGTGGGTCATCTTTATTGTGTTTTGTAAAATTATCCAGGTTCGCGATTTACCTGCATAATTCCAATAATGTGTTATTTACGGAAGTTCTGAAACGTTATTCATAAGTACACGTACGCGTCTGTTTTTTCCTTCAGCTATATCCGTAACATTTTTTTCTTGAATTGGGGGTACCTATACTAAATCGTAGTAAGTACCCGAGAGACGGGACCAGGAGTCGAGGCCGTAAATTGAGACGATGGGAGCCCTCTCTGGCTAAGAGTGGCATCAGATAGGAAGCAGTGGAAGGAGTTGGAGGAGGCCTATGCCGTAAGGCATACTGAACGTAGGGATATTCTGTAAACTAACTAGTAATAAGTCAAACATTGTAATTGTTCAGAATAAATGGCTTTATTATTGTTATACTAAATCGATATATTATAAATGTACTTAATTTTTGTCATCAGTGTTGCACTTTTTATTTTCTCATTGGTTTACTAATTAGTTAAATTAAAATTCCTAAAAATGAATATGTTACCTCAAAATGATAGGGCACCTCATTAATGTATCTGTTCTGTGTGCTTAGAGAATGTGTCTCATTCAGGTCGTTATTATTATCACAGCAATGTGTAGATCATCTGGATTAGGCTATGTTTAACTTACCACCAGATATAGTAACAATAGGCTATGTTTAACTTACCACCAGATATAGTAATATAACAGACAAAAATAGTAAATGATCACCAAAATGAAACCCGCATTTTAATGTAAAATTATAACCAGTTTTAACATTTCGCTATCCTATTTAATCAAAATGACTCAAATAAATCATTGCCAACCCAAAAGTAGTAAATGATCACCAAAATATGTTCATTAAAATATGTCATAACGAGGTGTAATAAAAAAAAACTACCTAAGCAGGGTCGACGAAGCCCCGCTTCGCGGGCTTCTATTTCTGTGTACAAGGTTTAAAGGAACCTAACCAAACCGAACTTCGGGGTGTCCCTGAAATCTTGCTAAAGCGAGTTTTAGATTTGGTGCACATTCAGTATAGATTTGGTGATCATTTATTATTATGATGTGTATATTTGGTGTTTGAATACAATTTGAAGTGTAGTATAGCTAAGGGAATCAAAGCATTTTATGGTGGTCATTATATTTAATCCCATTTTAATATCTGTCTCGGTAAATAACGTTGCCTAAAAACTTGAGAATTGTAAACTCGGAAAATAATAGCAAACATGGTTGAGTCTTGAAGAGTACAGACAGGTGAGACAGGAGACGAAAAAGATAAATAAGTGCTATCATTTAGCCCTCGTTTTTTTTTATCGTCGTAAAATCATCAAATGAGACTCAGGGCGGGGTGGGAGAGACTGTCAGACTTGTATTGACTAAAATCCACGGTGATCCTTTTATATCCCTTTACGTTCCAGGGTCACGTTAACCTGACGAGACAGTCTTGCGTCCCCAGCAGGGGTTGGCTTAGGCCCCGTCTATTGCTGACAGCCTGAAAGTTTTTTTAACACGAACACGACGCGCCGTCGACAAAGGTACGGTCCTTGATCAGACGGCGAGTCACCCATTACTCACCGTCCGAATGGTCGCGCCTACGGTCGGTGGCCGGAAATCGCTTCGCGACGTCCGATGCCGTGGCGTCTCCCGCGGCGGCTAGGTCATGAGGTGGACGCTGTCCTATCCCTTACAGGTCCACCTGAGGCACCAGGTGTTTCTTCCTTCCGAATCATACACAGGTGTCTGGAGAGGACCTGTGTCCAGTAAGGGCGCTATGACGCCTCTTCAGCCTCTTCTCAAAGAGGGGGGTCTTACCGCTGCAATCGTGGAGTGCCTGATTCAGTCCCCGTGCTGCGTCAGTTATGTCAATGTCATGAAATATTAACATCAACAATTTCCATTAATTGTTTTTAAAAAATCATAAAGTACTAAAACTTAATGTGTCTGCGTTGAATAATGACGGGCATATCGAGAAGCTTAGATCTCAAGGAGTTAGGCGAGTTGGTGAAGCAGTGTTTCTCAAACATGCTTAAATTATGCATTCGAATTTAGAGTTGAGAACCGCGTATTTTACGTAGGTAGTACGTAGGAATTTGAGTCACAACACTAATACGAAGATCAATCTCAAAGACTTTTAAAATGTGTTTCTTTCTGGGATACCCAAGAAAGAGCAGCCTTTGCGGATGTTACCACGTCGGAAACAAAAACGCTGTTAAACAACTCGCAGAAACGAACACGTTGGCAGCAATAAGTGGGAATACAAACCAACCGCCCACTACATTTAACAAGTGTAAATCATTTGCATCGTAAGATCATGTCTCTTGGTATGTAGGGCGGTGGCTGGAAACAAACGTTGCCTGAAAACGTGAGAAACGCAAGCGTTGGAAACGTAGCGATGGGAACGTAAGACGTGAGTAGCAAGCATGGCTGAGTCTAAGAGTAGAGCACCTACTAAAGATCACAAAGCTATTGCTGACTACGGTCATTCATTCCAGTTATAAAATATAATGTAGGTATTGAGCCTGTTAGGCGATGAAATTTTAACATCAACAATTTCCATTCGTTCAATAAGTACCTTAGGATGGTAAAGCACGAGCTCGACGCAATTGCGGCGGTAAGACCCCTCTTTCAGGAGTGGCTTGAGAGACTTCACGGCGTCCTTACTTTCCTCCTGACGCAGGTCCACACCGGCACGGATGTTTCGGGAGGTACCTGTGTCTGATGCAAAAGGAGGAAACGCCTGTCACCACTGCGAAGATCGCCTGGAGGATACAGTCGAGCATACGGTGCAAGACTGCCCCGCTTGGGTAGAGCATCGACGCGTCCTCACGGCAGCGGTAGGCCGAGACCTCTCGCGCCCCGGCCCCCCTGGCCCTTGGTCGCGGCCATGCTGCGGGGCGAGACGGAGTGGGAAGCTGTCACCTCCTTCTGCGAAGCAGTCATGCTCGCGAAGGAGGAGGCGCGCCGCGTGCGAGAGAGGACAATGTCCCTCCGTCCCACCCCGCGGTGGTGGACGCCCACGGCGACGGACGTCACAAGACGATCGCGGCCACCGTAGGTGTGGGCATGCGGGTGGCGAATAAAGGGCAACTCGCTGTCCGACCATGGACCATGCCCGGGTCGACGGCGTGTTGTATCGGCTCCACGCGCACCTCAAAGAGCGTCAGCATGATGACGGGGCTCCCCCTTTAGAGGGCCAAAGCCTGCCAGGGTCGCGGGACTTATCTCATTACTGTGACCCCAGAACATAAAGGGCTATTGAAGGACACCGTGGATTTTAGTCTGCACAAGTCTGTCAGTCCCTCCCGCCCTGCCCGGGGTGGTAGGACTCATTTGATGATTTTGCCACGTTAAAAAAAAAAGATGGTAAAGCAGGGGTCGCGGGAAGCTGTCTCAGGTAACCGTGACCCTAGAACGTAAAAGGCTATTGAAGGATCACCTTGGACCTTGGATTTAAGTCGGTACAATTAAGTCTGTCATGATCATGTCCCTTCCCCTCCTGCCCTGGGTGGGAGAACTAATTTGATGATTTTACCACGATAAAAAAATAGGGTGGTAAAGCAGGCAAAGCCGCAATCGCGGCGGTAAGACGCCCACGGCAAAGGACATCGCGAGGCGATTCCCGGCCACCGTAGGCGCGAGCATGCTGACGGCGAGTAATGGGTGACTCGTCGTCCGAGCATGAGCCATGCCTGGGTCGGCACACGGCGGCGGCGCGTGTAGCACGCGCGCCCTAACTGCTGTCAGCAACCTAAAGGAGAGTCCCTCTTAGAGGGCCAATATACTTAACGGGGTGGAAGGGACTAATATCTTAACAGGTAATCAGGGTTACCCCTGGAAATTAATAGGGCTGTTGAAGAAACACCGTGGATTTTATTCAGTACCGAGTAGCACTTTCTCATTTCGATGATATTACCTACATCATAAAAAAGGGAGCTAAAGACATTAGAATCGATATCTGCTCCGGATGGTCGGAGCACTGCCGTGTGAGGTTAGGCGGCGATCTCTTGCTTCCGGCCCTGCTAGAGTTACGGAATGGGAATGGGAAGCAGCCATGCTAGCTTAGGAGGACGCGGAATGCGTGAGGAAGAGGACATCCCATACGCCGGGGCCAAGGGCGTCAGGGACCGCGGGTTGATTTCCAGCCTCCGCAGTACCCGGCTTGCAGACATGTGTAATGGGTAGCTTGCCGTCGTTCCAAACACGCGGCGACTGAGTGGTGAGGTGGAGGATGTCCTATTTATCACGCGTCTCACCTCCTCCTAGTCACGAGGTGACTGCTTTCTATTCCCACCTCGACCATGACATGGCCTTAACCAATGCTGGGTGCTAAAGGTCGCCAACGCTTAACGCCTCCGTGAATATATGGCGTGGCAGATCTCCACCGTGTCTTCCGGACGATCCGCGCAATGGTTAACTATTCGTATCTCGTACATGGCCAATTTTCGGTTGGCTGTAGCCACAACCTCTTTAAGGGCTGGTTCAGCGCTTAGTGTAGACATTTCCCTACAATATCTGGGATGTTATAGTGACCAGTTGTTAAAAACATAAATTTTTTAACCATTCAAAAAAACTCTGAGAACGAGCCAGTACATTTATGTGTATAAGGAATGAGAAGTTTTCTTTTTGGAGTTTAAAAAAATAAAGTAGTTTCCAAGAACTCTATAGATGGCGTTGAACTGACGGCGTTACTCTAGGAAAAAGATGTATGCCTTAATTTTTGCACAAATCCACGAGGCATAGACTTCTCTTCTTTTTCTCTTTGGACATTTTCTTCCTGGCGTGGAAAACTCATAAATTGACTGGTAAATGAATATTTTTTTCTTTTTCCTTGTTGTTATTTATTTTCAAAATGCCATTTGTGTGATGTGATGTGACTGACAATGACAAGACATGTACTTTTTGTTTTACGATCTCAAAATTACATCCAAGGCATCCAAGTGAAAAAAAATCAAAACATGGCGTGACGTTCCGTTCATTGCAGTAACATATCAAGTTCAGCGCCATCTATTCATTGACTAGGGAAAACATAAAAAGAAAATCCCTCATTACAGAAAAGGTTATACAGTAAAACAACACAATTAAATCGAATTTTCCTTTAATAATTTCATCATTATCAGCTACAGAACAGAACCACATAACAAATGTCAACCGTAGCACTGCGTTAGCTTATAATTACATAATTATTTAATAATAATTAAGCTTTATTTAATTATTTATACAAACTTTAACTTTATAATTGTTGATGACTGTACTGCCTGTAAAATTATTGCGGTGCAGCAAGCCTGGTTGAAAAATAGACCTTACATTTTAAGAAATTAAATTCATTTTCGTATGTAATGGAAGTCGGTAAAATTATGTATTGTACACTTGTATAGTCAGCGTCAAATTGAAGTGATTATTACATAAAATTGATGAATTTAGATAGTTATATAGTTGAGTATTAGAAGATTAAGTAGAAATATACACATTCATCCGTCGTTTGGCGTCCCATGGGGTCACATTTGCTACATTTTTTTACACAATTATTGCTAACAAAGTTTTGAAAGAAGAAACATTTGAAAAAGGAGAGAAAACATTTTTATTTCCCTTCTCTTTCTTTTACATGGACTTCCATTACAAAATGTCCCAAACACAGGAGACCCTGTCCTAATAATTATCTTGAATAAAACAATTTATATTATAAATAACTTAAGTAATGTACTTACTTATAATTTAACTATGGAAGCGCCTCTTTGTAATTTATCGATGGCTTAACATTAGAGTGTAATTTAATATTACTACACCGCAACCCAAAATACGTAGGTAAAACGAAATTTTTAACTTCTGTGATCTTACTGGACTTACTAAAAAAAAATGTCGGCTGGTGAAGGAAAATTATTAGAAAAATAGGTTTCATAAACTTTCAGTTGCCTATTAGCTGAATAGTCCACTTCAAACACTTTTCCTTTTGAAGGCTGTAAGATTGAAATCACATACATTTATTTTATAACATAATCCGCCCCTTGAAGTCTGTGAAAAGTATTAAACATATATATGTGCATATTGAGTAAAGAGTAATAATGTTTTAAAGCAGTCAAATAATTATTTGCAAATAATTGTAAGCTTTTGACATTTATGTAAAAATAATCTATAAATACACTTGCTTTGTGAACCTTTGATATAAAAAGAAATACTATGCAATTATCCATATTACAGATTTTACAAAGCCTTAATTTTATTTTTGTATAACAACATTCATGGACGATCAACTTTCAGAAAACTGTATTAACTATGTCATGTAATGTTAAATGTATCTGAATATTTGTCGTTCATGCCAGTTTTTACTTACACTTGACCACACGTAATCAATACGCATTATTATTTCAACTCTGAAATAAGAGGTGGAAATCCAAAACAGGGCGCATTTCAATAATGCCGTGTTATTGAAAATTAATTCTTACGAAGGACATGATAAAGCATTGTTTGCTGAATACCCCAAATAAATTTATATATATTTTTTTAAACCAAATGGCAGGCAAAGGCACTTAAACTGCGTAATAATTTGTAATACGTAGCTGTAAAAAAACATGTCTTACACCCTAGAAACGTTGGAACTAACACAGTCACATGTGGATTATATTATAAATATTTTGACTATATAATCCTTACTGGATTGATCCAGTAAAAAAAAAACGAAAAACAAAAGAAAACCAAATTTAAAATATATGACTAAATTTTATTAACAGTTTGAACGAGATTTTTACAATTTTATTTATATTTTCACAAATAAAATAAAGAGTATGCACCATAATAACAAAGCAAAAGAAATAAATATAACTAAAAGTTAAGTACATTACAAAATACTAAGAGTGTATTCATGTAAAAAAAAAACAAAACAAAAATGACAGCCCGAATAGAGTACAACTTGTGACGTTAAAATGTTTATTTGTGACGAATTTTACTTTAAAGCAGTATACAAAAACTTGTCATTACATAAAAAAAAACGTAATGGCAAATAATTTAGTCTACTAAAAATCAATGTTATTATAACCATGACTTTTTAAATTGAATACATCTTAAATATCACTGGTACCTTATTTATTATACTGCCAAAAAGTGAGTTAACAACATATTTATGCAGCAGGTAGTAACAAAAAATAAAATGTCACAAGTCTGTGTTCAAGTAAAACAGTAAAAAAACAAAAGTCAATAATAACAAGAAAATTTTAAATTGTACTTTTAGTATTTAAAACATTTCACTAGCCCCCTATACATAAAATTCACTAGCCACGATTGTATAATTAAAATTGTTAGTTTTTTGTTAGTAATCATAATTATTTTATTTATTTTACTGACCAGAAAAATCAACAGCATTGTCCCTTTTTACCCGACTACTGCGGAGCTCAAAAAAGGGCAATGATTTAGTTCTGGTCAGTAAGTATAATTATTTACTTATGCTATAATACAATATTTTCTTCTAAAAACACGGTGACAATTGAAGCGTAGGTTTATATTATAAACTGCGTATTTATACATTTTATAGAAAATAATTATTGCAGCATTTTCTTTGTATAATCAAAGAAATTGTAGATATCTTATCCCTTGGCCATGACCTAGACGCACAAAAAACAAAAGAAGTGGCTAAGAGCATGCCACGATTCATCGCGACCAATGAGACAAATGTGTTGTGATGATCTCTTGATGCATGTCGCATCGCCCGAGGCTGTGGGCGAAGTTTAACAAGGAGCAGGATAGTTAGGTAAGTATATGAAAATTATTAACTCTTGAATGTGTTGATACAATGTCAAATATTTTCTAAGTTCTTGTTACAACTAAAAACAATTTAAAAACTAATTTGTTCTCGGCCTTAAATAATATCATAATTAAATAAAAGCTTGTAAAAACTTTACGTTATTAGACGTATCTCATAATAATATGCAATTATTTTTTCTTCAAAATTTGGTAAAGTGTTTACACTTTAAGCTTATTTTTTTATGCGAAAAATAAAAACATTTTTGCTACAGAAATAATTAAAAAGAAAATAAGGGAAGTGTCAAAATATTGCGTTACTTTTAAGCTTAAAGTAACTTTTAATTTTAACAATAATATTTGTTTTGCAAAACATTATTTTTATTGTCAATTAATTTGTTAGTTTTTGAAAATGGTTTACAGTGTTTTTGGTTATGAACGTGAATAATCAATTTTCCATAATTTTATAGAAGATTGGTATAACCACAGAGCTTTTAACTTTAATATGACTGTAGTATTGAAATATGAGTGAACAATGGTTTTCACAGATATTTCATTATAACATCTGCACATACTCAAATGGAGTTAACGATATGACCAAACTTAAAATATATATGAATAACAACAAACTTCATTGTGTATTTTCGTATAGAATTGGCATTTATAGCTAAAATTTATATTATATACATTCAAATTACGTTATATCTCTCTTCATTTTACAGTAATAAATATAAAAATAAAAAAAAAACGGTTATAATATTTTTTTATAAAATTATCATTGAAAGCTTTTTTTTTTTCGCGAAGCAGTTTCGATATCCAATTTACATTTTTTGTTTGATAGCAACTATACATAAAACTTGTTTTTTTTTTTCATATTTTTAACCTAATAAATAAATTACACTTTTAATTTAATTACATTTGTAACTGCTTTTATATTAATACGAATAACTTAGCGTCAGTTAACTAAAGTACTTTTCCACTATCCTCCAGATAAAATTAAAATAGTTTTTTTTTTTAACTCAAATTCTAAACACTATACACCATTTTCATGAATTACCATTTCCATCTATTTAATCAGTTAATGCTGTGACTTGGGAACAGCTATAAAAACAACCAAAACACCCGTATGGTAACTAAAATATTAAAGAAACACGCTTCTGCGTCACATTTTTTTTCTTTTTCTTTCAAACTTTTACTAAAAACATATTTTTAGTAAACTTCTGATATTGGTGTTAAAAGCAACTTGGCACAAAAAATAAAGAATACCGACGTGCAACCTCGTACCATCAATAGAATCGATGGGAGCAGTTCGCTAACACCGTTGTAAAAGTTACAAAATATTATGTGACACAAAATCGTTTCGGAATTAATGAAAACTAATGACCAGCTTTAGTAGTAGACTTTCTTTAGTAAATAAATCTCTACATTTCGTTTTATTTCAATTTTCTATTATTTCGGATCCCGCAGAGCATTTGGTAGTGTAACGACCCCTTAACTGTACCGATCATTTACGAAAACTTAAATTTAGTGATACCGACTATGCCACTTTAGTTATTCTATATAAATTATTTGGAACCAGTGAACTCAAATTTACCGACATTTCGGTATTTCTACCGATATAATACCGCTTCTACCGAAATACCGAAAATAATATCTTTATTTTCATGATTTCTAATAATTATAATTCTTCTGATTTATATTCTTGTATTTCTTCACTGTCTGAGTACGAAATCTATAAGAGGCTTGTACATACGTTCGGGAATACAGGTACAACCAGCTGTGATAGGGAGTGGCGAATCAGTTATTTTACTACAGAAAGTCTAACACAGTCAATATAATTACTTCATCTATATACAAAATACGACTTATACTAGCCAACGACACATACAGCTCACGAGGACATACACATATGTTACAGAAGCGCTATTTTACATACAGACGTAGCTTTTTATATACTTTATACAACGCATTGAGAATTTTATGAAGGTTTTTCGTGGTGAAGATGTCGGCTTGCAATCTATGAAATGTCTTTTTGTAACATTAGTCCTCCGCACCTTTGGGTGATGGCGGTTAATTTCAAAGTCAAAAGTGGAAGTATTTAAAGCGATGTGGTTGCGCCTGAGCAAACACAAGTAAAATTCATTTTCGTTCAAATACTTGTTAGTCGCTTTTTCTACGAAATATTTTTAAGGTTTTTTTTTGTTGTATTATAAATCAAGTGATCTATATTTTTTTGATTTTTGTTCTGCAAGTCAGGTGTGATTTTTGTTTTGCAAGTCAGGTGTAACCGTGTAAGTTTTGTTATTTAAGCGTCTGGGTTTCTTTATTTTAGTACAATGCCCTTTATGTGGTGGTATATTAGTTATAGATAAGATTTAGTTAAAGCACTTTTTTTATTACATTAGCTTTTACTATATTATTTGTAACATACTCAAGCTATTTTTATATTGTTATGTTTTTCTGAATTTTATTAAAACTGACATCTTCACCACAACATTTTTAACAGTAAAAATGGTTTGTCTTTTATTAAATTTCGCGAACCCGTATAACCCCGCAACCACGCGTTTTTAAATTTCACATTATATTATTTATTTTGCTCTCCCGTTGTATGCAACTAACTCTTTCCTCTATATTAATTGATGAGAACATTTTAACTAAGATAGTATTTAAGAATAAACCTATTTGAATTAATTTGTGACTTCAAAAAATAAGTGAGCTATTGTATAATTTGTATAAATATATACGTACTTAATTGAAGTTCATTTTAGTTAATAATTATGATACAAAATAGTAACTTTCATCGTGGTAACGTCGGAAAAAACAAAAACCATAAAAGAAAAAGGTTAAATATATTTTTTTTTTAATGGAAATATCTCACAGCCAAAAATATTTTCATAGCGTGACCATTTTAAAATTTTCCTATGTTAATTTCCACTAACAAATATGTAAAATAATTGTCTAAGTGAATAAAAACCTGGGATTAAATAAAAGGCCTCTTATACAGTCCGATCTGTCGGTTCAGACTGATCGGAAAGACAGATCCGTAGTGTATGCTACGATCGTCAGCAGTTTACTTCATCGCAAACGATATCGGACGATCGTAAGAAAAGGCTATTGTCACGATATCTTGTTAGACCCTATCATATAGACCTGATGATACTGACGGATCGTTTCGCGGGCCCCTTTAGTGTTCAAAGACTACAAATTCATGACTTCAAATAAAATGGCGATTTTTTATTAATATTATTTTTCCTAAAAAGTAAATTTTTTTTTTTTTATTCGGGATCCGAAAAAGCCAACATAATTTATTAGTAAAAAAAAAATACCTTGCAGGTAGTGCCTAGACAAAAGTAACAAATAATAATAAAAAAAGACTTTTATAACATAATATCTTCGTTAAATATCGTAAGGGGACTGAAAAGCCTGCAAGATCTATGAACTTAACTTAGCACATGCTTTGACTGTCAGAGTTACAGAAGGAATTTAAACAAAAGGCAAGTTAGTGTTCTTTTTCATATCACAGATACTTTTAAGAATACACACATTCATTATTATAAGCTTAGTCCAAACTCGCTTTGAAGATTTAAGCATAGAGATGTCTACCTCTTTATTTTTTTTCGACATAATGCTTTGCTAAAGTGTGCGCTAAGATATGTTTATAGATCTTGGCCTTAGGGCTTTAATCACTTAATGAAAAGATTTAATCACTTAGAGAAATAGATTTGTTTCAATACTCGAAAGAAATGATAAGCCTTTAGTAACATTTTGTTCATAAAAATAATTGTCTCTCACAATGTGTATAATAAATTCTTCTGTCTAAGTGATATTCATAGAGGTTTTGATTTGTACTGTCTGATATTTATTACATTTGGTAACTTTAAGTAGGTAATTTCACACGAATATCAACTTAAATTGTAAGATCATGAGGTTCTTATTAGCTGGAAACTCTTATTTTCATTCGCTTTTATAGTATTATAAGCAATATTATCTAATCAATAGAATTCATATTCGTGTAAAGTGTTTCATATTGGATAAAGGAAAATCATCTAAAGTAAAGAACCTTTACGAATATATCTTTGACAGATTACAGGTACCTGACGCATATTTTTTATAATATTTTGTTCAAGCTGTTAACATATTATTTAGTTACCACTAACTTCCCTAGATGGCGTTGTTAGATTTTGTAAATCACGCTATGGTTTCGTTACATACGAATGTATATAAGGTAAAGGAAATGTTCTAATAAATGTCTTCGTTCGGAGTACGTGGTGTTTCATATAACTATCCCTACGTCTACAAAAGGAGCCGGGCAGTCTGCGTTAACATTAGGTCCTGCGATCCGGAACGTTTTTGAATAAAAGCGCCTCTGTCGAGCGAGGCGAGCCCGGAGGTGAGCGGAGCGAGTCTGGAGTCTGGAGCTGAGCGAGCGAGCGGAGCGAAGTCTGCGCAGCCGAGCGGAGCTGTTTAAGTGGTTTAGTGAAGTGATCAAAGTGCAACCGTGAGTACAATCTTAATACAATTAGAAGTGTCAAAGACTTGTAAAATTCTCAAATTAATTCATGGACTTAGAAAAATTTGCAAAAGTAAAAATAGGACTTAGAATAATTCCTCAAAAATTGAAGTGACGGGGAACCTATGCCCGATTTTAGTTAAAGTATAAGTGCGGTTCAAACACTTAGAAAAATTTCATCAGTCTGGCACTTAGAAAAAATACGAATTGGGCACATAGTATTCTTCGATTGAATTTTCTGTCTTTGGCTTATCAACAACATGGAAGCACAGTTAAGGCTATTAGAAGACATCAAACATCGCATTGAGAGGGGACTAGTTAACTTCAAGAAGTCTCCAAAAGACAGAATAAACAAAGCCTATGTGGATTCCAGATTGGAGATTTTAGATAAACTGTATGAAGATTTTACAAGGAAACATGAACAACTTTTGGTTAACTTCAAACAAAGTGAATTAAACGCAACAAATTATATTAAGAATGATGTTTTTGAGGCGGTCACAGACACTTTTATGGACTATAAAGTAGAATTGAAAAACGCTTTACCTAGTACGTCTCAGTCCTGCAAACCGAGTAATGAGTCGCATGAAGATCCAAAAACTATGTCTATTGCTAAATTACCTAAGATTACTATTCCTACTTTTGATGGCAAATATAACGAATGGACATCGTTTAGGGATCTATTTTTGTCTTTAATTCATTATAATAAGAATCTTGAAGACGTACAACGTTTACATTATTTAAGATCACATTTGTCAGGTGAAGCAGCACAGCTCATAAAGCATATTCCGATAACCCAAGCAAACTATGATAAATGTTGGACTCTGTTAAATAGTCGATACAATAATAAGAGATTCTTAGCCAATTGTACTCTCAAGCGTCTACTTAACCAAAAACAAATGACGGGTGAGGCATCCACTGCTCTCAAGGAGCTTTTGGATACCACAACCGATTGCTTACATGAGTTATCAAATCTAGGGGTGCAGGTGGACACTTGGGATATAATTGTTATTTATTTGATCAGTTCAAAGTTGGACGTTGAGACTCGGAAGCAGTGGGAATTACAGGTAAGTCAATTTAGCGAGGACCTTCCCACCTTCAAAGTATTTCGTGATTTTTTGGAGAAACGTTTCCGGGCTTTAGAATTTGTTGAACCACATGGTAGTAGGTCTAAAAGTTACCCCAAAGCATTGCACGTGGTTGCTAAATTATCCTGTCCACTTTGTTCGGAAGAACATCTCTTGTGTCATTGTGAGAAGTTTGCTCGGGAAACTGTTGATCAGCGTCGTCAGGTAGTAAAATCTCATGGTTTGTGTTTTAATTGCCTTCGCTCCAGTCATCTCATTACTAATTGTCGTGTGAATACTAAATGTAAAATGTGTAACAGAAAGCACCATACTCTTCTGCATCAAAATGCAGAAATAAATAGGGATACCAGCTCTTCCCAGGCTCAATCCAGTACTCAAGGAGAAACACCACAGAACGAGGCCACGGCTGAACCTCATATTTCAACCCATTTTGCTAGAAATTTCCATAGTCAGATTGTACTGGCTACAGCCCTTGTCAAGGCTAGGTCTAGCAATGGGTATCATCAAGTTTTGAGAGCCCTGTTAGATCAGGGTTCGCAAGCTTCTTTTATAACGGAAGCTGCGGTTCAGTTATTACACTTAAAGAAAATAGCGGTTAAAACCTCTATTTCCGGTTTAGGTGGAGGTCAGGGCAACGTAACTTCAAAATATATAGTTAGGGTAAGCATTCAATCGTTACGTGATCCTGCCTTCAAATTTCAAATAAAAGCTTATGTACTGAGTAAGGTAACTTCCATTTTACCTGAAAGGAAATTCACTTTGGTGGATTGGCCAGAACTCAATCGTTTTGAATTAGCCGATCCAAATTTCAACAGGCCTAACAAAATTGATATTTTGTTAGGAGCGGAAGCCTATTGCAAAGTTTTAAAAGAAGGCTTAATCAAGGACCCTAGAGGTAATACAATGGCTCAAGATACATACTTCGGATGGATTGTATCGGGTGAAGTTCATGACGACGTAGAATTGCAATCATGTCACAACGTAATTCTAAGCATGCACGCTAAGGTCGAAGACAATGAAATCCTGAAAAGATTTTGGGAACTAGAGGCAGAACCGTCAGGTTCTGAAAAGACAATTCTTGGTCCTGAAGAGCAAGCATGTGAAGATTACTTTGCTGCTACAACACGCAGAGATGAAACTGGTCGCTACATCGTGAATCTTCCATTCCGATCCAATAAAAGACCCTGCAACACAAAAGAAATAGCAACTAAAAGGTTATACAGTCTTGAGAGAAAACTAAAGAAAGATATTGAACTTAAAAATCGATACTCATCAGTCATAAATGAATATCTTTCACTTGGGCATATGGAAGAGATTTCCAATGAAGACGAAAAGAATAAGGTGGGTGCTGTTTACTTACCGCATCATGCTGTTATCCGTGAAGAGAGATCAACCACTAAGTTGAGAGTGGTATTTGATGCATCATGCAAGGGATCCGATGGCATTTCCTTGAATGATACCTTAATGGTTGGACCACGCTTGCAGCCTGATTTACGTCATATAGTTATGAGATGGCGTCAACATCCAGTTTGTCTAGTTGCTGATATTGTAAAAATGTATCGGCAAGTGAAGGTGGCCGATGAACACGTGGACTTTCAAAGGATTTTATGGCGAGATGAATTTCATTCTGATATAAGGGAATTTAGGCTTTTGAGAGTCACGTTCGGTACATCTAGTGCACCTTACCTGGCAGTGAAGGCATTGCAGCAAGTTGCTAGTGATGAAGGAAAATTGTATCAATTGGCTGCTGGTAGAGTGATTACAGACTTCTACATGGATGATCTCATGACAGGCTGCCAGACGGAGGAAGAAGCTGTAAAAATCTATCACGAATTTAATGCTCTCTTAAATTCAGCAGGTTTTGTCTTACAAAAATGGACCAGTAACCGTGAACACTTACTAAAACAGATAGAACTCGATACTGAAAGAAACCTGGAAATAAAAGAAGATGAAAACACTAGAATTTTAGGTCTTACCTGGAATCGCAATTCAGATGAGTTCCATTATAACGTAAACTTACCTTGTTTCTCTCAGTCGTCACCTTCTGCACCTGAAACTAAAAGATCAGTTATATCACAGATATCGCGATTGTATGATCCACTTGGTTGGATTGCGCCATGTATAATAACCGCTAAAGTCTTCATACAAAAGCTGTGGATCGCTGGTCTTGATTGGGATGATGAGCTGTCTGATGAACTTCAACACGAGTGGCAAACTTATCGTAATGAGTTGCCAATTCTCAACGGTTTTAGAATCCCTAGGTGGCTGAAAAGAAGAATAGATGACCAACAAGTTGAGTTACATGGTTTTTCTGACGCGTCGAGTGTAGCATACGCTGCTGTTATTTATATCAGGGTCATTGATGCTGAGGGTAATGTTCACTGTAACCTGGTAACTGCAAAAACGAAGGTGGCCCCAATTAAACAAATCACTATACCACGATTGGAGCTGTGTGGGGCAGTTTTAGTTACAAAGCTACTTTTAGAAGTGGCTCGTGTTTTGGAGGTATCAAAATCCAATCTTCACGCTTGGACTGATTCAACGGTTGTATTAGCGTGGTTGAGCGATCATCCAAGTCGTTGGAAGACTTTTGTTGCAAACCGGACTTCTGAAATTCTTACAGCACTTGATTCCACTCAATGTCATTATGTTTCTACGAAAGACAATCCAGCTGACAGTGCTTCTCGAGGTACAACGCCCACGTCATTCTTAAATGACACTCTTTGGAAGTAAGGGCCAGCATGGCTGCTATCTGAAACTATAGAATATAGCAGACCCAAGGCTATAATGACGAAGTTGGACCAAAAATCTGTTAAAGTTCATGCAGCACAAGTAGATGATAATCCGATTGAACAGATGTGGTCCAGATTTTCATCTTTTCGTAGAATGACCAGGACACTAACTTATTGCAGACGTTTTTTGAGGTTGAAAACACCCAGGCAATCACGAACAAAGCTACCATCTTATCTGGAAGCTGCGGAAATTGTGTATACTATGCATTGTTGCCTAAAACAATGTCAAAGGGTGTGGTTTGAGACCGAAATCAAAGCAATTCAAGCGGGAAAAGACGTCAGTAAAAGCAGCAGTTTAAGTTCTTTAAATCCTTTCCTGGATGACAAAGACCTGTTGAGGGTGGGTGGAAGGATACAAAATTCACCACTGGGTGAACATATGAAGCATCCCATAATAGTTCCTTGTCAATCCTATTTAACGAAGTTGCTCATAGCAGATGCTCATGAGCGAGTATTACATGGAGGACCCCAATTGACACACAACTTTCTGAGGTCAAAATACTGGATTGTTCGAGGGAAGAATCTTATTAAAAATCACATCCACAACTGTGTACCATGTATTCGTTATGCAGGTATAACAAAACACCAGCTGATGGGTCAGCTGCCATCATGTAGAGTAACGCCAAGTAAGCCGTTTCTACATTCAGGTGTTGATTACGCAGGCCCGATTCAGATCAGAACTTCAAAGGGTAGGGGACACAAGTCCTACAAAGGCTACATATGTCTTTTCGTATGTATGGCCACTCGTGCTGTACATATAGAAGCGGTTTCTGATCTGACTTCTCAGGGTTTTCTTTCAGCTTTTAAGCGTTTCGTCGCCAGACGTGGGCACTGTAGTCAGATCTACAGTGATAATGGCACAAATTTTGTTGGGGCTTCGAAAGAGCTTAAAGCAATGTTTCGTAATGAATGTGCTTCTGTTCCTAGAGAAATAGCTTCTGTGTTGGCAAATAATGGTACAGAGTGGCATTTTATCCCGCCTCATGCACCTAACTTTGGAGGTCTTTGGGAAGCAGGAATTAAAAGCACCAAACATCACCTAAAACGGGTGATAGGGGACTCGACTCTTACTTTTGAAGAGTTGAGTACAGTTCTATCGCAAATAGAGGCTTGCTTAAATTCTAGACCTCTGTCACAAGTTAGTGAAATTGCATCAGATCCATATCCATTGACACCGGGACATTTCCTGGTGGGAGAGCCACTTGTGGTAGCACCAGATTATAATTATGAGTATAACAGGGAGAGTAGCTTGAGGCGTTGGCAATTGACACAAAGGATGATTCAATCTTTTTGGAAACGTTGGTCTCGGGAGTACCTGAGCATGTTTTTTCAACGGCATAAGTGGGCCAAACGTACGAACGATCCAAAGGTTGGGGATGTTGTTCTCGTAAAAGAAGACAATTTACCTCCTGCCAAGTGGTTATATGGGAGGGTGATTGAATTACACCCTGGTAAAGACAATTTGGTTCGAGTAGCTACCATAAAGTGTAAAGACTCTCAAGTCAAGCGTCCAACGTCAAAACTTTGTATTTTACCAATAAGCGATGAAGGTTAAACTTTAATTATTAGTACTTTTGTTCGATTTTTATTATATTTACAAATTATATTGACATACAGTCCACTCAAATTTTATGTTTATTGTGTAAAACGTATTTTGTTTTAATTTGCTTCAATACTGTGTGTAAACAGGATGTTAATGTGTTTAATTTTATAAGGGCTGCACACCCAGGACTTTCGAGGCAACACGCTTTTATTCAGATTACTTTTTTCATGATGTCATGGTGGGCGGTTGAAAGGACTGAGTCCTTGGTGGGCGGTATGTTCAAGCTGTTAACATATTATTTAGTTACCACTAACTTCCCTAGATGGCGTTGTTAGATTTTGTAAATCACGCTATGGTTTCGTTACATACGAATGTATATAAGGTAAAGGAAATGTTCTAATAAATGTCTTCGTTCGGAGTACGTGGTGTTTCATATAACTATCCCAACACGTCTACAAAAGGAGCCGGGCAGTCTGCGTTAACATATTTCGAATATTATTCTTATATTACTACTAACCCAACTCCTTTGTTATACAAAGGCTGTATAATCCAGAAAATACGCGGATACATACATATGTGACGGCTCATATCTCCTTTGGCATAACTCAAGGAACTATTTTCCCCAACCGTATATTTACATACATTCAGTTTTGCCGCTCGACTTTGACTTCTTTTTCAAATTAAATTTTATTAATCCGCACAATTTTCTCGACTAAATCAGCCTTCGCCCCACTAAAAACATGGTCAATTAAATAGCTACGTACTCGTATATCGTAAATAAATCCATCCCTACATCTTTCAACACACAACCACGACCAATCAAAGGCTTTTCCCATGTTCCTGAAAGCTAATGAGTTCAAATTTTACATCAATTTATATAACTAGTTTATGGGTAATTGTGACATCAAGTATTTGCTCACTTATATTGGAGTCTGAGAGTAAAAATACGTCAACCTAAGGTCTACTTTTGAATCGACCTGCTGATTGTTTCAATAATTTCGGCAGTGGCAGTATAAGCGTGCTTGGTCATGAATAACGCGATTCGTGGGATGTGCAATTTTTTCTATCTAAAAACGAAAATCGTCTTTGCCACTGCAATATAATGATGCATTTCGATTGACTAACGTCATCGTGGCGAGCGTGTTTTGTTTTTGCCTACCCGTAGATAATCGCACGTCGAATGTCGAATTGCATCGCGTCATCGCTTATAGTACGTATTATGGATGGCTGTTGATATTTCAGTCTACCAATACGCATGGGTTTACAAATAACAAATTAAGCTTTCAGAAACATGGTGTAGATATATTATTCAGCGATAGACGCCCATTTTCTCTCTCTTACTAGCACGTTATTATTAAATACCGTCATCTCACTCCAATACACTTCGTTTTCAATGTCATCATTTAGTATTTTACCTATTTATATTTCAATGAGTTTAATTTGAAGCGTTACTCAAAGTTACTTAACGAACGTCTCCTTAACTATACATTTATTGACGTTTAAACGCTTCATAACTTTAAAACTCGTTTAAATAAACTCTTAAAGACGGCGCTTAGTTTGATGACACAACGAATTTAAAAACAATCCTACTGATTTTCCAGTTTTGCAATAAAGAGACCTTTATTCTCGTTGGCATAAGGTAAAATATTGTAAGGTCTATCTATACACATAGTATTTTAAATCTTTCTTTTCAATCTATCACGTTGTTCAACTCATTTGTCAAAATCTTTAAGCGCCATCATTGAACCGGTGATTAAAATATAGTTAGCCCTCACAACAAACAGATATTAAAGGCTATAGTAAAACTCTAGTTAACGCTAAGCGGGAAGCGAGACACAACCATCTAGCAGAGCCATTCGCACTGCGGTATACGCTGGAAGAAAATATATTGGGGTTATTAGTTATTTGTATTGGTATTTTTTTCCTTATAATTAAATCGACTATTAATTATTTTAAACGCATTAACGCATGCGACGCGCATCGTAAAGATGATTTTAAGAGGAAAGAAAAATTAGATAAAAGCGTAAACGAGGAACAGAGAAATTCAGCTTGCAGGTGTGGGTTGCGATAGCCTAGTTGGTTAAGGCGTCTGGAGAACCTATCCAGAAGACGTGGGTTCGAATCCCGCTTGCAATCTAATTTTTCTTTCCTCAAAAAATCATCTTTATTAAATCGATTGTCCAAATAAAGTATTCATGATTTCAGAATCTATTTTGATTCGTATAGGAATCTAATATGTAATAATCGATATAAAAGAAGAATATCGATTTATTTGGTACATCACTAATTGTAAAAATCTTGTTTTAGCTAATAACCTGCGCTGGTTATCATAGCTAGCTGTATTAATGGCTGCTGTGAAATTGGTGTTGGCAGTGACGAAAATATTGACTCGGTATCAGTTTGATCCGATCACGTTTTCCACATTTGTAGCAACATTCGCCGAAATCTTGAATAGACATAATGCGTTTTATGAATAATTTTTGACTACATTTGACGGATTTTGGGACAAATGTGGTTACTGAGGCCACTCAAAGTAACTATCTCAAAATCAAAATATTTTTATTTTACATGGGCCTCAGTGGGCACATATAAAACGTCGAGAAGAGAAAAAAAAATTGGCAGGGTTCGGGTTGGTCATTTCCATGAAGAACCGGCAAGAAACTCCATGGTTACCCTTTTTTATCTGACCATCATGGTACCCTACTGTTTGTCTTTCATATAGCTATACTTACAAGTATAAGTAGACATGGTCACCAGATCGCCGGCGCGACGTCGTCGGGGAAGCCTGCCTCGCGCGCCTTCCAGTACTCCCCGTTGAACACCCACGTCTCCTCGCCGCCG
Organism: Agrotis segetum; assembly: GCA_036375495.1. Lineage (NCBI taxonomy): Eukaryota > Metazoa > Arthropoda > Insecta > Lepidoptera > Noctuidae > Agrotis > Agrotis segetum. Next base: position 1,327,209 of record JAQSVV010000128.1, read on the forward strand.
TCCAATGTTTTTCTGTTAAATTCACAAATGATTTTGAAGAAATATATTCTTAAGTATTAATGTAAACAGTACCCTTAGCACGACTTTTCACTCTTTTACTTTACAGCGTCTTTCCAGTATTTACAGCGTATCTTGTATGAAAAAATGGAACAGCGCCTCTGGTGTGCGAAGAAAGAACAAATTTTTACCTTGAAAATTGTCAATTTGAAATTGTCAAAGTTCCAGTTTACTTTACGTCTCAAATACTAAAAACTCGTGCTAAGGGTACAGGTTCTATCCAACGAGGCGAGGGCTCATTTACACGACGCCGCCGCCGCGCCGCCGCCGCGCCGCTACCGCGCCTCTAGGCTGTGTACACGGTCGCTACCGCGCCGCCGCCGCGCCGCCGCCGCGCCGCCACCGCGCCGCCGCCGCGCCGCTGCCGCGCTGGCACCGCGAATCCAATTCGATAGTGTTTTATTTATCTGAAAAAGGAGGTTTCTCATTTCGGCCATAATGTTTTTTTTTAATGTTTATTCGCGGATTACTTCTTTGTTCATGAACCGGTTTTGATGATTCTTTTTTTGTTGGAAAGCAGATATTTAAAATGTTATGAAAAATATTTAGTTTTAATTCCGCGACAAAAATCCAGGCTTGTTGCAGGATGCAATCCCACCCTATGCAGTCATGCATATGCACATGCAGCAAAGGACCCACCCTCCCGCCCTCATGCATATGCACACATGCAACAAACGGAAAAACAAGCCATGCAATCAAACCTATACTCGACACGTGTTTCGCCCCTCCACGGGGCATCCTCAGGAGATGTTGACTCGACAAGCGCTCGGCCTCGAATCTCGAAGGGCTCGGCCGAGCGCTTGTCGAGTCAACATCTCCTGAGGATGCCCCGTGGAGGGGCGAAACACGTGTCGAGTATAGGTTTGATTGCATGGCTTGTTTTTCCGTTTGTTGCATGTGTGCATATGCATGATTTCCTTTGCTGCATGTGCATATGCATGACTGCATAGGGTGGGATTGCATCCTGCAACAAGCCTGGATTTTTGTCGCGGAATTAAAACTAAATATTTTTCATAACATTTTAATGTCATGGATTTCCGCAAAGTAACGCCTGATTCCATAATTTATTTTAAGCAGATATTTCTTACTATTTAGCTCCACTCGATTTCTCTGGTCTTCCATCATCAAACCCTAATCTCCATATCATGGAACCGCCTTTGAAATACCTTCTTTCCAATAAAAAAAGAATCATCAAAACCGATTCATAAACGAAGAAGTTATCCTTGAATTATCAAAAAAAAAAACATTATATGGCCGCAATGAGACATCTCCTTTGTTAGATAAATAAAACACTAGCGAATGGCATCGCGGTGCCAGCGCGGCGGCGGCGCGGCGGCGGCGCGGCGGCGGCGCAGTGGCGGCGCGGCGGCGGCGCGGCGGCGGCGCGGTAGCGACCGTGTACACAGCCTAGAGGCGCGGTAGCGGCGCGGCGGCGGCGCGGCGGCGGCGTCGTGTACATGAGCGCTAAGTCTAACTTACACTATAAATGCGATATTCGATGGATATTTGTTATTCATTTACGTAACAACGGCTGAACGGGTCTTGATGAAAGGCTTGGAGATGGGCTAGAGTATGAAATAATATATTAACATTTATTCAGGTATTATATTCACGCGGAATGAATTTCCGAGTTGATCCCGATAACCGATGGTAATGTATGTGTCGTATCTAAACGGCTTTATCAGCCTTTCAACAAAAAGCGTAGCCTTTTATTAAACCTGCACCCTGAATGACACAGCAAACAGCTAGACAGAGCTTAGTTTGGTGTAATTTTTCAATGGTTTGCCTGAGTTCAGTGAATGAAATAAAGGAAACACTTTAAATGGTTCAGAAGTTTATTAGACGAATCCAAAAGAATGCAAATGTTTCTCTGCCTGACCTGCGGACACGGCTTAATACTACTTAAAAAAAAAACACCGTAGAAATAACACCGCAGCGACCAAACTCACAATCGTTTTAGAGTGTTTCTTAAGGTGAGAGTAGATGTATCTATGTATTTAAATCAATGAAAAATACTACGAACGAATGCTCGAACTAGTTATTAGGTACAGATTTCTCACGAAGGTCGTGGAATTGAAATTTTACTATGCGGTATTTCTGCTCTATTGTAATGCCATTTTATAAGTTGAACTACTGCATTTCTTGCGTTGCTCAGTATTATATCCAATTGATGGTCGATTCTTTTTTTCACAATTCCAAATAGTTTATCTACATGTGCTGCCACTGGATCGCTTAAATTAAAAATTTTGGGTTCCAATTGTTTGGGTATTATTTCATGTCTAGATTGCCTTGATCTACTTTTTATGCATTTGTTTCCATAGCATATCACTTTGCCGTCTTCCGCACTGGTATAACTTATGTCAGTGTACGTGTGACCCTCGTCATTGTATTTGGCGTTTCTGTAATTATCTTCTTTAATTCTAACGCATTTGTTGCCAAAGCATTGCAACCTACCTCTGTCGTCTTTGTCACTATATTTAATCGTGTCATCACCTCTACTCCTGCCGCATTTGTTTCCGATGCATCGAAACTTATGTCTGTCGTACCCAATATCATACCTATCGTATCTGTTACCTTCATCATTTTCTTTGACAACTTCATCATCGCCATCTCTATTTATACCGCATCGGTCTCCAAGGCATCGTAATCTACCTCTGTCGCCCTTGGCATTATATTTGTCGCCCCTCTCACTATCTCTGTCCTTGTTACATTGGTCACCGATACATCGCAAGGTATCCATCCATCCATTTCTATCATAATTATTACTGTTCGAACGCGAGATATTGGCAATATGTTTGTAAGAACCGTTTACAACGTTTCTAATACTATCATCTAGATTACCTCTATTGCACTTGTTTCCGTAACATCTCAGATTAATATCTCTATCATTCTTATCATCTTGTCTATTATTATTGCATCTCTTTCCGTTACAACGCAAATTTTCTTCGTAATTATTGTCATTATAGTTTCTGTGAAAGCTTTCATCTGTGTTACTACTGTGATCATCGTCATTTCTGCAACCGTTACCATAACAACGCATTTCTAAATTAGCACTTCCATCCAATTTCAAAGTTTTATCAACGTTATTGAGGAACTTGAGAACATCATTGTTGGTTACTACTGCATTGATTTGCTTCTCAATAGTCTCGTCTTTTTTTCCATATTTCATGTTACTAGGGGTCAGTGGATTTGTATCATTCCACGATATTTCTGTACATTTCCCAAATCTTTCCTCACATTTTTTTGTTTCTACAGTTAGATCATTATTGTTGTTTCTTGGAAATAAATTCAACTTGTGCAAGGTTGGATTCTGAAGGTAGTTTGACTTCTTTTTAAGTAAACCTTTTCTGATTCTTCATTTTTATACTGGCCATTCAATTTGTCACCGATATAAGTCAAATCCTTTTGATTATTTCTTTGGTGGTATAGTTTATGGTGATCTGATGGTACATCCTTATTAACTTGTTTTGAGAGCACTTCTAAAATTTTTTTGATGTCATATTGTGCTTCGCCTTTTAAAGGATCTTCTAGAAAAGCAGGGTTCCCGCTTGTTAAGATTATTATTCCGAAGATATTGAAATAAAAGAGTTTCGATACCATTTCTCAACTTGGTACCATACTGTTAGGTATTCAGAACTATACAAGAGGGTTTTTTAATTAGAGCGCTCAGTTATAGGCCCGAAATAATTGAATGTGAAATTGGTTGATTATCGAAAAAACTTCATAACTAAGCATGAGATTGGAATTAAAACAGATGATTTCAGTGCTTATCATTTAATTTTGCGAACAGCAAAGGGCATTAAGTGATTTAAGTTGCACTTCTACCAAATTTTTAGGGTTCCGTAGTCAACAAGGAACCCTCATAGTTTCGCCATGTCCGTCCGTCCGTCCGTCCGTCCGTCCGTCTGTCCGCAGTTTAGCTCAGAGACGCACAGTACTAGAGAGCTGTAATTTGGTGTAAATATACGGATTTGTTGTGCCGAAAAAGTGGTAAAATAAAATCTCGTAAAATATTTTTTTTTAGGGTACCTCAAGTACTTACACGTAAAGTGAAGATTTTTTTTTTCTCGCGTACCCCTTAGTGTGGGGTATCATTAAATAGGCCTTTAAAAAATAATGATAGTTTCCATTAACAATTTTTTGATAAAAAAATTCGTTTGTGAAATATTAAGCTTTAAAGTGCTAAATTTTGCTCGATTCGAGTGTCCCCCCCCTCTACCAGCTAAACGGTTATGTTTAGGGGTGTGAAAAAATTCACAATAGTAGTATATATAACGAAGTTTAAAAGAAAATTATCATGACTAAGTTGGCTTTATAACTTTACGAGTAATAGTCGACCAACTTATAAAATGTACTTGATATCATATTTTCTTAAACAAAATGTATCGGAGACAACTGCAAATGTAAGTTTGTCAACTTTATTTTATTTTTACAGCTTTTATAGGTATGTTTTTTGGGGATAGGTAGGTTTTTATCGTCAGCTATTTTTAACTAAATTCAAAAAAAAAGGAGGAGGTTCTAAATTCGTCGTAATCTTTTTTCTTATGTATTTTCCCCGATTTCTCAAAGACTCCTGGACCGATTTTGAAAATTCTTCTTTTTAAAATTAAATTCAGCGAATCAGTTTAGTTAGTTCGCATAAGTATTTTGATGGGCAACTACGGAACCCTACACTGTGCGTGGCCCGACACGCACTTGGCCGGTTTTTACGTACTTGTTATGGTATGAAAAAAGTGAGTATAATTTAATTTGAGGGACCGGGTAGATACAAACTTTGGTTTGAGCTTACTTGTGTGAGTATGCAAAAACTTGAATAGGCTCAAGTAACATTGTATTGTGAGGCTGTTTCTTTACTGGTTTAACCACATTGGTGATTAAATATTGCTAGCAGCTTCTATCATTAAAAATAAAAGCGTTAAGGTTCAAAATGTCCAATTCACAAAACATCCAATTCCAGGTATCCTGTGTTATTCTAGATTATAATTATCCATTTCCTATCAGCTGTTTAGACGAGATTCAGTAACAAATATCTAAAGTTTCATATTTATAATATTAAACTATGGATTACGACGGGCGAGTTGCTATACCAATAAAGTCAAAATAGTTAACAAAACTCTATATATATATAGACTAAATAATTATCGACATTTCAACGTAATAATAAAAATGCTCTTCACGTCTGCGGGCTTTCACAAATTAATTTTACCTTGTGCAGTCAGTTTCGGGGAAATCTCACCCCTAAGGTAGTGATTTCACCACCAAAAGGGGTAAATTTTCTCTAAAGCTTGCCATACATATTTTCTTTTAAAGATTTTCTTAGGAAAGAAAAATTCAATCCGCGGGCAGGATTCGAACCTGCGGCCTTCGGATTCAGTACATCCGACGCTCATTTCCAACCGAGCCACCGAGGATCTTACCTGCCGCGGCGAATTCTTCCTTCCATTTCTAACGTCTCATGGTGACGTTATGATATAAGGTTATATATTATCTTTCACTCACCGGAACCAAGCAGCTTGGTGTAGCGAGCTATCCCGACGTCTGTCCCGTTGTGACTGTTCCAGCTGGTGCTTCAACTGCTCAGCAGCATCCACGTCTCCTTCTTCTAGTGCTCGCTGGTCGGGCCTGTACGGCAAATAATAATTGGCCACATGTTCGCAAGAACCGAATTTTTCGCAATTATAGCAATACTTTTTCGTTTTGGAAAGGTGTTGCTGTGCGTTTACGAATACAAAAGGTAAACCGTAGCTCTTTAATCGATTTGAATGCGGTTCATTTTTATTTCAAAACAGGTTTTCTGGTGATGAGCAGTGGTAGCCTGGTATCAGCCCTGAATTACGATCTGTTGGTCGTGGGTTCGAGCCCAGCTAGGGGCATTACTTTGTATAAATTATTTCATGACCACTGCTCTCAAAACGGGTAAGGGAAACATAGTGAGGAAACCGGCATGTACTAGAACCGAAAAATCCAAGACATGTGACACCCACTAACCCACACTGGGCCCGCGCGGTTGATTATTTACAGCCCACTCCCTCTCACAGAGAGAAGGCCTGTGTCCCAGCAGTGGAAACATTTATAGGTTAATGATGTTGAGGTTTTCTAGTGATAGTTCTATGAAAATTGCTGCAAACATTTTGTTAACCTTTTTTATTAAATTATTCCCTACTCTTTGTAAGTAATGGCGTTGTCTGTCTGTACATACCTGAGTCTTGTGTCAGTGTGTGGCAGTGTGTCCCTCATGGCGGGCTCCATTTCGTTGAGCTCCATCGCAAACCGCGTGAACCCGTAGTACAGTTCGTGTTCAGGGGGCATCGCACCTGCATGACAATCATTTAGGTATTTATTACTGTTGCTATCAAGGTGTTGAAGAAATATGAACAACACAGTAGTTAAGTAGTCCCTGTTCAAGGCTTCGTTTATAATCTGGATGAAAAATAGATTCTAACAACCGACATCTCAATGCAGAAAACGGATCGGAATAAAATCAAAATCAAAGCATCTATTTCAAGTAGGCCACATACAGGCACTTTTGAATTGTCATAGACAAATAAAAATGTAATTAATCACTAAAAAGTTATGAAAAAAAAAACACTTGGTTATTACTCTTAATAATAACCTGCAATAAAATAAAAATTAATCGCATACCATTTTGATTAAAAACTTTAAATTATCAAAAATCTCTTTCTAGTGCTAAAAAAACTAGTAATCAAAAATAGTACATTTAAAACGACTTCGAAAAAAATGAGGAGGTTCTCAATTCGTCGGAATCTTTTTAAAGTATTTACATTATTTTGTTGTGTGCTAAGCTAAAGATATTTTTAACCGACTTCTTCAGATGCTATTTATTGTCGTAGGGTCTGTTTTTTTTCAATGATAGTTAATTACATATTAATTACTTGTTTTGCATTTACCAATGCACGTGCATGGTGACAAGTATAATATCAATCATTGCAATTTTTCTTGATGTTATTTACAAAACTCATCGTAATTTTTCGCACAATATGGTTCAAGATGCTATGACACACGTCTACGTGAAAACTTACCATCGAGCTCTGCTTGCTTCTTTGCCACTTATTCATACAAAAAAGAAATATATTAGTATAAGCAAGTAGCACTCTTTGTTAAGGACCTAATTCGTAACAGACTACTACCACATTTTGACCAATAAGCAGTATTTGTGCCCCGCTGGCCAAGTGACGTAACTGCTTTGTAGTATTCAATAGATTTTCAACTTTATGCACTACAGCATAAACTTGAAATCTATTAAAGCTGAGCGTTCGTGTTTATCGTTTGTCAAATGGCTAAGGGAGCTGAAATGCGATATACTAGGATTAAAACAAAATTAAGCTACTAACTAAAAAGTAACCAGCTGTAAGAAGTTGTTATTTTTTAAATTTTGACACCCTATACAAGTTAACTCATTCTGTTTCACCGTGTAGTAGCTCTCAGCTTAAACGAAAAACAGAAAATACTAATCCATTTCCCATTGGCTGCCATGAAAAAGAAAAACCATACAAGTGGAACATACCAGGTCTCCATAGACAGCGCGCAGCGGGCGGGTCCCCTGCGTACAGAGCTTCCGACCAACGACCTTGTAGCCGCAGGCGCTGACCTGCACCCGACACGAAGCCCCGCACTTCGTGACGACTGCTAGACCAGGAGCTCGCCTGAGGACAAAAATAATAATAATATTTCACAACTATCACACAACGTCCAAGCCATATGGCCCCAAGCTAAGCAGAGCTTGTGTTATGGGTACTAGACAACTGATAAACATAGTTATATATTTCTAATACATACATCATATACAATACTATACAATATGTTGAAAAATTACACCCAGACACAGAACAAATGATCACACAAACATTTGACCTGGGTGGGAATCGAACCCACGACCTCCAGCATAGCAGTCAGGGTCACTAACCACTAGACCAACCCAGTCTAAATATTACATTAGTACAGCATACAAAGCATCTGGGAGACTCGCTGCCCGGTCATGGACTATGCTCGGGTCGACGGCGCGTTGTATTCCACGCAAGCCTCAAAGAGTGTCAGTACGATGACGGGGGCCCCCCTTAGAGGGACAGAGCTTGCCGGGGTCGCGGGTCTAATGCATTACTGTGACACCAGAACGTAAAGGGCTATATTGAAGGACACCGTGGATTTCTAAAGACTTCTTTTAGGTGGAACTACTAAAAATAAATTATGACTTAATGAGAATACATTTTGTGATCCATTACACCCACTGTTTAATAGTAGTTTATGTAACTGGTACATAATGAGGGGTATTATACACGAGTGTGAGTTTATAAAAAGAGCGAAGCGAGTTTTATAATAGTATCACACGAGTGGTATAATACCTAGTTATGTACAGTTTCATACACTACTTTATCTACTCTCATTGAACACGAACATATCAAATAAAAGATAAAAATTAATAAACACTAATAATCATCCACCATGTCATCCACCGAAACACAAACGTCAAAATCCCAACATTCCCTTAGAAAGCGCGCGCAGCCACAGATAAAAAAGTAAAAAAATGTATCTATGATCAGTAATCTGTATCATAATGAAAAAAAATTAAATTATAACATTGTTTTGTTAGACAAACAGTGTTATAATTTAATTTTTTAATTTCATTACGATACTCTATGGTATAAAGTATGTCATTATAAACTCGTTTTGAGTTTTGTATTTCGAAGTTTACGATATGAGAGTAGATAAAAAATTTAATTAAATTACTTGTTGATGAAGAAACATCCTACCTTAATAAAGTTAAGTTTGCAAGTAATATCGGTTCCATGGCAAGTGATGTGCATGTCTCCGTACTGATCCACCCACCGCTGACCGCCGAACAAGTTGTGCACGCATGTCGTCACCTGAGAACAAAATAATTGCAATTTAGTACCCATTTTTCATCAAACTAGCTGTGTATTTAACATAGTTTCAAATAAATTTTGTGTTCTCATTGTATTACATTTTTAAATCCTAAAGTGGCCCATTCTTAGGTCGAGACTCCACCAAAGCTGTGCGAGTCGAGACGAGTTTTGAACAACCAATAGAATTGCGTTATTGACACAGCTCCGCTCCGGCAACGTAATCCTGGTTGTTCAAAACACGTCTCGACTCGCACAGCTTTGGTGGAGTCTCGGCCTTAGCCTTAGATCTTTCCATATTAACCAATTTTGCTGAAAGCCAGCAAAGCCGAAAAATGACAAAAAAGCGTTTTATCAGTTTGCCAATTGCCAGTTTACAAAGCGTTGTTATTCAATCATAGGGATAATTCCGAGCCATTTAGTTACCTTGTTCCAGCTATAATGATCCCCGGTGCTCAGTAACCTGACGTGCACTCTGCCGGTGGGCTGGAACTCCATGGATTTGCCCCAGAACTTGGTCTTGATGCGCGCTTCTTGCCAGAAACACCATTTGCCGGACTCAGCGTGACAAGCTGAGATTGGCGGGTGATGGGAGACCTATAAAAACAGATTATTATTATTTCTTCCTTTTTTAAAAACGTTGCCCCACACTATGAATTTCTTCCTGTATCGTGGATGCGTTTACACACATAAAACTCACATACACAAACACCCAGACCCGGAACAACTATTTACAGAACACACAAATATTTGTTCCGTGCGGGGATCGAACCCGCGACACACTGCGCAGGAGTCGATCGCTCAACCTCTGCGCCAACCGTGTGGCATTTTATGGCAGTTTTATACGGATAAGCTTATGTAGCTGTTATTATTTAGTTACGAAGAAGCCCTTAGTCAGTGCCGGATTAGCCATACAGCAGGAGGCAGCAAATGCTACGGGCCCCACGCCTTGGGGGGCCCCGCTCCTGAACCCAAAAAGAAATCACAAATATGTACCTAATACACCTTGGAGTGAGCGATTGGCCACACTGTCACTACTAAAGCTTCGTTACAGTCGTCTCCTCAAGACCTTAATACAGGATACGCTAATTTCGTATTGAGAGTTTTGCCTCAAAACTTCCAGCGGCCGACCTCAGGCTAATCCTGCCCTACTGAGATTCAGTGGGCCAAACGCCTCATGCAAGGAGGCTATACGCCGTCGTCGTGCGGTCAATGGCACTCTGCGGGGCCCCCGTGTGGGCCCTGATTAGCATCCGGACGCGACCACTAAAGGTGGTCGCATGCCAATTGCCAGAGGGTCATGGCTATCCGGATGATCCAGGGATATCGCGCGATCGCCAGCGAATCGGAAAACCTCCTTGCCGGATTGCTGCCCTGGGATCTGGAGGCGACTGCCCTCCATCGCGTCTATGAAGAGGCACAGCGCTGGGGTGTATCCCCGCTGCTTCGAGAAGTGTAGGCACCGGCGTGCCTGGCGGAGGTCAAGGGCGATCTCAGGGCAGTATGGAGGGAACGACTGTCGCAACTCAGGTCCGGGCACGCCACAATCGCGGTGGTAAGACCCCTTTTTGAGGAGTGTGAGTGGCTATTGAAGGACACCGTGGATTTACCGCTAAAAAAAAGAGGCAATGTTACTCCGTATGTGCACCGGCTTGATCCGGCACTGCCCTTAGTAAATTATGTCCTTCTAAGTAACGCTCGCTGCTCCTTTACTCATCAAGCCAGTTATGTCAGTGGTGTCGGCAGACTAAATATGAAGATTTTTGACAGGTGTTACGGTAAGTCAGAAGTCCGAGAGTCTGATACCGAGTCTTATTAAGGATTTTTTTGTTACCCAGTAACTGGGTTGTATTGCAGCATCAAAGTTAAGGGCTTGACGTTATACTAGTGCCATACGTACTGTAGCGTTCTAGAGTATTCTAGATGGTACTAACCTGCTCAGCAATAAACCTGAAGCCTTTATCGTCTCGCACGCACTCGTATGTCTCCGCTAACAGTGGGTTGAAAGGCTTGGACGCGGCGCGGTGCGCAGAGGACGCGTACGCACTGACCGCGAACGCGGCTATCAGCGCCATGCGTTCTATTGCGTTCTTGCATTCTGATGCTGAATCTAGGAGTTCCGAGTATTCTAGCTCTTCGCATAGTCTCTGTGGGAAAGAGTTTGGTGTTAAATATTTTGTATTTTATAAGAGATTTATAAATGTTTGTGAAGATAGTTTTTTTTTAGATCAGAGGAATTGGTTGTGTCATAAAACGGCAGTATATTATGCAACTAGTGAATAAAGGACGGATTTAAAGCAAGGGCCATATACGCATCACGAGCAAACAAAGGCATTTTACGACTGAATCACGACCGTAGGGAGTGATCAATAATAATTGAATCACGAGAGTAGCAAGTGACTCAAGTATTTGAATCCTAAGCGGGGTATAATTATTTTCATGTGTTGGTCAAAGCATGTTTTGACTTGCACTTGAATTATCAGACTTTACGAAAAGTCTGATAATTCAAGTGCATAATCAAGGATGTGTTATTTATCTCAAGAAAACCGAAGATTATTACATTGACATAATTTTTTAGCTTAATCAATCATTAACTGACAACATTTTAACAACTCATTCAATTACTGATACTACAAAAAGATTTTAAAGAACATTCAAAGTTTGCATAAAATAATCTAGTCCTTACCTGCAACATATTCAAGGGCTCATTAATAGTAACCGGCATGGATATCTGACTGAGATCCTTGCCAATGTTCTTATAGAGCAAGTTCCACAGACTGGGTCCCCCGGGCGTGGGCCGCGCGGCGGGCAGGCGCGTGCGGCGCGACCAGCCCGGCGCGCCGCCCGGCTCCGCGCGCAGCGTCACCTGCTCCGCTGACACTACTGGCGGAAGATGGAAGGCACTCTATATTTTATTACATTTCTACGGTCCCTACGTGCAAACACAATGACATGTCAAAAACCGAAGTTTACAGGAAAGCATTTTTCATGTTCAAATTGCTCTAGAAATAATTTGATGTGTACTTAGTAGAATAGAAATAAACCCCTCTAGAAATAATTCTGTGTACACAGAACGATTTCTAGAGCGATTTGAACATTAAAAATGCTTCCCTGTAAACCTTGGTTTTTGACATGTCCGTTCGTAAGTAGAGGGACCGTTGATCTGTTGAAGAGAGAAGAAGAGATGCAATTCTTTGGAAAGGGATAACCGACTAGTTTCGGTTTCACAACCAACGTCGTACCATCTATTAGTCACTTAGTATGCGACGGAGATAATGCTCTACAAAACTGCCGATTATCTCTTTCTAAAAACCGATGTGCAATATTTATCGACGGTACATGTTTAGGGATGTTTGACATGATTTTATGTATTCGGAAAGGGACCTTCTCAAATTCTTGGGAATGCTACGGATTGGCTAGTAATTTAACAATCCAAAAGTTTTTGTACAGAAAGGTATGATAGTTGCAATTTTTAAGATTTTTATGAGTACTTTTTGCAATGCGGTTTAAAATATATCTTGAATTTTGATTCAAGATATATTTTCAAACATATTGCACAACAAAAACTTGATCAAACACCCCATTAAGTAGAATTATGATTTCTATATTCAGTATAGTTGAAGGGGAGGAATCGACAATTAAATGAAGCGACAAGTTTTTCAGAAGACAAGGGATTACAAAAAAAAAGAGTTATTAGAACATTTAGCTTTTTTAAAAAATAAAGGTTCTGAGAGGTCTGGTAACATTGGCTGTAAGTATTTCATTCGACAAGTAATTAATGACAGGTTTATCTACAAATAAAAACAATTAATTACTTATAGCAAACAGAAGTAAGTGCAAGCAAAAGAAAACTTCAGCATTTATGGGTTAACTACTACCAGGGTTGGAAAAAAAACAGTTTTTTTAACCCGCGAGCACTCGCGCTATGAGCATTTCCCTCACGGTAACTTTAAAAAGCGTGTTACTTTGTCAAAAATGTGCTTAGGTACCTCATTCACGCTATAGCTGACTTTTAGTCCTCTCTCGTCCCCTATATACCGGTTTCATATGCTTAGTGCTCCTATGTTAGTAGGGGGAGAGGATTTGATCGACAGGGTCCCGTCCCGCGGCGTTTTGCTCATCGCGCGAGTATCAGTGTAAGTATTTTTTTATTGAGTTTTTACTTAGAATAAATATTTACATAATCATTTATTGCTATTTTTATATTATTTAATAGTCAGATATGATTACCTAATAATTAAAAAATATAATAATCAATAAATTAATCTATTTTCAGATGGTTAGTCAACAGCAACATGTTCTGGTGAGAAAATTAGCACCTGGAGACAATATTTGAAATAATTCGTTCTAAATTTAAGACAACCCTAAATACAACGATGATCTACCAATCACAACCTGTCACATATCTTTCAGCAAATTTTCCTTTGAATTTGGGGTTTCTAGGGCTGAGAAAACCAATGTAATCTGCTCGATTTGTTGTGAAATCTCAAATCAAAAAGACATGTTTTTCTGTAATTTTTTTTTTTGTGTTCCGAACATGTTTAAATTTTATGTTATATTATGTAAAGCTCATGCACATGATGAGGATTAATACCGTGCCATTTTCATATGATTTTTTTGTTTAATTTAATTATTATCAATTGTTTACCAAAAGTAGGTTCAAATAACGGGAATTTAGCTATTAAGTTTATAACTGAAAATTTAAAGTATATCAAACATTGTATAATTATAAAAGAACATTTGATTTGATTAAATATGATTGTTTTAATATATTTTAGTCTTAAAATATGTCGCATCATTGTCCTATACTACAATATGACTGCTTATAAAGTGTGAGCAAAATGCTCTATGCGCGAGTGTCTATGTAACTTTTGAGGGCGCGAGTGCTGCCGGGTTAAAATTATATAAAACAAACAGTTCAAAATGTTTTAAACAAGTGTTTTTTTTTGTTTTTTTTTTTAGTTTAGTACATTATTTCAAATTAAATCGACTATGTTTCTTGTCTACACTAGATCTTTATAAACTCGTCATAATTAATTAAATATTTACAAAAAACGATCAATAGATAACATTTATTTGCATGTTACGTAATCAAACGCTTCACATTTACCCGGTAGGCAATGATATTATAAAGAAAGATACGCCATGTTCATACTAAATGGCGTTCAGATATCGTTGCGTTGTTATTATAAGTACCAACTTAATAAAACTTACAGTAATTTAAAACTACGACAGCGATAGATAATACGGAACGTATAAGATAGAAAGAGATAGCTAGTTTTAGTGTGTTGCGCTTGAAGTACAGGCCACGAAATGACAGAACACTAGAGTATCAAAGAGTTTGTCGATTTTCACAGAAGAGACATTGAATGTAACAATAGGTGGTGTGCGCTTGGTAAAATTATTTATTATTTTTATGTCGATTACCAATGTACAGCTACTAAGTACTGCGAAGGAAATTTTATTTTTTTACAATATTAATATTATATTTAAGATACTATCGAATATTTGTATCAAACTGAAGACAATTTATTTATATTTATAGTTTAATCGAATACGTAATAGCTGTTAGTAACATTGGCGACTTTCATAAAAATGAAATAAATGTGTAGGATTTTGAATAATTAATAATATACTTCAACACAAGCGCCTGTGATGATGAATGATGTTTTAAATAAAACAACAAACATTTTGAATTCTATTTATTACAAGGAAAACAAAGATTTTTGTATTTACGACTGACGTCTTAATAAGGTGTTCCTATGGTTCATAATGTTATTACTTAGTCCGTATAAAAAATAAACACTAAATAATAACTTTACTAATAAAATATGTAACAGCCCGCTATAACTAACCTCATTCTATAAAACTTTAATCATAAAAAATTGAAAGCGCAACGCTATAATTATTGTGCCTAACATTTCGCTTCTGTTTAATTAATCTATGACCCGACTTATGACGGATGCTATTTGTCTCTGTCACGCAGCAGATTGCCATCCTATTATCTATCCTTTTCGAACCATTATGTCAGTAATATGAAATTTATTTGAAAATGAGGAATAACTCGTAAAATAAATAAAAATTTGATATATTTTATAAAGACTTACTTATGGTATGTCACTCCACAACTCTTATTTATCTTTGCACCATAGTTTTTGCACTTTCTAAACACACAACTTGGCATTTTTGTTACGCCGCGCACTCACGTTACCTCGCTCTCTGATGTAACCCGACTAAATCAAGAAGGCAACAATTGGGTTTCATTCGCCTCAACACTTTGTGCGTGCTAGTGCGATATCTACCTCTTTTTATTTATAATATCATTGCCCGGTAGGTAATTTCTAATGTTGATTTTATATTGGGCGACGTAGGGACTTTCCTAGCGGGACAGGCGGCGCGCCTCTTATTCGTAGAATTGTTCATTGTTCATAAGGTAAATCCCCTCGCCGCGGGGAGTTACCGCAAACGAAACACCGACCGTGTTTCGTTTGCGGTACTTGATGTCTAAAAAGTAGGGGAGTAACCAATAATCCTTTACTTTCTTTCGACAGCTGACATTAGAGATCGAAGTTTACGTTTAACTTTTTTATATGACCAATGTTGTTTATTAATTAAAATTGTTACAATTTTAAATCCTGGTACTTAGATATTTGTTTGATTGAATGCATATTGAATGAAATACTCGTACTTACATATTATAAAAATAATGTTGGCGGGCCTGGGCTTTTTTGTGTGTGATTTTACGTTTGTAAATGCACCTACGACACAGTAGGTAGAAATTCCTAGAGTGGGGAGCAACGTTTTATTTAAAAAAAAAATTAAGTTAATTACAACGCCAATGAAAGTTAAAAAATATAATAGTAATAGAGACTGGATTGGTCTTATGTTGATTTATTCAGACTCAAATATTATTTTTATTTTATATTCAGTTAATAAGCGCCATGAAAAGTAGTTTTAAACATGTTTTTTTTCGTATTGTTTTATACAATGTTTTAAACTTGTTTTAATCTTTGTTTTTAAACATGTAATAAAAAACACTGTTTAATTTCAAACTGTTTAAAACACTGTTTTAAACATGTGTTTTAAAACAACTTGTTTTAATCATGCCAACCCTGACTACTACCTTTTTTTTGCCACAAAATTAATACAATGCTTCACAACAAAGGGTTTTCTAATGCTAGGTTAACAGCATCTAATTTAGCACTTTACTCACATACTCCTCAATAGACCGGCTAGCTAATAATACACGAACAGTTAGTGAAGCTACACACACAAACACAGACTCACTCGCACCATCAGAGTTGTCGGAACTGGCCGAGCCTTCCTCGCTGCTGAGGGAACCGGCTTCCGATGAAGAGTCACCGCCTTCTAACTCGATGACGCCGGACTGGAAATAAATGATTAAATAATAAAGCAAGGTAACTTTTTTATTGGAACGAAGTTTTTACCGCGCGTTGTGAAAGGGGGCTAGACGGAAAAAAATCTTACGAAAAGTTGTCACGACACTTTTTGGAACGAAGTTCCTTATCGCGTGTTGCGAAAGGGTGCTAGAGCTCAAAGAATGGAGTGGAGTGGAGTGGAGAAGAGTCGCGACGATTATTTTTGTTGAGTATATACAGTAACTTCGTTCCATCCGGGTGTCCCTTGACACCTCTCAAGTTTTTATATTTAATTAATTAATATTGCTATCGTCTAAAGATAAGACCATCTGCTTAGCTTTTTCTCAACTATATTGGGGTCGGCTTCCAATCAAATCAGATGCAGTTGAATATCATTATTTTACATGGAACGACTGTCTATCGGACCTCTACAACCCAGTAACTAGGTAATAATGTAAGACTGGTTGTCAGACTTTAGAGCTTCAGACTAATAGTAACGACTGTCAAAGACAACGACGTTATAATACTAGACTCCGCATGCACGATCTAAGGAACAAAAATTATTCTGTCAACTCGCTGAAGTACTACGTCAGCGAGGGGGACGGGGTACTGCGTTGTGATTGGCTAACTCAAGGTCTATTCTGTCTCAAGGTGTGTTTACGGCTCACAGGATTGGTCGAAATGAGACGAATATAAGACTTTTTTTTGTCTAATATGTTGACAGACATTGGTCGCCTGTTATTACGAGTCTAGTATTATATCGTCGTTGGTCAAAGATCTACAAATGACAGCCGGGACCGACGGCTTTAAACTCGCGAGGACAGAGGGTCACCCATCCACAGACCAACCTCGGCAAGTAATTATTTAGCCACAAGCTCTCTCTCTTTTTGCTATCGTCTAAAGATAAGGCCATTTGAAAAAAAAAGTTAGTGAAATAAAACATTTCACCGACTTATTCCCAAACTATTGCAATTTGTGAAAGTCAAAATCAACAACGGCGACCGCCTGAAAAGCGCTGGGATAAAGAAAGTCAATGAAGTGACGGAGAATGAATTTAACTGTCTTGGATTTTGCAACGAAATTAATCAGAAAATAATACCGGAGAAAGAGAATACGTAATGTATTCTTCCTTCTATATCAAGCAAGAGACAAGGCCAGGTACAAAGGTAAGTGAAAACATATTATAATGGAAAGTACTCAACATATAAACGGCTTACCTTATAGAGTACTGAACAAGAAAACATGCTGTGGGCTTGAGATATGTTTTTTAATAATAATAATAGTCCACAACTATCACACAACGCCATCTAGTCCCAAGCTAAGCAGAGCTTGTGTTATGGGTACTAGACAACTGATAAACATACTTATATATTTCTAAATACATACATATTATAGATAAATTACACCCAGACACAGAACAAATGATCATGCTCATCACACAAACATTTGTCCTGGATGGGAATCGAACCCACGACCCTGGCATAGCAGTCAGGGTCACTAACCACTAGACCAACAGGCCAGTCAAATTATGATTATATTGTTTTGCGATGGTTTCCTTTCTCTGCGTTACAAATAACTGACTATAGTATAGAATGAAGAAACAAAATCCTCACCTCATCCGCCGCAATAATTTCTGTGGGCTTCATATCATCATGCTCTTCAGCATCGAAGAATTCGGAAGCGGAGACGCAGGAGGAACTATAGCTTAGTGACTGCTGAAACGGACGGTTGTTCACCTGCGGAGACATACGGTTTAGCTGGAACAAGAGTATGTTATTTTTATAATACATAGAAATAAAGAACATGTGTTTATTGATGTGTTCATAATGTTTTGATGTAAAAAAAGGGACATCAGCATAGTTTTCAAAATTATTTATCAACTGTCAGTGGTAGTTTCGGCTTCTTCGTAGCGCTCTGTCTGTCTCGCACGTCCCGCACGAGTGAGAGAAACTGACCAGCTATAACGAACGACGAGTCACAAACGTAACAGGTAGTGTGTGACAGGGATGACGCTTTATACAAAGTCGGAACTAACCGATATTTGTTTCCAATGTGCAATATTTATAAAAGCTTATCATAAAATGTGTCCAGTTTTGGTCATAAGACTTAGATGCCCGCACCGAACAAATATTTCTATGATCGCACCCATGATACAGGAAAAAAATCCTAGTTCAAGTAAATTTTATTTTTTAAAAAGACCACCGTTCAGTGGAGGTTGGGTTCCGAGCCTACATTAAGAACAATTTTATCCACAGAATTGAGCATGCTACATCCTCTTTATATTTGTACGAAATCAGACACATTGTAAATTAAACCTTATGTTTATATGTAAAAGGTTGAATATTATACTTACGGCATCCGAGTTGGGTCCAACAGAAGATATCTCTGCGAGGTCGGACGCGTCGTGTATCCTCGAGAGGCGCGAACGGAGCTCTGTGCGGAAGACTTCACTCGTCATTATTTACGTTAGGACGTTGCTGATTGTACTAGCAGCTAAATGATATTAGGCTTTAAAGCTTATGGAATAGGGTTGATATTCATACGTTACTATTTTTTACGTTATGTTGTGTGAGTTGATGGAAACTGGGTTTTAAAGCTATGCGATAGGGTTCAATTTCTCATAAGGGACAGTGTATATTTTAATGGACGTGCAGTAGCATTGATAAAATTACCACATACTATAGCGCTGTCGCTCAAGAAAAAAATATCTTTGTGAAGATTATTCCAAAACATTAGTAGTACAAACACGCACACGTTTTCAAGTACAAATGCCATCAACCTACCCGTATTTTTTTTACAGATTTTCAACTTTATCGCAAAAGTAGAAGTTTCATTTCTGATTGCAAAAATGTTAGTTATCTTGGACTGCTTTTATCTGAGTCCAAGAAAATTATAATGATTTTGGTTGTTACTACAATCAATACTGATTGATGACTTCACTTATTCATTAAATCGTTGTTTCAACAACCAAGGCTCGTATTACAGAACGTCTATCAAAGCTCAAGCGTTACTTAAAACTAGTTTCAATAAATGACTTTTTCACCTCACACGCTCGGAAAGATTCTATTTCTCATTCAAAATCTGAACAAAATTCGAACACTGTTCTTGTATTCAACTATTTTCTACACTGACAGGCGAGCCGGCCCAACCACATTTCCTCGCTGTGTGAGATGAAAAGTTGTGTGTTGTACTCGGCAGCAAAGTTTTTCTGTGTCTCGTACCTTTGAAAACTTCGCATAGCTCAGGATTCTAGATTTGAACCGCTCGTTTCTCTTGCGGTTCAATCTTAGAATCTTTCGCTCGCTCAGTTTTCAATTCAAGTACTCGCGCTAAAAATAAACTTTGTAGCCTTGCATAACCAAAAACTATTTAAGTATTGCTTGAGTATTGAGCGACGTTCTGTAATACGAGATGAAAATATAATGTTCAGTTATAAAAAGCCTACAGAAACCTATCTACGTTACGTATAACGAGTCTCACCGGAATTTTGTTGTAGTGCTGTGCTGAGGTTAGTTCTGAGAGCTGCCACCACCGCGCCGGGTGCTGTCGCCGTCTCAGCCGCTTCTAAAGCTGCGCGGAGACGACCGCGTTCACACACCTGGGGACAATAAGAATGGATGATGGAAGGAGTGCAATCATCACGTTGATGTAGAAATCTCATTGTTTTCTCACGTCGGAAGTTCGAATTATGAATACTCGCACCTATTTCGTGCTCTCATACTTAGGGTCAATTTATACTAGCGCAGAGTCGCAGCGCATGGAAGCGTCAAATTCTTTACAACTAAAGCGAAGCCGGACGATTTAGAAGTAATGCGTGCGTTACGCTGTGGAGTTTAGGTTGAAATTGTTATGTTCAGTTTTAGAAAGACGCTTCGATGCGCTTCGACTCTGCGCTAGTATAAATTGAGCCTTAGTGCTTGTCACGAGATCATTCGTGCGTGTAGTCAAGTCTCAACGTAGGTGGGCCAATGACTGGTCTGAGTGGCAAGTTAGAGATGGTTCATTGATATCTAGGATCAGCGTTGAGTGGATGGAGGGATTCAATAAAAATAATAATAATATTCCACAACTATCACACAACGCCATCTAGTCCCAAGCTAAGCAGAGCTTGTGTTATGGGTACTAGACGTCTTTTAAACATACTTATATATTTCTAAATACATACATATTATAGATAAATTACACCCAGACACAGAACAAATGATCGTGCTCATCACACAAACATTTGTCCTGGGTGGGAATCGAACCCACGACCTCCGGCATAGCAGTCAGGGTCACTAACCACTAGACCAACAGGTCAGTCATAGTCAAATGTTATATGAAGAGGATTGGGAAGCCAATTTGACGACTTCTACTTAATCATGGCGGGCGCATTACTTAGTGTACATCATCATCAGCCTACAGCAGTCCACTGCTGGGCATAGGCTTCTCCAATTACATGCCATTTAACTCGATTACCAGTTAAAGTCATCCAGCTGTTAGTGTAGAGATCATTTAATAAACACTGATTTTAAAACTGTCGAAAGAAGTAATAGGGTAGTTTCCAGGGTCAAAATAATTACATTCTATTTAGTCCGTATTTTAGATTATAAAAAAATATTGGACACGTATTTTTTTCTTTTTTCGAACAAAAAATAACAAAGATAATAGCCTATTTAAGTTACCTGTGACGTCACCCTGCGCGAAAAATGCCACGCATCGTGACGTAACACGTAACTTTAATAGGCTATATCTTTGTAATTTTTGGTCTAATTTACAAATAAAAAAATACATGTCCCTTATTTTTGAATTATCTAAAAGACGGACTAATTACATTTTTTTGGGCAACTAGCCTATTGTAACTGCTGTCTACTCCTGGAATTGCGCGCCATTAAATTCATATCCCGAATTTTTCAAACGGTTCACAAATAATATAGACAACTTATTAGTAACTCACCAAAGTAGACACAACAGTCTTCAAATTGGCAACCAGATCCTTAGCCAGTACAGTGAAGTCTTCTCTCAGCTGATGATCAGGCGTTAAACTCGTCAGGGAGGCAGGTCCTTGCATCGTGTTCAACGTTTCAGCCGCAGGGAGAGACTGTGGCCGCGCAGCCGCGCACGCTGCAAGAGAACGTTGAGTGAACTAATGAACGGTGAATGATTGAATGGAATGAGTGAAGGTTTTTGAATGGTTGTGTTTGTGATAGAGATTGAAAGATTTGGTGAAATGCTGCTGCGTCGCACTGTGACTGTGGCAGTGTCAAAAAGTT
Organism: Agrotis segetum; assembly: GCA_036375495.1. Taxonomy (NCBI): domain Eukaryota; kingdom Metazoa; phylum Arthropoda; class Insecta; order Lepidoptera; family Noctuidae; genus Agrotis; species Agrotis segetum. The sequence continues at coordinate 1,348,776 of JAQSVV010000128.1, forward strand.
TTCATTGCATCCGAAATTGTTTTCACAAATGCGGCCTGCCTCTGCATTTTGAATTTAGTTCGCAAATTCGTGGATCGGTTGTGGAAGTGGTTACTGGCAGATAATTTATATACCAGTCGGTACATTATCTACCGCGTCCACTAATTTGTCCATACCGGTGTCACCGGGCTTTTTACTTCATTAGAGCTGCGTGGGAGTTGATATTATGCGTGTTGCAGAAAGGCAGAGCACAATTACTGTGCAAACATCCGGAGTATTGCAATTTGTTTTAAAGACCCTTAAAGAAAATTTTAAGTATTTTTTTAAGGGCTTGATTTTTCAATATTCAGATAGCCGTTATCTGAGGAATTAAAATAACTGTTTGACATATTTTCTATAGATAAGCTGTCAAACCGCTATTCTTATTCTTCAGATAGAGGTTATCTGAGTATTGAAAAACCAGCCCTATGTAAAGTAGAGAAAGAGTAAGTTTTCAATAATTTAATAATGGGGTTACTGGTTACTATGGCATTTACAATTTACAAGTGATTTAGCTAAATAACGCAGTAGCTAACTCGAATGAAGTATTTTACATGTACTCAAGAAATACTCTAACATAGACGATGGAACTTCTAAAAACCGTAAGAGACATAACCATGCTATAAGATTTTCAACGTTATGCCCAGCAACTAAAGTTGAAAATCAAACAGCATGCTCAATGTTACTTACAGTTCTTTTTCTAGGGATATCAAAGTGAAGCATTTCTTATATTTGTGAAGCAACACATGCGTCAACAAGGTTTTGAAATGGGGGTGTCTGCTGAGCTGTGATTTTGTATTTAAATATACATTTTGTATATACCTAGATGGTATGTTTTTACTATGGGCGGTCTATTAACCCTAGTACCTTTAATTACAAGAAAAAATATCCTTTAAGACGATTTGAAAATAAGTCACCTTCAAAATTTAAGATATTAGATTCCCTACACTCTCGTGCCTAAAATGGCATGTCAAAATTTTATAAGGATGCTGGAAAAAGCAGGCTAGCAGGGCTTTAAGCAATACAAAATGATTTGCTGAGTTAGCTAGCACCTAGATATTTAAAAAAAATGTTTTTATCGTGTAAGATAAAGAACTTAATTATTTTTTGTGAGCAAGTTAATTCAAGCAATAGTGAACTTTAAAAAGATGGTGAAGCATGAATGTAGAAGCATGTCAAATTTTGGTATTAGATTTAAGCGTAACCTAGCTCTCATAATAATTTTGTTCCGTTCAACGCACCAAGTCAATTGGTAAGTCAAGTAGTAAGGAAGCCTAAGACAGTCATCATAAAACCAATAGACAAGGAGATGAAAAAACACTACTTCGCAACGGAACTTGCGTTCAAAGAAACGTTTATGACAGCTTCAATCTGTTTCAACTGTCAAATCACGTCAAAAATGACATCGATGTTTCATTATAATACTGACAGCTTTTTGACAGTAATGAATATCAACAACAAATATAAAAAAACTATCGAACTAGGTCGGGAACCCTGGCTAAATGGGCAATATTACCAAACGTGAAAAAATAATACGAAATGTGAAATAAATGCATTTTTAAAGTTCTTATTCCCATGATTATTACAAAATATGTGTACAAGTAATTATAACTTATTTGAAATAATAGAATAAATTCTGTAAAGTGCATTTTTGGGTTTTCACACGTTTATAAATGAAGTAACGAAACGCATCATGTCGGAGGCATAAATATGACACTTGCTTTAGATTTTTGAATATCCACTTGGGTTGCAAGTGTTTTAACAGTTTTTTTGGATCGATCAAGTTTCATATGGTACAAATGCCCAAATAAATAAAATATAAGCCTTTTTTTTCAAAATCTATAATTTTTTTCCTATAATTTCGTATTTTTGTCCTTGAGGTACACGGCTTGGCCTTAAATGTAGGGAACAAATTAACACCTCCTTTGGTATTAGATTTAAGCGTAACCTAGCTCTCATAATAATTTTGTTCCGTTCAACGCACCAAGTCAATTGGTAAGTCAAGTAGTAAGGAAGCCTAAGACAGTCATCTATAAAACCAATAGACAAGGAGATGCGAGTATAAAGGAACGGACTTGTTTCAGATTACAATGTATAACTATTACTTTTCCTTTTGTTTCGTCTAATTTATACCAAATACAATGAACACTATAGTGCTAACTAATACTCAAGTTTATATTCTGTTGACAATATAAATGAAAAATAGTCTCTAAATGACCAATATTACAACTGTGAGATTTTACGTCGAATGGAGTAGAGGTGTATCTACATTTTTTACAATGCCCTGCTACATCCTAGCAAGAAAAATAACAAATAATAGACTCACGGCAACGATGCATTTCTTCTCTTAACACTTGCACAATGTATTGGTAGATGATTCTGGCTAGAGGCATAAATATACCATCACTTTCTTTAGACATTTTTTATATATCCACTTTACTTTCAAGGAAATGTTATCAGATTTTTTTTGAATATTTAAGTTTCACTTTTGAATTATAATAAAAAATATATAATGTTGTAAAATAAAAACTTCAATCACTGTTTAACAAAATCAAATAAATGATTACTAACTTTATTTTGTTCAAATAATATTATGATTTAATTCAAATGTGTCTTCATTGATATTCACAAACTGTTTCTCAATATGCAATACATCACCATTGTTCTAAGATCACGGAAAGTACTAGCATATTACGATGACAAAGCGAGCCATATAGATTTTAGACTCCATTCTAAAATAGACTTTATCTCGACTAAGTAAAGTTGGTATTGCTAAGTTCAATAAAATATACTAGGATGTTGTGGGTAGGTATATTCAGATCATTGATAATCTGAGATTCTGTTTATCTATGATAATGGAAAGCGAGAGATAAGTGTCAAGGTTATCTGTGCATACCTAAATATAGATTTTGAATCTTATGAATTAGGACAAAAAGTGAAAATTTGATCAATTTGAATACGTCACTTCGGAAATCCTGCATTATGATGAATTTGACTACTACACATCAGTGTTTTGACTTTTCCTTTCAAGTTTTTTGAATGCAAATCAGGAGTCAAATTCACTGTAAAATTCCATGTAGGCGGAAAAAAATGATTGCACTCATAAGTTGTCGTGCGATTTAGCATAAAAAACGATGAAATGGATAATTAAGCCTTTAGTACCTTTCTAGAAAAACCAATAAATTCGGAATTTTACCCTTTCCGAAACCAGATTTTATACCTCTTCCAAAAGATAGTATGAATGTGGCTTCACAATATGTTTAGGTCGGCCTCTGACACAGAATAGATCAGACGGCAAAATCTAAATTTTGCCGACCGGCTCTGCACAATTAAGTTGACCCGAACATAGTATGTAATACAGGGGCTCCCAAACTTTCCGTTTCGCGCCCTTATAATTTATCTCGGCGCCCGCTGGTGGTTGCCAGGTAACAACGATACCTAGCTGAAAATTTCGCCAAATCGAGCACGAGAATCTGATTTTAAGGCTTCAAGTGAGTTAAATTACACCATTTAATTTTCTTTCTTTATGGTGGCGTTTTTTAGAATTCGATCTAAACTGAGTGATGACACTAACAGTCCAATCTCGCTCATTTTTTACCCGACCACGCGACGCAAAGGAGTGAAATGTGTATCCTAAAAAATGGAGTTTCATCCATTTTTTAGGAACTACTACCATTATCGTCCAATGTGAAAGCACCCAATACACAACGGGTCTCAGGGTGCCCATCTGTACTATATCTACGGGCGTGTCGCGTACTATTTGGGAACCTCTGGTGTAGCACGATTTTAGTGAGGCACATTCATTGCTCCATCAGCTAAAACCATGCACTATTAACAGCTAGCAAAGTGAGCGTTGTATATACAGACAATGCGATGTTCTCGATAGGGAACAAAGGGGGTCCAAAAACGTAAAATAAAAACAGTCTTACGAACTAAGGTGGATGCCAGAAATGTTGAAAGAAACGCTGTAACGAGAAGAGAAGAGAATTTAGAAATATGTTTTATTTTTTTGGATAGTGCGATTTGTGATGTTTCTAGAATTAATTAGTATGGGGTTATAGTTATTGGTTTAGAAGTTACACTTTTAAAGCCTCTAGGTTAGATAATGTTTAGAAGTGATATGAATTAAAATGCACGTAAAATTTCGATTAAAAGCGACCCTAATTAGTTACCTTAAATTTTGTTTTATTTCCTTTTATCATGCTTTATTTGGACGTAAACAAATCAGCGAAATAGTCTTATAATAGAAGCTTAACAAAGTTTTAATGCACTTTTGCCATTCTCAACTTTTGTTAGTAACAAAGCATGTTAGTCTTTGAAAAACACAACTATTCGTTTGCATCAAAATACATAATGTATTTGAGGGCGGAAGCCGGCCTTATGCTCATTCACATTAACACTAGACGATACCTAAATTGATGCCTAAATATTATTTCTCTGTTGGAATATCAACTCTCGGTATTAAGATGAAAGTTGATATTTATACAACAGTGTTTTTATTAAGGCATGAACTAAGGTGCCGCATAATCTTCGTGAAAACGAAGTTTTTTTTTCATGAAACTTATATGAAATGCTTTGAGCACCAACTCTACGGGAAGAGCCTGACATGCCTAGCAGAATGTCAAATGTTAAATGTCAATGTCAAACGTGCAAGTGATTGATAGGCGCCATTTTGTTTCATTTTTTTTTCAGAGCCATGCCAATGCGGCGCATCAATTCCCAAAACTTACCGATTTCGTAAAATCCTTGCAAAGACATAAGTTTTAAAATAATTATTGTTTTTTGTGAACAAAAAAATATAAGAATTTTTATTTCAACAATTTTACTTCACAATAATAAATAATAAAAAAATGATTTTGTATACAATATAGGTATGTACAAGTATATTGTTAGTAAATATATATTCTGATGATTCTCTTGGTGTTTCGGTTAGGGAGGATCAAGGAGTGGATGTTTTGGGGTTCCTAAAAATAAAATGTTTCATCAAAATAATATACATTTTCTTTTTGAAGGGTATGCACAGTAAAAGGCGGAAACTAACTTCTTTTTCCATAGAATCTGGACTGTTCAGTCATTTAAAGAGGCTAAAGGCCAATTAACTATCATATTAGTCTGTTACGCTGAAATGTACTCGTTGTATTTCGTTTGAAATTTAATTAATTTCATCTTTATTACGTGTAATAATTGGCATGTGAAATCTATCAACCTGCTTTATGGCGGTGTGGTGCGCATCACAGTGTGGATATATTATACCAGGCCAATTGCAAAATGAATTACCACAGATTTTAGAAAAAACGATCAAGTTTGAACTATCAGTGCTTAATTATTTCAATTAGCGCAGCTATTTTCAACTGATTAGCTTCTTAAGTGCTCTTTTCCCCTAGAATAGGGTAGTTTCCAGGGTCAAAATAATTACATTCTATTTAGTCCGTATTTTAGATTATAAAAAAATATTAGACACGTATTTTTTCTTTTTTCGATTAAACAAAAAAGAACAAAGATAATAGCCTATTTAAGTTACCTGTGACGTCACTCTGCGCGAAAAATGCCACGCATCGTGACGTCACACGTAACTTTAATAGGCTATATCTTTGTCATTTTTGGTCTAATTTACAAATAAAAAAATACGTGTCCCTTATTTTTGAATAATCTAAAAGACGGACTAATTAAATTTTTTTAGGCAACTAGCCTATTGTATGAAACTACCGATCCCAACCTAATCGCGGAAGCGCTCAATTAAAGTGTTCTTTTACTGTGCAAATCCTCCAGAACTAGCATGAGTAAGCAACTAACACACACAGTTCTAACACTCAAACACGTACACATAGATATTTAAAGTAAATATGACTGTGGTATATAATATAATGTGTCTTACCTATGGGCAGCGAGGCAGCAGAGTTGGGCATCGAGGACGCGCCGCCGCCCGGGGACGGAGGCGCCGTTAGGGCTGATAATGCCTGGAAAAGGGAGAAAATGAGGAGTTTCTCCAATATCGTGGGTGCGTTTGCAAACATTTAAACTCACATACACAAATACCCAGACCCGGAACAACTACTTGTAGATTATACAACGTGTAACGCCAAAAACGTAAAACCTCTCGTGGGGTAACTCAGCCCATGTTACTTAACAATTTTTGTTCCAATACTATTGGAAATATGCAAAAAAAAAAAAAATTGGTTTTTCACACAGATGTGCCCGACCAATTTCTCATTTTGCATGCATTCCTCTCGAGATGTTTTGCGCTTTCCATGCGGGAATCGAACCCACGACACGCAGCGCAGCAGTCCAATCACTCAGCCCCTGCGCCAATCGTCAATCAACCAATCTCGTGTGTGCCATCTGACATTGACATTATGGCCACGGTTTTGTCAGCCTTGCTTAGCATTTCTTTCTATGACAGCAAACACGTTCTCTTTCCAAATACTGACGCAATGGGGATGGCAACTGGGAAACGAATGGCGCTAGTATAGCTAGTTGCAAGCATCGTCATTGGTTCAAATCTTATAGGTACTTCAAATAGTACTACCTCATTGGTCGGATTAGGACTTAGCTATGGTCGCGCCATCTACAATTAGCTTTCACCGGCCTTCCCCATTTAGGAGGACTCTCTGTCATATTTTTTAAATTTGTTTTTTTCGTGACGATTGTGCTTGCAACTTGCTGAAATATCGGCAGCTCAAAATAAATAATAAACATGTTAACCCACTTTGAAAGTCACTGCATTTTTTCTGTTGGCATTACTCTAAATATTTCCCTACAGATCTGTTTTAGGTATTCATCGTCAGCCGGAGGACGTCCACTGCTGAACATAGGCCTCCCCCTTAGACCGCCACGCCGAACGACAATTCACCACTTGCATCCATCGGCTGCTCGCGACCCTCACGATGTCGTCGGTCCTCCTAGTGGGAGGCCTGCCTACGCTGCGTCTTCCGGTCCGTAGTCGCCACTCGAGAACTTATCTTCCCCATCGGTTGTCAGTTCTACGAGCGATGTGGCCTGCCCATTGCCACTTAAACTTGCAAATTTTATGAGCTATGTCGGTGATTCTGGTTCTTCGCCGAATATCCATGTTCCGGATTTTAGGTATTGATGATTATATTATAAATTATGGAATCAGGCGTTACTTTGCGGAAATCCATGACATTAAAATGTTATGAAAAATATTTAGTTTTAATTCCGCGACAAAAATCCAGGCTTGTTGCACTCGACACTCGACAAGCGAGTCAACATCTCCTGAGGATGCCCCGTGGAGGGGCGAAACACGTGTCGAGTATAGGTTTGATTGCATGGCTTGTTTTTCCGTTTGTTGCATGTGTGCATATGCATGAGGGCGGGAGGGTGGGTCCTTTGCTGCATGTGCATATGCATGACTGCATAAGGTGGGATTGCATCCTGCAACAAGCCTGGATTTTTGTCGCGGAATTAAAACTAAATATTGATTATATTATAATCCTTACCATATGTGAGCTGGACGGGTCTATATGCGTGTGCGACGCTTGTAGCTCCACGGAGGCACACTTGCTATTTGACTTCTTCTTCCGGAGACCAAACTTACGCCGGTCTTTCTTCACGCTTGGGGAAGCACCTTCTATTGATACCTGGCAATGCAACACAAATTATTTAAAATTACTTACTTCAAAGAGAAAAAAATAGTCGTATTAAGATTGCGAAGTTAGTATAATAGCTATACGTTGGTGAGGATTCTATGGCGAAAGGCATTTTTTTTCAGTCTGATGTATGACTTTCTTTAACGGGGTCTTGTAGATTAATTTTTTTTGGCAGATTGAGACTCCTTCACAGTTTAAACATGTTTTAACAATGGTTTTGGTTTGCAATTTTAAAAATAATGTACTTTTACAGTTATTGGATAAACGTTATCTACTGACTACTACTTGAAATCATACAAATAATATGAGTTTTACCAGGTTCTGATTTTCTCAACTCCAAACTGCTACAAATAATATTTGAGCAGAACTTAAATTGAGCCGCATGTGCTCGGTAGTAGCTGCTCAAACCAAAGATATTCGTGAGTTTTGGACAGCAATGTATATGACGAAACAAAAGTAAAATTTACTAACAATTTGATTAAATTTCTATAAATTAAACTCGACGAACTTCACATAAATAGGACATCACATTTTATATCCACATTCGCAATTCGTTAAACGTACACGGACCTGTAATATTAGATCAAGAAATGTTTATACTAATTACACTTCTGAAAAGAAAAAGGTTTTAAAAAACTATAACGATGTCTAATTACTAGGAAAATAAGTAGGGATAAATATAATTACTGAAACTCATTGTCAGATCTACAGAACGAACTTAGAATGAGCTAAAGTTAAGCTGAGTCGCGCTTTATCTGAAAAATAACTTTATCTGCAAAATATTAACCTTCTTTTTTAATGAAAAGTATTACTAACTTTGAGAAGTAATACTAAACAGCTTGAAAATGATCAACATAATTATTATATTTGATCATTTTCAAGCTGTTTAATTACTTCTGAAAGTTAGTAATACTTTTTTTCAAAGGTTCGGAGCGTAAATCTTGATTTCAAATCGAGGATCTCTAAATATTGTTCCTACAATTTATCTGAGAATTTTTCAACACCCTACTTTAAAAACATCACAGAAAACTCACCAATTTTCAAATATTTTTTTAAACTTCCTTGCTCAGACGTGGCATATGAAAATTTAAATCAATGCAAGCAAAATATCTTCTAAACCGTCCTTCCTTTCAAGTTGTGCAGCATCTGAGTGGCGCCTGCAAACACACTTACATCAGTATCGTGGTGCAACTGCTGCTGCAGTTCCAGCGCATCCAGCAGTCGCTGCAGCTGCTGCACTGAGAGCTGCGCCTGCCCCAGCTCGCGGGATGCAGTGTCTAGAGGACCACCTGACTCTGTGGATTGAGGAAAGGTGAATGAGAATGGTTGTAAAGAATTTGTTTCCTGTCCCATTTGTTATAATTTTGGCGATTGAAAAATAGTCCCTATGGAGTTTCTTGCCCGTTCTTCTCCATAAAGATCAACGCTTTTTTTTTACGTGTTAAAATCATCAAATGAGGCCTCCCACACCGGGCAAGGCGGGAGGGACTGTCAGACTTGTACTGACTAAAATCCACGGTGTCCTTCGGTGGCCCTTTGTGTACCGGAGTCGCCGTTTACGTATGTCGAACGATCGTAGATGAACGCTTTGTGATAGGCACCTACAGTACTTTCACAGTTCTTGTGACTGGGACTGTAGCACCATTACTATCTTATTGTCCTTTTTGCCTTTTTACAATTCGTAAGTGCATGTGACATTATTGAAATGAATTATTTCATACATTGTTTGTCAGTATATGGATGTCCCACTGCTAGGCAAAGGCCTGCTTTTTCCTGTTTCATTAAAGGCTATTAAACATCCAATTTTTTTTATAGCTGTTGCGTGTGTGTGTGTGTGTGTGTGTGTTTACTGTAAATCTAATGCTAATTCTGGATAGAATTATCCGAAATAGGAAAATGTTTCAAAGCAATTGGCATTTGTCTAGAAATCAGTGTCATCACAGCCACAATCGTTTTTTACTGGATGCTTTCAAAAACTTTTTAATCTATCGTAACCTAGGTAAAATAACTGAAAAACCCATTCAGCTGTTATGATGCTTCCACGGTATTTAGAAAATGCTTGGCAAAGAACACACGTGAAAAATCGTTTTTATTTAATGTCACGCTTAGAATGATAAAATACAGACATAAGCATCTCTGAATTTATCCTAAGGCGGGAGGAAGATTTTCCATCCCAAAGAAAGCTTTTCTGAAATCCCATTTCGTTATACAACTCTGTATTTAAATGACACAAGCTGTCAGAACTTGTCTCTAATAAAGTAGTACTGATATATGCAACAACATGATGTATTATTGCCTTTTATATCTTGCGCTAATCTATGGCACAAAGCATACTAATTTAATCTATCACTAGATCAGCGTAGAAGTCTCTATGGCTTCCAAATAAATCTGTGCAGCATTTAGCCTCTGACAAATACCTTTTATAAAGCATGTGCACACACATACAAACTATAACCATGCTTCATTCAAAATAATCTTTAATATGGGACATTTCTAAAGATTATTAAGGCTATTTTTGTTTTTATTACATGGCATGCATAGGGTTCACAAACAGTCATTCTATTTGATATGAAGTGGAAGAATGAGAACAGTGACATTCCAGAAGAAAAGGTTTCAACTTAAAGAGCTAACACTTAGATTTATTATAAAGACATGTCCATATTATTCTTTCCTGGAAATTAATATTTTTTAAATGCGTTAGTAGTTGAAGCCGTGCATTTTAAACATGTTGCGTTAATTATTGAGGTATAATATAAATGTTTTTAATTTAGGGCCTCAACTTCAAGTTTAGTAGATTAACTTTTGATGGAAACTATTTGGTCTAATTAGAAAATAGATTAACTTTTGTGTAATTTTACTCTGCTTTACTTTTAGGAATTTTATGGGTTCTAAAATGGCCGTTTAGCAGTATAATTGCGATAGAATGTAATATTTGATTCAATTTCTCGAACAGTAGAGCAGAGGACAATAATTTGATGGCAATGCTTATTATGATTCTGCTACAGGTGTCTTTTAAGGGCCCCAGTTTTCTATAAAATGCAAAAAAATAATTCTTGACTCCATCAACTTCTCAATACGCGGCTTCAACAACCATGTAAGATGCAACATACCTATAATCCATCCAGCGAGGCGTCCTCCCGGAGTGCCGGACACGAAGCCTGCTTGAGGACCCCTGATCGGACCTCCGCCAGGGCTCATGACCCCTACAGACCAGACACGTCAATGTGGGGGACAGGGGGTCCAGCGTTTTGGAATATATTGCGCACAGATTGACAGGAATCGAGTGTATAGTAAACTTCTGCCTAGCTTTCATTACAGGCGAATTTGCTACTGATAAAGCAGTGAGTATTATGCCTACTGTCTGCTATTTGCATAAGACTCTACAGGGTAAATAAAATAAGTAAGCGAAAACACCACATATATATAGGACTGGGTGCGGGTAAAATGTGCGATTCAACAAAATATACCAATTTCGGGTGCTGTACCCATAACGGATTTTGAAGAATCGCTAGCTATTTTAATTTGACTTTGTAATATAAAAGCAACTTTTTTCTTTTTGAACGAAACAGAACTGACATAGTTTTTTTTTTAATTTTGTGCCGTTCTTTTCAATGGGTTTTCTTTAAAAATTATATACACCAGCTAGTAGGATATACGTTTTGCATTGACACATAATTGTGACCATTTTATCCTTTTAACTATTATTTATTATTCAATTGCCAATATATTCCATAACACTGCAATCACATAGTTGCATGAGGGAAGGTGCATGAGTCAAACTTTATGAATAACTAACAGTACACTATTTACAACTCTAGCCTTATCATGATAAGGACTATTATATTTTGCAGGATTGTTTTACAGTAAATTCGGTCGATATGAGTTATCCAAATTTCAGAGTACTATTGATGATTTCTTTCGATTAAGTTAATACCCGTTTCTTTTTTCAATTCATGAAAAAGTAGATTTAAAAAAGGATTGAATTTCGGTATTTTTAATTCACTTACCGAAGGATCGGTAAATGTAATTATGGATCACCGATTTTTCTTTAATTTTGTGGTTTAGTGTGAATGAAAATGTACTGGAGTTTGATTTTCTTTACGTCACGCAACGCACAATACATAAATTATTCATTTATATGTTTTATCGATTATTCGAATAAGTATCAAAAACATAAGATTGAAGTATACGTAGGTACTGTTAATTATTCAAAGCAATCAAATAGAAAAATAAACAAAACTCATGCAGATACTATGAGAAAATTAAGTATACTCGAACTGTGAACATTACTTCACCAATAATAAGTCTTGCTATGCAAACTAAGTTTAAACATACTCTACAGTTTTCTACTATTCAATTGCCTCCTATTTCGTATTCCTAAGCACTAACATTTATAGAATTTAACTATACTGAACTCTAACTATTTATTACCAAAATCATGTCATTTCTTTCTATAAATCACCTTTTACGATATCAAATTGGCAAATAAAACGTTTTAGCAGCAAGCTAATCCAAAACTATTGCTTGTGTGTCTTTAACTACTTCAAAATATATTTTAAATTATTAGAGCGAATTTCACCAAAGAAATTGAACGCTGACAACTGAAATACTGGTGACGAAACGCTGAGCGATAAACGTAAACGCTTAGGAGTTCGTAGATTCAAACCTAATACTCCAGCGCATAAAGTTGATAATCTAATAAATTATTCTGAGCGTCATCGAACGAAAACGCTTTGTAATATTTAATACATTTTCAACTGTATGCGTTAGTATATTAAATTTAAAATGTATTAGGCTGCTGACCTTTAACGTTTATCGCTTGCCGTTTTAGGAGATTCGTTAATTTAGTAGCAGTAAATTCGCCCAAAAAACTACATCTTAAACAAAACAATCTAACCGGAACCATACGAGGGAACACTTGAACATCGATACAAAGTCTTCAGTTCATCACTGGTGGTCATTTCAACGGTAGATTCCGTCAGGGAACTCGCCCTAGTAACATGAAACTTGTTGCTAAGAAACAGCTGGTACACATTGTAATCATTACACATCATCTTCTCTCTGACAAAACGTATCATCTTCCTATCAGTCTGCGATTGAGTTGAGACCTTAAGCGCTGGTGGTAGCATCGACATTTCTTTAATAAATTCATGTCTCGTTTTGGGAGCTCTTTTCTTTTTGACATGTCCTTTGGGAAGTTGTGTTGGTTGCGAACGGATGCTTTTGTGTGTGTTGTAGTTCTTACATTCGAGCATACACTTTAGGGTTGTGCTAATGGAACAATCCTTCATACAGGCTTTGCGGAACCAGTTGGAGTTGGATGTAGACTGCTCCACAGTTTGAACATTATCGCTGATTATCGAGCCAGTCTCCGCCATCGTTGTCATCAGTGAAGTGTCCGTGAAAGATGGAAATTTGCTTTTAGGCATCAGTGAGTTTTCATTCTTAAACAGCGTTTGGACCCCCGAATTCATTATGAGTGTCAGATCTATGGCACTGATGTTTGCATCCCTCAAATTGTCTTTTTGTTTGATATTTTCGCAACTGCATGTGTTGACAGCCTTTTCATCGATGGCGATGTCCTTGCTGACTACGATACAAGGACATGGTACAACATTCCACTGAGTCTTGGCGTCTTTCTTATAAGTACTACTCATGTCCTCGTTATAAATCTTACCTAAGAGACCCAAGCCTTGTATATTGTCACAATTTTTGAGAAGTTTCTCGTGTTTTTTCCTCAGTTTTGTGAATAAGTTGTCGATTTCTTTGTGTAGACTCGGTATATTCTTCGATAGTAGTGACAAATTTTCCAGCAGTAACAGGATGAATTTTTCGTCTATCACCCGACGTGTAGGCTTTTCGAATATTGACAATTCAGTGTGGGATACAGGTGATGAATGTGGGGATATGATTCTTGGAGTCAGTACCACTGGACTACATTCTTTGGGTCTCGTTTTCTTTTTCGGAAACTTTGGCACTAGAATATCCTTTCTGAATGACATCATGTAACACGATTGTGTACCTTTATTTTCAAAAGGCTGTCGAATGATCGGATCATTTCGAAAACAGTTACTGCTTTTAAATGATAGGTCGAAGGAGTGCTCGCTTTCATGCATCACCTTGTAAGCCTTAGAAGTGGCATCGCTACTACTGGAGTAAGGTTTCAAATCAAACTGTTTCGGGCAATCAATAAAAGTATTTGTAGCACTCTTGGGACTTTTGGCTTTATTTTGGAATATTTCGTTAGATTTCGTGTCTATAGGCTGAATATACTTTATCCAGTTATCATCCACGGCATAATCTTTAATGGATTCTTTTTTCAGGTGTTGAGATTCTGAGAATTTTAACTTCAAGTGCGGGCGTTTTGACTCGCCTATGGTAACGGGCTTTTCTTTAAGTTTAATAGTAATAGACATAATGCCTTGAATAGCCGGGTCACTGAACATGGAAATATGCTCCAAATCGAATTTAGTCAGATCTATTACAACTGAGTTCTCGTCAAAATTTTCATAGATTAGATTCTTCGCAAGATACTCCCTAACAGGTCTTCCCAATTCATCCTTGTGTTCCTTCTCTTCAAAAACAGTGGTTTTATTATTTTCATTTTGAATTTCATAGTCTCTATTCTTTTCATCCAATCGCTTTACTTTAGAGAATATACTTGTTATTTTGTCTAGAATATCTTTAAGATACATTTGTCCCGGATCTACGGATTTCACATCTTCAGCTGGCTTGCCAGGCTCTGTGGGGTGGAAAGTGATGACACTTTTGGACACTTTTTTTGCTTTTTTTGTGACAGATTCCGTTTGAACTTCGCACGAAAATCCTTGGTTGGAAATTTTGGACGTGATCGATGTTTCACTAGATTCACTGTCTTGGCTGGCAGTTGTGCTTTTACTCTCATCTTTGCGTAGCACATCCAAATACGCGCCTAAAAACTCCTTGGCAACATCAGGAGGTATAGCAGTCTCACTAATAAGGTGGTTGATAGTATCTTTTATCTGTTCAGTAGAAGAGTTAGAAGTATCATTGTTATTTTCAGCATGATTATCCATCCTTGACTTGTTGGAGGAAGCCTTCCCTATGTTGTCTATCAGGGCTTTAGTAGTTTCGATATCTTTCTGTTTGCTAGAATCATTTCTGATGGTTTCACAAATATAAACTGTGTTTTTAAGCAATCTTTCCAGTTCTTGTATGCGTCTTTCTTTCTCAAAGCTGTCCGCGTTGTTTGTGGGGCTCTGAGGCATTAATGGCGCGATGGCTTCGCCCTGTAATACTCTTGTTGATGTATTTGGTACAGGTTTCTGCTGCGATTTCTTGTACTGGACCGTCATCTCGCTGATGCCGTGAAACTGAGTTTGTTTAGGCACGCTACTGATGAACACACTCGACAGATTTTGATCTTTCGTGAAGTAGATATTTGACTGTGCGGCGATTGACTGGCACTGTCTCATCGCAGTTTTGACCGGTTCCACAGAAGTGTTCTTTAGCCAGAATTCCAGCAGGCTTCTAAAAAGTGCCTTCACTGGATGGACGTCTTGAAATTTGAAGTCGTACAAGTCTTTTACTACTTGTTTGACATAGTACTCGGCTCTAGCAGTAGTAATGTTTTTATGATTTTGGAAAATGGAGCACAATAGCTTTTCCGTGATGATATCATAATCTGAAGTTGTCGTTGCATCTTGTAGGGCCTTTTTATCGAGTATCGTGACTTGAACTTCGTTACTCTCTTGTTTAACAGCGTCGCAGGCTACCGAGCAGTCAATGCTCCTATTAGTATCCGACTGCCGCGATACTTTCATCTTATACTTCCCTAGCAACATACACTTACTCAAAGGCTTTTGCAAAGTAGGTTCAGAAAATTCGTTTCTATACTTTACTAAATTCGTTGATTTCTTGCTCTTTTTCATTAGAGAATTTGTGGGTGTGAAAAAGAAATAAGCCGTTGTAGGCTCGATTTTCTCAAGGAATATTGGTCGTTTTGCGTCAGGCAATAAGGGTGAGAAATCTCTAAGGATTTCCTCTTCTAAAACAGTCTCAATAGTTCTTATAGAATTGATATCAAGGTCCGTGCTATGTATTTGTTTCTCAGCGTCCGTGCTACCAGGAGAAAGTGTGGGAGATTTCCTGCATGTTAAATCTTCTTGTTTAAATCTGGCGACACAATTCATAGAGCATAGACTCCTGTGACTTTTCAACAAATCTTTTAAATATCCGTCGTAGATTTCGGATTTTTTTGAGTGGCAGCAGAAACAAAAGTTATTGTTGCATATTCCGTTTATGGTGGAATACTTTTTGCCGGTTTCAGTGGGAAAGTCTTCACTTGTACTTAATGTGGAAGATTCCTGGCTGTCATGAGACGTACCTTTGGGAGGGGAATGGGATTGAAAGTTTAGGATTTTAGGAAAAAGGGTTATTCAAGAATATAGCTCCAGAAGAACAAAAAACACGCAATATACATAAATGCGATTCGCGCACCGCGAGGTTACCGCCACTTTTATTTGTTAAATATGGTCGTAAGTACGCGGTTATGCGTGCGCCTTTCCCAACGGTGCTTACTTTTTCGGAAGATATGATTCAATAATATAGACGGTGGCCACGTTTTAGGACCTAACCGTAAGTAGTGTTCAATATAAGTAGTAAGAAGTAATTCACCTTCATTACAAAACATGAAGTAAACGTTTCTACCACAAAAGATTTTTATATCCCCTTGATAATGTTTTGGTACCCATGAAGGAAGATATTTTCATCAAACTCAGTTTAGGGAAAAAAGGTTTACACAACTCACACAGCATCTCCAAAGCATTCCCAAAATCATCATCATCTAATCTATCATGGTACGCATGCTTCACAGCAAATAATAACATAATAAAAATAGGACTATTTTATAATAATAGACTTACGAGACGAGTTATCCGTGGCCGGCAGGTCATCGAGTGGGGCGTGGATCTTTGGCACCGACTCCCGCGCACCGAATGTTAGCAAGTGTTGGCGGTATAACCTGAGGAACGTAATAGAAAATGAGTTGTAGAACTTTCACGATAAAGATTGAATTGTTTTGCACTGAGTTGTATACCGTCTTTATGAATTTCGCCGACATTCGTCTGTTTTTGGGTTCAAATACTGACCTAAGCGCTTCGAGTACATTAAACGTTCGGAAAAATCGGATGTCTTCACTCGAAGGAGGTATATGAACTCCTCAGCATCGCCTGCTCGCCTTAATCGGACAATTCGGCAAAGTTCGGCAAACCTCGGTCAACTTCGTAAAAACGACCGTTACATTTTCAAATACTGACCTATGAGCCTTGAGAACATTCAACCACGTTCGGAAGACATCGGGTGTCTTCGCTCGCAGGTGGTATATGAACTCATCGGCATCTATGTCGATGCGTCGTCTCCTCGCCTTGGCGGATATGACTGAGAGGCCGACGTCCACGGAGCCGTGTAATCGGCCGCGCGCTACGTCTGTTGGGGAGCGAGCGTAGACTAATATGCCGCCGTCTACCACGAAGAAACGCTGAAAAATTGAAATATAACTATTTTAAGAGCTGTATCAAGATCAAGCGATGTAGCTACGGTGCAGATTGGTGAATGGTGAGCAAGTAACCTGATAATAGGATTGCTTAGGTCATAAAAAGGCAGTGGTAGAATGTAGTCTCAAATCCATCCAAAATATGTCTTGAAAGATCTGTTTTAGCGATAAAGACCGCCCATTATGTGGCCAAGCCAAGGCAAAATAGTATCTTTATCGATTTTATGATTGTGTAGATTTGGGCCTTAAAAATAAGTAACAACAACTGACTGATTTAAAGTTTTTCTTTTAAATACTCATCTCAATCCCAATTATTTATTTTCCAGACATAGCGATTTTACAGATGAAGACATACGAGTAGAATGTTACCTTGTGCCACCCCTTGAGAGGCCATTTCCTCTTCTTGTGCAGGTAGCCGTTGAAGACGTCAGGCCTCTTCTCGAACCTCTGGCCGTCTTTGAGGCCCTCTAGCACCTCCCATTCACTGCCCCGACGACGACTGCAAACAAAAATATTCGTTTCAGTTCAAAACACAAAAGAATTGTGAACCCCCGCCTACGATACTCATTTAGGTATTCGCTGGAATTATTGGCCGTTTTATTTTCGAATTCGAACGGTAGGTCAAAAGTCAAACATTAATCGAATTTAGCACAAAACATCGAAGTTTGGGATCGGCAAACTTCGGCTGAGTAGCCGTCACCATAATTTATATGCATAATTTTGGCACGAGGCACAAAAGACTATATTTTTAATTCGTTACTACGTCGACCACTAGATAACTTCTTTATTCGTGATCATAGGATTACACCTATTTCGAAACGAGATTAACATACAAAGGTTAAAAATAACCTCCATGTGCGACCCTCATCAGACTTCGAATTAAAAAAGGTTCCAACATGTTAATAATACATCAGTTCAATTTTAAAGTTAATTGTGGAGACTTAGAAAGGTCACATATTGTATAAGCAGTTCGGACATCGATGTGCAAAAAGTTTTCGTAAATTCAGTAACTGATTATAGACCCCGGAAAATTTTCGACGAAAGAAGTCTAGAAAAAAAAAACAATTTTGTTTTTCAATTCACTCTTGTTTTGTTATTTTTGGGTGCGACTCAAAAAATGATGTGTCACTGTGGGTAAATTAATTGATTGAATTAACTCATTTATGAAGTAAATTACATTGTAAAGGTGATTGAACTGTCTATTCGACACCTACTTAAAAGATGTTTTATCGACCCTGTAGAAAACTTGCAAAAGGAAAAAGACCTAGTTTCCTGTAAAGTTTACATCACTTAATTATGTGCATTCCACTGCTGTAATAGGCCTTCCTAATGCCCTGGTGCCTAGTGCCTAATGCCTGATGCTAATGCCCTGGGTGGGAGGACTGATTCGATGATTTCACCAAGTAAAAAAAGGAAGGTGACCCTCTGGAGATTTCGCTTTACCTAGCACGCTAGCAGCGATGTATAGCGGGACGACTAACTAAAAATGAATACCGGCCTCGCTACTACGATATTATAATGATGCAAGTAGCCTGACTTCCGGCGTTGTGGCGAGCGTGTTTTGTTTTTATCTTCCCGTAGAAAATCGCACGTTTTATGTCATATGGCTACTATTCGCTGCGACTAACCTGTCACATAATACTCGCGACGATTGGGTATTCGCTGACCGAATAATTAGTGATAATCTCTTACCCTCTATTCTTCCCAGCGCGTGCAGGCAGAGGTGGCGGTCGCACGGCGCGGTCGCCGCTATCGGCGGACAGCGAGGCGGTCTCTCCCGAGCAATCCGAGTCGGAAGGCGCTCGTCGCAGCGCCGCAGCACGACCAGCCGCGCCTCGACGTCTTTCACCTGTAGAAGAAGATGATGAAGGTTTCAAAAGGACTGCGGAAGACACAATACATGATGATGACCGATTTCGGCCAGGGTGATTGCTCGAGCTCCATTGTAGTTGCCGTTCGCGTACTCGCATAATAATTATGGCTCATGTATCCAACCTATTTAGCGAAGACCCGCTCACATTGCGGGCATGTGAGCACACCATTTTAATGTAAATATAACTGATCTCCGCAGGTGGTCGGGCTTTATGGGTCACGCTTTGCATCAAGCTCAAAGAATCTGGCGCTGTAATTCGAAATTACGTACTTTGTTTTTTACCAATTTCCTACTGCCTTTGGGCAGCTTGCTGATCCATTCGAGACGGCTCTAAGTCACATTTTTTTGCTAAAGTGTCGGTTTAAGCAAATAAACATAAACACTATATTTAAACCGAGTGTTTAAATCGACTACGAAATCTTATGCTGATCAGATTTTCTTTTCACATTTTAATGTTTCACCATTGTCCTTTCCAAGAATTACTTAGGTTGTATCAAAAGCCATTTTTCTGATCAGCTCAGGACCAAAATCCGGAAATTGGGTTTTTAGGTAATCTTCAGCAACGTTATTTATTCAAACTAAGTTTTTACTCCGAAAACTGACCTGTAAGTAAAACTGCCGCCTAGAAGCGGTTTTTAGATCGGAACGGCTTATTTTTTACCATCGTCCATCAGCATGAGACTGGTTTTATTTTGCTAGGCAAGAGTGACTTAGCGATTTAATTTTTTCAAGATAAATGTTGATTTTGAAGGTGACCTATTTCAGCAGTATTGATTCTATCATCCTTTTTACTTCGTACTTCGACAAAAAAGTATTAGTGACAAAAATCGTGTTTTGACTCAAAAAGACGCAAAAAAAGGGGTTTAGGTTTGACCGAGTGTGTGTATTTCTGTATGTGCCATCTTTAACGGGTGAACCGATCTGAAATATTTTTTTCAATTTGCAAGCAGGATTTTTGTGATGTTTTTTTCAAAATCGGTTCAGCTGTTTCAAGCTCCTAGGGAATTTTAAACTTTTGCGTTTATTAATTTAAATAGCAAGGTTCTGGTCTTAGAGACCGACAGAAATGAAATACAAAAACTGCTGAATAGTGCAAACTATCGTGATTTATTTGGCTTGAATATCTTCTAAGCAGGGTGACCCCACCAACCAGGGCAGTTTCGAAAACACGTCACGTTCCACTGCGTCGTATACGTTTGACGAAGGTCTGAGCTGGACAGCCGCCAGATGGGAAGGCACCCAGACTTTAAAAACTAGGACGTGTGTGTCCGACAAAGTTGAAAAGTATTATGAGCTTGTAATTACATCGCTGACCTTCAAAAGTTAGGAGTATACAGCTGTTCGAAAGCAAAACAAAGCTTTTTTTATTCGATTTTTTTACAAGATGTTCTTCGCGGTTTCAACTGCTGCTCCGCTACTATTGCTCATAGCGTGATGTTTTAAAGCCTATAACTTTCCTCGATCAATTGATTATCCGACACAAAAATATTTTTGCTAGGTAGGTATTTGAAGTTCATGGGATTAGTGCGTTCAATCAAACAGTTTTCAGCTTTAATATTTTTTTTTTAAATTTTGTGATCAACTGGCATATTTAGTTGATATATATTTTTTCTTTCTTGGTGGTTCAGGTCAGATGGATATAAATTGTTTTAGGTACTCAGCTTAGGGACCTTTTTGTACCCGCCAAGAAAAAAATCGCTTGCAAGATTTATGTTTTATTATTTTATTTTAGGAATATCACCACTTTTAATGTTTTCATGATATTAATTACTTTTAAAATGAAAAATTATATCATATTTTTATTTTGGGTGCTTACTTAGACATTGCACTCTCGCAGAAAGAAAAAAAACAGACTGATCTGCGAAGTGGATTTATTTTCATATGCAATGCAAGAATTATATTTTTTCTTGAAATCGACAGATTTTTCGTAAACACCAATTAAAAATTTAAAAAAAAACTTTATTTTGATTTGCATTAATTGTTTTTTTTTTTTAATTTAAAAATAGTTTTCAGCTTATTTTAGCGATCACACTTTTATCAAGATGTTTGTATAAGTATGCGTCACTTTACCGATTTGTATTATGCACAAAGTTCATTGCACCTCATAAACAAGTAATAAAACCAAGTTATTAAAACACAAACCGTAAAGTTCATTAACGATTTCGCGCGACAGTTAATAACAGAAGCAATCTCTTAAGTAAACGACATCGTCGGCGTTTGTTTGATCAACTTGTATCAACATTGGTTACGACGCCTGAGATAAACAGATGCTGTCATTTTTAAATATTTGCAATCATATTTTTGTTGGTTGTATTTTTTGTTAGCCTCCTCCCTCGAGCGCGGGCATGCGAGTAATGGGCGACTCGCTGTACGATCATGGACCATCAACGGCGCGTTGTGTTCCACGCGCGCCTCTCAGAGTGTCAGCACAATGACCCTCTTAGAGGGCGAGTTCGTCTCGCCATCTCATACGTGGCCTGACGCGACTCCGCCTCAACCCCTTGTTGGATATTATCATTGCAATTTTTTTTATTGTAATTGGGGCGAAGGGAGTCAAGAGTAATTTGTTTACGCCATTATGTGGAAATTCGGTACAAAGTACAAACATGTTTTTTTTTTATCGTGGTAAATCATCAAAAACTCCCACCAACTGACTGAACAGACTTGTACTAACTAAAAACCACATTTGATCCCCAGGGGATTGAACCCTAATCTTATCATCGTTTCTTGCTTATTATAAACGTGACTGTTTTTGAGGAGGTATGGATGTTTGTCACTGTCACGCAAAAATTACTGAACGGTTTTTTGGGTGACAGTGACAAGTTTGTTTTAAATTAGGTACAAACACATATACTTTAAGACTTGTAAAATCGGGATTAAAACTGTCCTGTCTTAATGACAGGATAGTTTTAATCCCGATTTTAGCTAATCTGAAGCTATTCCCCGCTGTACCAAGCCCACTGAAGGGGCCTATTGCTCGTAGCGTGATGCTATATAGCCTATACCGATAAATAGACTATCCAAAACAAAAATAATTTCTCAATTCAAAACAGTAGTTCCTGAGATTGGCAAGTTCAACCAAACTCTTCAGCTTTATAATATTAGCATAGATAAATCGTCACCAGTCTACCCTTTTCAACAGAGTACAAGTTGGCTTCCAGTTTCACGTATAACTCTGAATTATTAGTTTACTCCTGAACTCAAGGTGACACGTGTATTTAGAGACCGACCTAAAGGTTCTGGTAAACCTGAGCCATCACTTGAAGTGAGAATTCTTGCGAATATTACATTACAGAAAAACAAACGACTCTGCCTAACAAACAACTCTGCCTGCTTCTGTGTTTCCGAACGCATACAAACCTAATTCCTTCAAAGTTAGAGTGAACAGGCTTTTCTTCTGGGTAAGCTCGCTCCATCGTCGACCTTGTCTTAGTCATTCCTGACCTAGACTAAGGTCAAGAGCAAACCCATCTCACATAAAAAAAACGAGAGCGTTTAAGCGAGCATTCTTACGAACGTTCTGAAGAACATTTATCAACTATCAAGTTTGACGTCACTTTCAATATAAAAAAAAAATTGGCAACCGTCGACATTTATCGATGTTTGGTTTTCTTGGTCGCGGGACTATCGAGCTATCGTGATCCCGGAAGTTAAAGGCTATTAAAGGACACCGTGAATAATGAATTATAGTCAGCACAAGTCTGACAGTCACTCCTGCCCTGCTCTGGTTTCGGCAGGACTCTTGATGATAAAAATTGGCTCTCTTCGTGGCACTATTCTAAAAAACGACGAATGTTCGATGTTCTGTTACAAGGGAATGCTCAAGTCTATCAGCACCTTAAGAAATACGTGTGGTAATCATTTCCACACGTTCGGCAAACGAAAGGGGTATCACAGCCTCCCGGGATAATCTAATTCTTCCTTGCAAGGACATCTACTGAGTATCTTTTTAGGATTCAAGGACAATTTTATATGTGAGAGTAAGTTTATTTGTGCTGAATAAACATTTTAAGTTTTTATTCCCTTTTTTGGGGTGGACAATCAATGTGCGTGCGTCCTCACTCCTAGCTTGGGGTGGAGCGGAAGGGACTGTCATGCAGACATTATTGACTAGAAACCATATCTGCGTTCTCAACCCCAGAAGATATTTATTTTAAACTTTGCCCTCTCTAGGAATTTCGCCTGTATCGTGGGTGCGTTTACAAACATACACAAACAACTAGACCCGAAACAACTGAACAGTATATATGTTTGTTCCTTGCGTGAATCGAACCCACGACATGCTACGCAGCAGTCGCTCGCTCAACCATCGCTGCAATCGCGCCGTCAAATTCACAACCAACCCAATTTCCTAATGTTACTTACTTACTTGTATTTTAAAGAGTATACCTGAGGAATATTATGACAATAACTTAAATCATCATCATCTGCCTAGCCTTTTCCGAACTATATTGGGGTCGGCTTCCAGTCAAACCAAATTCAGCTGGATATCAGTATTTTACATGGAGCGACTGCCTGTCGGACTTCCACAACCCAGTAACTGGGTAATACGATACCCCTTGGTAAGACTGGTTGTCAGACTTTAGAGCTTCTGGCTAACAGTAACGACTGTCAAAGATCTACAAAATATGACAGCCGGGACGAATGGACCAACGAACAACAATAACTCAATATAATGCTTGGAAATAACCCAGTATCGTAATAGCTCACGATTCTATCAAGAATATTAACTACATTTTCCGCTAGTTAAAAGCCAGGTAATCAATTTGTACTCTAAGCTACCGAGACTGCGGAAGGCTGTGTTAACCAATATTAAGTGCCTTCCTTATCACGTACATACTAGCTATTTCCAAGTACACACGGCTACAGAACAAGCTATACAAAAACCAGTATAAGCTGACCATTGAATGTGCCGAAAGAATTATACAAAGCAAGACCACCATGAGGTTTTGAATAGGTTGATGTGTAACCATATGTACCACGGGTATTCAAACTCAGATATGTATTGCATTAATGTGGTATTTTTATGTGTTTATCAGTTTTGCGATCTGATCATGTTCGCAGGGCAGACATGGCCAGAAATTGCCCAAAATAGAGAGGTTTGGAAGAAGAAAGGGGAGGCCTTTGCCCAGCAGTGGGACACTGAATAGGCTATTAAAAAAAAACAGTTTTGCCAGAACCTGACGTGAACCTTGCAAGGGCACAGTAACTTTGAAGTAACGTACGCAAATATTTAAACAGCACAAAATCATTATACGACTTTTTTTTTTAAAGTGGTCTAAAAAGGAAGGAACAAGCAATTAATTCAAATAGAAAACCACGTTTCGTGGTAGCTGGACTACCTTAGCGGTCCCCCATAACTCTGGAACGGGCAATTGAGGGAACACCTAAAAGTCTACCAAGTTATGCATAGGTAGTCTCTACCTTGACCTTTTTGTAATTTTTAATAATTTAGGCTCATAACCACGAAACATGGCAAGATGGTAAACTCATTTGCCTACAAACAAAAAGTCGAACACTATCAGGTCAGGTGTGAGTTGCGCAGTGCGACGTGGAACTATGTTAAACTAGTGCAACATAATGCGATTGAGATTATGGGGTATCGGGTTTAATGCCAGCGAAGGAGTTCGAGTTAAAATGTTCATAATTTTTCATATGACCTGATTCAGGAAACTCTTATGATGGAGCTATATGCCAACGCTTCTACTTTGGCATTTACCAATTGTTTTTTTTTTAGGTGGTAAAACCATCAAATGAGTCCTCCCGCCCTGGGTCCGGAAGGGAATGTCAGACTCTTACTGACTAAAATCCACCCGTGTTCCTTCTTACGCCCTTTACGTTCCGGGGCCACGGTATCCTGGGTTAAGAAAAAACCCGCGACCCCAGCAGGCTTTTGGCGCGAACACGACGCGCCAACGACTTGGGCTTGGTCTTTGGTCGGACAACAAACTACCCATTACTCAGCCTAAGGAAGAGTTATTGCCCGCATCCCAGGGTGCACCGGCCCGAAAAACTGGTCTTCCCCCCGGACGTTTCCGAGAGGGAACTCCAGTCCACGGGCGCACGTGGAGGTTTCCTGTCATAGCACCCCTGGCATTTAGCAATAGGCTCGCGTTTGACCACTCTCGCCTGATGGTGAGCGCAATTGACGGGAACACCTAAAAGTCTACCTTGAGAAGATGCATAGGTACCACTCTACCTTGCGTATTTTTTGTATTTTTTATAATTTAGGCTCTAATAACTACGAAACATGGCAAGATGGTAAACTCATTCGATTACAAACAAAAAGTCGAACACTATCAGGTCAGGTGTGAGTTGCGCAGTGCGACGTGGAACTATGTTAAACTAGTGCAACATAATGCGATTGAGATTATGGGGTATCGGGTTTAATGCCTGCGGAGGAGTTCGAGTTAAAATGTTCATAAATTTTCATATGAGGATTATTTTGATATGATTTTCATATGTTCAGGAAAGTCTTATGATGGAGCTGTATGCAAACGTCTCTACTTTGGCATTTACCAATTGCTTTTTTTTAGGTGGTAAAACCATCAAATGAGTCCTCCCGCCCTGGGTCCGGAAGGGACTGTCAGACTCTTACAGACTAAAATCCAGCCGTGTTCCTTCTAATACCCTTTAGGTTCCGGGGCCACGGTATCCTGGGTTAAGAAAAAACCCGCGACCCCAGCCGGCTTTTGGCGCGAAACACGACGCGCCACAGACCCGGGCTTGGTCCTTGGTCGGACGGCGAGCTACCCATTACTCAGCCTAAGGATGAGTTTTTGCCCTCATCCCGGGGTGCACCGGCCCGAAAAACTGGTCTTCCCCCTGGACGTATCCGAGAGGGAACTCCAGTCCACGGGCGCACGTGGAGGTTTCCTGTCATAGCACCCCTGGCATTTACCAATAGGCTCGCGTTTGACCACTATCTCGCCTGATGGTGAGCGATGATGTCGACGATGAAGCAGACTTGCCTAGGAGATTATTCATTCTTGATTTGAAGACTTCAATATACCACCATGAACCGATGGCGTATTGCCGTGCATCTTGTATCATTTACCCTTGCTTAATGGCTCTGACTACTCGACGGTCCAGAAATATAAAAATCCTTTCGCACACACATACCCCTAGTCAGATAGAAAATTTTTCAAAGGTGGTTTGGTCAGACTGGATGTGGAAGGAAGAGTATAGGGTGCTGTGGTGAAGCTTGGATTTATCTCCAAGATTTATGACCAGCAGTGGACTGGAATGCAATAGCGTAAAGGATATTGATGAAATGAATGGAAATGTGGGATGTTCAAGAAACATAGTATTAGAGAAACATCGCATCTACCCTTTACTGCATATGGACGATTTCAGATTAACAATTTTGATTACCTCACAAGTTATCTTCGGACCCCAAATGCCACTTATTTCCCACACAACTGCACGATGAAATAAGTAGCTGTTTACCCAACAGAAGAACCAACAGTGCTGATAATATACTACAATTTGGATTCACCATGACCAAAGCGACAACGTGATGAAATGTCTCCTTGGCAGAAATAGATTTCCAAAATTATAGGTTAGATGAGTTGATGCTAGAGAATTGTGAACGCGATAATAAAAAGGATGAAGGCATTTTATTTATGGATGCTTCGGCCTTGTCAAAGTGGTAACTAACAAGCTACATCTAGTGGGGCTAAAAAGCGGTATATCTACACTTTCTCCGATTTCAGTCTGTACATACCTACATGCCTGTAAATCACAAGTCAAAAAAACAAAAATGGCTACCACTCAGGGGGGAGCGGGAGTTGGAATTCGACCCCCAAGTAACAAGAAATATTTGTATCATCATCATCTGCCTAGCCTTTTCCCAACTATATTGAGGGTTGGCTTCCAGTCAAACACGATTTTAGATGTACTAGATATCAGTATTTTACATGGAGTGATTACCTTGGACCTCCACAACCCAGTAACATTACTGGGCAAGTTATATTTGTATACATTTAGTAAAATTTATAAATGTTTTTCCCGTAGTTATTCTATTGGAACCAGATTCAGCAGATGAATCCTTTGGCCGAATCAAAGAAAACCTGTTCTACTGCTCCACAAACGATGGACACATAATATCGTGTCCTGTGTTCTCTATTTGTATTATATTTGCATGCTATGTTTTGGCTGAATGTACATGGATCCTATCTAAAATTCAACATCTTATTTGTACCTACATTCTAAGCAAATAAAAACCTATTCTATTCTATTCCTGTTTGAAACCATTGACGATTCCGAAGGTGCGAAACTCGCAGCGCAATTCTGGGAGGACATACTTTAGATCGATACGCAAAGAAGCAGACCATTGGAGCATTGGGATAAGTGACCATATTGGTTGGCTTTCCAAAATGTGCGTTTTCAAATTAGCTGATAATGGTAGCGACATGTGTGTCGTTATTGTTACTTATTATGATCAGTAGTTAAGTTTAGTTAAAAAGCGAGAGTGGTGCGTAGGTGTAGCCGCGTGTAAACTTTACACAGCAAGTACATTTGGTCTATATTCAAATGATATGATGCTGGCTTGGAATAAATACAAAAAGCCTTAAAAAGCCTGAATACAGACAGGCTACACAAATTAGGTTTACAATATATGTGTAATCAACTCACGTTTGTTCTCGAGGCGCGTCGGCTCTGTGGCGACATTCTTGAGTCCTCCTTGATTCATGACTTTGTCGCCGCTACACGCGCCCAAAAGTAACCATCTTAATTCAGCTGGAACAGAAGAAAATAAAGCATTAACTAATGGACCATTAATCTGTAAAGCTGATTAAGTGGGATAAGTAGCTCTCCTGATTATCTGCCAATACAAAAGACAAGTTCTGGCTAAAAGCCGGATACATTATGACGGACTACAGTAATCAAGTTTAAAGACGCACAGTACCCATACCATGAGTTGCCATTACGATACTCGAACTTCGATACGACCGCGTTTGTCGCTCTCATTGGCCCGCTCCGAGGTTTGAACTCTCAACCAATGAGAGCGCCAAACGCGCTCGATACGTATGATCGAGTATCTGGGTGCTGTGTGCTCAGTGAGAGTTTTTTTACGTTGACGCGATAGTAACGTTTAACCGCGTTTGGCGCTCTCATTGTTTGAGAGTTCTCACGACCTTGCAGCGGGCCAATAGGATAGGAGCGCCAAACGCGATTAAACGTTACTATCGCGTCAACGTAAAAAAACTCGCACTAAGCACACTGGTCTCCGATGCTTTACGACCTTTGGTATCCAGTTGACGCGTGTCTGGATACCAGAGTCGTATGGTATCGGGGACTAGCATCGCGTTGTGGGGTGCTGTGACAGAAAACCTCCACGTGCGCCCGTGGACTGGAGTTCCCTCTCGGATATGTCCGGGGGGAAGACCAGTTTTTCGAGCCGGTGCACCCTGGGATGCGGGTAAAAACTCTTCGGGAACGAACAATGCGGGTAAAGACCCCTTAGGCACTGTGTGCCTAAGGGGTCTCTTTGCCCGAATGCGAATAGCCTGTCGTGTGGACGCTCCAACGCGTGACCTCTAATTAGCAGAGGGCACAGCGGCGGAGCGGGCTTGCGGACGGTGAGTGATGGATTTTAGTCGACGACGGGTGGATTTTAGTCAGTAAGAGTCTGACAGTCCCTTCCGCCCCACCCAGGGTGGGAGGACTCATTTGATGATTTTACCCTCTAAAAAAAAAGCATCGCTTTGTGTACGAAGAGGCTGAGTTTACTTGAAAGCTCTAGACATAAATATGTACGATGCTTTATTGAATTTTGTCGACACCTAACTCCGGTGGCCGCGGTGCTAAATAGAGCTTAATCAAGTTTGTGTTGTTACTACGTTATATGGTCCGGTGGAACTGGCTTTAATGCACTTCATATAAAACACACTAAATGAAAAAAAAGGAACCTTAAAAATCAATTCACCTACACAAATATCAACTCGTAGTTACAGTTATTATGGCAGGCTATTAGGCTCCTCCAGAATCAGTTTACTTTATTGTGGACCCATAATTTTGGAAGCCCGAGCGATGCTTGGCCAGTATCTTTAAAAAAAAAATTAATCCACCTTTTTCTTAAAAAACAATCTCCTTTATTCAAATAGGCAGACAAACTAGTACGGTAAGCTTCACAGAAAACCCCCTTTGATAGTGATGTCACTGCCAATTGGTTGGTTGATAAACAGATTGTTAGAAAATCTATTGGACATGTCTATTTGTCTGTACACTTAATCATTGATTATTTAAATATACGCAACAGGTTAATCGATAAAGGAACAAAGTCTTAATTTCTGTGGTATCGGAAATGGGACAAACTTTGTTGGCTAGATTTTGCAACCGATGTGTTCCAAGTTTCATATTGGACTATCAATGAACCATTCATTAATTATGGCCTCTTAATCAACTATTACAGGAAAGTAATAAAAACTAAAATGATTCGAAAGCTACCAAAATTCGGTATTTTTATTTAATTTTGAACGACTACCTACCGAAAGAGCCTGTTTGGGCGAGATAATCTCAGGAATTGAAAGACAAATGATTGCGTTCTTGGTTCTAGTCCAATTTACCCTTAGGAGCCGCAAAAGGGAAACAGCGAGTGGAACTTTGTGGAACAGCTACTAATATACAAATTATAATTTTTATTAGCATATCATGATCCCACTGCTGGGACCTAAGCCTCTTTTGCGTGAGAGGGAATGTGCTGTAATCCGACACGACTACACAGGGGGCAATGTCAGTACGGGTAATTGAAGAAAATTAAGTTTATAATATTATACAAATAAAACAAGGATTCCATTCCACCTTTGGGGTTTTTTTTTCTCTACAGATAACGCTTTGGAATGGGCAACTACGGTATTTTTAGTTATTCATTTTTAAAACGTTTCCTTACAATAGGAATTTCTGTGTCGTAAACGTACCCAACGTTTACAGACATGAAATTCACGTACATACACTCAAATCTTCAACAAATATTTGTTCAGTATAGTTATAACTTCTTGTAACTGGAACTGTCACTTCAATATGTATGTCTTGTTTAGTTCAAAAGTGACTGTTACAGGCCTACTTGAAACAAATGCTATTGGAAACCATCTGCTTGTCTATAATCGAACATACCGAGTTACAGACATGATTACGTAATCTCCACTTATTATGGCTGAGATCACCGATCACTCTCGTAGTCATAAAATTAACTATGTATTGATCATTAAAATGTGTTGTAAAGGAACAAAGACAATTACGGAATGAGATTCATAAATACACGAATGTAACGCATCCTGTATTTGGCAATCAGTTTTACTGTTTTGTTGAATGGCTTTTACTTTCGCAGTGTCATTATACTAACGAAGGCTAGTCAATGATATCAGATGAGTATAAGCTAGCCTTTTCGATTGAAATGCTGAACTATGTTAGGTCAACGTCAAAGTTTAACCACCGATTTGCGGTTAACTATACGACTTGTTGCCGAGACGGAAGATAAAGATGAAAGAATATCTTTAAGTGCATTTAAATTTTAGTCAGACCAACCAAAACTAGCCACGTGAAGAACAAAGGAAGAACGACCGCTAGAAAATACAAGCAATGAGTGACTGAGAATGGACGGCGCAGTCGAAACTGACCCAAAAAGAGGTGGCGTGAGGAGCTGGAAGCGCAATGTCATCGTTGATTCAGAAGAAGAGTATTTAGAAGGACAAGGGGGAGGAACTCGGCCATAGTGGGACTTCAATAGAGGTACAATTTCGAAGGAACAGTAGTAATCCGTCTCAGACATAATAAGAGACCAGAAAGTTATCACACGACTGGTCTAAATAAACATCATCATCATCTCAAGTCAAGTAAGAATATTTTCTATGGAAGCGAAGGATACCTTCAGTATCTAACAAGCAACTACCTACGTAACTTTTGGTTTGGTATTCAGATATCGGGATCATGTATTAATTATGTAAAACATATTGACACTAGTTCGCAGATCCTTGGTAATCTGGCAGAGATAAGCATAATATTTGCCTACAGCTAAGTGCCCTCCTTGAAGTATTTAGGGCTAGCCAATAGCCGAAAAACAAATTCTTCGGATACTCAACAATCTTAACGTTTTCTTTAAAATAGGTATAGATAGATAAGGCAAAGACAGGCTTGGTTAAATGACTGTAGCGGTAACTGCAACAAAAAATAGATTAATTTTCGTCCGATTGCGTTTTTGAGATTTTCTCGACCAGAGTTTATGTTGCCGAAAGTGTTCCCATTTTTAAAGTCAACTTAATTTAGAAGTGGAGAGGAGAGGTTAAAATTACGATAAGTTAGCGCCAGTGCAAAAGGCCGTACGAAAGTACCACTAACGGCCTTGCTTGGCATTGTGTTTCAAAGGGTGCATGTCAATACTGTAAACTTCATTTGGTGGAGTTTCCACTCAAGACCTCACGTCTATGGCATAAGGTTGCGTTGCGTCGTCATAATTTTCAATTCCAATTTGAAACTAAGAATTTTCTTTCCACAAAACTTAAAATTCCATTTCATGTTCATTCTATATTTCGTCGGAAACTCCTAATGAGTCCTAGATTTAGCAATGCGCCATATTGCAGTAACAACTGTTACAAGAATAAAGTAGGCCGCCGGTTGTAAAGCAAATATACACGATAACAATATCATTTATTGCGATAGTATTGTTAATAATGTAAACACTTCACGTGTCTAGTCGTGTGATTCGCCAAGGGTGTATCCTAGGTCCGTTATGTATAATGGATATAATCTAGATTCTATCTATGTTGTCTACCTACTATAGACTTGGGGTATCAGTCCGTATCAAAGCTGAATGGTAGGTATGGTCCCAAGCGTGTCCTCAGAAAAAGCTGCGTGGTTGCGGGGTGGCCTCCCCACAATGCGTTCCTCTCGAACGTAGTACTTTTGTACGACACCACGCGGATGGCCGCGTAACGCAGTTTCAACCCTCAGACGGTGAGTTACAACTCCTTGTGGCCTACCATATCGTCTTAAAGCGTGAGTGGTTAGGTTGTGGAAAAGAGACAGAGCTAAAAGTCATGTACTGCCATCTCGTTCCATGAGCGGAACCACTCACGCATATAAGACGTTGTGGTAGGCCACCTGGGGGGTATTTACAGCGTCTTAAAACCAGGCTTGTTCCAGTGAGTGAACGAGATGGCGCTAGACGGAACAAGCCTGGTTTTAAGACGTTGTAATACATCCCCAGGACGTATTTTGAGATGCCCCGGAGTTTCAACCCTCAGACCTTGGTGTCCAACGTTCAGGAGTTTGTCACTCCTGAACGTATTGAGAGATGCCTACATTGAAAAAACACTAATCTTTGATAACGGCACTGATATTTTTTAATTTTATTTAATACTCGCAATAACAATGAATCACATTGATACAAAATATAGGTATGAGAAGAACCCCTTTATTCGACACCAAATCTGCTTTGCTTGTTTTATGGTTTTCCATACTAGATAACTTTTGAACTGTGAGAAATTAAAATAAAAAGGTGAAGGTATTTGTAGTCAGAGGCGCACTGCATTTTTTAACAATAATAATAGCGATCAGTTATTTGTTGTGAAATTAGATGATAAGTTATTCATTCATTCATTAATCAGGAGAAACTAGGAGCTCTAAGGTACATTTGGTAGTACAGCGAAAGAGAACCTAAAGAAATAAGAACCAATAAATACGGTCCATTCTCTCATCCAAATTATTTGGCACTAGAGAAGTCTATAAAGCTATAAAACCACGCTAAACTTTCCTATAATCAACATAATTCTTATGAAACGTCTACGAAATTGCCAACCGAAAATCGATGACCCAATGGCCGCACTATAAGTATCTAACATTAATCACTACAGCCTTCAATAAATGGGGTGGCTTATAGACTTTCAATAATATATTATATGGACGATGCACAGGGGTGAATTCGAGCACCTATAACATAGTGCTTATAATCCTTCAAGGGTCAAGCATGCTAATCTGACGGGGTCCCAAAAAAGGCCAAACGCTTGCCAGGGTTGCGGCCTGCGGGACTGTCTGACTGTAATGATAAAATGATATTTATTTTGTAATTTGGTTATAAAAACACTTTTACACGTCACAATCAATTTCAAAGCTAGATGGGGCCGGTGTTTCGTACCTGACTACTCAGAACAGCCGAAACAAACTCAGAGGTCACAGTCTCTTTTAAAGTCCAGACATTGTTTTGTTCAGGTCATACAAGCACCATGTGGGTGTCTGAGATGGTCTTTTGAGGAAAGAGCCACACAGATTTGAGTGGACCTGTCCAGTCAGTGCAAGCATTTGTCGGTTATCGTGTAGCTCGACTCAGAACACAAGGAGCTCAATTGTAAACTGGTAACTGTGACCCCGGAACATAAAGGGCTATTGAAGGAACATCGTGGATTTTAGTCAATACGATTCTGACAGTCCCTTTTGCACACTGGGTAGGAGGACTCATTATTGATGAAGCAAAATAAAAAGAGGTTTTGGCAAAGATGTGCCCAAAATTCTTCATCAAAAGCTTGATGTGTAGCCGTGTGTAGGTACAAGCGAAATTGCCGAGGTGCACTGGTTTGATTATTAAATACCTATAATACGATAAACAATTACAAAGATAAGGTTGTAATATAAATTGAATTATACCTATTCGGGTAAGACTGAACGGGTTTTTTACTTTCATTGTTCACAACACTATTATCTAAATTAACATTTCATTTTCACCAATACTTTGTTTTAATTTTCACCATTTATGATTTTCTTAATAATTACAACATTGATCCTAAGTCCACTTTTAACACTAAATCACTCTAATAAACCCATTTGATTTTTATATTTTTTTATCACTAAATTGCGAAAAATATCGACGCAGTATCACGGCTGATACCTACATT
The DNA here is from genome assembly GCA_036375495.1 of Agrotis segetum. NCBI lineage: Eukaryota > Metazoa > Arthropoda > Insecta > Lepidoptera > Noctuidae > Agrotis > Agrotis segetum. The sequence continues at coordinate 1,382,694 of JAQSVV010000128.1, forward strand.
GTACTGATGTTTGATGAACTAAAATAAAAACAGTATCAGCGTTATCGAAGTTATTATCCAAGGATATCAATAAAAACATAAGTCTTATCTTTTATTATCTTGCTAACACGTGAATTACTCATCTTGAGGAAATACTGCTGAATAGGTAGTCTGGCAAAATGGAAAGGAGAATCATGCGGGCGCTGAGTAATAGGCGACTCGCTGTCCGACCATGGACCATGCCCGGGAGTTCAACGCGCGCCTCAAAGAATGCCAGCATGATGATGTGGCCACCCTCTAGAGGGCCAAAGCCTGCTGGGGTCGCGAGACTTATCTCATTACCCCCCCGGAACATAAAGGGCTATTGAAGGACACTGTGGATTTTAGTCAGTACGAGTCTGTTAGTCCCTCCCGAACTGCCCTGGGTGGAGGGAATCATTTGATGATTCTACCATGAAAAACATATGGGTGCAGCCAGCACCCGTCCTCGTAGTATAAGTGAGACAGATATTTCTTTACAATTCATCAGAATTGAACAATACCATGATGTGCTTAAAACTGTAAGAATATTTCTACGTTGTGTCATTTTGTCTCTTCATCCGTAACATAACCCGTTTCTACGGGATGTCATGCTGCGCTTACTGGTATTCAACTGTACCGGTTTAGGCTACAGTCTATTTCTTGGTATATGATGGTTATGCAGATGACGATGATCTGATTTACTTGGGAGATATCTAGGAAGAGACAATTTTATCTAATCACTGGGATACGTGGTAGATAAGCACTCCTACTAAAGACAAACTGATACAAATGATGGGGGAAATAGGTTAGCTTTAGGCAAGGCATCAACGATTACCACCATCAGGCAAGGAAGTGCTCAAACGCGAGTCTATCCTCCCTAAATAAAAATGAAATGCAGGCGCCAGGGTAATAGAGGCGCCGGATGACTAGTGACAATTTTTTTTTTTTTTTGGGACAGACCCACCACACTATTCCCAAACCACTGCAACTCCTGAAAGCCAGAATCAACAGAGGCAACCACCAGAAAAGCGCCGAGACAATGAAGCCTCGACGTGTCCCGGAGAATGAATTTACCTTCTATCTGACAATAAAATTGTTTAAATTATTTTTGTCACATTACAACATATTATTTTACATATACACATACAATACTTGAGTATGGATAAGTAAGTAGATACAAGTCTCGCAAGACGATACTAATCTAAACTATTTCAATTGACCCACTGTATATATTTTGGGTACTTACAAGGCTTTAAAAATAGATTCGCTATGACAGCCGACAATTTTTTTATAAGTATATTTAATCTATGTATTTTATTACAAAGGCCGTGCCGTGGTTATAAACTCCATGCGACCCAACGGATATTCCCCAAAATTACAAACATTTTATCTAAATTGGGTTTATTCTAGTGGAGTCGCGGATTCGGCGCGTACTGGCAGGAAACTCAAAAATTGATCAATAAAACTAATGAAAAAAAAAATTAATTTATGAAAGAAATTCGAAAGACGACACGTAAAAGGTTTTGCACACAGGCGCTCCATAGGCTTTGCGCACAGGCGCTGCAAGGGGTTGGCGTTGCCCTGGTAGACACCACTAGCAGTCTTGGCTTAGACTGGATTCGAGTGGACCCCAGACATAAATTACCAACAAACAAATGTGAATACCAATACACCAAAATATTCATTCTAAAAAGCAATCACCATAAATATCAAGATACAACGCACGTAATACCGCAGTCAATAGCCCAGCAAGGCTACTGTTGTCTAAAGGTCACGGCTGAGGAGTCAGGGCCCAGACTGTTAGGTCTAGGTCTGTGAACTATGGCACCCATGTAAAGAACGGCACGCAATTGAGTGTGGAAGTGACTGACTTATAAATGAGGAGTTTGTGACTTGATACGTTAATTTGGACTCAAGAATCAGCTGAGGAACTGACATTGTGATCTCAAATGAGACAGTGTTGGTGACTAGCCGTCATGAACTATGCCGGGGTCGACAGCGCGTCGTGTTCCACGTGGGCCTCAAAATGCTGTCAGCAATTTGAATTTGTTTAAAATTATAAGCTGCCATGGTTTACCTGGCATTAGAAAGGCCCCAGATTTTCCGAACCATTGTGGACCATTATCGATGAATCTGGAATCCAGGAGGAGTGATGTAGTGCTGTGCCTCAAACGCGATTAAATATCCTGTCCTGAGTGACCTATAGGAACTGATGAACAATCATAAACCGTCTCAAAATTCTGGTGCAAGTCTCCCAAAGGAATGAGGACGACGCGGACGGTTCAACAGATAGAATTTGAATACAAACTCAAAGTTTTCAATTCCGATTGAGAGAAGTATGGTAGGTACCTGAGGCAAGACGATCAATGAGTCGAAGTGCAAAAGCCGAGAAGCTATCAAAGCAGTAATAAACCAAGTTTCACTTAGTATTCCAAGGTACGGAGGAGAGAATTGTAAGGAAGCACTTTGCATTATAAGTCAAAGTTCACGGAGCATTAGCATAATTCTACAGCAGCTTATTATTCACTATCGGTAAGGCTTCCATATGATAATTTTCGCTAAACATTTTATCGTAAAATCCAGATTAACCTATACTTACTGATATTTCAAAGAAAGTTGTGTTACTTAATTTAGGGAGTAATCTTGGGAACTACTGTTTCGATTCTACTTTCTTATTCATTAATTTACATTAATGGAAATCTGAATTTATTATACGTGTAAAGTGTATCATTCACATCATTAGGCACGGCACGGGAGAAGTTTTATTTGGAGTTGCAGTCATTAGGCCCTGGGCATATATTTGCTTATAAAAAAGTGGTCATAACTTTTACGGTTCGAAGTTATGACCAACTCTAATTTTAAAACCAATTGGAATAACCGAATGTTAGAAACCTCAAAAGAATATCTATGCCTTGTGAAACTTTCTCTAATAGTAAAGGTTTTCCGTGGAAAGAAAAAGGCATGTGGGCAAGACCGTGATGCGATGGTTCGACTGGTAAGAGAGTCCGAATGTTTACCGAATTGGGAGGTCGCAGTCAAATTTTCCTTACCACAAAACAGCTTTATAATAAAGTCCAAAAAAAGTTCAATTATAAATAGAAGATGAAGCGAAGCCGTAGGCAAAATCTAGTCTTTAGATACATTTTCGAGACGAATATGGAGATAATTCGCTTCATCGATTGCTTCAAAAACAGTTTCTCGCTGAGAACCGAATACTGTTGGCAAGTTCGCCGGAGGGGAGCGTGTAGGAAGCGGATGGACAAGGGAACTGAATTGTCGCTTGGATATATACCTAGTGGAAGTAGATGCTTGTAGTATGTAGGGCGCAAACTGATCTAAATGATATTTATTGCTCTACTAACATTGTTGTGATGTATTAGGCTGTTAACTCAAGGATTATTATTACAATGGTTATTCCGAAACGGCTCGACCGACTTTAATGTTTTATTTCTTTATATTTGGAAGTAATGGGGGAGGCATGAGCATAGGTTGTAAAGTTTTTTTCACCGATCTACCTTCAGCCCTTTTAAAAATAATATAAATGTTTCACGCTCGGCAAAAAATGCGTAAGTACTTGTCAGCTAGTTTAATTTTATAATTTAACTTATATCTATCTTCAGTCATGTTTAAGTCTATGTAATGAATCATCACTATTATCATCATTAGCCTATAATGTTCACACTGCTGAATCTCAGGCCGCCTCACTGTGAGAGGGAGTGGCCCATAATCACTCGCGAGCTCAGCGCGGGTCGGTAGATGCCAGATGTCTACGACTTTTTGGGCTTAACACCAGCCGGTTTTCTCACGATGTATTCCTTCACCGTTTTGAGAATAGTGGTTCGAACCCATTGCTATTACTAGTGATAGATTATAGTAATAGATGGCGAGCCCGAATTCTCATTAACCGAGTACAAATCTAGTCTCCGAGATAATGAGAAATTCCTAATGGAATTCGGATACTCGTAACACTTTTTACAACCTAGGAATCGGGTTCCAGATCTAATATTTTCTAATGAAATCCTACTCTTTGCGTTCCCGCAAAAAAATCTTAGGAATGAAATGCCTGTGGTAGGTACTATGTTCCAAATCCAATCTCGTTGCTCTCTGCTATCTAATAGCCATTTTTTTTTTAAGTTTAAATTTGGATGTGAGTTACGATGAATGGATATTTATTGTCTACTCAATCACGTCAGTACGGCTGAATGAACCTTGAGAATTTGGCTCAGAGATAGCTTAAAGTCTAACATAACACATAATTAGCATAATGACGTAACATCTAGGATAACGTAACATTACAAACAATTTAGTTTTAAATATCTCTTCTTAAAGGTAAGGTAAGTTAAATACAATAATGATGATAATACATAGACGCATTCATTTATGTTTGGGCGAACGGATCTAGCTATCAAATCTTGTAAATCGTTAGATGTTGAGACATGGCTTCCTGTAACTGAAAATGTTTTCAACACTGAATCAGCGCTATTATTTCCATCCCCATCTCACTGCCACAGTTTACCCATTGTATAGACAAACTTAGTTCATTATATCACGCGATGTGAGTCGTGCTATTAAGTCATGACAGTGACATCATCGTCTGGCGTCGTGTTTGCCGTCGAAACCTGCGTGGATGGTTGTACACTAGGTCAAATCTAAGGTGTGAATCAAGGTTGAGCTAAAAATAATAGAATTATGATCCTTTTGTTATTGTTATAGCGTGTTTGACTGCTACAAGTCTTTTAAGGCGAAATTCAAAGTAAAGACTTGTAAAATACAACTAAGTAGTTAGTTTCAATTAAATTTTGACTAACTTTGTCACCTTGGGCAGTTAAAGCTCTATTTTTGCGTATTCACATAATTTGATGGACGGTATTTGTATTTGGTCAGTTAGGGGGATCATGACACATTAATAGACAGTGTTAGACGGTTTGTATAAACAAAATCAGGTGTGGGCACATTAGTCACATTGATGTGAATGTATGTGGGATTCCTGCTACATATTTCCTACAGACCCATAATTTTGGCTTTTCGATGGACTTCAACATTTCTTCATTTCAATTCTTCGATTTTTGATCAATAGGTACTGTTCCTTGACATACTGATATTCAGCGTCTGGCTAAAAACTGCACTCTCCTGCATCAATCCCAAAATGTCATAAAACCTCTTATCAATTTCTAAGCCGTAATATCAAAAGAACATTCTTATCGAGTCTCTTTGCTTTGCCTGATAGCCGGAGCTGGCGTGTCTCAACATAAAGACCGGGTATTTGGGTCAAGGCTGCGACAGTTTTCGGGAGATTCACTCTCGCCATTCACTGATGCGTTCCGTTTATCCACTGACCGTTTCTGTAGCATAATACGGCGTCCATCTTTGAATAGAATGAGGGTAGTGGTGGCCTAGTCGCTAGATTTTGTTCCACAATTATTTTTCTCCCCAATAAAATATTAGGAAGTGGTGAAGGGCCAACGTTTTGAGGGACTCTCTCTTGTAAATGTTGAGGTTCAAGAAGTGCTGATATCAACCTAATTCGAATAATTGACTTTTTATTTTTATAGTGGGAATATTCAAGTATGATTTCAAACTTAAAAAACTTTTGGACCAAACGCCGTTATCGTGAAAGAGTCATCCAAAATTAGGTTTTAACCCAGTTTATGGGAGAGTAGACATCTTTTCCCGATTACGTTGTGGTTCCAAGAACGATAAATAATCAGTTTGATGGTATCTATATCTACCATACTATTAGATAAGTAGCGTGGAAAGGCTATGCCAAAGAAAGGCAGACACATAATTGTAGGTCGCCAAAGAAATGTTCCCATTTCTTAGACACATTAATAAATCAACGGGCGAGCCTTCGGGAAGGACGTAAAACGAATGTAAGAACATGTCTACTGAATTTTATAGACTTTTCAGAGCAAAACATTTTACATTGGACACCAAAAGATCTGCAAATATCTTTTTCGGGGGAACTTCAAATCGTTAGTTTAAAAATAGTTCTTTACTTTTAATTCCTTATTAACTACTACGACTTTTCGGATCAAAAATGTTTTCTGTGATCTGAAAAGTTATATGGACATAAAGGTCTTCATACAAATTCGAAGATGTAAATAAAGTATACATTATAGCTGCAGTGTGTGGTCTCCTGACGATTTCTATGGAAAGATGTAATGAGATGTATCGTGCTTTATTGTACATCTTTACATTATAGCTGCTGTGTGTGGAGCCCTTACCACTCCATCTGATAGTAATGCTGAGGCAAACAGTGATGGAATGCTAAACTTAAAAACACAACTTACAGCAAATCCTCGGCATGATTTGGCAATCAGTGTTAGCTCGCTCAGATCTCCGTAACGCATATGGATTACATAATCTTCCTTATTAAACTGATTAGCGGGAAAACAATGAATGAAATAGACGTCATTCGAGGAAAACCATGAAGAAACTGGTAATATTACAGCGGCGAAGGCAAACAATGATACGTTGCATGCACCTAATGTTAGAGGTATTCGTGAATAATAGATCGAGTAGAGTTCTGGGGCTAACGACGTCATCCACACTAGGGCGAAAGTACGAGAAAATACGTTTATGGAAATAACAGAACGCCTGTAAGTTCATATTTAGTCAGTTATGTTTAATCCTCTCAGTAGGGACGATTATATTTAAATCATCATCTAGGGATCAGAAATGGCTGATGAAATGAAAAAGAAAGCTGCCAACTACCCGGGATGGTAATTGAACCCAATACCGTAACTACAGCTGTCGCGCTTATAACCATTAGTTAGTATGAGAAGAGTCTGTAGTTTACTGTATGTTTAAATAATAATAGGACGACCATGGCGCTAATATGGCGACGATAATAAACAACGTGCAAAAATAGCACAACGTGTAAAATATAAAAGCAAAAAATACTACGTGAAAATAAACTTTCCAAATGTTTACTATCGTTATTTATAATCTTGTGTTTGTTATTGAAAATGATTATTGTTTGTTTAAGAGTATGTTAGAATTAGAAAAGCATGCACGAAGTCACAATACGGCGCAAGCTGTAATATTTTTATTTGAAACGCATAGTAAACGAGAAAATGCTGACAAACATAATCAGCTTATAATGTTCCCTGTACTGGAACACGGGTTTCCTCTCTGTGAATGGGGCAGAGCCGTAATCCGAGGGCCCAGTGCGGGTAGCTGGATTACACGGGAAAATTTAAACGTGGATTTTGGATACTGTTTTGTATGCCGGACGCTCAACTTAAGCGAAATCCTATCGTATCTTCCTAGAGTACTAGCAAGGAATTTGGTAGTGCAAGTTAGTTTAATGGCATTCTGTACAAAATTTATAATCGTTACACAGGTTGAAAAATACAGGGCAACGAGTAAGTTAGCATTATTATTGCGTTGTCTTTTTTTCTTATTTTGCACCTCATACAATCAATGACATACCTAAACATGACTCTTTTCCTCATGTAAGAGTATGTAGTTTTTATTTTATTCTTCTGCAATGTGGGTGATTTTACGAATATTTTAATTCACATGAGTTTTACCACTGGCTGTTGCCAGATAATAGCTCAGCATCTGCGCCAATCGTGCCGTCAACCACAGAACGCCACTTCTTATGATCCTTACATAGTCCTAAAATAAAAATAAATATTTTTCGTTTCCTCGAAGGTCGTTTTAAAGAATCTTCAAGGTTGAGTCAAGAGGAAAGACAGCAACATCCTTTTGTGCTTAAATACCAACTGAGATGAAACAAAAATTTCATTCGTCCATTGTCTCTGGCGACAGGCCATCAATATCGATAATGTTGGAAGCATCAATTTTTGGAACGCTAAGTTTTGAAGCGTTGATCATTATAATTATATCAATTCTTGAACATGTAGACTTGTAGGCCTGTGCATTATTTGCAAGTTATGTTCAGGGGAGCTTAAATTGCAATCGAATTTTCTGAATGTATCCCCCATCCAATTAAGAAAGCCCAGGTGCAGTCCCAGCCAATATTGAGAGGAGGTGTCAAGAATGGCTGTAAAAAAGAATTTAGTCCTGAAACCAAGAATTTTACCAGTCATGTTCAGATAGGTTTTTAAAGTTTGACCTTATGACGATTTCGGCATTTGATGAGGCAATCCCTACCTTTTTGGAATGCGACTTGGCCTACAGCCATAAAACGACATGAGTCTTTGGGAATGCGATTGGGCCTACCGTAATTGGGTAACAGGATCAGAGCCAGAAGGTGAAAATGTTCATAAAGTCAAGACGTTAGAATTCTCTATGAAGCTAAAACTTAAGTCAATCCAATCTAGAATTAATTTGATGCATCTAGAACGATCCTAGTACTCCTTGGAGTAATACAAAGTTAATAGTTATCTAGAATTTCTCCTCAATTCTCAAGTGTGTCGTCGAGATGTAAGTGGTATGGAATAGTTTAGTATTAGACCAGAATCCTATAATATGGATGATGTTGTTTCAATGCTTGCCAAGAAGTTATCTTGTGGAAACAGGCTGTGAAGTTTAAGACTTTAGAAGTGTGACGGCCATGTTTTGATAAGCTGCGTGCGAAGTTAATTAGGCACGTGATACTATAGGTTATTTTTTGAACTACTACTAGTCTATAAAATCCCAATGCTGATCAACGGCTTCTTGCTATCATTTCAATCCAGGGTTAATATGAACGATGCATGTGACGGCCTGATAAAGCCAAAAGGTGAGGCCGTAGACTTCTTATTAGAAAATTGCGGGCGAAAAGGACAAAACCAACCAAGTTTATCCAAAGAATAAAAAAAACTTGAGCAAATGACTATTTCAGATCAAGGGCTGCGGACTAGTAATCTTCTCATCTTATTGGTAACAGAACACTTCTCAGAAACTGATTTGATTCATAAAAAACCTTTTCGAGGAACGTTATTACTTTGACAGAGACTTGAGTGATATCACTCAAAACGTTGAGTGCTTTATTAAAGTAGGCTTTAGATAACTAATCCGTATGATAATGCGTAGATAATCTGGCTAGTTACATGTACTGTTTATTTATGTACAAAATTGAATTAGGTAGGTTAGTGACGATGAATTGCAGCATTGCGTCGAAAAGATATTTGACTAAAATTATAAAACTATTTTACATTCGTAACGTCACTACTGCAAGTCCTAGCCAATATTTTTTGCCGAACTGAATCTATTTGACGCATTAGATTTTTAAACGAATATAATATTTGTTTTCTGAATCTTGTAGATCATTTTGTCTAAGTCTAAGCTGAATAATATATTTTCTGTTCATCATTATCACAAGTAAATGTTATAACATTTCACTGTTGTTGGAGATAATTTAATTAGCAGAATTAAAAGTCATTAAACCACAATCTCCTTAAGTGCGTTTTGCCATCTTGTCAGAAGCAAATGTAATTAATGTCTTTTAAAAATGTCTTCATTAAACACGATGCCTCTTATTTATTTTAAAAAGAAGCCTGGTAATAAATCTGGGAATGTCAAGGTTTGAAGTTTGTAGGTACTATAAAATGTATTGGTAAATGCCATAGAATAGAACTAAATGCTGCCGAGGTTGCTTGGAGAAATTGAGAGTCGCCCTTGTGCAATCTCATTTTTTGTTGAGTCGTTGTGGCGAGTACTTTTAGGGACCTTCTAAGACATGTATTTATTTGTCAAAGTACACATTCTCACTTCTTAATTGGATTTATTTTTGAAGAAGCTGTACCTCGTTCTTTCTCACTATGGTGTCATGCTTCTGGGACGTCCCACAGGCCTCTGACTCGGCTTAAAGAAGAACAATTATTCTTAATAGTTCGTCTCCTCAGAAGTACAGCAAACTCGGAAAGAGAAAACTGGATTTACTTTTTTCAAATAACAAACACGCAGTGAATATCCTTTATCGGTCAATACTCAATCCTCGATATGAGAAGGAAACTTGAGCTCTGAAGTAGGGCAATTAAAGCAATTCTGAAGGCAATCATAGACCGCAAACTATTACTGCTAGGTTTGCGGGCTGCAGTCACCTATTGTAATTAAATTTTAACAGATGACTTGTGGTCTGTGGTGCAGTGTTCACGTGCTTCTGTTTTTCGCACAGTGAGGCTCAGGGGAGATCCCTTTCAAATCTTCTCAGGCATGTGCGATGAAGGGCGTTGCACAGAAAGGGTTTCGGACAAGTCTTTTAAGAAGATACGATGCCACTGTCAATGTGCGTATGACCATAGAGATGGTTATAATGAGTTAGAAATTCCAAAATCCTCTGTCTCTACTCTTGAGACAAAAGGTCACCTATATGATTACCGCAGTAGTTTTAACTACCCAGAAATCACAAGCCCTGTGCACCCAAACACCTTTTGCTATTTAGCTCCGCCAAAAAAAAAAGTGTCTCGTATTCTCCAAAACATGTTTTGCATTTCATTACAAGATGCATAGCATGTTCCACTTAGACATACCTTCCTGTAAGCAAACCAAGTAGCGATAACATGGCATTATCTACTGATAACATGAATGCAGCCAGTGCCTTGTTCAATCACGTTTGTTAAATTAGCAGAAAGATAACGTGGCGGTGTTGATCAATAATTAATTACGATAACTAGTTAGTGTGTTTTGTTTTTGTTGACCTTTGGAGCACTTGGACGACTGGACCTGCAGTGGAAGACCGTGCGGCGGTTTTTCTTTTTAATTTAATGTCATCTTGCAAGCCAACCAACGACGATATAATAATAGTATTATATCGTCGTTGAAGCCAACCGAGAGGTTTTGTGCTGCTTATGGGTTGAACTACATCTGGCAGCACGGAATCGCCTTTTTCCGTCGCCCTTTCTCTTTCTGTCGCTTAGAACTGCCATTTGCTAGACCGAGACAATGCGATAGCACGCGGCCGCCTCGAGGATTCCGCCGCGTGCTATCGCATTATGCTTTTTGCCTAACGGGACATCCTAAGGTATGCCGCTTTCCTTGAATCTAGGGCCTCCAGCCAGGGGCTTCTATGGGGGAGGACAGTAAGGAACAGGATGGAACTGAATGCAACGATCTTGCAATCTGATCTGATCCGACTTCGGCGGTGGGAAAGGACATTATGTAAATCCATAAATTACAAAGATTGCATGGGTAGATCGTATCGCCGAAACGAAGGGTGAATGTAGCGTTCCAATGGCGATTTTTTTTTTTGAAATGGGCACATTAGTTTTTGAGTGTATTTATTACAAAAATACAAATATTTCCTCTTCATTTTATTAGTGTAGATTCCTAATGATTCACTTCGTGCATTTCCAGCAAAGTCATTGGCTATTCATTCACGAAGTAAATACTAAATAATACTGCTAAGTAGTCGCTTGTAGACCCGCAGCTCTCGAAATAATGTTCAAGTTCAAGATTAAAATGAAATACTATTTGCTGGAACTCGGATTAGAGAAACTCCTCCATAGACCTTATGAGGGATTCATTTGCAAAGGGTAAAGTTCATCCTATTAGCTTAGGGTTATGTTATACGTCATGCGGGCGTAAATGTCAGGCGACATCAGAAACATACGGTAATTACGCCAGTCCTGAAAAAGGTATGATTGAGTTAAAGGTTTTTCTATGGACGCAAAATGTGTGCCTAGTAGTAAAGTATTTATTTATTTAAGAGTTGGCTTTTGCCTGCTGCTTTCACTGTTTTCAATTTCTCCTTATACATTTTTTATGCATCCAGGGTCCCATTATCAAAATTCATGAAATTGAAAAGAGATTTAGGCGTAAAAGCTACAAAAAACTACTTTCGTTTCGTTAACATTTTTAATAGTAGTAGACTTGCGGAACCGTCTTAAAAGGACACCCTAGAACGCAAAAAGCAACTGAAAGAACAGGGTTTGCGTAAGATTCTGACAGTCGTTTCGGCTTCTACCGGGGCGGGAGGACTTATTTGATAACTTCTACAAACAAAAAAAAAACGATGTTTGAAACATTTCTTAATTCCAAACCTTACAACAGTTGTAATTTATCAAAATCACAATGAATTCTAGCATAAATATGTACTTACAAGTGGTAAAAGGTTAGTAAATCGTACCCAAACAAAAATAATGGTTCATTTCCCGCAATTATTTGCGCACCGAGCTAACTAAATAACTTTTGGAGCACGTAATATTTTAATGTGGCAACACCAATCTTTAAAATAACTACAATTTAGTACGCAGCGAAGTGATTGTCCAAACATTTCAAGGACGACTATTTAAAATATCGTTTTGAACGTTTTTATCATGCAGTACTATAGTTTATTGAAATAAGTGTCTTATTATAAAAGTGTCAGTGTTCCTTTTGGAATGTTAGGTAATTTATTAGTTTCGCATCTGTTTTTGCGATATGGCGATGAATGAATGTTTAAATTCTGTCAATGAACTGATCGTGCGCATGTGTTCTGACATAAATACAGAGCTTATGTGTGTCAGTAGGCCTACTGGTTGTTTTCGGCTATCACGACCGTCTACACTAGCCAATAGCCATCGACTCGGTGATAAAAGAGATAAACCAGCTTTATAGAGCATCATCTCTGTCGCATCTAGAATTTAACAAACCACAATGACGAATCAGCGACAACGTTAGTTAGGTAGTCTGTGGCAGAGACGAAGCCGAAACTAGCAGATTATTTTTCAAATCAAATCAAAAGCATTTATTTCAAGTAGACCAGTTACAGGCACTTTTGAATGGGGAAGGCAAGTGTCAAAGTGAAAAGTGACAGTTTGGTCCCCAAAGAACTGTCAAATCAAAGGAACTTACAAATTTACGACAATTTACACTATCAAGAAATAATGGGTAGCTGCTGTGACTGCTGTGAGAACAAAAATTGTATTAATACTAAGGAAAAGCTATATAATAAACAAATATCCAGCCTTGCGAAGCCAAGACAGGCCGTTAGTTGAGTTTATTAATGAAATTCTATGACCTTAACTAAACAATCGAATACACTTTTCAAAATAATATCTACTTTTCTTTTGGAGGTTAAGTACCAGTATTGCATCGCTCTATAAATCATGAAATGGTTCGTCTGGCGGAAGAATTATCACCTGGAACGAGTTATGTAATAGTTGTGGTGTTAATAAATTAAACATATTGTGATATTTCTCGAATCTAAATAGAAAAAAAGGTTAAAATTACTGACTTAAGACATTATGTAATTTTATCAAAATAGAAAGTCAGAAGCAGCATTATATTCTTGTTATAGGAGAGGAATGGTAAAACATACCTAAACTCAAAAATGTAAACCTCAACTACAAGTAATTGTGGATTTATTACGGTTAAATAAAATGTATTACCACTCAATTAAATCACTTTTTTCCTCTTGTAGATGCATCGCGGCGTCTTAATTCTTTTTTTAGTATAAGTACTTGCATGGACGAATAATTTTCCATATTTGTTTTGTATTTATACTCAATTTTTACAACAAATAATCCTGTTTGTTTTTTTTACAAGGTAGACGTGGGGACCAACTATCGCAGCGCCATCTACGATTAGCTTTGAGTTGCCATCCCCATTGCCAAAACATAAAAAATATAATTAAACACTGTAAAGTTATGGTGTTACAGCCCCAGTCACAAGACATAAAAACTGTGAAAGTACCGTAGATGCCCATTCCAAGAAGTAGATCTCTATGGAGAAGAACGGGCAAAAAACTCCTTACTACACGACTACTCCTAACAACAAAAAACTCTAATTTATTCCAAACGTCGATGTGCATTACTGTAAACAAAGTGCAGACATAAATGCACATTCTCTGTCCAGTCTTATCCATTTCCATTCCCATAGCTCGGACGCAATACAAGAGAAGAGAGATATGTATCGGATAATAGACGACAATTCGAAAGATTCAACGACTAAGAATAAGAACTGTACGATACGAGACAGTTGTATAATAGAAACAGCGAAGTCCAATAAAACGGAAATGAGTTTTGAAACTTGCGCTTCCAATGTAATGATAATTTAGACCTCAATATAAAAGCTTGTTTTGACCAGAAACGTCTAAGGAAGTTCTTTAGAAGTAGCTCGGCGTCCGATCAACCTGCCACGTCAATAAAGTAAAGTCAATGCGTGCTTCAAGAAGCTGTCAGTAAACTGATAGCGTAAAACACCGATCAGGGTCACGGGAGCAATCTTAAACGGTTACTAAAACACTAAGGCAACAGGAAGAACAAGAGCTATCAAGCCAGTCAACTCTGACAATCCCTTCCGCTCCAACTGGTGAAGACTCATTCGATGATTTTTCACGAAAAGAAGGGGTTAGTACGAGACCAAATCTAAAATCGCAAATAAACTTTCCTGGGTCCCAACAATTTCTCAATTTACATTCAATGAGCACAAATGTTTGGGGTAGCTTATTTATTTTGGGATGTCGTGTCCCACGGGAACGTAGTATCGCGACAAAAAGTATCCTATTCATGTCCTATGATAGGTAGGTACTGCCTACCAAACATCGAAATCCGATTAGTCGTAGACGTGAAAACGTAACAGAGATTCAGAGTTACGTTTGCTGATGTAGATCTTTCGAACTAGGCTCTTCCAATATGTAAGTAATAAGCTTTTTGGACACTATCTCTCCTATAATCCTCGAAAGATTGGGTAGATGTGAACCTAGACAAACATAATGCGAAATGTGGGTGAACCATAAGTACATCCACATTTTGCCAGCTATGTTGAATAGCTGGCAAAATAGGGATCTGGTCCCTAAGAAATAGGGGTACAATACGAGCATATTGCCATCGAACGGGCAGGAGTCCAATCTGTGATTGCTACTGAGGAATTTCTGATGGAAAACCCCAATAACACATACAAGAACAACGAAGCATCTCTATTTTCTTTTTATCATGACAACATCTAGACCCCATTTTGGGTTTGCAAAAAGTTTATGTGGCGATAATTCTAGTACCTTACTAATTTACCTTCAAAGGCGACCATTACATCTGGAAGTTTAAATTACTACGTCTAGGAGACGAATGAATTGGTAATTGGATTTACGCTCGCTTTGGCTAACCTTAGGCGGCACCTCAAAACATTGCTTAGCTGAATGCTGTTGTATTTTCGACTCTCGGTTCAGCTTTGTAGGTTTAATTTTTAAAATGCCGTCTTTAGGTGTCGTGTAGTGCTCTTGTAATGTTTCCAGGTGTATTCTGTCGCTCAGTTTAAAGAAATTGATCATTTTGTCGCACTTTACAGCGTCCGCAGGAAGACATGATTCAATGACGTCTATTTTTTGATGGACCACGCACAAACCACATTACACTGGCCAAGCGGTTCGGCTTCATGATATTTGTCGATTTTACTGAATGTGGTTTTTGTCTTCCAAACGAAGACGAGACCAACGACTTTTTTAACTCTTTCATTACATGATCACTTATCACTTTGGACAGATTTGGCCGCCGAAAAGTATGGTCATTCATTTATCGACCCCGTAAAGCGGAAAGTCACTAATTAAATTCGAAAAACTGCTTTGTGATATTAAAAGTTAACGTAAAAACTTTGAGTCTCAATATCTCACCCCCTTATTAATAAACGTGGACTAAGGTTACAACCAGGATAATCTTCGGAGTAACCAAACATTTTTAAGGATAAGGCTGCTTTTCCACCAGAGATGCGCTATGCTACGTTGCTACGGATGCGTTTGATATCCACCAATCATATTCATTATGTGTGTGTGTGTTATGTAAACAAATGAATATGATTTGTGGATATCAAACGCATTCTTAGCAACGTAGCATAGCGCATCTCTGGTGGAAAAGCAGCCTTAACCTTGGCGTAACTTTACTTCTCGTTTTATTAATAAGAAGGTTGTAGTTTATCTCGACTAATTCACTCTACGTCGACGGTTTACTCTTCGATCTAAACAATAGGATGAAAAACCATTAAAACGAGGACGTAGAAAAAAAAACTTAGCTCTAAATATGGCGTGTGGTTATAGAAACCGGTTACTGTGCCTGCAGTAAATATTATGTTAGCAACGCAGTTACGATACAGCTACCTATTTCGGAATGGTCTGTAGTATTTCTGTATCTTTGGATGATATCATCAACACCTGAGTTTTATGTAACTAGTACTTCCGCAAGCAAGCATAGCATTTAGCAGGAAGAAGCTGTGTATCAGAAAATTTCGAGGTTTTTCTACATCTATTCGATAAGTATGAATAAATAGGTTTTTTTTTTTAAATCTTCGTTAAAATTGTCTCCAACGGGGCTATTGCGTTTCTCGGTGTCTGTGTGGTGATCATCAAATAGCTGTCAAAAGGTAAATTTCGTATTGGCTTTTGCATTTGCAAATGAAACTGATAAATGTTAATGTTCCCTAAAATCAACTATTCTAGAACGCTCTTGAGGCACTTCACTCCTCAACTCAGCCTCATAACTGGTATCGAGCCATCCAAGTTCAGCGGACAACTGGTTGGTCAGTTACAATCAATTTAGCCAATAACCCTGTGCAGGAAATCCATAGGCTTCTAAAATGGCTTTAGACTTAATTATGTAAGTCAAGGTTTCCTCATGATGTTTTCCTTAACTGATGTCATGTTGGGAACAATGGGAACCCCTGCTAAAGTCCAAACTTAATTTTGGTCAGATCACGTAAGGTAAAAGAACATCTTTTTAGGAAAATTGCACATTCGGAGCTCGTAAAAATAAACCCTAATGGTACGATTCCACCGAAACAGTGTGTGGCACATTTCGTCGCGCACTTTTCTACTAGCATTCGCGTTTAGCCTGTGCCCCCCCAGCAAGGCTGCACTGTGCCTGAGTTTAGCAAAGAGCGCGCACAAACGAGTTCACTGCTCAAGTATGTGGTTTTAGAATGTGCGCGCACAATTTGTTCGTGTTTGCTTGAGTGAGTCGACCAGTGCGAACATTTGTGCCGCACACCGGTGGAATCGCATCTTAACAATTTTCTAGCCGTGTCTTCCATTTCTAGACTAATCTCAGGATTAGGATTTATGCCAAGAACGGCTTTTTTCATTAGGTACATTGTTTGACCAACTAAATCTACTAGAGTAAGATATGCGGATATTGTAATATTGAACACGTTGAGTGGTTAACTAAAAAGCGGGATATTAGGATGCCAAAAACCCAGACTATCTTAATTTAGACTAGTTTTTGCCTGAATCTTCGGTCTTGAAGAACATGTCCTAACCCAGATCATAGTTATTTGTATCATAGAGCTATCTATTATAAATAACAACAACAACCCCTTTTTAACTGGGAATGGCATTGACATCCTGTTTCTCATACCTCCTTTTATTTTTTTGGGGACAAGGCTTCCACACTATTCCTAAATAGCAATCTTGAAAATTACTAGTCTATATTTGCTCTCATAGCAAAATTCGTTCAGCTTTTAAAGGGGAATTGTGGGAAGGTATTCAGGTACTGCTGGAATTACTTTCTAGTTCCTTATTTATACACTTCTCATCAAAAAAATCGAAACACCTCGCAGTTTATGATTTGATAAGGATTATCAGAAAAATGTGTATATTTAGGAATAAATGTAAAATGTCATTTAATAGTGAGTCCATGAGGTTTTTAAATCCTAATGTTAATGTTCTATCAAATTAAGTCTTCATAGGTAGTCGTATTTTATAATGCTAATTTTTACCCTGTATGGAATATGAAGGAAATGGGTAAAACAACAGCGTAAATGAAAAAAAATGTAAGAAACGTTTATTTAATAACTTTTATTCCCTCCGCGAGCTGGATTACTGCTTCCATAAGGTTCTTCATCGATCGGATGAGAGCCGATCACATGTTGCAGTATATTATCCCATTCCTCTTGGATTGCATTTTGCAAATGGCTAAGTGTTTCTGGGGCTGGACTCTTGCTCGAATTCGTCTCTTTAAAAATCCCATAGATGCAATGGGATTCATCGCTTCTTGCTGGCCATACCATAATGGAGATACCGACTTGTAAGATAATCTCGTACGACGCCTTGTGATCTAGATTGTCGTGCATGAATATGAAGTCGTTTAAAATGTGCATAGGGCATCACATGAGGTTCAAGACACTGTTCGATGTACCGATGAGAATTTAGTGCAGGCAGCCGTGGCCCAGACACAAAGGCAAGTTCTGTCTTACCGTCGGCGCTGAATTCCTCCCCAAACGTCCACGAACCGACAGCTGACCTTTTCTTCAATGCAGCATTTGCAAAGCGTACTCCATCTCTTCTGTAGACCTTTTTTCCGTCGTTACCATACAGCATAATTTTACACTCTCAGAAAACAGTACTTTGAGACTGAAGGTATGACCAAGTTAGGTGCCGGTGCAAAGTTAGGCGCGCTCTTCGATGGTCTGCAGTTAATTCGGCCCATTCGCTGGCTTATGCGGTGCCAATCCGCGTTCCTTCAACCTTCTTTTATTGTAGAGTCACTTACAGCTACTCTTCGTACAATGAGCTGCTGCTGCAGTTAAAGCGAGGCTCGATTTCGTAAAGAAGTTGTTACAATAAATCGATCATCTCATTCAGAAGTGGATTCCTGCCAGTGAACGGCGCGTGAACGAACCAGCCCGATAGCGTTTGTTGCTCTATGCAGAGATAAGCTTAGATGCAATATTGCAGAAAGTCCAGAATCCAGCAATATTTCTGCGGGCGAGTATCCTTTTCATCCAAAGTCACAGTAAATGAAATCACAGTTTAAAGACAAGCGCTAAACGAGAAACGTACTCCAACCCTAAATACACATTTGTCTCAAAACAGTGATTAATTTCATTTATAGGATAAACAAATGAAAATTCGAATTTTAATTTTTTTCTTCTTACTGTAATGACCAAACTGCCAGCTACACAGTAATGTTTTTTTTTTCATGGAATTAATTCTCTTTTGTAAAAAATTAGGACAAAAACAATAAAAACGGTGTTTCATGAGAAGTGTAAGTAAAGAAAAATATATTTTACTATTCATCCTCGTTTCACAGAAGCTGGGTTAACAGCTAACAGCGAGGTGAAAAGATTATCCATTCAGCAAGGTTGATGCTGAAAGCCGGCAACTTAATTAAAAATAAGTAGGTAGTAGCTGAAAAGCCATAAAGACTTGAATTTGAATATAATAAATAGGCCGTTATTTACTCGTAAAAGATAATAAAACCTGAAGAATGCAATAATGACGCAATTAAACTTTAGTCAATGGCTCGAAAGTCTGATAAACATTCTTACCAAGGAATATAGCAGTCATATGAACTAGTATTTAACTGGGTTGTAGAGTTCAGATAGGCAGTCACTACATGACAGGTTATTTGGACTCCAACATAGTTGGGAAAAGACGAGGCACAAGATGGTCACGGTTGATCGTTTGCTCGTATTCGGGTGTCCGAAGATGGGCATACACGAATTCGTTCATTCACATTCGGTCGTTAGCCCGAATTCTATACGCAAACGAATTTGGGAGACTTGAATAATTGTCTGAGCAAACCGTGCTATCGGAATTCCAAAGTTCAGCTCAGTTTCGAAAGTTTTTAATTAAAATTATTATGCACGTTTTTTATCGTTGTAAGATCATCAAATAAGTTCTTCCCACCCTTAGCAGGACGGGCAGACTTGGACAGACTAAAATCCACGGTGATCTTTCAATAGCCTTTTACGTTCCAGGGTCATGGTTACCTGACGAGACTGTTCCGTGACCATTGCTCCTGAATTTAATTCAGGCATTTGCTGAAGTGACATGTAGTGTCACAGTAAATGTGCATTATTCAAATAGATTTCATTGTGTAGTCTGTTGAATAGTTTTGCTTTTATTCGTAAATTGAGCAATAGTGTAGCGAGGTGTTGGTCATTGTTGGGCATAAGTGGGCTGAGTGGTTCACACAATGGCTTGTATCGGGACATATTCTAAACCGCTCTATCTCTTTGGGAAACTTTTGATGGTCGTGAATTTACTGACTAATGTAGTAAACATACACATAAATCTATACTAATATTTTAAAGCTGAAGCGTTTTGTTTGGTTGAACGCGCTAATCTCAGGAATTACTAGTTCGAATTAAAAAAATTTTTGCATTGGATAGGTAGTCTATCGAGGAAGGCTATAGGCTAAATAACATCACGGCCCGACCAAAAGGAGAAGAACAGTTGAGGTGAAATCACGAGCAAAAGCAATATCAAAAAAAACACACAATATATAATTCAATAGTTTTGAAATCAATGAACTGTATTTGTAATAAATTATGTATTCGCATAAATTATTGAAGTCTTTTTGTATTGGTTGTTAACAATCTGGGCTAGAGCAACATATGCATGTATAATTTAAACGCATTTTGCAATGTGGGTAAAGCGTGAAAGACAGTTGCAAGGTCAAAAATACCTCGTCGCTTTAGTACTATCTTCATGCCTGTATTATGGAAATGTTAGGCAGTGTACCTAATAGTATACACACATTTTGCCAGTTATATATAAAAATCCCTTGTAATAGGGGGAGACATTATAGTCATTGACCAGGCATAAATCCAGACCGTGTCTGGTACCGAGAAAAACATTATAGGTACCCATATCCAATTCAGTTGACCTGGGAAACAAACCGGATGGTAAACGACCCTCATGCTCAACAGACCAATGATGTAATACACTCTAAATAACAGTCAGAACACAAACATCACAGTAGTAATTGATTTTGGATATCGCCGATCAGAATTTTTTTCACACACTAGTTCTTTCATAAGTAATTGAATTAGAAATATTAATGAAAGAATCCTACTTACTATGATATAAAGAAAGTTTGTAATATGGATTAAGACTCTTTCACGCAAAAACCACAGGATTTGGCTAAAAGGAACATATGTTTATAATCTGGATTAACACAAGGATAGTTTTTATCCCGATGGGATATTCAGCAGTGGGTAGAACAAGGCTGAAAATGATGATGAGTTCCATCAGGTCAAGGAAATTAAAGAGATTTACAGTGGGTAGAATTGAAAATATGACTATGATATCATAGGCTATGGCTAGTAAAGACACAGAAGGCCTCTCCAATAGTAAAATAGTGGCTGAGATTTTTGTGAACATAATTTATAGTAATTTCAGTTGATTTTCATTCAGGTTTTCTAAGATATATTGGGGTCGTCTTCCAATCTCAACCGGTACTTTGATCATAAGTACACACAGCTCTGACAAAAAAATTACCAGTTACTTATTTTTGGGGGTAGAAAATTATTTAATGAGTCCTTCTGCTCTAAGAGGAACATAAGGGACTGTCAGACTTCAATTAATAGAAAACATCCTGTTCAGTGGCTTTGTAAGACAGTCCTTTACAACGTCTTAAACCCAGGCTTGTTCCAGTGAGTCAATAAGATAGTGCTTGAAGCTTGTATAGCTCTGTCACTTTCACTCGCCGGAATAAGCATGGTTTTAAGACGTTGTAATACTCCCCCCCTGCCATTAATATTATTTTTCCAATAATTATTTATTTATTTAAGGACATGGTCTCAAGTGGTTTACCTCGTGAGTTAGGTGATATCACAATTAAATGAAATTTATCATTCTAGCTGTGTAGTAGACGTTAATAACAAGTCATCATTCAAAATAGACAGGATTACACAGTTTGACTCACTCACAAGAACATTAAAAAAACAATGAACAGATTGAACGAGTTTTGTTTGCATAATTTGTGAATATTTCATGTTATTTATTTCAATTGTGTGTGAATTTGGTAATTATAATAGATTTTTATATTTTGTTTCTACAGTAAAAAGCAGCTTTTCAAATATATAATGTTTTTTTATGAGTTTGTAATGGTAAAATAAAAATACCTTTTATTTCTTCTATTCTTATACTTTCACAAAGCACACATTATCAGCAAGTAACGCAGAACACACCATAGTCCAAATTCTACGAGCATCCAACGGAGACGACATACATAAAAATGTGAATTCTACATAATTAACAAGTTAACCGATTAGCACTATTTTATTTAATAATACTTTGTACTTAAGTCCAAGGTCCAATTCTTTGCTATAGGTTTAAATGACCTTCAACTAATACATAGATTAAGTAGCGCTTGTACACTTCCTCGTTACATCTGTTGTAAAAAGACAATGAGTGGAATTTTAAGTGGTCGGACAGAAAAACAAAGTCTCCCTCTACCTAAATTAATTGTTCTGTAAAAATTATTATTTTTCAAATAAGAGCAGTTTATGAATCTTTATTTATTTTTTTTGTGAGGTAATTGGCCACAAATGTAAAGTGAAACTCATACATTGCTTAGTACAAATAAAGATTTTTGATAAAATGTGAATATTTTTAAAAACAAATTATTTTAATTCATTTTTGTGTGGAATTTCAAACAAAATTGTGAGCAATCATCACATAAGCGTCACATGTTAATCCCAGTTCATTTATTTATAAACCACTTTGATGTTATTATGAAGCGCTTAATAAATATTTCCGATTGAAATAATTTATATTCCTGGCAACTTTCCAACAATATGTTTTAATAGATTTTGTTTTGATTTATTAAAAGCTTATTTCTATTGGTCTATAGAACATGTAAATAGATATTATGAATTAACTAAAGACAGTTTAATTTAGTATTATAGAAAAATCAATGACCTGACTTATTTTTTCTATGAATGAAGCTTCATAATTTCCATTAGGTACTATATCAAAAATGTTCTCAATGCCAGGTCGGGCCGCGGTAGGAAATAATACGGCTTCCCAACTTATTGGTAACTCGTTACTAAGTACACAGAGCGCCAGCCTTCAATGATACCACCAAACAGGTTTTATTCCGCAACAGACAGTCATAAAACCATAATCACCTTCATAAACACTAATGCCGCGAAAATTGCGACAAAAAGGGGTGTCTTCCGCGACAAATTTCAATCTATTTAAAAATTACACCACTAGCACATACGTAAAACTTGGCACTGTCAACCCGCAACAAACGTGTTTAATAACAAAAATATGCAATATACTTACGTAATACACTCTAAATAACAGTCAGAACACAAACATCACAGTAGTAATTGATTTTGGATATCGCCGATCAGAATTTTTTTCACACACTAGATTCGCTAATATAAATTATCACAAAGAATTTTTATTTACAGTAATTAATGGTGTTCACTTCTTACACAAACAATTTACAGTTCATATAAGTAATATTGATATAATTTAGAAAGAAACTCGTTAGTATGAAACACCATTTTGAAAGATTGAAGAAAAGATCGTCAAGGATTTTTCCCCTTCTTTCATGTCAACTGCTTGCGTCATTGCGGCAATTTGACGTTTATGCGGTTAGTGTGACCAGAACTTTACTTCAAACTTCCCACTTAGCAAAAATAGAACAACTACTTTGTAATAAACGAAAATGTATTTTTTTTTCATCATTAAGTTTTTTCCTATATTATTCATGAAGTGTTAAAACTGAAGAAACCTGTGGAGAATATTTCATGCTCTTCACAATCATGGTCTTTGCTCTTAGCTACGATAAATATAATCTTTGGAGCAAGGTTTTATGCCCAACTACGTCAATTTTATTTTTAAATTTTTGAAATGCTAAAACAATTTGAATTTTATTTTCATCTATTTTTGCTGTCATTTTAAGTCAGCATGTTACCTTTGTTTACGGGAAATATTATTTTATAGCAACATTATTTCCACTCCATAATGAAGTTGCGTTCATAAATAACAATTTCAATGACAAAGTTGCGTTCTGAAATCACATATTATTATTATTTTAATACCATGTAATTTTATACATTGCGGCGACAAAATGTATTGCTAATTATAGGTACCATACTTAGTATTTACATAGTAATCTGCTACAATCAATTCGTAAATTACAGCACTTTAAAATTCTACCATAAAATACCTAAAAGCATGCCTAAAAGTACGTAACATAATTATAAGTATTGTTACATGTTATATATTTTAAGGTTGAATATTATTTTATCAATTAAAGTACATATTCTTTTAATTAAAACTACAGGTACCTATCTAAATAATAAATGAACTGCAAATTTGATGATGCGTGAAGAGTTTGTTGAAAACTTAAGTCACGAATCTGAAGATATACTTATCAAATACTTACTTCTAAAGCTATCGCTGCTATCGCCTTGTTAACATCAGCATCTCCTCGAGACGACACATTTCGTGACTACCTACTTACTTGTTTCAAAGTTACGATGACCTTTATGATAGTTAGTCTTAACTACTGTGTTATCGTTAGTTATTATTGCAAAGGGTAGGGCATTCAAGGCCTGGGAAGGGCCTAAATTAGGCATCATATTCATTAGATCTATTACAGTGCTATGACGACATTTCAACGGAAGGCTATCTAAAGTAATCATTTTATAGCGTTCTGAATATCTGCATGAATATAGCTACCTCAAGCTGCTACTTACTCAAATACCTACCTTCTTATCTGCTTGCCTCTTTTTACGTGGGACTTTAACGTTAAATTTTTGGGGAATGTGGCTGGCAAACGGATGGTTGTGGACAGTGCCGGATCAAGCCGGTGCGGGGCCCGTAGCAAATGTAACCATGGGCCCTAGAGTTAGGTACATTGCCTTTTTTAACCGACTTCAAAAAAAGGAGGAGGTTATCAATTCGACTGTATTTTTTTTTTTTTTTTTTTTTTTTTTTTTTATGTTTGTTACCTCATAACTTGCGACTGGGTGAACCGATTTTCATAATTCTTTTTTCAATCGAAAGCTGGTGCTTCTCGTGTGGTCCCATTGTCACCATTTTAGGATCTGATGATTGGATCTTGGAGAAATCGAGGGCAACCCTCAAATTTTATTAGCTGACACATAGTTTTTCGCAAATCTTATGAAGTAATTCAAGTACTTGCGTATAGAAATCATCATCTCATGTAGCTGAGCTGATGATGGAAGGTACAACTCCTCAAGTAAGAAAATTATGTTCGTGTTCGCATATCTCCGGAACTACAAGTCCGATTTAAGTAATTCTTTTTTTGTTGTACTAGGTATCGTTCAACTTAGGGAATACTGCAAATTTCATCAAAATCGGTTCAGTAGTTTTTGAGATAGAATGAATGCAAGAGATGTTAACGATGTTATTACCGGTGCTACGGATAACGAAATTCTAGTGGACATGTAAGAAAATTATGTATTTGACAAGAATGTTGGTTGTATATTTAAACTAAAAAGAGTAAAATAAAAACTTTTTCTAAAAAAAATGTGACCGCCTTCAAAAACAACCACAAAAAAGGGTAAAATAACCTACAAAACTTTTCTTTCGGAAGTCGGTGGCAAAAAAGACAATGAAATTAATAAAAAAAGTCACCGACTTCCGAAAGAAAAGTTTTGTAGGTTATTTTACCCTTTTTTGTGGTTGTTTTTGAAGGCGGTCACATTTTTTTTAGAAAAAGTTTTTTTCAATAGTCCTTTTCGTTCCGGGGTCACAGTAATGAGATAAGTCTCGCGACCCCCGCACGCTATGGCCCTCTAGAGGGGGGCCCCGTCATGATGCTGACACTCTATGAGGCGCGCGCGCGCGCGCATCACAACACGCCCTCGGTCCCCTGGGCCATGGTCGGACAGCGAGTCGCCCATTACTCGCCACCCACGTGCCCGCGCCCACAGTGGCCGGAGATCGTCTGCTGACGTCTGTCATTGCAGCTGGGGTGAAGGGGGAATGCTGTCCTCTCACTCTTTTTTTGGGCTCAGGCGCGGGGCCCCCTAAGGCGCGGGGCCCGTAGCATTTGCTGCCTCCTGCTATATGGCTAATCCGGCACTGAAACAGGCTCAGGTCGGAGAGGGATGACGCCCTTAGGGACAGGCTTACATTCAGCAGTTGATGGCTATTGACTGACTTAGCCGCTCATGCCTACGAGCGAGACGGTTTTAACACGGCACGGTTTTTTGAGCCGGCTCTAGCGCCGGCGTCGTGTGGATAACTTCGTAGAGTTTCATAGTGTTCATACGCGACTCGGTCGTAGAGCCGGTTTGACGCCGGGCTTAGTTCCGGCGCAAAACCGTCTCGTGCAATGGGCATAAGCGCTTACAATAAAGACGTAATGATGTACTAGGTACTGGCACCTCTGCGTTCTAAACACTTAGCTCACTGTTGGACATAGGTTTCTTTCAAGTTGGGTCACAGTATCTAGCACCCACTCTCACTTCCCGCATTCAGTGTCTCCGAAACGTCGAACTGGCTCCGTAAGTTTGTCGGCCCATCTATCTGGAGTCTCATAGGTACCCATTTTGTGAGTGATTGGAAACATTCAAGAGCTTTTGATTCAACGGCCATACAATAACCAGGTGGTGTTGTAATTTAGATGCTGCATGCCCTCGGCAATTGCACACTTGAAGCATAAGTCAAAGTCGTCTAAATGCTATGTGCGAAGTCGGGGAAACTATTAAAATCGATCGCAGCGCGCGATGTGGCAGAGATGTGAACTAACTGGGGAAGAATGTGAAGAGTGAAGTACTAGTAAAGTAAAATATGCATCACACTAAGTACTTTTAGGTTTTATTTTTGATAAAAACAAGCCAAAATTATCTATTTGGCAAGAATTGGCAGATCTTATGAATGGTCCCCCAAATAATTTGATCACTTGGACGCGCTGTCATCGCACATGATCATAGCGTAGAGTTGATTTTGAATAACTACGAGTAATAAAAATATATTACGTAATTTTTGAAAACATTTATTTAAGTATTATTGCTAAAAACATACACTACATGTGTAGTTACTTAGTAATTAGTAAATACCTAGTTAATACTTGTTTGTACTTTAACCAAATTAAAAGACTTAATCAAAATAATAAATACCTAGATACATATTTTTATAGATAAATACCTAAGAAAATTAATTGTGTTGGTTTTAAACTGTAAATACATGTTGGTTATTATGAATAAATATTTTTTTTTGTCAATTATATTTTTATTAAAGCGTCGATAACACTTAATTTTTATCAGTCCAGTTTAAACAAGAAGAGATCTAACATAGCTTTGTTTTTCTTTTCTAACATTAGCATGTAATGCTGGCCACTGACCAGAACAGTTTTTTTTTGGGACAAACCCTCTACACTATTCCCAAACCACTGCAACTCCTGAAAGCCAGAATCAACAGAGGCAACGAAGCTCGACGTAGCCCGGAAAATGAATTAACCTGTCTTGGATCTTGCAACGAAATTAATCAGAAACGAATAGTGGAGGAGTATGAAAAACACTTAAGTTTCCATTTGCCTCCATATCAAGCAGGAGACAGAATAAAACAAGGCATATAGGTACCTACAAAGGGACATTACAACTGGGAGAAGCCCAGTAATTACCAGGTACCAATATTTATGGGTCTCTACCAGAACAGTACCCTTAGCACGAATTTTCACTCTTTTATTTTACAGCGTCTTTCCAGTATTTACAGCGTTTTTGTATGAAGAAATGGAACAGCGCCTCTGGTGTGCGAAGCAAAAACTAAATTTTTCCTTAAAAATTGTCAATTTGAAATTGTCAAAGTTCCAGTTTACTTTACGTCTCAAATACTGAAAATTCGTGCTAAGGGTACTGTTCTTAAACTTTAGTAGCGTGTCTAATTAAACACAATAAAGTATGGAGTAGTTGAAGGTATTTCAAAGCACGCACTTTGGAATGTATTTCCAAACCCACACAAGAAAGATGAAGGAACAACTTCAAAATATTTCACAATGGTGGTCTATTTTAGCCCACAGCAACTACCTCTATATGTGATGTGTAATCTAATGTGTGTACCTTTGTTATGCGGTAATGTCATACAGCAGTTGTATCGAAATCAACATGTGGCATCTGTGAGTGACATGATAACATTGAATTAAGTACATACAGAACGTGTTTTATTTAGATCGCTTGTTAAGTTTAATGTGGTGGTTTAAAATAGATGCTTTCATCTTATTCATTCATGGTAAAATTGGTTTGAAAACATTTAGAAATGGTCAAACGAAGACTAATCATATCCAATTTGGTTTTGCGATATTACAAAATAATGATTCTGGTCGCCAACATTTTCTGGAACCAAATGTGGTCTTCTTATTGTTAGAAAATTAAGAAAATGGTCCCTGATTAAAAATACTAGGTTCTTTATATACAATACTGTTGTGGTCCTCTTACTAATCATAAATATCTCATAATGGTCATAATCCCATCCCCGCTTCATCATTGTGTCACTGCTAGCCAGCTGGCTTATCATTTAATGACCACTTCTGCTACCAGAAGAGGCCAATGAAATGCAGTTCTATTTTTCAAATAAAAATGCTAATTTGTGCAAAAAAAGTACTACGTATAAATCTCCGTCTCATCCCCATTGTTTATATCAGTCAATTTTTTCCAAAACACATTCTCCTCTTTCAACCCTTTCGCCCCCAAATAGAAAGGGTACTCCATCGTGGTTGCTAAGTAGAAAATACCCCTTTTCCTTTTATCAATACCCAAGCCCATGACAATAGTTTCCACAGGGGAGTTACTATAGCACCTTGAATCTCTTGCCTGCTGGATATCTCTACACTTCATCCCTATGAATTTTCTGGGATTCTTCAAAGCTGAAACCCACAACGGTAGAACTCTAAAATGGCTGCAAGTTGTCGTGCAAGGGTAAATGCTGATGTCAGAAGGTTGGTATTCCCCTCCATTGACGTAAATATCCACGTGGCCCATTGGGGTAGCCATGCCATATCCATCTATGTTCGTATGTATCACTTGGACGAAATCTGCATCCGAAGCATCTAGTCTATCTCTAGGTCCTAAATTCCGGAAGCATGGACCTGAAGGCTCTAAAGCGGAGATAGTGGATATATTTCGGCCTGTCATGGTCTGGAAGTGCTTGGCTGCAAAGCTGGCTGTGTGACAGCCTAGGCTGAAACCTAGGAGCTCCAGTTTGGATGGGTCCAGGCCGTATTGTGTGAGCTGGACTAGGACTTCAGCGACGTGTTTGCCTACTGGACGCATCAGCCGGGTTGCCCTGAAATTAAAGATACTAAATGTTAGAAACTGCGTTAAAATACTGACGTTAGTTGTTACGAATGAAAAGCGTATTGTATAAGCATAACATGAAATCTCTTCTTGATGAAAAGTTCAAAGTCAGAAATTTATGATGATTAGGGCATTTCTACGGACACGGTGATTTTTGCTCAATTCCGTGGGCAATTTTTTTTTTCACATTATGACTATTGTTTATCACCAGAATAAAAAGCATATTTTTTAAAACTAAATGGTCCTAATTTGCCAGTAATTGCTCCGGTACCTAGTTTATGAAATAAATTTGAGTGCCATGAAATTGAGAAATGTGACCACAGAATTTAGAATCCTACTACTATTATAAAGGCGAAAGTTTGTAAGTATGGATGTATGGATGTTTGTTACTCTTTCACGTAAAAACCACTGAACGGATTTAGCTAAAATTTGGTACACAGATAGTTTATAACCTGGATTAACATATAGGATAGTTTTTATCCCGATTTTATGTTCCCGCGGGATAATTTTCGAGTTGTAGCGGGTGAAGCCGCTGGCAACAGCTAGTTATACATATTCTACGTAATCGGGAAAGGCAAATTCAATTTAAAAAAAAACATTCAGGAATATTTTAGCAGTTTTTGGTATTTTAGTTATGTAAGTTTATGTTGAGTCTAACTTGAGAGAGATTCCTTGAGTTATCATGCTTAGTTAACTAACTTTTAGTCAAATCATTTAAATGGGCATTTTAATTAAACTTATTATATGGTAAAATTAATTTTATTAAGCATTTTCGTTAAACCTATTTATTACCGACAAGAGACATGAAGTATTGACTTCAAGTCAGTTTTATTTATGAAACCGCAGAAAGTAATAGACATAATCGAAGTTTTCGGGTGTATATTAGTCAGGCCAATTTTTTAATCAAAAATTACTGAATGTATTTTAATGAAACTTTGTAGCAATATAGTTAATACATCAGAGGCTCGAGTGTAGTATTAGTTAAAATCAGTATGGCGTAAACTACTTTACCATGACAAGTTGTGAAGCAAGTGACTTTAAACCTCATATAAACCGAGATTAGTTACATGGGTAAACCATCGTTCTCAATTCCGTGAACACCAGGACACAAAATTGAGGGCCACGGAATTGAAAAAATATCGTACTAATCAAAATAACTTATTACTGTTACGACTTCAAACAAATTAAATGAAACAACCATGCTGGTGTCTAGTTAAACTTCAGTCGAGGGAAAAAAAACATGTTTAAAAATAAAACATTCAAAAGATATCTTTGACACGGTATTGAGAAAAGACCCCGAACTAAAGACACGGAAACAGGTTCTCACCTTCGAAAATCGAAAAAAACAGCAGCACACCACACATGCACTCACATGGCCTGCTCGGGAGCACTTGACTGTTTACAAGAATCGGATGGTGATGTCCAGTTCGCGGGTATTTAGTATCGTAATCAAGTGTTTTTTGTATGACACGGAAATGACTCATTAGACTAGGACAAATCTTTACGCATTCACAAATATAACAAAATAAGCAATTACAGGTTTATTTATTGTCAATGTCTCTTGGTTAGCTATCATATACCCAAGAATATCAAAAGTTTGCTTGAAATTCAGCTCCATTAAAAAATATAAAATATTTTACACTCGATTTCGGAAAGGTCAAAATCAGTGAAATTACACCCGTTTTTTCACTTTTTTTTTTTTTTTGTTTTTTTTTGAGGAAAATTAAGATGTAGTACGAAATTTATGTTATGCTCTCCAGTTAGGATATAGATTGGGACGTACGCTTAAAAATTTTGCGATGTGTATGTATCTTCTATGTTTTTTTTAAAGGACAAAAAAATGCCCTCTTCGTAGAAATGCCCATTAATAAAAGTATGGTAGTGAAAAACCAGCATTTTTTTTTTTGTATTCTATTATCAACTTGTTTTAGTCCTCTGCAAACCTTTCTAAATGTTTTGGATTCTATTTGTCTCATGCAGCAATTTAAACACTAAGGTGATGGGATGGGATACGAGTAGATGACTGCAGGTACTTCAGAACTGCATCTTCTAAGACTTCATTTAAGCAAATGATAATGCTGTCACGTTACTTCTTTCTAGCAGTTCGAGGACCCTACTAAAGGTCCTCGAACCATCGGTAAAGGAAGACCAATTTGTTTATGTTCCACTTACAAATGGTAGTGCACAGTAGCAAATCTCTGATTGTCCACGATAATGACGTTGTACCCTCGATCCTCGTATTCGTTGGCGAACATCGCTGAGATTGGCAGGTTGGGACTGTCCAGGTAACCGATGGCTACCAGCAGCGTTCTTCTGCAAAGGTTTATTTTTATTTCAGAACTCTTTTTATTTATTCGCCTTTTGGTCTAATAGTCATTCCAGAAGGTTAGAATCTTCTAGACGAAGAAGAAGGAGGAGTAGGAGCGTCGTGACAGAAGCCAAGGGGTTTAGTGGTTTCTGTTTCCGAGTTTAAAAGGTTTTAATCGAAGTCAAAGTACTTAAATCAAAGACAAAGTACTAGATTTTACTTTGGGCATTAAAGGGACACTTTTGAACGTCGAATATTAAAGAGTAAGGGTAAGTTCGTATGGAGAACAATGAGCAAGAAACTCCATAATCAAACCCTGTTCAAGGGTTTTAGTAAAACTTGGGTTTTTACAGCTGCTTTACCTTTTAAAGTTAATCCTGGGATCTTTAGCAATATTCCTGGCGTTCCAGTAAGAATACTTCTGCCTGCTGCGTCCATTGCCTTGCACCACGAATGACAAGTATTTCAGCTGGCTCTTCGGGATCACTGCCGGTTTTGTGGAGCCAGGACCTGGAAACAAAATAATGAGATATATAAAAAACTTTTTTTTTTTTTTAAATTACCGACTTCAAAAACAACCACAAAAAAGGGTAAAATAACCTACAAAATAACTTTTCTTTCGGAAGTCGGTGGCTTTATTTTTAATTTCGTTGTCTTTTTGCCACCGACTTCCGAAAGAAAAGTTATTTTGTAGGTTATTTTACCCTTTTTCGTGGTTGTTTTTGAAGTCGGTTAAATATTTTTTTTAAAAGTTTTTTATTTTACTCTTTTAGTTTAAATATTCAACCCAAATTCTTGTCAAATACATAATTTCCTTACAAGTGCACTAGAATTTGTAATCCGTGGCGCCGGTATTAACATCGCTCATGTACACATGCTAATAAAATTCCTTGTCTCAAAAACTGCTGAACAGATTTTGATGAAACTTGCAGTATTCCTAAGGTGAACGATCCCTAGTACAACAAAAAAAGAATTTTGAAAATCGGTCCACAATTGGCGGAGTAATCGCGTAACAAACACGCAAAAAGTAATGTCATCCAAGTAGCCGAAATCAATAAAAATGCTCACAAAATAAAAAGTACTGAACCAAATTGGATGAAATTTTTATGGGACTACACTGCAAGTATACTGCATCGAACAAAAAAGAATGACACTAATCGGACTAGATACCTCGGAGTAATCGATGTACATACATAAAAAAAAGAAAAAAAAAATACCGACCGAATTGAGAACCTCCTCCTTTTTTTGAAAAAAAAGAACTGCTCAGTCCATTCTCAATATCATTACCTGCTCTGTTGGAATTCTAAATCATTTCGAATGCTTTTAATTTGGAATGTGCAACTGCGCCTTTACTTAAGCGTTGCTCAATTTTAATGAAACCGGAAAAAGAGTCGTCTAATCTAATTCTTACGTCTACTAAAACCGCATTTTCTTTGGTTTAAGAAGATTGCTTGTCATTAAAATGTAACGCGTTACCGCACTGCAATAAGTTAGTACATAAGAGCTGTGGCTTGAAATGGAATGGTGCAGATACTCTAGGAGCATTTATAATCTTAACTAAGTCTGTCTGAAACTGTGGCTCGTGTTAGTTATTATTGCTTCTAATCATTTACTGCTCATAATCGCGAGAAATGTACGTCAAATTGTTAAGTGATGATGATGATGGTATTGAGATCCAACTGATTTTGGCCAAGGCGATTGTTTTAACTCTGTTGTGGTTGTTCGCATGTGGCATTTTGGCCAAAGCGATTGTTTCAACTCTGTTGTTGTTGTTTGCATGTGGCATTTTGGCCAAAGCGATTGTTTCAACTCTGTTATTGTTCGCATGTGGCATTTTGGCCAAAGCGATTGTTTCAACTCTGTTGTTGTTGTTCGCATGTGGCATTTTCGCCAAAGCAATTGTTTCAACTCTGTTGTTGTTGTTCGCATGTAGCATTTTGGGCAAGGCGATTGCTTCAACTACGTTGTTGTTGTTTTCGTGTGCTCGCATGTGGCTTATTTAATCCACATTCTTTTTGAAGACCCTCGCACATTGCGGGCATGTGAGGTTTTTGGTTAAAACCAAAGTCCGTGATTTTGAATTACAGTGACGCCTTGAGATTTATGTCAAACGTGATCAACTGAAAGCCTCAATGGCTTTTATGTAATCACCACACGAAATAAATAAACGAATTTGGAACCATTCATTTTCTAGTGACACTGTAGGTTACATATAAGGAAACAATCACACTTTAAGTTAGACTGGATAAAAATTACTATTCTGTTAGTATAGCTACGTGATTGAAATCAGAACTTGGAGGAAAGGAAATAAATCTCAATCAGAGATTGTCTAAGCAACTAGGTGTAAAATTGTTCAATACTCCATTATAATAATACCTAATAATATTCCACAACTATCACACATCGCCATCTAGTCCCAAGTTAAGCAGAGTTTGTGTTATGGGTAGGTACTAGACAACTGATAAACACACATAAACATTTTTAAATACATACATATTATAGAGAAATTACACCCAGACACAGAACAAATGATCGTGCTCATCACACAAACATTTGTCCTGGGTGGGAATCGAACATCTATAGATAATATAGATCATGTTGAGATCATGAATTAGGAAGGATGACATTATACAAAGCAATGAAAATCAATGACTAAGATAAATGGGAATCCTTCTTAAATTCGTACTAAAGCTATTGTTTTCCTGTTTTCAAAAGTTTGGAGGTCAATGTCAACGTTATATATGAACAGAATACGAGTTCGCAAATCCTTCGATTGTTGTTCTTAATTTAGACTGTAGCTACCTTGATTATGATTTATTTTAAGACCTATTGTTTTGTTTCTATAGGTACACGGTGTTTTCCCGGATTGGGAAGCTCCTCCTACTGGTAGGAATCTGTTCACCGCTTGAGTTTATAAAAACCGGCCAAGTGCGTGTCGGGCCACGCACAGTGTAGGGTTCCGTAGTTGCCCATCAAAATACTTATGCGTACTAACTAAACTGATTCGCTGAATGTAATTTTAAAAAGAAGAATTTTCAAAATCGGTCCAGGAGTCTTTGAGAAATCAGGGAAAATACATAAGAAAAAAGATTACAACGAATTTAGAACCTCCTCCTTTTTTTGAAGTTAGTTAAATAGTTGACGATAAAAACCTACCTATCCCCAAAAAAACATACCATAAAAACATACCTATTAAAGCTGTAAAAATAAAGTTGACAAACTTAAATTTGCAGTTGATTTATTGTTTCTCCGATACATTTTGTTTAAGAAAAAATTTAATCAAGTACATTTTATAAGTTGGTCGACTATTACTCGTAAAGTTGTAAAGCCTACTTAGTCATGATAATTTTCTTTTAAACTTCGTTATATATACTACTATTGTGAATTTTTTCACACCCCCAAATATAACCGTTTAGCTGGTAGAGGGGGGATGACACTCGAATCGAGCAAAATTTAGCACTTTAAAGCTTAATATTTCACAAACGAATTTTTTCATCAAAAAATTGTTAATGAAAACTATCATTATTTTTTAAAGGCCTACTTAATGATACCCCACACTAAGGGGTACGCGAGAAAAAAAAAATCCTCACTTCACGTGTAAGTACAGGAGGTACCCTAAAAAAAAATATTTTACGAGATTTTATTTTACCACTTTTTCGGCACAACAAATCCGTATATTCACACCAAATTACAGCTCTCTAGTACTGTGCGTCTCTGAGCTAAACTGCGGACAGACGGACGGACGGACGGACGGACGGACGGACGGACGGACATGGCGAAACTATAAGGGTTCCTTGTTGACTACGGAACCCTAAAAAAATGAATGAATGGGACCGATTTTCGCAATCCTCTCTTCGTCTCAAAAATGCTACAGGAGCCACCTTGTTAAGGTTGCCATCCGTCCGAGTTCCTCCGGACTTGGCCTAGTTTAGAGGGCATCCGGGGAGCGTCCGGGACCTTCATTTGTAGTCCGGGTTAAAAATTTAATGTCTTGTGTCGCTCGCGGTCGCGGCACACGCACTCTTCACCGTCCCCCCACACCTCCCGACTTCCACTTTGCCACCTGCACTCCGCAGAGACAGTTGACATGTCCGGGTTCTGTATTCTAAAATCCGGGCTTTTCACGGGTCTTGTCCTGGTTTTCAAATTTTAGAGATGGCAACTAATGGAACCACTTGTCCTTTTTATTAAGTACTTACGTGGTATAGTTATTTTCAACACATTTGCTCGAAAAATGCATTTACGAAGCCTGTATACATTGTTCGAAAGTTAAAAATTACGCACCATACAACGGAGCGTGCGGTAAAATAGGTACTCCCACCTAAGTACCTATTTTACCGCACACCCCGTTGTATAGCACCGTGCGTTTTCTTTACGGTTTTTTTTTAATTTCCATAAAAAAAAAGTGTCCCAGCAAAGAGTTTCACATTATGAGAATAAACAGCCTGACTGATTCCAAGGAGGTTCGATCAGTCAGGCTGTTTATTCTCATAATGTGAAACTCTTTGGTGGAATTCTTATTTTTTTTTTTATGGAAATTAAAAAAAAACCGTAAAGAAAACGCACGGTGCTATACAACGGGATGTGCGGTAAAATAGGTACATAGGTGAGAGTATCTATTTTACCGCACGCTCCGTTGTATGGTACGTAATTTTTAACTTTCGAACAATGTATACAGGCTTCGTAAATGCTTTTTTCGAGCAAATGTGT
This sequence comes from Agrotis segetum, assembly GCA_036375495.1. Lineage (NCBI taxonomy): Eukaryota > Metazoa > Arthropoda > Insecta > Lepidoptera > Noctuidae > Agrotis > Agrotis segetum. Next base: position 1,418,578 of record JAQSVV010000128.1, read on the forward strand.
TGAAAAAAATCATTACAATATATGATTCCTCCCTAACATACCACAGAGACAGTCGGACTCGTACTGACTAAATTCCACGGGACCACGGTGTTCCTGCAATAACCCTTTTCGTTCCAGGGTCAATGCAATCCCGCGTGAGTTATACACAGGGTACCTACTCAAAATAGCAAAAGAGTAGAGCACAAGAAAGACAATTTTACAGCTATCATAAAGATTAAATGCCTCAACAGTTAATGCTGGCTGCTGCTGGCTGCAATAACTCATAAAGCCTAACCTATAAGTAATTATGTATTCAAAATGGCAACCTATCATTAATCTAACGCACATGTCGAAAGCAAAAACGTTCTACAAAGTGAGAGGTATATTATTAATCAACGGCGGATAGATCGGCAGTGCGCTTCCTTCCATCAGCTATTATTTGCGAAGATAATAAATAATTAATAAGTGGATATAATTATAATTATCGCAGATAAAATAGCTTCCTTAAGGAAACTTGTCATGTCATCCACAGCCCGTCTTCACCCACTGCTGGGTATAAGCCTCTCTCTGTTTGTGCCAAATTCCACAATCTTGCGTCAGCCTCATCCAGGACACTCCCGCAATGGCAACAATGTCGTCTGCCCATCTCGCCGCCGGACGACGAACACTTCTCTTTCCATATCTTGGACGCCACTCTGTCACAGCTCTACTCTAATGAACATGTCTTTTTTTTAACGTGGTAAAATCATCAAATGAGTCCTCCCACCCCAACTGTCAGACTCGTACTGACTAAAATCCACGGTGTCCTTCAATAGCCCTTTATCCGCCCCGTTCCGGGGTCACTGTAATGAGACAAGTCCCGCGACCAAACTTCCATGTTCTAAGATAAAAATCAAAGAAGTCTAACCGTCCGATCAGAAAACGTCTCCTGCGGTGGATCACATTCTACTATGTCACACTAAGAGGAGACCCTGTGGCCCAGCAGTGGAAACAACGTAGGCTTACCGATAATAACGGTATATTTTTTCTTTTACAACTTCGTACCACTTCAGAAGGTAATCATCATTATCATCAGCCTATTAATGTTCCCACTGCTGGGACAGAGGCCTCCTCTCTGTGGGAGCGAGTGGGCCATAATCCACCACGCGGGCCCAAGGCGGATTAGTAAAAATGTTACATGTCTTCGAATTTTTGATTCTAGGACATGCCGGTTTCCTCACGATCTTTTCCTTCACCGTTTTGAGAGCAGTGGTGATGAAATAAATTACACAAAGTAATGTAAGTGCCTACGACGACCTAACTCTGTGTCAGCACTGCTCTCACTGAGCTCACTCAGCAGAGCTTGGAATTCCTGCGCATCGACGGGACATTGTTAATGTTTGCATAGCACAGAAGCCGATTTAGGTAATGACCTCATTTGTCTTTTTGAAGGACTTTTGTCTTTTTGTCAAGTTCAAGTTTGGCTTTTGTCAAGTCCAACTATACTAGTTGTCAGGGTAGTACGTTCTTTGGAAGTAAAACACGACAAAATCGCAAACAAAGTTATTATACAGGAAAATGCTTGTTACCATAAGTTTTCCAAAATTTCCTCTACTTTTTTTTCCTCTAATTTTCTCGCTTCCTTATTTTAACATAGTGGCCATAAATTGGCGTCCAGCCAATCATTGTGTGTCGATTGTTGTTCAGACCAAGGACTTCATAAATCCACGTATGATCTGCGTGCTGTCACATACTACGTCCATGCATGGGCGTGTACGAGTCGACCAATCACCGAGCAGCATTTTAAAAAACCGTCGAGTAATTTTTTCCCTCCAGAGCGGGCCCTCCGGGTCTTTTTCTTTTTTTTTATTCCATTCTGATCTCGCTACCATTCTTGTACGCGCACCTAACTCCGAAATTATATTATTGTAATTTAACTAAGAAGATTAAATCTGTATATCAACCAAAAATAGTCTCGTCTACATAATTTCAAACATCATCATCACCAACCTGAAGAGCACCCGCAGACCAGAGCTGACGCCGCTACATATTGGACCTTCTTCGCCGGACTGCAGACTTGAGCTGGACGACCTGAAAACGCGCATAAAAGGTACGACCAGCCATCCTGCCCAGCCCTATTCATATCCATTTCAGTTGTGTGATACCGTGCTATATATAATTTCAGTTGCGAAGGGTGCGCTGCCAATTATTCGACGAGAACCTCATCGTAACCGTCACCACATTCAAACGTGAGTACTCCATTCTAGGGGTTGTTAAAGTTTGTTACTACTGTCCACCAAAATGAGTCAGCCAAAGCCGTCAGAGATCTCAGTAGCTAGCAATTCTCGTGAAAAATCTCCCTATAGATGTAATCCAAACGATGATTCTCCAGTTATTAGAGAACTTGTTAAAAAACGCGGCATTATAAAGGGCAGATTAACGAAGTTTTCAAATTACTTATCTAGCCTTGCTAATGAAACGTTATCTAGTCAAAAACGCATAGATTTGAAATTACGGATTCAGGGAGCCACTGTTTTATTCAATGAATTCAATGAGATTCAAAGCAAACTCGAGGAATCAGTCTCGGATATAGATGAACAGTTAACGCAAAGGGAATTGTTTGAAAATAATTACTACACGTTATTATCTCAAGCGGAATATTCATTAAATCAAAGTGAGGTCACTGATATTTCAAACAAAAGTAGTAACAAACCGACCGTTAAATTACCCACGATTTGTATGCCTACCTTTGACGGTTCTTATGAGCACTGGTTGGAATTTAGAGATACTTTTCTATCCTTAGTGCACAATACCATGGAGCTTAGCAATATAGAAAAGTTTCACTACCTAAAATCGTCGCTAAAAGGAAGTGCAGAGCTAGTTATTAATTCTGTTGAATTCTCTAGTGCCAATTATCCGGTTGCATGGGATTTACTTCTCAATCGGTACAATAACAGTCAATTGTTAGTCCATAATCATGTAAGGTCGTTGTTCACGATGCTGAATGTAAACAAAGAATCGCCAGTTCTCATTAGAAAGCTAATAGATACCGTATTAAAGAATTTACGCGCCTTAAAAATCCTGGATGAGCCAACTGACTTTTGGGATACAATGGTTATCTACTTAGTTGTTTCTAAGTTAGATTCAGTCACCGAACGGGAGTGGGAAGAATATAAATGTACACTTCTGTCTAGGAATAGCGATTCGAAGAGAAAGCTTAAATTGGATGATTTGTTGAACTTTCTTAAAAACAGGGCTGACGTGCTGGAAACATTGCAAGTGTCTCATAGCAAACACAATCACGATAGAAACCGAAACACTGCTAGTAATCAGTCTAAAATTCACTGTAATGTTTCCACCAATGAGCCACAGGGTCAACGGTCACACAAGTCCACTATTAACAGTAAGCTTTGTCTACTTTGTAGCGCGAATCACCCACTTTACGCGTGTCAAAGGTTTCTCGAATTCGATCTTGACTGCAAACTTAAATTCGTTCGCGAAAAGAAACTGTGCACTAATTGTTTACGTTCGAATCACACGTTAGATAATTGTAAGTTTGGGCCATGTCGATTATGCAACAAAAAACACAACTCGTTATTGCATTCCGATAATCATAAAAATCAATCTATCGCACTTCATGTGTCGCACGCTAATGAGGCATCGTCGCCTACCGTGAGTGCGGTACCTCCGCCCCTTACCGTGCCTACCGCACCGGGATCGTCCTCCGCAGTGGAATGTACCACAATCCATGCGAATAAAGCACACATAAACATATCCACAAAGTCAGCTGTAATGAAACCGGTTCTATTATCGACGGCATTAGTTGAGATAGCTGATAATCGTAAGAATTATCATCTAGCCCGCGCACTCCTTGACAGTGGTTCTGAACGCTGTTTCATTACTCAATCTTTGTGTAATTTAATTCAAGCGCCAGTTATACAGTCCACTCAAGAAATACGAGGTGTAGGTAACTCGGTCACAAAATCCACGCAAATATGTGATATCGAGTTAAAATCGCGCATCCACCCATACGCTACGCGTTTACAATGTTTTGTCTTGCCTAACATTACGTCGGCGTTGCCTGCGTTGTCACAGCAAAGCGGACAGCTCAACATTCCCGAACATATTGTTTTGGCAGACCCTTATTTTAGTGAATCTCAAAGTATAGATATTTTAATCGGTGCAGATATATTTTGGGATTTAATTAATTCTAATAAAATAAGATTACCTAGTGGGCCTTTCTTATTAGATACAAAGTTGGGATGGATTATTTCCGGACCGATTTGTTCTACTACGCGTTATGATAGGTACATTCAGTGTAACTTTTCTCAGTCGATCGAGTCCCAGTTACGTCAATTCTGGGAGTTAGAGGATATGTCTGTGTATCGGGACACGCGCACAGATGAGGAGCGTTCTTGTGAACAACACTTCATCGACACTACTACACGCACTAGTGATGGAAGGTTCAAAGTTCGCATTCCTTTTAAAAAATCACCGGATATCTTAGGCGAGACTTATTCACACGCAAAACGTAGGTTTCTTGCCCTCGAAAAACGTTTATTACGCCACCCAATTTATAAGAAATTATATGCCGATTTCATTCATGAGTACATTAATTTGGGTCACATGAGTCGTGTTGATCGCGTCGGGACGCCAAACTACTTCCTACCGCATCATGGAGTATTGCGTGAGCACAGCACCACCACCAAGCTGCGTGTGGTGTTTGATGCCAGTGCCGCCGCAAGTAATGGCATCTCGCTCAACGAACTACAAATGGTAGGCCCGCCAATACAAGGCGACCTGTTGTCTATTTTATTACGATTTAGGCAACATAAGTACACGGCTTGTGCAGACATTGAGAAAATGTATCGGCAATGTCTTATTCACGAAGATCAGCGTGACCTTCAGTTGATATTGTGGCGTGATGATCCGTCGCAACCGCTGGATATTTACCGACTGAATACAGTCACTTACGGTACCGCATCTGCGCCGTTTTTGAGTTGTAGATGTTTAAAACAGCTGGCGGCTGATTGTACGGACCCTGACGTCACGAGAATCATTAATGAAGATTACTACGTTGACGACATGATTACAGGTTGTGATAATAAACAACAACTATTAGAGTTCTGTAAAAACGTCGCAAACGTCTTAAAGTCAGGTTGTTTTCCTCTTCGCAAGTGGATGTTTAATTTCAACATTAATAACATCGAAAACAACGAATCGGACTTAGGTAAGGAAATGTCATTGGGTGATAATGTTCATTCCAAAACTTTAGGGTTAGGTTGGCATAATATAAACGATAATTTTAATTTTAACTCGCAATTTAATTATGATAAAAATCAATTAATTACAAAACGTTATATTATGTCAACGATTTCACAGATATTTGATCCGTTGGGATTATTGAGCCCCACCATAATCATAGCTAAAATCTTACTGCAAAAATTATGGCTGTTAAAGATAGGCTGGGATGATGAGGTGCCTAGTGACGTCAGACGCACTTGGGACAGGTTTGTCGGTTCATTACTAATTCTTAACAGCATAAGTGTGCCGCGACACGTCATAGGTAACGACCCTACTTCTATCGAGCTGCACATTTTCACAGATGCGTCGGAATCCGCATACGGAGCATGTATTTATATTCGCACAATAAATCGTGACTCATCGGTGTCTGTCAGGTTGTGTTGTTCGAAGAGCAAGGTCGCACCGTTAAATCCGGTAAGTATCCCTAGGTTGGAACTTTGCGGAGCGTTACTAGGTGCTAGGCTATATAAAAAAGTACGCGAATCACTACGCTGTCAGTTTGATTACACAGTGTTCTGGTGTGACTCCACTATTGTACTGGGTTGGCTGCGGATGGCCCCAAATTTGCTGAAAACTTTCGTGCAAAATCGAACGGCAGAGATTCACGAATTAGCCAGGGAAATTCCGTGGTGTCACGTAAGCGGAAAAGACAATCCTGCGGACCTGGTATCTCGTGGAGTCAGGCTAGAAGATCTTCAATCTTCCACGTTGTGGTGGGAGGGCCCAGCATTTTTAAGCAAACCTGAATTTAATTGCAGTCACTCCATTTCAAACAAGACTTATGTAGCACATTCCGATTTGCCTGAATTAAAACCAGCAAAAAATCACGCATTCATAAGTACAACGGAAACTTCACTTTTTCCTTTTAAAAGGTTTTCTCAATTTAATCGTATGCAACGTGCGTGTGCATATGTATTGCGTTTTATTTTTAATTCTCGCAATAAAAATAACATTCGACGCGGCCCTCTCACTGTCGATGAGTTGAGAGAAGCACGCATAACTTTGTTAAAATTGTCCCAACGTGAATCTTTCCCGGAAGAGTTTAAATTACTATCAAATAATAAATTATTAAAAAATAAACATAACTTAAATAAATTAAACATCTTCGCAGATAGGGATGGCATTTTAAGAGTCGGTGGACGATTAAAATTGTCACCGGATTTTGATTTCGATAAGAAACATCCGTCATTAATTTCTGCCAATCACTGGTATTCAGTGCTACTGTTCCGACTTGAGCACAAGCGGCTGCTTCACGCCGCAGCGCAAGCCTTACTGTACAACATACGCGAGTCCCACTGGCCGGTGGGGGGCAGAAACCTAGCCAGGCGCATTGTTCATCAGTGCGTTACGTGTACACGATTGAGAGGTAAATCTTTATCTCCGATTATGGGCAACTTACCGGCGGAGAGAATCACTCTGACCTTCCCGTTTCTGCGAAGTGGTGTGGATTACGCAGGGCCAGTGCTTGTACTTAATCGTAAGGGTAGGGGTTCTAAATTGATAAAAGGTTACATTTGTCTTTTTATCTGTTTAGTTACACGCGCAATACATTTAGAACTTGTCAGTGACCTTTCTTCTGACGCTTACCTACTTGCGTTAAAGAGATTTATTTCCCGACGTGGCAAACCTGATGAAATAATTTCAGACAACGGCAGGAATTTTGTAGGGCTCGCAAATGAATTTTCAAAATTTTTATCTAAATGTTCTGACGACTTAATTGAGTACGCAACTAGTCAGAACATTAAGTTTTCTTTCATTCCGCCTTATGCGCCTCATTTTGGTGGATTGTGGGAGGCTGGAGTTAAATCATGCAAGCACCACTTGTTACGAGTGGTTGGTAGCGCACACCTGACATTTGAGGAATATGGCACTGTATTGTCACAAATTGAAGCTGTCCTCAACTCCCGCCCCATTAGTCCTTTATCCGCAGATCCTAACGACTTTCTTCCTTTGTGTCCATCTCATTTCCTGGTTGGTCGTCTCCTAACAGCGCCTGCAACGTCACAGCTAACGGAGGTTCCTGCTCACCGGCTGACACGATACCAGAGGCTCGAGTTGCTCAGACAACATTTCTGGATTCGATGGTCCAAGGAATACATTTCGGAGATGCAAACCAGGACTAAGTGGCAACAGAACGGACGTGATCTTCAGCCAAACACTCTGGTCGTCATCAAAGAGGACAACGCTCCGCCACTAAAATGGAGCCTGGGGCGGATCATTTCAACAATGCCAGGCAAGGATGGGATCGCTCGAGTGGCCAACATCCAGACGAAGTCAGGAGTTGTACGACGCGCATTTTCTCGAATCTGTCCTCTGTTCGACGACGAAGATGACAGCAAGGTGTTGGACGTAGATACTTCCAAGGCCGGGGGCATGTTCAGACCAAGGACTTCATAAATCCACGTATGATCTGCGTGCTGTCACATACTACGTCCATGCATGGGCGTGTACGAGTCGACCAATCACCGAGCAGCATTTTAAAAAACCGTCGAGTAATTTTTTCCCTCCAGAGCGGGCCCTCCGGGTCTTTTTCTTTTTTTTTTATTCCATTCTGATCTCGCTACCATTCTTGTACGCGCACCTAACTCAGAAATTATATTATTGTAATTTAACTAAGAAGATTAAATCTGTATATCAACCAAAAATAGTCTCGTCTACATAATTTCAAACATCATCATCACCAACCTGAAGAGCACCCGCAGACCAGAGCTGACGCCGCTACAATTGTCAATTATTTTTTCACTTCAGTAGCTCAAACATGTAGGTTTATACCATTCCCACTTTAAAATAGTTATTTGTTATACAAGAGTGCAAAGTTGCTTTTTAACCGCGTGCTCAATTTTGATGACCGAGCAAGCGAATGATTCTAAAATTGAATCACGAGTGCAACGAGTGATTCAAAAATTAGAATCATGAGCGGTAGCGAGGGAATCAAAAGAGCACAAGGTGAAAAATCTTTGCACTCGAGTGCAACACGTAACTTTTCATCCCACCTCAGCGAGGAAATGAGTAGATGCAAAATAAACAGACGTACATTGTAAAAACACAAAATAGGTATTTTTATTTCAGTTTAGGTATTAATAACTACTATAATATTATAGGTAAGTAATACAGAATATTTTTTTAATTATTTTATCTTGGTTTGTCTTAACAATAAGTATGACGTGAATAGAAAACCGCACAAAGCAAATTAAAAAAAAGTTCTAAGTCAAGAAGGTTTCGAGTCTGAGGTTGTAACAAAATAATAATTATTATATTACGCACCAAAGGATTCTGGTTCGGGATTCAAGTTAGCCCAAGGCAACGCAGCTTTACTCCCGAAGACCGTACTCTGCTTTTCAAACTCAATGCGAGGAAACAAATTCTATTTTTGAAATTTGATGTGGTACGACAACCTTCGAACGTGAAATGGGCACCCCAACAAGCGATCAGCTGTAGGGGTCAGCAGCCGCCTTTACTGGTACAACTCTTTATTGCACGTGCATGTTCTAAATTCAATTTACTTTATCCACTAGAGGATAAAACCGGCTTTTACGCTCAGATATCGAAGAGGAAAAATAGCCTTTCCGAGATGGGGGGATGAAAAGTTACTTTTTCTCACTGAAAACAGTGAGTAAAAAGCTCTTTTTCTCACTGTTTTGGTGTTTGAATTTAGAACACATTGCTGCGGTCCACCCCCGTCAGCCCCCGTGTTGTTAGGATAATGTTACTCTTAATTTAAAACATTGTTCCGAGTTTAATGTCAAATTGTTGGCGCAGTGACCGAGCGATTGGACTACTCCGTCGCGTGCAGTGGGTTCGATTCCTGCACGAAGCAAATTTTCGAATGATTTACAGTTATTTGTTTCGGATCTGGGTGTTTGAGTATGTGAATTTAGATGTTTGTAAACGCACCCTTGTCTTTTTTTTCTTCATAAATACCTATTTCTATTATCGCTTAATTATTATTTTTCTTGTGGTCATGGTATAAAGTATCGTATGTAACTCGTAAATAAAACGGATTTAAATCGAGGGCCTGAATCACTCGCGTCGCTCAGGATTTAAATACTTGAATCACTCGCTTCGCTCGTGATTCAATCATCATGAATCACTCCCTACGGTCGTGATTCAGTCATTAAAATCCTTCGCTTGCTCTTGATTCATATATATGGCCCTCGCTTTAAATCCGCTCTTTATTCACTCGTTGCATAATGTACTATTTGCTGCCTGAAATCAGTGAGCAAAATGCGATTTTGCTCACTAGTGAGACAAAGTAGCTTTTTAATTTTTGTTTTAAAAAAAGCCGCGAATATCATATTCAGCCTTGAGTTAATCATACAATTCGAAACATTAAAACTCTATCTCTTTCCCGCCAATAGAAAGAGAGAGAGACAAACACCAGCCTTTTCGAAGTTCCGATTTTGAATTTGGTCTCAAAGACAAACACGTTCGGAAATTTGTACTAACCAAAGAAATGCAAAAAGATAATAATGTCTTCGAATGTATTTTATTGAATTTTTAACTTATTGCTGTATTTAAATGAAAAAAAGCATTTACTGTAAATATTTATTTCTAGTTTCAATTTATGTTAATAAATATTTTGAATAATAAAATATTATGGATGCTATTTCCGAACACGCCTTAATTTAATAAAAACTTTTTCAAAAAAAATTGACCGCCTTCAAAAACAACCACAAAAAAGGGTAAAATAACCTACAAAACTTTTCTTTCGGAAGTCGGTGACTTTTTTTATTAATTTCATTGTCTTTTTTGCCACCGACTTCCGAAAGAAAAGTTTTGTAGGTTATTTTACCCTTTTTTGTGGTTGTTTTTGAAGGCGGTCAATTTTTTTTGAAAAAGTTTTTATTTTACTCTTTTTAGTTTAAATATTCAACCAACATTCTTGTCAAATACATCATTTTCTTACATGTGCACTAGAATTTCGTAATCCGTAGCACCGGTAATAACATCGTTAACATCTCTTTCATTCATTCCCTATCTCAAAAACTACTGAACCGATTTTGATGAAATTTGCAGTATTCCCTAAGTTGAACGATACCTAGTACAACAAAAAAAGAATTACTTAAATCGGACTTGTAGTTCCGGAGATATGCGAACACGAACATAATTTTCTTACTTGAGGAGTTGTACCTTCCATCATCAGCTCAGCTTCATGAGATGATGATTTCTATACGCAAGTACTTGAAATACTTCATAAGATTTGCGAAAAACTATGTGTCAGCTAATAAAATTTGAGGGTTGCCCTCGATTTCTCCAAGTTCCAATCATCAGATCCTGAAATGGTGACAATGGGACCACACGGGAAGCACTAGCTTTCGATTGAAAAAAGAATCATGAAAATCGATTCACCCAGTCGCAAGTAATGAGGTAACAAACATAAAAAAAAAAAAAAAAAAAAAAAAAAAAAAAAAAAAAAAAATACAGTCGAATTGATAACCTCCTCCTTTTTTTGAAGTCGGTTAAAAATAAAAGAGCGGGAATAAAATTTCATGGCTGGCGTAAAGAGTTGAATAAGTTAAAAAAAAAAAATATGCGTAAAACTAGCGACGAGAACAGTACTTATTTTAACATAACCATTTAAAACAACAAATTAATAATGCAGAATTAAATTTCCTAACTCTAACTAAATATCTGAAACCATACCATGTCTTCAATGAATGAAGACAAGTTAACAAAGGGCGCAAGCAGTTTTTCGGAGACGGTGTTGCTATCTTATTTTTTAGATTTATCACAGACGAGACGATTATCTACAGTGCGGAGTATTTACTTATTGTTGAAAGCTACTTTAAAAAAAAAAAGTTATTTTAATCTATTCCTATTTATTATTTTATCTCCTAAAGTGTTCTCGCTGCTGAAGTGAAAAGTTATGTGTGTTACACGAGAGCAAAGTTTTTTGCATCTCGTGCCTTTGAATCTCTCGCTACACTCAGGATTCAACTTTAGAATCACTCGCTACGCTCGTGATTCAATCCTTGAATCCTTCGCTTGCTCAAGATTCAAAATCAGCACTCGCAGCAAAAAACGACTTTGCTCTCTTGTTGCACAAATAACTATTATTTTATATGGCATCTTGTCGCTAAGCCAAGAAAGTTTTGCTGGTAAACTGAAGGTTGCGGTGCGTGGCGTATTGTTCAGTAAAGAATGTGAATGAATCTATTATACAAATATTATAAAACTGAAGAGTTTTTTTGTTTGATTGAACGAGCTAATCCTACACGAACTACGAGTTCGAATCGAAAAATTATTTTTCTTTTGGATAGTTCATTAATTCTCGATTAAGGCCATCAAAGATAACTTGGATAGACGGCGGCGCGTCGTGTTCCGTGCTTTCTTCAAAAAGCTGTCAGCATAAAGGGCCAAAGCCAACCGCCTGCCGGGGTCGTGTGAACCGATAACTGTCTCTATTTATTATCTCTAAATAGCTGTTGATGGCCCTTACCCGTCTTTTTGATTACGTGGAAAAATCATCAAATGTGTCCAACCCAGGGCGGGACATGAAGAGAGATTGTCGGACTTGTATTGACTAAAATCCACGGTTTCCTTCAATAGCTCTCTACGTTTCCGGGCAACGATTAAGTACCTGATAAGACAGTTACGCGACCCCTCGAATTAGCCGCATCGTGATCCTACTTATATCCTACTACTATTATAAAGGCGAAAGTTTGTAAGTATGGATGTATGGATGTTTGTTACTTTTTCACGCAAAAACCACTGAACGGATTTGGCTAAAATTTGGTACACAGATAGTTTATAACCTGGATTAACACATAGGATAGCTTTTATCCCGATTTTATGTTCCCCTGGGATAATTTTCGAGTTTGTAGCGAGTGAAGCCGCTAGAACACCTAGTGATATTATAACCTATCGTTTTTTTTATTGGGAATATCATCAAATGTTTCCTGGTAGAGCGAAAGGGACTATCAGACTCATACTGACCAAAATCCACCGTGATCCTTCTATTGCCCTTTACGTTCCGGGGTCACGATAGCTTGTTTAGTCGACTTTGACATTGGCCTAGGTCATGTTTCGGTATTACGATATGTAAAAGGTAGAGACAGAGGTATTAGACACTTTTAATTTATTTAAAGTCTTTGTAAAAGGTCAGTGAACCTTTACAGAAAATTCCATATAATTTGATATCAACTTGAGCCTCTTATGCAAGAATAGGTAATTTAATCAGATTGCTTAAATATGTTGAAAGATATTTGAAAAATGATACTTGACAAGACTTACAAATTGACATCAATCCAGCTGGGTATCCAAGTTCTACTCTATGGTCATCCGCCACACTAGGACACGAAACCATAACCAAGAAAACACTGGCACGAAACACAACCTCTAACATTTTCACAAACAAAATTTAACAAAACACTCGCTTATATTTCTGTCCTAATTAAAATATTAATTAAATTGTACTACACGTGACCAAAATAATACTTTCTGTTTACTTTTATAATATTTGACATAAACTTTTTATCTCTCATGCTAATTTTGGCGCGTAATGTTTTGTTTTTTTTTTTTTATTGTCGTTGTTCTATGCAACGGCCGCGCGGTTAAACAGCCTCTTCGGCACTGGCCAGTTGTACTTTTTAAGAGCGGTAAGGACCGTAGAGTTATGTTGTTGTGAAAAACTAAGGAATTTTTGCGATAATCTTAGAGATAGTCGCCATTAAAATGCTTGTCCTTCATTTTTTTTGTTACACGTAGGGTATTTATGTGTTATTGTTGAACTTACTTTTTATTCTCGAAAGATCTTATTTTGTACGTAATCATCAACAAAATAAGTACTTACTACACTTTTATTCAACAATGACTTTTTTTTAACCGACTTCTTTATCGCGGTAAAATCACCAAATGAGTCTTGTCAGACCCAGACTCAGACTAAACTTGTACCTACCTACTGAGTAAAATCCACGGTGTCCTTCCATAGCCCTTTACGTTCTGGGGTCATGGCAGTTCCGCGAGTCCCGTGACCCTGGCAGGCTTTTGCCCTCTACGGAGGGCCCCGTCATTGTGCTGACACTCTTTGAGGTGCGCGTAGAACTCAACTCGACCCGGGCATGGTCCATGAAGAGCTCCTCTAGAGCACAAAATGGAGTTTTGCGCTCAGATTTTGAATGACAAATAGAATCTTTCCGAGCGTGTGAGGTAAAAATTACATTGCACCTGTGTTAATGGCACCTGAGTTATTTCACATCCAGAAATTTTGCTTTTTTCTTCAAAAACTGTTGAAGTTCAAAGTGTACAAAAAGTTCCTACCCATTTTATATGATTTATTATAAAACCGAACCTTATAACACCCACGTAGAATACGACAGGGAAGGTAAACTTACGCGTATAAACTTCTTTATTATGCAAATGCTATGTTCGTATAATGTCAACTACAGGGTGCTACAGGCATCGTCGTGAAGGGAAATTTCTTTCTCGGAAAATATGCCGTTTTATTTTTCTGAGTCTGCTGATTTTTTCGTTTGATTTTGATGACACGGTTGGCGCATTGTCTGGGCCGCTAATTCGATTCCCGCACATAACAAATATTTGTATGATCTGAACACTAAAGCTATTGTCAAACAGACAGGCGAAGCGAATGGGTTAGATTGTCATTGAAAAGTATCGTATCGTATTATCCAGTTCATTGTATTTTGGGCACAACCCAGTAACAGGATAATACGAAATTTTATGCAAAAAATCGAGTAAAACATAAGGCAACTCGCTATAATATATGGCTGATTAGGTACATTGGTCACAAATTATAGCATAGTTGGCGTTGAGTTTAGTCTGGGTGTTTAAGTTTGTGTTCACATGTTTTTTTTCTTGGGACTAACCCACCACACTATTTCCAAACCACTGCAACTCTTGAGAGCCAGAATCAACAGTCGCAAACAACAGAAAAGCGCCGAGACAATGAAGCTCGACGTGTCCCGGAGAATGAATTTAACCGTCTTGGATCCTGCAACGAAATTAATCAGAAAAGAATAATGTAGGAGTAAGAAAAAAGTTTAAATGTTTGTAAACGCATCCACGTTACAGAAGAAATTCTTAGTCAAGGGCGAGTATAAAAAACCGGCCAAGTGCGTGTCGGGCCACGCACAGTATAGGGTTCCGTAGTTGCCCATCAAAATACTTATGCAAACTAACTCGTCTGAGCTGAATTTAATTTTAAAAAGAAGAATTTTCAAAATCGGTCCAGGAGTCTTTGAGAAATCGGGGAAAATACATAAGAAAAAGATTACAACGAATTTAGACTGCTTTTTTTGAATTTAGTTGAAAATAGTTGACGATAAAAACCTACCTATCCCCAAACAACATACCTATAAAAGCTACTAGTAATAAAGTTGGCAAACTTACATTTGCAGTTGTCTCCGATACATTTTGTTTAAGAAGATATCCAAGTACATTTTATAGGCCCGGTCGACTATTACTCGTAAAGTATGTAAAGCCTACTTGTCAGGATAATTTTCTTTTAAACTTCGACCTAATACTACTATTGTGAATTTTTTCACACCCCAAACATAACCGTTTAGATCTGGTAGAGGGGGGGGACACTCGAATCGAGCAAAATTTAGCACTTTAAAGCTTAATATTTCACAAACGAATTTTTTTATCAAAAAAGTTTATGGAAACTATCATTATTTTTTAAAGGCCTATTTAATGATACCTCACACTAAGGGGTACTGCAGAAAAAAAAATTCTCACTTTACTGTACAGTACTGGAGGTACCCTGAAAAAAAATAAGAAATTTTATTTTACCACTTTTTCGGCACAACAAACCGTATATTTACACCAAATTAAGCTCTCAGTATCTGTGCGTCTTTGAGCTACACTCGGACAGACGGACGGATCAGACTTACGGACATGGCGAAACTAAAGGGTTCCTGATACGGAACCCTAAAAATGCAGAAACGTTGTCCAGCAGTGGACTGCCCGGTGACGACCGTGTAGACTAGAAACTAGGTGTATAGGAAATCAATGTGACGATTAGACATATACGATACACACATCAAAAGTGTCTAGGGATCAACATATATTTTTGCAATAACTTTTCTCCTGATTGATATTAATTAAAATGTTCTTTAAGGATTCATCAAATAAAGTGTTATCGTTTGTCACAGTAACGATAAACCAAGTCACCTTTGCATTCATAAAGAAATTTGCCATTTTCCTAATAAAGTGATTTTTGACATTTGAATACACTAACATTAAAGTTCGAAAAAAAGACTGAAATAACAGTTTTCTTTAAAATTTTATTGGGTAACTTAAACAATTAATAATCCGTGTTTCTACCGCGAACACTAACAACACAAGAACATCGGTTTGGCATACTCAAAATGAGTTCATCCAAATCACGCTGTGGAATGGCCGCCCATGTTCGTTGCAACAACAAAAAAAGGTCTTCTTGCGACTGGCACCCTCCATATTCGGCAGAGCTCTTCTCTGTAGCATATCCCATGCATGCTCAATCGGGTTCAAGTCGGCGACTGAGCAGGCCAGGGCAGGACATTGATGTTAGCTGCGGCGAGAGTCTGTCTTACAACTCTTGCGGTGTGCGGTCGTGCATTATCATGCATTAACTGAAATAAGGGACCGATTTGCACTTGTAGAGGAACGATGACGTCTGATACAATCGTCTCAGCATAAATTTGAGCGTTGAGGTTGCCTCTGATCCAAATCAACTCAGTTCTTCCGCCGATCCAAATACCCGCCCATACATGATGGTTCCACCACTATAAGGATGGACTTCCTGGCAGGATTTTAATCGCTGTTGGCGTCCAGGGGTTCTCCAGTGTCGTATACGTCTTGTATCCGGTCTCATACCAAAACGAGACTCATCAGAAAAGCACACGAAACGCCATTGTTCTTCTGCCCAATTTATGTGTTCAAGAGCCCATTGATATCGAATCCTACGATTGTGCATTGCTATAGGTGGTACCCGTAGCGGTCTTCGGGAATGAAGGTTCACTTCATGCAAGCGGTTTCTGACTGTTTGGTCGCTAATTAAGTTCCCTGAAGAGTGATGAAGCCTCACGGCTAACATCATGGCGGTATTGTTGGAGCTGTCTTCGAGTTAAGATTTGAATGTATCGGTCTTGTCTCCGTGTGGTGCAGCGATACCGTCCTCCATGGCGCTCAGCCACGGTACCAGTGCTTCGGTAACGTGTCCAAAGTCGACTGATAACACTCTGACTTGTATTCAGAGCTAAAGCCACAGTACGTTGCCGGGAACCAGCTTCTATCATTCCCACGGCTCTGAGCATTTCTTCCCTGCTTAAATGACGTCGCCGCTCCATAATAACGTTGGTTTTAATCAGTAGTAGGGAAACAGTAGCACTAATAATGTCTTCAATGCGTTGTATGTTTTTATAGGGAAAATATTGACAGCTGATTTTCATCTTTTACTCGAATTTGATTTACAGTTCCTGATTCAAATTATGAAATGAGAAAAGGATCCATATAAAGTGTTATAAAATCATAAATTTATTACAAAGCCACATCTCAATCTCAAGAAATCCGCATAAAAATGCTTGATCCCTAGACACTTTTGATGTGTGTATATACGAGTAGCTACTACAGTGCACTTTAGTGAAGGTAGTTTCACAAGATATCATGAATCTAGTTTCGTAAAGGTTGCAGGTCAACTGGTATTTGCACTGCTTGCACCAGAATCAGGTTTATCAATAATAAAATCACTGTTAGTGCCTTAGTGACAGATCTACTGAGCTATTTTCAATTTAATTGGATCAGGCAAATTGGAAGTTAATGAGGTTAAATTAAACACAATACTAATAAGTTATGGTAACATTCATTTATTGAAATAATTTAAATACGTAATTATTGTCTTCATCCCACAAATGATTAACTGTGAATCTATATAATTTCAGTCTTAGATTAAGATGATGAATCTATACAATGCATTAGGTTAGTTAACAATCTTTCTCTTCTCCTGGCCGAAGAATCACTCGTCTACATCACAGTAACGTGTGACTGGTAAAGTTAACTTGTGAGTTCTTCAACCAAGGCTTTTTCAGGATGAGCACAACCTTCAGCAATAGCTGCGACCACACAGAATGAGCAGCCTTAGGCATTTGCCGCGCGAGGAAGTGCCTCGCGAGACTGCTTGCTCTGTGTGGATGCGTCTATTGTTTCTCGAACGGGGCATATGCGAGCAAAACAAAAAGCCCACACTAGATGGCTCGGGCACTCGGTCTCTCGGCCGCGGCAGCGTGCGCGCTAGCCTCGGCCGCGACACGTCCACACTAACCGAGCCCGACAATGATATATAATATCATTGGAGCCCGAGCTGACTCGCGTGGCAAAATGCCTCGCGAGGCTGCTCGATCTGTGTGGACGCATCTAATGAAGCAAACGATGTCGTTTTAAAGATGACTGAAACAGTTTAACTTTTTCGTCATTTTAATTATTAAAATTTACTCGACTCGTACTTATTCTTACTTTTGTAAAGTGAACCAAAAATGCAGAAATTACGCTTTTTAAATTCACATTACGTCACTTCTAGGTATAATTTATTTCTAATCTTTGATGCTATGCGTTTTAAATCATTGTCAATTTACGTTGTTTAATGAAAAAAAAAAAAATTGTGGCCATTATTTTTGCCCTCATCGAGGTATAGGCAAGAGCATAGAGCCTCTTTTATCCAACTTTGTCTTCTCAGGGCTGATTTTTCAATAGTCAGATAACTTATATATCTGAGTAATTAAAATAACGGTTTGACATATTTTCCATAGATAAGCTGTCAAACCGCCTTTTTTATTCATCAGATAAAAGTTATCTGACCATTGAAAAATCAGCCCTTAATCACATTTAAAGCCTCAAAGGCTTAGCGTACTGGCAATCTTCACATTCATTGTGACCCTTCGCTTTACAGATCCCCCCCTTGCAAGGATACTCCCCCTTTCGGGGGTACTCCGCAGGCTTGTCAGGCGTAAACCAGGGTTTGTGCAGCTTGTTCAGCATGGACAGCTCGTATTCTTGGAGGTAGTCTGCCGGAGCTGATGTGGAGACGTGGACGGTGGCGGTGAGGACGATGATGGCTAGCTGAAAGAGAAGAAGAAAATAATGTTAGATATACTCTTATGTGCAGAGTGAGAGAAAAGTGAGAAAAGAGAACAGTGGCGGCCCAGTGGTATCGGTCCCGACTAGTAGTAGGTCGTGGGTTCGAACCCCGCCAGGCGCATTACTTTGTGTAATTTATTTCATCACCACTGCTCTCAAAACGGTGAAGGAAAACATCGTGAGTAAACCGGTATGTATTAGAACCAAAGAATAAGAATAAAAAAAATCGAAGACATAAGTGACATCTACCCGTGTGGTGGATTATGGCCCACTCTCTCTTACAGAGAAGAGGCCTGTCACCTGTGTCCCAGCAGTGGGAACATTATATTCTGATGATGATGATACTCCTAAGTTACCTATAGTAAAATTATTGTGTTGATAGAAAAACAATTAAGTAGGTATTCTTAATCTATAAATATGTACGTAATTAGAAATATACAAGTATATTATGTTTATCAGTTGTCTAGTACCCATAACACAAGCTCTGCTTAGATTGGGACTACTTAGATGGCGTTGTGTGATAATTGTGGAATATTATTATTATTATATTATTATTATTCTGACAGTAATTGATCGCGGTTTAGCTGTGCTGATCGCGTTAATATTAATCGACAAATTCGCCGCAAATGATAACAGCAGCCTAAAAAGGAGAATGTCGATGATTAAGAGAGTTTCGTCACTATAAACAATCTAATCCCCGGTTCTAATCATCAAATAAACACGAGCATGAGTTTTTAACGGAAATTACTCACACTGATAACATTATTTACTTTATTAGTAGGTGATTATCCATATAGAGTACTTCGATTTACGTAATGCTTAGGAGGAATATAGAACACTGTTACTGGGTTGTGTTGAGGAGCTCTTTTTGGGTTGGGTCTGATCATACAGGCTAGCTTTAGCCTGTAACCTGCGGTGACGGGGAGGAGCCTACTGGCGGTGGTTAACTGGTTAGACCTCACCACCGCCTTGCTCGCGACTTACTAACAATTTTTACTGTGTCCCATAAGTGAGTTCCGTTCCGGGCGATGCGATCTGGTGATACGATCTGTAGGGCAATTCACGTAACTGTAGAAGTGCTGTTGCAGTGCAGTTGCAGTGCATTTTTCGATCAAAACGACGCTTTTCGTATTCTCTGTTGCTGTCAGACACGCTCGCGTCAAGTTCGCGTCTCGCGTGCGTGTTTTGGATCTTTGGATCGGAATAATAATAATTATGATCGGTATTATACTATTCGTTGTGACGTATCAAAATGACAGAATACAAGTTTCAATTCGATCAACATGCAGTTTTTAATGTCATATGTCATTGAAATGTAATCGATTCCATTCGATTATTCAGTGGGCAAAATTTTTTCTCTCCTGGTTTGGTTGACGTGCAGTTCAAAGATTACATACCGTTTATCACTCGAACGTGAACTTAACTGCAACTGTACTAATACTTCATCGACGTGTCATAACATTACGTGAATTAGCCTTCTGAACCCATGACTCTGGTAGTGAGGAAGCACAATTATAGACAACCATAAGTTGCAGAGACCGCATGCGATCAGATCGAAGCGCCGAAGGCCTTAAGGCCACATTCGTTCTTGGCTAGATTGAGACCAAGAGATAACCCATGTATCCATCACCCATTATAAAAAAGATGATTCAGACTCAGACTCGCTCTAAGAACAACTGGTGATAAAAAACAGGTATTCAGCTTCATCCTTTTAGACTGGCTGAAAGGGTTTGATGAGAAAATAAGGAAAATCCTAAATCCATGAGAAATTATTGTAAAGACACGTGAATAAATTGACAGATAGAATAATGTGATGTTCTCACGAAAACTGTAGAGTTTTTGCTAATTGAATCAATTATTAGATGTATTGTTCTTTGATTCCTAATGAGTCAGTCAAAAAGTTAATCAAGACTTAATTAGCGGTAACCATACTTTTCTCACACATGGGAGATTATATCTTCCGATTTTATTATATTAATAGAAAGGAATATAAGTACCTAATATTTATTGATTTTAAATCTTTTACAAAAAGGGTCACGTGACTTTGTCTAGAATCTTGCAGTTTTTTACAAAATTAATTATTATAGGTACAAAAAACATAAAATTGAATAAACCGAGATTCGGGCACGCCGCAATCGCGGCGGTAAGACCCCTCTTTGAGGAGTGACTACCTCACGACGTTCCCACCGGACACGGAAGTTTCGGGAGGTACATGAGCGGATAAGGAGGGAAGAAACGCCTGGGTGTCACCGCTGCGAAGATCGCCCGGAGGTCACAGTGGAACTACGGTGCAGGATCCGCGACCCTGGCAGGGCCAAGCCTGCCGGGGTCCTGGGACTTATCTCATTACCGTGACCCCGGAACATAAAGAGCTATTGAAGTACACCGCGGATCTTAGTAGCCTGACAGTATGGGTGGGAGGATTCATTTGATGATTTTACCACGTAAAAAAAAAAGATCGTAGCGTGATGTTATATAAACTTGCAGCCTCGATAAATGGACTATCCAACTTTACTGAGATGAAAATGATAAATTAGATGAATATCAATGAAATAAGCCGAATGGAATCCAAAAAACACACTGCGTACGTGAAACATCTGTTCTAGCTGAATTTGATGAGATTAAACAAAAACAATTGAACACCGATATACTCCAGTTGCAATACAATGTAACATTATGGCAAAAAAGTTCACGTATTCCACTTCAAAACACAAACTCACTCACCAAAATATTCATGGCAGCCTCCATAGTGAATTTAACACAAATTTCAAAGAGTTTTAGCTTTAAATACTATAGAGAACCGCTCTCCGTCCCAGATCGGATGTTTGTACATCAGCTGGAAGAACCGTTATCTGTTTTGATATAAAAACTGCGCTGTAAGGCTGCGTACACGGCCTCGGGTGATGCGACTTTCCGATAACTACCAGACCTAAACTTTTCCTCCGCAAATCGTTTTGCGACATTCTCTCAAGTCAATTCAACTCTATAAAATATTTTTGCCATTAGCACAAGGACATTTATTTTGTGAAAAATTCAGAAGATAGGTTCACGAATTATTCGTTGTCTGTGGTGAAGAATCGAGAAAATAAATATTTGTGTGTCATTCCAAACAATTTACTGACTGACTAAAATTTTTTTATAGAGTCCTATCATTAATCGCACAATAAAATCTCTCTAATATTGCCAACGGCTACTTTTTGTAGCGATACGCGTGTTTCATCCCCACGCATCTTCGTCGTTATTGTTTCACATTGCTATATTGATGCAGCGTCTGTATTGATAATCTTGCGCGATAGTATAAAAATGCATCCGCACAGCGATTGTGTAGCGTTATGATGCGACCTTGCGTCTGTAACGATGTTCTCTTGCGTTTGTCTGAGTAGGCGATATTGTGGCCTGGTTCTAACAGTCGAGTCGAGAAACATCAATGAATGAATGAGTCAGGATCAACCAAACAACACACCTGATTAGTAGTAGGTAGGTTCCTAAGTTAACGGTTGCTGGTTTTGGCATTATGTACACAAGACAATGACACTTTGATACATATTTATATACTAGCGTTTACCCGCGGCTTTGCTCGAGTAAATACTTATTTTGTCAATTGATTCTTTTTGTCGATCTTTAATCAATAAATCGTGTGAAGCATTAAATTCTATTTTCTAAAAACAATTGTATTTTAGAAATTAAAGTAGATTGTGTTTTGAATTTTCATACAAGATTCAACTTATGCCATTTATTTTTTCCATTTCAAGTTAATTAATGCAAAAAGAAGACGTAGACGGCATTTTATGGACTCTATAGGACCTCGATCTAATCTATATCTCTGAAGCAAGATTCATCAAAATCGGTTCAGCGGTTAGTGTCCGATTAACCAAACAAACTCAATTTCGCATTTACCTATTATTTACAATATTAGTTAGGATGGGGATTAGTTCAAGGTTCCAAATACTATTTTCATAAAAAGGGAAAAATAAAAAAAAACTCTTTGAAACCAAACACAAAAAAAATAGAAAATAACTTTTCTTTCGGAAGTCGGTGGCCATTTGTAAGGAAATAAAAAAAAAACAAAGCCACCGACTTCCGAAAGAAAAGTTATTTTCTAGTTTTTTTGTTTGGTTTTGAAGTCGGTTCCCTTTTTTTCAAAGAGTTTTTTATTTTTCCCTTTTTAGTTGAGATAATCAACAAATATCTCCATAAAATCGGCGTCTTTGAAAATCTACAATCCTATTTAGCGAAACGGATCTAAGTGAGCAACTTCACGAGATATCCATTATTGTTACATACTTAAATCTTCATCAGAATGTAACAAACACTTTTCTGAAAGCTGCATCAAAATCAGTTCAGCCAAACGCGAGATAATTGCGGACAAACATGCAATCGTTCCTGAAAATCTACGATCCAAGTAACCAAAACAGATCCACGCGGGCAACGTCACTGGATATCTATTAGTGTTACTGTGTACTAAAACCTTCTCCAGAATGTAATGAACACTTTCCTGAAAACTGCATCAAAATCCGTTCAGCCAAACGCCAGATAATCGCGGACAAACATACATACATACATTCCTACATACATACATACAGGTCGAACTGAGAACCTATTTTTTTTTTAAGTCGGTTAAAAAATAACAACGTGGGAAAAATGAAAACAGTTGAAAGAAATCACTGTTATAAGATGCAAGGTGTGTATATTTCGGTCATTGTGACTTTATACATATTATGACAATGTACTCTTATGTAAATGTAGGTATATCAAGTGACTCATATTTTTTTTTTAATGGGACAAACCCACCACACTATTCCCAACCACTGCAACTCCTGAAAGCCAGAATCAACAGTGGCAAACACCAGAAAAGCGCCGAGACAATTAAGCTCGACGTGTCCCGGAGAATGAATTTACCTGTCTTGGATCCTGCAACGAAATTAATCAGAAAAGAATAGTGGAGGAGTAGGAAAAAATATATGTTCCCACTTCCCTCCATGCAAGCAGGAGACAGAACCAAACAAGGCCAATAGGCACAAAGGGACATTACAACTGGGAGAAGCCCAGTTGCCTAGCACCACGGATAAAATGACTAATATTAATGGGTCCTAAATTGTGAACTGTTATATTTGATTCCAATAATAGGTATGGCAAAAACGCTTGAACGCACGGAAGTTTGTTCGAGTTTCC
Organism: Agrotis segetum; assembly: GCA_036375495.1. Lineage (NCBI taxonomy): Eukaryota > Metazoa > Arthropoda > Insecta > Lepidoptera > Noctuidae > Agrotis > Agrotis segetum. Next base: position 1,442,083 of record JAQSVV010000128.1, read on the forward strand.
ACAAGGTCCGTATAGTAAACGACTCCAGATGTAGCCTGTACAGTGTCCAACATAATATTGCGTTCGTCCTGCCAAAGAATACACTCCCATAGAATATGATGTGCTGATTGTTCATATTCACAATCTGGTGTTGAACATTGACAAAAAGGCGAGGGAACAAGCTTGAAGAAAAACAATTTACTTTTAAAGTTACCATGTCCCGTGAGAAATTGGGCAACACAGTGATCCACCTCCAGCCACGTCCTAGCCAACCGCTCGCGAACGGATGGAAAGAATTGGTGGAGGTGCCGCCCCTTGATGGAATTATCCCACCTACATTGCCATTCGGATAAAAGTTCCTCCCAAACGTCACTTTGTGGTTTGAATAACCTAGATATTTTAGCACGTTCACGTTGCGGTAAAAAATCAGCATCAGTGGTCTCCCGTGCGGAATAGTACATTGCAGCACGTCGCTGCACTTCAAGGTCGACTGGAAGAACACCAGTAAGTACCGGTAAAGCTTCAGTACTGACGGTCCTGTATGCTTTACTTAAGAATAACAAAGCCAAGCGCTGACTCTGAAGCAATTTACGCCGTGCCGCCCCTATGGTGGCCCTATCGGCCCAAACAGGTGCTCCGTAGCACATACAGCCCAAGTAAGTGGCCCCGTAAATAGTTTTAAAGTTAAAAACGACAAACCCCAAGTAGATTTTGATATTCTCGTTAAGGCATAAAAGTTATCTTTAGCTTTTTCCCCAACCGTTTTTATATGATCTATGAATGTAAAATTTCTCTCTAAGACTAAACCGAGATAGCACACCGATTGCTTCTTTTTAACGGGAACATTGTTGAATTTAATACTAGGCCACGATTTAAGGTCTCCCTTTAAAAGGAGCTGATAGGTTTTATGTGGTGCAAAAGTCAGACGGTTTCGATCGCCCCACTGAGATATTAATCGTAGGCATGTGTTAGCCAAATTCTCGAGTACAGCACGAGTACTCGACTGAATGAGTAGGAGACCGTCATCCGCGTAACCAGTTAAAGAACAGCCACTAGGAAGTGGAATCGCGAGGAAATCATCAAAACCTAGATTCCATAAATGGAGACCGATAACCGAACCCTGAGGACAGCCCATGGTGAGAGGTTTCGATACGGAATTATGTCCGAGTTTAAGTTTTGCAGAACCATTTGAAAAGTATGAGCAAAGGAGATTATATATATTTTTATAGCAACCACGGCCTTTTATTTTAAGCAGAAGCATTGGCCACCACGCGTTATCAAAAGCCCCTGAAATATCCAAAAAGATTCCAAGTACGTACTTGTGTTCGGAGGTATTAACTATTTTTCTAACAGAGAGTGCCGCGTCTACGGTAGATTTCCCGACAGTAAAACCAAATTGGTTTTTATGGAATTTGGGTCCGTCCGGTAACAATCGCGGAACAATAAGCCGCTCAAGGAGCTTACCCAGAGAGGGTAATAATGTTATGGGCCGGTAAGACTTAGGGTCATCAGGTGGTTTGTCGCCGCTTTTAGGTATTATACGTATAAAGCCGTGTCTCCATATACGAGGAAAAACGCCTTCGGAAATACACCGGTTGTAAACAATTAATATCGCGTCACCCGCCGATTTACACGCTTCCTTTATCATACGATTCGAAATTTTATCTTCACCTGATGACTTGTTAAGGGGCAGTCTCCTGACAACATTAAGGAATTCGTCAGTTGATGGAAGGTCTGACTACATTTCAAAACATAGATATTTGCTTATCAACAACTTTGTGGTGATTCAGGTGCGACTGCAGCCCACGCTCTTATTTGTTTGTGGTAGTCGTTGTCATTAACAGATGAATCATCCGGGATAAGAGTATTTAACAGAACCTCAGTTGTTTCTTCAATACCCGTCGTGTGTATATTATTTACTTTAATGTTCTGAACAAACGCGAGGTCGACTGATCGATTGGCTTTAAACTCATGATATAAAGGAGACCACGGACCTTCTTTTTCCAATTTATCAACTACTTTACGCAACAGATTACCCTTTGCTTTTTCAACCGATGCTCTGTAACGGGACTTGGCAACTCTAAATGTATTTAAAGCAGTTGTTAGCAAGTCTCCGGTGACTTGACGTTTTTTAAGCTTGTTAAGATGTTTACGTGCCCGTCGATAAGTTTTACGCTGTTCGGTTAGGTAGTCACACCACCAGTCACATCTACGTATATTGGTCATAGATCCGCGACCAATGGCAATGTCAGCACAGTACGTGAAGGTGTCTGACATAATTTCAGCACTTTCTTCAGCTGACAGACCATCGCGAGTGAACTCTTTGGCATGACACGCAAAAAGTGATCTAAAGAATTCCCAATTAGATGCAAGGTGTGTATATTTCGGTCATTGTGACTTTATACATATTATGACAATGTACTCTTATGTAAATGTAGGTATATCAAGTGACTCATATTGTCCCACTATGTATAAGTTTATTGACTTCTTTTAGAGATTTGTGGGTCGATTTGATGATGGTAGTAAGTTGTTTGGGCGTATGACCCTAATGAATATAACGTTTAGTTTATTTTTTTTTGTAGGTGGGTTCCGATTTGTCCGATCATAATTATCAACATAAAGTGAAATGATCAAGAGTTTCTTTGAAATGTTAATGCTGATTCATTCATTAGAAGTATTATTAATTTTGTTAACTAACTGACTACAGTTTAGTCAAAATAACTTTTGACTTTTTTATGTAATGAAATGTGGACTATTTTTAGTTTTTACTTGGACGAATGTTACCATTATTCAACTAAATCATCGGACTTTAAATACGCTATACGCGGACATTAAAAAAATACGCTGTAAACTTTATAGTTTTGGAGTTGACCATCCACGACCAGTTGGAAAATCATGGTGAGGGCACGGTTAGCGCAGTGGCTGACTGATTGGATTGCTGCACAGCGTGTCGTGGGTTCGATTCCCGCACGGAACAAATAGGTATGACCTACAAGTAGTTGTTCCAGGTCTGGCTATTTTTGCACGTTAGTTTCTATGTTTGTAAAAGCACCCACGACGCAGGAGACAAGCAGTCGAGACGACGCACAGAGAGTGTGGAGCAAAGTTTTATTTTTTATAGCCTATTCAGTGTCCCACTGCTGGGCAAAGGCACAGTATAAATATCTACAGTAGTGGAACTCGGCCGCATGATAGAAATAAATACCTACAGCCGCGCGGTACGTAAACACGCGCTAGGGCTGTTCGATCCGAGACGCCCGTCTCCAGCATTTTAATTACATTTGCCTACTTTCTGTATCTATTTAGTTTTGTGATTGTAAATATACTTTTCTTATATCAGTAAACAAATTAAATACTTTGTATATTGAATAGGAAGGATTTTAACACAAGCGTAAGTACCTACCGTATCATGATTCATTCAGAACTGCCTATACCTATTTCACTCGTTTCAGTAACTTTCCTTTAGTATATTCACTGTATTTATTAATCCAAATACCCGTTTTTTTCGTGAGATAATAGAAAATATTAAAAAGTCACACATTATGTATCTACCTACCAGCTACTAGTACTTAACTAAAATATTTTATAGTCAGTACTTTTCAGAGTTTACAGGTATTTTAAAGAAAAACTTATGACTGGATACGTTATTGACGAATTCATACACCCAAAAACAGCACAATATTTCCTACTCGTCATATTAAATTATGTCCATGAACTGATTTTGTTAAAAAAACAACACACCGTTCGTTCATCACTACGGTACGGCCGTGACTGTCAGCGCACCGAGCGCGCCCCGACATCGAGGCACGTAGGTATAGCTCGCGTTTCGTCCGTTTGTATGAAGATCAAGTACTGTAGATATTATTACCGTGGCAAAGGCCTCCCCTTTCTCCTTCCAAACCTCTCTATTTTGGGCAATTTCTGGCCATGTCTGCCCTGCGAACATGATCAGATCGTCACACCACCTCCGCCGCGGTCGACCTCCACGGCGTTGTCCTCCCCAGGCGTCCAGTGAGTGACGATCCTTGCCGACGACAAAACCGACGAGCAAAGTTTTAACCTCAGATCAAAGAAATAGGCCTATTTCTTTGATCTGAGGTTTTAACACAAAAAAACTGTTATTACTACTGATCGCTGTCACAGTACGAACAAGCCATTGACAAAGCCTGATTATAGCCGTGAAGACTTCTGGGTGTCGAGTCTGCTAATTATTAGTCAGAATGGCGCCACAATGACGTTTCAATTTTCGAACCATTTTTTACTCAGCAGTAAAAAATGGTTCGAATAAGCACTACTTTGTGTAATTTATTTCATCACCACTGCTCCCAAAACGGTGAAGGAAAACATCGTGAGGAAACCGGCATGTCCTAGAACCAAATTCACCAAATTCGAAGACATGTGACATCCACCAATCCGCACTGGGCCCGCGTGGTGGATTATGACCCACTCCCTCTCACAGAGAGGAGGCCTGTGTCCCAGCAGTGGGAACAATATAGGCTGATGATGAAGCACTACAATTGAAACGCCATTGTGGCGCCATTCTGACTAATAATTAGCAGACTCGACACCCTGTTGACATACAGGCCAATGATGTCATGTTAGCTAGTTCACTTGCCAATCTAATGATCACTTGTGTTTCCAAAGAGCCCCGTATTATTTGTGAATTTATGGACTTTCCATAGGAAATTGTCGATCATTGCATAATTTCTTTGGCTACAAGCTTGTTTCTTATTGTAAAGCACATTTTTGGGTCTGGTTTTTTGTGTATGTGAGACAATAAACATTTTGTATTTTGTACGTGAGTTTCTTTGTATTTCAATGAGAGCGCCAAACGCGGTCGATGCGCAGGATCGAGAATCGTAATGATAACTCATGGTAAGGGTATTGATGAAAACCATAGGATCGTGCTGGATGAGAGCCGCTTCCAGCTGGTCCTATAAAAGGTGTAACGCCAAAAGCGCAAAACCTCTCGTGGGGTAACTAACTCAGCCCATGGTACTGAACAATTTACGAGTATGTTCTGAGACTTTCGGAAATTCGCAAAAAAAATTGGCTTCCCATGCAAAATGAGAAATTGATCGGGCACATCCGTATGAAAAACCCATTTTTTTTTATTCGCTTATGGTGTTCATCATCATCAGCCTATTAATGTTCCCACTGCTGGGGCACAGGCCTCCTCTCTGCGAGAGGAGGTGGGCCATAATCCACCACGCGGCCCAGTGCGGATTGATGATTATCACATGTCTTCGAATTTTTGGTTCTAGAACATGCCCATGTTTCCTCATGATGTTTTTTCTTCACCCTTTTTGAGAGCCGTGGTGATGAAATAAATTACACAAAGTAATACGCCTGCCTGGATCCGAACTCACGACCTACAACTCGTAAGTCGGGGCTGATACCACTGGGCCACCACAGCTCGCGTGCACTATGGCGTTGCACATTGTATAAAATCGGACGGCCTATGTTGAGCAGTGGACGTCCTACGGTTGATAAAAAAAAAGGTTGCACTCCAGGAGTGCCGGTAGAAGTGAAAACTTTTTTGTTACTATGTTTTATTTTTAATTTGAATGACGTCTTACTCATTTTCGATCAGGGTCACGTGACCCTGACGCGAGTTTTAAATTTTTTACCCATTACAGAAAAAGTGTACAACGCCGCTAAAGAAGTTTTCACTTCAATTATGATGACGATGAAATTGAATTGAATTTCTTCATAAACTTGTTTATTATCGTAAAACAAAGACAACGTGTCGCGGCCACCTTGCAACATGTGTTACATTGCGATATCATCACGCTACTTATTTCTAACGTAAGATGCCTCATTATGTGGCCAAGGACTTTACACAGTGAATAAAGTTATCTTTTTTAAAAAAGTTGCCTCACACTAGAAATTTCACCTGTTTCGTCACTTGGTGCGTTTACAAACATAATTATAAACTCACATACACAAACACCCAGACCCGAAACAAATACTTGCAGATCTCGATTATAATATTACTTCGGGACACTTCAAATCTATTGTTTTGTACCAATTTTTTTTAAGTTCATTGATCGTATTTTTTTACCGCTGAGCCTCACGCTCAGTTCTGGGTTCAATTCTCAGGATTCCCACTATTTCCGTACAAAGTGTTATACAATTTGTCTACCTGAAACTTTTTATGCCAGTTGATGGCCGATGTACGGATTAGACTTATCTACCTAGTGTAGATAAGTCTAATCCGTATCAGGTATCAAATCCCGGCCTCTAAGCATAGACCCAGCACAAAAGCTATTTAATTAATTTGATCATTCATTAGAGGACCTATTCTGGTCACACAATTTTGAAAAACAAACAATAGTCAATTTAACTTATCTAACATTGATTTAATTAAAATGCCTAAATTAGCTCAAATATTGCTAATTGTGACTTAGACCTAATTAACATAAAATGTTAGGTCGGAGTAAAGGTCGGTGTTCACTAACCTTGATTTACACAAAAATAATGTGGGAAGGTATTATTTCCATTTCATCTAGTTACTGACTGGGCTAAGCACGTAAAGCCGTTGGTCCCGACTGTCATTTGTAGATATATAACAGTCGTTACTGTTAGTCAGAAGCTCTAAAGTCAGTCAACCAGTCTTACCATGGGGTATCGTATTACCCAGTTACTGGGATACTGATATCCAGCTGAACCTGGTTTGACTGGAAGCCGACCCCAATATAATTGGGAAAAGGCAGGCAGATGATGATGATAGACTGGGCTTTAATTTGCGAACTGATCAGCTTAAACGTGATTTATCATTGTAATCTATTTATTCAATAAGAATTTCTCCCATTTCGTTGGTTCGTTTACAAATATATATAAACTCACATACACAAACAGTCCAACCGACCCAGAACAACTATTTGTAAATCACACGTGTACCCACCTACCTATTTGTTGTCCGTCTCGCTTTCCTGCTGAAACTGCTGAACCGATTTAAATGAGGTGCACAGATAGTTTGTAGCCTGAGAAAGGACTTATGTAGGCTACTTTTTATTGCGGAAAGGTTGCTTTACGGGGTTGTGAGGGGGGGGGGGTGAAAGGTTAAATGAAATATTGTCATTTTTAAAGCTAGAATAATTAAACTATTATACATTATATAGCAATGACGTCTAATGGTAGCCATACATCATAATGCCTATTTGTCAATTCGGCATAAAACTGCCAATTTGCTCAAATAGAATTGAACGTGTATGGGGGTGGAATGCCAATTTGATGGCATGACATGCCAATTTTGATAGGTCATCAAATCGTTTTTGACACAACGTCAAATCGGCAGCAGTGATGCCATCTTAGCAACTTCATAGATAGTTAGCTAATTTTATAAAGGTGCTAGAAAAAAAGCTAAAAGTGTAACTTGTGGCTAAACTTTTTAGCTACTTTTCTAACACCATTTCAATTCATCATGACATTGAGACTTTCAAAATTAGTCAAGTAGTGTCCCGAGTCAAAAGACAAGATAATGCAACAGTGGCTCATTCTACATATAAATAAGTGGCATTCTGAAGAAATAGTTTAGTTTCGGGTGGAAATAAAAAAGAAATGAAATTCTTCCGGTGGCAAAATATATTTAAATAGGTATACAAGATACCCTGAATATGAATTTTCAATCTTAAGTAAACTGGGAAAGAAAAGCAGACTCTGTAGAGTAAAATACTGCAAAATCTCTGTAACAAATACAGGGATTATTGTCAGCCGACATCACTGAGAAGTCACTAAAATCCGACCACTCATGACTTTCGGAAATTTCTAGGTACTAATTTTTTAATGCATTTGATGTAATGAAATAGACACTAGCGCCATGTCTAAAGGTCAAGGAGTGGTGGCCAGGGCTGGGGTGCGTTTAAATCTTCCGGCGGTATTTCGCCGGAAAAAATTAAACTAGCGAAGGTTCGCTGAACGGAGTCATAAGTTTCTGTCAATGTTAGTTGTCAAATTCAATTGACAGCTCAGTTTATTGAACAAATAATCAATTTGCCGGTTTAATACAAATCCATAATCCACAAATAATATTTACTCTCTAAAATAAAAATAATATTCGTTTTTACTGCGGATATCGAGCAAAACAACAAAACGTAATGTCAGTCTGACAGCAGGATAAAATATTGCGAGGTAAAAAGGTCGCAATATTTTATCAGTAAATTCCATTTAGTAAAAACTTATCCCAGCGAATGACCGTAAACGGGGCAGATTAAATTTTAGTTAGCTTCATTTTTCACGTCGCGGTGTACTTAAACGGGGTGTTTGACATTTAGGCAGTATAAATTTAAACTGGATAAAGGATATAAACGCAGCCCAGAGTCCTGCATATGGGATCGTTCTGAAACTCGACTTTTTGACAAATATTTATTTTTATTTAAAAATAACCAGTACTAATCCAAATTCAGTGACTAAATAAGAAAATAATTGTACAAAAACGTTAATAATATATAATAGAATTGACTAAAAAAAAAACAAATATTCTCCGCATTTCATTTTACATTTAATTTACTAGACAAACGTTTTCGAACGCACCACGTCTAGCATGCGTACCTATCTAGTCTGTGATGCGTACGCAATATAAGACAGTGTTCCCACTTTATAAATATTTTCCCTTTATTTAGGGTACCCCTACCCTCCTTCGGGTCCTTTCAAATGTTGGTCATTATTTAAGCGAAAAAATTGTAAAATAAATAAATATATGAAGGTCTTTATGAAATTAACTACCCAAAAACCAAACTTCATGCTTTGTGCTCGTGTAACCCTCTAGGAGGCTAATAGCTAAATAATAAAAAGCAACACTTCTCTGCATTATTATAATTTTTATTTTCGACTTCAATTAAAAAAAAGTCAAAATTTTTCAATGTCAAAATAATCGTGTATTGAAAAGGTGATAATAAAAAAAACTTTTTCAAGAAAAATGTAACCGCCTTCTAAAACAACCACAAAAAATTGTAAAATAATCTACAAAATAACTTTTCTTTCGGTTGTCGGTGCCTTTGTTTTTTTTTTCTTTTCATTGTCTTTTAGCCACCGACTTCCGAATGAAAAGTAATTTTGTAGATTGTGGTTGTTTTTGAAGGCGGTTACAGTTTTTTTGAAAAAAAAATTTTTTAACTCTTTTTAGTTTAAATATTCAACCCGAATTCTTGTCAAGAACATCATTCTCTTACATGTGCACTAGAATTTTGTAATCCTTCGCACCGGTAATTACATCGCTCATGTACACAATAAGCTAATAAAATTCCATATCTCAAAAATTACTGACCGATTTCTACCGATTCTGATGAAACTTGCAGTGTTCCCTAAGTTAAATGATACCTCGCACACCAAAAAAAACATTACTTAAATCGGACTCAAATTCCGGAGATATGCGAACACAAACTAAATCAATCGATGCCTACTCCTTACTGTTAAGGAGTTGTACCTTCCATCATCAGCTCATCCACCTGAAATGATGATTATCAGATGCAAATACTCGAACAGCTTTAGAAAATATAAATAATTGGTACTATCTGCCTATAAAATTTGAAGGTTACCCTCGCTTTCCCTGGGATCCTATCACCAGAACCTGACCTGAGATTTTTTTTCCAAATCAGTCCAGGCGTCTTCGAGAAATCGGGGAACATACATAAAAATAAAAAATATTCCGAACTGAGAACCTCCTCGGGACCCGAGACCATCTCCAACGTAGAGCTGCTGGGGAAATGCAACGAGAGCCCGATCGACAACCAGATCAAACGTCGCAAGTGGAGATGGATTGGCCACACGCTCCGAAGGGACCCTGACCACATACCCAAACAAGCTTTGGATTGGAATCCCCAAGGGAAAAGAAAGCGTGGCCGTCCCCGTCAAACCTGGCGACGCACCGTGCTAGCGGAAGCGGCGAGCATTGGATTGACGTGGAGCGAGGTGAAGCGTGAAGCTCAAGACAGATCGCGATGGAAGAAATCTGTGGACGCCCTCTGCCCCATCTAGGGGACATAGGACCTTAAGTCAAGTAAGTCAAGAGAACCTCCTCCTTTTTTTGAAGTAGGTTAAAAAAAGGTGTCGGAACAGGTAGGTAAGTTAAAACTAAGTATTTATTATACTTACGGGTAAGCCCCGACTCAAACGAGCGTTTTCTTTTGCTGGCACTTTAAAAGCGCTGACGTGTGAACAGATTTTGACTGGCCTGTTGGTCTAGTAGTTAGTGACCCTGACTGCTATGCCGGGGGTCGTGGGTTCGATTCCCACCCAGGACAAATCTTTGTGTGATGAGCATGATCATTGGTTTAGGCGCATTTGGGCTAATTCTCATTTGGGCAACCGACTCCATAATGGACTACTTCTCGTTTGGGCTAATTCTCATATGGGCTAATTCTCATTTGGGCTACTTCTCATTTGGGCTAATTCTCATTTGGGCTAATTCTCATTTGGGCTACTTCTCATTTGGGCTAATTCTCATTTGGGCTACTTCTCATTTGGGCTACTTCTCATTTGGGCTTCTTCTCATTTGGGCTACTTTTCAAAATTTGGGGATGTTTATTAAAATAAGTGCTGTCTTTATCAATTTAAACTTGTTTATTCATTCAAGAGATCAATTTACATTATTTTAAGAGCTAGTATACATACGTCGACGTTGCGTTGAGAGCGCGTTGGTCGCGTATACACACCGCCCTTAGCACTTTTAACATTTTTGTTACAAAATTAATCAATATCAAACTGTTGAATACAAAGTCGCACTCCTTTTATTATTTCAATGTGGTGGATGTTTACAGTAATAGGTCTAAGTTCTGTTTGTTCCTTTTGTTTTCCTAAACAAAAACTCAAATCACATGTTTAGCAGCTTAAAATTTGGCATAGGCCCTCCTTAAACTCTCCACGTAGGTAAGCTCTAAAAATGGATTCTGCGAAATTCGGCCCCAAAGGGGTTTGTTTTTTGGGTGGACAGTTTGTATGAAACTTAGTTAGTACAAGTGCTAGGCGACCAAATCTTTCATAGCGGTTCTTTTTAATACGTAAATGTACACAAAACAGTATTTTGTGACGCTTAAGAGTTGTTTTTGGTGTTGATAGTTTATATTAAACTATATTGCTACAAATGCATATAGGAGTTTCAAATTATTCATAGGGGTTTCATAGGACGTAGATCACTAGCGGTCAGTTCACACCGAAACGCGACGCGAAGCGACGTGACGCAACGATACTTCTTTGTATCTTTTCTTGTAGTAAACAAAGTCAGATTTTGAATCGCATCAAGCGGCACCGCACTACGTCGCGCTGCGTTGCGAAAGGTGTATCTTTTATTTTTTTGAATAGAGTTACATTTTGAATAACTCTAAGAGAGCATGTTGCGAAATTCAACCCCTAAGGAGTAGTTTTGGAGTTGTTAGGAAGGAATCCCAACATTATATGCATTTTGTTTATTTTTGGACGTAGGTACCACTCAAGACGGGATACTGCGGGAAGATAGAATTTTTGTTGAATATTGATTTAGATTTTCGAAAAGTATCCCTTACTTACATGCTCAAATTTTGGGAAGTAGCCCAAATGAGAAGTAGCCCAAATGAGAATTAGCCCAAATGAGAAGTAGCCCAAATGAGAATTAGCCCATATGAGAATTAGCCCAAATGAGAAGTAGCCCAAATGAGAATTAGCCCATATGAGAATTAGCCCAAATGAGAAGTAGTCCATTATGGAGTCGGTTGCCCAAATGAGAATTAGCCCAAATGCGCCTAAACCGATTTTTTGTTCAATCCTGATAATGGCAATAGACAGACACTTGAAATTTTCACAGAGTATTTAGTTCCAGACCTACTAGACTGCACATCATTTCTTCTACAAACCATCTGCTAATAGTCTACACAGCTGTTTGCAAGACAAAATATATAATAATAATAATCACTTTTTAAATAAAACATGAAATTAAAATAAATGAATATTTAAGGGGGGCACCCGTACAACAGACATGATTTTTTAAGATAATGGTAAGGAAACCCTTATGTGCGTGAACAGCTTGCACTTGGTCCACATTTTTTAAAAGTTGCACTAAGAACATCTAATTGACATAGCTAGATTTTTTCAATCAAGTGTGAATATTTCTAATATGAAATATTTAATCAGAAAAAAAAATCACTATGAAATAAAACTTAACTTTATACTATTTTATATAAAATCTGCCAACAACAAATGAATACATATTATATTCAAGCAATATGCATTGAAGTAATAAATATTGTATTGAAGGAAAACAATGGTATGTGTCCATTACAACGTAAACTCCAGTAATTGAAACATCAGGACAACATCATACTATATTATAATATTATTTACACGTTTCATATAAAATTTGACAGTGATCAACAAAGAGCATAGCGGGCACAAGCCAGGTCCGAAGGTGAGGTTATGTACACAGCGATGTCACTCATACTTGAGGTAGGCCTTGTCGAGCGGAGGCGCTGGGGGCGCGGGCGCGGCCTGCGGCGGCCACGCGTCGCCCGCCCAGTTGAACACGCGCCCGCCGCCTTCCACCAGCCCCCATCCTAGCAACTGCGAGCTACGCGCACCACGCTCGCGCTTGGGCGATGCCGTCGAGATGTTCACCGACACGCCCTTGATGATGTGATCTTGCCCGCACAGCGACTGTGCCACCTCGGGCTCCAGGAACGTCACGAAACTGAACGCGCGGAACGGGCGCGGCACGAACACGTCCGTCACCTGGCCGAATGCCCCAAAGTACTCGCGCAGATCGTCTGCTGTTAGGCTTTCGGTGCAGCGGCCTACGAACACCTTGCGGTGCGCGCTGGCGCCGCCGTCTTTGCCGTTGGGGATGCGTACGTCGCACCAGCGACCGTCGATCATGTGTCGCCGGCCTAGCGCACGCAGTTGCGACTCGTACTCCGCGAACTTTATGAATCCGAAACCTTTGGACAGTCCGGTCTTGGCGTCGCGTTTCACCTGCACCATGAGAAGCTCGCCGAAGGCAGCGAAGTAATCGCGCACGGCGTCCTCACCCGTTTTCCAAGGCAGGCCGAGTACGATGAGGTCGGAACACCGCGGGCGTGGCGTGGGCTCGGGCGAGGCGCGCGGAAAGGCACACCAGTAGCGGTGCGCGCCCCAGCCCTCGGCCGGCGGTGACAAGCGCTCGTCCACGAGTCGCAGGCCGCGGAGGCGCCCGGCGGCACGGTACTTGAGCCCGCTGGCGCCCGCGAACTGCGCCGCTACAGTGCTCAGCAGTAGCGAGCCGTCTTCTTCGGTCGGCAGTTCGATGGGCTCGTCCTGCTCCCCCTCACTGACCGGCACGTACTCTATCGACATTTCGCTCACCGACCTATGCCGTCTCTAGCACTCCTCATGTCGTTTACATTATCGTCTATCGGCTTCGTAGATACAGTAGTGAGCGCATCTGTTTTCTGAAATCGATGGTACAGCAGGATATTATTTTGACTAAAAAATCACCACAAGTCCATTTCTCTTGGCTCAACGTGACGTATGACGTGACGTTTCATGTCAAAAATGTTGCAATGCTATCAATGCTATTTTTACGAACAAATCGGATACACACACCGCACTTTCATTCAGGAAAAACTTCATGATTGATTTACAAGGTGAGTTATTATAATTATATTCACGTAAAGATCTTAAAATTCACATGTAGAGATTTACAGGTACTTATTTTTATAGTAAAATTATAAAAAAGTACCAGTTTCTGATTTTTTCCTTTGTATTATGTTTGTATTCACATAATAAAGTATCTGCATGCCAAAGGTGTTTTGTTTCGCCCCAAACATATCCCTTCCAATAATTAGTATTTTTAGCAGTTTTTAAAATCCTTCAGTACCTACTAGATAGAAAAACCTTTCTAAAAAATTTCAAACCGACGAAACATCGAACTGAAAAGCAAATTGAGGCGGCGCCAAACAAACAAACACATAAATTAACAATTTCAAGAGCAGATGGAGCAGAATAGCTCGTTGTTCGTGATTGAATAGCTCGTCGTAGCTATTTGTTGACCCTTCTTTGGCGCCGACTCAAAATTTATTTTTTGCTTTTCAGTTCGATGTTTCGTCGGTTTATTATGACGTATTTTTAGGTGCTACTGTAAAAATGTACGATCGTGGATCGTGTTTGATCACCATAATATATTAGTTCCTTTTTTCTCCATAACGCATGTGTGTCGCTTCAGTCAGAAAAAATCGCTAATGACCAATTTTATTTTTTTGATAGATCTTGCATTCCCTGGTTTGGCTTCAGAGATGCTTTTAATAAAAGCATGAAATAATAACATTTAAGGGCCTTCGCGCCTTTTAAGCCGTAAAAACGTTACATTCTAAAGCATACTCCTGATTAACGGCTGGGTGTAAAGATTGAAAAAAAATATATGTTGAATGTATATTCATGTACAACAATGTGAGTAAATTTTATTTTCGAATGACAAATAGTTGAACTGTAAAAAAATATTTAACAACACGCTATTTTGTTCAAATAAATGCTCACTCCTTCTAAACGGCTTCTTTTATTCAAAATGTTTTTGAATAGATCAATCGGTGTTAAAATTTACTACAATGTGAGTAGCGCTCATGTAAATCAGTCAATATTTTACAAAGAATAATATGTTGAAAATTGAGATTTCCACATATAAAAACCGGGCGAAGGCGGGTTTTTGCAGCTGTTTCTGCCTAGCTGCATAGTCTATGATATCATTTTGAGGTATCGCGGTATGCTCGGGACATATTAATATGTGCGGTGAAGATATGAAAATGTGCGTTTAGCTCCGTCTGGATGTTCAAGGTCATTGAGGGTACTATGCACATACGAGTGTAAATTCCCTCGCGCACTCTGAGTTCATTGTACCTCACCATACCCAGCGCAAACAATGTAGGATACATCAGCATTCTTCATCCTTAATCTGTTTAAACTAGAAATGTCGACTCTAACCTAAACTGTTAGAGTCGACATTTTTCTAGTTTACCAACCTTTTTCACAGCACTATCAATTTAATCAAAATATTTTTTTACAGAAGAAGACGAAAATGAAATAATTTGGCCGAGCAAATACCACTTCAAGGGGGAAAAGCTCAATTTTAAATCATCGCTGAAAGAAACCTTTGAAATCTGGTAACTTATTATCTAACAATACTATTGCACATTTCACAGTGTTACAATAAAAAAATCTTTCTTTTCGCAGGTATGATGCAGAGTTGAACCGTTCTCGCATTGATTTCTACGACGGTGCTATTCAGAAGTGGTACAACGGAGGCACTGGCGCCAGTTATGTGGTAAGACCATCGGTCTTTATCCGTTTAAGTATATAAGGTGTTAAATAATTAACTGCAGAAACATTGAAATATAAAAATCCAGGGATTTTACGTATATCAAGATAATATTGCCAAGTTTTCCTTGAAGCCTCGGACCATAAAACTGCACACAGCTGTGGGGTCCCGAAAAGGTTTTAGTACTATAGACCACATACACACGCTCCGCCAGATTATACACGAGACAGAGGATTGTAATCGGCCATTGTGTTTAGCGTTTGTGGACTATGAAAAAGCCGATTCAGTCGAAACCTGGGCAGTATTGCATTCCCTCCAACGATGTCATATCGACTTAGGTATATCGAACTTATCGAAGGGTTGAAGTGTTTGTTTAGAAACGCCACCATGTCCATCCGAGTTCAGGAAGAGAGTACGAAACCAATCCAACAGAAAGGCGTGAGACAGAGACGTTTTTTCTCCGAAACTGTTCACGAACGCGTTGGAGGACGTTTTCAAGCTCTTGGAATGGAACGGATTCGGCATCAACATCAATGGTGAATATTGCCGATGAATAAATATGCCGATGATATAGTCATCATGGCAGAGTCGTTGGAGCACCTCAATACCATGCCCAGCGACCTTAGTATCGTTTCCCAACGGGTCAGACTTAAAATGAACATGGACAAGACGATAATCATGTCAAATGTCCATATGGCGCCCGTACCGGTTGTTGTTGGGAATGATTCTCTCGAAGTTGTAGACTATTATACTTACCTTGGACAGATTGTTCAGTTAGGTGGGTCCAACTTCAGGAAAGAGGTCGCCCGAAGAATCCAACTCGGATGGGCAGCGTTTTTGAAGCTACGTGATATCTTCTCATCAAGAATCCCGCAGTATCACAAGACAAGGATGTTTAACTTTAACCAGTGTGTGTTGCCAGTGATGACTTATTATGGCTCTGAAACGTGGTCTTTGGCTGCTGGCCTTTTAGAGAGACTAAGAGTCACTCAACGAGCAATGGAAAGAGGATAAAATTCGGAACATGGATATTCGGCGAAGAACCAGAGTCACCGACATAGCTCATAAAAGCAAGGTAAAGTGGCAATGGGCAGGCCACATCCCTCGTAGAACTGACAACCGATGTGGAAGAAAAGTTCACTAGGTTTATCTTTCTTCATTCTTTCTGTGTCGTGGGTGGGTTTACAAACATAGAAACTTACATCCACACACCCAGACCCAGAACAACTACTTGTGGGTCATACAAGGTTCCATGCGGGAATCGAACCCAAGAGCTGCGCAGCAGTCCAATCGCTCAGCCACTGCGCTAAGCATACCAAACTGCACGTGCTAAACGGCTTGATTCTAGTAACACTGCGAGTTGCTTCCAGAGACATCCAGTCACTACTGAGGAGGTAACCAACGAGGTGCTGTGCGCATGGCGATTCTCCGAAGATGAACAGATCGACTTCCTTCCTGACGTGTCTGAATTTACTTATACAGGTATCTTTATTTTGAATGTATATTTAAGTATGTTTATAGCTAGAGCAGTGGTATCGGCCCCGACTTATGAGTTCGGCGTTCGAACCCCGCCAAACGCTTTGCTTTGTGTAATTTATTTCATCATCACTGCTCTCAAAACGGTGAAGGAAACCGGCATGTCGTAGAACCATCAAATTCAAAGACATGAGACATCTACTAACCCGCACTGGGCCTGCCCTTTACTGGCGGTGCCCCGGTGGATTAAATTTAGTTGATCAAGTAAATACCACAGTGTTGCTAAACTTGCATGCAAGCTGGTGCAGCGTGTAAATGGATGTAGGATATCTTCCGTGATTATTCATTATTTTGAACTCCCGTTATTTCGGGTCAGAGCCCATTCGTACCCCAGCATTAAAGTTGTGGATTCGGCCCCTTTATAGGTGCCCATTGGTCTCCTGGTAGGGTACCAATTAATATTTTAATGAAATATATTATTTTTAAGGTACCCATTCGTACCCTCTAAATACAATATAAGTTAAAGATTCGGCACCTATTCAGGTGCCTATTGGTCCCCTGAGATAAAATTAGCTATATTTTACATAGGAAACGGTTCACAGAGTACACTTGTGAACAGTTTATTAACGGAATTAATAAAATCATAACAGCTCATTGAAAAAAGAGCTATGATGAATGATAATCCGTCATGATAATAATATAACCTGTCGATAGGCTTACGATGTAAAATTGTCTCTGTACGAATGGCTTGTTCAAAAAACGGGTTACAAAATTAGATAAGGTGTTTTGTCTGTATGTTATGGCTGCCTCGGTGACATAATTGGTTCTTGAAAGTGACTGTGAATACGAGACTGTTCAATGTGTCTTTGGTCTTTTATATGAAGTTCGCATAACGAAATAAACTTTTTTTTTTGTCACTGCCTTTGAAGGAAAAGTTTTTTTCTAGGTTTTTTTGAACTTTTTTTTGTGGTTATTTTGAAGGCGGTTACTTTTTTTTTTAAGTTTTATTTTTATTTTATCCTTTTTAATTTCACTATTTAACCCAAATTGTATGGGCCAAATGGCAGAAACCTCGGAGTAATCGGTGTAGACAAAGTTGAAAACTTTATAGGTTTTTGTTGATTTTTCAATAAGTGCTAGTCCGATTTCGATAAAATTTTAATGGGACCATTCCGGAAGTATACCCTATCCAACAAAAAAGAATTTTTCAAATCGGTTGTGCGACGGAGTTATGCCCGAACAAACATAAAAGTTGTAGTTGGTAAATATACAAAAAAAAAATAGAAGTGATTATTTACTGATGATATGTGTTTTTTTTTACATATTTTACATTTAATGTTGATTTAAATGATGGTCAATCAAGGCTGTTTTTTGTAAAAAAAGTTGTATTTTGTTAGTTTCTAGGAAATTGTGATTTTGCATGTGTATTTGTTGTTAGTTTTACGTAGTGGATAAAGACTGATTTTACTTTTTATATTTCTTTTATACAAAGTTATTGTAATATTGCATTATTTTGTAGATCTCTTTGACTGTACAAAGTACTCACAATTAATTGTTTATTTGTTTGTTTGTAGGATGTAAATTTATCTAAAATTCAGTTATTACTGAAATTTTATTTAAATAGTTACACCATTTTTTTTACTGCATATAGATTATTATAGTTATCATATATATTGCTAAATATTTACAAATGTACAAGAAACTAAAAGTTGATAAATTATTTTGAAGACTAACTTAATGCCTAGAGCCTAGAAGCATTTATTAAACTTAATCTTATTTGAAATTAACATGATATCTACCGAATTACTATATTTTTATTTTACCCTTTTCTGCGCGACTGTACCAGGACTACCAAGCTGCAGTATACACATGTACATGTACTTATATTAGAAGAATGAACAAAAATAAATATTCTGCAGGGGACGAGTTGGCCCCTCAAAACTTCCAGGGTACGAGTGGGCACAGGGTGCGAATCTTAGGGTACGAATGGGCTCTGACCCGTTATTTTGACGCTGTTGCAGCAAAGCTCAACTCGAGTGCCCCGCTTCTTGTAAAATTCTTATCAGTTCTCTATTCCCAGGTCAGACCATGACCCTGTACGACAAGGTGGTGGATGTCTGGTCCAACACTGATCAGTTCGAAGACAAGCTGGTTCGAGAGACGACCCTCTACGTCTTCAAGACCGACTCCGGCGTCGATCTGCCTGTTCAGTAAGTAGTTCTTCTATTATGTTTAGGAGACAATTGGTGGGTAGCCCGATCAAGGACCCTGGTTCCATAGACGGCGCGTTGAGTTCTACGCAGGTCTCAAGGAGCTGTTCAGGAATAAGGCGAGGCCTCTGTAAGAAATAACGCCTGCCAAATGCCAGGGTTGTGGGACTATTTACTCCGGTAACCATGGCCATAAAACGTGCGATATGTACACGTACATAAGAACTGTTACTTAGAACATATTGCTCGCAGTATTTTTCACCAACAATTTAGCCTGGCAATATTACACTGAGAAATTTAAGGTGGGGCAAACCCACCAATAAGGTGGCTTGGTGGAAAATGAACGAATTCGTCTGTACCTTAGTGATTTTATTTCTACGAATGGTTCATCATCACCATCATCATCATCAGCTTATAATGTTCCCACTGCTGGGACACAGGCCTCTTCTCTGTGAGAAGGAGTGGGCCATAATTCACCACGCGTGCCCAGTGCGGGTTGGTAAATGTCTTCGATTTTTTGGTTCTAGGACATGCCGGTTTCCTCACGATGTTTTCCTTCACCGTTTTGAGAGCAGTGTTGATGAAATAAATTACACGAAGTAATACGCCTGGCCGGGTTCGAACCCACGACCCACGATTCGTAAGTCGGGGCCGATACCACTGGGCCACCACTGCTCAGATAGAATTGATCTACAAAACATTGCTTTCCTTGCAGGCAAGTCACCAAGGCTTTCAACTTTGAGCTGGGTGGGCTGGATTCCCACGTCATCATGAATTACTTCGACTACAGCGACTCATTCTCCCAGGATGCCCTCACTCTTGAAAACGGTATTTTTTTTTAAATTATTTTTTAGTTGTTTTAAACTAGCCTTTGTTTGTTTTATTTATACGCATGAAGTTAATACTGCTTCTATTACAGGATAATAAATTAATTATTTAAAAAATAACACCTATATAAACAAACCTACTACATAAAAAACCTAAAATTAAAAGAAAAACATTTACAAAATTAACTAAACTAAAATTAAAAATTTGTAGGGCGTCAAAAAACTTATCAACAATGCTGTCAATGGGGAAAGTGCCCAGAACGCTGGCAGCATTGCCACGTTGGATGGCAATGCTGATCCTTTGGCCAAGAAGCCCTCTGTTCACGCGAGGCGTTGACTATATGCTTGGCGATGTATTTGAAGACTTGGTGGGCACTCGGAGCCCATGGCCCTAGTGCTCAAATTAATACGAGTAGCTAGAAGTCAAGCCATTGTATTTGCGGCGCTTGAAGCGCTTGCAGTAGCCGCACCAGCTCAGCATGCAGTATTAGGAAGATGGGATGGCGCAAGGGTGTCGACACATGTTGCATCCCACACCAAAGGTCTACCCAATTTCCATGGCATTATAGTCATCCTATCTGGTCTCTTCCCATCGTCGCGTGGCAAGCCACTGCTACTCTCTACCTATTCCGAACTATTCTTATGACTTAAGTCGTTTAATATCACAATTACAGACTACGATTGTGACTGGTCGCCTTTCGGCGAGAATTTCCACAAAGACATTAAGTTCTTACACCCTGACCTTCCGATGGAGCTGGACCAGGCCTTCGAACTGTACACCAACCACCACGGCAAGCAGTACCATGAGAAGGAACACCAGAAGAGGAAGAGGATCTTTGAGGAGAACTGGAGGTAGGACTTTGCCTTTTCCAGCAAGCGTAGTAATGCGACTTCAACACCAGCGTCGTGTCTTTTTGGCCTACAATGAACTCTTACCGCGATCCAGTCTAGGCTGTGGGAAAGAGATGGCGCTAGACGATAGTTTTCAGCTTAAACTTCGTTAACTCCACTCTTTGAAAACCGAACGTCTAACGGAGTTGAGTATTATCTTGAATATGGAAACCGCATCATATTCATAATATATCTTCTTGTAGCGAGAACATCGTATTGATCAATTGCTTCCAAAATTCCAATATCTTCTCTTCTTCTTCTACTAATACTCTTCTTCAACTAATAATTTCAAAAATCCAGGATGGTCGAGGAACACAACCGCAAGAACCTTGGCTTCAGGGTCAAGCTGAACGAATTCTCCGATAAAACCGACGATGAGCTGAGCTATCTGACCGGCACCTTCGTCTCCGACCATGAATACGCAGACTTGCTGCCCTTCCCTCACACCCTGTCTGAGATCGAAGACCTGGCGGAGGAACTGCCTGAGAACTTCGATCTGAGGATGGTGGGAGCTGTTACTCCTGTTAAGAGTAAGTATATATTTTATGAAATTGGTGACCACATGCTTTAAGGCGAATCACACATGGTACCGCGCACCGCCGCGGAAGGCGGTGGCGGTAAAAGATTTTGCAGCGGTGTTCTGTAAGGCGGTTTACGTACCTATCCGCGCGAATTTAATAATTCCGAATGGTTCAAAATTCCTAATATACCACTCCGATTGATCATTATTCCATAATTCCGAAGTGTCAATATTTCTAACGTTTTCAATAGACCGAATAACAACAATTCCGAATTAATGACGTGTTTCTATGCAGACCAGGGTCACTGCGGCTCTTGCTGGGCGTTCTGTACGACTGCTGCCGTCGAGGGAGCCGTCGCTAGGAGCAACGGAGACAGGCTGCTGGACTTGAGTGAACAGTCTCTTGTGGACTGTGCCTGGGGGTAAGTGCGAACAGGAAACTTTCTGCTCTATGAAAACATGTAAGAGAGGAACTAATGTCAAAATGCTAAATTTCCATAAAATCTCGGTAGAGCATATTGACGCTTGAAACGCAATCACCAAGCCATTTTGGGCGATATTGGGTTATATTTTATCTTTCATTGGATCAGCAAAAAAATCTTCGTCTTTTGATCATTCTCTCGTACCGAAAGGAAGAGTTTTACTGTCGCTCGGTAACTTCAAAAAATACACATTTTTCATAAATACGGTTTTCGTTCTTCGGTTTTCTTTTTACTGACAGATTCAAATAATTCAAAATCAGATAATTCACATTCACACTCTATGTTTTTCCGTCGATTAAAGATATTTTTTAATCATCATCTCTTCTTCCTGCCCTTATCCCATTTAAGGGTCAGTTCAGACCGCGACGCGAAGCGACGCGACGATGCGCGAACTATTTTAAGAGCCATTCAAAATACGACTTTATTTTCTTCACTAAAAGATACACATTTCGTTGAGAGAATTTAAGCGGCGTCAAGCGAGGCCGCTCGTGGCCGCTCGACTCTGCGGGAGGAAGGGGGTTGGGGCGGGAAGCACGTAGCGAATGTAGACACTCCGCTGCACCGCGCGGGGCGTTTGGATGCGCAGCGCGGCGCATAGCAGCGTAGCGCATCCTCGCGTCGCTTCGCGTCTCGGTCTGAACTGACGCTTACTTGGGGTCGGCGCAACACGTTTTTTTCTTCCATTTTCCCCATCACACGTCATAGTATCATCTACTCCTTTTTCTTTCATATCATTCCTTAGACAGTCCATCCATATCTCCTTTGGCCTTCCTCTTTCTCTCCATCCATCAACATTCATACTCATACACTCTCTTAGTCACATGATTGTCATCCCTCCTCATCACATGTCCATATCAAGATAGACGATTAAAGATATTTTTTATTGAGATAATTAATTTGGTTTACAGCTTCGACAACCTCGGTTGCAGTGGAGGAACTCTGGATGGCGCTTTGAAGTACGTGCTCACTCATGGTATCCCAACAGAGGAGGAATATGGTCTCTACAAAGCTAATGTGAGTTCCAATGGTAGACTGTTCCATTTCACTGCTGGGTAAAGGTAAATTAAAGCTAGGTAAGGTGCTACGGTGTCCACTATGGATGTACAAACTTTAATGCCTGCTCTACACTACTCGCGAAGTTGCCTCGATGAAGTACTAGTCGAAGTTGATCAAAGTCCCTAAGTATGTGACTGCATTACTCGTGAAGTTGCCTGTGTCATCATTGTGCTCTTTGACTTGGTCGCAAAAACCGACAACAAATGGAATTCGCCCGAAGCGAGCCGTAGTTGCACGAAGCGAAGCGAAGTGCCCTTCTACACTATCGTATTCGGTCAACTTCGACCAACTTCGCGAGTAGTGTAGAGCAGGCTTAACGGACATTCCTCATAAATGTTCTGTCTGTTTAATTTTATTTGCTGGAATGCTTTGATAACTGTCATCGGGCTTATCATGTATTTTTTTTAAATCAGTCGGGCAGCCAGATACGTTCGCCTCTAAAAAAGAAATTTTGATATATCGAGGGAGGAAATTAGACCCTCCGCATTGTATTCGTATATCTGTAAAAATTACAAATTCTTGAGCTACTTCCAGATTAGAGCCTAAAGGATCAAAATCTATTTCTAAAGTTTAGTTACTGCTACGCATTGTTTTTCTGTAAGTCTCGTTATATATGACTTTCCAAACTGTCTTTATTTTATTTTTAGCTGTTTTGATCTTGTTACTAATGTGCAAGCCTTAGCAGCCTTACAAGTATTTCTGAAAATTTTAGAATAGGTAGTGAAATGCTTGCTAAAAGTTACAGTATTAATGTAAGACTTAAGGCCATATTGTTCAAAAAGTCTTTCCCTACTTTCCTAATACCTCTAGTTGCCCAGTCACTCGGCCAAATATTCTTTATTTTCTTTTCAAAATGTTTATTAAATTCGCTATGAACAATTGAAAAGAATAATAAGAATCGCCCTATTTACACCAATCTCTTTTCCAGGATGACTTCTGTAAAATCCAAAACATGACAACTACGTACAAGATCCGTGGGTTCTCCAAGGTGACCCCTCACAACCCTAACGCTTTGAAACTGGCCCTCAACAAGTACGGCCCTGTCACCGTGGGCATCCGTGCCAGCAAATTGATGAAACACTACGCCAATGGACTGTTTTACGACTTCTCTTGGTAAAACATTATCAATATATTTATCATCATCATTGCTTTGACTAAACAGAAGAAGATTCCGGTAACCTTTTAAGCCTTTCACTTGTCTAGACAAAGTGTCCGTCCGATGGCGCGTGGTTTCCACGCGCGCTTTTAATATCTGTTAGCCATCTGGGGCCCTCTAGGGACCAGACGCCTGTAGGGGTAGCAGTTCCGTTGAAAGTCCCTGGAAAGTAAAGGGAAATTGAAGGAACATTGTGCATTTATAGTCAGTAAGAGACAGACAGTCTCTTCCGCTTCTCTTAAGAGGACTCATAATATGATGACATTACCAGCCAAAAAAGGAACCTTTTTGGCTATATTTGTTTCAACTTACTACGCAATAGTTTTGCATCGTGTTTCACGTTTGGGCCTACATTATAATCATGTTTTCACCCGTATATCAATAACTACTGAACAAAAGCCTGCTACATAGATTTCCAATAAGACAGGTTGGAAGGTCCTGAGGTCTTCATCACATTCTTTACCCACCTTTTGGATAAACGTCTCACGCTACTTTTTTTACTCACAATTTTTGTTCGATTTTCAGTGAACGCTATTCCCCTAACCACGGTGTCACAGTCATCGGATATGGTGTCCGCGATGGAGAAGAATACTGGATCGTGAAGAACTCCTGGGGTGAAAACTGGGGAGAGGACGGTTACATACTCATGTCCGCGAGAGACAACAACTGCTTCGTTCTCTCCTCTCCTTATTATCCCATCGTTTAAGTTTAAATTAGATTAATAAATTCCACGTGCTGTTGAGACTGAATTTTTATTTATTTTGTAGTTTCTCCTACCCTTGGGTCATAATATTTGATATTTAAAAAAAGAACAGGTCTTGGTATTCGAGCATGTGAGTTTAAAGGTGTGCGTCCACAGGTCGGCATCGCACGTATCGGACGTATCGTACGTAAAGGATTTTAGTTTGCTTTGTATGAAAACTCGTACAACTGCTTCCACTGATCTACATCGTACGGACGGCTCATCGGCAATATACATATGCGATGCGTACCGATGACGTCATACGGAATGCCGATCAGTAGAAGCGATGAAGGGGGCATCGGCAATCCGATTGCTGATACTCGCGTCGGCAACAAGATATCCGTTTGATGCGATGCGTCCGATACGTACGATGCGGACCTGTCGACGCTCACTATAAACGTGCGTTCATAAACGCATCCACGGAGAAAATCATAATGTGACCTAACTGATGGACTTCTTAGATATTTATCCTTCAAAAATCCAAGTTGTTGTTACTGATTGCTGTCATATGACCAAGCCATTGACAAAGCCTGAGGCCTTATCACGAGCTCCAGTTTAGGCTGTGGGACAGAAACAGAGCTATATATTTATAAGTCGTCTAGCGCCATCTCTTTCCCACAACCTAAAGACTAACGCTTTAGAGTTCATGTTAGGCCACCTGGTGATTATAGCCGTGAAGACTTCTGTTGATATACAGGCCAATGATGTGACGTTAGCTAGTTCGCTTGCCAATCTAATGATCACTTACGCACAATATGTTTCCACAGAGCCTGTGTCACTATTATTTGTTGATATGTGGACTTTCCATAGGAAATTGTCGATCACTGCATAATCATCTTTACTTAGTGTAATTTCTTTGGCTACTATAGCTTGTTTATCGTTTCAAAGTGCCTTTTTTATTTAACGTGGTAAAATCATCAAATGTGTCCTCCCAGTCCGGACCGGGCGGGAGGGACTGTCAGACTTGTACTGACTAAAATCCACGGTGTCATTCAGTTCCTCCCGTGTGGTCACGGTAAGAAAATAAGTCCCGCTACCCCGGCAGGCATCTGAATTAGCAAGATGAACTGGCAGCGCGGGTATGCAGATGGAAAGAAAAAAAGAAAAAAAATCATTTCTTCACATACATGGATGAGAAAACTGAAACTGATTAATAAAACATCGAACTGAAAAGCAAGAAATAAATTTTGAGGCGGCGCCAAACAAACAAACATATAATTAATTAACTATTTTAAGAGCAGCTAGCTCGTTGTATAGCTAGTCGTAGTTGAATAGCTTGTCGTAGCTATTCGTTGATTGTTTCTTTGGCGCCGCCTCAAAATTTATTTTTTGGTTTTCAGTTCGATGTTTCGTCGGTTTGATTTTTTTTAAAAAGGTTTTATAGCTTCTCGTATAAAGTAAAAAATAAAACCTTTTTAAAAAAAAATCAAACCGACGAAACATCGAACTGAAAAGCAAGAAATAAATTTTGAGGCAGCGCCAAACAAGCAAACATATAAATTAACTATTTGAAGAGCAGAATATCTCGTTGTATAGCTTGTCGTGGTTGAGTAGCTCGTCGTAGCTATTCGTTGATTGTTTCTTTGGCGCCGCCTCAAAATTTATTTCTTGCTTTTCAGTTCGATGTTTCGTCGGTTTGATTTTTTTTTTAAAAGGTTTTATTTTTTACTTTTGAGTTTCCTATGTCGTGTCAATTTCTATAACTAAAAAAAAATGTATGATTTTTTTAAATATTTTTTTTTTTTGCTGACGATCTCCTGCCCCTGCTTTCCCCCTTCATTCTCAAACTCTCAACGACTGTCATACCCCAGCTACGTCTAAAGTTCTCATCAAGATGAGTGAAATGAGCCCAAATACGATATAGTTGCTGTTAACTGTTAAGGATCTCTTGCTACTGCCGTCTGTCACCATCCTTAGACCCTCGATGACAAATATACCCCAGCTAGGAATAAAGTTTTCATCAAGACTAGTGAAATGAGCCTAAACACGATAAAGGTGCTGTTAACTGTTGAGGACCTCTTGACCTGGTATCCGTCACCATCCTCAGACCCTCGATGACAACGATACCTCAGCTAGGTCTAAAGTTTTCATCAAGCTGAGTGAAATGAGCCCAAACACGGTATAGCTGTTGTTAACTGTTAAGGAACTCTTGGGACTGACTTCAAAAAATAACATGGATCTGGAGTTGATCTGATGATGGTGACGCCATCATGTTATGTTCTCCACATCTCTGCTATATAAATAATGTACTCAGAACTACAATTGTTAACTTTATTTCAACGGAATCGGTTCATAATTGAAAATTCTGTAGGAAGATTGACAATTAATTCCTTTTTTTCTACCCTTAGAGGCCGATTTTAGTTTTGAAATTAAAATGGGACCAACTTTGAGATATACTCTTTCCAACAAAAAATAATTTTTGAAATCGGACCACGCTAGGAAAAGTTATGCGTGGTCATACATAAAAAAAAAAAACAAATATACATGTCGAAATGAGAACCTCCTTCTTTTTTTTTCGTCGGTTAAAAACAGATAAATAAAGAACTAAAAACATACCGTCTTATTACCACTTAATAAAGATAAACATTGAAGAAGGGTACATTCTGCGAAAGGTCATTTTGCTACCTGTGGACATTTTGCGAAAGGAACATTTTGCGCCTGAGCTCTGTTGATCACTTGTCTAAAAAAACTGTCAACGTCAAAATTACATTTCAAGTTGATATAAGGGTCATTATACACTTTCACTTTTGTAGACAAGTCTTCAACAGTTGTTTTTGTAGAAAGGCATTTGAATTTGAATTGAATTTAACAATTAACCAAATCAAAACTTGAAAAGAAAGGCGACCAGTCGGCATAATGCTGTGCTATGGAGGGCCCACTGCACAGCACTGGTTTTCAGTGGTCACCAGAATGCGAGTTATGGTAATGTAGCTCGTCTTCTGCGACCAAGAATTTACCATATGGTCCCTGACCGGACGGCGAGCCCGGGTCGACGATGGCGGTGCGTCATAATCGACGCCTCGAAGAGCTGTCAACAAACTGATGGGAGTCTTTAGGGCCAAACGCTTGCCAGGGTCGCTATACTATAAGCAACCCCGGTTACCGTGCCCCTGGAACGTAAAGGACAATTGAAGGAACACGGTTGATTACTTTGTGTAATTTATAACATCACTGTTCTCAAAACGGTGAAGAAAATCGTGAGGAAACCGGCATTTCCTAGAACCAAAAATTCGAATGCATGTGATATCTACCAATCCGCACATTGCCTGGCCGCGTGGTGGATTACGGTCCACTCTTTCTTACAGAGAGTCTTATGTCCCAGAAGTGGGAATATTTATAGGTTGATGATGATGATGAAACCAAATTGAATTCCTTCTTACACTCGTTTATTATCGTAAAACAAAGACAACGTGGTCGTTGTCGCGGCCATCTTGCAACATGTGAGTTACTTACGTTGCGATATCATCACGCTACTTATTTTCTAACGTAAGCAGCCTCATTTATGTGGCCAAGGTTACAGTTTATACAGTGAGTAATATGTATTATTATTTTGGATACTTTTGTTTTGTATCTCTCTATATTTTAAAAATACCTCATTAGTTCAATCTTCGATCAGACCGATCTATAATAATATCCCACACCTATCACACAACGCTATCTAGTCCCAAGCTAAGCAGAGCTTGTGTTATGGGTACTAGACAACTGATAAACATACTTATATATTTCTAAATACATACATATTATAGAAAAATTACACCCAGACACAGAACAAGTGATTCACATCTCATTACACAAACATTTGTCCTGGGTGGGAATCGAACCCACAACCCCCGGCATAGCAGTCAGAGTCACTAACCACTAGAACAACAGGACAGTCGATCTTCCGGGTTGGAGCGGTGCCGGTGATTGCGCAAGTGGCCCCGCACCCCCGACTTAAGGCAGTAGAGGACACCGTGTGGTTTTAGTCAGTCGAGTCTGACATGCCCTCCGTCTTCTCCAGGCGGAGGAAGTCATGAGGATTTCAACACGTAAAAAAAAATCTTCCAGGTAAAGCCGCGCTTGCCGAGGTTGGTCTGCGGATGGGTGACCATAATGTCATAGCACATCAAGCATTATAAAGCAGTTAGGTCTGGCTGTCATTTAATTTTGTAGATCTTTGATCGTTCATATGATCAGAAGCTCTAAAAGTTTGACAGCCAGTCTTGCCATGGAGTACCGTGTTAAGGCGCTCCCTCACCGCGAGCATTCACCTGTAATGTAACGTTACAGATTCGAACACTTTCATCAGCACGAGTTTTACAATTACAATCAAAATTGTCAATTTTCAAGGAAATAAATAGTTCCTTCTTGGCACACCAGAGGCGCTGTTCCATTTTTCATACAAGAAGCGCTGTAAATACTGGAAAGACGCTTTATAGAAAAAGAGTGAAAACTCGTGATAAGGGGTGACGGGAGAACGAGCATCGCAATGCGCACTTTGATGTTACATTAAACGCGAATTCTCCCAGTGGGGGAGCGCCTTTACCCAGTTACTGGGTTGTGGAGGTCCGATAGTCAGTCGCTCCATGTACCTAATACTCATATTCAGCTGCATCAGGTTTGACCGGAAGCCGACTCCAATGTGTTGGGTAGGTAATTAGTATAGCGATCGCAATTGTTACCTCTGAGCGTGAATTCCAGGTTCGATTCCCAGGACCAAGTGAAATTCAATTTGTCTATCTGTAATTTTATTTTTGCTGGTTGATGGCATTGGGCATTTACACTAATCGGGTATCAAATCCTAGATTTTAAGTAAAGGACAATAAGCGATATAATTAATTTGATAATTAATTAGAGCACCTATTCTGTTCACCCAATTTTGAAAAACAACGCGATAATAGTCAATTGAACTTATCTAACATTGATTTAATTAAAATAATCAGTTTAATGATATCAATGTTACTAAGTACTGCCTAAATTAGCTCAAATATTGCTAATTGTGAGTTTTATCTAATTAACATAAAATGTTAGATCGATGGAGTAAGGGTCCGTATGCACTGACCGTAGGAAGATAATTATTTTCACTTCATCAAGTTAATAACACTGTTTTAATTTAAATTATTAAAAAAAATAACTGCTGGCCTGTTGATCTAGTGGTGAGTGAGCCTGACTGCTGAGGTCGTTGGTTCGATTCCCACCCAGGACAAATGTTTGTGTGATGAGCACGATCATTTTGTTCTGTGTCTGGGTGTAATTTATCTATAATAAATATAATATGTCTACAAACTAACGTAACTATCACATAAGCCATCTAGTCCCAAGCTAAGCAGAGCTTGTGTTATGAGTACTAGACAACTGATAAACATACTTATATATTTCTAAATTCATGAATATATATTTATTTATCAATTAAACCCAGACACAGAACAAATAATCGTGCTCATCACACAAGCATTTGTCCTGGGTGTGAATCGAATCCACGACCTCCGGCATAGCAGTTAGGGTCACTAACCACTAGACCAACAGGCCTGTGTTTTCTCTAGAGGTACCTAATTATTTCTCCCCAGTAACATTCTAGTGTGTACGCGCCTTTATTTGCACTTTTTGCTATAAAATGTGGAATTTCGCAATAATTGTGTCAATCCATCATTAGAGATTCAAAATGGCGGCGTTTCCCGCCACTTTAGTTTTGTTTTTATACATCACTTTGACTTCAGGCTACACGTTATTACGTAAGTATTATTTTTTTACCCGACTGCGTTTGAAGGAGGGTTATTATTGTTACTTTTTTTTTCTATGTGTCCGCGAGTGGGTCCACCAAAGTTAATACAAAATCAAAATCGAATACAAAGTCGCGACAGTACCAAGCTACGCGTCGTACCAAGCTGCGCGTCGTTGTTGTTTTTTGCCAAAATATGCCGTCTCGTGTCTTTAACCGAATCAAATCAAATCAAATCAAATCAAATTTATTTTTTCTCACCACAATATAGGTACATCAATCATTTGACATTGTTCAGATTCCACAAAGACACAATTCAGACAGTATATATTGTGGGAGACTGGTGCCTAAGCTAGGCTCGTGGCCTGTGTTTCAGGACACCAGGATCCCACCCCTTTGCATTTTCATTATAAAATTACGTGTTTATTAACCGCGCTGACAGTATATAAATTGATGTTACGACATTTTTGTGGTTACTATATATAATATAATTTTATTGCAACGAAGAATATTTATATTTAGGTTTAGTGTTTTTTTAGTATAATGTTAGTAGATGTATAGTATTGGTGTGTGTGTGTGTGTGAGTGCGTGGTGTGTGGGTGAGGGAGTGTGTGAGATTACGTGAGCTTAGGTTTGTGTTAGAAGGTTTTTAGTATCATTATAGTTTAATTTGAGTAGCCAGTCAGTTAACTTTCCTTTGCATTTATTCTTTGTAAAACTAAATATATGAAACCGCTCATGAGTTTTATTGTATAAGTAGCCACCTAGATAGCTGAAGAACCGCCTTGCGAAAACAGTTCTAAAACGTAGATGATGGCGCTTTACTGGGTCATAACGTCTTTTTCCTCTGGACAGTGTTGAATTATAATGCAAGAGGCTATGTTGTTTCAACAGTACGTGTAATACAAATAGTTGACGCACCGTGAGTACTTGCTTTTCTTTGTATAATTATTATTGTTCGGTGGGATAGCGATAAGGAAGAAAAGACGACACCTTCAGTATAGCTCTTTGGGCCCTTTCAATTTCTATTAGAGTAGTTTTTGGGGCCCCACCCCATGTGGTGATGCAGTAACATATTATAGATTGAGCCAAGGTGTAGTACACTGATTTCATAATGTTATTATCGACTACATGCCTCAGCGTTTTGAACACGTATATGAGTTTCCTTAATCTGTTACTAAGAGTGGTTATGTGGTCTTGAAATCTTAGATTTTTGTCGATTGTTATTCCCAGGTATTTTACACTTTCAGCTTTGGTGAGTGGTTCGCAATTACAAGTAGGTAAGTTTGGGTTTGTGCAAGAGTGAGCCACAATAGTATGACCTAATGTTTGGGAGGATGCATTGTTTTTTATGGAAAAAGCTAGGTATTTGGTTTTGGTTGTATTGAGAGTCAACAGATTGTCGCGTAACCAATTGGATACTTTATCGAAGCCTCCCTGTGCATGCCCATAAACGCCTTCCCATGAACTCGCGCTGAACAAGAGGGCAGTGTCGTCCGCAAAGCTTATGATTTTTACATTGGGGATAGTGAGCGTGCCCAGATCATTGATATAGATGAGGAAAAGCAAAGGTCCGAGGACACTACCTTGAGGCGTTCCGTAGCCGCTAATTATTTGTTCCTCACTGATGAATTCATCTATTTTTACCCTCTGGGTACGCTCACTTAGGTAGTCTTTAAAAAGGTCCAGTGGGAGTCCTCTGATTCCCAAGTTTTCCATTTTTCGTAGAAGAATTGGGACAGAAACCGTGCTACAACCTTATCCCCACCATCCATGTTTGTGACCACAAAATCTGTCAACTCATGGACCGCATCAGAGGTGGATTTGCCTGAGCGAAACCCAAATTGTGCTGGTGCGATGATGTTATTTTTTTCCAAGAAATTCACAAGTCTGCTGTTCATTAACCGTTCCAATATTTTGGAAACAGCAGTTAGCACAGATATAGGTCTGTAGTTATCAACACGGCTCCTGTCCCCACTCTTGTAGATGGGATGAATTATGGCCTTTTTGAACACGTTAGGAAATTTACCTGTGGAAAGAGCGAGGTTACATATGTACGTTAACGGAGGCACAACAACGGCTGCATGCTTTTTTAGGAGGTCACCAGATATCCACCATCATAAAAGTTGTTCTAAAAAACAAAGAAAACATTATGGAATGTAATTCTATTTGATTTTGTATTAACTTTGGTGGAGACACTCGTGTGTTCTGTCTGAGCGTTTTATCTGCCTATTTCTTTGATCTGAGTATAGGTAGGTACATAAAATTAGTCAGCTGATCTGTCATCATTGAGAAGCTCGTTGTTAAATAATTACAGCCGCACAGGCCGATCTTCCGGGTTAACCCGCGCTTGCCGAGGTAATCGATGGATGGGTGACCATCAATCATAGCGTGTTTCCTTCGTGACTAAGAAAGCACATAAAGCCGTTAGTTGTGGCTGTCATTTGTAGATCTTTGACAGTCGTTATTATTAGTCAGAAGCTCTAAAAGTCTGACAACCAGTCTTACCATGGTGTATCGTATTGCCCAGTTACTGGGTTGTGGAGGTCCGACAGGCAGTCGCTTCATAAAAAATAATGATATCAGCTGCATTTGGTTCGACTGGAAGCCGATCACAATATAGTTGGGAAAAGGCTAGTCAGATTTTGAACCATATCGCATTGCTGCTCCGCTCCTATTGATGATCGCGTGATGTTATATAGCCTATAGCATTCCTCGATATTATGGACTATCAAACACAAAAATACTTTTTCAATTCCAACCAGTACTTCCTGAGATCGTTCAACCAAACAACAAACAAACCAACTCTTCTGCTTTATAATATTAGTATAGATTTTCGTATCTTAGTAACTAAGTATTTTTTTTTTAGAACAACCCTTGACTCAGCTCAGATTTCTCAAAGGTTAAGACTTTTCTTTACCTTACTTGAAAGTTTCGTCTTTTATTAAAAGTGCGATGTAAGTTTGTAACGCGGATTTTTGGAAAAAGGCAAAATACCCTAGGTATTAATTTCAATAAATAAATATAAGGGCAAAAATATAATATATAAGTAAGTGTAAATATAAGTAAAATCTTTTTTTTTACATAACAGTATGTAATAATTACTTACTGTTATGTAAAAAAAATGATTTTATACACACACACACTGTGGCCTAAGCTCTGCGTTTTATAAAAAAACGACAGAATAAAAAAAAAATCGAATTTTAATAAAATGAATCAAAATTTTAAAATAATATTATACAAATAGACATTTTTTTAGTTTTCCTACCTTTGTCGATGCACTAGAACTATAATAAAATATTATTTTTACAGGTGAAGACGAAAATGAAATAATTTGGCCGACCAAGTACCACTTCAAGGGGGAAAAGCTCAATTTTAAATCATCGCTGAAAGAAAACTTCGAAATCTGGTCAGCAATTATCTAACAATACTATTGAACAATGCACTGTAAAACTTAGTAGAGTTAGGTACAATAAAAAATTGGATTGTCGTAAGTTAGCCACAAAAAATTCTAAAAATGTCCTAAAAATAAGAAAATAGCCCTACAGGGCTGAGAGAGGGGCCGCTCAAAACGTGGGGGCGTATATTATTTAAGGGATTATTTATGGGATATATTTACATGACGTGTATAGATCGTGGGTGTATTTATTTTTGAAGTCTCTTAATTTTTTTTGTCTACAAAATCTGTCTTGTCACAGGTACGACGCAGAGGTGAATCGTTCCCGCATTGACTTCTACGACGGTGCTGTTCAGAAGTGGTATGACGCAGACATTGGCTTTGAATATGTGGTAAGAACATCCTTATCCTTATTCGTAAAGGTGCATTCACACACATCAGTCGAGTCACGTCACCGTCACGTGACCGATAACGGATCGGGATTTTTTCTTGTCACCAGTCACCGTCACGTCGTTACCCCCGAGGTCATGACAGATTACCCTTTACATATTACCCCCGAGGTCATGACTGATTACACTTTACATATTACCCTGAGGTCATGACTGATTACCCCCGAGGTCATGACAGATTACCCCCGACAGATTACCACCGAGGTCATGACAGATTACCTCCGAGGTCATGACAGATTACCACCGAGGTAGGGGTTGCAGAACCGGTACTTTATAATAAAGTAAAAAAGAACATAATATAGTACCGAAAGTACAGGGACTACAGGACGAAGAACCAGTACAGGATTGTTTTAAAATTCCCTGGATTTCCCGGTATATTTGGTACCAGGATTTCTCGGTATTTTTGGAACCGGGATTTCTCGGTATTTTTTGTACCGGGATTTCCCGGTATTTTCGGTTCCGGGATAGCCCGGTTGCATGCCCTAATTGTTATGGACACGTTCACATTGTACTGTACTGGAAATCTTAAAGCTCTCGTAAGATGAAACATGGTTTCTTGGTTCAATCCCTTGGTGTGGGAGAAGAGAAGCAAAATTCAGGGGTACTCATCGAGCTAGAGTTAAAAATGTGAAATTATTCAGTAATTTTTGTGTACAATTTCATGTTTGCCCATGTTTTTTGGCTATTTTTACATATTATTTAGAAAACTTTCGTAAGTATTTGATAAGCCTCAACATTTAACTTTACAGTAAAGTCATTTCCATGAACCTAGGTCTCTTGGATTCAAAGATATTTGCATTTTGTTGTACACACCCCAGTTCGACAGATCAAAAATTTGAAATGGCTGCCATTCGCGAAGTTTTGGAGTAAGAATTTTTTTTAAACCATTTTTGTCGATGAAAATGAGCCTAGAATATCCTCTTCAAATATCGCTAACTCGTGCCCGGACACACTGTATAGGAATGACGTCTTAGCAAAGTTGTTCAGCCGATGAGCAATCTCTGTTGACGTATAAAAATTGAAGATATTGAACACCTGATGTGGAAGTCAAAGCTATCACTAATTTCATTGTATACTTTTATTATAAAATAACATAAACTGGGAGTACCTCCACGCAGCGAAGGCGGTAACAGTTCAGGACTGATTTTCGATGACGATGAATATATGAGTAAAAAATTTACTCTACTGGCCAAACTCCCATTAAGTTTTTTACCCGAGCTCTTGGAATTGGGTACCTATCAGACTTTTCAGATCTTCAATTTTGACGACCCCGTTGTCGCTGGCATAAGCAAAAGGATTCGCGTACGAAGTCGCGGGCAGAAGCTAGTTTATCTATAATATGTACCTAGGTATTATGTATTTAGAAATACGAGTACCTATAAGTATCAGTTGTCTAGTACCTAAAACACAAGCTATGCTTAGCTTGGGACTAGAATGGCGTTGTGTGATAGTTGTGGAATATTAATATTATTAGTACAGCGGTCGCAATTGTTACCTCTGAGCGTGAATTCCAGGTTCGATTCTCAGGACCAATTGAAATACAGTTCGTCTATCTGTAATTTTATTTTTGCTGATTGATGGCATTACACTAATCGGGTATCAAATCCTAGACTGTAAGTAAAGGACAAAAGCAATTTAATTAATTTGAAAATTAATTAGAGCACCATTCGGTTCACCCAATTTTGAAAAACAATACGATAATAGTCAATTGAACTTATCTAACATTGATTTAATTAAAATAATCAGTTTAATGATATCAATGTTACTAACTAAGCACTGCCTAAATTAGCTCAAATATTGCTAATTGTGAGTTTTATCTAATTAACATTAAATGTTGGATCGATGGAGTAAGGTGCGTATGCACTGACCGTAAAATACGCAAAAATAAAAGTAGGAAGATATTTTCACTTCATCAAGTTAAAACACCTTTTTAATTGGCCAACTGATTCGCTTTCATTTGAAATTAACTGCGAGATCTATAATCATCTAATGCAATTTTACTTATCATGAAATATTTGAATAGGATTTTCTCCTGTAATGTGCGTTTATAAACATTTAACTCACATACATAAACAACGACTTGTGAATCATACAAATATATTTTCAGTGCGGAATTCGAACCCGCTACTCGCAGTGCTGCGGTCTATCGCTCTGCCAGTGCGGCATTAATATCGTCAATTAATTATTAAGTAAATAAAATTAGGCCAGTCGGCGGGTGGGTGAGCATTATTTTATTACCCATACTTAGTTTCCTCGTAACTCGGAAAAAAAAGTTTCTTAATCGTTTCCTAACTAATGTAACTCCTTTTTGTTTGTGATATTATTATTAACCGACTTTTTCCCTAGAGATACCTACCTAATTATTTCTCCCCAGTAACATTCTAGTGTGTACGCGCCTTTATTTGCACTTTTTGCTATAAAATGTGGAATTTCGCAATAATTGTGTCAATCCATCATTAGAGATTCAAAATGGCGGCGTTTCCCGCCACTTTAGTTTTGTTTTTATACATCACTTTGACTTCAGGCTACACGTTATTACGTAAGTATTATTTTTTTACCCGACTGCGCTTGAAGGAGGGGTTATTATTG
Source organism: Agrotis segetum (assembly GCA_036375495.1). Classification (NCBI taxonomy): domain Eukaryota; kingdom Metazoa; phylum Arthropoda; class Insecta; order Lepidoptera; family Noctuidae; genus Agrotis; species Agrotis segetum. Next base: position 1,478,808 of record JAQSVV010000128.1, read on the forward strand.
TTACTTATTTTTTTCTATGTGTTACTGTCATCATTAAGAAGCTCGTCGTTAAATAATTACAGCCGCACAGGCCGATAACCCGCGCTTGCCGAGGTTAATCTATGGATGGGTGACCATCTGTAATAGCGAGTTTCCTCCGTACCTTGGGAAGCACTTAAAGCCGTTAGTTGCGGCTGTCATTTGTAGATCTTTGACAGTTGTTACTATTAGTCAGAAGCTCTAAAAGTCTGACAACCAGTTTTACCATGGGGTATCGTATTGCCCAGTTACTGGGTTGTGGAGGTCCGATATAGGCAGTCGCTTCATATAAAATATTGATATCAGCTGCATCTGGTTCGACTGGAAGCCGACCACAATATAGTTGGGAAAAGGCTAGGCAGATTTTGAAACATATCGCATTGCTGCTTTTGGTGATAGCATGATGTTATATAGCCTATAGCATTCCTCGATAAATGAACTATCCGACAAAAATATTTTCTTAAATCCAACCAGTACTTCCTGAGATCGTTCAACCAAACAACAAACAAAGCAACTCCTCTGCTTTATAATATTAGTATAGATTTTCGTATCTCAGTAACAAAGTATTTTTTTTACTTTATTTTATAACAACCCTTGGCTCAGTTCAGATTTCTCAAAGGCTAAGACTTTTCTTTTCCTTACAAACTATCGTCTTTTATTAAATAAAGAGGCGATAAAAGTTTGTAACGCGGATTTTTGGAAAAAGGCCGAGTAAGTACTAGGTATTAATTTCAATAAATAATTAATATAAGTGCATAATTACTTACTGTTGTGTAAAAAAAAATATTTATACACACACACTGTGGCCTAAGCTCTGCGTTTTATTAAAAAAAAACGACAGAAAAAATAAACAAACGAATTTTAATAAGTTGAATCAAATTTTAAAAATAATAATTGTATGAATAGACATTTTTGTAGTTTTCCTACCTTTGTGAATGCTATAGCAATAAAATAAAATATTGTTTTTACAGGTGAAGACGAAAATGAAATAATTTGGCCGACCAAGTACCACTTCAAGGGGGAAAAGCTCAATTTTAAATCATCGCTGAAAGAAACCTTTGAAATCTGGTAAGTTATTAACTAACAATACTATTGAACAATACACTGTAAAACTTAGTAGTGTTACAATAAAAAATCGTGTTGTCGTAAGTTCGCCACGAAAACAGATCTAATAAATTTAAAATCCCACGTTTCTAATTGTCCTCAAAATAAGAAAATAGCCCCACAGGGCTGAGAAAGGGGCCGCTCAAAATGTGGGGCGTATATTATATGAGGGATTATTTCTGGGATATAGTTACATGACGTGTATAGATCGTGGCGCTCAGGCTCAAAATGTCCACTTCCCATTCCCAAAATGTCCACCGGTTGCAAAACGTCCATTTCCCAAAATGTCCACCGGTTGCAAAACGTCCATTTCCCAAAATGTCCACTTCCCATAATGTCCACTTCCCGAAACGTCCATTTCCCAAAATGTCCACTTCCCTACGACAGCGCCTAACTGCTACTACTTGGGTGTATATATTTTTGATGTCTCTTAATTTTTTTCTGTCTATAAAATCTGTCTTGTCACAGGTATGACGCAGAGGTGAATCGTTCCCGCATTGACTTCTACGACGGTGCTGTTCAGAAGTGGTATGACGCAGACAGTGGCTTCGATTATGTGGTAAGACCATCCTTATCCGTAAAGGTGTATTCACACACATCAGTCACGTCACGTCACCGTCACGTGACCGACAACGGATCGGTGACGGTTTGTCTAGTCACCAGTCACCGTCACGTCGTTCGTCAACATCAAAGAAATCATTGAACCCATAAACTGACTGAATTGAGACTTGACGTTCGCGGGTATGTGGGAATAACGAGAAAGCAAGACGCAAATAATTCTATCTCGTTTCTTAGTATAGCGCCGTCTCCTTCTGTTCGGCAAACACGGCCAGCGTATGGATCCGGCGTAAAATATAATAATTATGGAACTTGTATGGCAATATTATTTGACGTACATACGGCTACACATTAAGCTATACAAAACCAGTATAAGCTAATCGTTATATGCGCGGAATGATCAAACAAAGCGAGTCCACGATAAACTGGTTTTGCATAGCTTGATGAGTAGCCGTGTGTACCTACCTGAACGGTGACGTGACTAGACAATAGAACTAATGGGATACCGACAAAAAGTAGATTAAAGCTTAAGGCTGTATACAGAAAGAAAGCTGGAAACTTATAAGCGCTTACCGGCGCCTGACAACGCTGGTCCGTTCTACACAAAGGAAGCAGGTTTGTTTAATAATTTTAAATTTCAGCGCCCATCTCTGACCAGCGCGGGTTGAAGCTTGTCGGAATTTGTCAGCACCAGTCAGTGCTTATCGGCGCGTGTTCATATATCTTCCTGCGCGGTTTACCAGCGCTGTCGCTGTGTTCCCAGCTTTCTTTCTGTATACAGCCTAATAAACGGCTTATTTCTAGAAACATCCAGTCACCACTGAGGAGGTAACCAACGAGGTGCTGTGCATCAAGAAGTTCTCCGAGGATGAACAGATCGACTTTCTACCTGACGTAGATGATTTTACGTATACAGGTATGACAGAATCATTATTTTTGGAGATTTCTCACCTTTCTTTTCGTATTATACCAACGACGATATAAAACTAGACTCCGCATGCACGATCTAAGGAACAAATATTATTCTGTCAACTCGCTGAGGTAATACGTAAGCGAGGGGGACGGGGTACTGCGTTGTGATTGGCTAACTCAAGGTCTGTTCTGTCTCAACGTATGTTTACGGCTCACAGGATTGGTCGAAATGAGACGAATATAAGACTTTTTTGCCTAATGTGTTGACAGACATCTGTCGCCTATTATTACGAGTCTAGTATTATATCGTCGTTGTATTACACTAACTGTTGCCCGCGGCTTAGCTCGCATGTATCTCGAAAATTATCTCAGGAGTACATAAAACCGAGGTATGAACCCCAATGTGTTAGTCCAGGTTATAAACGTATTTTTTCTTTTGTTGAGTAAAACAGACTTAGACTTTTCAATTTATACAACGTGAAACGTTATTAGCGCATAACGTCTCCTGGGTAACTCAGCCCATGTTACTGAACAATGTTTGTTCTAAGACTTTGGAAATTCGAAAATTTTTTTTTCATCAGTATTCTCGTGATTTGACCTCTATTTAGCTGGTTTCGTCAGTAAAGCTGAACTTAATTGGCTTGCCTTTTGTAAAGTTACTATTCGTTCCCAGGTCAGACCATGACCCTGTACGACAAGGTGGTGGATGTCTGGTCCAGCACTAATCAGTTCGACGAAAAGTTAGTTCGGGAGGCGACGCTCTACGTCTTCAAGACCGACTCCGGCGTTGATATACCTGTTCAGTAAGTGGTTCTGCTATTACATCTAAGGACTTGACCCAGAAAGAAAGTCTGTCAGCAACCTGACAGACTTCCGTAGGGTCTTACGCCTGACGCAGTTGTGGGGTAACCGCAGCCATAACACGAAAAAGGCCTTTGAAGGAGCAGGATGGATTTTTAGTCATTTAGAATATGACATCCCTCTCTTAGCCTGGCAAAATTCCACTGAAAACTTGTCTTGGTGGTCTGCCACAAATGATGCGTCTTGGTGGGCTAAAATGGCACAATTCGTCTGTACTGAAATTTAGTGATTTTTAATCTAGGAATGGTTCTCCAAACAATACACAGAGAAGTGGTCGTAATGTAAGGTTGGATGCGTAGTACTCGCAATTGGCGTGCTTGTATGACTAGATGATTTTATGTATGTGGATAAGGCAAAAGGGAGTATGTAAGGAACGTGGGAAGGGCACGCTGCAATTGCGGCGGTAAGACCCCTCAAAGATACCCCCTTGGTGAGTGGCTGGATAGGCGTCTCGACCTACCGCATGACGCAGGTCCTCCCCGGACAAGGAAGTTTCGGGAGGTACCTGTGTCTGATAAGGAGGGAAGAAACTTTAAATAGTTTAGTTGTCACCACTGCGAGGATCGCCCGAGGACACGGTGCAAGATTGCCCCGCTTGGGCAGAGCACCACCGTGCCCTTACAGCGGCGAAATATCCCCATGGGAAGAAGGCATGAGCTTATGTATGTAAGTAAAAGTGATTTACAAAACATTGCTTTCTCTGCAGGCAAGTCACCAAGACTTACAACTTCGAGCTGGGCGAACTGGATTCCCACGTCATCTTTAATTATTTCGACTACAGTGACACAGTCTCTGATGAAGACCTAACTGTTGAAGACGGTAATTTTTAAATTCACTTTTTATTTGTTGTTTTAAACTAGTCTTCCTAAAATTAGTCCATTTGCAAATTGGTCATTTGAAGAAATAAGCCTTTAATGAATTTTTCATTTAGAGAATTAGGTATTTGTTGCATGCTAACGAATTTGGCAATTATCGACTTAGCCCCTCTAACCATCAACATTATCAGTATCATCATCAGGAAGGCCTGTTCCAGCAACTTGTACATGCCCCATTTCTTTTGTATCAGACTTCTAATGATATTATTTATGATTTTTTCGTTTTTCATCTCAATTTCAGAGGACGATTGTGAATGGATGTTTTTCGGCAAGGATTTCCACAAAGACATTAAGTTCTTACACCCTGACCTTCCGAAGGAGCTAGACAAGGCCTTCGAACTGTACACCAACCACCACGGCAAGCAGTATCATGAGAAGGAACACCAGAAGAGGAAGAGGATCTTTGAGGAGAACTGGAGGTAGGATTTCCACCTTTTCCTGCAAGCTTTTGATTTTTTTCTTGGGAAGCGACCCAGTCGAGCCCTGTCGGTACATAACCGCAGCGCCGCGCCGTATTTAAAAGTAAAATTTTCAGCTCAAATGTCGCTAACTCCGCTGTTTCAAGACCGAGCGTCAAATCAAATTCTTAATGTTGAACCTAGAAAAGTTTGCAGATTATAATTCTGTGTATTGTCACAACATCCTTTCTTTAAGGAGGCTTTCACACAACACTCCAAATACAGAATGATGAATAAAATAATGATCCTGTATTTTCCAGGAGCGACCTCCATAAACTAGTTGCTGTTTTTCAGTCTTTTCGAGCTTCTGACTAATAGTACCTAACGACTTTCAAAGATCTACTAATGGCAAGAACAACAGCTTATAATATAAAACTCCTATGAAAGATTATAACCCATCCACAAACCAACCTCAGCAAGTATGGTCAACCTCTAATTTTCCACGAGCTTGTCGTCACGAGGACATCGTATTGCTCAATTATTTCCAAAATTCCTACGTAATTACTTATTCCAATTTCTAAAATCAAAATCATAAGTCATTTATTCAAATTGCCTGATTTATCAGCACTTTTTGAAGGTCAATTTTACATAAGACAGTCTCTGGCGAAACAAACTCCTCAGCAACCCATCTGTCTGTACGGTTAGAAGAACCAAGATTCTTGAATTAATAACTGCAAAATTCCAGGATGATCGAGGAACACAATCGCAAGAACCTTGGCTTCAGGGTTAAGCTGAACGAGTTCTCCGATAAAACCGACGATGAGCTGGGCTATCTGACCGGCACCTTCGTCTCCGACCATGAATACGCAGATTTGCTGCCCTTCCCTCACACTCTGTCTGAGATCGAAGAGCTGGCGGAGGAACTGCCTGAGAACTTCGATCTGAGGATGGAGGGTGCTGTTACTCCTGTTAAGAGTAAGTGTATATAAATATTTTTATATTAAACGCATTAACGCATGCGTAGCGAATTTCAAAGATTTTCTTTAGAAAGGAAAAATTCGATCCGCGAACGTCACCATGAGACGTTAGATATGGAAGGACAAATTCGCCGCGGCAGATAAGATCCTCGGTGGCTCGGTTGGAAATGAGCGTCGGATGTACTGAATCCGAAGGTCGTGGGTTCGAATCCTGCCCGCGGATCGAATTTTTCCTTTCCAAAGAAAAGGGTATATAAAATTGGTATCCACATTTTTTAAATTGATAACATAAATAATCCCAGTCATTTTTTTTCTCATCATGAACGATAATAGGAATCATAGTGTTAAAATCCTGTATTACACTTGTGGTGGAGCATATTTCCTGAGAACCATAATTGTCAATTTGTTGGGTATTTTTCGAGGTTCTATTTGGTCATACCCAGGTATTATTTCTACAGCGTAACTTGTGCCCGGGACATTATGTTCGTTTAACAGATTGTGTGGATACTACCTCGTTCCTAAGAATTTTGGTATGAGTTCCTATCACATCGCTCAGAAAACTTCAGACGCACATCAGTGGCAACTACTTTGACACATCAGTGGCAATTACTTTGACGGCACGGTTGGTGCAAAGTGAACTATTGCTGCGCAGCGTCTCGCGGGTTCGATCCCCGCACTGACCGAATATTTGTATGATCTGCAATTAGTTGTTCCGAGTCTGAGTGTTTGTGAGTTTCCATGTTTGTAAACGCACCCATGATAGAGGAGAAATTCCTAGTGTGGGGCAAGGTAAAATAATTAAATGAGTCCTCTCTGGGTAGACCTGAAGCGATTCTGAATGATCTCTGGAATCGATGATTGAAAACTAACCAGCTAATTAATTATGTGATCCAGACCAGGGTCACTGCGGCTCTTGCTGGGCGTTCTGTACGACTGCTGCCGTCGAGGGAGCCGTCGCTAGGAGCAACGGAGACAGGCTGCTGGACTTGAGCGAACAGTCTCTTGTGGACTGTGCCTGGGGGTAAGTTCGAACAGGAAACTTTCTGCTTTAGGTTGTAGGTAGCAAAACAAAAAGAATACTATAAAATCCACGTAGTATGTTGAGGAATCATAGTTAGTTTGACTACATCGCAACAAAAAGTCTTCTGGAAGATAAGAGCATATAGAAAAACTCAGACAGATATGGTAATCTGTGACAGAAGCCCACAACCATGACCGTCTGGTTGGAGGATTCTCTTGAACAATGGATGAGAACTTTACTCAATATTTCTAATTCCTCATACTGCTTTAGCCTGGAAAAAACGATAGTTGAGTAAATATAAGAGGACCAGCTACACTCGTGTTATGCTTGAAAAATTACGGTTTTCATTCCCTGTGGATGTTCTGTTGTTTCTTTTCACTGATTGATTCAAATAATTCAAAGTCAGATGACACAAATACATTTAGTTATTCATGTTTCCTATGTTTTTCTCTCGATTTAAGATTTTTTTTTATAGAAAAAGCTAATCAATTTGATTACAGCTTTGACAACCTCGGCTGCAATGGAGGAACTCTGGACGGCGCCATGAAGTACGTGCTCACTCACGGTATCCCCACGGAGGAGGAATATGGTCTCTACAAAGCTAATGTGAGTTCCAACACTGTTAGACTATTCTATTTAACTGCTGGGTAGATGCAACTCTCCCTTTTTCTGAACTTGGTTTAATCATCAAATGAGTCCTTCCAACCGACAATCGTTATCGCTCAGCAGTCACTAATACTTTTTCTTAATAGTATTAGTGACTGCTGAGTGATAACGATTGTCGTCTGCTGTCGTCGGTCGTCTGTTTGTCTATAGGGCCTGGCAGTTTTTAGGTTGCCTAGATGACCCTGAGATTCGAGATCACTAGATTCTGGCTTCGTGAAAATAGAACCACGTGTTTATCTGTTGATGCCTAGTTAACGAACACCGGATCACATGGACGTGCAGTATTGTGTAAGATTCCTTTTTAATTGACACCAATTTCTTTTCCAGGATGATTTCTGTAAAATCCAGAACATGACAACTTCGTACAAGATTCGTGGGTTCTCCAGGGTGACCCCTCACAACCCTAACGCTTTGAAAGTGACCCTCAACAAGTACGGCCCAGTCACCGTTGCCATCCACGCCGGCAGGCTGATGAAACACTACGCTAATGGACTGTTTTACGACTTCTCTTGGTAAGACATTATCATTATCTTTATCATCATCATGGCTTTGACTGAGCACAGAAAGAAAGAAACAAAATATTTTATTTGGCAAGCCTTATGCAATTACAATTAAAAAGTAAAGAGAATACAAAAAATATAGGTACCGTGTGCCTCACGGCTGTGCCAAATAGGCTCATCACTGTCATCGTTGCCATCCACGCCGACAACATTATTATTGCTTTCATTATCACGTTTGTTTTTTAAGTTGGTTCTATGATCACAATTTTCCCCGTTCAACACACTGCTTCGCGTTTGTCTTTTGGGCCTACGTCTTTTCATCATCATAATATGAACCGTAGGACATCCAATGCTAAAGAAAGCCCTTCCCCATAGATTTTCATTAAGATTGTTTGGAAGTGGTTTGCATCCAGCGCGATCCTACCGTCTTCATTAGATTCGTTACCCACATTGTATGACGTTGGTCTATACACCTTGTTCTAGCGTATGATGATTGTTCCATACACTTGTGATACGATAGAAACCCGGGGATTATGAATAAAACCGTGTTGAGTGTGGTAAAATCACTGATATATTTTATTACTTAGTCGATTCACTAAATGATCGCGCAGTAATTGCAAACGCTGAGTAAGCTTAACCTACTTCATATTTTTATCTTTTTCAGTGAAGAGGAATCCCCTAACCATGGAGTCACAGTCATCGGTTACGGTGTCCGTGATGGAGAAGATTACTGGATCGTGAAGAACTCCTGGGGTGAGAACTGGGGAGAAGACGGCTACATCCTCATGTCCGTGAAGAACAATAACTGCTTCGTTCTCGACTCTCCTTATTATCCCATCGTTTAAGTTTGAACTAGATTAATAAATTCCACGTGCTGTTGAGATTGGCTTTTCATTTATTTTGTAGTTCTAAAATAATATTTAAGAAAATATTTCTATCAATGTGACTAACAACATTAAGGGCTGATTTTTCAATCGTCAGATAACTTTTATCTGAGGAATAAAAATGGCGGTTTGACAGCTTAGCTGTAGAAAATAATGTCAAACCGATATTTTTATTCCTCATATAAAAGTTATCTGACTATTAAAAAATCAGCCCTAAGGGTGTTATTTACTTCCTACTAATGTAAAAGTTTGTTTGAATGGATGTTTGTTATACTTTTACGCAAAAACTACAGAACGGATTTGGATGAAATTTCTTACTACTGAATGGATTTAAATGAAATTTCTTAAACAGAAAGTTTATTAATGTTCCCATGGGATAATTTTTGTGCTGCAGAAGGTCGAAAGCGACAAGAGTTAGTATTTTTCTATATTATGCAAAATGTTTGTGGGTATGTATGGCTGGATGCTTGTTGCACTTTCACACAACCTAATAAACGGATTTGGATGGACTTTGGTACACAAATAGTATTCGTTCGATTAACGCATTATGGCAAATTCACTATAAACGGCGTAGGTTAAAACTAACTAATTAGTTAGTCTTTATCCCAATTTAATTAGTACGTGCCGGGGTCGCGGGATTATTCCCTTACCGTAACCCCGGAACATAACAGGCTATGAAGGACACGGTGGATTTTAGTCAGTAGAAGTCTGACAGTCCCTCCCGCCCTGCCCGGGGTTGGAGGACTCATTTGATGACTTTACCACGCTAAAAAAAAAAATTTTAATGAGTACGTGAAATAAATTTTGAGTTTTTGCGGGTGAAGCTGCGGCCAATTGTAATAAGGATTGGGAACTAACTAAATAAATAGAACTTAGCATAAAAAGAAATACAAACGTGTTCAGAAAACGATTCTTGTACTTAAAAATCTGTTTTAAAAGTACGAACACCTATAATAGCGACATCTGTCATAATTTTCTAGAACTAATTGCACAGTTTCAATCAAGACCTTAAAACAACGCCATCTAACGGAATTTTCCTGCACTAACCAAGAAAGTGAACACGGCAATGGCGGCGGCCATAAACGCGTTTATGTCTTCGTTTCGTTCTATTTTATTTGAACGCATTCATTTTATTATTACAGCAATTTTATTACACTTTGGACTACTTGAATGGGTTTACAGAATAATGGGACAGGTTAATTACACAATCTGTATGCTGATAAAGCATTTTTACATGAAAACAGTTAAAAATGTCATATTTTCATTTTAAATACAACATTAGGTCTGTAGTCCCTGAATGACTAGTCAGTAATGTACTTTAATAATATCTAATTCACCAGCTAAATTCCATCATAATCTGCGTAGCTTTTTCCCAACTTTGCTGTGGTCGGTTTCCAGTGGCAACGAATGCAGCTGATTATATTATTAGTATTTTACATAGAACGACTGCCTATTTGACCTCCACAACCCAGTTACTGGGTAACACGATATTTCCTTGGTAAGGCTGGTTGTGAGAATTTCGAGCTTCTGACTTAAAAGTAATGACTGTCGAATATCTCAATGACGCCCGGGGCCAACGACTTTGTGCTTTTGAAGGCTTGGCTTCAACTGGCTTATGTATGGTAATTGGCCACCCATCTACAGACCAACCTCAGTAAGCGCGATTTAACCTTGATCATCGACCTGTGCGACTATTATTGATAGACATGAAGTCTTCTTCCTTGTTTTCGTCACACTTCATTGCTTGTAATGAAAATCAAGTTGTAGTATTTTATTTGAGTCTAGTACTTAGTTCCCCGCAGTTTACCTCACTGCTCGGCTTTTATTGATCGTAGCGTAATTTAAGGCGACGTGGGACGCAAAACCGTCATTTTGTATTGTGTTTTATTCCTAAATGAAACGGATTTAAATTTTGAAAAAAATATGGTACATATTTCAGTCTTTGGTCTCCAGGTTTGGGCTCTTCGATACACGATTGCTTGCACTTTACTGCATCCAATTAAATCGCAAAAACAGGTCCAACTCATGGTGTGCATATCATTTCATTTCAGTTATACTAGGCTTTGAATAATAAAAATTATACCATCTTAAAGAGCATAAAAAATTAGATACAATGCGGCCGTATCATTGTGAAAGGATGAGAAACCATACCACTAAGTCCAAAATCAGGTAATTTCATCTTTTTATACACTCGACCCTTGGCATTTAGTCGGTCTTGGACCGCGTCCGAGGTCGGACTTACGTCAATTTTTTTGCAAACCCACCTCCACGCTATCTTCTATTACTGACAGAAGCAAACATTCATTTTATATAGAAATACCTGTACATATTTTAATTTTCAAAATACTTGTAATATAGTTCATTTTTTATGGTTATAATTTTGTAAACAAATGGGCAGAAAAGTAAGAAGTTGTCATCTTTGGCTCTTTGAAGGCTGAATAAACAAAAAAGGTAAGGATGCATGGGAAATATTATAAGAACCTTCTTTGTGTATTTATTTATCTTTACTAATAGTAGGAGAGCTACTGAACCATCCGACTTACCTGTTTTCCACAAAGTTAGAATTAAAAAACCGACCAAGTGCGTGTCGGGCCCGGACCCGCAGTGGTAGACGCCCACAGCGACGGACGTCGCTTGATGATCTCCGGCCACCGTAGGCGCGGGCATGCGGGCAGCGAGTAAAGGGCAACTCGCTGCCCGACCAAGGACCATGCCCGGGTCGACGGCACGTTGTGTCCCACGCGCGCCTCAAAGAGCGTCAGCATAATGACGGGGCCCCCCTCTCAGAGGGCCAAAGCCTGCCGGGGTCGCGGGATTATTCCCTTACCGTGACCCCGGAACATAACAGGCTATTGAACGACACCGTGGATTTTAGTCAGTAGAAGTCTGACAGTCCCTCCCGCCCTGCCCGGGGTTGGAGGACTCATTTGATGATTTTACCACGCTAAAAAAAAAAAAGTGCGTGTCGGGCCACGGTCGCACAGTGTAGGGTTCCGTAGTTGCCCATCAAAATACTTATGCGAACTAAACTGATTCGCTGATTTTAAATTAATTTACGTATAATTATTAATATTTATAGCCACCTTCCAGCTCCATCATCAAAACCTAGAATAATATCCAGCACCAAAGTCTATGTAAAGACGAATCAAATGTATGTTATATTGTAATGTATATTATTTGTATTGTATATAACGGCGGTAAGCCGGGGAAATCATCTTGATCGGCGATCATGACTTCGGCGGGGCCGACGTCACGATCAACCCTATCGATATTCATTAGGTAGGTAGGTACCTATCTATTATGATAAACTCAATTAAAACACTAACTCGGCAAACCAATCTTATTTATTGCAATGATCACAATGATAACGACACTCTTAGTTATTAAACTAACTCACAAAGATACAAACTATGAACAATGCGTTTTATTACAAAGCAGCAAGATCGAAAAACAATATGGTTGTACTTAACTTCTTAGCCGGAGCCTCCTCTGAACACACATCTACTCAGGACCGCCGCTCAGGAACGAAAAAAGGGCGGGCCTCCTGTTTTAGTTTCGACGAACACCCCTGAACCCACATGTGGCGCCCTCTTGCGGCAGCCATACTACTTTTCAGGGGAAATCAATGATATTCGTCGAAACTTTACATAATAACTAGAGGCTTAACATGACCTATTATATTGTGATAAATCATAAGTTAAATAATGAGAATTGTTACAGTTTTTACGCTATTTATAACCTAAACATCTCTAAAAACCATAAATAATTAAATCACAAGTTCACAACTTCGCAAAACAATTTGAGGTTTTATGTTAGTTATTATACCTTGATAAATAGTAAATTAATTAATGTTAATTAGTGCAATTTAGCACATTTTAAATAAGCTTATCGTTTATAAAAAAGGATAAGCTTATTTGGTAAACAGGATGCTTGCAGTAATTTCGAATAACCGGAAGTTTTCAATATCGGATAACATCTTTAATGACATCCTATTGTTATTAAAATATAATTTTGCTTCTAGACTTATAGTTTAAATCACAGTTTTATAACAACATTTATTTCTAAGTTAAGGAAGGCTTTATTAACAAATTGAATGATTACAGATACAGATAAACTAACATTAACCTAAACCGGATGTTTACAATATCAAATTACAATCTCATTATTGTCAAGCTAGTTATTAAAATTGTATTTCTGCATCTAAATTTATAGTTAAATTATTATTTTTATTACAATATTTGTTTGTATTCAAAAGGAGTCTTTGCAACTAAATTAGCTTGATATTAGAAATTAAGAATCACATGAAATGGAATGTAATTGTTTTGATCAATAGAACATCTTATTATTTAGGAAATAGATCACAATGCAATACTGATATAGTTTTAACTTACAAACATTATTATATTTCTTATTATGATGATTGGTTTGTCGTTGCGCCGACATATATTATTTGTATTGTTATATTATATTGTAATCTTTGATTTTCTGTTTTTTTTTTTAATTTACGATAGGTAGAAATTCCTTTGTTATCTTTATTTGCTTGTTTGTTGTGTGTACGGGCTCACAAATAAACGTTTTTTTCTTTCTTCTTTCAAATGAGCCCAAACTCGATGAGATTGCGTTATTGTATTACAAAGATGCCATGGCTACCTTCCAGCTCCATCATAAGAGCCTGGAAAACATTTAGTACAAAAGCCCATGTACAGACGAATCAAATGACCCTAAGCTTCGTAGAATTGAGATGTTGTATAAGAAAGAACTCATGGTTACCTTCCAGCTCTATCACCAGACCATGAAAATCATCAATGTCTATGTAATAAAGACGACTCTAACGAGCCTAAACTCGACGGGATTGAGTTGTTATCAAATCGCTTCAAGAATTTAAAATTTAAAGAGTTCCCACGATTTCTCCAGGATTTCATCATCAGATCCTGACTTGATTATCTTGGGACCAACTGGAAGGTGTACTCTTTCAATCAAAAGAAGAATTTTCAAAATCGTTCTTGAGAAATCGGGGAAAATAATAATATAAGGTTTTTAATGTATTAATAAGTCTTTTATCAGGCGGAAATAAGGTGCGCGCCTTCAATAGTTGGGTCATGCCGGTTCTGATGTATTCCTTCGGCGTACTCAAATGGATTCAGACGGAACTTGACGCCCTGGATAGAAAGGTCCGCACACTGCTGACTGCAAATCGGATGCATCACCCACGGTCGTCGGTGATGAGACTGTATATCCCGCGGAAATGTGGAGGCCGTGGCTTCCTTAATGCCAAGACCTTACACAACCGCGAGGTATGCTATCTCAGGGAATACTTCCTTGAAGCCGACGTGGGGATACATCGAGATGTAGTCTCAGTGGACAAAGGCCTTACCCCACTCTCCTTGGCTAACGAGAACTGGCGCAAACCTGTGGTATTGGATACTAATGACCGCAGGGAGGTATGGCAGAACAAGGAGCTACACGGGCGGTTTTACCGGGCCCTTCGCGGGCCCGATGTAGACTTTTTAGCGTCTGTAGCCTGGCTACGTTTCGGTGACCTCTTCGGGGAAACCGAAGGTTTCGTCTGTGCGATTATGGATGAAGTTATCATGACGAATAACTACCGGAAATATATTGTCAAGGACGGTCCGGTTGACATCCTGTCGGGCATGCCACCGTCCCGGTGAGTCGATTAGACACATTATTTCCGGTTGCTCTCGTATTGCTAACGGCGAGTACTTACACAGACACAATCTAGTAGCTAGGATTATCCACCAGCAACTTGCCCTGCAGTACAACCTTGTGAATTCTGAAGTACCATACTACAGGTATGTGTCCGACCCAGTTCTTGAAAACGGTCATGCCAAATTGTATTGGGATCAATCTATCATCACTGATTGTAGCCAATAAGCCTGATATAGTGGTGGTAGATTGCCGAGAGTGCGCTGCAATGATTGTTGATATCACCGAGACGAGACCCTAGTGAAAGCTGAAAATGATAAAAAAATCAAGTATCTAGATTTAGCACACGAGATTGTCGACATGTGGGACGTGGACTCAGCAGTCATTGTACCGATAGTCGTTACGGTCAATGGACTAATTGCGAAGAGCCTCGACCAACACCTTAAGAGGCTCTCATTGTGCAGCTGGCTCAAGGGCCTGATGCAGAAAGCAGTTCCTGGACACGGCGCGCATTGTGAGGAGGTTCCTCTCTCTAGAGCCCTAACCACCAGCACTTTAGACCCTGTTCCCGATGCTGGTGGGCCTACTATTTTTAACCGACTTCAAAAAAAGGAGGAGGTTAACAATTCGACTGTATTTTTTTTTTTTTGGAGAAATCGAGGGCAATCCTCAAATTTTATAAGCTGACACATAGTTTTTCGCAAATCATATGAAGTAATTCAAGTACTTGCGTATAGAAATCATCATCTCATGTAGCTGAGCTGATGATGGAAGGTACAACTCCTCAAGTAAGAAAATTATGTTCGTGTTCGCATATCTCCGGAACTACAAGTCCGATTTAAGTAATTATTTTTTTGTTGTACTAAGTATCGTTCAACTTAGGGAATACTGCAAATTTCATCAAAATCGGTTCAGTAGTTTTTGAGATAGAATGAATGCAAGAGATGTTAACGATGATATTACCGGTGCTACGGATAACGAAATTCTAGTGGACATGGTAGAAAATTATGTATTTTACAAGAATGTTGGTTGAATATTTATACTAAAAAGAGTAAAATAAAAACTTTTTCTAAAAAAAATGTGACCGCCTTCAAAAACAACCACAAAAAAGGGTAAAATAGCCTACAAAACTTTTCTTTCGGAAGTCGGTGGCAAAAAAGACAATGAAATTAATAAAAAAAGTCACCGACTTCCGAAAGAAAAGTTTTGTAGGTTATTTTACCCTTTTTTGTGGTTGTTTTTGAAGGCGGTCACATTTTTTTTAGAAAAAGTTTTATTTATATTTTTACATGTTTTTAATATATATATATTTTTAATCATATTTAAAAATGTAAAACGTATGTAAAATCTTTACATATAATAAAATCGTAGAGCTGTCATTCCTGTACATTGAATATTTTTTTCTTTTTGTATTCTGATGCCAGATCAACTTTTATTTTTTTTCGTTTTTTTTATGTTTTTTTTTATTTGATCTATCTTTTAAACTACTGTAAAGTTGTCGATCAAATTTTCCTCAAATATTCCTAATAATATTCTTCTGTTAATAGGCTATGTATTATTACGCTATTTTTCCTGGGCGATAAGCAATTATGAATTTTGTTGTTTTTAGATGTTTGTTGATAGTTGGAAGCTAAACCACTGGATATTATTTATTCAATTTTTCCTCAAATATTCCTTAAACTGCTCTTCAATTAATAGGATATGTATAATAACGCTATTTCCCTTGGGGGATTAGCAATGTTATAATATGTTGATTTTCGATCATTGTTGACATTTGTATAGGAACCGCTATTTGAAATTTACTGTCAGCGTACTAGCCAGTCTGGTTGGTAACCTACTTGACTTTCGTGCAAGGGGTCTCTGGATCAAATCTTGAGGTTTTCTTTTACACTTTTTGTTCCTTTTTTTTGTTTTTATGTGTCCTGAGAGTTTCAAATAATTTAAAAAAATGTGCATAATTTATTTAAATATTATTCGCCATTTTAATTTATTGCTATTTTTTTTTCAATAGTTCTCTAGGATATAAATCTACATTGATTTAAATTGTAGGTAGTTAGTTGGATATTTTTATAAATTGTAATTGTTTCGAGGTGTAGGAATTTTAAAGATTAGAAAACAATCAGTGTTTCTATTATTTTCTGTTTATTTATGTTTTGAATTGGTGCTCAAACCAGTGCATAGATCCTGTTTTAAACGATGACAAGTTGTACTTATCGAGTCAAATTATTAGTTATTTTTTAGGTATCACGCGCTATGCTAAGGGAGAAGAGCAATGCTATCGTACGTTCAATTTTCAGCGATACTGTCAATCGACCAAAAAATGATAGTGTAATGTTTAAGATAAACACGGATCTTTGAAATTAATGTCGCTCAAATAAAGACGTTTCCTATGCAAACTATGTACCTAGATATAACATTATTGATCTAAACTAATCGATCGTCCCAAAATTTAGCATATACGTTGACAGGAGTATAGACACGGATATAACGTATATTTCATCCCGAAAAACAGAAGAGAGCTGTTGCCGAGAAAACAATTACGTTCATATTCCAGATGGCGCCACTTACACGATCCGTATTGTTTCTCAAATTCTAAATTAACGCATGCGAAGCCGCGGGCACACACTAGTGATGAATAAATGAGAAGTATAATACATTAAAACAAATTACGCCGAATTGAGAACATCCTCCTTCTTTTGAAGTTAGTTAAAAATAGTTGACAATAAAAACCTACCTATCCCCAAAACATACCCACCTTTATACCTGTAAAAATAAAGTTGACAAACCTACATTTGCAGTTGAAGAATATGTTCTCCGATACATTTTGTTTAGGAAAATATGTTATCCAAGTACGTTTTATAAGTTGGTCGACTATTACTCGTAGCCTACTTAGTCATGATAATTTTCTTTTATACTTCGTTATATATTTATACTACTATTGTGATTTTTTCACATCCCCAAACATAACCGTTTAGCTGGTAGAGGGGGGGAACACTCGAGTCGAGCAAAAATGAGCACTTTAACGCTTAATATTTCACAAATGAATTTTTTTATCAAAAAATTGTTAATGGAAACTTGCAATGTTTTTTTAAAGGCCTATTTAATGATATCATACACAAAGCGGTACGCCAGAAAAAAAAAACTTCACCACTTTACGTGTACAGGAGGTACCCTAAAAAATATTTTACTAGATTTTATTTTACCATTTTTTTGGCGCAACAAATCCGTATGTTTACACCAAATTACAGCTTTCTAGTACTGGGCGTTTCTGAGCTAAGCTGCGGTCAGACGGACGGACGGACGGACGGACATGGCGAAACTATAAAGGTTAAAATTACAGTCATACTGTGAGAGCAAAAACCAACTGACTTGGTCTCCGTTTTGAGGAATGATAATGCAACCACATAGATGCCTGCTACACTGGTACTTTCCAATAATCAGAAAAATCTAGCTTGGTGGAGAACGGGTGGGATGTTTTAGTGGCTCCTAGACTATAACCTATAATATGCAAACCGCAATTAAGTGTAAAACAGTTGAATTTAAACCCAATATCAATATGTATAAAGAAGTCACGCTGGCAAAAGCTATAATGGTTTATTTTTCTCGCGGAATAGATTTACCAACCGCATCAAATATGTAAGACAGTTGAATTTAGACCCTATGTCAGAGTTCAGAAAGCCACCGTGAACGCACTAATTATAATGGTTTACTGCCTCCAAATGTCAAATAGGTAGTAGTCATAGTGTACTACGTGTCCACAGTATGATCATTTCCTACGAAAATATTAGTTATTACCTGCCGTGTCCCCTGATTCACCTTCACGCTTTAAAATTACGTAGATTTTTAATGTTTTAGAGCAATGCAGCTGCAGGCCAAGCGCAGTGCGCGTATATTGACTTATGATTCAGGGGATAACGAGTAAGTTATTCTCTCCACTTTTTTATTTAATTTATAAAAAAAGTATTTAATGCTAATTATTACGAATTAATCAAAATCAATATTTGTATTATGGGTCATTGTAGGTCGTGGGTTCTTCAAACCCCGCCAGATGCATTACTTTGTGTATTTTTTTTCATCACCGCTGCTGTCAAAACGGTGAAGGAAAACATCGTGAGGAAACCGGCATGTCCTAGAACCAAAAATTCGAAGACATGTGACATCCACCAATCCGCACAGGGCCCGCGTGGTGGATTATGGCCCAGTCCCCCTCACAGAGAGGAATCCTGTGTCCCAGCAGTGGGAACGTTATAGGCTGATGATGATGATGATGATGAAAATAATACCGCAACAAAAAAATGATACATACAAACGTACCTTTACCAATCAATTCAAGTTGATCTACTGTTTTCCTCTACTCTGTAACTACTACCTAGACTTCGCAACTTTTGGCGCGCGTATCATCGCGCATCGTAATTCACTACGTATCCGCTAGTCCTTGCAGGCGCTGCGGTAAGCGTTGGATGCCTGCGGTGCTCAGGAAAACCTGGCCTTAAAGTAGTGTATAGCCATCCTCGATAAATAGAATATTAGGTAAAGGGAGTTTATTTTGTGAGACAGGCACGTCAATGATAGAGTCTTAAAAATCTCTCAAACGTTACCTATGCATGCTGTAATGAGGAATGATGTGTCAATACGTCTTGTCCACTTTAGTGGTGAACGAAGTTTTTGGGGAATGAAGTTTAGTGGTGAAGTTGTATCATTTTGCATTATTGCATAAATAGATAACGTTTATAGAGAAAGAGGTTTTTTTGTGAGACATAATATTAATAGCGAACTAGGCTCTATATCCAAACGGCAATAGACAATCGCTAACGTTCAGCAGTTGCTAATACATTTTCAACTTTACCCTATTGTATAAAGTTGAAAATCTATTAAAGATTACCTACAGATCGTGTTTGTTTCGTTCGATATTGCTCAGCAGTCTTTACTAGATATTCAATTTTATACGATGGGGTGTAAAGTTGAAAATTTATACGCGACTACTAAACGTTAACGATTGTCGCTTGCCGTTTGGCTACAGTCCCTAGTAACGGAGAAAAGCGCTTTCAGCCAAACAAACTCTTCAGCTTCATAATTTAGTGTAGATCTGTCAGCAGAATATTATAGATGGCGCTAGCTACCCTGAAGTAGCCAGACACTTGATTTTACGACCCATAACCGACAATGCGTCGTACATACGACACAGCTGTGCCAGACAGGCCGACATACTCACTTACTTACGGTTTACGAGCCAAGGTAAGGGTACTTTATTCCTAGACATAGTATAAACTAGTCATTTATATGTGTACCTAGTGCCATAAACATTTTATATCTAGTATAAGAGGCCCTTATATAAATGCGCGATGTACAATCGACTTTGGATCATAAATTCATGACTTATTTTGACAATAAATCGTTTGAATTCGTCAAAGTAATAAAGATAAAGGTCGTTTACATGGATATGTATGTTTGCGTGAATGTGGACCTAATTGTATTTGAAGACAATAAGCAATTGCGGCGGTAAGCCCTCTCTTTGAGGAGTGACTGGAGGAAGCGGGCGCCGCCGTGAGGGAGAGGACAGCCTCCACATCACAGCCCAGTCACCGCTGGAGACGCCCACGGCATCGGACGTCGCGAGATGATTTCCTTCCACCGTAGCTAGGCGCGGGCATGCAGACAGTGAGTATGTAATGGATGACTCGGCGTCTGATTATGGACCAAGCTGCCAAGGTCGCGAGACTGTCTCATTAGGTAACAGTGATCCTGGAGCAAAAACAAAAAAAAACGAAAAAATCGTACTATTATTGCTCGTGAATGTACAAGACAGAATGTACCTTTGTATGAAACTGAATTAAATATTATTTGTAATCAATCAACCCAACTTACGTAACATTTTCTCCGCTCGGTCGTGTAAGGCCCACGTGTACAATTTGTGACCTAGTCTAGACATATTTAATTAACTTTGAAACTAAAATTGTTTTATACTTGTTTTTGAATACTATAATTGTTTAAGTGTTGTGTACTATTATGAATTTGGTGTTTTTCTAGGAATTTGCATTTATAAGAGGCAATAGGGTATTTGACTGAAAAAAAATCTAATAAGTTCGTAATTTAGATTAATAAAAAATATGTGTCACGTAATTTTTTTTGTTAATTATATCAAAGTTGACGGTACG
The DNA here is from genome assembly GCA_036375495.1 of Agrotis segetum. NCBI lineage: Eukaryota > Metazoa > Arthropoda > Insecta > Lepidoptera > Noctuidae > Agrotis > Agrotis segetum. The sequence continues at coordinate 1,499,401 of JAQSVV010000128.1, forward strand.
GAGCTTTAAAAACAGCCAATACGTCACAAGTAAGAACAGCTTATACATAACTGCGGTGGGTGTCGAGGGTTCGATTCCCGCACGGAGCTTATATTTGTACGAGCTACAAGTAGTTGTTCCGGGTTTGGGCGTTTGTGTATGTGATTTTATTGGTCTGAAACGCACCCACGACACAGGATAAACCTAGTGTGGGGACACCACACTAGGTTAAAAAAAACAACAAATACGTAAGTATTCATTATTTTTCAAAACACTAGCTGATTAATTTAAAATTTGCTATTTATTGATACTGTCAACATGTCTATTTCGTAAAATATGCTGTAGGTATAGATAATTATTATTTATAATCGTAATGAAAAAAAAATCAATAAATAATTTATTCAGTAATGACTTCAATGACTGTTTTCGAAATAAACGTTACCCTATCTATCTAATGACGGGGCCCCCTCTCAGAGGGCCAAAGCCTGCCTGGATTTATTTCTTTACCGTGACCCCGGAACATAAAGGGTTATTGAAGGACACTGTGGATTTTAGTCAGTACAAGTCCGACAGTCCCTCCAGCCCTGCCCAGGGCGGGAGGGACTAACATAACAAATGAGTCCTCCCAGGACTCATTTGTTGATTTTACCAAGATAAAAAAAAAACTCTAACTATTTGAAAATAGTTTATGTACGTAAATAATTAATATTATCATCATCATCATCATTTCAGCCTATTGCAGTCCTCTGTTGGACCTAGGCTTCTCTCAGAGAGCGCCACAGCGCACGATCTCCTGCTTTTTTCATCCAAATACAGCCAGCCGCCTTCGTCAGGTCATCGTCAGTAAAAATAAATATAATTAAATTACCTAGGTATAAATAGGTGATGGATGCGACTGTTCACAAAAATAATTCTACATTCGTCTCATATAATTTCCATCCTATTTTATTTTTCCATCATTAAATTATAAACATTAAGAATTGGAATACAAAGAAAAAAACAAAACAACGGAAAAATAACTGTCTACCATTAATTTCTCGTAGGCGCGGTATTTTGGGCAAATCTTTCAAAGTCGGCTCACTAAGACCATTATTATTCAACAAGTATTTTTTTAGGGTTCCTTATGACTTACGATACGCTGATAAACTTTTAAGAATTACATAGGTAAGTTTTTTAAGCTATTGCATAGCTTTTATCGCGGGCTCTGAGAGCGGCGACCGAATCAAGAAATTCCGTAACGAGAATAAACCTAACACCCCACATCGTCTCGTTCGGTAGATATCGGCACGGTGTTTTTTTTTCTGACGATTCACTTGATTAACTTGGTCAGCCATATTTTTTTACATTTTTTCAGAAAGAAAGAAAGAAAATTGCGTTTATTGGCACTTGTGCTAAAACTTAAAACTATAACAATACAAACTTAACAAAAATTAATGCCAAAGGGCCTCAGCTCAGCATAATGTCAGGCGGCAACACACAGTTTGCCACCTGACGCTGATTTTCAGCTGCAGCCCAAGAGTGCCATACTTAGGCTATGGTCAGCCATAGCCTAAAAAAATGCATTAGTTGATTAATAAAAATGTTATGCAATAGCTTTACTGCGATGGTCCCCGAGTGCCACACGTATTTTAATTTTTCTATTTAAAGGTCTTTGACTTATCCTTGAATTTTCTCTTATATCGTGGGCATACATTTAAAACTTTTAAACTCAACACATACACTCAGACCTGGAACGACTATACTTATAAATCTTATTAATATTTGTTCCGACGAAGATTGAACCTCCGACTAATAGCACAGCAGATAACTGAACCACTGCTCCAAACGTGCCCTGAAAAAGTCATCATCATCATCTGCCTTTTCCCAACTATATTGGGGTTGGCTTCCAGCAAACGAGATTTTAGCTGGATATCAGTATTTAATATGGAGCGACTGCCTGTCGGACCTCCACAACCCAGAAACTGGGCAATACCATTATATTATTTCTCGAGAAAACCGGTTTTGTTTTATTATTTAGCTTTCTCGCGACTGTAAATAATAAAAAAGTAAAGTCAGTTCATAAATGAAGTAGATTAAAGTCTTGTCCACCGCATAAAAAGAAAACAAACCGAGTTTTCCTAAGACAATTTCAAAAAAAAACAATCGTAAAAGGTAAATCCTTCGCTGTAATATTTCCATTTTCCTTTTAGTATTTATAAACGAAAAATAAACAAAAAGGGAAGCTTTTAACAGAGTTTGTTCTGTACTTATAGAATTTGAAACAGAACTCGGAATTTGAAACTTTTGAAAAGTTTGCAATTTGAATGATTTGAAAGCGCAAACACAGCAAGCGTCGCGGTCAATTAAAATAATTATTTTCCTCATTGTACCTTTCTTACATGAGCACTTAAGAATAAATGCCTCCCTATTACATAATATATTGAACTAGCTGTTGACAGTAGCTTCACCCGCTACCACTCGTAAATTATCAATCAGAATAAAAACTATCCTGTGTGTGAATCCAGGTTATAAACTACGAGTAGCTGTGTTCCAAATTTTAGTCAAATCCGTCCAGTGGTTTTGGCGTGAAAGAGTAACCATCATACCAATGTAGGTATGTTTCTTACTTTATACACATACATATTATAATATTAGTAGGACTTAAACACTTATTTTTTTGGGTTGTCGTAAAGCCACAAAGTTAATTCGCCACGAAAAAAATCATTTGTAAATTACCCACAGTTTTTATTACGTGTATTTTTAATTCTTTATTTTGTATTCAAAACATAAATTAGAATAAATACTCAATTCAAACGGCCTAATATCAAACCAAAATTAAATAAATACAATGGGAAAATAAAGAAGTAAGAGGGTATCAAAGAATTGATTCATATCGTTGTCAACGGGAAAGCGACAATACTGTACCCTTAGCACGAATTTTCACTCTTTTATTTTACAGCGTCTTTCCAGTATTTACAGCGTTTTTGTATGAAAAAATGGAACAGCGCCTCTGATGTGCGAAGAAAGAACTTAATTTTTTCCTTGAAAATTGTCAATTTGAAATTGTCAAAGTTCCAGTTTACTTTACGTCTCAAATACTGAAAATTCGTGCTAAGGGTGATTCTTTTTCCAAGAAAAAGAAAACATGGTATAAAATAAATCTTTCTTTGTAAAGAAAGTATGTTTTCTTTTTGTTTTTCCTTCCTTATAAGTATTAGATAACATCAAACACAGTTATCACAAACATCAATAGGTCAAACTAGAACATTTTAATGCTACAATTATAGTAAGCGGCTCATTAAACTCGATACGGTTAATGTCTAGCCTGAACCTCTGCCTACCACGTGGGGGTACGTGTGGTGATACACACGGCCCGATAGTGTTGAAAGTAAAATGGAATTGTAAGCGGTGATAATACTTTCACTTGAACGTAGTTGCAAATCGGTGTATAACACTTGAACGGTTCTACGCTGTTACAGACGAGTCTGATAAGCTGTTCACAAAATTAGCTTTACGTCATGCATTTTTGTTTTGTGATAAAATTATTAAATAAATGAGTTCTTATGCTTTGAGGGCTAGAGCCTGCCGGGGTCGCGGGACTAACGAATACTGTAACACCAGAACGTAAAAGGCTATTAAAGGACGCCGTGGATTTTAGACAGTACAAGTCTGAAAGTGGAAGGACTCATTTTATGGTTTTACCACGCTGAAAAAAAGCCTGGGCCGAGCGAAAGACTGCGAGACTTTTCTCAACCAAAGTTCCATACTGTTCTTTTCTATTGTGATGGTTACTTATACATATAGGTCCTAAGGTTGATTCTATGATCGGTCCATGAAAAAAATGCACACATTATTTACTCAAACACTACAGACCCTGCCTCAACACACCTGCCACAGCCCCTGATGCAGCTGAGTATCAATAATGGCAACAGCCTATCTGAACTCTATAACCCAGGAATTGAAAATAATACATATATTGTAAGACTGGTTGTCAGACTTTCGAACTTCTGACTAACAATAACGGCTGTCAAAAATCTACATATGACAGCCAGGACCAACGGTTTTACGTGGTTTCCGAGCCACGAAGGAAACTCACTCAGACAGAATGATGGTCACCCACACCCACAAACTAACCTCGGCAAGTGCGTCAGCCTGTGCGGCTGTAATTATTTAGCCCAGAACTCCTGCTTGACGACGACACAGGTCGTGTGGTTAAATTATTAGAAAATAATTATTTAGCGTAAAAACTCATACGAATTTCCTCGCCCGCTTTCCACATTTTCCGTCCGTATGTCTCATCTCCCAGGGCTGTTGCAGGGAGGGGATCAGGGGATACCACCTCAGATCGCGTCGAGCCGCCGCGAAGGACAGACGCGTATATAAAATGGTCCTGTAATCCCGTGTCGAGACAATGGTGAAATACAACGTACTATTTGCTGTGACGATCGCCATCTCCCTGGCAGTTGGTAAGTGTTAGATTTTATTACATTTCGATTTGTAATTATAATGGATAGCTTTTCCATCGTTCAATTTGTGATTTGTTTTCTTTTTTTTCCGTTTCGTGTTTTGTCAAAGGGTAATTAAATCTCTTTTTGTTATAGTCTAGGATACATTGAAGAAATATATACCCTCATCTGTTATTTGAAAATGGCATATAATACACGCTAGATACTCTAAACGACAATATTTTGGTGATAGGTTGTCGGCCTGAATCGCGTACCGTCAATGTTAATTCATAAAAATTGTCTTCAAAAATTTTCGTTCCAAGTTGAATGCTTCGGAATTATGAAAATTAGAGACAGAGTAGTTAGGAAACGTGATTGTTAGGATGAAAAATGTTAGGAAGAACATTTTCGGGTTTCCAATTATCAGAGTTTAAATTTTAGGTGAACTTTGGCGCGCCCCTTCCAAACAATTTTCGACCTGTCTGTACGGTTTCGCGCACAACACTTAACACTATTGCCGCGACCTTAGTAGGAAGTGAAACTAGTCTTCCAAACACTTTTCGACCTGTCTGAGTGCAGAACTGCACACCTGCATCATTATCTTGTCTTTTGTTGTTCAACGCTTAGGCCAATTTTTACGATTAAAATTTAGACAACCGAAATTCAGCCACAGTTTTGCTTCGACAACTAAATACTGTTGGATTCAGAATGAAATAATCTATCATTTGATATCTGATTCGATTAAATAACAGATGAATATTATCTAGGTAACTCACCTGTTTAAACCCGACAATTAATTAAAAGGACAGGGTTAGACACCGACGACCTATATTTTTTAGATTCCTTGCGGTATATTCTATCAGCTAATGCTTGATTTTTTTAAATAACAGATGAGGGAAGTGGAACGAAAATTTTTGAAGACAATTTTTATGAATTAACAGTGACGGTACGCGATTCAGGCCGACAACCTATCACCAAAATATTGTCGTTTAGAGTATCTAGCGTGTATTATATGCCATTTTCAAATAACAGATGAGGGTATATATTTCTTCTACCGGATCTCGTACTATTATATTCTAAATTGTTTTTGTGTTGTTTTCGGACGCGTTCTGTAAGTGTCCTTGTTTTGTCTCGTTCTTTTTTCAAAAACGTTTTAGGAACTGTTGTTTAATAGCAGTCTTATTTTAAAATGTGTTTTTAAATTAAAATATGTACCTTTATTCATCATGTTTTTATGTTGTAAGGCAATTTTACGCCTCGATTTACGTTTAAAAATACGTATTAAATAGATTTCTACGTTTGATTCAGATCACAAAGTCTTCTTATAAATATTATCAGCTGTTGCTGATCATTGTCTACCTAAGTTAGACTTCATTGATGCAACAGGGTAAACTGATTAACTCAACTTAGATCTTTACGGGGTTATAAGGTTATAAGTATAAAAATAATTACTGACTGATTTCATTATATGTATGTACAGACGCCAGCACATCAAGCTACCACAATCTTTCAGATTTCTTTAATATAATTTCAACCTTATCACAAGAATAGAAGGTTAATGTTTGAGTGGTAAAATCTGACAGATTCGGGTAGGTTGACGTGCTGGCGTCTGTACATTGGAGTTGTTTTCAATGAATATGCCACCTCTGCCTTATAAGCTGCTTATAATGAGAATTTTACGAAATTCAGAATGTTAAACTGACTTTTCTGATAGCTCACGAACAACTGATACATTTCCAATTTTGAGAAGCCTGCTTTGAAAGGATTTGGTTACAATTTATTCCAGCATTTTGTTTTATTATAAATAACTTGGATATCTACGAAAAAAAAGGCTATTACAGAACCTGGTTACACATAATCCCCCTTAACAAGAACTGACCACTATTTTTTATTTTATCGAATTTTATTACATCTACCTTCATCTATCAAATGTTTTTTTCCTATAATGTGTTGGTTGACCTATCTCGGTTTTCTCAAAGCTATACTAAATTTATCTTCTTAATCATATTCTAAATTATCTGTATAACAGTGAGTGCAGTAGTGGCTCAGTAATAAGGACACTGACTTACGAGTTGTAGGTCGTGAATTCGAACTCAAAAAGCCGTCCTTAGGTCATTCATTACATAAAAAAATCTAAAGTTTCGTTTAAAAGGTCAAGTAACAAAATGTCCATAACATTATGACCTAAAGAGAAAATTATTTCATCTGAAGAGTTTTTTTGACTGAACTCGAAAAAAATATTTTAAGGAAATATTTTATACAATAAAAAGTACAGAGTCCAGCACATCACCAGTCAGTCGTTATTCAAAATCACAAAAAAGAAGGATCATAATAATGCAGTTGGGAAGACTTTAAAGTTTGGCCATAGAACACCTAATAGTTTGGTTGACGAGCTAGCATCTACATTAATATGTCTACTTGTATTCCTTATTACTTATTAGCCTCCATCTCAGCTTACGAGGGTTTATACTTACTTCAATCTTACTTAATAATTCCATGATCTTAGCGTATAGGGTAAAAAGGTACCTGCCCTTGTCGATACTACTTCATTTTGTATTAGTTACTCTTTTCGAGTTCGTATTTCAAAGAATATTAGTACCCAGTAAGGTAGTAATAATAATATTCCACAACTACCACACAATGCCGTCTAGTCCCAAGCTAAGCAGAGCTTGTGTTATGGGTACTAGACAACTGATAAACATATACTTATATCTAAATACATACATAAATTATTGATAAATTACACCCAGACACAGGACAAATGATTATGCTCATCACACAAACATTTGTCCTGGGTGGGCATCGAACCCACGACCCCCGGCATAGCAGTCAGGGTCACTAACCACTAGACCAACAGGCCAGTCAATAGTAGTGGTAGGTAGTGTTACAGGCACATGGGAATTTATAACTTAGGTATTAATAAACTTGATCATTTACATGTAATTAACATTTTTACCGAAGTTTCGAAAAAAAAAACAAACGAAAAGCATTTGAGCGATACGGATAGCAAATAAATACAAGCTTTCTGGCTAAGTTTTTGTCGACCCCACTGTCAAGTCTGACATCTTCGTGAAGAAAAAGTTATTGTTGAGCCTTCAATAGCCCTTTACGTTCCGGGGTCACGTTTACAGTCCCGCGACCCCAGGAAGTCCAGTGACCTCTCTATAATATGACATTTAGGGGATTAAAGACACTTTGTTTTTATATCAGAAACAGTAAAGGGGTTTGAAGATTTTACTATGGAGCGTGGCATACCTACTGCCGCCATTTTGATTTTTTTTCAAAATCGCGGCCAGCCATGAAACCTTTATAAATCGATACCTGACATCAATAGCAACAAAAAATATTAAGACACCAACCCTCGTAAAGTTTCAGGTTTTTGAGATATAAAATGTTAAAGTTGACCACATTAATTCGGAATAATAAAGGCTTAATATTTTTTTATAAAATATTTTAGTAAGTACCTAATTGATAATCCTGGTCTGGGAGAAAAAGAAAAACGTAGAATTTGCCAGCTATTTCTCTTCCCGGGCAGACCGTAGGTAAAAGTCGATCGAGGGATAGGGCAAAATGTAAGATCCATAGCCCCTCAGCTTAAAACTCTTTCAATGGGCAGCAGCGTTGGAAGACTAATAAGTTGAAATAAATGCGCTCGTCAATCCGACTGCCAAGCGTGGCGAGTATGGCAATAACCATCCAATGGAAAATCCTTGGGTGAGGCCTTAGTCCAGTAGTGGACTTTCTACGGCTGTTATGATGTTGATGAGTAATTGATAATGATATTAAAAGTAGGTACCTATCATACCTCATGATGTTTCTGCTTACTGTGGCCATCACAGCAATATATCTGGATAAAAGCAAAATGTTCATCGATTTGTATCGAGACGACCGTGTCATATTTTTCATGGATATTTTGATGATACAACTGTAATTAAGTATACAAACTTCGGCATAGTCATCCTATTTCTTGTGTATTGTTTCTACAACTCAATACGGCACAGTTAGACATTTTTTACTTTTTGTATTACGTCTGACTGCGAGAATATTCGAGCGCGGACTCGTTAAAAGAAATCAAAATATCTCCTTTTTTTACACGCGAGGTAAATACTCTTCCGGTACAAGCCAATCCAAGTCTGTAGTGATCATAATTGTTGATGATAGGGATACAATGTAACGGCTAAGTTATGGCTTCATGTACAAACAAGAAATTCGATATTTGAAAATGTGGCAAAATCTAACCATCCCTACCAACATTGCAAAAAGTAAAGGTGACATACCATGGTTAGGTATATTTATCACTAAAATATAATAAATCATACATTTCAAAGGTGCGAGCGAGACACCTACAATGCAGGCTGGTGAGGCGAGTTGTGTCATATTTATACTTTAATTTAACGTATAACTATCGTATTGATAGATTTGATAGTTAAATCATAGGAAGATATTATATTCAAACAAGTATAGACTGTCTAAAAATGAGATATTAAGTTCAAAAACTAGATTATATCAGACGTATAATGTTTAAATAACATCCAGATATAATGCAACATACATATTACGTTTAAGAAGTTATTATTTTTTAACATCTTGATACATTCGAACACATACACTAGCTTAGAATTGTGAATGTCACGTGATTAACTTTCACGGTTATATCTCGGAAACCTGAAATTTTACGCGGGTTGTTGTCATAATATTTTTTGTTGGCATTAATGTCAGCTAACGATGTAAAAAGGTTTCATAGCTGGCCGTGATTTTGAAAAAAAATCAAAATGGCGCCGATAGGTATGCCACAAATCTTCAAACCCCTTTCTAGTGTCTAGCAAAATAAACATAAAAGTAAATAAATATAAGTTATTGTTCTTTCTGCTCTAGTTTTTGTGAAACTAATTAAACAATAAATCTTCATGCTCTCTCTCACTTCATAATTACGAGTATTATGTATTTAGCTCGAAAAAGTGACATTGACGGCATTAATGCTGAACATGTGGACGTAAGTTCGATTCCCAGTTGGGTAAAGTCTCATTATGTAAAACCTGTAAAGCCATGGAAAAAGCCATGGAATACTATGAGGAGGAATTTCTCGGTAGCAACTCACACTCTAAGGCTAAAGCCTGCCGGAGTTGCGGGACTAAAGAGCAACCGTGACCCACGGACCGGAAGACGCAGCGTAGGCAGGCCTCCTACTAGGTAGACCGACGACATCGTGAGGGTCGCGGGCAGCTGATGGATGCAAGTGGCGAATTGTCGTTCGGCGTGGCGGTTTAATGGCTGCTACACACCTTACGATAAATCGACAAGTTTGTATGAGAAAAGTCGAATAAACTGTACAGTTTTTCTCATACACACTTGTCGATTTATCGTTGCAGTTTGAACTGTACCGACTAATCGTAACGATTTATCATAAGGTGTGACAGCCATCAGGAGGAGACCTATGTTCAGCAGTGGACGTCTTCCGGCTGATGATGATTTGAACTAAAAAGGGTACCTAAATGTTACTCAATTTGATAAACTGAGGCCGTACAGACAGAGCTATACAAGTCGTCTAGCGCCATTTCTTTCCCACAGCCTAAAATTGATCGCGTTAAGATCAGCTCGTGGTAAGGCCTCTGAAATCCACAACACAGTTCTGTCTTCCTTATTTACTGCTAGCCTACACCATCCCACTGCTGGACTTTCTTGGTCTTCCTTATTTACTCAATTTAATTCAAGAGTTTCTCTAAGATATGAAGTTCCTCGTATCCGAGCTTGCAAAACATACTTACAGTTAAATTATATTGTTGTCATCGCTGTTATTATATCTCAACTTAATTAACTTACTAATTAGCAGTCGGAGAGTCGAGTTGAATTTGTATGTAAGTAGTACTGTTGGTTTCTAGTCTTTAGGTATACCAAACGAACGTATTGCTCGTTTCTTTTTAAGTTTCGGGAATACTTTAACTTATCTTGTACATCGTGGGTGCGTTTACAAACAAAATGTACATATTGTAACGCCAGATGTCGCCAGCGATGCCAGGCAAGCCTGCCAACGCCAGCCAGCCAGCCAGCCAAAGCCAGCAGTCCAGCTCGCCACGTCACTGCCCTACCACGTGAGCCATCCCCGCCAAATTCTGAGCGGAGGGGGTGAAATAGCCGCCAGCCGGCGAGCTATATAAAAGCGAGGAGCAGTGATTTTGGTGTGTCTGTTTATAACAATAATTGTAAGGGAAAGCTCTGCCCAAATAAAAAGCGTAAATTAAGTATTTTCTATTTATTTTCATCTTTGTCGTTTCAATTCAGAAGTGTGATAAAAAAACCTACGTTAAAACGACGCTCTGCTACACATTAATCTCGACGGTCGTCTTATCTGGAGGACGAAGATTCTGCTTTGGTAAGCCAGACTTCTGAAAATAAAAACGAAGAAAGGCGATGCACACCACACGCAAGGAAAATATTGAAGTCTCCTTGCACAAGAAGTTGAAAAATCATCAACAATGATCTGGATCACGAAGTGTCTACCCTCACGTCGGAAAGAACACCATGCCGCATCGTTTATTCCGTTAATGATCGAGTTTCAAGAAGCATTCTTCTCGCTACCAGCAACGCTTCTCGGTGGAAATGAAAGCTACCTCAAAGTCGTCAATAGCGGATCCAAGGACATCGCAGGCAGGACGGATTCGTCATACTTCGCGCCGAGAGCTGCCAGGAATCATGCTTAAACAACCAGGTCAGTCATGCCATGCCAATGTTTGCAAAATGCCATTAGCCAAATGTGTTTTATATTTGAGTGCCTCGTGTGTCGATAAATAATCATAAAATGCCATTGGTGACCTTGACAAAACTAGGGTAAGCCTGATAAGCAAATCTGATTGTAATCAATTTATTAGTTTACTAGCTGTTGCCCGCGACATTACACGTGCATATCCCGTTTTATTCCCGTTCCCGTGGGAATATCCCGTTACCGTATAGCCTATAGCCTCCCTCGATAAATGAGCTATCTAACACTGAAAGAATTTTTCAAATCGGACCGGTCCTGAGATTAGTGCGTTCAAACAAACAAACTCTTCAGCTTTATAATGTACCTACTATAGTAAATAGTAATATGGTATATAGTATAGATATAATATTAGTATAGATTATCTCGGTATAAAACTGCTTTGCTAGCTATACTAGGGAGCTGGGAAGTTGGAATATACAGATTTAGTCCAAATGCGCATTAAGTACACGTAGGCCTTAGGATAGATAAGCACATCACAAACAAGAGATTGTTAGAGTCAAAATTAATGAGCCATTGAGCCAGCAGGTATTATAAAAAGAACCCGAATTGATGTATGCCTCTCTTATTGTTTAGTTATGAGAAAGAACGGAGATAGTTGCTTATGTGTCGATAACAGAGCCTTAAATGCATTAATTGTCCGCGATAGATAACCATTTTAATATAATATCGATAAGCAAACTAAATTAACTGGTAAGAAGTACCTACTTCACCAGTCTGAATGTAGTCCAAGGGTACCCATAAACTCAGCATCCATCCTAAAGATACATTTAGCGCTCCCTCAGTTTTTATGCCCTGAATTAACAAGTTCGTAGATAGTTTAGTAATTTCAAAGTAAATTATCAAATAAATTATTATTATTATTTAATTATGTACATGTGGGTAAATGTAAATTTTTACAAAACAGGATTTCTTATTTAGCTGTGTTATTTAGTGATGAATTATTATGTTCATGGCATTGAACCGGGTGAATTTAAGTTTGCAGCTGTGTCTCAATTTCCCGTTCTGAGTAACATACACAAAGTGCGTCAGTTCATTGGACTATGTAGCTACTTTAGGAAGTTCATCCATAATTTTGCAATAATGGCTCGTCCACTAACGGAATTATAAAAAAAAAAAAAAATGAGATGTGGGTATGGTATAAAATCTTAGTTTTGCCAATAGAAATTCACACGGATGCATGCAAGTTACCCATAGCAAGTATTCTTTTACTAATACGGATAGGCGGTAGTTTGAGCTCTGTCTTGTATTTTAGTTGCGTTACAAATTAAAAAAAAAGTGTTTTTCACAGCGTTATTACGAAGTTTTAGAATCTGTGTTGTGTAAAAATGTCCGTGTAATTACGGATTGTAGTGTAGTTCGCGATACAATGACTAACGTGATCTTATTGCACGCATTGCCTACTGGTGACTTTCAATTCGAGACTTCAAAATTGCCGTTGACTATTTTATAGACCAGGTAAGCGCTTAGAGCATATCAACGCCTTGTGCAGGAATCCGATAGATGCCGTTAATGTGTTCCGTTTAAAAGTAAACTGTTGGTTTCGAAGAGTGCAACGTATATTGATCTATTGTAAAGTGGGTGCACAGATAGTGATACTGTAAATAATTATGGGCTGTCTCGTAAAACGCTTTATGATAACCGATCAGTTGTGCCAAATTTCGCGCGTAGAAAATATTTCAAATGCATCAAAACGATGGCCATTACATAAAGGAAATATGTGACGTCGTGTTTACATTGTGCGTACGATAAAAGAGAATACGGTTTGAAAAGAAGGCAAATTACATCGAATCCCTAAACCTACTAAACCAATGAAATGGTAGACATCGATAATTTGAGCCCTTTTGAGCAAAATTAAAAAGGGGTGCCAATAAGTGTTAGTTTTGACAAATTCTTTCTCTAAATTCGTTGTTTCTGAGCCTACACGTATTGTCAATTCTGTAAAGACAATTACCGTCTTATTACAAAATAAAAGCGCGTAAAAAAAGGGTTTAACTGAAAACCCAGGATTGAATCTCGTAAAACGGTTTGCACAAACGTTATTACATGTCGCGGTTTTGTGATAAACCATGGTCTAACAGTAGTAGCTGTCAAATGTGTGTGAAAGTTTCTGATAGTAACTTTTTCATTGTGTTGTTGATTTTATGTTAATTTCAGCCAAAATGTATTTAAAAATTGTAGATTTAATTGTTTAGACAATGGTTCAAAAAAAAACGGCACTAGGTCAGGTCAGGGTTTAATCTATGTTTTGTATACGGAGATATTTAAACCGCGGTTCCGCAGACAAGCCTGAACTTGGTAGTCCAGGTTTAAACTAAGGTTTATTCAGTTTTTGTGATTATTAGAGTTTAAACGCATTTCTAGTTTACTTAGTTTCCCAGATCACGTAGTTTCTATCCATGGTAAGGCCTTTACCAGTAGATACTTTAAGAAGTTCGCAACAGAAAAACAGTTAAAGATAAAGATATTTTATTTGTTCAAAACATGCGTTTACACACAAATTAAGCATGCAAGTTCTTATAATTTAGTTTGTCCGTACATGTTTTACCTGGTGAGGTTCACAAATTTTACTTTTTTTTACAATTTACTAGATAAATTACAAGTTTGTCTATTGTTGTACGTGTGTAGTTAAATACATGTTAACAGCTATTGCGTGGCCTAGGTGTAATGGGCAGGTAGAACGCTCTAATTGCACAATTCTCGATGCGTTGAGAGCCACGGAACCTAGCGAGGCCTCTCTTATTTGGGACAATAGTTTACCAAAGTCATATGGAGTATTAATAATACTGTTAATGATTTAGCAGGCTATAATTTATACGAGTTAATGTTTGCTCGTGTAGGTAGATCTGAATGTGATGTTTTCATCCCTGGTTGGTTTATGAGTCAGTGCGATCTAGACGCAATAGGGCTATATTATAATCGAATTAGAACAGCTAGCAAGAAAATGAAACGTAACTGCGGTAAAAGGCGTAAAAATAGCACAATTTACAAAAAAAAGCGATTAGGTACAGTTAATAAGTACGTACTTTGTTGCCAGGCTCAAACTCCTTGTTGCAATAAGGTTAATTCCAGCCCGTGGTTAATTCTAAGTTAGATGATCTATATTCTGGCCCATGTGTTATTGCCTAAGGATTTAGGTAATATATAATAGCTGTAATATATAAATGTCTTAGAGGATACAAGAAGTTCACAGGCCCAATATGCGCTGATTTATTACGACCATATCGTAGCATTGCTTTTATACCCGATAGCGCCAGTAGTGTGAATCAACAGTAGGAAAACGAAGATCTCGTAGATCTCCTAGACAGCTAAATTATAGTCCATGTTATCGATATGCCATTTGCTCTGAGCTGACTTGTAATCACTGTTTTGTTGTTCCCATTGCGGGAGCAATTGTTCCAGGATGGCCGATTGTAACGCCAGATGTCGCCAGCGATGCCAGCCAACGCCAGGCAAGCCTGCCAACGCCAGCCAGCCAGCCAGCCAAAGCCAGCAGTCCAGCTCGCCACGTCACTGCCCTACCACGTGAGCCATCCCCGCCAAATTCTGAGCGGAGGGGGTGAAATAGCCGCCAGCCGGCGAGCTATATAAAAGCGAGGAGCAGTGATTTTGGTGTGTCTGTTTATAACAATAATTGTAAGGGAAAGCTCTGCCCAAATAAAAAGCGTAAATTAAGTATTTTCTATTTATTTTCATCTTTGTCGTTTCAATATATACTAGTACGTGGTTTTACTAGCGCCATCTTCTTCTCCTGTAGTCTATGGCCTTCAATACACTTAAATTCATCAAAATCACTTCAGCTATTTTCACGCGAAAACCGAAAATACAAACAGACAAACATGAATGAGATGTAATTTCGAAACATATTCGTAATACAAAAGATTTTTTTTATATATTTTAATATTTTTTGGCATGTGTTAGTCATTTAATTTTATTCATGGTATTTAAAATAATATGTACACTTACAGAATAGAATTCATTTACACTTCACTAGACCGAAAGTATGTCTGTTTTATTAATGTTTTTTTATATTAAAGTCATCAATTGAGTCATCAAATTTAGGGCAGGACGAGCGGGACTGTCAGATTTGTTCTGACTAAAATCTACGGTGTCCTTCAATAGCCTTTTACGTTTCCGGGGCCAGGGTTACCTGATAAAACAGTCCCGCGACACCGAAAGTACTTCTAACTAATAACATTGCCCCTCACTAGGATTTTTTCCTGTACCCTTATCACGAGTTTTCACTCTTTTACTTTACAGCGTCTTTCCAGTATTTACAGCGTTTCTTGTATGGAAAAATGGAGCAGCGCCTCCGGTGTGAGAAGGAACTATTTTTTTCCTTGAAAATCAATTTGAAAATGTCAAAGTTTC
The DNA here is from genome assembly GCA_036375495.1 of Agrotis segetum. Lineage (NCBI taxonomy): Eukaryota > Metazoa > Arthropoda > Insecta > Lepidoptera > Noctuidae > Agrotis > Agrotis segetum. The sequence continues at coordinate 1,514,929 of JAQSVV010000128.1, forward strand.
AGTTTAGTTTCTTTTACGTCAGAATAACTGAAATGATAAGGCCTCTGAGTCTTGGGTGAGTTTACAAACATAAAAACTCACATACATAAACACCCAGACCCGAAATAACTGCTTCTTGGTAATTCAAATATTTGTTCCGTGCGGGAACCGAACCCACGGCACGCTGCGTACCAGTCCAATCGAATAGCCACTGCGCTAACCGAAACACGGTTAGCGCAGTGCACGGCCAGACGAAACCTCAAACTGAATTAGTTTCATACAGATTTAAATAAATAAATATTCCACAACTATCACACAACGCCATCTAGTCCCAAGCTAAGCAGAGCTTGTGTTATGGGTACTAGACAACTGATACACATACTTATATATTTCTAAATACCTACATACATATTATAAATAAATTACACCCAGACACAGAACAAATGATCGTGCTCATCATACAAACATTTGTCCTGGGTGGGAATCGAACCCACCACCTCCGGCATAGCAATCAGGGTCACTAACCACTAGACCAACAGGCCAGTCATCATTTATCTAATAAAAGTTTTTATTAGATTCACAACTTAGATCAATATACCGAACACAACTTATTCTGAACTATATTGATTTATCTTCACGGTTCCAATAACTTGAGTTGAACATGACGTACGGTCGTAGTATATTTCCCCGAGGATTTGGTTAGTTCCCACTAACTGGATGTGGGTATCTAACGTTATGTTCTTGGCTTTATGTACTATGTGTATGTATTGAAACTAGACGACGCTGAAGTAATCTGTGGCTGAAGTATCTTTGTTAGGTAAAAAACTTCTGAATGATTCTAAATAAATCTATCTTCCGGTTTCGCTTATTTATTCACCTTTTGACGATTCTGAACAAACTGTATTCGGATTCCGCATAATTAAAGAAAAAAAAAAATGTTGTCTAAATATGAAAAAATCATGTATTGATAAGATAACATAGGATACAAAGTAGCCTGTTTTCAGTAATACTTAGAACACATTTCCAAAGATTACATTTTTTTTTCTTTTTTTACAAGCTTGTCTTAATGTGCAAGGCTGGTAGCAGTGGACTGTAGGGAATGTTGCTAAGTTGTTGGTAAGGCAGGAGGGCTTCAGTATTTGGTGAAGCAAAAACTGGAGTTAACAGACACGTCCATTAATTGCACAGTACCCTTAGCACGAGTTTTCAGTATTCGAGACGTAAAGTAAATTGGAACTTAGACAATTTCAAATTGTCAATTTTCAAGGAAAAACTTAGCTCCTTCTTCGCACACCAGAGGCGCTGTTCCATTTTTTCATACAAGAAACGCTGTAAATACTGGAAAGACGCTGTAAAGTAAAATAATGAAAACTCGTGATACTTAATGGTACTGTTCGTGGTTTTATAAGCTTACCAAAATGTATCCTCCCGTACTGGGTGAATTTGAATTTGATTTTCTCTAAAAACCTGTTTTTCAGTTGAACGTAGCGTTCCAAACTTCCAACTACTACGACTTCATGAAATCTATGCTTCGTACTTATGTCTGTAAGGCTATGCGCGTACCTACTATGAATTGTAATAGTTTTGATTTTAATCGTTGCAAATAATTATTGTCACCAATTTATGAACAACAACCAAGATACAAGTTAGAGACTACGCACTACGAAATAACTATTGTTTGCGATTTACTTTCGCATTTTAAAAATCGCATTCTATAAAACTCCGAGTTCGCGCTGTTGTTCTCGTTGGACTTGGATGGATTGAAAAATGACCAAGATTAGGGCGCAGAATAAATTTTAACCTCGTCGTGTATATACTTTGGGATATGTATGTAGTTTCTAATCTCAATTTTTATTTTGAAAATGGCGGACCGGGAGAAGATTTTTGTAAAGAAGTTATTTTTGTGGATCTCTGTTTTAATTTTAAATTATTGAACTAATAAAGCTGCACTATTTTTCTAAAATATCCTGCTTGCGAGTTTGAATTTTCATCAATATTCACTTTGAAAATAAAAATTAAGTAATCAAATTGTTTATTGACCTACGCAAATCAATCAATCAATCAATCAAATAAATTTATTTCAGACAGTGTCCATAGTGTTAGTAACAATAATACTTAATATATAGTGTTAGTAGGTACATAATAACATTAAACATATATAATTACAATTCGGTGTGGAGCCGCATCCATCTCTGCAACATAGGAGAATCCCACCGATCAGCGAATACGCTGAGAATAGTGTTGGTACTGCCGCGGACTCGTGTCATTAGGGAGGCACATCTTCTCCGCATGATGGCAGCAAAACCATTTATATTTGCGTCCGCAAACATGCCGGACGCACTACAGCGCCACGGCAGCCCCATCAGTACCCTCAACGCATTGTTATATTGGACCCGTAGGTCGCTGAAAGCACGCTGAGTATAGTTGATCCATAAGCTACACGTGTAGAAGGACTGACAGTAAGCTTTAAACAGTGTCACTTTAACTGAATTCGTACAACGTGCAAACCTACGGGCCAACATGTTACAGCGGACTGCCAGCGACCTACGTTCCCTCTCTATATCACAATTATCTTTTAGGTCTTCAGTGATCCAGTGTCCCAAATATTTAAATTTGCTAACCCTTTGTAAGGACAATCCACATAATGTGACACTCGGAATGTCCGAGTATGTCACATTTCCTGCCTTAAAAACCATTAACTCGCTCTTATTGACATTATATTTGAGTTCATGTTTTGCCGCATAAGTTTCACACACAGAGATAAGCCGCCGCAGGGCACCAATCGATGGGCTCAGCAGCACCATATCATCCGCGTAGCTAATATTGTTGATACATACGCCGTCTATGTGACATCCAATATTGGTGCTGCTGAGCTCAACGAGCAGCTTGTTCATGTACAGGTTGAAGAGCCGAGGGGAGCTCAGCCCCCCCTGCCTCACCCCGCACTCTTGCCTGTACACGTCCGAGTGCGAGTCACCCCACTTCACGCTATTACACTGACTACTGTACCAGTATTTAAATATGGATACAATCTCAGGTGGTACAGTATTATCAGATTGTAGTTTGTGCCACAAGACATCATAACATACGAGATCAAATGCCTTTGACAAATCCAGAAAACAGGCAAAAATAGGTGTTTTCCTATGTGTGTAGTATTGAACAGTCTGCTTGAGGCACAAAATAGCACTCTCAGTGGATAGCCCTGGTCTGAAGCCGAACTGGGCGTCGTGCAGCTCGATGTGATTAGCTAATTGTTTATCAAGCAGACTGTCCAAGATCTTGGCTATCACAGTGGCCAGGGAAATGGGCCTGTAATTGGAAATGTCAGAGGCATCTCCCGTTTTGTTTTTCACAATAGGCACTACTGTAGTATACATAAGGTCATACGGTAAGTAGCCGTGACTTATACACATATTAAAAAACAGAGCCAGCACCCGTGGCAAGTGTCCTCCTGCATGCTTCAGGTGCTCAATGCTGAGACCATCATGGCCCGGGGATTTACCCCTCCCCATTTTCTTTATAACGGCCTTCACTTCTTGTGCCGTGAAAATAACCGAGATACTCCTGCCAGTGGCCCCAGCATTGGTCACCTGCTCATTGCTAGAAGGTGATGCCGCAACTCTAAAATGATGACGGAAAGCATTTGCTATGTCTGCTGGTTCATGAACGCCCGCCACGCTCACAGGGGGACACAACCTTGGGCTCAATTTATTCGTCGACTTCCAAAATGAACCGAATTTCTTTTCAGAGTGAAGTTTAGCTAATATGTCCATTTTTATCCTGTCTTGGTTATCTTGACAATATTTTAGTTTACTTTTAAATAATTTCCTAGATTCACACATTTTATTGTAAACATAACCAAAAACAGGTTTACCAGACAACAACCATGTTTGATAACACTGGCGAGCCTGCCTGTGAGCGTCACGAACGTACCTATTCCAACCAGTAATATATTTTTTACGGTTGTGACTCATTTGTTTACCCAAGTAAGTGCGATCAGCGCCTTCCTTTAAAATATTAAATTTAAATTGCATTCAATTAACAAAGGAATGTGATCAGACATATAAACCCCATATAAAACAGACGCATTCACGACCAAGTGTCGCGCCGCACTGCTTACCACGCAGTGGTCTAGCCAGCGCAGGGCACTGTTAGCGGTACTCTCAAATGTATAAGTATCCTTCGGCAGCAGCTCCATATCAACACAAGACCATGATTGCTCCCGACATAAAGTCAAAAGTTCATTAGCAAAGTGCTCACCTGGATGCGCATTGAAGTCTCCTAATATGAACACTGATTCCACACCACTATTCTCACTTATTGCAATAATTTCGCTAAGGCACTGCGTAAATTCTAAAAGATTATCAGCTGAGTTGGTAGGCATGTACACCGAGAAAATTAATAAGGGGCGTTCCGCATGTACTATCTTAATAGCAACCAGCCGATCACTGTTACACTGCAACACTGATACCGTTGAAAACATAGACTTTCTCCATAGAAGCGCAACTCCACCATACGGTCTTCCTGACAGCATTCCAGCAGACATGTCAACGGCGGACTTTCCTGTGTATGAGAAATCATCGTCTAGGCTACCAAGGTATGGAACATCATGAGGACTGCCTCATGATGTTCCTTGACTTGACTTGACTTGGCTACTGAGCCAAGTTTCCTGTAGTGCGAGAACATCCGCGACACTGCACAATCTGCGGATACAGTCAGCTGATCGCTTAACGTTTTTACAGTTAAACGTAGTTAATGTTACTTTCATTTTGTTGCTATCCATTATGTACTATGTGTAGGATTAGGATCATCATTTACAAAAGTCGTGTCTTTTACTTTCTTAAAATAAAATCGTCTGAAAGTAATTCCCTCCAGCCACAGGTTGTCATCCAAAAACGTATTTATTTTAGCCCAGGAGCCACCAATCCTGAAAGCTCCATGATCACGGATTCTAATATTTTTAATAAAAAATATAAGTTAACGTTTAGACGAACAAGATTTGCTTGGTCGGCGTGGATTTGATTGGCCGGAAATATTTTAATTAAATTTTTTTATTATTAAATTTCCATAATTTTTTTCCGTCATCACGGATTTTGATTAATCTTATATAGAATTGTGTGAAATATTCTGTTCAACAAGAAAAAATCCGGCCGACCAATGATTTTTAGCCGGAAAGGTCACGCATACCTATTTGAATGGTGTGATAAGGGGTAAAATTTATCCATTATCACGGAATCCTTTTTTTTTTTTTTTAATTCACGCGTTTTAATGTCACATTTATGATTATCTTGGTATGCGTGCTTACAAACTGCCGAAAGTATCGCGCATACCAAATTTTAACTCTTCGCTTTTTAACGGTTTCTATATTTCTGTAAAGAGTGAGTGAGACAGATTTTTGGTTCAAGTTGAAACCTTGCATGAGTTCGTCTCTTTCTATTCCCTACGAATTTATAGAAAATGAAGAATATCAGAACATGTTCGAGCATTTGACAAATCCGGAAGACATAAATGATAAAGAAAAGACAGATTTAGTCCAAAGATTTACAAATGAAATGTATAACGTAAAAAATAATAATGCTAATGCGGCAAGATTTGAATTATTTTTAAAATTTTTTGCAAGTATATTATATATAATAAGTATAAATTTCAATTCAAATAATATTCCACCATGCTGGAAAACTTTAACGCAAAAAATATTACGCACCATTTTTGTAAACGCAATCTGGCAAAATGCTACTGAACCCATTTGTACATTATATGATCCAACAGAATGTGGATGGCAAGTAAATGAATCCAGTAAACTCGAACCATTGTGGTACATTGGCCCATCAGCACCGTTAAAGGTTGAGGAAACATAAGTTGCCAACAGAATGAGGAAGAAAACGAAGAATCAGAAGAAGAGAGAAATGATAATTTTGATGATAATGATGTAGATGATTATTAATTAATAAACTTGAATTGAACTTATTTTTTGTATCAACCTTCATTTCTTATATAATCAACCCAAATAAAAAATTTCCTGTATTTCCTCTTTTCCATATTAATTAGTATAATAAATAGTTAAAAACTTGAAGAAGAGACCAGAGGTAGAAGAAAGACTAAAAGAAATGTCATCAAGTAAGTGAAATCTATAATAGTATGATCCTCAGTCACACAATAAAATTTGGTATGCGCGATACTTTCGGCAGTTTGTAAGCACGCATACCAAGATAATCATAAATGTGACATTAAAAAAAAAAAAAGGTTTCCGTGATAACGGATAAATTTTACCCCTTATCACACCATTCAAATAGGTATGCGTGACCTTTCCGGCTAAAAATCATTGGTCGGCCGGATTTTTTCTTGTTGAATAGAATATTTCACACAACTCTATATAAGATTAATCAAAATCCGTGATGACGGAAAAAAATTATGGAAATTTAATAATAAAAAAATTTAATTAAAATATTTCCGGCCAATCAAATCCACGCCGACCAAGCAAATCTTGTTCGTCTAAACGTTAACTTATATTTTTTATTAAAAATATTAGAATCCGTGATCACGGAGCTTTCAGGATTGGTGGCTCCTCGCCTATTTTGTGTTTGGTTACAAACAATTTGAATGCGTTGTATGACCTTTCTGACTTCATATTAATTTTCTCTAATTTAACAACTTCATTCGTTTTTTGTTTTATATAATCACAAATGTCTTCTTCAGTTGTCTCTTTATTCACATTAGAGATAAAAAGAGGTATTTTTCTCTCGGCGGCCTTAAATTTTCCTGATAAGTTTGAAACAGCTTTACCGGTCATACCCAAAAAACGATTTCTCGTCTTCGCTTTTTGCACCATAATCCACTGATCATCTTGTTTGCTTTCTTTCCATTCGCCCCTGCTTACAATTTCCGCCATTGTTTGTTGTTTATGTACGTTATCACCAGCCACTAAGCCATTGTTGTCCAACATGGTCGAGTTAACCAGTACAGGTGAAACGGGTTTAATCGCAGTCTCACCACCTGTTTGTGTAGGAACAAGAGAACGATACATTGGTGCTGGCGGCGGCGACGGTTCGCTAGCACTGCCATGACTCATCCTTGTCATACTTGGCGTATGATCGTCGTTTGCCGATCGGTGTGCTAAGTGAGGTAGGCCAAACGGACCACTGTCTAACATGTACCCACCTCTCTTCATATTCACGTTTGAATTAATTAACGGAATGGATTTTACTGTATTCATATTAATTTTTACTTCCTCTAACTGAGTATTTGTTACGTAATTTTGCTTGATGTCTGCAACTTCTTGTCGTAAAACTAATATGTCCTTTAATAGTTTCGTGACATCGACGTGATCAAAACAGACTGGGGGCAGCTTGTGTAGGTTGTACGCCACAAACACTGGTATATGTTCCGGATCTATCGTTTTAAAGACAGTAATCATGTCTTCCACGTCCTTTTGTTTCTTATTTTTGCGCCTTGACACTAGTTTCTTGGTTGTTTTTGTAGAAATAAACAACAATTTCTTCGCTTCATCTATTTCCTCTTCAGAAAAAGCAGTTTCACATATATTCTTATCAAGCTTTCATTATCGACTACATGATGCCGATCTCTTATAAACGCTAAGACTTCAGAAATAACTATATTACAATTCGTACACTTAAGCGTATTCACCGACATTCTCGTTAACCGCGACCGCTCGCTAGTGCGCGCACGCAGAGACAAATGTGTAGTACTTAGGTATTACATTTTTAATGCGATTTAATGTTGTGCCATAGATACTAGTGCTGCGTCAAAAGGAATTAATTTTTGAAATTGAAGCAATTAAAAAAAAACAATTTTCAATTTAAAAAATATAAAAAAACAAAATCTACAAAATCTCGACAAAGAAAATCTAACAGGTCAATTTAGCTACGTAGTCAAAAACGGCTTTTTTTTCAAAAATAACTCCGTTCTAGGTTCGAAACGCTTCCCAAACACAGCGAACTAATAAAAAAAAAAGAAAGGTTGAGCAAACTGAAAATGAATGAAGAATTTCGTTCGCCATTTTTCATGCTAACTCGTACGAATTCTTGTTTTCGTATTTTTTTCCGGTGTAGTCAGTTTAAAAATTAAAGCTTTATTAAATAAATATTTTGGTACATAATTAGTTTGACGTTTATGATTGTTAGAACGGTGTTACCATACTACAAAATAATTAAATATGACTTACTTAAAATAAATTTTAGACTGGTATAATTTTTGGTTTATGGTAACATTTATGTTAAATTTTATTTGTTTTTGTAACAATAATTAGTAAAAATAATTATGGAATAATTAATGGTTTATTTTAAAAGTGTTAAAACATTTTGGTTGAAACGATATCGATTCAAAAGGATTAATTCGATCTTAATATGATTTTTTTACGTTACCCTCACTACATTTGATTATTGTCAAAGTTGAGCTAATTGTGAATTTTAGGTCCGACAGTCAGTCTAGTTTGTGCCTCGAACCGAGCAGGTCGAATTAATCCCTGGTAGTCGTGAATAAAATTGTATAAGCCGTAAAAGTGTAAAGTAATTGTTGTTAAAGTGAAATAAAATTATAATAATAATGATTGTGGACTTTTACTTTATCGAACGAGCTAACATGATAGATAGGTTTAATAGTTATTTCCTAGCTAATTATATGATTGTTAAATTGGTTATGATTGTATTCACATAATAACCAAAACATAAAACATGTTTGCTTTTTTACATGCCGAATGTAATTTTTTTACCGTGTACCTTCAAAATTTTATGATAAAGTACCTATTTAAAAAAAAAAAGCATAGATTTTGATGTAGATTTTGATGTACATTAAAATAGAAAAACCGGTCAAGTATGAAGCGCATTAAGGGTTTCTTAGCATTGTCTATGTAAAAAAAATATGTCTGTTATATGGGAAACCCTTTTAACTATTCATTACATTCTGTTTTTTTGTTGTTATCGGCAAGAGAAATCCATCATCGATCTGGGAAAATTTTAGTTGTCTTACTATGACGGTTCATGAGATAATTATACAACTTGGGGACAGTTTTTATTTGTGGATAGCCCTAGCCTATATTAAATAATCCTAAAACCCTCGTTATTATAAAATTGCGTTTCTTAGATATATAAAACAGTGAAAACCGTTCAGGCTAATAAATCATGTCAGAATGCTGAACATTTAATCAGTGCGTACAAAGGAACGGATAACAATGGGTGTTGCCATTTGAGAATAATCTCACAGTATATAATCTCACGTCACTTAGTGCAGTATATTGAATTAGATTTCTAAAAAATGGGGCGTACTTTTTATATTGAACTTCGGAACAGAATGTCCGGAAAATGGCCAAAATAGAGAGGTTTGAATATGGAACATTCCCAGCAGTGGGACACGGAGACACATAATTCATTCTAGGTTTTCAAACAAACTTCAAGTTCTTGATGTCGTTGCTTTGGGTCTAGGTGTTTGTGTATGTGTGTTTCTATTTTCGTTTACGTTTTACTTTATACTTTTACTTTTTACTTTTTACTTTTTTGTTTTACTTTTTATTTACGTTTTTAAAACGTTGCTACTTATCAACGTTTTATAAAAAAAAAAAGTAAAAAGTGGAACAGGATGAGATGCATATACCTATATGCACACACAAATTATGATAATATTACTAAAATTACAGCTTGGCAAGTTAGAGTAGAAAACCGGAAGTCGCCACTGTGCTCTCGCTACCAGCACTTGAATGTTTTTTTTTCACTTATTAAGTTAGTTTTATGGCACAATAATAAATCTAACAAACCTGCGTTCTTTGTTTACGTCAAATTTTAATGTCAAAGATTTTAAAACGTTTTCAGCAAATATAAAGATTAGTTTCGTTTCAAGACGTTCTGGCCAAGCTGTAGGTACCGTTTTTGAGGAAAGAAAAAATCAAATGCGAGTGGGACTAGAACCCTTCTTAATAGATCAGAAGCAAGCGTTAATGCGTATAAATATTTTATTCTTTAAAATTGGGAATTCCATGATTGGTTATTTAATTGCTTTTCATTTTATTCCGACATATTTCTTAGTTACGTGCGTCCTTCAAGAGGTGTTTCTCGAAATTTTACGATATCGTAACTCTCAGGGCTTCCTTGGCCTAACCTTGGCCAAGATTCGGTAAAAGCTTTTCGACGCCATCTCTACGTCTAGCCAGATGTGCGCATCTCCACTTGAGGCGAATCGCGGCACAGTATAAGTAGGATACTTAGTCCTGAGGCCTTACCAAGAGCTCCTAACGCGATCCAGTTTGTAAGGTCCTTTCGTCTCTTACCACCAGCTGCCAGCGTAGATTGCCATGAGGCTAAGGGTTCTGTTCGCATGAGGTTGGATAAATAAAAGAAAGTGCTTGATGTCTTCTCAGCTATTTAATTTGATGTTGCACACATAAGAACAGGATCACAGCACGCTTCCTTACAAGGTTATGGTTATAATCACAACACTTACTTTGGGTAGAACATACTACCATCTATCCAGGTCGAACCGTGGACATGCCACGCAGACAGCATTCACAGCCTGTGTGTCTTGTAGAATGTAATGCGTGGCTTGGAACCAGAGCTTGTCCTAGCTTACTCCATGTGTGCCAAGCGTAGAAGACGTTTAATTAGTTTTTCTTTAATTAAGTATTATTTAAAATAATGGATGGATGGAACCCTGAGAACAATATCAGAAAGAAATCCGTGAGCATTTCAATACCACTATCATGACGGGTGATGCCATGTAATTGCAACAAAACAGGAAATAATTATGAATACATACGCTTATGCGGTTCCTTTATATTAATACACTTTCATTTTCGCCGCAGTCCCTCTACTGGTTCGCGTCATTAGAATTTATTAATTAAATATTCTTGTTTTATCAGTCAGCGTCTATAACGTGTGCAGATTCCAAGAAAAAAAAAGGCCATAGATTCAACGTCACTAACCACGCTCAAACCAAGGGCGGATCCAGCTTTTATATCAGGGGGGGGTCACCATGTCGCAGACAGCTTGTCTCCGTAGTTTAGTTCAGATAAATTTGAAAGAAAGACATCCCATATACCGTGATCCTGGAACGTAAAGGGCTATTGAAGGACACCGTGGATTTTAGTCAGTACAAGTCTGACAGTCCCTTCTGCCCTGCCCTGGGAGGACTCATTTGATGATTTTAGCACGCTAAAAGAAGAAAAAAAAAAGGAGTGGCCAACGGGTCGATCGCGACTTAGTCCAGTCGATCGTAAAGGCAAAAAATGTAAATAATAGTATAGGACCTATACCAAACTTAAACAGGATTTTTGTTTTAAATTGGTCAAAAGGGAGAAATCTGCTTCCTTATGAGATACAGGAATACTTTCTTAGAAAGCTTTGGCTATTTTTTGATGTTGATAATTTTGGCGTTATTGTGACCAAGTGTGAGTGGTCCGCAAAAATGAGGGACGTTGGGCAATTTTTTTTAGTACCATTCGACTTTGTTTCATAGAAAAAATCGGGACGGCAGAAGTTGGTCTAATGGAAAATATTGTTTCATACAAATTGTATGAACGAGAAAATTACCAATTTTTTATTATGCTGTTTGACTTCGGCGCGGCCGTCGTGTTCCACGCGCGCCTCAAAGAGCTTCAGCAAAAATGACGGGGCCCCCTGGGATTTATTTCCTTATCATGCCCCGGAACATAAAGGGCTATTGAAGGACACCGTGGATTTTGATCAGTACAAGTCTGACAGTCCCTCCCTCCCTGCCCGGGGTGGGACGACTCATTTGATGAATTCACCACGCTAAAAAAAAAACTGTTTGACTTACTTTCACGTAAGGAAGACATAATGTATGGGCAGAAATATCTGGATATCTACTGTCCAGAGTACAAACTGTTCGGCCAAAAGACAAGTATAGTATGTTCCTTCCAACAGCATAAAGTCGTATTGTAGTACTTACTTATAATTTTATTATTTGACCCACAATTTGACCACAGATATGACCCATTTCTGTTGCCCAGACATTTTCCTTCCGATACAATGAAATGGTCCATAAATAACACTAAATCAAATCTAACTTTTTCGTTTACCTATACAATTTGTATGAAAAAGTATCTTGTTAAAGACCAACTTCGTCCGTCCCGATCTTCGAATACAATGAAATTATTTTCACACGCAACGAGTCGAAAGACACATAAAAAAATGCCCAATTTCACTAATTTTTGTGGGAAACTCACACTTGACCAAAAAAATAAAAACGCCAAAATTGTGTAAACACCAAAAAAGAGCTAATGTTCCTAAGAAAGTTTTTCCGTAAGTATCTCTTATGGATTCAGATTTCTCCCTTTTGGCCAATCGATCCCTGTACCAACCTATACGAGTATGTCGATTAAACATCACCAACTCAGACTTCCACTCCAAAGTATTTGTGAAAATTTAAGGAAAGAATCTCACATGTGATATGAAAAGAAACTCCTAAGACTGGTCATTAAAAATTACTACTTGATTTGTGTACTAAACTATGCTGTTTCATGTAGGCCTAGGCCTGGCTGTGCCTTTACTTTAGTTCCGTTCACGGCTTCTGAAATATGATAATTCCTCGTATGGAACCAGTTCCGAAACTCTGGTTCCATAGACGGCCGAAGCGGTTTTTAAGATTTCAAGAAGTATGTTATTGGTAGATCGCACAGGGTTTCGTTAGTAAATAGTAGATCTTATGTTTAATCAAGTTGGCCACCCCTGCTATAATAGGTGTAGGTAACCAATAACAGCACAGAATTGCATTATTATGATTATGAGCCCCTTTCGCTTATAATTTGTTTAAGTTTATAATAAACTTAGATAGAATTGCAGTGGCCACCTATGACCCAGCCTGTCGCCCAGGGGGGGGTCATGACCCCCATGACCCCCCCCCTTGTATCCGCCGTTGGCTCAAACCCGCTTCTAGGCTTTTGCGTCTGAATTTAATTTAACTGAAATCTATCACAATTAATTATTTGAATTTTATCTATGTACTTATTATTATTTTATTTAGAATTTAAAGTATCGTAAATAAATATGTTACTATTTAACGCCATCTATCAGTGAACTGTAACCATTCACTATCAGTTCGCGCTTCTTCTACTAGATGGCGCTACCCGTCTAAAATAATCAATAACTAATTTTATACTTGTTACAATACATCTTTCCCCAGTTAAAAAAAAATCTACTTGCTGAGATTTTTTTTTCTCATCATGTGCATTGAAAGCTCAAAATCATCCTATTGAAAACTGAGACAAACCAAATGCCTTAGACTTACAGACTAAATTGCTAAATGTTAATGGCTAGTAGCCCAATCCCGAAACAAAACCTATTTGGCATATTCGTACATTGATTGCTCCTGCCTTAGACTATCTACTAAACTAATACTATAATAAGCGTCTGTCTGCCTATCTATATATAGCACATAGCTACTCTTTACAGACATCAACTAATTAACTATTTTTTATTGACTAGTCATGCCTTAGTCTAATTAATTTCCTAATTAAGTTAAGTTTTAAGTTAAATAAACACTATCCTTGAAACCTAGATAAGTGTTATCTACAAAGTATTTAGCCAAAGTATAGGCAAATACTTATTTAAGTTTTTTTTTAAATTTATTAAGTAAACCCTATCTCCAATTGATGTAAATAGGTGTTTTATTAAGTATTAAATTATAAAGTATAGGTTTTATACTTCAAGTTTTTAAGTAAACACTATCTTTAATTAATGTAGATATGTGTTTTATTAAGTGTTAAGTGGTGAAGTCCCTTTTGAATTAACTATTATTGTGTTTCCTTTCATACATCAGCAAACATTCCTTATTAATAAAATTGGTATAGCTATTTAATTTTGAAAAAAAGAACCTTATACCCTACCAACATGCATCCATCCCTCTTCAAGTTAAATATTTGCACGTCTATTGCTAATTTCGTGCAAATATTGGATTAACAACAACAATAACGTATAAAACTAGGAGTCTTCATATTTTAAGATGTCTTTAATGTGAAATTTACCTAAATCTTTGTCCTGCATGTCTTTTAAGCTATACACTACAGGTGAGTGCTTCTTTGAAATAACACATCTTATAAAGCGCGGTGCTAGCTTTGAAGTAAAGTTTTTACTAGCATCCGACAAGGTAAATGTTCTTTTATAGACAATTTGACCTACTTTAAATTCTAAAGGTCGCTTTCTTAAGTCATAGTGCTTTTTATTTTTATCATGCACAAGTTTCAAGTTTTTACTAACCTCCTGGAAAATTGATTTAAGTTCTTTTAAGTTATCACCATGAATTCTAGGGTCTACAGTTGATAGATCTGAATCAGGCTGTGGCACTTCAGAGTCTTTATGTAATTTCCCATCTACAAACATCTCTCTTCCATGTACAAGAAAGTAAGGTGAGAATTTAGTTGACTCGTTAACTGAGGTGTTCAGTGCACACTGAATTTCTGGTATGTGATTGTCCCACTGCCTGTGATTTGTTTTCACATATGAGGCAATCGCATACAGAACATTTCTAATGGCTCTTTCTGCCTGATTTACCTGCGGGTGATACCTAGGATTATAGTAAATATTAGGCACATTATATTTGCCCATTAAATCTCTAAACTGTTTTGAGATGAATTGCGGACCGTTGTCTACATAGACAAATTTCGGTATCCCATGTACCAGAAACACTTTTTCTTCCAGAATTTTAACAATAGCATTGCCTGTTGCGTTCCGTATAGGAAACAACATAACATACTTACTAAAATAATCTGAACATACTAAGAGATTTGTGTTCCTTTTAGTGGACACAGGAAAGGGTCCTAACAGATCGCAACAAATCGCTTCAAATGGTTTTGTAACCTGTTTAGGGTTACCCATTAAACCAGGTCTCGATGAATTTACCGGTTTGTACTCTTTACAAGTTTGACAATTATTAACGTAATTTTCGACATCTTTATACATATTTTTCCAAAAATAATGTAATGCTAATCTTTTATGAGTTTTAAATATACCTAAGTGGGCGCCTGTGGGATCATCATGAAATTGTTTTAATAGAGGTCCCACATCATCACTGGGAATCACTTGTTTCCAAGTGAATTGTGATGTTAGATTATATTTATTTTTTGAGTGTCGAAATAGTTTACCATCTTTAAGAGAATAATTTGGAAATTTATGGGGAAACTTTTCACAATTTTCTACCATTTTTAAATACCATTTATCTTGAATATTGTCAGATATGTCTAACGATTCGATTTTAATTCTTGAGAGTGCATCCGGTAAAACCATCTCTTTACCTTTCCTATGAACGATATTAAAATCAAATTGGCTTAAGCGAATACTCCACCGAGCTAACCAGCCTGTGGGATTCTTTAATTTATAAAACCATTGTAGTGATGCATGATCAGTGACTATATTACATTTTTGACCCTCAACATACATTCTAAATTGCTCTAAAGCAAACAAGACTGCTAATAATTCACGTTCTGTAGTAGTGTAATTAACCTCGTGCTTATTAAGTAATCTACTACAGAATGCAACAGGATGGTCAAAATTGTCATATGACTGTGTCAGCACGGCACCAATAGCATATGCTGAGGCATCACATTGAATTGAAAATGGTAAATTAAAATCTGGACATTTAAGAATTGGAGCTGAGACTAAATTTGATTTTAATTCATTAAAAGCCTCTTCTGCTTCCTCTGTCCATTCAAAGTTTACATTCTTACAAGTTAATTTACTAAGTGGTCTACTAATTTTAGAAAAATCCTGTATGAATCTACGGTACCAACCAGCCATTCCCACAAATCTTTTAACTTCTTTGGGTGAGGTGGGTGTGGGGTAATTGAGTATAACTTCCACCTTAGAGGGATCGGTACGAAGACCCTGCTTATCAACCATGTAGCCAAGATATTTAAGTTCCTTTCTACAAAATTGAGATTTACTCATATTAATTGTTAAGTTTGCATCTGCTAAACGTTGGCATACTTTTTTCCAACAACTTAACATGTGTATCAAATTCACTGGAAATGCAAATGATATCGTCCTGAAAAACAAATACTTTATTATCAAATTCAGGACCAAACAGTTTATCCATAAGTCGTTGCATAGTGGCAGATGCTCCTACAAGACCAAACGACATAGTTGTATAGTGGAAGAGACCACGTCTAGGGACTGTAAATGCAGTTTTCTCAGCAGACTCCACACTATCATATTCAATCTGCCAATAAGCAGCACTCAGGTCAATTGAAGTTAAATATCTTGCATCTCTCAGGCTATCAAGTATTTGATGGATGTATGGTAAAGGATAAGCATCAGCCTTAGAAACGGCATTAAGTTTTCGACAGTCTTAACAAAGCCTTAGTTTACCATTAGGTTTGGTTACCATGACAACTGGGGAATTCCAAGGTGAGTTAGAAGGCACTACAACTCCAAGTTGCAGCATTCTATCAAGTTCCTGTTCCAACGCTAATTGTTTGGAAGGTGACAAAGGATAATATCTTTGCTTAATTGGTGGGCTATTACCTGTGTCTATTTTATGAGTAATTAACTTTGTCCTACCTAAACCTACCTTTTCAGTATTAATCTTATCAAATTTCTCAATGACCTTCTGTAGAATTAATTGTTGTTCAGAAGTCAATGAATCAAAACATTCTAAACCTTGGTCCAAGCTAACTGAATTAATATAATTGTCAGGTATACTAAAAATCTTATTATTATTTAATGTGCTGATAACTAATTTTAAACTTGTTACAAGTTTAGGCTGTGGGAAAGAGACAGAGCTATACAAGTCATCTAACGCCATCTCTTTCCCACAGCCTAAAGACTCACGCTTTAAGAGTTCATGGTAGGCCACCTGGAACGTAAGAGCACGTGGAAGAACAAGGTGTTTTTTAGTTAGTAAGAGGCTTGTAGTCCCTTCGGCTGCAAATAGCAGGGCTATTGGCTAACTTGATAGTCACTGACCAGCAGTTGTCAACTGAACTTGGATGGCTTGAGACCTCTATAATTTTATCGACTGTTATGAGGCAAAGTTGAGGAGTGCCTCAAGAGCGTTAGAATTGTTGATTTTAGGGAACATTATATTTATCAGTTTCATTGCATTTACCTTTTGATCGTCACCAGAGCAAGTGATCATTATTTGAACTGTCAAAAGAGATAAGATACCTTGATATGCCTGTTGGTCTAGTGGTAGTGACCCTGACTGCTATGCCGGAGGTCGTGGGTTCTATTCCCACCCAAGACAAATGTTTGTCTGATGAGCTCGATTATTTTTTCAGTTCCCTGTATGCAAAATACATTTAATACCTTTGCCGAAATATTTTGTTACAAAGATGTCGATAATTCTGTACTATTATTAAAAGATGCCGAAGAGTTCGTTTCATTGAATGCGCTAATCTCAAGAAGTACTACTTCGAAATGAAACAATTTTTTTGTGTTGGATAGTGTGTGAAATCAGGGGAAACAGCTAGTTTTGATATATTTAGAGTTGTTAGGCGCGGGCCACATAGAAAAGACGGAAGACAAGGACGCGTCGCGGACGTGCGAAAATGTATGAGAGTTGCGCCCGCGCCCCGTCTCTTCTCTTCTGTGTGTATTACGTTGCGAGACGCTTCTATACATTTTGTATGAAAGAGACGCCGAAGATAAACATGTCTCCGCCCCGTCTGCGTCTTACGCCTTTTCTATGTGGCCCGCGCCTAAGATCTCTAGTACAGATCTGTAAGAAGGAAAGTAATTAGTAAATACCGTACTCTCATCGACATTTAACCTTTACATAAAAGGGGGTGGAAACTATGCCATTAACCGGCCACGAAGTCAGACAGGGACCACTGAGGAATTCCTAAAACTCAATAACACTTAGCCCACTCAGCAGGCACGAGGCCACTAGACCGGGGATGCGGTCTGAATGTACAATGAACCCATTTTCTAGCCCTTATAGAAACCTATAGGTATTTCGGTTTCGAAATAGTTTGTTTCAAGAAGTTTAGGTCTACATGAGGAGTGAAGAGAAGCGCTAGTATGAATATATTTTTAGAATCAAAATAAGGTAAAATACGAGTAATAGTCTGATATTGCAAAATAATGTAACACGTACACGTGTACACGAACACGTGTAGAAAGCTATCTTCTACAAAGTTGCAGGCTGTAGCTTTTCAGTGAATGATTTTCTAAAGGTTACCATTTTTGATCTCAGTTTTTTAACTCACCTTGAGAAATCTGGGTAGTTCTGAAATAAAATTAAGCAAATTGCCGCAGTGCATTTCTTTAACCGTTTTTCTTAAATCGTGTGTACGTTGGCACCTTTTTTTTCAGTGTCAAATCATCAAAAGAGTCCTCCCACCCACGGCAGAGTGGAAGGGACTGTCAGACTTGTACTGATAAAAATCCACGGTGTCCTTCAATGCCCTTTACGTTCCGTGGTCATGGTACTTCGTTAGTCCCGCAACCGCATCGTTAGCCTTAAATCAACCTTCACAAAGATTTTTTACCAGTATTCCTGACATTGAGAAATACTATGTGCCCGTACCATCTATTTCGTATCTATACTGATGCCCACACCCTACCTATTGTAAGCATCCTGAAAGCTTTTATTCAGGAACAATAGAGATATGACCTTGCGCCCTCCGCTGCAACGCGCGACCGCCTGAATTTATGCTTTCAGATAGAATATCTTGTAATTTATGTATGGATGTAGTCGTAGGTCACAGTATTAGAAAGACGAGGAGAAATTGAGACTCTCACCGTGGTACCATAAAAACTTTTAAACGTCTCTTGAACACCTGGTCTAAAAAAATTAACTGATTTTGACAAATAAGGTCCGTTTTGCAGTCACACTTTTTTTAGACAAGTGTTCAACAGATGTTTAAGTTTTTGTAGTAAGGCTGTTAGTTTTAGTGGAAATAATTATGATTTTCACAGTGAGAGGACTTTTTTTAAAGATTTTTCATTTCGTAACGTAAGCGAGCCTATAAATGTTCCCACTGCTAGGACACAGTCCTCCTCTCTGTGAGAGGGGCCATAATCCACCACACGGGCCCAGTGCGGGTTGGTGGATGTCACACGCCTTCAAATTTTTGGTTCTAAGATATGCCGGTTTTCTCACGATTTTTTCCTTCACCGTTTTGAGAGCATTGGTGATGAAATAAATTACAAAAAGTCATGCGCCTGCCTGGGTTCGAACCCACGACCTAAAATTTGTAAGTCGGGACCGATACCACTGAGCCACCACTGCTCACCCGATACCACTGAGCCACCACTGCTCACCATTCGTGGTTTTACCACGTAATAAAATATCTGGGAGGTTAGCCACACTAGGTTGTATGCGAAATGTTAAGAAAATAATAGTTTTTTTATATAATTATCACGTTATTTACGGCTTTTCCTCATAATGATTGTTTTCTTGTAGCTAGTTAGAACAGCTAAATTATAATTTACCCATATTATCAGCCAGCTATCAAATATTTCTTTTTGTTTTATAAAACCTCCTCCGAAAAATGTATCTTTTTTATTCAGTCTCTAAAAAGGTCTGCTCTCATAGATAAAGATCACAGACCCGAAATAGTTATTTGTGCAACAAGAGAGCAAAGTCGTTTTTTGCTGCGAGTGCTGATTTTGAATCTTGAGCAAGCGAAGGATTCAAGGATTGAATCACGAGCGTAGCGAGTGATTCTAAAGTTGAATCCTGAGTGTAGCGAGAGATTCAAAGGCACGAGATGCAAAAAACTTTGCTCTCGTGTAACACACATAACTTTTCACTTCACTTCAGCAGCGAGAACACTTTAGGAGATAAAATAATAAATAGGAATAGATTAAAATAACTTTTTTTTTAAAGTAGCTTTCAACAATAAGTAAATACTCCGCATTGTAGATAATCGTCTCGTCTGTGATAAATCTAAAAAATAAGATAGCAACACCGTCTCCGAAAAACTGCTTGCGCCCTTTGTTAAGTCTCCATTCATTGAAGACATGGTATGGTTTCAGATATTTAGTTAGAGTTAGGAAATTTAATTCTGCATTAATAATTTGTTGTTTTAAATGGCTAAGTTATAAAATAAGTACTGTTCTCGTCGCTAGTTTTACGCATGTTTTTTTTTTTTTTTTAACTTATTCAACTCTTTACGCCAGCCATGAAATTTTATTCCCGCTCTTTTATTTTTAAATTAAGGCGTGTTCGGAAATAGCACCCATAATATTTTATTATTCAAAATATTTATTAACATAAATTGAAACTAGAAATAAATATTTACAGTAAATGCTTATTTTCATTTAAATACAGCAATAAGTTAAAAATTCAATAAAATACATTCGAAGACATTATTATCGTTTTGCATTTCTTTGGTTAGTACAAATTTCCGAACGTGTTTGTCTTGAGACCAAATTCAAAATCGGAACTTCGAAAGGGCTGGTGTTTGTCTCTCTCTCTTTCTATTGGCGGGAAAGAGATAGAGTGTTAATGTTTCGAATTGTATGATTAACTCAAGGCTGAATATGATATTCGCGGTTTTTTTTAAAACAAAAATTAAAAAGCTACTTTGTCTCACTAGTGAGCAAAATCGCATTTTGCTCACTGATTTCAGGCAGCAAAACCAACATGTTTGAGCTTCTGAAGTGAAAAATCATTTCTAGGTTTAACCAATACTGTTGTCCGTTGGGGAATCAAATTCACTGAGCCAGACTATAAATAAAAAAGGCCAGAGTATTTTTTCATACTTACAGTAATACTTTGTTTTTTTATGAGGAATTCTTGGCTAAATTATAACCAGGCATAGGTAGAGTTATTTTGGTGCCAGCATCGAAATGTTGATATTAATAAATGGATCTTCCCGGGATTATTAACAGACAATCTGGTTTGGCAAAATAGTACACGCATTTCCAAATAGCTTAATATGTTACTCGCATATAATGTAGCTTTCTAATGGTGAAAGAATTTTTAAAATCAGTCCAGTAGTTTTTGTATCTTATGCATTACAAACAAATTTTTCCTCTTTATAATATTAGTGTAGATAAATAATATTAATAAAATATCAGGGATAGATTAGACAAATGAATTGTTTGTAAACTAAATAACTTTTTATATGTATAATAAATCGGCGCCACCGAGGCCGGCCCAGAAAAAGATGGCGAGACGAACTAGACGCTCACCATGAGAGCTGGTTCGAAGCGGCCCATGAAAAGAATTCCTGGAAGGAATTGGGGGAGGCCTTTGCTCAGCCGTGGGACAGTACAGGCTAATTAAAAAAAAAAACTCAGGACTTTTTGCTCTTTAAAAGTAATTCCGGGATTTCGGACATATCCATTTTATTCTTTCGCAGCGTAAGTACATGAATAACTCCTTAATTCCGACCTTATTATAACATACACTGGTGTAGATATTTAAGGTTAAGTACTGTTTATCAAGATATGCCGTAGATGGACCACGGCAGGTTTTTTTCGTGTTTAGTAAAAATCGTCAAAGCATTGGTCCTGGTTTTCAAAAATGGATCTTTGACAGTCGTATTTGTCATGTAATAAAAAAAGTTTATTTTATTGTAGTTTTTAAAACACGCAATATTAATCTTCATACAATAGATAAAAAAAAAACAAAATTTGACACTGGCAACATCGACACTTCTTTTTTCAACTAAAAACTTCTTTTTCAAGCGTCTATTAACCAGCCAGCTGCTACTTTAAGCTTGTATTATTTCACAATCAGAAAGAAAAGACATTATTCTTCGTTCGCACGTAAGTTTAACATTAAAAAGTTATATATTTTCGTTCTGAAACGCCTTGCCTTGAGTCGAGACAGATATCTAGACGTTATCGATGAACAGCCAACTTGAAATCCATTATGTAACATGGAGGAGACGTATTGGATATATTTTGTAAAAGAGTTTGATGTTTTTAGGTTATATTTTTCGCTGAAGAGGATTTTGTGCTTAAGTTAAGTTGTTATGATTTTCCTTTCAGAAGAAGTTAATTTTTTCAACCAGTTATTAGAATAGACACTTTTTTGAATATTAGTTATGAAGATAGAATGCATCAAAATCATAAACATGCATAATGAGGACTAATCTGAGCAGTTCCAAAAATGAGCGCTTGGGCAGCGCCACTGCCTCTGGAGACCTGTCAAATTATCAAACTCATTGCATCAGAAGCAAGTAAATAATGGACATGGGGTATTACTAATTTTTAAATGTGGTACCTTTCTTCTTTATTTTGATTTAAACTTTTGTTACTTAACAAAAGCAAAACACGGATCGAATATTTTTTGATAATTTTCTGGCGGGCTTTGTTTTTTTTTTCAGTCAATTGCGCAATTGTTTCAAAGCTTGTTATTTTAAAAACCGTGTTCTTTCGCCTGTAATAGTTTTTCTTTGAGACAAAGCATACTATTAAATTGCTTTTCTTTTAAATCCAAGCTCAGTTCTTTGAGCACTTTTCTTTACATTTCATTTACTTAAGTTTTTGTAAAAAGTGGCTTTGAAAACTCTTCTGAAAGATTCGCTCAAATGTTTACTTCACAGGTATCTCGTAACTACTTTCTTTTTACGTAAATAAATAGATACCTACTTAAAAAGATAATCCGATAATTTTTACTTACGTAAAAGATATTCTATACCTTTTCTGGGTGTTGTAAGAGGATTGAGATTACGAAGTTACGTCGCATCGTTTATGTAACTACCGTAATTTGATAAGTTAGTTATTTATCAAGAAAATTATATGATAATCCAATTTAATTTGTACTTCTTCAACAAGTTATTAACCCTTAAACAGTGACGTGGGGTCTAATACACCCAAACGCATCTACAAAGGTTTAAAACTTTCCAACTCCTTAATTTATTTATGTGGCCAAGGGTGTCACGCAGCCCAAGTGACAATTTACGTAACTGTTTAGGCGCGATCAATAAATTGGCTACATGCCCTTTTTATTTGGAGTTTGAAAATCATCAAATGAGGTATTCCCATTTGAGTAACTTTTTCCAGAGCACCTTTTTTAAGGGCAACTTATTATTCCCGTTTGAGCCAATAAGTGATATTTGGGTGGAGCGAAAGGGACTATGATACTCTTACTAACTAAAACCGTTCATTCACATGCCCTTTACGTTCCGGATAAAATCCGGAACATGGACATTCGACGAAGATCCAGAGTCACCGACATAGCTCATAAAATTTGCAAGTTGAAGTGGCAATGGGCAGCTCGTAGAACTGACAACCGATGGGGAAGAAAAGTTCTCGAGTGGCGACCACGTACCGGGAGACGCAGCGTAGGCAGGCCTCCCACTAGGTGGACCGACGACAACGTGAGAGTCGCGGGCAGCCGATGGATGTAAGTGGCGAATTGTATAATTGTGCACTTGTTGCATGAGCCAATAAACGTTTTCATTTTTTCTTTCTTTTAATTCGGCGTGGTGGTCTAAGGGGGATGCCTATGTTCAGTAGTGGACATCTTGCGGCTGATGATGATGACGATGATGAGTACATTTATCGAGGAAGGCTTAGGTTATAATATATAACATCACGCTACGACGAATTAGCTGAGCAATGGGGATGAAACTGCGGGAACTACTAGTATAAATATAAAGAAGTATAGCAATCTCCTACCACCTCGGGTGTCGTATTTGAACATCGCGAATATTAGTTCAAATGCTCTCAAAAGATAAATCTTGAGCAGAGTGGAGAGTGGTGTCAAGTACAGGCGTATGAGACATTTCATCTTTGCTCGAGTACAAACGTTTCAGTTGTATTTATGTCAACGCAACTGAGTTACATTCAGTATGTTGTGTGTGGCAGTGATTTATTTTCTCTTTAAAAATATTTCCCTACACTAGGTATTTCTTTCCTGTATCGTTAAAAACTTAGAAACTCCCTTAGTGGAACACCCAGACCAAGAACAACTAACTACTCGTAGATCATACAATTTTTTTTCCGTCTGGGGTTCGAAGCTCGACACGATGCCCATTTTTGAGAAATCTTCAGTTTCTAACTCTTTTTTTTGTAACATCTAACGCCTGAAATTAGTACTTATAAATAAGAAAAAAAGTACTAAATCTATACTTAATCGAATGGCTGTTTATGATTAGACTATCTTTCAGATTTGGACTGTCAGATGTGGTCGGTCATTGCATTGTTTAGGAACTGATAACGAACGAAATCAAGATTGTGGAAGAAATACAATATAATGAATATATTTTTTTGGTGCACAGCAGTGGTAACATTTTAGGCTGGTTAAATCCACCATCAATGGTAATTATCTCCTACTCATTTTTAACTTGGTATGTCTTATATTATAATTCGATGGCCGGCTGCACGCACGAAAAAAGGTCATGCGGCGTTACCTCGCTCTGTAGCGTTCCATAGCGACGGCGTGTCAATTGTTTGTTTATAGCAACGTAGGTAAGTGTAGTATGTTCTTATGACGTTGTCGCGACGTTCAACTATCGTCAGTATACCGACTTTACAGACAACCGATTTTTTACAAAGATCTAAGTTAAATCGACCAGGTAATTTTACTCAGGTCCTTAACTCGCTTTACTCCAAACCTCACTCCACTTCACGATTTATTTACGAACTTATTTTCTTTCCAATCCATTTTCCCATAACCTCTAACCGTCAGAACTAGCGAGTGGTGACTCAATTACCTTAATTTATCGGACGCAATCCGGCTCCCGACAGTTTCCAATCATAGGGTTTCCACATTTTCTTCCGAAGAAATTCGGGACTGATTTTAGCACTAATTAAAAAAAAACTACTAGGTTGGAGGGGCTCGTGGATTAATAATACCAGCCGGTTGATCTTCAAAGGTAAGCCGCGCTTGCCAAGGTTGGTTTTTGCCAGGTTTCCTCAGTGTCTCGGAAAGCTCGTAAAGCCGTTTGACCCGGCTGTCACTTGTAGATCTTCGATAGTCATTACTGTACCCTTATCAAGAGTTTTCACTATTTTAATTTACAGCGTCTTTCCAGTATTTAGCGTTTCTTGTATGGAAAAACGGAACAGTGCCTCCGGTGTGCGAAGAATGAACTATTTTTTTCCATGAAATTCGTCATTTTGAAAATGTTAAAGTTCCAGTTTACTTTATGTCAGAATAACTGAAAACCCATGGATAAGGCCTCTGTTTAGTCAGAAGCTCGGAAATCTGACAACCAGTCTTATCTAACAGTATCGTATAACCCAGTTACTGAGTTGTAGAGGTCCGATAAGCAGTCGCTCTATATAGAATACTGATATTCAGCTGCATCAGGTTCGACTGGAAGCCGAAACCAACATGTTGAGAAAAGGATGGGCAGATGAGAAAGGAGAGCAGATGATGACCCATCCCATGCCTCAAGCTTAAGCAGTGCTAGCAATAGATGGGTAATCGAGTACTTTCCACTCCTCGGAACCTGTCACATCTCGTAAGAATCCCCTCGCATTCTGGACATAGCTAATGTTCCGGACGTATGGCTACCCTAGTCAATCCGGACGCAAGCCGCACTCATACCGGACAGCTCCCGGACGCGGGTCGTGTCGCCGGTCGATACGATACTTTTCTGTTGTGGCTGCGATACAGGAGACGTAATGAATTGAGATTATTGGCTCGGTTGAGGGTACTGACTAAGCAAAAGTTATATTTGTGCTGCGTCTGAGAATAAAATATTAAAGAGTAAGTATTAAATTACGGTTGTATTTGTTTATCATCGTTTTTTAGAGTTCCGTCATCATCATCAGCTGGAAGACGTCCACTGCTGAACATAGGCCTCCCCCTTAGACCGCCACGCCGAACGACAATTCGCCACTTGCATCCATCGGTTGCCCGCGACCCTCATGATGTCGTCGGTCCACCTAGTGGCAGGCCTGCCTACGCTGCGTATTCCGGTCCGTGGTCACCACTCGAGAACTTTTCATCCCCATCAGTTGTCAGTTCTACGGGCGATGTGGCCTGCCCATTGCCACTTCAACTTGCACATTTTTAAAGAATATTTTTAGAATTCCGTATCTGATGTCCTGAACAGTGAACTTTACCATCCGTGATGTTCGTCTGTCTGTAATCGAGTTATTTCTCATGAGTTGTATAATTATTATTATTACTTCCCGGAATTTGACGTAATCTGTGCTATTGGTATATATTATCAGCTCATTGCCGTCCACTGCGTATCCGTGTTGCCAGTCTTTAGCAAGATATTTGAGAAAGAATGCTAAATCAGATGCTTGACCACTTCAACACCTATAAAATCTTACACGATCAGCAGTATGGTTTCACCAAGAGACGTTGTACAACTGACGCCGGTGTCACCCTATTGAAGCACATATTTACTGCATGGGAAGAGGCACAAGACGCCATAGGAATATTCTGTGACCTCTCCAAAGCATTTGATTGCGTTAATCACGACACATTACTTTTGAAACTTAAACATTACGGATTAGGTAAACTTGCTCTTAGTTTAGTAAAATCTTATTTGTGTGACAGACAACAACAAGTTCAGATAAATGGTGTAAATTCACGGGGTTTAGAGTTAAAATGGGAGTTCCACAAGGCTCAATATTGGGTCCTTTCCTCTTTCTTGTATATATTAACGATCTACCCTATTTACTTAAAAATCAACTACACAAAATGGTGTTATTTGCTGATGACACTTCCCTAATTTTTAAAATAAGTAGGCGAGCCCAGAATCTAGACGACGTCAATAATACCCTGCGTCAGATCCATAATTGGTTCACAGCAAACAATTTAGTATTAAATGGAAACAAGACTAAATGCATTAGGTTTGCCTTACCAAATGTTAAAAATAGTAATTATGACATAGTGTTGGATGATGAGATACTAGAATTCGTCGATAAAACGGTTTTCTTGGGTATAACACTTGATTCAAGGCTACAATGGGGCCCTCATATTACAACTCTTGCGGGGCGATTAAGTTCAGCAGCATATGCTGTTTGGAAGATTCGTCAATTCACAGACGTTGATACTGCGAGAATTGTATATTTTCAGTTACTTCCACAGTATAATGTCGTATGGCATTTTATTGTGGGGACGGGCGGCTGACATCGAGTCTATCTTTATTCTCCAAAAGAGAGCTATTCGAGCCATATATAATCTCCGTAGGCGCGATTCTCTAAGAGAACTGTTTAAGGAAATTAACATCCTGACGGTACCTTGTCAATATATCTATGAAAATATAATGTACGTTAGAAAAAATCTGCATCTTTTCTCTAAAAGAGGTGACAGACATAATTATCATACTAGAAGTAGGAACCAATTAGTTCAGCCGGGCTTCAGACTCGCCAAAGTAGACTCTTCTTTCATGGGGTACTGTTTAAAATGCTATAATAAGCTACCACAAAACGTTCTTGAACTGAATGAAACTAAATTCAAAACATGCATTAAACGCACACTGTGTAAGCAGGCATATTACAGACTGAGCGACTATATCGCTGATGATAATGCTTGGCTCCATGCTGGTCCTGCTCCATGAGGCAGTGAATGTATGAATAAATTGATACTGAAAGTATACGTCTTAATACCATTGTTGGAGCTGCTGAAGACTGTACAACTGTATTTGCAATGTATAGATTCAATCTTCTTTGTATTATATAGTTTCATAGCCGACATTATGTGAGTACTATGTACTTCAGAGCTGTCATTCATTGAGTACCTACGTCTCTTGTTGACTTGAATGACCCTGGCGGCTGAGAGTCTGTCATGCTCACTTAAATGTCTCGCTGATGGTGGCGCGTGTGTCGGATCATTTAGCTCCCTCCAAAATGGTTGAGCTGAATGGTGCTGATGCATGTGTCATGTTCGTGAACGGGCGCTGTCAGTTGGGACTGGTCATCTCTTAGCTGCCACGGTTTATTTTAATAATTATTGAACACTTTGTTTTTTGAATTGTCTTTGTTTAATTGTTACTATGGACACTTAAATTAAAAACTTGCTACATCGTTCTCACATAGTGTACCACCTCAAAATGAATGATGTAACAAAGGTTCTGTAATAATTCTGGCGATCTGAAAAGAGTGTCCATGGAGTTTCTTGCACGTTCTTCTCCATAGAGATCTACTTCTTGGAACGTGCATCTACGGTACTTTCACAGTTTTTATGTCTTGTGTCTGGGACCGTAGCACCATAACTATTTTTATACTTGTTTTATTTTATGTCTTTTGACAATTCATAAGTGCCTGTAATTGGCCTATTTGAAATAAACGATTTGATTTGATTTGATTTGATTTGAACTGCTGAACGTAAGCCTCCCCCCCCTCCAAGAGCGTCCTGGGCAGTTCGAATCCATTCGCTGCCAGTCACATTCTTCAGATATTGACTCATCAAAATATAATCGGCAATAACCTTATATAGCCAAATGAGTGGATAGGATCGTATTGGCGACACTATCGAATGGTGTAATAATACAGGTTGTGTTTTTTTTTTCAAAATTAGCATGTCTATTCCCGGACGTGATTTCAGATTTTATTTTAATCTAGTGATGCTGTTCTAGTTTTCATTAAAATCGTCCTCGAGACTCCTTTTAGTATTTTGCGATATTACTCGTTGTTTCGGTTATAGCAATCCACCAGTTGGAAAATTAATCCTTATAAGATACATGTACGTGAAAGATTGTGGGGGTGGATGAATAGATGGATGTCTTTCACGTCAAAACTACTAAACGAATTTAGATGTTTGGTTCACAGATAGTTTATAAATTGGATACATTTTTTTATCGTGGTAAACTCATCCAATGATTCCTCCACGGGAGGGACTGTCAGACTTGTACTAACTAATACCCACGGTGGCCTTCAGTAGCCCTTTGTATTCCGAGGTCACGGTAATGAGATAAGTCCCACGACCGGATAAGTCCCGCGACCAGATAAGTCCCGCGACCAATAAGTCCCGCGATCATAACTTGGATACATAGATTAGTTTTTATTACAATTTCATGTTCCCGTAGAATTATTTTCGAGATATAGCGGACTAAGCCACAGCTAGTTTTACATAGAGCTTAGGCCCATTAAGAATTCTGTTTCACACACGTGTCTATGGCAGTTAGGTCTACTGAAAATGATTGGTTTCGAAGGCCTAACGGCCTCTACATGAATTAATTACTTATACATAGAGTCTGTCTGTAATCCCAGTTAAATTGGCAACTAAATGCAATTACTGTCAAAGTAAAGACTAGGTAATTGATAAGTTTAGTCTATTTGAGACAGGACGTGACAGGACTATGTATTTTGACATTGAGATAAGGAAGACCAATTCAAGTCTGACTTATCGTGACTTTTCCCGTTTTTGTGAATAAAAGCAAACGGAAACTTGGACTTTATGATGAAAACAAATAGTTCCTCGTTCGTACACAAAAGGCACTTTTTCATTTTTCTATTCAATACAAGCAGTTAATACTTCAAGTAGGTACGCTGTAAATAAAATACAGAAATCTTGTGATAAGGTCTGTAGTGGAGTTTTATGCCATTTTGTCTTATTTTTCAAGTGGTCGCTATTGCCAATATGAGTTTTTGGGTATGATTTATTTCTGCTGCCCTGGAAGACAAAGGGCATGTAAAGAAGGGGGTTTTTAGTCAGTACGAGTCTGACAGTCCCTCCCGCCCCTGGGTGGGAGAAATCATTTGATGGTTTTAGCACGATAAAAAAAGCTAAAAATTTAAAATACAACAATACCAAGAAAGACTGGTTCATACTTTTATTTTTTCCTTTTTTGAAAACGCTTGTAGTAAACTCAACATAAAAACCTGCTTATTCACAAAATACAGAGGCTGTTTCTATGTATTTCATCATCAATTCATCACTCACGTCGAAATCAGGGTCCAAACATCACACGCACAAACCGACGACCGACCAACTAGGGATGATAAAAACCCTTCAAATCTTCGGACCAGAACGTTATACCACAGAATAGAATAAATACTCGTACAGAAGGTCCAAATACAGTAATATTTTTATTAGTAACTAGCACTACGCCCGCGACTTCGTCCGCGTGATTTTCGAACTTTGCCTTTATGAATTTCTTGAATTTTCTTTGAGACCTTTCCAACGAATGCAAAACCGTGGAAATCGGTTCGTGCGTTCTGGAGTTATATCGTCAGGAAGGAAAACCCGACTTATTTTTATATAGTAGATTAGCGGTCCAAAACTGAATTGACATGGATTTAAATTTTGAACCTTTACGATGGATTAAACATTGTTCTGAAAATGACGAACGAACACAACAAAACATGTAACTATTAAACAATTAAGTCGTTTCGAGAATGCACAGCATAAGAGGTCAGCAATGGCTCAGCAATGGGACAGCATAAGCCGAAAAAGGGAAAAAAAATTGTGCTGTGGTTCACTTTCAAGATTTAAAGCAATGTCAAAAAGTCGTACTATTTGGTTCACATTATAAGCTACCGAAAAGTCCTGAATGAAAGTCATTCTAGAATTGTAGAAACGTAAAGTCTTTGAAACTGACAGTCTTTCGTCTTGGCACTCAGCTGCATGCTTGCAAGAGTACTTCGTCTTCGTCTTTTTGACATCGGGTGTGTGCTTCGATATTTTTTTTCGTTACACGAATATAAAAAATAATTGACACTCTATTTATCATTTCAGTTTTTTATGGATTTTACTCACTGACATTAATTCCTTTCGCACTACACGATTGACAAAAGTTTAGAATTATTAATCATTTCGATAACAAACGTTTTTTGAAGATTTCCGAAGTACTGTGCGCTCCTGTTTTTTTTTCATTCGTTGTTTGAACCCTACCTTCTGTCCGTATCTATTCTGTGGCAACTCCCCGTTGGAGTATCAACCCCTACAGAAAATAGGGGTGGTTAGGGGGAGCGTTTATTTTATTACCACTTCGCACCCCTATTAAGTGGTATCAAAGTTATGGCCGACTTGATGCTGAGGTCTTCATGTACGGGTTTTTAGGAGTGACGTAGAAATGTCGGGATGGGGTGAAAATGTCTGGGGTTGAATTGTAGAAATATGTAGACAGTAGTTGTGACTTGAATAGATTTTGGACTATGATAGTGAGGGGAGAGAGAGAAGATCTATGTTTCCGTATTCACTTTCGCATTATTTGTAGTTTTATCATTCATGTTGTTCACAACTTTTTGTATATAGGCGTATACAATACTACTTATTGTATACTACTTATTGTATGTTCCTGTATACAATAAGTAGTGAGCAACATGAATGATGTAGGTATCCATAATTCCGTAATAATGTGTCCATGGAGTTGGCCCACTCTTCTCCATGATCTCTACAAATTGGAATAGGTAACTACAGTACTTATGCCATATGATATGTAGCTTCACTATATATTTTTTTGCCATTTCAAGACTGCCTTGTAATGGATAAATTGAAATAAGTAATTGCAGGCGTTTGTTTTGTTGTGAAAGCACGTTAACTGTTCCCTTAGCACGAATTTTCACGCTTTTACTTTACAGTACTTACAGCGATTCTTATATGAAAAAAAAAAAGATTCCGACGAATTGAGAACCTCCTCCTTTTTTTGAAGTCGGTTAAAAATGGAACAGCGCCTCTGGTATGCGAAGAAGGAACTAATTTTTCCTTGAAAATTGTCAATTTGAAATTGTCAAAGCTACAGTTTACTTTACGTCTCAAATATTGAAAACTCGTGCTAAGGGTACTGATTGTCCATGAAAATAAAGTACAGCGGTTTGTTATTATTTAAAAATACAAGCCTAAACTACATTTTCCAATCTAGGTTCTGGCTTACTCCGACATAGCCTATTCCAATGGATTCGATATAATGTAATCCAATATTCATATACCAGGTCTTAATCAAGCGAATATTGGAAAATAGAAGCGAATATCAAAGAAATCTCCGCTCGGTTTAATTAAAAGCAATTAATATGGCCGGATCCTGTCGGATATGCCAAAGATTACAAGCCCAAACTACATTTTCAATCTAGGTTCTGGCTTACTCCGACTAAAATATAATAGCCTATTCCAATGGATTCGATATAATGTAATCCAATATTCATATACCAGGTCTTAATCAAGCGAATATTGGAAAATAGAAGCGAATATCAAAGAAATCTCCGCTCGGTTTAATTAAAAGCAATTAATATGGCCGGAACCTGTCGGATATGCGGATATATGCGGATATTTGAAGTAAAGGAATATCCGTTTTGTAATACGTCTGATAGGCACCTTTATTCTTTTTATACAGGCACGCTTTTGTATTGTGTTGTTGATAAAAAAACAGGTTAATCAAGAATTTTCAACAATACTTGTTACTAATTAAAAAACGTTTCTTCTTTTAGTGGCGTACTTGAAATAAATGCTTTGATTTTGATTTCGACATGACGAAGAAAATGAAGATTCATTTCGAGAGATTGAGAGCGACACGACACTGACTTGTCGTCGTCGACATGTCAGTGTCGTATCGTTACAGTTATCGTCTAATGTGAAAGCACCCGGATGCACTTATCTCAACCGAACCCTTCAGGGATGATGTTAAATAAATCGCTAGTTGAATTCCACTCAAACAATGTATCATTTATGATTGATAATGGCCGCGCTGTCACCTCGAATAACCGAATATCCGCCGCGGATATCTGTCACGCCTTATTAATGACCGCCCAATTATTAAGTTGTTGTTATTGCGGATATTTTACGTGAATGATGGCGGTTGGATAGTGCGAGAATAATAAATGTCCATGGAGTTTGTATAGGTATTCAAAATGGGCAATATAATGAGTGTGGTTTACGATCACCGATACTTGAAGGGGATATTATAGATTCATTTAAATCGGCAATAACTGCTTATGGTTACACAAAAAAATGCTAACTACCAACACTTCGTGAATGGTGGCCATTTTTACCACGTTTTTATACACTCACTTTTCTTGTTTGTTTATTTGTCGTTCCGGTTGGACTTTTGCAACTCAATTTTAAAGTACTTGAGGTATAAATAATAAAATGCAAATATCTTTGAATCCAAGACACACCCATAGATAAGTATGCAAATTGCAGGTGGACGTGTCTCAGGCTGTGCTTGCCCGAGCCAGTACTATTATATATTCTGTGCCCGAGTGTGGTCTACGTTCGAAAACCTTACAGCCCCATCTGGTTATTCGCTGGCGTTTAGTACGCTGTGCATGAATAAAATATATAATATGTTGATGCCTCCAAGCAATAACCCGGCAATCGAAAAATCTAAATTTTACAGGAGAAAAGATTTACTGATTTTGTCAAATATCTTTTCAACAAGTGGGACTGTTGAAGTCATTGATGTACTAAATGAAAGCTAATTTTTTGCAAAGTCTATCTGTACTATTATTATGAAAATCCTTTTATTCAAAACCTAGTAATTTACAAAAATAAATATTACCTAAAATCGAATGCATAAAATTTACAGTAATACTATTGGGGGTTATTGCAGTTAATTTATCAAATAAAATATTTAATACAGTGCAATACTGGGCTTCTACGAGGTAATGTGGTAATGTCAAATATTTTTTAAAAAGTATTAAAAAATACATTGTTAGTGCACGTTACGGAACACGTACTTTAGACTTATTTCAACAAAAACCCCATGAACTGTTTCTCAAAACTTATGAAAATGATATTCATGCCAGGATTGGTAATCGCAACTTAGAAAAATAAAAAATAATGATATTCACACCAATAACCCGTGTAATCGCAACTTACCAACATAAAAAACAAATAGTTTTTTCGTATAGACCGAAATATTATTTCGTCTAAACTTAACAATAAACACGTTTGTCATGATTTCTTTGCAAATATCATTAGGAAAAATCTGGAAAAAAATTCTTAGGTGTATTCCAGTCCATAGATGCCGAATTTGACATAACAGCATATAATTCCCATAATAGTACATTACGCTGTTGTTTGGGGGCATAATAGAAATAAATAATCTTGAATAAAATGAGAAATCTGATAAACTAAAGTCCTTAAATTTCTGTCATGAGCTTCACACACAGCCATATACTTTCAAGATCTAAGCGTCCGTGTATAATGCAGCTGCTCGGAAAATTGGAATATTCCTTATTTTCCACCAAGGAAGGTAAAATATGGATGCAGCTAAAACTTACGTGGCACCTTGCGCTCGTCCGTCCGAACGCTGCGATACCTACCAATTTTGATTTTGCTCTGCATAAGGCTTTCGTGTCGTTTCGTTGGCGAAATTAAATTGGTTTTGTGTAGAGATAGTGTATAAGTAATTTTGTTACAGTGGGTATTTAAGAGCAGTGGTGTTCTAGTGGCTATAGGGAGTTGCCTAAGACCTCGTACGTTGATACGCGGGGTGGTCTCCGGAAAACAAACACAAGTCAATTGCTATCTGCGACATCAATATGGGAGACAAAAAAAAAATATGCACCCTAAGTTTTTAAAGTTGTTTTTATTTAAATTTTAATGAACTAAGAAAGATGTTAGTCTCTCTTATGGTAAGACTGTACTTTTATAAACATCTGTTGAACGCTTGTCTAATAAAAATAGGGTAAGCGGCATTTGGCGATAATTTATGGGTCGTTTTGGTTGTTTGGCAGTTTTTTTAGACAAGTATTTAACCGATTCGCGGCGGTAAGACCCCTATTTGAGGAGAGGCTGGATAGGCGTCACGGCTTCCAGACCTACCGCATGTCACAGATCCTCACGAGGATCGCCCGGTGGACACGGTGGAGCATACGGTGCAGGACTGCCCCTCTTGGGCAAAGCACCGCCGTGTCCTCACGGCTGCGATAGGCGGAGAACTCTCGCGGCCAGCATTGTTCGAGGCCATGCTGCGGGCGAGACGGAGTGGGAAGCGATCGCCTCCTTCTGCGAAGCAGTCATGTTCGCAAAGGAGGAGGCGGACCGCGAGAAAAAAAAAAGTGTTGACGTTTAAATTTTTGTAGTAAGAGAGGTATGTTTTTATATCTGTCTAGTACCTACACATGTGGACAGCGTTATATTATGTTAGAGCATGCAGCGTTCAAACTGCTCTATTTATCGTTCTATCAACTACGTTCAGTGAACAACTGAACGGCCTGTGTTAGCATTAATAATGGTTCCGTAGATAGTGGTTAGTGTATTGTTCGCAGTAATGACCATACTGTTAGTGTGGTTTCGCAGAATTCGTCCAAATTGTATCGATTTATTTTAGTTGTTGAATTACTATACGAACTGTAGAACAATCCAACTTTTATTACTAGTTACCAATGAAATTCTAATATACAGATATGTTATACACTTACAAAACAACAGAAAAAATTGTTCCGCGCCGAGCCGCACCACACATACACATTTGTTTATTCACACATTACATTTCACTACAAGTAAAAAGGATAGCTTGATAAAACGCAATATGAAAAAAAGTGACAGCTGTTTGACGCCGAGTTCGCTTAATATGTAAACATTTGTTCGGAATTGGTTCCTGATATGCCAAGCAACAACAAACAACTTTTACTACTAGTTACTATATTCTTTTACTTCTTACTTTGCATCAAAGGAACAAAAAATATTACGAAACTGAACGAAATCTCAACAGCAAATAACAAATTCAGACTAAATTGCCAACTTTGACCAGCGGACCGTGACAGAAGAATTGCGCTCAATGCCCTTTATGACATTTTCAATACATATTTCAAGTGAACCTTGCCAATTTTAGGTTATAAATCTATGAATTTTATTGAGCACTAGTGTTTGCCCGCGGCTTCGCTTGCGTTATTTTAGAATTTGAGAAACAATATGGATCGTGTGGCGCCATCTGGAATATGAACGTAACTGTTTTCTCGGCAACAGCTCTCTTCTGTATTCGGGATGTAAGATACCTTATATCCGTGTCTATACTCCTGACATACGTATACCTATGCTAAATTTTGGGACTTATTTCGATTCAGTAGGTAGATGCGTAAAAGGTAAAAAACAAACATACTGCATTTTTATTATTAGTTTTGATCAATAATGTTATATCTAGGTACATAGTTTGCATAGGAAACGTCCTTATTTGAGCGACATTAATTTCAAAGAACCGTGTTTATTTTAAACATTAGACTATCATTTTGGGTTGATTTACAGTATCGCTGCAAATTGAACGTACGATAGCATTGCTCTTCTCCCTTTAGCATTCCGCGTGATACCTAAAAATAAGAATTATCTGACTCGATGAGTACAACTTGTCGTCGTTAAAACAGAATCTATGCACTGGTTTGAACACCAATTCAAAACATAAATAGACACAATTTTTTCTAATCTTTGAAATTCCATACCTCGAAACAATTACAATTTAAAAAAATATCCAACTTACTACCTACAATTTAAATCAGTGTAGATTTAAATATCCTAGAGGAACTATTGAAAAAAAATAGTAATAATTTAAAATCGCGAATAATATTGAAATAAAAGTATGCACATTTTTTTTCATTATTTGAAACTCTCAGGACAAATATAAGAAATCTCAAAAAGTGAAAAAAAAAACTGCGAGATTTGATCCAGAGACCCCTTCCACGAAAGTCAAGCAGGATACATTAACCAGACTGGCTAGTACGCTGACAGTGATTTTCAAATAGCGGTTCTTATACAAATGTCAACAATGACTGAAAATCAACATATTATAAAATTGCTAATCCCCTAAAGGGAATAGCGTAATTATACATATCCTATTAATAGAAGAGCAGTTTAAGGAATATTTGGGAAAAAATGACTAAATAATATCCAGTGGTTTAGCTTCCAACTAAAAACAAACAGAAAAAACAACAAAATTCAAAATTGCTTATCTCCCAGCAAATATAGCGTAATAATACATAGCCTATTAAAAGAAGCATATTATTCAGAATATTTGAGGAAAATTTGATCGACAACTTTACAGTAGTTTAAGAGATAGATCAAATCAAAAAAACATAAAAAATTTCGAAAAAAAAAAAAGTTGATTTGGCATCAGAATCGATCCCTTATCTCGAAAAAAATACAAAAAGAAAAAAATATTCAATGTACAGGAATGACAGCTCTACGATTTTATTATATGTATAATATAATATAATAATTATATAATATAATAAAGAAGATTCCATCTTGAATTTATGAGAGATCATATCAGAAGTTAGATATGACAGTTTGCACGTGTTTTAACCCTATCTCTTCGACATTGAGATAATCGAGTTGAATTATTAATAGCTAAAGATCGGGATGGTGATACATTAATAATTTCGAGCGTTAGACGGATAGCTAGGTAACGTCTGACAGGTTTAAAGGCACTTTTACACAACCGGGACGCTTAGTTACAAAGGCTATGCTATTTCAGTCATGAGCCAGACTCTAATAGTTTTTGTTTGTGCTTATTACTCAACAATACCTAATCTATCTCAGTAAAAAACTTGTTAATAGATTAGCTTTTTGTATTGATATTTTTAAAGAAAATGCACGATAAAATCTAGTTATATTAACAAAAGCTCATCGAGTAGAGCCTGACTCGTGACTAAAATAGTAGCCTCTGTGAATACGCGACCGGGACTAACTGTCGGGTATTGGAAATCGGTTGACCGACCATTTTGGTTGACGTCAATGGCCTTGGTCGAGAACCTATCCCTTGTAACCGACTTCCTCTATGGTCGTTTTCGACGGTCTCGTACCCTGTCGGCCAGAGCAAACGCTTCAATAATCCTTAAAATGTTGAGATGATTCAATGTACAAGCGACAAAGTTGAATCATGACCTACCTTAAGCTTATTTTCGCGCAAACATACATATCCATGGTAACGACTTTGATCTTTGTCAATTTTAAGGATTCAAACGATTTATTGTCAAAATGGGTCAACTCATTCAACTTTGTCGATTGTACTTTGCCATCGTTTCATCCACTATCTTCTTTACTCAATCATAGAAAAATTGTATTACTAAACCGATCTTTAGAAAGACAAAAGCCATATTTAGCAACGTCTTTCCCCTTCAAATGTCGTTCAGAACTGACAAGCTGAGTCAACCAGCCAACTGATCTTGAAGAACCAATATAAAAATAATCAGTACCCTAAAGCGCATTTCACACAGAGAGCGGGCGCGGGTCGGGCGCGTTTCGGGGCGGGAGTACGGCGGGTCTAGTTCTGCGAAATTCAATTTTTTTTACGTTTTTTGCAATTTGCAGGCCAGCGATATGTTGTAACTTTATAAATATATGTGTTGCGGTTTTTAGATTTCGGAGATTTTAACATGATGCATCTTTTCTATGTGAGAGCTGATGGAGTGATTTTTTTGATAATTTTTATATTTAAAATTATACTTGTTATTACCGCAACTTGTATATTTATAAAGCTACAACATGTCACTGGCCTGGAAATTGCAAAAAACGTAAAAAAAATTGAATTTCGCGGGCTGGTTGGAGCATTCCCCTTAAATGGAAGACTTCACACTGAAAGCGGGCGCGGGGCGGGTCGTGCGCACGCTTTCAGTGTGATGTCTTCCATTTAAATACAAAGAACTAGACCCGCCGTACTCCCGCCCCGCAACGCGCCCGCTCTCTGTGTGAAATGCGCTTTAGCACGAGTTTTCAGTATTTGAGACGTAAAGTGAACTGGAACTTTGACAATTTTAAACTGACAATTTTCAAGGAAAAAATTAGTTCCTTCTTCGCACACCAGAGGCGCTATTCCATTTTTTCATGCAAGAAACGCTGTAAATACTGGAAAGACGCTGTAAAGCAAAATAGTGAAAACTCGTGCTAAACGGTATTGTTCATCGACTGACCCGACCGACGACACGATGTTCGGCGATTGGTCCCGATCGTGTAAAGGGTCCTTTAGGGTCTATTCAGTAGCTCCTTGTGAGGGCTCTTAATCATTTAGATAGAAATAGGTGATAACATCTATCTCATTCTAAAGACATTTAAATTAAGTAGCGATATGCGCGACAAGGCGAACAAAATTGTGATTTAGAATTCGATCGTTTAGTTCCAGGGTGTCGTGATAAATATGCTTATTAGAGTGCTTGTTTTTTAACCGACTTCAAAAAAAGGGGGAGGTTTTCAATTTGGTCGGTATGTTTTTTTTTAATGTATGTACACCGATTACTCTAGTCCGATTAGTGTGATTCCTTTTTTGTTCGATGCAGTATACTTGCCATTTGGTCGAATAAAAATTTCATCTAATTTGGTTCAGTACTTTTTAAGTTGCGGTTATACAAATAAGTTAAGGAACCGTTCAGGCGTGAAGTACGGACGTCTCATCTTACAAATAAATAAATAAATAGTGGCTTATCTCTCTGCAACTATCTGATATAAATTGAAACTTACACAAGAAACTTTTCAAAACATCAAAGTAATTTAATTTATCCTTGTTAATCCGTGCAACGTTTCCAATTAGCTCAATTCGTACTCAGAGTAAAATATTCTGGTACGTTTAAAAAATCGCTGCTTCGAAT
The DNA here is from genome assembly GCA_036375495.1 of Agrotis segetum. NCBI lineage: Eukaryota > Metazoa > Arthropoda > Insecta > Lepidoptera > Noctuidae > Agrotis > Agrotis segetum. The sequence goes on from JAQSVV010000128.1 coordinate 1,554,192, forward strand.
TGAATTTAAATCAATTAGCCAGCCGAGCGTGTTTATCCGAATTGCGGATAATTCGGATATATATCCGAATATATTCGTATATTTGCGGCCACAATATGCGGTTTGCATCGCGTAATGGCTGTTATATGAAGAGCTAAATGGCGTATTGGTGAAGCTTGCCTTTTGAGCTTGTAAAAGCGCATAACCGTTGGTCTAGTAATGGTCCATTGTTTAGGTCGATTTTGTTATAGTTGTGCTTTTATATTTTTTTACGTTTTTATACACTCACTGTTTTTGTTTGTTTGTCGTTCCGGTTGGATTTTTGAACTCAAATTTGAGGCACTTTCCGATAAGCTAGCAGGCTGAAATTTTCAGGGTAGCTTCAAACCCTATGATATGAAAATATGAAAGGATTGTAAGTGAATAAACAACAGCAATGGCAAAAATAATGAATAGATTTAAAAAATGTCCTAAAAATAAAAAATAATCCAATGGGGTTGAGAGAGGGGCCACTCAAAACGTGGGGCGTATATTTGCAAGTTACACCCACAATCTATGTATAGGTACACGTCATGTAAATATATCCCATGAATAATCCCTTAAATAATATACGCCCCCACGTTTTTAGTAGCCCCTCTCTCAGCCCTGTAGGGCTATTCTCTTATTTTGAGGACATTTAAAATCGTGGGTTTTTAGATATTTTAAATCTAACATTTTTTTTTCAATCACAACTCAAACATGTACAGACGCCAGCACATCAAGCTACCACAATCTGTCAGATTTCTTTAATAGAATTTCAACCTTATCACAAGAGTAGAAGGTTAATGTTTGATTGGTAAAATTTGACAGATTCGGGTAGGTTGACGTGCTGGCGTCTGTACAATTCACAAGTAAAAAAGAATTAAAAAAAAAAAAAACAAAAAGCTTGCAAGCATTTACCTGATAGTTCAGGTGGCATACCATGAGCTCTTAACGCGATCCAGTTTGAGCTGTGGGAAAAAGATGGCGTTAGACGACTTGTAGACTTGTATAGCTCTGTTTCTTTCCCACAGCCTAAACTGGATTGTGTTAAGGCCGAGACTCCACCAAAGCTGAGACGTGTGCTGTGTAATGTGCGCGCAGAGCTGTTTTTCAGCTCGGGTGACTCCACCAAAGCTATGTGCGGTGTGCGGCAAGCTGTGAGACGTGTGCAGCACGCCGCTCACATCTCACGTCTCGCCATACAAAATATGACACAGCTAGCACAACGGTCTCCACTGAAGCTGTGCGGAGTGGAGCTGTGTCAATAACGCATTCTATTCGTTGTTCAAAACACGTCTCGACTCCGCACAGGTCGACACAGCTTTGGTGAAGTCTCGGCCTAATAGCTCGTGGTAAGGCACCAGATATTTGTACAAACATCCAGAGATAATTAGAACCAACTGCTTCAGTTAACAATACATTGCTTAGTCTGCGATGTCTACATAGTTCCGAGACTGTTGCATGCGCGAACTACGTGCTTCAGCTTGCAACGTATACTCCGACCGAAGCTATTAGATACTTTGATTGTAAAGTTGGGGAATAGAACTTACTGTTCAATAGCTTTGCTAATGAAACGGATTTGTTTTAGAGGTTTATTTAGTTCATGTCACGGTAGTAAATTAGTTTTATTTAGTTTGTATATTATCATGTTTAGTCAAAATGCCTGCCACTCGAGCCGACATATTGGAAAATGGCGCTAAGTTTTTTCGAGTTTATGTTACCATGATAATAAAAGTAAAGTAGCTTGTATTCTGAATGTCATTTTTTTGTGCAAAATGTTTTATTTTGTAAAAGAACATTCTTATCAGGAAGTATCAATGCAAATGAAACGTGGCCTGCAACTTCCATGTATACTCCAACTGAGACTAATAGATACTTTGATTGTAAAGTTGCGCTTTCTATTAGCGAGAGAGGGTTAGCTTATTTGTTGTGCGGTTTAGTTCCATTTACTTCGTAGTACCTAGGAAGTTTATTGAAGTCAGGAAAGGCTTTTTATTTGATTACAAAAATTGAGAGGTTACGGTTAGTCAGAATAGTTTCATAAATACGAAGCGCCATACTTTGATGTCACGCGTTTGTCTAATATTGGCACACCCTTAAATAAATAATAATGGTATAAAATAATTAAAACCAGAAAACATCTATACTTAAATAATATTCAATATCTTTTTGTACGTATTTTAGAATCGACAGTCGCACGTGACTTTTCATATTTACGTGCCGCCATGATGGAAAATGGCGCCTAAAGACAGTGTTTGAAGACATCTCCTTTTTATTTCATTTCATTTATACAAGTAGCTCTTCTGAAAGTTTTTATTCATGAAAAGTATCTTTAGTTTTTAGAGCCCTGAAAATTCTATTTCATAGATTCATAAGTTTATAACAAAAAGAAATGAATACAATACATAAATTAGCAACGTTCAAAGTATACTCCGACTGAGACTAATAGATACTTTGATTATAAAGTTAGTCTCTATTAGCGAGAGCAACTCACTGTTGAACGGCTTAGCTAATGAAACTGATACGTTGCTCAGCTTAGTTTGGTTCAGTATGTTGTTGCGAGTTTGAGCTTAGTTACTTGCAGACTAAAGTTAGTTTTTGTTGCGTTTCTTCGAGGATGAATGGTGTTAAATGGTAGCTTAATGTTTGTAAGAACATGATTCAAAAACTATAACCTAGTATCCACCAGCAAGGTGGACAGACGACGTTATAAAGGTCGCCGGGAGACGCTGGATGCAGGTCGCTTCCAACCGGTATATGTGGAGATCAAAAGGGGAGGCCTATGTTCAGCAGTGGACGTCCTATGGCTGAGATGATGATGATGATGATGAACCTAGTATCAAGTTTTTTTTTTATTGACTTTTTTCATCCTCAATCTAGCCCTAGATGTGACTTAAGATGAAGGGACCTCACAAAAAAGTGAACTCAGTATTTACAGCGTTTCTTGTATGAGAAAATGGAACAGCGTTTCTGGTGTGCGAAGAAGGAACTAATTTTTTTCTTGAAATTTGTCAATTGAAAATGTCAAAGTTCCAGTTTACGTCAGAATAAATGAAAACTCATGATAAGGCTTCTGGTGAGGGGTCGCGAGACTCACTCGGTAACCGTGACCCTGGTACATAAAGGGCTATTGAAAGAACACCGTGGATTTTAGTCAGTACAAATCTGACAGTCCCTCCAGTCCCGCCCTGGGCGGGAGGACTCATTTGATGATTTGCTAAAAAAAGGCCTCTGGTGAGCAAGTCCCTTAAAATACTAATTTAACACATAAACAACAATGACTTACGTACTAAAGCTCTCACAGAGTTTGAATGTCAGAAATAATTATTAGGCTTTACTTGCGTTGTGAGCGGAAGATCCCCACTTTGAAATACGAAGTCTTTGAGGAGTTAGACATAGGAGCCTTTGCTTTGTGAAGTGTTTACTTGAGCTCTTCACTTTCAACTAGTATTAGTTAGATTGAAATTACGTCAGTTGAAAAGCTGCTTATTTGAACTTTCCGTTTCTTTTATTACATGAATAAAACGTAAGTTTTTTAATACAAAATGTTTATTACTGTTTACTATACAGAAATTATATTAAATATGCATGACCGAAAAAAAAAACCAATAATAATAACACCGGTCGCCAAATGAAAAAAAAAAAAGGTTGCACTCCAGGAGTGCCGGTAGAAGTGAAAACTTTTTTGTTACTATGTTTTATTTTTAATTTGAATGACGTCTTACTCATTTTCGATCAGGGTCACGTGACCCTGACGCGAGTTTTGGTCACGTGACCCTGACGCGAGTTTTAAATTTTTTACCCATTACAGAAAAAGTGTACAACGCCGCTAAAGAAGTTTTCACTTCAAAATTTTGCGCATGGGTTTTACTTATCATATTCTGATTATTCAATATTTTAAAAAATATTTATTTTAAAAAATGTGATAACAAATCAAAAATATTTGCTTTAAGAGTTTTTTTTTCCAAAGCTGTGAGAGGCGAAAATTAAGGGTCTCAGCACACATATGGGATCGGAAAGGGATCGTCACCGTATCGCCTCGAGCCGTTCAGAATGGTTTGTATTAAACTCCCTACTGCAACGCACACTAATCGGAATAATAACGTAATCGCCTCGCCTCGGAACAGACTCCGAACTTGAATTCCCGCGCTTACGGCTCATCGTCCCCGCGCTTACGGCTCTCCGTCCCCGCGCTTACGGCTCTCCGTACCCGAGCTCACATCTCTTCGTCCACCCTTTCCCCTTTCCCCTCCCGCGACTTGACTAACCGGGTCAGCCAGGGGGCGGCGAGGCGTAAGCGCGGTGTCGCCTAGCCGTAGCCGAGTTGACGTACAGGCGCTGCTGATACGCTTTCGTTACGTGCATACGGTAGGTTGACGCCTGGTTGACAGCGAGGCGAAAGGCGTTACGGTTACGATCCCTTTCCGATCCCATATGTGTGCTGAGACCTTAAAGCTGGAGTCTGTGAGTGTGTGAGTGGGCGCTCTAATAAAAAATAAACTAATTGTGATATTTTCCTGAAGTTACTTAGCATTGAAGATGCCAGGGATAGTTTTAAGGCAGTAGTTCATGATTTTATTGTAAACCCTAGAGCTGAAAGTTATGACGAGCTGATCACTGACACTACCAAATTTTTTAATCATCGGAAGTGGAATGTCTCTAAAGATACACTAAAGATGCATTTATGCTCCATTCTCATTTGGATAAATTTAAAGATAACATGGAAGCTTGTACGGAAGAACAAGAGGAACGCTTCCATTAAGACAATTTGAGATTTGACAAGCATTTGAGAGACGTTACCAAGGCCAGTACTGAAAGGGAAATGATGGGAGACTATATTTGGGGGTTATAAGAGAAACTTCTACTGAAAATAGCATTAAAACTAAAACGATTATTTACTTAATAGTTTAACTTTATTTTAAAACTTATTCGGTAAAAATTAAACATGATGTACGGTTTTCTGTGTAATAACTCATCTGTGTGTCAATTTCTAGGTATTTCTATTGATTTTAATTTTCCCATTTTTTACTCATAAAAGCAAATTCAAAACTTTTTTTTGTTAATTTTCTTATTTCTAGATAATATACAAGCAATAAAAATAACTTAGGTAGAACCCGTGCGCAAAAATGTTGTCAACCAGTGTAATATTCCACAACCATCTCACAACGCCATCTAGTCCCAAGCTAAGCAGAGCTTGTGTTATGAGTACTAGACAACTGATAAACATAATTATACTTATATTTCCAAATACATACATATTGTAGATAAATTACACCTAGGCACAGAATAAATAATCGTGCTCATCACACAAACGTTTGTCCTGGATGGCAATCGAACCCACGACAGTCAGGGTCACTAATCTGCTGATCTGAGCTGGATAAAACCAATGATCAGTAGTGCACTTTGGCTCTGGATGGCGGAAACTGGAGGTCATGGAGATAGGCACATACCCAGCGGTGGTATGAAGTAGGCTCTTATCAATCGGTACCCGTATAATTTTGGTCTTGTGTCAATTCAAAAGAAACATTATGTACCTACTTAAAAGAAATGCTTTGATTTCGGTACATCAGAAACAACTGTCAAAGATGAAAGATTACTTTCCAAGTTATATAGCATTGGAATTCGCGGTATTGCTTACGATATCTTTCGTAGCTACTTGACTGACCGCAAGCAGGTAGTGAAAATCGGAACCTTCACTAGTAGAGAGGAGATAGTTTCTTATGGTGTGCCTCAGGGTAGTGTTCTCGGACCTACTCTCTTTCTTATTTACGTGAACGAACTCTGCCAACTATCACCTCCAAATTGTAAAATCATCACATATGCCGACGACACAGCACTTATCATTCACGGCAAGGACTGGCCTGATACCTTCAATAAGGCGGAGATGGCCCTTAGCGTGGTCATGTACTGGTTACAGACAAACCTCCTCACGCTCAACATCAGCAAAACTAAGTGTATACCCTTTACCTTAGGCATCTTAGGTCAGCCCCCCCAGTCCTTAAAAATCAGAGCACATGTTTGCGCACACACTAATTATTTCACTTGCAGTTGTATACCTATCGATCGAACCGATAACATTAAATATCTTGGAGTAATCATAGACAATCTCCTTAAGTGGAAAAAGCAGGTTGACTCCATAGTGAAACGTGTGCGAAGATTAATTTTTATATTTAAAAAACTTAGGGGGGTTGCTGACTTCAAATGCCTTATAACTGTGTACCTGGCTCTGGCCCAATCAGTCCTTGGTTATTGCGTAACAACGTGGGGCGGAGCGCACAAAACTACCATGCTACGCCTAGAAAGGGCGCAGAGGGTTGTACTGAAGGTCCTATCAAGGAAGCCAATCCGCTTTCCAACATCTGACCTCTATTCGCATTGCAAGGTCCTTACCGTCAGGCAACTCTTTATTTTACAGACCGTACTCAGAAAACACAATCTGATACACTATGACCCACATTACAGCACTGCAAAACGCCTCTCTGACAGAGTTTGCAAAAATGTACCTTGTGGAACAGCAGCAGCGAAAAGACATTTTAGGTTCATCAGATGGATAAGCTCCAGGCTTTACAACAACTTAAATAAGATCTTAAATATCTACCATTTACCCCGATGTCTCTTGAAAAGAAAGCTGACCGAGTGGTTGAAAACATTGACATATGATGATACTGAGAAATTTGTGGAAACCTAACATACACGAACATTTTACACACACCCAAATTCTCACTTACACACACATACACCCCCCACACTTCACACAAGCACACACTCATTCGCTTACATACCCTTCATCCACACCAACCTACACGTACACACCCCTTCTCTTTTTTAATTTTTTTTTTTTTTCCCTATCTTATTTTAAAATAATTGTTTAATTTTAGTTATGTTTTGAACTGCCAACTATAATTATATTCTTGTCTGGATGGGCGTTGATAGCTGCGACACAGTTGAAAACTTTTGCAGCTATCATCGTTAAATATTGTATTGTGCCAACTGTGTTTTCTTTTGTTTCAAATAAAACTTATTATTATTATTTATAAATAACAGCTGGGATACACAACTTGACTTCTGTAAGATCAAAGAAAGTAATGACCGACTGAAAAAGTAATTAAAACCCGGTTTCTCGTAACCGGGTGTCAGTTATAACCACTCCCGTATCTATAGTGCAGCTTGATTGACAAATCACCCATCCCAGCACTCGTATGTATAGTCCAGTTGACGGGAATTGATGGCATTTTTAACGGAAAAACTGCAATAAAACGAGTGGGAATTGGTAAATTAAAAGATCGGCTTTTTGTGAGTGATTTTGATGTATCTATCTTCATAGGTGTGTGTGTGTGTGTACTATGATTGAAAAATTGAAGAGTTATTGCGTTTTTAATTAATAATTTGATGAGTAGATATTGATCAGAGTCATTGAAATATATGAATGGGTTGTATGAAATTTCATCACATAGGGTAAAGGGAGGTTATTTGGTGAGACAGGCAACTCAGTGATAGAGTCTTAAAAGTCTCTCAAAACGTTACCTATGCATGCTGTAATGCGAAATGATGCAACTAGTTCACCTCTAAAGTGGACTTGACGTAGTTCGCATTACAGCATGCATAGGTAACTTTTAAGACTCTAATCACTGAGTTCCCTGTCTCACCATAACACAGGCTTTGCTTAGCTTGGGACTAGATGGCGTTGTATGATAGTTGTGGAAGATTATTAATATTAATTGTAATGATACAAAGAAGGACATTTTTCTACCTCAGATACAAATTTGATGTTTAATAATAAATTTTAAAATAATAGATACAAATTTTACTAGATGGCGTTGTGTGATAGTTGTGTCTTCTGTCCTCCTACCTACTAAGTCAACTTTCCAAAAACCAGTACGACCCTTACTATTAAAAAATCCACAAAATAGAGTCAATTAATAGCCCGTCGTATACCCGGGTAACTGAATACCCGGGCATGTCCCATTGCCCGGCTATCCGCGACAAGGTCGACTGATAGATGTGCTGGATTACTGCCAACCTTCTGTATTTATGCGCTGCCAATACCTGACAGATTGCGGGAATTAGGTACATGGACACTGGAAAGTAAATGTAGTGAGAAAGAATAGGTTTTGTGTTTAATCGACTGTGTAATACATTGGGTGCAGAGTTGGCTCCGACTTACGAGTTGAATCACGATGTCGTCGGTCCACCCAGTGGGTGGCCTGCCTACGCTGCGTCTGTCGGTCCGTGGTCGCCACTCGAGAACTTTTCTTCCCCATCGGTTGTCAGTTCTACGAGCGATTTGGCCTGCCCATTGCCACTTCAACTTGCAAATTTTATGAGCTATGTCTTTGACTCTGGTTCTTCGCCGAATGTCCATGTTTCGGATTTTATCCCGCAAAGAAAGTCTGAGCATAGGTCTTTCCATTGCTCGTTGAGTGACTCTTAGTCTCTCTAAAAGGAGTTTTCCCATTTTTGTGACTCTAAAGTAAGCAGGGACTTTAACATTAAATTGATGTATGACATTGATTCCTTGTTCGTACACTAGACGCGTTATTTATTTTCCATATACTATGAATGTCTGTCACGATACTTGGAGTAATCTGTACGGTAAAATACAAAAATCTTATGCTTTGGCTTCTGTACTAGGCTTACGTGGTAGATTACAGCCCACTGCTGGGACAGGCCTTCCCTAACTGGGAACAAGATGAGCTTGTGTAATACATTGGGAGCAGTATTGACCCAGTTTGAATAACCCAGCCTTACGAGTTGTTCCTGTGTGTACTTAGTGTTTGTAAGTAGTCTTTGCTTCCTGATAGCAACTATAACTTGGGGTCTAGAGTGAATAGGTTACTTCTGTATAATGTATAAGGGTGCTCACACATCTATCGACGCGGAATCGAATTTTTCCGTCGCCTTTTCTCTTACTGTCGCTTAGAACTGCCATTTGTTAGACGGAGACAATGCGATATACACGACACGGACACAGGACACGCGGCCGCGTCGAGAATTCCGGCGCGTGCGATCGCATTATGCTTTCTGTCTCGGTCTAGCAAATGGCAGTTCTAAGCGACAGAAAGAGAAAGGGCGACGCAAAAAGCCGATTCCGCGTCGATAGATGTGGGAGCACCCTAATGTATTTTGTGTGTAAATAGTACACCACAGACTACCTACAGTATTGTTTCTCCCTTCTCTTCAAATCCATCCAAAGGTTGTCTTGAAAAATTCGCTTTTAGCGATAAGACCGCCCATTGTGTCACCCTATGTATTAGATTCTCTGTACCAAAAATTTGTATGGTGTGCATAATAAAGTGTACTCTATTCTATTATATTACTTCTAAGCAAGCGTGCTTCATCATCAACCACATCATCGCTTATTATGAGACGAGATGGTCAGATCAAACGCCAAAATATCGCTAAATAAAAAACCTGGTTACCAGAAAAACTCGCTAAAATTAATTTCAGTTGAATTTGTCAGCTTTGTGAAATAATAAATATTGTGAAATTGGATACTCGTGAAAACCAGATAATCGCTTAATTTTCACGATTATGCTGAATTTGGACAATAACGTGAAAATGAAAATTGATGTTATTATAGCGAGAGTTTGTTTCATTTTAAATGCAGGATTCTGATTTTGCTGACAGTTTAATTTTTGTATAAAAATAATAATTTGATTGTGAGTTTTTCACCCACCTTTTATAAACTTACATGTAGGTACACTTTATATAATCACGAATAGGTAAAGTTTGTCCGTCGTAGGAAAAAAAATAACTTCTGTTGAACAAAGTGTAACTGCAAAACGACCGATATCTCAACTTCAAAATGTCGTTTTGAGTTAACAATTTTTTTAGACACAAGTTCAACAGGTGTTTAACTGTATTGTAGTTTGTTTGTAAGAAGTAATCTTAAGAGCTACTGAACCGAACTTGAAAATTCTTTTGTCAATCGAAAGCTACATAATTCTTGAGTGCCAGGCTGTATTTTATTTTCAAATTGCAGATGTGCGAAGCAGATTGATCAATGTGAGAACTCCTGATCTAATTTCGATAATTCCTTCACTAAGTAACAGATAAGTTACTGCTTAATATCAAGGGTTAAAACGGTTCATACATTGAGTTTACAACAATTTATACATCGGGCATTCATGACGATTATTCCCATTTGTTACCACGGCTGCACGGGTGACAAAGCTTGAACCGGGAAAAAATCCCGGTTGTCCTCACTTGTGACAGACGGGCAAACAAAATCTCAGCGTTGTATGACATTTGGATATTCGTTTCATTTCAAAGTATTTGTCTTTGAATATTCTTAAAGAAACATGGACAAAAAGCGGGTACACACATCGTTTCTCCTTTGCATGCGAAACATAGGTAATAATCATTTTAAAAATCGACGTTTAAAAGTGCCTCTTGGATGGCCTAATTGAAATAAATTATTTGACTTTGACTTTGATGGCTTTGTAGTGCACTAAAAATAATAAGGGAATGCAATAAGTAATCAATATCGTAACACCGAATATATAGTTTTAGAGGTAAAAAAGTATGTATTTAGAAACTTTCCAAATGACTTTTTTACACCTGAGACGGTTACAACATCAAATTCAGTGTAATAATTGCATTTTTATATCATTTTTTTAGTGCACTACAAAGCTAAATTTCTTATTTTCATACAGTAAATTAAACAAATTAATTAAAACTTGTACCTAAATATTTGACAGCCATTTGCGACGTTGCCAACTTTCAGAATACGCGGCCTTAAACGCCTATTTCCTTTCCCCAAGTTACCATAAAACGTTTATTAGCATAAAAACATGTTTCCGTTCAGTATACTAATCGAATACATAGAAAAAAAAACACGGTATGCCAATGCAAATATTTAATAAATATTCATGTAAAATCGTTCAGTCCGTGCGTTTCACACAATATGTCATTAGGGTATTGTCATACGAACGTGAATTATTTTCAGTGGATATTTTATTTCCTGATACCGGGAAATGTGATATTAAATATTGAAGCCCAATTTTATACAGGATATTGATGCCAATGGTGATGTAAAATTGCTAAATAATTCTATTTTAGTCTCCGCCAGATAAGTCTTTTTTTATCGTGGTATAATCATCAAATGAGTCCTCCCCCACCCAGGGCAGGGCAGGAGGGACTGTCAGACTCGTACTGACTAAAATCCACGGTGTTCCTCAATAGCCCTTTACTTTCCGGAGTCACCGTAATTTGTTAGTACCGCGACCTTATTCACGCTGATCATTGCCCAATAAACATTATTTATGCCCGCAGGCAAACACGCTTCTGAAATCCATCCTTTTACATGCTGCGCCGACCCTCAAATAATTCCCGAAAAGGGTATAATTTGAGATTACTGTAGTATATCATTCCTTCTTACTATTTCTTTGGTGGTAAACTTTGAAGGTTGTTCAAAGACCAGTGGATCAACTTTGAAATTCCTGTAGTGTTACTGTTTGAAATTGTGAAATAACGAAATAACATGTATTTACGCCCACCAATATTAGTTTCATTTGAAATCCCATTAAATAAAATAAGAAGTCGGTTAAAAAAAAACATTTCATTTAGTGTTTAGGTACCTACATTTATAACTTGATATAGAATTCAAAGAGAACTTTCCAAAATTTCTCATAAAATATACTAACCTTTTATTATGTTTTATGAGCAATTTAGGAAAGTTCTCAATTTGTTTTCAACAAAACCTAATAAAAACACGTAACATTCTAACATTTAGGTAAGTAAAGTCAACAAACTAGAAGCATTCATCAAACGAACTATGAACTAGCGCCCCCATGCAAGACAAACAGCCGAGTTTAACTTCTGCGACCCTCCCACAATTCACCTGACTCCGGAACGATAAAACTCAGTGAAATAGGATTTTATTCACTGACCGATTCGTTTGCCAGCCGAGTGGGCCCAACTCGTCCCAATTCGTCCCAATTCTGGCACCGTCCGGGCGTGTCGCATGCCCGAGTTAAGGGCTAGTTCACACTGAGACGCTACATGTAGCGATATCTATGGAGCGTTATTTAAAAGGTAGCGAAACTGCTGTACTCAAAAAAGCTAAAAGGTACATCTTGGTCGCGGGACTTATCTCATTACTGTGACCCCGGAACATAAAGAGCTATTGAAGGACACCGTGGATTTTAGTCAGTAAGAGTCTGACAATCCCTCCCACCCTGCCGGGGTAGGGTTTTGATGATTTTATCATGCTAAAAAAAAGGGCACATCTTAGAGCCTATGCACACCACGTTTTTTAAACGCGCCGGTGCAGCGCGTTTTAGAAACGCGCGTCGAACGCGTTTTCATCATAGAAGTTTGTCGTCGTTTGTTTTAGGCTGCGTCTGACTTGCGTGCGTACCGCGTATGTATCGCGTCAAACGCGCCGGTAAAGAGTTGTATCGTGATTTTTATTTCAAAGAGCCTTCTTAGAAATAAAAACCACCATAAAACTCTTTTTAGTGGAATTCATCCTTATGTCTTCGCATCCCTTTGTCTGTAGTAGAATAGGACGGGACAAAAAAGGGATCATAATTCTGTTTAGGAGTCTAATTTAATTATTGCAGCGATTTTCATTAGAATATTGTACGTTAAAGTTAGTTTCATTATGAGAAAATGCTCTCGATGCGCAGCGCGATTCTGGCGTCTTGAAGCATCGTAGTGTCCTGACCCTAAAACCGTGCTAAAACATTCCGAACAATGTCTGTAAAATGAAATTGCCACATTATTCGGACATGTCTTGAATTTTGATCTGTTTTGAAAATGAAAAATGGTAATAGATTAATCTTTTCTTCCCAACTGAGTATGGAAGATGCCAAGTAGAAGTCAGTTTCCAGTCTAACCGTGTGTAGCTGATATACTCGTACCTACTCTAGAAGGTATTTTACGTGGAGTAACTGTATCTGACTTTCACAACCCAATTATTACTGGGATACCCCTTACTTTACTGAATAATAAATCATCATTCATCATTATAATATAAGCCTTAGGACGTCCACTACTGAAAATAGGCCTCCCCCAAGGAAAGGAAGCGGCTTGCAATCAGCGCGATCCTGTGGTTTAAATATTTTCAGCCTTACTACAAAAAACTTAAACATTTGTTGAACGTGTCTTGTCTAAAAAAAGTGTGACTGCAAAATGGTCCTTATGTCAACGACATAATCTAACATTTTTTTAGACAAGTGTTCAACAGACGTTTAAACGTTTTTGTGGTAAGACGGTTTAACTTAAAAATCATGTTTTAAATAATTTATCTTTGGTCATAAAATCATCAAATAAGTTTTCCCGTCCTGGGTTAGAGGTAGGGACTGTTAGACTCATACTGACTAAAATCAAAGGTGTTCCTTTAATAGCTCCTTAGGTTCCAGGGTCGTGGTTAGCTGTTAAGACACTGTTGCGACCCTCGATGACCCCTTACTTTATTATACTTAAATATTTTGGTTTATTTTCAAAACAATGTTTTAAGCGATTTCTTGGGTTTTGTGCTAAGTGATAGAAATTCAGTCGTAATTACTTCATGAAGTGCCAGTTACACTTATAAAAGAAACAAATTAAATAACTAAAAGCGAACTTAAAGAATAAAATTATTCAAGTCTTGCGAAACTTATTCGGAATGAATTCAGAAGTTCGTCGTTGTTTAAGAATAGAACAATTACTTGTGTTTACATTTTGAATTGAATAATCAAAGTGTTATTATTTTTAAGTACCTACCTGATCGACCGAGCCCTACTCGGATGCAAATGAGAAGACTTAAAAAAGAACAAAAAATGAGAAAAACTCTGAAGAACCCGTAGTCTTCACCATGGAAGTCAAAGCTGTACGAATCGGGCTACTTAAACGCTTCTTTGCACAATAAAATTTTCAAACATATTTTTATGTGAATCATAACGGATGAAAATATCACGCGCGCCTCAAAGAGCGTCAGCATAATGACGGGGCCCCCCTATAGAGGGCCACAGTCCTGCCGGGGTTGCGGGACATACGCATACCGACGTACCGACTCCGGCACACAAAGGGCTACCGAAGGTCACCGTGGATTTTAGTCAGTACAAGTCTGACAGTCCTCCCGCCTTACCCGAGGTGATGATTTTACCACGTAAAAAAAAACGCATGGAAATATGGAGAAAATCGATTTTCTCGGGCATGGGACCTAGCTAGATCGATAGATTGAATTTTCGCCCCTCTAAACCCCTTAACATCCAATTTTCATCAAAATCTTTAGAGCCGTTTTTGGGAACCAAAAACTTTAAGTACTAGTACAAATATTGTTCGAAAATTGAATAGTGTAAAATTGTGTCCTCTTTGAAAACATAATTATGTTTTATACCGATATTGTGCTAGCCGTGGTCGTGTGCCACCTGCGGTTGTTTCACACTATCTTATTGGCTAGGTGACATACGACGGGGTGACAGACTTATGACAGGAAACCTTCACGTGCGCCCATGGACTGGAGTTCCCTCTCGGATACGTCCGGGGGGAAGACCAGTTTTCCGGGCCGGTGCACCCTGGGATGCGGGCAAAAACTCTTCCTTAGGCACTGTGTGCCTAAGGGGTCTCTTTGCCCGTATGCTAATAGCCTGACGTGTGGACGCTCCAACGCGTGTCCCTCTGATTAGCAGAGGGCACAGCGGCGGAGCGGGCTTGCGGATGGTGAGTGATGGGTAGCTCGCCGTCCGACCAAGGACCAATAAGCCCGGGTCGGTGGCGCGTCGTGTTTCGCCCCAAATGCCTGCTGGGGTCGCGGGTTTTTTCTTAACCCAGGATTCCGTGACCCCGGAACGTAAAGGGCATAGGAAGGAACACGGGTGGATTTTAGTCAGTAACAGTCTGACAGTCCAAAAAAAAAAGGTGGCACACGACCACGGCTAGCAAAATATCGGTAAAATGAATATTGTTCTCGTTTTACACTTTTCAGTGCGCATTTTTGCGTAGTCGGGTTTCAGTTAGGTATTTTAACTTATTTTTTATCTATACATTTAAAAACCAATTACTAATTCCCTGATGCTTTGTTTACAAAATTACTCCCTGCAATTTGACATCACTATTCGGTCAGTGAACACGATTCCGTTTAAATCAGATTCCGACTAAAATCCCAGTTTCATGTAGCAATTAGTGGCGTATTCAGAATTTGTGTATTTATTAATTAACAACTAGATCTGATGGAATTCACTAGAATTCTATTTATGTTGCCAACATAAATATAATTGTATTTAAAGCAAAACAATTGCGGGTTACATGATATTACAATTGTGGTAATGTGGTATAGCACCCCGGTTCGTGGGTTCGAAACAAGCCAGACATATTACTTTGTGTTAATTTTTCATCAAAATAGTGTGTAGGTCAGAGACATTATGTGCTTTTCAAGTCACAGAACCTCGCTATGACAGGTAGTCAGCCAACCACAGGCTTACCTCGGCAAGCGTGGCTTAACCCGGAAGATCGGCCTGTGCAGCAGTATTTTTACCCACGAGCTCCTTCTCATACGATGATGACGGACAATAAAGTGCCTTTTATTTACAGCAATTCCCGATTACCATAAATGACTGATCCCAATCACAACTGAATACAAAGTCGTAACCAACAGCCTGAAAAATTCTCGGTCAATAATCCCTGAAAAGGTTGACGACACTCGTGGGAGGTTGAGCGCTTTGAGGATCATCCCTGCCATTTAAGTAAAACCTCTATGGTAATTGTCGTTCATTCGAACATATTAACATTAATTAATGATGTGGATTTAAGGTAAGCGTCCACTGGTCGGCATCATACGTATCGGACGCATCGCATCAAACGGATTTCTGTATCGGCAGCTATCGGATTGCCGACGCTACCTTCATCGCGTCCACTGATCGGCATTCCGTATGACGTCATCGGTACGCATCGCATGTAGGCATTGCTGATGAGCCGTCCGTACGATGCGTATCAGTGGACGCAGTTGTATGAGTTTTAATACAAGGCAAACTAAAATCCGTTACGTACGATACGTCCGATACGGTCGATGCGGACCTGTGGACGCTTACCATTAATCAGAACGTTTTTTCAAAAGTGGTACCTTTGTCCTTAGTCTTTGGTATTGTTCGTCGTGTTGCTGGGCTCCTTGTGTTATAAGTTGAGCTCCACGATAACTGACAAATGCTCGCACTGACTGGACAGGTCCACTCAAATTTGTGTGGATCCTTCTTCAAAAGACCATTTCAGACATTGCCTGCATGGTCCTCGTATAAACTTTTCTACATTTATGATGTCTGGACTTTAAAAGGGACTGACCTCTGAGTTTGTTTCGGATGTTTCTTCTCAGAGTAGTCAGGTACGAAAAACCGGCTTTTCCTAGTTTTGTGAAAAGACGTGTCTTTATATGGTAATGTTTATATAATCATCATCATCATCATCAGCCTATAATGTTCCCACTGCTGGGACACAGGCCTCCTCTCTGTGAGAGGGAGTGGGTCATAATCCACCACGCGGGCCCAGTGCGGATTGGTAGATGTCACATGTCTTCGAATTTTTTGGTTCTAGGACATGCCGGTTTCCTCACGATGTTTTCCTTCACCGTTTTGAGAGCAGTGGTAATGAATTAAATTACACAAAGTAATGCGCCTGGCTGCTTTCGAACCCACGACCTACTACTCGTAAGACGGGACCGATACGACTGGGCCACCACGCTAATAAATAATATAATGTAACAATAATAATTCAAAATTATTATTTCAATATTATTGTTATTGAATATTTACAAAATTATATGAGGTCTACGTGCACATGACATAATGTTGCCTCCAAATCCAATACATTTTAAACAAAGCCAGTGTATTCACGGCACATTAAATTTCAATTCATTGTAAATTGTTTGTGAGTTAAATTAATTATTTGGAAAATATAGATGGAAAGCTGTTGAATGTGATAATCGTTTTTATTAGAAAAAGTAATAGATAACCTTACTGTGCCACAGTACGAGCAGTGGTGGCCCGGTGCCCCAGTGGTATCGACTCGACTTACGAGTTTAAAAGTCGTGGGTTCAAACCCAGCAGCTGGGCGCATTACTTTGTGTAATTTCAATCAGTGGCTCTTAAAACGGTGAAGGAAAACATCGTGAGGAAATCGCCATGTTTTAGAACCAAAACTTCGAATACATGTGACATCTACCAAACTGCACTATGCCAGCGTGGTTGATTATGGCCCACTTTCTCTAACAGAGAGGAGGGCTGTGTCCCAGCAGTGGAAACATTTATAGACTGATGATGATGACGATGGTAATGATAGTGCCACAATAGTTGTTCAATGAAGTTACAAACTTAAAAAAAATACAGTCGAATTGAGAACGGCCTCCTTTTTTTAAGGTCGGTTATTAAAATGATCCTACTCATCAGAAAATCTCTCTCTTCTAAGAGCCTATGCACACCATGTTTTTTAAATGCACCGGTGCAGCGCGTTTGACGCGATGCAAACGCGATACGCACGCAAGTCAGCCTAGAACAAAATGACAACAAACTGCTCTGAAAACGCGCCGACGACGGCTGGTTTTTTAAACACGCTGCAACGGCGCGTTTAAAAAACGTGGTGTGATCGTGGATAGTCTGCTTGGTAGGTTGTGGTTATTGCGACCATTTCTTCATCTCTACCCATTCGTAGCACTGCGTTCAGTTAGGATACACTTTGTAGATAATAGTAGACAAAGTTATTGTCGTCTGCGCAAGAAACTCGCCAAAACACTTCAAGACGCACCATTATACCCTGCCCAAGAACTTCCTAATATATATCTATTACAGATTTAGTAACCACTACACTGTTCTCAATGTTCCGGAGTTTAATATCCGGCGAACTCCGTAATTCTAGAATATCCGGATATAATATTCTCTAAACAACCCGGGTATAGTAAGCGATTCTGTGGCTGCATACGTAATATCAAAGGAGTATGGGAAAGTCGGGAATTCCGGTTAACCGGATTATTTTAGTGTAATTTTATTCTAATGGTAGAGCTCTTGGTAAATCGTTTATTTATGCAAGTTGGTACACCATATAATATTTTCTGTCTAGGTGGAACATTTAGTAAGAAAGAAATATCAGTGCGTTTATTATTGACATTGAAAAAATCATAAAAGTGGGCCTCAGTTCAGAAACTAACCGTCTTACCACAAAAAAACTAAACACCCGTTGAACACTTGTGTAAAAAAGTTGACAATGTCAAAACGACATTTCTCCTTGACATAGGTAAGTCAAGAGTCGTTTTGCAGTTACACTTTTTTTAGACAAGCGTTCAACGGGTATTTAGCTTTTTGTGACAATTAAGGTGGATAATGTCACCTGTCAATGCCGAACAGAATGGGTGACACGACCACCATTCTTGACGATTTTTTTTTATTTTCCATCCGTATCCATCCACGACACATTTAAAAACGTTTAAGCTCACATACAAATACAATGTTATTAGAAATCATAGTTACATCACGTCTTACCCCATCTTTGTTTTATCATTAGGTATATAAATTACCATCAACTGGGCACTTATTCGGCTCTAATGGTTACGAGATTTTTTTTTGTGTTTTAATGGGGATAACTGTATAAATAAAACGTTTCGTACACACCGCTACATCTAGCTGGCTATACAAAACCAGTATAAGCTGATCGTTGTATGCGCGGAATGATCATACAAAGCGAGACCACGATAAACTGGTTTTGTATAGCTTGATGTGTAGCCGTGTGTACATGAAAATCAAACCAATGCCTACCATATTGTATTCTTCATTATTAATTTCAACGGTTTTCGTGTTCAATTAAATGGTGCAGAACATAAACAATTTCCTGGCTGCACCTCATTTTTCATCCGCCACCAACGTATATTATTATCTGCAGGTCAAAAACACCCGGTTTTGGACCACAGCCAAAGTATTGGTCCGCCGGTAATCCAATGCACTTTGCCGCTTATTACCCGGGTCGCCGGATCCGGACCGGATATCCGCTAAGATAAGTCTAAACCGGATACCCGGGACAATCTTTGCGAAGCGTTGGCCCGGATTCTTTACATTTTCGAATAATAAAATCCGAATTAGTTTCGTTTTGGAAAGGTCTGATTGCGATAAGAATGTGAAGGCATTGAAGAAAATAATTTGAAATTTGGGGACTTGTTCAAATGTTCAGTGAGGGTTTAATATAAAACATGTTTCAAATAATGGACGTGGCCCGGGGGTTTTATTTCTTTTACTTGTCTCCTTCTTTTGTCATTTGAAAGAAAGAAAGAAAATTGAGTTATTTTTACATGCCACAAGCAGGTCAATGTTTTCCTACTCCTCCACTATTCTTTTCTGATTAATTTCGTTGCAGGATCCAAGACAGGTAAATTCATTCTCCGGGACACGTCGAGCTTCATTGTCTCGGCGTTTTTCTGGAGGTTGCCACTGTTGATTCTGGCTTTCAGGAGTTGCAGTGGTTTGGGAATAGTGTGGTGGGCTTGTCCCCAAAAAAAAGTAGGTACCTTCCTACAAAAAAAAAACCCTAAAATGAAAATATTTTTAACGGTTTAAGGCAGGTTTTTTGTTGTGGTGAAATCATCAAACTATTTTTTCCACCCAGGGTGGGAGGGACGGGAGGGACTGACAGACTTATACTTGACTAAAATCCACGGTGAACCTTCAATAGCACTTTGCATTCCAGTGTAGCGCTTACCTGATGAGATAGTCCCGCGACACCGGCAGGTTTTGGCCTCTAAGGTGAGGCCAGTCAAATTGGTAAAACCTCTATGAAGTACGCGTGGAATACGACGCGTCGTCGACCCGGGCGAGGGCATAATCCATGATCAGACGACAAGTCACCCATTACTTACCGTCCGCATACCCACGGATCACCCCTAAACACATCAAAAATATAGGCAGGATATCACTTTCTCCGCCCTGTTTAAGACAATTGTCCACCGAGCGCTCGTCCACACTAAAAGAGAAAACGTTTTCCTGCCCCTAAATGTTATCTACTCCTATCTCAATGATTTTTTAGAATTCTTCTGACACAGTAAAAAACTAGGTTTATAGGTTTTCTTTTTTTTTAAAGTAACTCTTAGGCGCCTGTAACTTTCAAACTATTATAAATTTTGAAAAAAGAAAACCTATAAACCTAGTTCTTTACTGTGCCAGAAGCATTCTAAAAAATCATTGAGATAGGATAACATATAGGGGCAGGAAAACGTTTTCTTTTTTAGTATGGACGAGCGCTCGGTAGACGATTTTCTTAAGCACTACCCTTTAAAACTGTTACCACACAATACCACTTTACGTTATAACAATAACCGAAAGGACCCATTTAAAACCCGCAATCAATAATAATCAATTTCAATTGAACCCCGTGCTCCTTACCGCAACGCGCTTTAAGCGACAATTTGTGGAAACACTTAACAACAAATTAAATGCTGGCTCGCTTTGATCAAGTGCTTGAAGCGCTGAAAGTATCGATCTACTTCAACTTCGGTCGTAGTGTATTGTGAACCAGTAAACCAACCAACTCCATTTTTTTGAGTTGTACTGTTTTTTGTTGTCCTGGGTCGAGTTTAAGTGACAGTCAGACTCGTACTGTTCTGACTAAAATGGTCCCTTACGTTCCAGGGTCACGGTTATCTCATAAGACGGTCCCGTGACTAGTATCTGCAGTCTCTTACTGGGAATTTTTCATGCAACGTTAAAAACATTTAAACTCACTTATGAAGAAGAACTACTTCTGTAGGTCACACAAACTTTATTTTGTTTCGTGCGGGGATCAAACCCGCGACACGCTGGAACTAGAATGTCCAGCCGGGTGCCCTCTATCTGGCAGAAACTTGTTGCTCCGAAACTTATTTGGCAGAACTCACTTGGCAGAAACTTTTTTAAACGAACATTGTTATGGTATAAAAAATGTTTAGTATAATTGTTTTTTGGCCGAATGTTTTTATGTCCGAATTTAAATTGGGATACTTTTAAGATGGCAGAATTGTATTGGGCATAATTACCTTTGTCAGAATTATAATTTTGCATATTTTCATTAAGCATAACGTTTATTTAGAGCGCCGATTATTTGGAATAATTTGACTTAGTATACTTCGAAGATCACAGAATTTCAGAATAGAAATAATTTAGTCATAATAAAAAAAAATGTTTTATAAAAGGATAAAATTTAAATGCGCATCAATAATTCTTTTTGTATACCAAATATACTGAATGTGCACCAAATCTAAAATTCGCTTTAGCAAGATTTCAGGGACACCCCGAAGTTCGGTTTGGTTAGGTTCCTTTAAACCTTGTACACAGAAATAGAAGCCCCGCGAAGCGGGGCTTCGTCTACCCTGCTTAGGCAGATTTTTTTTATTACACTTGTTGCCAAAACATGATTCTGGCTGTGAATTTTCTGCGATATGATGGTTCTACTTTTGATTATATGGATATAAAATATATGCCAAAAGATGATTCTGGTTGTAAACTTTCTACGATATGATGGTTATACTTATTGATTATTATGGAAATGAAATTTATACCTAAAGATGATTCTGACTTTTAAAATTATGGGTTTCGGTGTTATGGTAAATGAGTGTATTCCAAACGATTTTCTGCGAAAAGAGGTTTATGCTATCCGTTGCTATGCAAAATAAAATTATGACGTAAAAAGTTCTGCTATAAAGGGTGGACCCTGTCCAGCCACTGCGCCAAACGAACCGTTAAAATTGTGTCCTGTGTCCCATTTTATTTTCAGTAAAATACTGCATAACAAGTATTAACTTATGTGTCCACTACGGTATTGATCAACTCCAGCTTACTTTGTTCAACACTTCTGGCCGAGTTGGGGCGTGGTCACACCGACAGCGTATTGAACCGTTGATTGAATTTCGGTGAAGCGAAGTTTGATTGACGTGGCTGTTACGGCGGAATTGGAAGAGGCATACCGGCTGGTCGATCAAAATGTATTTTAGAGGCAGGGATGTGCCAAAATTACCAAATTGCCATTTGTGTATTTTACAATCGCTTTAAATCTTATTAGTTGGTCTAATAATTTTTGCACACTGTTTATATTAGGTACTGAACAACGCGAACGTAAGAATCCTTCTAAATTATAAAAACTTTAAAAAAAAAATGTAACCGCCTTCAAAAACAACCACAAAAAAGGGTAAAATAACAAACAAAACTTTTTTTTCGGAATTCGGTGGTTTTTTTTAATAATTTCATTGCTTTTTTGCCACCGACTTAAGAAATCCGTAGCACTGGTAATAACATCGTTAACACCTCTTTCATTTCTTCCCTATCTCAAAAACTACTGAACCGATTTTGATGAAACTTGCAGTATTCTTTTAGTTGAACGGTATCTAGTTCAACATAAAAAGAATTACTTAAATCGAAATTGTAGTTCCGGAGATATGCGAACACAAACATAATTTCACTAAATGAGGAGTTGTACCTTCCATCATCAGCTCATCCACCTGAGATGATGATTATCAGATGCAAATACTTGAACAGCTTTAGAAAATGTATGAAAATGGTACTATGTGCCTATAAAATTTGAAGGTTGCCCTCGATTTCCCTGGGATCCCATCATCAGATCCTAACCTGATGACAATGGGACCAATTGGAAAGTATACCCTTTCAAACAAAAGAAAAATTTTCCAAATCGGTCCAGGCGTCTTCGAGAAATCGGGGAACATACATAAAAAAAAAAATGAGATTCCGACGAATTGAGAACCTCCTCCTTTTTTTGAAGTCGGTTAAAAATAAGAGTTTTTTTCGAAACAATTATTTTCACGCTTGTTTATGTATGATTTATTGTCAAACTAGTGTTTGCCCGCGGCTTCGCTTGCGTTAATTTAGAATTTGAGAAACAATACGGATCGTTTAAGTGGCCCCATCTGGAATATGAACGTATATTTGTTTTCTCGGCAACAGATCTCTTCTATTTTTAGAGGATGAAAGGTATCCTATATTCCGTGTCTATACTCCTGACAATGTATATACGCTAAATTTTGGGACGATCGATTCAGTAGGTAGTTTGCGTGAAAAGGTAAAAAACAAACATACTTGCATTCATAATATTAGTTTAGATCAATAATGTTATACATAGGTACCTACATAGTTTGCACAGGAAACGTCCTTGTTTCAGCGACATTAATTTCAAAGATCCGGTGTTTATCTTAAACATTAGACTATCATTTTTGGTCGATTTACAGTATCACTGCAATTTGCATTTATTATCGAAACAATAAATTGTGTTTATAATATTATCCTACAATTTAAATCAGCGCAGATTTATCCTAGAACTACTGAAGAAGAGAACTACTGAAAAATATTAGAAAAAAATCAAATTGCAAGTAATATTAAAATAAACGTATGCATAAATTATTTTTGATTGTTTGAAACTCTCACAGGATAAATAAAAACCACAAAAAGTAATAAAGATTAATGCAAGATTTGATCCTGAGAACCATTGCACGAAAGTCAAGCAGGCCACCACCCAGACTGGCTGATCCGCTGACAGTAGCTTTCAAATAGCCATTCATAAACAAATGTCAAAAATGACTGAAAATCAACATATTATAACATTGCTAATCCCCCAAGGGGAATAGCGTAATCATACATATCCTATAAATTGAAGAGCAGTTTAAGGAATATTTGAGGAAAAATTGAATAAATAATATCCAGTGGTTTGGCTTCCAACTCTCAACAAACATATAAAAATAACATAATTCAAATTTGCGTATCTCCTAGGAAAAATAGCGTAATAATACACAGCCTATTAACATAAGCATATTATTAAGAATATTTGAAGAAAATTTGATCGACAACTTAACAGTAGTTTCGGAGATAGATCAAACCAAAAAAACATAAAAAATTTCGAAAAAAAATAAAAGTTGATCTGGCATCAGAATCGATCCCTTATCTCGAAAAAAATACAAAAAGAAAAAAATATTCAATGTACAGGAATGACAGCTCTACAATTTTATTATATGTAAAGATAAAGACTAGTGTTTGCCCGCGGCTTCGCTTGCGTTATTTTAGAATTTGAGAAACAATACGGATCGTGTGGCGCCATCTGGAATATGAACGTAATTGTTTTCTCGGAAACAGCTTCTGTTATTCGGGATGTAAGATACCTTATATCCGTGTCTATACTCCTGACAACGTTTATGCTAAATTTTGGGACGATTGATTCAGTAGGTAGTAATGCGTGAAAAGGTAAAAAACAAACATAATTGCATTTTTATTATTAGTTTAGATCAATAATGTTATATCTAGGTACATAGTTTGCATAGGAAACGTCCTTATTTGAGCGACATTAATTTCAAAGAACCGTGTTTATTTAAACATTAGACTATCATTTTTGGGTCGATTTACAGTATAGCTGCAAATTGAACGTACAGACGCCAGCACATCAAGCTACCACAATCTGTCAGATTTCTTTAATAAAATTTCAACCTTATCACAAGAGTAGAAGGTTAAGGTTTGAATGGTAAAATCTGACAGATTCGGGTAGGTTGACATGCTGGCGTCTGTACGATAGCATTGCTCTTCTCCCTTTAGCATACCGCGTGATACCTAAAAAATAACTAATTATCTGACTCGATGAGTACAACTTGTCGTCGTTTAAAACAGAATCTATGCACTGGTTTGAGCACCAATTCAAAACATAAATAAACACAAATTATAGAAACCCTGATTTTTTTCTAATCTTTAAAATTCCACACCTCGAAACAATTACAATAAAAAAAAATATCCAACTTACTACCTACAATTTAAATCGGTGTAGATTTATATCCTAGAGAAGTATTGAAAAAAAATAGTAATTATTTTAAATCGCGAATAATATTGAAACAAAAGTATGCACATTTTTTTTTAATTATTTAAAACTCTCAGGACAAATAAAAAAAACTCAAAAGAGAAAAAAAAAACTGCGAGATTTGATCCAGAGACCCCTTGCACGAAAGTCAAGCAGGTTACCGACCGGACTGGCTAGTACGTTGACAGTGATTTTCAAATAGCGGTTCTTGTACAAATGTCAACAATGACTGAAAATCAACATATTATAAAATTGCTAATCCCCCAAGGGGAATAGCGTAATTATACATATCCTATTAATAGAACAGCAGTTTAAGGAATATTTGAGGAAAAATTGACTAAATAATATCCAGTGGTTTAGCTTCCAACTATCAACAAACATCTAAAAACAACAAAATTCAAAATTGCTTATCTCCCAGGAAAAATAGCGTAATAATACATAGCACATAAACATAAGCATATTATTAGGAATATTTGAGGAAAATTTGATCGACAACTTTACAGTAGTTTCGGAGATAGATCAAATCAAAAAAACATAAAAAATTTCGAAAAAAAATAAAAGTTGATCTGGCATCAGAATCGATCCCTTATCTCGAAAAAAATACAAAAAGAAAAAAATATTCAATGTACAGGAATGACATCTCTACGATTTTATTATATGTAAAGATAAAGATAAAGATTATAATTTGATCTGGTTAGATTTTATTTAGAACACGAATACATGTCTGTTTGTGACGTATGCAGATAACAAAGAAGGCCATGACACCCCGACTTAACGTAAGTTGTTTTGGGTCGTCCAATTTCATTATTCTTGTTCGCAATTACACAAACAACCATGGCCCACTTTGCCCGACACTACAGTTACTTCTTCCAAACCCGCTACTCGCTAGCACTGAGACCACAACAGAAGCAAACTTGCGCAATCATTTACGACTCACTGTAACGACCACCGCCCGTCACTAACCTATTCTGTATTCAGTTCCCGTCCAATCGGTCGCGTTCAAATTGATGCAGTTTTTTCAGTTTCAGCATAAAATAAACCTGAATAAATTCAATATTGAATGTTTCGAGGACTTTGGCTTGCGGTCGGGAAGTTTTTTAAAAGGGAAGTTTAAAATGAAGGTTTTCTACCTACTTTAAGTGGAAGTACTATTTCGTTGAATTATGGAGATATTTTGATATAATTTAAAGGATGTTTTAAAGAAAATATCTTAATTTAATAATACATAAAAGCATTTTTACTCTTTCCGAATTATTTTTGTTTCTGGGAATTTGGTAGGCAGAGTGGCTGAGCGACTGTTCGGTACACACGGAACAAATATTGGTATGGCAGCACGCGTAGCATGACTAAAAATAAGTAAAGATGTTTCATCGTTATTTCTACACAAATCGACTTTTTTTGCACAAGTACGATACGATTAATACACCATGAAGAATGTAAAACAATTATTTTCCATAATATATTATGATTACTTATTTAAAACGGTAGAGATCTATCTACGTTCTGTCATTTTGTCTTTTCTTTCGTCGACAAAACCTTTTTCTGCGGCCCCATGCTATGCCACGTGTGCTGGTAATTTTTCCGGGAGTGACTGTATAAATTCTCATAGAAAAAAAGTGATACACAATATTATGTACGTGAATAAGCAAGAGATATTAATTAATTATTTGTCAGCCAGAAAGTAAGTAACATCTTCAGCAGTTTAATCTCTCGAACTAGAGCCCCAGTTAACCAGATTGCATTGGACAAAGGCAAAGTTCTACAGATGCAATACCTGTGATAGAACATTCAGAATCAAACTCGCAAATAGTTCAACTAATTGATCTGTTACTGCAATTGCTTTTGTGTAACTACGCTTTTCAGGTTATTGGATCAATTAAATCTTCTAACTCAATTGCTTGTTAGATAATCGTGTTTCTAGATCAAGTGATTAGATCAAATTGCTGTCTCAACTAAATGCGATCTTAAGAGGTTTAGAACTGTAGAGATTTTCACAAAGACAAGTAGGCTATTCGATTTTGAAACAGCTTTGATAGATCTGAACCCGTTTTTAGGGTTCCGTAGTCAACAAGGAACCCTTATAGTTTCGCCATGTCCGTCCGTCCGTCCGTCCGTCCGTCCGTCCGTCTGTCCGCAGTTTAGCTCAGAGACGCACAGTACTAGAGAGCTGTAATTTGGTGTACATATACGGATTTGTTGTGCCAAAAAAGTGGTAAAATAAAATCTCGTAAAATATTTTTTTTTAGGGTACCTCCAGTACTTACACGTAAAGTGAGGATTTTTTTTTTCTCGCGTATCCCTTAGTGTGGGGTATCATTAAATAGGCCTTTAAAAAATAATGATAGTTTCCATTAACAATTTTTTGATAAAAAAATTTGTTTGTGAAATATTAAGCTTTAAAGTGCTAAATTTTGCTCGATTCGAGTGTCCCCCCCCTCTACCAGCTAAACGGGTATGTTTGGGGGTATGAAAAAATTCACAATAGTAGTATATATAACGAAGTTTAAAAGAAAATTGTCATGACTAAGTAGGCTTTACAACTTTACGAGTAATAGTCGACCAACTTATAAAATGTACTTGGATATTATATTTTCTTAAACAAAATGTATCGGAGACAACTGCAAATGTAAGTTTGTCAACTTTATTTTTACAGCTTTTATAGGTATGTTTTTTGGGGATAGGTAGGTTTTTATGGTCAACTATTTTTAACTAAATTCAAAAAAAGGAGGAGGTTCTAAATTCGTCGTAATCTTTGTTCTTATGTATTTTCCCCGATTTCTCAAAGACTCCTGGACCGATTTTGAAAATTCTTCTTTTTAAAATTAAATTCAGCGAATCAGTTTAGTTAGTTCGCCTAAGTATTTTGATGGGCAACTACGGAACCCTAC
The DNA here is from genome assembly GCA_036375495.1 of Agrotis segetum. Classification (NCBI taxonomy): domain Eukaryota; kingdom Metazoa; phylum Arthropoda; class Insecta; order Lepidoptera; family Noctuidae; genus Agrotis; species Agrotis segetum. Next base: position 1,581,851 of record JAQSVV010000128.1, read on the forward strand.
ACTGTGCGTGGCCCGACACGCACTTGGCCGGTTTTTTTAATTCATTTGTTAGAAAGCTACCCGGTTTTGAATAGTTTGCTATAAGAAGTTTTAGTTTTTTTTTACGTTGTAATATCAGGAAATGAGTCCTCCCAACCAGGGCAGGGCGAGAACTGTCGGACTTTTACTGATTAAAATCTACGGTGTCCTTTAATAGCCCTTTACGTTCGTACCGCGACCAGAAGTTATAGCATTGACAATTTTAGGAATCTTATTGAAAATCTTGAAAAATGATTTCTATAGGTAAAGTACCTAGGTAGAGCTTGTGGATACCCAGATGTTGGAATTTATGAACGAACTTTAATGGGCGAAAGGAGTTTATGACATGTGTAAGGATCATGTCAAGTGTCACACTGTAGTTTCTGCTTACTCCTTGGGAAGAACACTTAACCATACATATAACTAACCTATATGTATGTAGCCTGTAAGAAAAATAAAACTAAACGTTTATGTAGGTGGATCATAGATCATCATGGGTCCCGGCTGTCATTTGCAGATCTTTGACAGTCGTTACTGTTAGTCATAAGCTCTAAAGTCTGACAACCAGTCTTACCATGGAGTATCGTATAACCAAGTTACTGGGTTGTGGAGGTCCAATAGGCAGTCGCTCCATAATGTATCTGGTTCGACTGGAAGCCGACCACAATATAGTTGGGAAAAGGCAGGCAGATGATGTACAGATGGATCATCATTTTTGGCTTCATAAAATAATCAAATGAGTTATCCCATCCTTATTGAAAAGAGAGACTAAAATACCACCCAGTTCATTTGATTGACTTTTGCGTTGGAGAAACCACGATATACCGCTTACACTCCTGCGATTATCATTATTATTTCTACGCTATTCAATAAAACGCGCTCACTCTAACAGTGTAACCCCACCCGAATCCGCTTAAAATCCGCCATACAGAATCCACAAATTCAGTATATTTGCAAGTCGAGAACTAACGACCGGCTGCCCCTAGTTGAGAATTTAGCATTGAATGCGGGCAGTCCCGCAAATTGCGCTGTTTCGGTGAACGGAAACATTTCAGTATGACTCGCAGAGAATAGGATAACTTATGCGATGATTACTGAAACTTAGTACTTTGTAACTGTATTTGTACTTAGTTATAGTACTAAAGTTTAAACTGTTGTAGTTTCTCTATGATCTATGCTTTTGTGTCTTTGGTCAACTGGACCAGCGCATAATGGACCCACGGGATCACTTAAGTTATTGTCAAACAGACAGGCGAAGTGAATGCGATCCAAAGCGTTTTTATTTGTAATGTATGGAATTGTTTGAATCCAGTCACATAGAAAAGCGAAAGCGATCCGACAGTCTATGTGACTGACTTCAAACAAAGCCTCGCTTCGCGTTCGCCACGCCACACCTGTCTGTTTGACAATTAGCTTTAACGCAATCATATTTTGGATAGTTCAACTGGACCCACTGCCCAATTTCATAAGCATAGTCACGGAGTAAAGATGAATCCAAACACAAAAATAATTATTTTAAAGTCAATTTTCTACTCGCCCCTTCTGAGGAGTGCGAATCACTACACAAAATTAATAGAACATAAACCGAGTACTTGTTAGTTTCATTTTAATTGAAAGGGGCGAGATCCAAGCGGGCGAGCTAAGAGTACATACATCTTTTATTGCACTGCAATAAAAGGTGATTATTTATTGCTGGATAATAATGACTCTTAATTTTACCAGCAGGCTCAAAAAAGTAGTCATACGAATCAAATTAGGTTGACAACAGCCAAGCGAATAAACAGGTTGGAGTTGCAGTGGGCAGCCCAGAAAGTACGCAGAACAGTTGGCCTGATGGGGCCGTAAGGTTCTCTAATGTAGGCCAGGCGCCGGCAAGCGCAGCGTAGCGTAGGACGTCCACGTACAAGGTGGACAGATGATCTTATGAAGACCACAGGATCACGCTGGATGCAAGCCGCTTCCAACCCGTCTTATTAGAAATCTTTGAGGAGGCCTATATTCAGCAGTGGACGTCCTACGGCGATGATTATGATCAGAAAAAAAACCTAAGCAAAAAGTACAATAAAATATTAATTTGCTTCTTCTATCAATGAATAAATTCACTCTATAATGTACACGGAATTACTGAGCATCATGATAAACTGAAACATGCAAATAGAAATCCACAAATCGGAATAAATTTCGAAGTGAATTCGCAATTCGCGATACAATACAAAGTCTCTAGTATATTTGCATGTTGCCGCAGTATCTAACAACCATGTTCTGCATTCCGTGCTCGGGTAGTCGACAAATTGCGACTTTTTAGGGTTCCGTACAAATAAAACGTTTTATTGCATTTGTAGATGGGGTATGATAAAATTGAAATTGAATTTTATGGGATGCTGCATGCAGACTTGAAATGTATTCGAAACGATGCAGATGCTATCCTCCGAATATTATAAATGCGAAAGTTTGTGAGGATGTATTAATGTGTATGTAGGTACCTATGTTTGATACTCTTTCACGAAAAAACCACTGAATGGATTCGGTCCCGACTTACGAGTTGTAGGTCGTGGGTCCGAACCCCGCCAGGCGCATTACTTTGTGTAATTTATTTCATCACCACTACTCTCAAAACGGTGAAGGAAAGCATCGTGAGGAAACCAGCATGTCCTAGAACCAAAAGACATGTGACATCCACTAATCCGCACAGGGCCCGCGTGGTGGATTATGACCCACTCCCTCGCACAGAGAGGAGGCCTGTGTCCCAGGAGTGGGAACATTATGATGATGAAGTAAAGATAGATACAAATAAAACTCATTACATTAGCTCTCTCTTTCAAATGGAAAGTTTTCTTAGCTAAATAAATAAATACCCATAAAATAAACATCTAAAGAAAAGTAACCACAATAATCTTTCTTACGTAACTATTACCTATCATAGTTCTATTGAAATCCAAGTCCTACCTCCGGCCATTAACCATAGCAGACAGTATTTCTTGAAACAATATATAACTTTCCCGGAAGTCTTTGAAGTCACTGTGGGCGGAAGTTCGCAACTTTGAAACTATAGTCTCGAGACTGTTAGTTATTAAATCATCAATATTATACGTTTTAGTTCCCTCTTGAAAGCATTGTTAGAGAAGAAACTAACTTTCTTTTGAAATATTTTATTTGACTTGCGTCAAACGTAAAAGAAATAGCGCTTAGTTAGTAAGAAATTGCGCTATAGGAAGAGGAAGGCCAAAGAAAAGATGGATGGATCGTCTAAGGAATGATATGAAAGAAAAAGGAGTAAATGATACTGTGTCGTCTGATAGGGGAGAATGGAAGAAGAAAACGTGTTGCGCCGACCACAAGTAGAATGGGATAAGGGCAGGAAGAAGAAGAAGTGCTATCTTACACATTGCCGGGGTCGCGGGACTGTCTCATCAAGGTAACCCTAGAACGTAAAGAGCTATTAAAGGATGACCGTGGATCTGACTGGCCAAAGCCATGTATGTAGGTATTTTTCTTTTTTTTGGTTGTTTATATCATCTATTGAGGAGCTTGTGGCTAAATAATAAAAGCCGCACAGGCCAATCTTCCGGGTTGCGAGCTGCGCTTGCCGAGGTTGGTCTGTGGATGAGTGACCATCTGACATAACGAGTTTCCTCCGTGTCTCGGAAAGCTCGTAAAGCCCGGATGTCATTGACAGTCTGGATCGTTGACAGTCGTTATTGTTAGTCAGCAGCTCATAAGTCTGACACCTAGTCTTGCCATGGGGTATAGTTATTTCACAGTTACTGGGTTGTGGAGGTCCGATAGGCAGTTGCTCCATGTAAAATACTGATATTCAGCTGCATCTGGTTCGACTGGAAGCCGACCACAATATAGTTGGGAAACGGCAGGCAGATGATGATGTGATCATCATTCTATTGTGTCCTCCCTTTCTTGGTAGAGTGAAAGGAACTGTCAGACTTTTAATGATTAAAATCCACCCAGTTCTTTTGTTTAGCCCTATGCGTTTTAAGTCAATGAAAGTTTATAAAAATACGCATCAAAACTTGACAGTCTGTGCGGGCTCGGGCCTTCAGAAATCAGTAAAAAATGTATTAAGTAGTGACGTATTGTCAATATAAAAGTGTCGTCGTATCTCCGTCAATTTTACGCAAAAACAGAAAAAAATATTATTTAAATATAACATTAATGTTATATTTAAATAATAAAATGCCGAATTAGATTAATCAGACAGAATTTATTACTTTAGAAACCACAGACTAGAAAACAGATTATAAAATCACCTTAGCTGGCACTTATTACCACAGACTATAATAATATAGATACTACAAATCGGAACAAGCATTTTTTGATTATCTGACTGTAATAAAAAAAATCAGTCAATAACGAAACGAAAGCATTTCTCCTATAAAATTAATAAGTCAAACCCACTGAAGGTAACAACGTGTTGAATCGTGTAGAACAAAGACAGTGATTGTTACACCCCCTGCACCCCCACCTGGGGTAATAAGAGGGGGTGAACAGGGGGTCAATTGGTCTATTGTGACCTATTTTCTTAAACGACTGTTACAAGTGAATTCAATAAGCGATAAAAGCTTGAATGGTGAAGTAAAGGAGGCAAAGGCTTACTGTTCTTGGGGGTATTATTATCGATATTTATTTTATTTAAGTGTTTTTGAATGTACATATAATATTTTAGAGTAGCGTACCCAAAGGGTAATAATATAGGTCGGATTTAGGTAAAGTTATTCATGTACTTACGTAGAGTTATTTCATACAGCGAAAGAATAAAGTGGATATGCCCCAAATCCCGGAATTACTTTTAAAGAGCAGAAAAATCCCGTGTTAAAAATACACAATTTGTTAACTGTCTAATCCACATCTCATGTTTTTTTAATTATTATTATTTATTTTTTATACTGTTTTGCACCCAAGATTGTCGATTAGAATTCCCGGGAAGATCCATATTAATATCAACATTTCTATGGATGTACTAAATAACTCTGACTTGTGACTTCCATTTTTTTAGTGTACAGATCGACAGATAGAATAGCTTCCACATAGAATAGTACTAATTGTCCTATTTTCAAAATTTCCCTTAATCCTCCACCCCGCAGGCAAAACCAAGGGCTAAACATAATTCATTATTTAATTAGATTTCTTAGCCATCTAAAACAAAACTCACTGTCTATCTAATCTAATTCAATCTTAAAGAAAACTCATTATACAAAAGAATTAGAATTTTCTAACTGAATTAGTTCAGTAACCGACTTTGAAGACGAAGGTTCCCAAGAGATGAACGTTCTCAAGCGAATGATTTGTTTAAAGTTCTGAAGATCTTTCACGGATTGTCATGCACATTTCTACGTAAAGCTCAGCGTTGTGAGTTTAAATTCTAATGGTGCCATTTATTATTTCTATATTTCTGTCTTTATTCTGGTGTAAAAGAAGAAAATTCTTTGTCTGTAGCGCACGTTAAATGAAAAATCTTAAAACTAAACTTAAAATGTTTTTATTACAAAAAATAAAACACAAAATAATGTAAATCTTTAGAAGCGCAAGTCTAATTCCCACTTTCTCAAAAAGTACCTCTATCTGGTTCATAACCAACTACACAGTATAAAACATAGTAGGATTATCACCATAGCCTCATAAACCCAACCACACACGAAATTTACATAACCATAGAAAAGCGATGAACGGAACCAGTCGGCCAACTATTTGCAAACTCCAAAATAATCCCTCGATAAGCCTTTTCAGCCATCTTTTAAGCATATTCTGCGGAACCCTTTCCTATCTACATGTCGGTGGCATGAGCCTTCGTAGTTTTATGGAGTGTTGGTATGGTAGTCAGCGGTTTAGTGAGTCCACTACTGGACGTAAGGACACAGAATAATATCTACAGAAGCACCATACTACTGTAAACTACAAGTGAACGTTCACACACACTGAGATTTTTGCGGTGATCTCAATATCCAGCATTAAGTAAGTGTAATGAACAAGACAATTTTATTGACGATTACTTTCAAAGTATTTGTACTTTTAACAAAATTGATATAAGCAAGTTTTGTCACATTACTTGGACAATGTAGAAGGCTTTAGAAGCAACTAGCATCCACGAGCAGCAATTTTTCTACCGTGAAAACACCCCGCATTTCGAAAACTAACTCCGCGGCCACTGGCGTTTGTATTGGAGCGTTTTTTTTTTCAATTCAAATCAAATTTTGGTATCCAACTATCCAGATTCCACAAAAGGAAAAAAATGGTTAACTTTTCCTAAAAACAGCTTATCAATAGAAAGCCAATATCAAGTTCTGTTACTCTCCCTTCGCGTTACGCATGTCTATGTGTGCGTGCGCCTCTATTCACTCATTCGTTGTACGAACCTGGCCTTCTGTGTAGTATTCCCTACTCTATGACAAAAGTAAGCACATTAAACGGAAAGTTGGGACAGGGCATTACCATAGGAACGATGTCGGTCGGACTTTAGTCCAGCTCGCACGACAGGCAGATTTGGTTGAATATTTAACTCCAACTTCAATCTTTTGGACAATCAGGTGTTGGTTGTGATTTATTAATGAATGCTGAGTGTTTAAAGCCCTGAGGACACAGTGGAAGATTTGTTGAAGAGGACAGTTAAGTTGAATTTGTAGTTAACGTCGTTTGAAAGGAGATCATTTTTTTTGGGCCTTTTCTGAAAGTGCCGGCCAACGAAAAAAATTGATACCTATGGGTAGTACTAGTCATTTGGAGCAATAGTTACTATGGCACAAAAGTTGTAGGATTGCTCTCGGCCAAGTTATACAAGTTCGAAGATTCGTAATTTTCATACATTTTTTAATTTCTGAAAGTGCCGAGAAACAGCAAATAATGATAAGTACTGCTAGAACTAGTGACCTCAAGCTATTTAACATAAAATATCATCACGCCTGTAATCCCTAAAGGGTTAGGTAGAGGTGTACCCAATTAAAATAAATAAAAATCACTTTATTTTTTGTGAAAAGAAGTTAAAACTTGTTAAAATAAATAAATCTGCTGGTGGGGCCAGCATCAGGAACAGAATCGAAGTTGCCTGTGGTAGTGATCTTGGGAGAGAAACCTCCTAACAATACAAATCCTGACCAAAAGAACTGCTTTCTGAATCAACCATGTTTTTTTGGCTAAGAAAATCATCAAAATTGTGCTACGTTATACTGCTAGGATAGTCCTGCGACCTGGTTGGCGCTTGGCTCTATAAGGGCCACTGAAGTTCCTTTAGACGCGCGTGGAACACGACATGCTGTCGTCCTGAGCCCGATCCTGGATAATACAACTAGCTCCCCATTACTCACCGTACGCAGCTGGATTGAGATTTCTAGGGCGCCCTCTCCTTCACGTGTTCTGTCTCCTCCTTCGCTGTCATTGTTGCTGCAGAAGAAACGGCAGACTCTTTACCGGATTGCCACGGTGTGATCTGGATAAAGAAGCCCTCCAAGCATATATGAGTGGACCACCCGAAAAGCCATGATTCCCTGGTGCGATCAGCTTATCTGGTCTCTTCCTTAGACTTCTCTGACTTCGTGGAGACAACGGACACAGAGTTCGCGCGCCTAAAGGAGCTTTCAGAGGCCCTTAAAGAGCCAAACGGCTACCAGCTACCCTACCAAGTCGCAGGCTTTAACTGCACGACTTCCACGTAGAGTCTCCAAAAATCCACATTTCATTCATACATTTCTTGTTTTCTTAAAGAGCCTAATAGCCTTCATAACGCGATACTGTCGAACCCCCAATTAGTGATATGACGGGTTTGCATCGCCGTCCAGTCAACGAGACTCAACTGGTATTCGTCTTTGACATCCCGTGAAAGTTCAAGTAGCATTCCTGGGGCTGCCTTCAAGCAGTTACCCAATCTTGCGGGGCAAACGCCTCTTTTTGGAGGCTCTACGAGAAGTGGTGCGCTTAAAGCCCCTCTACTGGAACTCTGTGTCCGTCGTCTCCATAAGGAGGCGACCAAACAAGCTGATCGCACAGGGCATCATGGCTATTAGGGTGATCCACACATAGTTGCTGGAAAGCTTCTTCTTCCAGATCACACGGTGGCAATCCGGAAAGGAAGCTGCCATTTCTTCTGCAGCAGTAATGACAACGAAGGAGGAAAGAGGCAGAACACATGAAAGAGAGAACACCCTCGAAATCTCAATCCAGCCGCGTACAGCGATTAATGGGAAGTAAGGACGACAGCATGTCGTGTTCCTCGCGCTCCTAAAGGAGCTTTCAGAGGCCTTTATAGAGCCAAACGCCTACCAGCTACTCTACCAAGTTGCAAGAGTAGAACACCGTAGTACAGTTGATGACTTTAATACCCAAGAAACGTGGCTGATTCAAAAAGCAGTACTTTTAGTCAGGATTCGTATTGTTAGAAGGTCGCTCTCCCAAGACCCCCACCACAGGCAACGTTGATTCTGTTCCCGATACACCGGTAGATTTATATATTTTAACAGGTTTTTATTTCTTTTCACAAAAAATTAAGAGATTATTATTAATTTTAATTCGGAACACCTCTGCCCAACCCTTCAGGGATAACAGGCGCGATGATATTTTATGTTAAATTGCTTGAGGTCCCTAGTTCTAGCAAAACTTATCATTATTTGGTATTTTTGAGCACTTTCAGAATTTAAAAAATGTATGAAAATTACGAATCTTTGAACTTGTATAACTTGGCCGAGAGCAATCCTACAACTTTTGTGCCATAGTAACTATTGCTCCAAATGACTAGTACTACCCATAGGTATAAATTTTTTTCGTTGGCCGGCTCTTTCGGAAAAGGCCCAAAAATGTATGGAGCGTGAATGTTCTCCTTTGCTTGTTGAAGATTTATTTAGAGTTTTCATCTTGAAGAAAACTTTCTTTCTCATTTCATTTTCTTTATTCTGTGAACTTTTGCTTCTGTAATAGTAAGAGTCTATTTTATTATTGTAAAATGGTTTGTAACTTGTAACTCAACACTTAACAAATGTCAGAAATCATTTTTTTTTACACAGTAGGTATCTAAGTGTATTTAAGTCCAAAGGTATATTATAATATACACATACATATTTTAGTATCTGAGATGTTCTTTTTGATGATGTTTTTTCCTTTGTTTAAGAGTAGGTAATCCTATTAAGGTAGGTACAATTTGAGTGCTTTTTTAGGTACATTTGTCGACTACGAAGTCCATTTCCTCTGTATATAGTTTTACAAGAGTCGTGTCTTTATAGAATAAAGCCATAAAGGCTTCAATCTATAAACCTTGGAAACGAAAGCTTTAATTAATCCAACAGCCGTATCATAAGACAAGGAAAACTAGCATCTATGTCTGAGACACTAAAGCGCATAGCCCCTTAACATGATATTGTACGTAATTCTCCATGCATGAAACACAGTGGGGTCACCACCAGTCTGTATGTTGATCTAGACTGAAAAGGCGACTAGATTTTGTGCTTGAAACTGGGGGTCTACTCTCAAAGCCCGTCAACGAAGATACGGGACTACGATACGGGATACGGGATACGGAACTAAAGTAACTCGAAACCTTTGAGTGAACACTACTTCCTATTAGTTCTAAGTTCGTAAGTTCTAACAATCGCTCGTAGAACCAACCACCGATGGGGGAGAAAAGTTCGAGTGGCGGCCACGGACCGGAAAACGCAACGAAGGCCTGCCCCTAGATGGACCGACGACATCGTGAGGGTCTAGGGCAGCCGATGGATGCAAGTAGCGTATTGTCGTTCGGCGTGGCGGTCTAAGGGATGATGAAGCTGATGATGATAATGATTATGTTCTAACAAAACATAGAATGTCGGAGCAACTCTCCAATCGCCATAATTTTTTTGTCCGTGCCTCTAACTAATCTACTACTACGGAATCGGATATATTCGTAAGTGATAAAGGGTAGGAAACTCCCGAAACTTAATCCGAAACTACGGATTTCGTGTTAAGATAGTAGTAACCCTGAAACAGCACCGTATCGTTACAATGTTAGAATTATATGCGAGAGCTTTGGGACGGATTGCACCAAAGCGTTAGTTTACGTTCCCTAACTCATGGTTATACTGGCGATTCAACTCCCGTCAAGATTAATTGGTTTGGATTCTGCTTCATCTTATCGTTGTTGTACTAAAAAGTAGCCCACAAACGTGTTTTATTAAAATATCTGTTGTTTTATCTTCGTGCCAACTTAGGAGCATGTACAACGCGGGGCTCCTATTATATTTCTGTGAGCAAGGTTTAAAGTAACCTAACACGAAGGGGATGGCGGGGTCTTTCAATCATTTTCGTTCAAATGATGCCTCCCAACCCCAGGAGAAGCGGACAGCGAGCTACCTATTACTCCGTCCTCAAACCCTGGGCGACTCCTGCACGCAGAGAAATGTATACGAGAACTTCTGGTTGCAACGGTGACAGCAAGAATCACTAGTTGACTTTACAACATTTCTAGTAATCAATACTAAGTCCTTATTATCTCCACTACTTACTTAGTATTTATTACTAGAAATGTTGTAAAGTCAACTAGTGAGTCTTGCTGTTACGGTTGCAACCAGAAGTTCTCGTATAGGTAGCCAGACATTTCTCTGCGTGTGCCGCGGCTCATATAAGTGACATCACGACTGTTCTCTCCCTTACAAGTTCCATCTCTTTCTTCGCTAGCATAACTGTTTCGAAGATGGAGGTGACTACTTTTACCGTTCCCTCACGCCCTAACATAATGGTCCAACCAATGCCGGGCGCAAGAAATCGTCTCCGTGGTGCTCTGCCCAAGAGGGGCAGTTCTCCACCTAGTCACCCGGTTTCTTCTCGCCCTATCTATAACAGGAACCTCCTGAAACTCTGTAATTGGTGAGGTCCTGCGTCCGGCAGAAGGTGAAGATGCCGTGGCGTCTCTAGCCTCTCCCCAAGGACCATGCCCGGGTCGACGCGGCGACGACGCGTTGTGTCCCACGCGCGCCTCAAAGAGCGTCAGCATACTGACGAGGCCAAAGCCTGCCAGGATCGCGGGATTATTTCCTTACAGTGACCCCGGAACATAAAGGGCTACTGAAGGACACCGTGGATTTTAGTCAAAGTCTGACAGTCAATCTCGCCCTGCCCGGGGTGGGAGGACTCATTTGATGATTTTACCACGTTAAAAAAAAGCCTCTCCCCTAAAAGTGGTCTTACCGCCAGGCAACCAGCCCCAACATTCTGTTTGTAAAGGCATCTAAATACAAACATAAGGCTTTATTTATATGCACATAGATCTGTGTATGAACACAATATACATGGTTGTAGTTTACATTGTCTGTCTGAAATTAAAGCTGCTCTGTGATGCATAAAGCCGAGCAGTTGCTTGTAACTCGGCTTACATGGAATAGACATAGGCTTAATTCCATTTAATAGCATTAGATTTCTGACGGGGCTCAGGATAACGGCCTTCCATGTGTTGGTGTTTGGGTCAGGCCTTATTAGGGTAATTTTGTGTGTTTCATGTAAATACAGGTACGGTTGCGCATTTTGTATCTTGTTCACAGCGATTAAAAATATATGAGTAAGGTGAATACTCCAACCAGCCCACGAAATTCAAATTTTCTTACATTTTTTGCAATTTGCAGGCCAGTGACATGTTGTAACTTTATCAGAATATGAATTGCGGCAATAACAAGTATCATTTTAAATATAAAAATGATCAAAACATTTGCTCCATCAGCTCTCATATTGAAAAGGTGCATGTAAGTTAGATTTCGGTGATTTTAACAAATTACACCTTTTATAACTAGGTACGTAAGAAAATTGGAATTTCGTGGGCTGGTTGGAGCATTCACCTCAAGGGCGAGTTGTTTAATCAGTAGTTAAGCTGTTTGTTAAAATCCTACAATTTTACTCTACATTTTTAAAATAAAACTAAATTACGTTATAAAAAAATGTAGTGTAAATTAATTTTCATTACATTTTATACTTAAGTATTAGGTACTTATTTTTATCATGATCTTGCCAATACTATTTTACGATCAGTGTTTATTTAAGAACGTGTAAAGACGTTACAATATGGCGTCATCACAATTTTGTTCATATCGTACTCGCAGAGTACAAAGGCGCTTATCTCTTCGATAGTGGACAAAGTTCCCTTGGCATAAACTTTTCTCAAGTTACGTGGTACTAGGTTTGAACTCGAGGATAAAGCCTCCTGCAGACAGACGCGATTATCCGCGCGTGGCGACATCACTGATACCGCGTGCGTTTCCTTGCCGCATTGTTGTTCACATAAGAGCGCGCTACGCGGCGACACGACGGGACACGATTATAATATGACGCGGCGCGGCACTGCAGAGCCAAGCCCTGCCAAGAGAAGTGAACCCAATCGCAGTACATTTAGAGTGGAAATTACATTGGCAACCAGCGCCAGCGCGCGTGGAACGCGGCGTCTTCCGCGCGACAAATTGCCACAGAAATATAAACTCTAAATGTACTACAGTAAGGACACGACGCGGAACGGCCAGACTCGCTCGCCGCGCGGCACGCAGCGCGGCACCGCAGAGCCACGCCCTGAAAAGAGAAGTGAACCCAATCGTAGAACATTTAGAGTGGAAATTACATTGGCAACTAGCGCCAGCGCGCGCGGAACGCGGCGTCTCCCGCCGCGACAAATTGCCAAAGAAATATAAACTCTAAATGTATTACATTAAGGACACGACGCGGCACGGCAAGACAGACGTGCCGCGCGGCGCGCGGCGCGGCACCGCGGAGCCATGCCCTGCGAAGAGAAGTGAACCGAATCATAACACATTTAGAGTGGAAATTACATTGGCAACCAGGGCCAGCGCGCGCGGAACGCGGCGTCTCCCGCCGCGACAAATTGCCAAAGAAATATAAACTCTAAATGTATTACATTAAGGACACGACGACGCGGCGCGGCAAGGCGCGCGCGCCGCGCGACAAGACGAGCGCGGCGCGGCACCGCAGAGCCACGCCCTGCAAAGAGAAGTGAACCCAATCGTAGTACATTTAGAGTGGAAATTACATTGGCAACCAGGGCCAGCGCGCGCGGAACGCGGCGTCTCCCGCCGCGACAAATTGCCAAAGAAATATAAACTCTAAATGTATTACATTAAGGACACGACGACGCGGCGCGGCAAGGCGCGCGCGCCGCGCGACAAGACGAGCGCCGCGCGGCACCGCAGAGCCACGCCCTGCAAAGAGAAGTGAACCCAATCGTAGTACATTTAGAGTGGAAATTACATTGGCAACCAGCGCCAGCGCGCGCGGAACGCGGCGTCTCCCGCTGCGACAAATTGCCACAGAAATATAAACTCTAAATTTACTACGGTAAGGACACGACGACGCGGCGCGGCAAGGCGCGCGCGCCGCGCGACAAGACAAGCGCCGCGCGGCACCGCAGAGCCACGCCCTTCAAAGAGAAGTGAACCCAATCATAGTACATTTAGGGTGGAAATTACATTGGCAACCAGCGCCAGCGCGCGCGGAAAGCGGCGTCTCCCGCTGCGACAAATTGCCACAGAAATATAAACTCTAAACTCACTACGGTAAGGACACGACGCCGCGGCGCGGCAAGGCGCGCGCCGCGCGACAAGACGAGCGCCGCGCGGCACCGCAGAGCCACGCCCTTCAAAGAGAAGTGAACCCTGCTTGTGAGGGTTCCGTAGCCAAATGGCAAAAAACGGAACCTTTATAGATTCGTCATGTCCGTCTGTCCGTCCGTATGTCACAGCCACTTTTCTTCGAAAGTATAAAAGCTATCCAGGTGAAACTTGTAAGTAGATGTATCATGTGAGCCGCATTAGGACTTTCAAAAAAACATTAAAAAATTTCAAACATTAAAAAAAACAAAATTTGGGGGTTCCCCATACTAGATATATTATTATCCCCATATTAGAATTAAAACTCAAATTTTTTTTCACCAAACTCATGCGTGTTGGGTATACATATACAACGTCTAACGCCAAAAGCGCAAAACCTCTCGTGGGGTAACCCAGCCCATGTTACTAACTTAACTTAATTTTTATTCCAAGATTACCTATTGGAAATTCTCAAAAAAAAAAATGGTTTTTCATGCAAAATGAGAAATTGGTCGGGCACATCTGTATGAAGAACCAAATTTTTGAAGATATCATTCATCAAAAATTATATTGAGGTTACTTATTTATCTTTTTTTTCCAAACTAAACAGTTCGCGCGAGAGACACTTCCAAAGTGGTAAAATGTGTGCCCCCACCTCCCCCTCTGTAACTTCTAAAATAAAAGAATGATACAACTAAAAAAATGTAAATGTTAAACATTACTATGCAAACTACCACTCAAAATTGGTTTTAACGAAATCAAGTTATTACTACTTCTTTTTAATATGTCATAAATCGTAAACCGCAATTCTAGGTATATTCAAATTAAAGTTACAACCAACTACAAGAACTTTTATATTATGTAACTTGCTGCTACGGAACCCTTTACGGACGAGTCCGACTCGCACTTGGTCGGTTTTTTAATTCCATCCAACAATTTATTCTTCAAAAGAAATCGCCCGCCTATTTCTCAGAACGTCGCGCGCGGTTTTCTGAGAAATTTGTCGTCTCGATTCACAACCGAATTACAACGTTATAGTTATAAAATAAGGTCTAAATTCCATCCAACAATTTTTCAAAGGAAAACGCCCGGCACATACTTTTCCTTTGATCGCGCCGCCGTCGCCGTCGCTGCTATAATAAATCAAAAATGAGTTCCAGGAAGCGGCAGCGGTAAAAAGAATCAAAGGTGCCGCCGCGCCGGCCGACAAATAGGGATGCCAACATTTTTTTGTCGGAATATAGTTTTTTTTAAAGCTAAAAAAAATATAGCAGACTTCACAAAAATAGAGTATTTCAGTAGGGAAGAATACAAAAAATAGACTTATTTGATTTTTTTATTCATTTGTAAAACTATTTTTCTTTGCACTTATTGCATTTTTAAATAATTTTTTGTTGAACTGGCATTAATTACAGCCTAGTTTTAAATTAATAAAAATCAGGAGCTCTTTTTTATTAAGCTGTAATGTTGCTCTGTTTCTTTCTTCCCGGCCCACTTCAAATTCATAAATGAAAATTTTCATCCTTTCTGTGAGTGCCGAAGTGGTGGTTATTGTTTACGTTTTATTTAGTATCTACAAAGGGAAACTTATGGCTAAAGTTGAAATTTAATTTTTTGCAGACTGGGTTAAGATTATTATTAAGTACTTTGAGCGAACTTTGTATTAATCGCTATTCTACTGGATTAGACAAATCGTAATCTTCGTTTAATACTTAGATATGTATTTCCGTTAAAACAATCGGCGTATTAATAAGCAAAAATAAATATGGGATTTAATCGACATCGATAACATTACAAAGGATGACAACACTACATACCCTAGCCCTAGCTCGGCGGCGGCGGCGGCGGCGGCGCGGGCGGCGCGGCGCGCGCGGCGGAAAACCATTTCATTGTACTAATATTTTGTTCAATATTTACTTTATTTTTGTTAACTAATTTGGGGAATCGTTAGTGAACGCACAAACCAACAATGCGTTTTTTGGAAATAACTTTACAATGGCTACATTAGAAGATTTTAGGACATTATCTAAAATCTAATAAAATCTAAGAACCGCTATTTGAAATTTATATCGTCAACGAACCACCCAATCTGGTTAGTAACCTGCTTCCCTCTCGTGCGAAGGGTCTCAGGATCAAATCCTGGTGTTTCCACTTCACTCACACTTTTTGTATTTCATTCAATTCCTGTGAGAGTTTTCAATAATTAAAAATAATTTTATGCGTACTTTTATTTTAATATTATTTGCAAACTTTTTTTTCTAATATTTTTAGTAGTTTTCTAGAATAAATCTGCGCTGATTTAAATTGTAGGTAGGTAAGTTGGATATTGGATATTATTATTATTATAATGCGATTAGGTAAGTTGGTTATTGGATATTATTAATGCGATTTTTGATTTATGTTGAACCGACCATGTGGGCGTTTAAAACCGGTTTTTTTGAACCAATTCGAAATGGTCAACATAACATGATTTATGCAAACATGTAAATGAATAAGTACCTAAAATACAGAGACCCTCTTAATAATATGGTAAAATCATCAAATAAGTCAGACTCGTACTGACTAAAATCCACGGTGTCCTTCGATAGCCCTTTACCTTCCGGGGTCACGGTGATGAGATAAGTCCCGCGAGTCGCGATCGCGACCAAATACAGAAATGAGAAACCCTAGCTTGAATTCTACGTAGGTACCTACTTACCTATTTGATCGTACACACGGCTACACATCAAGCTATACAAAACCAGTTTATCGTAGACTCTGTATGATCATTCCGCGCATACAACGGTCAGCTTATACCTACTGGTTTTGTATAGCTTGATGTGTAGCCGTGTGTACAAGCCGTACAGAGTAACCTCTACCTATTTACTTGTTTATTACGAAGTAAAAGCCAATAACCAAAAGAGACTTTTTTTTTAGCGTGGTAAAATCATGAAATGAGTCCTCCCGCCCCTCACTGTCAGACTTCTACTGACTAAAATCCACGGTGTCCTTCAGTAGCCTGTTATGTTCCGGGGTCACGGTAAGGTAAAAATCCCGCGACCCCGGCAGACTTTGGCCCTCTGAGAGGGGGCCCCGTCCGTCATTATGCTGACGCTCTTTGAGGCGCGCGTGGGACACAACGCGCCGTCGACCCGGGCATGGTCCATGGTCGGGCAGCGAGTTGCCCTTTACTCGCTGCCCGCATGCCCGCACCACAAGAGACTTAAAAAAAAGTAAAGTAGGTAGGTTCTCAGTTCGACGCATATTTGGAAACTATACCTTCAGCCAACGCTCATGACGTCAGAGATCGTATTGGCGTCGGCCGTCGGGTATGTTTTCAAATCCAGAAATAAAGAAATAACTCAATAAAGTGTACCTTTGCCTAACATTTGTGACGTCACTGGCCGAGTTGACATCGGGTATACTTTCAGATTTAAGATTGCGCGCGTAGGTATTTTAAAACATACCCGACCGCAACGAAGTAATCGTTCGGTATTCTTTTGTCACGTTAAGTATTCCAATAAGATTTGATTCTGTGTGTACGAAACGGAGCACTGAGAAACAATAAAATGTAAAAACGACTGGGGGCACCCTGACTCGCTCGGACAGGTTAGGTTAGAAGGGGATCCGTCCCCTTCGTGGTTATTTTTTTAAAACCACACAGAAGTAGGAGCACCGCGAAGCGGTGCTCTGTCGACGTTTTCTGACCTTTCACTTAGTTTTAAGACGCTGAAAACCATCTGAAAACAGATTTCGAGCTGCGCTGTTTAGGTATTTTTAGCCACGCCCACTATTTCTCCGGTATCCTACCGCCATTCGTAAAGAGCGGTGATACAGCGAACTACCAATGAAGAAGCAAAAGTACGCGGTAAATAATAACAATGAATCAATAGATGGCGCTCTTATACTCGTATATTTAAACTCTGTACGAAGAGCTAAAAACAAATTAGATCAGGCGATTAAAAATGAATGATTGTATTTGTTTATACATTTTAAGATAGGTACTGAATTTAAAACAATAAAAATGTAAAGAAAATAAAAATAAACTGCCGACCTTACTGGCGTATTTGTGCATGTTTTTACCGTGGTATTTACCATTTTGAAACTTACTATATTATGACAATTTCATAATTACACTAATTTAAATTCACAAATAAAAATTATAAAATATTTCATCAAAAATCAACATTAGAACATACGGGGTGAATGTTAGAGATTTCGCTCGATCGTTTATAACCTACTTCAAAAAAAAGGAGGTTATCAATTTGACCCATAATTATGTATGAAATATTTCCAGAACGGTCCAGTTTTCGTCTATATCAGCGTCTGAACAAATGTACTAAATTTCAAAAGCGTATGTATGTGTAACGTATATATGTAATTATGTAAGTATGTATGTTTTTATGATTGTGTTCGCATATCTCCGGAACTACAAGTCCGATTTAAGTAATTATTTTTGTGTTGTACTAGTAGATATCGTTCAACTTAGGGAATACTGCAAGTGTCATCAAAATCGGTTGAGTAGTTTTTGAGATAGGGAATTTTTTGCTTGCCTAGATCGTAGATTTTCAAAGTCGATTGTTTGTTTGTTCACAATTATCTCGCGTTTGGCTGAACCGATTTTCATGCGGTTTTCGGAAAAATGTTTGATACATTCTAGGAAAAGTTTTAGTATACATGTAACAATAATGGATATTTCCCGCATAGATCCGTTTTTGCTGCTCGCTTAGATAAATATTTCTAAAGACGCATTAAGGAGTCTGCCAACTACACCGTATCATACCATGACCGAGCTATGAACGTATCAAGCACGGAAGGCAATACGATACGGCTTGCTTTGCCCACTGAAACGAATCAACGGTGTTTAATGCCCGTATGATGCCGGTATGGTGTCCGTATGCAACCCGTATGTTGCCCACCAGTAATTTGTATGTCTTATAAGCCGTTTCATAATCGCATGTGTATGGGTAATTCCTGGACGTCTCGGGAGTGCTATCAAGATTTGAAATATTAAAATAGGTATGGCTTTTAAAAGATTAACTGTTAGAATTGTTAACTTGCAATGATTGTCATAATATTGGATGAGGAAGAAGAAGAGAAACAAAAAACCAATCGACACTACTGGATTCACGATATAAAGTACCGTGAATCGTAGCGTTTTTGTTTCTCTTCTTCCTCAAAGAACGAAAAACTGAAGGAGAATATCGAGAATATATTGGACGTTGTACAGGCAACCGTCGCGCATCGATTTGGGATCGTCACGTGCCATGCGCGGAGCGTATAGGCACCGGCATATAGATATAGATAGGGTATACTTCCGGAATGGTCCCATTAAAATAATATCAAAATCGGACTAGCAATTTTAGAAAAATCAACAAAAACCTAAAAAGTTTTCAACTTTGTTTACACCGATTACTAGTTCCGGTTGAATAGTGAAACTAAAAGGGACAAAACAAAAAACTTTATCAAAAATAAATGTAACCGACCTAAAAAGTTTTTATGTAAATATATTTACCATAACTCCTCCTCTTTGAAGACACTTAAAAATACCAAAACTCACCCGATGATTTATATACTTACAACATGTAACGTAATTAACGCACACCGATATACACCCCAATTAGAACATTACGTTTTAATCATAATACATATATTCAACTAAATTAGTTATTTTACAGTAAGGTTTATTTTTCTTTATTTTGTATTGAATTGAACGGAATTTGTATAAATACAAATAAAATTACACTTTTATGTCTTGTTGCCTAGATTTACGGTCTATCTGAGTTGGTTTTGACTGTACAGGGGTGATGTGACTATAATTTCTGTAGTTTTAATTATTTTTGATAAAAAAACTTTATAAAAAAAAATGTAACCGACTTCGAAAAAGTTTTTTCATTTTATCCTTTTTAGTTTCACTATTATACCCAAATTATTGTCAAATACATAATTTTCTTACATGTGCCCTAAAATTTTGTAATCCGTAGCACCGGTAATAACAACGCCCATATATTATGTATGTACGGTCAGCCAAGAAAGTGGTGTACCAGTTTTGATTTAGTTTCCCGGTCATCGAAAATTACAACAAGGTTCGTTATAAAAAGATATTACTGAAAGAGACAACATTATCATGACGTAAACCTATGTATTTAGTATTCATACGTCATATGTCACATATAAGTACATGACATTTTAACCTTTAGTATAAATGAAAAGGACATTAGTTTCTACAAAGCAATTGAAATGTTTCCAAACAAAAGTAATAAAAACTATTTAAATAGACAACCGAATTCCATTTGAAAAAGAAAACTGACAATTGACATTTTGTCAAATATATGCAAAAAATCGATATATTTCCCATGTTATTTTTCAATCAACTGCATATAAAATCATCTCAATGCCTGCCAACTTGACCATTGCCGAAAGAGCACAAATAATTGCCCAATTTAATGAGGGAAGCAGTATCAGTGCGATATCCCGGAATTTGAATATATCGAGGCGTTCTGTCCGCTTTTGGATTCGTCGTGAAGGAGAGGAGGGAAGTTTGTTGGATCACAGAAGAAGTGGTCGCCGGCCTGCACTCTCCAATAACGATAGAGAATTCATGAGACGGGAATATGAAATCAATGGTTTTAAGCCCACAAAACATTTTGCGGAGATGTTCGATGTGAGTGCCCAAACAATAAGGAATCATCTACATTACATGGGGTTGCACCACAGGCATTACGCCAAGAAAATATATTTGACGGATGCTCACAGACTTGCTCGTCTGAACTTCGCCAGAGAGCACTTAGAGTTTGATTGGTCTAATACAGTGTTTTGTGATGAAAAAACGTTTAAATCCAGTCAGCATGGACGTCTTCACCTTTGGCGATATAATTCAACACGGTGTAAAGATGATCATGTAATTCCAAATAGAGAATCAGGTCGAATTTCCGTAAATATTTGGGGCTGGATGAGTGCGGATGGTGTAGGAGAATTGTGTTCTCTACCTCCTCGAGCGACGGCTGTAAATTATATCGACGTGCTTCAGAATGCAATGCTACCGACAGTCCGTAATGTTTACCCGGAGAACGAAGTGCCACAATTTGATTTTGTTCAAGATAATTGTTCAATTCATAATGCGAGGATCGTAAGAGCCTGGTTTCGTTCACACACTGACGTGAGGGTAATTTAGTGGCCCTCAAGATCGCCGGACCTCAACCCGATAGAAAATCTTTGGGGCCTTATGGTCCAACGATGGTCGCATCAAAATGAAAGAACCAAACAAGCTCTTATTCCCCGCATTTCCTCCCAAATATAATTACAGTGACTAACTGTAATTATATTTGGGAGGAAATGCGGGGAACCGATATTTGCTCACGGCTTGTTGGTTCAATGAGGTCTCGTCTTTTAGAGGTTATAGAGGCCAACGGCGGTTACACCCGTTTCTAATTTTTTAAAATTTTCAATATCTTCTAAATATTACTATATATGCTATGTTTTTGTTTGTTATAAGTATTTTAAAATTGATTGTAGAAATTTAATAAAAGGATAAATCTATTTTTAGCTTGTTTTTTATTGATATTGTAATTACAAGTTTACAGAAATTGTAGGTTTGTGGATTCGCCTTGTGCCTTTACAATTTTATGTAACTTGTTGATTACAATTCTGAATTTGTAGATACAATTTTGTCATCAAAATCTACAGCCCCCCGCCGTTGATTTTACGACGTCATTGGTTCCATCAAGTTCAAACTAAGAACAGCTGTCACGTTACAAACAGTAATAGTCGTTATCAATAATCAGATAAAGACAGCAATAGAAGTTGTCAGATCGATCTGCAAGCGAAACTAATCTTTATCACCTATGAATCTGCAAGCGATATTCAACCTTAGGGTGGTACACCACTTTCTTGGCCGACTGTACACAATGAGCTTAAAATAAAAACTACTGCACCAAACTAAATGAATTAATTTGTTGATTTTTCAAAAAGTGCTAGTCCGATTTCGATAAAATTTTAATGGGACCATTCCGAAAGTATACCCTATCCAACGAATTTTCAAATCGGTTGTTAAACGACGGAGTTATGCCCGAACAAACATAAAAAAAATACAAACATCCGAATTGAGAACCTCCTCCTTTTGGAAGTCGGTTAAAAAATTACCTTTATTAAAAATGATAGAAATCGATTCAGTAAACGATTCTGAACAAACTATTTTCAGGATGTGCGTTAATTATGTTACTCATGTTGTAGAGTGAGCAAGAAACAATGGACAACGCTAAGAGTATTTCTCTTTATGTCCGGGGGGTATTACAATCTTTTTTAATTCCTTGCAGTTTTTGGGCATTTGAATTTACGGCCTTATGCAGGCTTGTTCTATTTCGTATTACAACGTACGTAATTCTGCAAGGAATCATCCTGGATTACTTGTCTCTGGATGATTACGACGGGTTAGAGAATTCGTTCAAAAATCGAATCGATAATTTACCGATGATTACCGGTTTTATAAATTGTGTGTGAAAAAATCTTTTTCATTGTAAATTTAGGAGATATTTGAGTTAAAATGTATTTTAATAACAATTTAAATATTTACAATCAAATTCAGCAACATTTACTGCCATTTTATGCAAAAACTTAATACCAAATAAAACTCTCATAAAGGGGTTTGTTTCTGAACGATCGTTATAGCGATACTTTTTTAGTCTGTGGCGGTTTTGTTTACCAAAACAAACAAGATTATCGTATTTTATTTATTTATAATGCCACTACGAGTATGTAGTGCTTTTTACTGCATTAATAAAGAAGCACACCGTTTTAATACGGCAGAGAAAGTAAGGAAACAAAATGGACTAAGTCATGAGCAGAAAATTTTGATAAATGGAGCTGTTCCAACACAACAATGTTCTAAGTTTTAAAGCAAGAGCTAGAAATGTTTCAACAAGTGAAGGAATGATAAAACCTAGGACGTTTATTCAAACTGAAAGACAGTGTTCGAGTACCTAGTTCTCTTGAAATTGGCTGCGAAATTGTGGTACCAGAAGCAATCAAGGAAGTGAATTTAAAAATGTCTGCTGACACATTAAAGACTGCCC
This sequence comes from Agrotis segetum, assembly GCA_036375495.1. Taxonomy (NCBI): domain Eukaryota; kingdom Metazoa; phylum Arthropoda; class Insecta; order Lepidoptera; family Noctuidae; genus Agrotis; species Agrotis segetum. The sequence goes on from JAQSVV010000128.1 coordinate 1,604,466, forward strand.
ACCCAATGTACCCAAATAAATATTGAACACAAGTTTTGGCTCCATTGGACTGTACCGTTTCTGGAATGATGCTGCGCGAAGCTATTAATTTTAAGTGTTTGAGTTGATCATACATTTTGTTTGTTTTATTCAACCCTACGTCCATTGCTACGAAAGATTATTTATTTCGTCACCGTGTCTCAAATCTAAGCTCTGTATATTTTTTTTCTTACACTGATGGAACTACGACAAATAAATCATTTTTTTCAGGAGTACCATGTTTTTTATTTAGAACAATATATTACTATATGAGTACCTAAATGTTTACGTATATGAATCTATTGAATGCTTAGCGTTCAGTACCTAAATGAGTGTATATGTGTAGGTAGATGTCGTAAAAGGTAAAAACTTTGTCGTCTTTTTATGTAAAGCTCGTCAGCTGAGATTATATCGTGTATGCACTCTCCGGATATTCTATAGTGCCTCCATTATTAATACCAAAGTTTAATTTAGTTAGTTTCAACTGTTTAAAGACAAATTAAAAGAAACAAGTCAGTAAAAGTTACTCAGAAGTGGCGTAAACTGAATGATTTTGGAGATGCCAATTTTGACAGTTAATCTGGCCTTGAAATGTCATTAAGTACATTAGCTTGTAATACGAAATTTCCAGGCACAAGCACAGGCAGAAGTCGGTATGAGGTCACGTGACCGTTTTACTGGCCGTCATTATGTGATCGTAATACGACTAAGCAAGGCAGTTCACTTTAAGGCGTAAACTGACAGGAATTAAGACCTTGTAATACACCCCCAGTTCTAAGAGAATCATAGGTCTATGTAAATTCTAGGAGTTTATCAGTGGACATCTGCAGCGCTAGCGATAAGAGCAATAATTTCCCTTATTTGTGACTTTCTTTTTATGATCAAAGTGAAACTTTATGTATGTATACATAATAAATATGTATATCAGCACCTAAGTTCTTATACCGCACTGGTGAAAAACAATTTCCGAAGTTTCACCTGTTTCTGAACTGTTCGCCAAACGTCTCTTTTTATTGTAAATAAAATGTTAATAATTATTCTAAAAATATAAAAAGGAAATAGGTATCACGAGTAAATAAAAAGAATCTAAATAAAATTTCTAACACTCAACGGAGATTCGAACTCGGTACTCGTTCTCCTGGATCTATACAGATACCACTAGACCAACCTAGCGTTACGTTTGAAATTGAATTTACGCTATGGGTGGTACAAAATAGCCTTCATAAACGTTGTAGTACCTATTTGTTTTGGATAATATAATTTTATTTACTCGTCTTGTCGATATTACAATTTAAAATGTTGTTACTTTACTACTTCCGGATGTTTTTGTTTGTTAGTTACTTAAGCTCTTTTTTGCTGGCCGCCGGCTTTTTTGTTTATTCCCTATTTTGCACAGCAAATGTTATCACAACTGTTAGGAAAGTTTTCAGTAGTTTAGGAATTAACCCACAATAAAAAACCGTAAAAAAATTCGGATAAAAAATCGATTTGTCATCAGAAAATCCCTGATCTCGAAAAAATACGAAAACTTGAGGTATGTAGTAAAACTCAGAAAATGATAACAACGCCATCTAATATAAACATTAAATGAGTGAGAAAACTACAACGTAGTACAAATTGTATTCACCAGAGGCAGCTGTGCTCAGTAATATTATTTAATAAAATAATGGAGTTTGGAACTAGGAGCCCATTATTCCTTTTTTTGTGCTAAGGGGATTTTTAAAAACAAGGACATATTTTTTTCAACCTCAAATTAAAACAGATACTTTAACTTCAAAAACAAATCGATACATGTAACGCCATCTATTGAAGCCTTTTTGAATTATTTTTTCTCTGAGCAATGAGAACACAATTTTGTTCGTGATGTCTATTGCTCGTAAGTACCTATATATTTTAATGTCTCTGATAGGGCCAGACAATGATACGAGTATTATTTTTGTACTTATAATATCATTGGGGCCAGACGCCTCAAATAACGCGGGTAAAACCCCGGGTAGAAGCTAGTCTTTTATAATAATTATTTATGACTGTCGCCGTGTTGTCGCGTTAATCGCGGCGGAACCGCGGCGACCAAATCGGTTCTATACAAAATGTTCTACACTTGGACTGATTTGTGTCGCCTGGCGTCACGCACTTGTCGCGCGTCAATCTTGCCGCGAGCCGTCGCAATAATAATATTAGAAACGCGATACGCCGCGCCGCTTCAGTGTGAATAGATATGGGTGTTTTCATAGAAAATGGACTAAGTAGGTTTTTCCAACAATCGCCACGCGCGATTAATCGCGTCTGTCTGCAGGAGGCTTAACGCAAACTTATTCGGTTCGCTTGGAAAGTTCTTTATTTCCCAAATGACATCACTGACATGATTATCAACTGTTACTGTCACCATGTGTTATCCCACTGCTGGGGATAGGTCCATAACTTCCTACTGGTACGGTCCAGGACACACAAATGGCCCTTAGAATGCGAAATTCTTCCGGGGTCGCAAAACTGTCTTATCTGGTGACCTTGACCCCGGAACGTAAAGAGCTAATTAAAGGTCACTTTGGATTTTAGTCAGTACAAGTCTTACAGTCCCCGTTCCGCCCTGGGTAGGACTCATTTGATGATTTGAATACGTACAAAAAAGGGCTTACGTATTGGTCGAAAAAGAAGGGCAAGAAATATGCATGAAATAAATCTAATTCATAGCTTACTGCAGCAGTAATAATGTACTTCCTAACAGTACCCTTATCACGAGATTACACTATTTTACTTTACAGAGTCTTTCCAGTATTTAAAGCGTTTCTTGTATTGAAAAATGGAACAGCGCCTTTGGTGTGCGAAGAAGGAACTAATTTTTTTCTTGAAATTTGTCAATTTGGAAATGTCAAAGTTCCAGTTTACTTTACGTCAGAATAACTGAAAACTCATGATAAGGCCTCAGTTGTTTTTAAATTGGTTTTTAAGTTCCAAGAGATTACCAACGAACAAACTCTTTATAATACTAAGTTCACACACTACATAACAAAAACTGACGTTTAACTTTAACCGTCGATTAAATATGGCGAACATCGCAAATTAATTGTCACTTTCACCGAGTTTACAACAAAGACGGATAAGCAGTTTGTATACAAAGTAACGTTTATAGGGAAATAAATAATATAAGTTGCCTTCCGAGACGATGGGACGTTGTTTTACGAGCTGTGAAACGGATATAAAATTGTGGGTGAAAAGATAAAAGAAAGGGGTTATTTCCGTTTCGACAGATTTTCGTTTCGTCAGATTTACGTTACGACAGATTTTTGTTTCTATTGTAAAAGGACAATCACAAGGAAGCGTATTTCCCTTTCCGTGTGCAACTGGCGACATCGGTCTCGCGAAATCAACACGCTTTTGTTTTACTACGGAATCCTACGATCCCGTGTTCAATTCGCGTCAACTGAGCACGCTTTTGCGATCAAGCAACGTTAAAAGAAGTTTTACAAAACAGTGTGTACGAGCGCCCTCTACATCTTACTAAACTCTCGGTTATTGTGTTTTTTTTTTTTAATTAATTGTTTCGATCAAAATTAATAAATAAATAAAATAGGTACAAATAGATACCTATATTTTAGAAACTTTAATAAACTTGAGTAGGTACCTACATAGAGTTCATTCACAGCTTACTTACTCACTCTATAGGTGTGTTTAAATTTTCTCGATTAAATTGTTTCAGTTAGTTTTTAGTCGACAGTAAAATTACTATATTATAAATAAAATAGTAGAGTAACAGGTCGACGGAGCCCCGCTTCGCGAGGCTCCTACTTCCGGATGGTTAAAAAAAACATAACCACGAAGAGGATGGCGGGGTCTTTCAGACCCCGCCATCCTCTTCTAACCTAAATTGTCCGAGTCGGGGTGCCAGCGAATCCTTATTAATCCTTATTAAATAGATCACTCTTAAACTAATTAGGCATATTATTATTTTATATTCATTCATATATTCATCAAAAGATTTTTATGTTCAATTCAACACAAAATATTTAGAGGTCCATAACTAAAAACAGAAAACAGCAAAATAAAAATATAATAGGCGATCTGATGAAGTCCACAGGATAGTACTGGATGCAAGCCACTTCCAACCGGCCTTATTGGAAATCTATAGGTTTTAGCGAAGGCCTATGTTCAGCAGTGGACATCGTACGACTGATATTATGTAAGTTTTACTACACTTTCAGATTACAAGAAATATATAGCTTTACATGTAAACTTAGTAGGGGTTATATAAAATAAAAGACAAGGGTATATACCCTATATACCCTTCTCTTGTAGTTTATACGTTGAAGATGTCAAAGTAACTGTTGAAATCAAAATGTAGGGGAAAGGTGTACGAGATGATCCCCTTAAGGGAGATTGCTTGTAGATTCAATGATATTCTACTTAGCGCGAATGTAAACACATACATAGTAAATTTTACGTATATACATACATAGTAAATTTATTAATCTTATTGTTGGCATACTCAAAATTTTATTTTTTTAGATGCTTTACTATTATAAAAACACATTTTTAAAACGTTATCAAAGGATCATCTTGTACACCCCGGTGTCCAAGATGATCCTTGCGGTAGGGGCAAGATGATCCCAGGATCCAGGAAGAGAATAACCTAAATAAAACCATAATCTGGGTTTATTTTTACACCTAAATTTGATTCTACTAACAGCCATTTTATTTTTGACTTTAGCCCGCGTTTTTAGTGACAATACAGGCAACCCAAACTGTTTACTTGCTGTGCTATATGGCATGCCATTTTTAACAGCATCCCGTGCTTTGATCATGGAGTTTTCCGACCATAACCCGCGTTTAGTTTTTTTTATAATTACGAGGCATAGTCTAAAAGCAAAAATATGTAAACTTAAACATAATAACATACAAATGTCCCCGTAATAGTACCTACTGTTACGGGGACATTTGTATGTTATTATGTTTAAGTTTACATATTTTCTTGACAGATCTTCTTGTACACCGGTAACATAATCATCTTGCCCCAACATAAACTTTTTTGTTTAATGTTCGATAACTTAAACTATGTGCTTTCAACTGTTACCATGCTATTAAAAAAACAAAATAAAGCAATATACAAAGCTAACTAATACCACACCCTAGTAATAAAGTACCTAGAACAAATTAGATATAAACTTCAACTCATCCTTACCTTAGATCAAAGTCACGGAATATTTGTTTTTTTTCTCAAAAAATTTAATTGTCACTCTCGACACCAATACTTTTGACTGAGGCGGGGAAATATTGGGGACTACGTTTTACCAATGAAAACAACTAGATAACGCTACTGGGTTTGTTGCAATATCAAAGGATCATCTTGCCTCAACGGATCATCTCGTACACCTTTCCCCTACTGAAATGAAAATCTGTCTAACTGGAAATAACCCGAAGAAAACAGGAATAAACGAGAAAGATCGAGTGTAAAAATCAAGTTAGTTTATTTTTCTATTTATCGTAAAGTTCCTATTTCTATCAGAAAGGTATTGATAGATAGTGTGACGTTTGACGGGGGAAAATCGAAGAGAAAAACGTTTTTGCCTCAAATAGATAACAAGAAAAAACCCTTTTCAGTTCTGGAAAAGCTAAGGACTTGTTCAACGTTTATAAGGTTAAAATAAATACGTGTATTCTAGGGATATAACCGGGAGAAAAAACCTAGTGTGTGGCAACGTATTTTTTTTTTTCAATTCATAAAAAAATCTTGCAATAGACGTTACAATACTTTGGTTGCAGTGAAAACTAACTTTTTAGCGCGCTGAACACTTTATTTTGTCGGCTGTGTTATACTCGTAGCTAGAGAAATTGGATTAAAAATACTATGGGCAACATAACAAAAAAAAGTTTTATTATTAATCTAGAGACAAGTGGTGACCCAGTGGTATAGGCCCCGACTAACTAACTATACTGTACACTAGGTCATGGGTTCGAACCCTTTTTTCATGAAGAGTTTATGTGAAAAATACTTTGTGTAATTTTCACATAAATTCGTGATGAAAACGGTATGTCCTAGAACGTACAATTCGATGACACGTGACATCTACTAAACCGCACTGGGCTCGCGTGGTAGATTATGGCCCCTCTCAAAGTGTAACAAAGGCCATGTGTTCCAACAGTGGGTACATTATAGGTTGATACTGATGATGATGAACTGGACTTGATGTAGCTACTTTAACGTGTTGTTCCGTGTTTGCATACACACCATTTCTTTTTCATTCCTTAAAAATAAACTCGAAATAGCACCACAATTGTGGACAAACCATTTCAAAAACATCACATAAATGAACACCCACTTTAATGGGTTAATAACATGTCCAAGCATGGCCCATTTGTGCGTTGGACTCGCAAATCGGCAATCAAATACTGGTTGACAAACATTGGTAATACGAGAAACGTTTGTGGAAGCTGTGAGTACATGCTACTGAATACGATAAACGGTGAATACATGCGGGTGTAATGTGCAGATAATTATGCAGAAGGTAGATGAAATATTATTAGGTACCATATTAGCTTTTGAGTTAAAAAAATAATTAGACCTTCAGTTCGGGCACGCCGCAAAAACTTTTTGAAAAAAAGGTAACCGTCTTCAAAACCAAACACAAAAAAACTATAAAATAACCTTTCCATCGGAAGTCGGTGGCTTTGTTTTTTTCATTTCATTGACATATGGCCGAAAGAAAAGTTATTTTATAGTTTTTTGTGTTTTTTTTTGAAGTCGGTTACCTTTTTTTCAAAAAGTTTTTATTTTTCCCTTTTTAGTTGAGTTAATATCAACAAAAATTTTCATAAAATTGGCGTCTTTGAAAATCTACAATCCTATTAAGCAAAACGGATCTATTTGAGCACCTTCACGAGATATCCATGATTGTTATATATTAAAACCTTCCCTAAAATGTAACAAACACTTTTCTGAAAACTGGATCAAAATCGGTTCAACCAAACGCGAGATAATCGCGGACAAACATGCAATCGTCCCTGAAAATCTACAATCCAAGTAAGCAAAACGGATCCACGCTGGCAACGTCACGGGATATCTATTAGTGTTATGTACTAAAACCTTCTCCAGAAAGTAGTGAACACTTTTCTGAAAACTGGATCAAAATCGGTTCAACCAAACGCGAGATAATCGCGGACAAACATGCAATCGTCCCTGAAAATCTACAATCCAAGTAAGCAAAACGGATCCACGCTGGCAACGTCACGGGATATCTATTAGTGTTATGTACTAAAACCTTCTCCAGAAAGTAGTGAACACTTTCCTGAAAACTGCATCTAAATCCGTTCAGCCAAACGCGAGATAATTGCGGACAAACATGCAATCGTCCCTGAAAATCTACGATCCCAGTAAGCAAAACGGATTCACGCGGGCAACGTCACAGGATATCTATTAGTGTTATACTAAAACCTCCTGCAGAATGTAATAAACACTTTCCTGAAAACTGCATCAAAATCCGTTGAGCCAAACGCGAGATAATCGCGCACAAACATACATACAGGTCTCTACTCTACGCATATTATCCTTCTGAGTCTCATCTGTCATATTCAAAACCTCCGCTGTATCCACAATACGACGTGTATGATGAATAACGTTTACTAAGCTACATATTTCCGCATCGCGGCGAGGAAGCGGAATCCGAATCTAGCTGTGTTTGACTTAAATATGAGAATTGGGACCATACTCTGTCCTTGTTCGGTTGGTAATGTGATGTTAAAATTATGAATTAGGAGTTTCGGTGTAGTCTTTATTTTTTTTATACGCAATATTTTAGTCCACTGAAAACATTTTTAGGGTTCCGTAGTCAACAAGGAACCCTTATAGTTTCGCCATGTCCGTCCGTCCGTCCGTCCGTCCATCCGTCCGTCCGTCCGTCCGTCTGTCCGCAGCTAAGCTCAGAGACGCCCAGTACTAGAAAGCTGTAATTTGGTGTAAATATACGGATTTGTTGCGCAGAAAAAGTGGTAAAATAATATCTCGTAAAATATTTTTTTTTAGGGTACCTCCTGTACAAGTAAAGTGGGGATGTTTTTTTTATTTCTCGCGTACCACTTAGTGTGGGGTATCATTAAATAGGTCTTTCAAAAATATTGATAGTTTCCATTAACATTTTTTTGATAAAAAGATTCGTTTGTGAAATATTAAACTTCAAAGTGCTAATTTTTGCTCGACTCGAGTGTCCCCCCCTCTTTCAGCTAAACGGTTATGTTTGGGGGTGTGAAAAAATTTAGAATAGTAGTATACACTGTGTTCCGGACGATATACATAAACTTCGACCAGATGTTCAGACCACGGAAGTAAGCATTTTTCATTATGGACACATTAATAAATTCTTATTTTTTATTTTTTGTTAATTTTCATACAAACTAAATACCTAGACGTAAATAACCCGATATGCATGCCTCTTTATCCGAATTGGCAACGTCGTATTTTCATTCATAACATTTGGCGGGCTGAAACTTGTCAAAACAGTTTCTTTGATTTTTTATCTCGTTCCTCATAGCACTGTCAATGTACTATACTTATCTAAAGAGAACGTATAAGGCTACCAAGCAGGTAGATACGTATTTCGAATTGTCTTTTTAATTGAGGAATAAAAAAAAAAACAAAATTCCATAACCAAATCATGATAACCTCTTCCCACGACATGCAGCCTTCGCAAAACGTTTCTGCAGTCCTTATTTTTAGTCTAGGCTTAAAGCAACGCCGGACCTCCAACGACGGGAAGGGGAGTAGGCTACCATAATTATCTTCCCATTCTGCCGTTTCGGCTTAAGTAACGAACATTCAATCTCAAAATTATTGACTAAAAGAGGGGCAGCTCAACACGCAATCTGGGGACCACGCTTAGAGCTCACGTACATTCGTAAAAATACTCTCAAAAGATAGGTCTCGGTCAAATTAAGATAAATGGTAATCACAGCATATTTTTTTTATGCATTTGAGTAGAATAATTATAATTTATAAGCACACTTGTTGCGTGGGCAACATCAGAACTAACGCCACCATCTTATTTTTCAATACATTTCACAAATGAGCGCTCTCCTGTCAACCTCAATGGAGTGTCCAAAGATCCATAATATAACACTGTAGGTTAGACAACTACGTCAGCCGTAATGTCATTCAAAAATATTTTTATTAATAAAAAATAAACTCTAAAAAGCAAAAAATAAATTTAATGTAAAAAGTTTTCGAAATGACCACCTTCTTTTTCGACACAAATATTCAAACGAGTCCTAATTTGGCCATTTAAATTTACAGACATTTGTCTTATTTGTTCAGCAGCCTGAGATATTCTATCTAAGAGCTGTTCACGGTTCTGAATTTGTACGGAGTACACCTTCTCCTTTAAGGTTCCCCAGACATAAAAATCTAAAGGAGTCAGATCTGGGGACCTAGCTGGCCATGCGATATTTGTGCTACCTCGTCCAATCCAACGGCCAGGAAACGTTGCATTTAAATATTCACGCACTTGTGTGCCATAATGTGCAGGGGCCCCATCATGTTGGAGCCACATGGTTCGCAGAGTTTGAAGATCCACTTGTTCGAAAAATTCGAAGCTAGTGACGTTTCTTAGGAACTCTAAGTAATTGTCAGCATTTAGGCGGTGGGGAATCTCAATAGGGCCGATCAGCTGATTGTTAAAAACACCAGCCCACATGTTTACAGAGAATTCAGTTTGATGTGACGCCTGCCAATGTAAATTCGGGTTGCTCTCATGCCACTGCACTTGATTTTTGGAATTGAATACTCCCGCTCTTGTAAACTGGGCTTCATCCATCCAAAGAATTTTTTGAAGCAGTATTGGATTATTTATCAGTTCTTGATTCATTCTCTGGCAAAAAACAATTCTTGAGAAGTGATCAGGTGGTATTATGCCTTGGGATTTTCTGTAGTGGTAGGCATGCAAACCATATCTTTTCCACAGTTTCCACACTAGCTTATGAGATACACCCACGATTCTCCCAACGCGTCTCGTTGAGAGTGTAGGATCATGAATAATAAGGTTCATTATTCTGTTTTCTTGAGCGACGCTCAAATTGATTGCTCGTTCAGGGCGGCGTGGTCTAATTCCGATCTCACAAAATCTCCTGTGTATGTTAATAAATGTTCGTATATCAGGAACGCGCCGACCAGGGAATCGCCGTTGGTACTCTCGCACAGCTGCTGTAGCATTTCCGTCACAGAAACCGTAGACGAAGTGAATATCAGCTTGGTGTTGAGCAGAATATTCGTGCGGCATAGTGAAAGTTGTAATCAAAATGATTGATTAAATTAGTCGGAAACCCAAAAGCAAATTACAATAAACAATAATCCTGACAGTTAAAATCATGCATGACAAACAATGACAAATAACAACTTAGGTATCCATAGCGACCAGTTTAATCTCTTTGAAAGATTCGTTATCGCAAATGATCGTATTTCTTCGCTAACTCTCGGGTTCCTCTCGTACGTGCAAATGAAATGCAAATAGTATTTGATAGATTTTAAATCATTTTAATTGCACTAAGCGGCAACATAGGCCAAATTAAGATACTTTCTCACTGCATAGCTCAATTAAATTTCATTAAATGAAATTACAAATATCTTTGTAACGAAGCCTTTTTAAGTACTACTTCCTTTGTTGGATTTGATTTGTAAAAGCCATAGAAGTATTTGCTAAAGTTTATGGATAACGTGAAGAACACGGTGTACTTACTCATCTGATTAATACATGTATTTCAACACAATCATATCCAGACAAACTTAAGATTGGCATCATAAGACCTATATATAAGAAGGGTGCACATACAGACATTAATAACTATAGGCCGATTACAATACTGCCATGCATAGATAAGATAATAGAGGTGTACATTAGTAATGAATTAAACGATTATTTAAAAACGAATAATATTATAAACCCAAAACAATACGGATTTCAAAAAGGTCGTAATACGTCACAACTGTTATCTGACTTCGCGGATGAAGTAAACAAGTATCTAGACAAAGGCAAACATATTATAGCGATATTTATAGACTTCAGCAAAGCCTTTGAAACTATACACAAAAATAAATTATTTTCTAAACTGCAAGATAACGGGATACAGGGACCATTACTTCAATGGTTTAAAAATTACCACAGCAATAGGTACACATCAGTGAGCATCGCGGGTGAAGTCAGCGACAGGATAAAGTGTGAACAAGGCACGGCACAGGGGTCGAATCTTGCACCATCGGAGTACCTTATATATGTTAACGAAATGTGTAACTTATTCGACGAAGGTGCAATATACCAATTCGCGGACGATACCTGCCTATTGACTGCGCACTCCGACATACTGGTGGCACAACAATTAATGCAACACAATTTCGATGTGGTGTGTAGGTGGGCCCACGATGTGGGATTAGTCATAAATGCAAGTAAAACAAAGATGATGCATATACGATCACCTTATAAAAAAGTGTTTATAGTACCGAATATAATAGCTCATGAACACCAATGTTTACACACAAAAAAAAATACGGATGTATGTAAGTGCAAACCTTTAGATTTAGCTACACAAATAACATACCTAGGCTTAGTTATAGACAATAATTTTAACTGGCGAAATCATGTTGACTCAGTGTGCATCAGACTGCGGGCGTTATTGGCGAAACTATCTATACTTAGACATAAGCTTCCCTATAACACACTCCGAACAATGTACCTGGCCCTAGCAGACTCAGTAGTTTCATATGGTTTAAGTACGTATGGACGAACTTGTAAATCGTACCTAGAAGATATTTATAAGCTTCAGTTAGCTATATTAAAAACCATTGTACCCCCTAAAATAAAAAATAAATATTGTAATGACTATAGTTATATCTTCAAACACTGTAAAGTCATAAATGTATTTAATAAATTAAAACTAATGTTAATATGCGAGGAATTTAACAACTTAGATTCACTTAAAGAGAATTCGAGGCCTAGTAACCTACGGAACCTAACATATTTAGCAAGATATAGGTTATCATCATATACAAACGTATATGGTCAAAGAACGAGACAGCATATATTACCGTCCATACTTAATACCTTACCAAATGACCTAGTGCAGAAATTAATAACATGTACCAATATCAAACAATGTAAAAACTTACTCAAATCTTTTTTCCTAAGGATAAATAAGTAAACAGGTAATAAATGTAATCCAATTAATAACACAGTATAAAGTAACACTTAGTGCGATATGACTCAAGCTGCCTTCACATAAACCCAATGAACGGGATTTTAGAAGGCGGGATAGATTTAAGAAAATGTAAAACTGGAATTGGATAATAAATTAAAAAAAAAAAAAATATATATAACGAAATTTTAAGGAAAATTGTCATGACTAAGTAGGCTTTAAAAGTTTACGAGTAATCGTCGACCAACTTATAAAACGTACTTGGACAACATATTTTCCTAAACAAAATGTATCGCAGAACTTGTTCATCAACTGCAAATGTAAGTTTGTCAACTTTATTTTTACAGCTATATTAGGTGGGTATGTTTTGGGGATAGGTAGGTTTTTATTGTCAACTATTTTCAACTGACTTCGAAAAAAGGAGGAGGTTCTCAATTCGTCGTAATCTTTTGTTTTATGTATTTTCCCCGATTTCTCAAGGACGCCTGGACCGATTTTGAAAATTCTTCTTTTTATAATTAAATTCAGCGATCAGTATAATTAGTTCGCGTTTGATGGGCAACTACGGAACCCTACACTGTGCGTGGCCCGACACGCACTTGGCCGGTTTTTAATTACTCCGTCCGTTAGGTAATCAAAAAATAGTTTTGTTTTTTTTATTTTTTATTTTGGCAACTTGGTCCAAGTTTAGTGCATTTTGTCACATGTCACAAGCATACTTAATTATTACTCATGTCCTTTACCTTTCAGTATTAAGTACAATCGACAAAGTTGAATCATGACCCACTATAAGCTTATTTTCTTACAGTCGTTCAGATTCAATGGTCCACATTCGCGTAAACATACATAACCATCCATGGTAACGACTTTGATCTTTGTCAATTTGACGGATTCAAACGATTTATTGTCAAAATGGATCATGATTCCACTTTGTCGTTTGCACATAATATAGATTTGAAATTTATTGATATTGGAAACTATAGTATAAAAGGTTTGTATGTAATCTAGAAAAGCGAAAATATTACATTATGTACCTTTGGAGGTTAGAATTACCCTTCGAGGGTTAATTACAAAGACAAAAAATCTTCATCAAAAATCTTCATTCTTCAAAAATTATCATAATTATTATATAATTATAATACAACATAACATATCAGCTGAAGTCAGACAGACCCCGGAACGTAAAGGGCTCATGAAGGACGCCGAGGATTTTAGTCAGTACTAGTCTGACAGTCCGTCCCACTCTGCTCTGGGTGGGAGGACTCATTTGATGATTTTAACACGAAAAAGAAATTCTATGGAAGTGGTTTGTGCATAGTTATAGTTATTTTTACCAGATGAACCGTAACAAAGCAAAACGCAGTTATAATTAAAAATCTCATTGGCAACAAACTAAAATTAACAAAAGCCATACCGAAAAGGAAATAATATTCTGCTAGGTATGTTAAAATTTCTGTTTTCATTTATGGAAATAGTTTGGTATCTAGCGTGCACTAGAATAAGCCATTTTAATTAAGAGACTTACAATTTGTGATATAACGAGCACCTGCATGGTGCGTTGCTTGTTTTTATTTTATTCCTGAAAATGTTGTTTGAGAAAGATTTTCACTGGCTTTCAGGAAGAGGCTTTACGGATTAAAATATGAAAATATTATACCGTGTATAAGTTTTATATTTGCGTAATTTTTGCTATGATTTATTTTTTATAAGTGTACGTAGGTACATTATTAATTTTATTTAAAAAAAATGAGTTTATTTTTTAAAAAATTAGTTAGTGATTACACAACACCTTTAAACCGCAAAGTGATCAAAGAACCATAATTTTCTTTATACAGTTCAGTACAAGTCTGACAGTTGGGGGTGTGAGGACTCATTTGATGATTTTACCACGATAAAAAAAAATGTAGTAGGCTCGCGTTGAAGCATGCTCGCGTAGAAGTATCCTGACCACACAACTATTACCCTGGCACCTTTTTCATCCCACTTTTGGGCAAAAAACCACTCCCTCATGACTTCCAATTAATCGGATTAAAAGGCTAGGTGAACCACTGACCCCTTTTTTTTTTTAGCGTGGTAAATTCATCAAATGAGTCCTTCGGCCCCGGGCAAGGCGGGAGGGACTGTCAGACTTCTACTGACTAAAATCCACGGTGTCCTTCAATAGCCCTTTCTGTTCCGGGGTCACGGTAAGGAAATAATCCCGCGACCACCACTGACCCTTAGTTTTGTTTAGCTCAACCCTCTATTTTCCTGGCTCTCAGAAACAACATTCAAACTTTATCGAAATAGATTGAAGGCTAGTTCGTTTACTTAAAACTAAAACAATTTAAAGTACAACACACAGATTTCCCGATACAATTCTTCCACCAACTACATTTAGTTTGCTAAACAATACAGTTTCCTATCTGTTTCGCAACACTTAGGAAGTGCTACAAAAAGAACTAAGTAACGCTTAACAATACGAGTAAGTGTGCGACCATAGTGATAAGCGAGCGCGACAAGCGAAAGCGGGGCGACTTACCCTATTCCTAATACTTTCTGTGGAACACCCGCATTTACTGCAAGGTTAAAACCTATACATTGAAGTGATACGCAAGTTACGATAGTCTACGCAGATTTTTGCTTAGAGCATCCTGAATCATGTGGTATAATTTCTGGAGTACTAGTACTCATGCAAAGGAATGTGGATCCCACTCTGTTACTAAAAAAAAGTCGCTTAGCAATTCGTATTGCCTCGTCTTGGATTGTGAATTCTGTATCCTAATGTACGATATTCTCGATTATTGAAATAAAAAGAAAGGAAATTGTCTCGGCTCAGTATAGTGCCAGATGGCAACACTAATCTTTGCAACCTGACGCTGATTTAATACCGAAAACTCTCAACGATGATCACTAAGCCATGTCCTTAGCGGCTAGTTTATTTTTATACAGGGAAATGGAAACACATTTTATCTGCTTCACCTCGCTCGGAATTAATGTATCCCCTGTGCAATCTCAATTCTGCTCTCTGATGCTGCATATCATTCGAACGATCTTTGTCCGACCCGCGAGCCTATAATTCAACGTCGAAAGCACAATATTGAAATGTCAAAATGAGGAGATATGCTCACAATTATTTCTGTTACAATATGGTTTCTGAAAGTCTGAAATAATTACGGAGGTCTTTAATATGGGTGCGTCTCATTTCATATAAAGTTATTTGATATATTTTCATTTCAATAACGTTCACATGATATAATCAACGTGAGATATACCAACGGTTGATATAATTTCTCTACATATAATGTTTGTGTTACTCTAAAACTGATTTCATATAATTTTATTTGTTATAACGTTTAATTAAGCGAAAATCATTACATATAACGTTTGAAACGTATAATTTAACGTTTAAACTATTTTCTTTGATGACTTTGGCTTATCCTTTGAACTTTGATTTTTCGCCTTCACGATTGCTATTGTTATTAGAAAAATGTAGTATCCAAGAGTGAGCGAAGCGAGCTCGTGACTTGGGACACCCCGACATGGACAGGTTAGGTTCGAACGGAATGGCGGGGTCTGAAAGACCCCGCCATCCCCTTCGTGTTAGGTTACTTTAAACCTTGCACCCAGAAATAGGAGCCCCGCGAAGCGGGGCTCCGTTGTGCCAGCATGTCAGGTAGTAATCAGTTATTTGACCTAGGATGCAAAAGCGAGCGAAGCGAGCTCGGGACTTGGGGCACCCCGACACGGACAGGTTAGGTTCGAAGGGGATGGCGGGGTCTGAAAGACCCCGCCATCCCCTTCGTGTTAGGTTACTTTAAACCCTGTACGCAGAAATAGGAGCCCCGCGAAGCGGGGCTCCGTCGAAGATTCACGGCAGGTACTATTACTAGGTACATCAGTGTTAGATTACTTGCCAGGAAGAAAACAAAAATTAGACCAAATAAGTTTTATGTCTTTTGAGCGGTATACAAAACGATTTTATATTCATTGATTGTTATGCTCATAGAAATTAGTCATAATAAAATTATGTCAATCGTTTATTATATTAACAGATCGTTATATCAAATAAAATTATATGTTCAGTTGTTATCTCTTGTAAGTTTTAGAGATTTTGTAGTTATATCATGTATTACTTACCCCTTTAATATTGTGAAAATAAGGTTCTTTTTGGATTGCGTTTTCTAGTCTCAAATCAGTGATATACCTACCTGTTCAAAGCATTAAAGAAGCGTCAAGATGGAAATGTTTTACGATCCTTTCACAATCATTTTTACCTGTTAAAGTGATAAGATCTTTATTACCTTTATAATAAGGTAGCTGTTGAGTTGCTGGCATTGACAAGTCTGTTATTATTGCAAAACTCTTTCATTTCGTAATAATAAGATTCTTTTTGGCCTGCATTTTCCATTTTCTAAGATACGCTTTTTCAGAGCTTGCTTACTCAATTCATGGATGAATTGGTTATTAATAAGCTTTTCTTGAAAATGTATTTATAAAGTCGATCTTTATTGTTAAAAATTGAACAAGAAAGCCTGGACAAGTGTCAGACTCTTTTTAATTATTATCTAGGATTTTCTCAATTACTCAAAATGTGATTGCCATCACTTTTACGTGGATAAATAACTAGCTTTAGCACAAGATTTCCGTATTTTACTTACTTGAAGTATTAACGGCACTTATCTTATTGTATGTTAAATGAAAAATAATCATCATATCAACGTCAAAGGTACCATACATTATGTCACAAAAACGTGAAAATTCGTGCTACAGTCATGTCAGGCCACACTTTTTATAGGATTCAATAAAAAATTATTGACACTGTCTAGCTTTAAGATTGTTCTCTAGCCCGTACTAATCCGCTACCGCTTATGACTCTGGTCGAGGCCTATAGACTTAGATCTGTTACGAAGGTAACCTGCCGTGGGAGCAGCACTATTGTATCTTCGTATAGGGTAGGCAGTTATATAAGTATTGATAAATGTAGTTTATATGGGAACTCGATTGAGTAGTTTATTCATTTGTATATCAGCTCGAATTTTCTAAATACTCGTATTTAGACTGATTTTTTTAGGGCATGTTCGTTACTTACACTGGATTTTTTTAGGGCATGTTTCGCCCCAAATGTTTTCTCACAGGACTGTTTAAACAGGGTAAAGAAAGACAAGACAATTTTTACGATTTTATTAAGTCAGTCCGATAAGGACTACTCGTACCAAGGGCTAAAGGACGTATTTACACCCCAAAAAAGGGTTAAATTTTCTAGTCAAAATTAGTTTTTTTTTTTTAAGTTGCCCCGCACCAGGCATTTCTGTGTCGTGAGTGCGTTTAACATAGAAACTCACATACACAAACACCCAGACCCGGAACAACTACTAGTAGGTCAAATAATTATTTAATTGTTCCGTGCGGGATTCGAACCCGAGACATGCTGCGCATCAGTCCAATCGCTCAGCCATTGTGCTAACCGTGCGTATGTTATCATATTATTTTATTTATTCCTTATTTATGAGTCCTTCAAGCTAACAAAAATAGAAACATCAAAATTTATTCAATAATGATAAATTTTGACGTCACGTAATTTAGAGATTTATCAAAGTTGTTTCCTCAATTTTCACCAACAATTTATTGTTGATATGTCCCAAAAATATCTTTACAGAATAAAATTAAATTATCTATCCTGAAGTTCTTTGTGACACCTACCGAGAATATTTTCGTGTAAGAATTGTGTGAAAATCTTGAAAATATGTCAGTATTTCACAACATTTACTATTTCTATACAAAATGGAGTTGTCTGTGCGTCACAATACGCTGTCTGTTACAGTAGACATACGATTGTATGAAATAAATGTGGTCTCGGGAAATGTGCTTGATTTGTGATGTTCATGCTTAGGGTGAATAGACGACATGGCGCAGACGTAGACGTTGAAAATAGACGTGACGTTTCACGAACATCTCAAACTCAAACTTTATTTACTACAAGATAAAATAATTTTATAATAATGTCAATTATAAGTTGAATTATGTAATCAGGCGTTACTTCCCGGAAATCCATGACTAGCTTTAATTCCGTGACAAAAATCCAGGCTTGGATGCAGAATGCAGTCCTACCCGGGAGCCTTCGTGCATATGCACATGCAGGAACGATTCCGAGCAGTTGTCGAGTCAACATTTCCTGAGCATGTCCGGTGGAGGGGCTAAATACGTGTCGAATATCTACAGGTTTGATTGAAAGGCACGTTTTTCCGATTTTCTTGCACGTGTGCATATGCATGAGGGCGGGAGGGTGTTACCTTTCCTGCATGTGCATATGCATGAGGACGGAAGAATTATTTTAAAAGTAGTTGTGAGGTCAATTAAATAAATGAAAAAAAATTACTTGAAAAAATACCATCTGATCTAATAACTAAATAGATTTATGCTAATGAAATCACTGAATATCTTGAACAGATTGTTTCTCTGTGTATTCTCAAAGGACGGAGTTTTCAATGTGTAACCCAAGAGCTGCTGAAGCTTGGAAGTCTAAGTGAAGTCATTAAACTTATTAATTATTAAGTAACACATCTTCTAACTTGAGCGTAAACGTGTGAAGCTGCGTTTAGATTGGTTGAGTAGACTTGTAAGTTGAGTGCTACCAAAATTCCAAGTTTTTATTCTGATTACAATAAATTATATTGAATTCAGAATAAAAACTTCAGATTTTTCAAAGTTAAAATTAGAAAGTTGAACGAGGAACAATTAGCAGTAGCTACTACTGTTAATTTAAAAATTAAATGCGTAACCACTTTTTATGGGTTTTATACCTCCTCCTCCTTCACCTCCTTCAATCATCAAGTGAGTTCTCCTTCATTGGGTGGACCAGAAAAAACTGTGACTTGTGTTGACTAAAATCCCCCGTACCTGTTTAGATAGAGCCACAACAAGCCTTAGCATTACAATCCCGTCAATTTATGAGGTAGAGAATAACTACGTTGGATACAGATAAATATTATAGGTAATATATATAAAATATAAATATTAGGTATTAGAATTTTGCGCTAAATAGAATAGCCTGCTTGGCTGGCCACGCTCCCGAGTGTCTAGATGTTTTTTACCATCCATTTTGTGACTGACTGATCGAGAGAGATCAAAATATGATATTGGCATTGAGTCAGTGAATACTAGCCTGCCAGTTCCATGTAAACGTGCTCGACCAATGTAAACGCACCTCCGTACCAAGGTATAAGTTACTACATACCCCCAAAATTGCGACCATTAACGAAATTCAGTAGACACCGACAATTTTGTGGCCCAATAATCGATTTCTCACTCTCTTACATTCCAAAGTCAACCTTACCTTGAAGTACTAAAGCTGATTCTCGAAAGTTGGCAAGCTTTCTGAACAATTTATCACTTGAGGACATAACTCAGGGTTGTGATATCATATCTGAGAGATAAGGTGGGAGATCCTTCATTTTATTACGAATATGGGGTAGGCAGAGCGGGCAGCTCGTAATTTTAATGCGCCATAATATTTAGCTGACGGAAAGGGGTTCATATTTTAGCGCCCTAGACACTTTTATATGGATTGTTAAAAATGGATGTTATAAACAGCAAACTTCAAAAATGGTTAGGCCAATTATAAGTACTCATTACGATTAAATTCCACAGCTTCAAGACATTTAACTTAGGTAGTTATTGTATAAATGGCAACGCAGCACTAGAACGCAAAGAGTATGTGAAGGGACAGGATGGTTTTTAGCCGATGAGTGTCTGACAGGTCTTCTACTCCAACCGGAACGGGAGGACTCCTAAACCCCAAAAAAAGTAACTATCGTGAACTGCATAGCCGTTCTAGTGATTGTTGTTGACTACTGATCATGGATTCTCGGTCGTCAACGTATTATTGAGTATTTTCCATCACGATTTCCTTAATAGCGGTCAGCGGACTTGAATAAGTGGTATGTGAGTTTATATCAATGTTTGTAAACGCACCCACGATACAGGAGAAATCATAATCCTAGAGTGAGACAGTTAAAAACAAATAAAATAAAATATGGGTGTACTATCTTCCCACTGATACTGTATCAGGCATCACTAATCACTATTCAAACCCCTATCCAATTTTTCTCCTAGAAAAAGTACGTAACCAATTTCCTGCCGTCAAAATATAGCAACGAGTTTAAAAATTGGCTCGAGGTTTAAAAAATGCTTGTCATCGTTTGCTAATCTTGAACGTCAGCGAAGAAAAAGAAAAAAGTTTTTGAATGATGTACGGTCAACGCCAAAAGTCCATTGACGTCAACACTTTTATTAAGCACTAGCCGTTGCTAGCGGTTTCGTCGGCATTCAACTTGAAGGGTTGAGCTTAATACATTTGTCTGTTAGTAATTAATATTTTTACCGTACATTATGGAAGAACGTTTTCATATTATTATTCTCCATATTTAAATATTACTATTTATTTACTGATTTATCAATATGTTTCCAAAATACTGAGATTTTACAAGTTCTATTTTAGCCATATAAGAATTTGCTGGCTGTGTTTTATTTGAGAAAATGAATAAGATTTAAAGAATAGTAAAATGTGCATCCACTTTAGTCTGTAACTGTACAAAACAGCAAGTTTCACCACAGTCTCTAAAAAAGATACCAAAAATATCTTTGTCAGCGCAAAAATTGTTTCGACACAGATAATTGAATAGAATACCAAAGAAAAACAGCCACTTTCAGCGCTTTTTCTTTGATGTATCGCCAGTCTGTACAATACGGAAAAAAAGAGGATCATCTGTCATTGTTGACATTTCCGTTCAATGACCTGTAAGGGCCATACGCTTGGCTTTTGTTACAATTTATTTGGGGTTGGTGAAGCATGTCATCTATATATCTTTATTAGCCGTCATTTTACTAACGCACGGCATGGTTATTTGGTTAGCTGCTGCCGAGCGGGTCGCGGGTTCGTTTCTCGCACAGTCAAATATGTGTACGACTACGAGTTGTTGTTTCCGGGTCTGAGTGTTTATGTATGTCCATCAAAATGTTAGTTAATGCATTCACAGTCCACGAGGGATTCTTAGTGACGGGCAACGTTTTGAAAAAAACCCACGTCTTACTATCACAATTCATGAGATACAGCCTGATGACAGACAGACGCATAGATAGCAGTCTTAGTAATATCCGATTTACCCTTTACGGACCCCTAAAATTTTTCGTATAGGTACCTAATATTTTCGTAACCTAGTTTGTAAATAAATCCAATATACCAAACGAAACTAGATCGAAACCCAGACTTTAGTCTTAGATTACTTTCAGAACGCCTACACTGAAACTTTTGGGGATATTTAGAAAAGAGTTTTGGGTCAATGAACTTGTAAGGGCTTGAAAAATATAACCTCAATCATAGAAACTTTTCGTTCTATCATAAAAATATCTAGATATCTATTGTTTGGGGTGTAGACACAAACGCAAGTGTCCCAATTACAGAAAATCTTCTATTTTGATCATTTGCCATTTTGCTAATTAGGCCTTTTGGGAATCTGACATAATGAGATTAGGCTTTAAGAGAATTTGCCATTTTGAGAACTTGACCTTTTGCGACTCGGTTGCTATGTTGAGAATTATACTTTTTGCACCTAAACCGAAAATACCTTATGTATTTATTTAAAACTGGTATTTAGTTTAAAAAATACTAGTTTATTAAAACCTTGGTTTTATTTTGGAACTCGTTAAAAAATATATTTCACTGACAATTAAAATAAAAAACACATGACATGTTATTTTTTATATTCGAGATGTCTATAAAAACAGTTTTTTTATTTCTCTACGTAAAAAAATAAATAAATTGAACGTACTGAATATTAAAATAGAGCTACAAAACTTACCATCGTTGTAATAAAAAAATGTTTTTAGTAAAAATATTTTTCACTTTCTGGGTTTATTTCGGATGTTTCTTCTTAGAGTAGTCAGGTACGAAACACCGGCTTCATATTTTTTTTTTTTTAAGGTGGTTATATCATCAAATGAGTCCTCCCGCCCTGGGTGGGGCGGAAGGGACTGTCAGACTCTTACTGACTAAAATCCACCCGTGTTTCTTCCCTTTACGTTCTGGGGCCACGGTATCCTGGGTTAAGAAAAAACCCGCGACCCCAGCAGGCATTTGGCGCAAAACACGACGCGCCACCGACCCGGGCTTGGTCCTTCGGACGGCGAGCTACCCATCACTCACCGTCCGCAAGCCCGCGGACACGCGTTGGAGCGTCCACACGACAGGCTATTCGTATACGGGCAAAGAGACCACTTAGGCACACAGTGCTTAAGAAAGAGTTTTTGCCCGCATCCCAGGGTGCACCGGCCCGCAAAAACTGGTCTTCCCCCCGGACGTATCCGAGAAGGAACTCCAGTCCACGGGCGCACGTGGAGGTTATATAGGTTGTTAATATACGAGTACTATCTTTTTGACGTGTAAAACTGTTAAAACCAATTTCGAAAAAAATACCTACTTATCACATATTTTCATTATTAACACAGATGATAATATTTAGTGGTGTCAATCTTTATTAACACATTAATATTTAATGCCATCTATCTTCCAAATAGCCCCAATTTCTAATATGACAATTCTAATAAGATATTGGCCAAAATCATGATCACTTAATAAAGATGTTACCATGCGAAAGAAACCCATTACATCAATAATCTTGACAATAGAGGACCGCTCGTAAAAACCGAATATTACCGTATAATACCGATTTTTTTGCTACCTAGATAAATTATCCGGTTATTTTTTATTACGTTACGAGTTCGGTTTATTGGAGCATATATCATTGGTTAAGTACCTAAGAAAGTCTATACCGCAAAAAAAATGTTTTATTACTTACAGAGACTAAGACTTGAGTCGATTTTCGCTTTTGAAAAAGCTTCTTGTCATTTTGAAAAAGAAAAGTTAAGAAAAATAGTAATGTAGCTTCGGGTATAGTCATAAGTAGTCATAACATAATGTATAATTAGGGAGTTCTCGAGTGGCGACCACGGACCGGTAGACGCAGCATAAGCAGACCTCCCACTAGGTTGACCGACGACATCGTGAGGGTCGCGGGCAACCGATGGATGCAAGTGACGAATTGTCGTTCGGCGTGGCGGTCTAAGGGGGAGGCCTATGTTCAGCAGTGGACGTCTTCCGGCTGATGATGATGATGATAATTAAGGATGTCCTACTTACATAATTATCAAACTGAAAACTGGAGTTTCTTGCACGTTCTTCTCCATAGAGATCTACTTCTTGGAACGGGCATCTACGGTTCTTTCACAGTTTTTATGTCTTCTGACTGGGACTATAGCACCATAACTTTTGTAGTGTTTAATGATATTCCTTTGATTGTCTATGACAATTCAAAAGTGCCTGTAACTACCTACCTACTTGAAATAAATGCTTTGATTTTGATTTTAAACTATTTTCTCTATGGGAGAAACATGGTAATTGCGAAAAAAAAATCAAATAATGTACTTTTCGAGATAAATTCTTCGGACACTGAATAGCGAATATTACCTACTACATCATAAACTTACAATTCTTTTCTTTAAAATTACTATAGATACAAAAAAACCTTTTATAGTAAACACACATCGACCTCTGCTCACCTCTTAACACACCGGAAGTGCCCTCAGCACTGATTGTAGAGGAGACATCCACAATTTACCGCCATTGTGTAAATCAGGCCCGCCATCTACCCCCATTACGGAGAGGGCAGCCCTTAACCCGGATGGAGCCTTGGCCTAAATAGCCCGTCTGGGAGTTGAGAAGAGATGGGGCAAGGGCGATGTGGCGTGTCGTTGTCGTGGGAATATGATCAATTTGTGCATGTTTGTTTTTTAAAACTTATTGCTATTGATTCGATGATCAGCACCAATTTGCTCTAAGCTTTACTAAACGTTTATCTCCAGCAACCTAGGCGTGGGTATTCGGTCGGCAAGTAATGGCGACTCGCTGACCGACCATGGACCATGTCCGTGTCGACGGCGGGTTGTATTCCACGCGCGCCTCAAAGAGTGTCAGCACAATAAGGACCAAAACCTGCTGGTCTCGCGGGACCGAATACCGTGACCCCGGAACGTGAAAGGCTATTGAAGGACATCGTGGATTTTAGTCGGTACAAGACTGACAGTCCCTACTGCCCTGCCCTGGGTGAGAGGCCTCATTTGAAGACATTACCACATTGAAAAAGAAGCGTTACCAAACGTCTTTTATAATGCGAACAGCGAAGGAGTTGGAACTCTCTGCCTGCGTCTGTGTTTCTGAACGCAATCCTAATCTCTTCAAAGTTGGAGTGAACAGGCTTCTTCTAGGTAAACTCGCTCCATCGTCAACCTTGTCTTTGCCACCCCTGACCACACACTAGACAAATCCAACGTCCATTAAAAAAAAACCAAATAGAAATCTCAAATTGACGAAACATTGTCTTTAATTTAAAAGAGATTTTACTCGATGGTAATTTTTTTAACAAGTTTTTTTTTTTGATAATTTGCTATGATGTGGTAGTCAGTTGCAATAAAAATAAAGCATAAATTCGTTCAAAGAATGACAACAGAAGCGATCCAGTTTAGGCTGTGAGAAAGAGATGGCGCTAGACGACTTGTATAGCTCTGTCTCTTTCCCACAGCCTAAACTGGTGGAGCTCGTGGTAAGGCCTCTGATCCTTTTAAACCTTTCTAAATCTGACTCTTTCTAAATACTGTAGCTATTAGAAAAATAAAGCTTTGCCCCACACTAGGAATTTCTTCCTGTATCGTGGGTGCGTTTACAAACATAGAAACTCACATACACAAACACCCAGACCCGAAACAACTACTTGAAGATCATATAAATATTTGTTTCGTGCTGGGATCGAACCCGCGACACGCTGCGTAGTAGCAGATCGCTAAGCTACTGCGCCAACCGTGTTGTCAAAAATATTTTACCGATTTATTATTTTGTTTTAATCTATAATCAGCGAGTAATTTGAGCTATATTGTACTTTTTAACAATTTCTCCTGGAAGTCGAGACCGGGACCATTATTTAACAAAATAAAATATCCCTAAGGGATGGAAGTTTGTATGGAAGTTGGTCATTTTTTTCCACGGAAAATGCCGTCAGTCACGCAAAGTGCTTATCAACATATAAATGAGTGCAAGCCTTTTTAGTATAGTTGATTAAAACAAAACATTTTAACGACATTAGTACGATGAAAATTGTGAGCTGACTTATAATTTGTTAGAAATACACCTGGGAGAGATTACCCTTAATTAGAAACGTTTAAAGGGTGTTCTGATAACGAGTGAAACTTTTAGTCAAGGTTCTGTAGCTTTATGTGGGTTATTTGAGCTGTTAGGGATGTGTCTTCAATTATCATTAATATTTTTGTTGGCTAAATCAGAAATCTGAATATCTTTAATCATCATCAGACTATTAATGTTCCCACTGCTGGGACATAGGCTTCCCCTCTGTGAGAGGGAGTGGGCCATAATCCACCACGCGGGCCCAGCGCGGATTGGTGGATGTCACGTGTCTTCGAATTTTTGATTCTAGGACATGTCGGTTTCCTCACGATGTTTTCTTTCACCGTTTTGAGAGCAGTGGTGATGAAATAAATTACACAAAGTAGGTAATGCGCCTGCCTGGATATGAAACATCGACCTACAACTCGAAAGTCAGGGCCACCACTGCTCCGCTGCAATTTCTATAAAAGCAAAAACTAAGTTATGTTCGAAAAAAATGTTTCTTATTATTTTGTTGCATTATTTTTGTAAAGAGAGGAATACACGTTTTAACAAGTTTTCTAAAAAAAATGCTTACAATGTCTAAAGACGTCTTAAATCTTTTCATCGATTTTTTTTTTCTCTCTTCAACAAATTAATACTATCCATACTAAATTAAAAGTGAATCTATAAATTCTTTCTTCTTTTACTAAACAAATTACAACAAACATTTATAATCGAACAACTCCAACAAGCATTTAAATTGAAAAACAATGAACACACTCGTACATACGAACAAGTTGGATTTTCTCAAAAGAAAGTGTTATGTATTGTCGTACATACTTAACCGAGTGCGTTACATAAGTGAGGTTATGCACGCGATGTCAATGCTCTGTGACAAGAGATGTACCTAGGTATAAGAAAAATGGGTGTACAGGATGTTTGGAAATCTTTTTAGGTCTTTAAAAGAAATTGTGCCCTAGCTTTTTGGAGAATGAGACTGTCAGTACCCTTAGCACGAATTTTCAGCATTTGAGACGTAAAGTAAACTGGAACTTTGACAATTTCAAGTAGAAATTTTTCAAGGAAAAAATTAGTTCCTTCTTCGTACACCAGAGGCGCTGTTCCATTTTTTCATACAAGAAACGCTGTAAATACTGTCAAGTAAAAGAGTGAAAATTCGTGCAAAGGGTACCTACTGGTCAGATTGATGGTCAGGTTCCTATAATTTAATTAACATGTGTGTCCCAGGCCCTTTGTGCTAGCTTTCACAAACTAAATCAAAATGTAATAAAGCTCCGGGGTTGCGGGACTAACAAATCCCGTGACCCCGGAACGTAAAGGGCTATTAAAGGATACCGTTGATTTAAGTAAGTACAAGTCTGACAGTCCCTCCTGCAAGGCCATGGGTGGCAGGATTCATTTGATGTTTATACCAAGCTAAAACAAAATTGTCATGGAGCTATAATAACATATAGGTACAATAGCATCATGCCAATTTTTCGACGTTCTGTAAGTGCCTATTGAAGACACTGTTTTATTTTTATTTTAACTTAGATTTTTTGATTCCTTAGAAGTTTAGCAACATATTTTTTGTAATTACTGGAATATTGTTTGTTCACAAAACCGTTGTAGTTTACTGAATGAATAAAGTAAAATTATCATCGTATTAATGTGTTTCCAAAATCTTAACCACTTCCCTGTCCCATGAATCACATGTGATCCACGACTATTGTTTAGGTATTGTGTCTGCTGCGCGGACAGTGAAAGTGTTAAAATTGAGTTTACTAACATTTTTATCTTAAAAACTAAATCCAAGCCCTACTCTATAAAAAAGTATCGCTCCTTTTACAAAACACCCTGTATAGTAAAATGTGTGTTTGTAACTTTGTATTGTCATGACAATGTAACAAGTTTACTGTGTGTGACAAACTGTTGGAAAGCTAACATCCATGCGGTTAGCGGGTTCGATTACTTGGTTATGTTTCTGACACCTCCAGTTGATTAATTAGAATGTTGCCCGCGGCTTCCTTCATGTGGAAGAAGGAAATTATCACATGGGAAGGATCTCTTTCGTTCAGTACTAACCATGAGGTTCTGGGTTTGATTCCCAGCTCGTGTGTTACGTTAGGATCCTTAATTTTTAGTATTTATGTGAAACCTGAATATAGTTTGTTCAGAATCAGTAACTGATTCGATTCCAATAATTATACAAAGTAATGTGCCTGGCGGGGTTCGAACCCACGACTCGTAAGTCGGGACCGATACCACTGGGCCACCACTGCTCTCTATTCGATTTTGAGCTAACCCTAAAGGTAAAAGACCCAAACGTTATAAATACTTCAAAATACGGAAATAGTGTGCTAAGGCCTCGGGTGTATGAATATGATTGGTATGTATTTTTCCTGCTGTCAATGTCTCAATGCTAAGGGTTGTGCTCCCCAAGGGATCAATTTTTCACGGATGCTTTTTTCCGTCATCTGTTTATATCTCTTGTGGTTTGAGTAACGGAATGGAAACCGGGTTAAACCTGTCGTAGTTAACTTTGAACCTTACTCAAGTGACCTTTATCAAAGTGAACTTTTATTTATTTGTGTGAGATACTTTCGCTATTGACTCTATTTATAAAGTCAGAAGGGACACAGACAAAGTCTACGATGGAGTGAGCTTTCCCAGAAGATACTTATAGCCCAAGAGCTACTGAACCCTGCGACTAACGGTCTTCCTGTAAGGTTAGAAAGACACTTATGATTTAGGGTGCTCCCACATCTATCGACGCGGAATCTGCTTCTTCCGTCGCCCTTTCTCTTTCTGTCGCTTAGAACTGCCATTTGCTAGACCGAGACAGAAAGCATAATGCAATAGCATGCGGCGGAATCCTCGAGGCGGCCGCGTGCTATCGCATTGTCTCGGTCGTCGCAGTGGCCGGAGATCGTCTGCCGACATCGGACGAAACTTTAGAAAAAAGTAATTATGAGGTAATTCTGTAGTCACCAACGCCCAATTTTAGTATTTTCTCATGAATACTTTGATAGATAAACTCAGTACTTAATAAGTAACATGATACATAAATATGAATCAAGATGCAACCGACATAGAATATTAATTTTCACCGTAAATGGACAAAATTGTTGACTGTGGCGATTCTGTCTTTATTTAGGTAAGTTTAACATTTTTCATAACTTCGCATGAAACATAATTTTATTCATTAAACAAAACGAAAAAGTCTGGGTACTTAAGGATGCTTCTGAAAAACTTGAAATCTTTGAATAAATAATGATCGTTATGTAAATACAAAGCCTCTTAAACCAAACTAGAGATGGCTTAAAAGTTATGAAACTGAAAGGTAAGATTATTACGTGCCTTTTGAAAAATTGTCTAGTATACTTGAGTAAAATCTTTTAGAACTTGAATATGTATGATGATTAGGATTATTTAAATCCTAATTGTAATTATTTGTAAAAGTGAGTTTGTTTGTTGTTGTAACGTTGTCAGACCAACAGGTTATTTTACGCAAAAATAATTATTTGTCCGAAATATAATATAGGTACTAGCTTTTACCAGCGGCTTCGTCCCCCCCCCCCCTCCCTTATTGCGTATATCACTCAGGATCAAAGCAGCTTTCAACAGGTGAAATAATTTTTTGAAATCGAACCAGTCGTTTTTCCTATTTATTACAAACAAACAAAGTTTTCCTCTTTATAATATTCGTATAGAAGTACCTATAGATTACTTTATGTAATTTATGTCAGCACCTCTCAAAACTGTGAATGAAAACATAGTGAGGAAACTGGCATGACCTAGAACCACAAATTTGAAGACATGTGACATCTACCAACTCGCACTAGGCCCGCATGGTGGGTTATAGCCCACTCTCTCTCACAGAAGAGGCCTGTGTCCCAGCAGTGGGAACACATAATAGGCTGATGACGATGATGACATAAAAATATATATTAGGAGTTGGGTTATTAATGTTTCAATTAAATGCGTACGATTTTACGTCTTCTAATATAAGTAGTAATAAAAAAATCATCTATTTGAAATTCAGAGAAGGAAATGAAAAGAAAATTAATAAAAGATTTCATTTCGATTTCAATATCAAAGTGAATTTCAATATCTTGAGAAGTTCATTGAGTTTGTCATCTCCCTTTATTATTGTGAATTCTGCTTCCTTGGTCAAAAATTTTCATCATGGATCACATAGCCTAGCCGCTTACGACTTGCTTAGCCTTTTTCCAATTTTCCAAGACATCAGGCCCGAAGCCACCTAACAAGCCGATTCCTATCGGGTTGCCTTTCGAAATATAGCAAATACTAGCATCTATGATTTTTATTTATCATAAACAAAATATGAAAAAACAATCAAAAAAATAAATAAACGCCTACCATTTTTTTCCGCGC
Source organism: Agrotis segetum (assembly GCA_036375495.1). Classification (NCBI taxonomy): domain Eukaryota; kingdom Metazoa; phylum Arthropoda; class Insecta; order Lepidoptera; family Noctuidae; genus Agrotis; species Agrotis segetum. The sequence continues at coordinate 1,634,239 of JAQSVV010000128.1, forward strand.
AATCAATTTCAACTCGCGCCAAACAGACAAAGATTGTAAGCCGCAAGGCGAATCCGGAATTCAGTTCATAAAATTCAAAGTTTCTCTTGTGGCGATCGTGAGCTTGAGGCCACATAACACCGCTAGTTTAAGGACGCTCGGAAGCCGAACATTACCGGCTTATGATAAGGATAGAAATATGAAATGCGTACGCCAGAACGAGACGGAATGATACTGGACTTCGTAATTCGTTTAGATAGTATTCTTTGGATGACAGATTCACATTAGTTTTGGTTCGTGCTTATTTTTTTTGCATTTATTGTTTTCACCTGTCCATTTGCATTTGATTTGATATTATTGTTGAAATTTATAAGTTTTGCGTAGTTAGCGCATTAATAACAAAGTTAGTTCGGTTCAATGGTATTGTTTGGTAAGTGTTCAGTGTTCACCGTAATGTTAGTTTCGAAGTTTTAACTAGATGGCGTTGTGCAATTACATCACAATCCTGAATCGCGGTGTTAAGGTGTGTAGGCGATTAGTATAAGGTTTTGTGAACATGATATATGGAAATCGTTAATAATAGGTAATTGATTAACCGACTACAAATAAAATATTAAGGTGGCTCTTTGTGCGAACACGAACTCACTGGCAGGCGGGGCCATAAAGCATGTTGTTTCACCTGTCATCGTGCCCGAAAGAGATAGTATCAGTGATGAGCAGTTAGACGCTAGTCCTTACGCACGTCTGCTTTGCACCCACACATAAAGCGCTCCGATCCATTCCGAATAAAAACGAAGTTACACGATGCATACACCGTCCGCCTCGCCGTCATCACATGACATTGTGACATATGACATGTGTGTCATGAAACGTTATTTTAACATGTTTATAAAACGTAGAGCGAGTAATGCAGATTGCTACAAGGGTTGTACCTAAGTTGATTACTGAAAGTTCCTTGCATTACTTATTTTCATTTACAGAAACAGAAGAAAATTAGTACCTGGATCGCTATTACCGGATACGGCTAAGATAACTATATTTATTGAATAAAACAAATAAAATAAACTGTTTCGTAAATATTTGTTGATTATTTATTAAACTGAAAATAAAAAGTAAGAACACATTTTTGGGCTTTGAATTAGTTTTTATTAAAACTATGTATAAAAACAAAGAAAAATAACTAGCCCATCAACATCGAAGACAGACAAACCTTCTAACAATACGCGCTGTGACCAGGAGAACTGCCTTCTGAATCTATGGCTTGATTCAGCTGACTACAGACTTCCTTCAGCTTTCGTGAAATTAAACTGTTCTTCGTTTACATCGATGTCAATGCGTTTCGTGTTGATCTAAACATGGATTCAGGGTTAAATTATCAAGCAAAACTACGCACCAACAAAATCATTTTTTATAATATACACTCAAATAAACCTTACGGTGGAGACGTATCCAATAAAGGAGCAATATTTTCTTTATTCATGACCCATGCACTCAATGCTCTCTTATTTTTTTTTTTGCGTGGGTCACTTCGATCTAGGCGCCCTTTTATATCGCCTTGGTGTTCCTACAGCCGAACTCGGCTTCGCTGCCCCGCCCCCGCGGGACAGTCTTATTATGTAACAGTGACCCCGGAACGTAAAGTGCTATTGAAGGACATCGTGGATTTTGTATTTTTTTTTTTTTGGCGTAGTAAAATAATCAAATGAGTTCTCCAACCCCGGGTAGGGCGGGAGGGACTGTCAGACTTCTACTGACTAAAATCCACGGTGACCTTCATAGCCTGTTATGTTCCGGGGTTACGGTAAGGGAATAATCCCGCGACCCCGGCAGGCTTTGGCCCTCTTAGAGGGGGGCCCCGTCATTATGCTGACGCTCTTTGAGGCGCGCGTGGGACACAACGCGCCGTCGACCCGGGCATGGTCCATGGTCGGGCAGCGAGTTGCCCTTTACTCGCTGCTCGCATGCCCGCGCCTACGGCGGCCGGAGATCATCGAGCGACGTTCGTCGCCGTGGGCGCCTTCCACTGCGGCTGGGGCGGAGGGAAGACGCTGTCCTCTCTCGCTCGCGGCCTGCCTCCTCCTTTACGAGCATTACTGCCTCGCAGAAGGAGCTGACCGCTTCCCACTCCGTCTCGCCCCGCAGCATGGCCGCAACCAATGCCGGGCGCGAGAGGTCTCCGCCTATCGCAGCCGTGAGAACACGTCGGTGCTCCGCCCAAGCTGGGCAGTCTTGCACCGTATGCTCCACCGTGTCCTCCGGGCGATCTTCGCAGTATCGTGGATTTTGATTAGTAAAAGACTGTCAGTCCCTGCCCGGGGTGGTAGATCTCATTTGATGATTTTACCCATTGAACTATATTACTAGATTTTACCACGTCATAAAAGATCATCAAATACGAGTATGTAAGTACCTAGAGATTAGTTGTAACAAATTATATGACTTACCCAATGTTGATTTTAATTTGTTTACAAGTGTTCTACAACGAACCAACACAATCTTACTGGCACTAAAATCCATTCAAAGCTATTCCAATATTTCCAATTTATAATAATTCAGAGTCCAAACAATTTCAAGTCAAACATATAAAGTAAGTCTAAAGGCGATATTACATGGTTCAATTAAATTGACAGCAATTCCGTTGAAAAGCATTGAACATTGCACATATTTCCTATTTACAAACAAAACAGTCAACAAGACATTCAATGTTCATTTGCCTAGCGATGTCGCGTCGTCAAGTCGTGCGTGCAGGTGTTTCCCTTATTTGTATTTAATGAATGAGCTAAGTAAATAAAAAAAAACTCGGCGTTGGTGGGTACGTCCGTGGACTTAGCGAAGAGCGACCATAGGAGCGTCACAAGTATTATAGTTTGATTTTGTATTCCACAAACACTCATATTTTTGAAAAAATTCCAGAAAATGAGGAACATGATTGTCACGCCACTCAAAAGCCATTTTTAAAACTATAAACATTAGCGCACGCTAGAAACTACACAATCCTATACGTCCGATTCCTTCGCTGCCGTTCGCGGATTGGTCATTGTTCAATGTTCGTGTTTACATGTTTTAACCGATATTTCGATTGATCAATATTCGTTCCATTCCATTGAAAGGCAATTAAAAATCTAAACGTTCAATGATATTAGACAATCAAATCGAAATGTGTTTCTTTAGATGCATCAATGCCATTGAAGCAATGGAATGGAAAGCAATATTGAACCGAAATTGACCTGTGTAATATCGGCTTAATCAAAATCCAAACTTCAAGCCAGGTTCAAAAGAGTATTATCGTAAACCATAGATATTATAGGTTGTCAACGTACACGTCATACGGAGACAGCCGGGCGGGGCGCCGTGTCTATTCATAAAATGCATGTGTGCGTGCGCGTCACCCTCCCGCACCGCACCGAAGGCAACTATTCAGTGAGATGCACGATATTTCACGAGTAAAAGGCGCACGTGATAAAATACAAAAAGGCCTTTGGAATTTGGGGTTTTATGAAACAACCACTGCATCAATCAATTTCAAGAAACATTTACTAAATTCTTCGATAAATTTGCTGTGTCGGTACAGGCTTCGTTTTGGAAATTGATGCTTCTTTTATTTCAAATTTACGCCCAAAGTTGTGTTAAAATTAGCAAAAAATAATGAATCTTTAGAAGCTCGTAACTTTTTAATGGTTTCATATTTTACAATTCTGCTTCCGTACCGACAAAATTTATAAGGAGACAAAACGATACCATGTTTAACTTTGGATATACTTTGTCAAATAGTGGAGTAAAACCCCAACGAAGTTTCTATGGAAAAAATGTTGACTTGTTTGCTCTTAAGGAGGTTACTCCGGTTACTCAATTTATTCGTCCTTAAAATACGTTAAATTCGTTTATTATTAGTTCGCGGCACAACTTCATCGTTTATGAACCGATTTTGATAATTCTTTTTTTGTTGGAAAGAAGATGTTTTAATGGTGGAAACTTGTATGTGGAAATCAGGGTTTGATGGTAGAAGACCAGAGAAATCGAGTGAAACTTTCAAAAATGAGGACTAGTGAAATGGGGCGACTAGTATGTTTGTAAGTTTTTTCATTAAGTTTTGGTCCGGGTTCCCTATCATGAATTTTTGCCCTACGCCACTGCAAGACATCATCAGCCTATTAATGTTCCCACTGCTGGGACGCAGGCTTTCTCTCTGTAAGAGGGAGTGGGACATAATCTACCACGCGGACACAGTGTGAATTGGTGGATGTCACATGTCTTAGAAATTTTGGTTCTAGGACATGCCGATTTCCTCACGATGTTTTCCTTCACGGTTACGTTCATAATTTTCCAAGTATGTTAGATGGCCAAAGTCTGCCGAGGTCGCGGGATTATTTCCTTACCGTGACCCCGGAACATAACAGGCTACTGAAGGACACCGTGGATTTTAGTCAGTAGAAGTTTGACAGTCCCTCCCGCCCTGCCCGGGGTTGGAGGACTCATTTGATGATTTTACCACGCTAAAGTATATGTAGGCTAATGACGGGGCCCCCCTAGATGGCCGAAGCCTGCCGAGGTCGCAGGACTAAACAGCTACCGTGACCCCGGAACGTAACGGGCTAGTGAAGGACACCGTGGATTTTAGTCAGTACGAGTCTGACAGTCTCTCCCGCACTGCCCAGTGTGGAAGGACTCATTTGATGATTACACAATGCCAAAAATATCTATGAACTGACTGTAGCACGTGTGTTGCTACTACAGAATAAGTTATTATTAAGTAACGTCAAGTAATATTGAAGTAAGTTGAGAAAATTCAAACTTTAGTCGTTTGTGAGTTTGAAACTGTGCGTCAAAACAAACGAGGTTGGATGTAGGTCATGTGTGCAGTTCCTTATTATGATGAGCGAAGCAATATTACTTTGATTTTAATTAAAACGGGTTTAGGGGACGTACAGAGTTACAAACGCCAGCAAATCAACCTGTCAAGTTTTGCCAATCGGACGTGAAACTTCTTGTTTTGTGATAAAATTGAAGATCTATTACAGGAATTGGACAGATCGTGGTTACTTGATGTGCTGGAGTGAGCAGTAATGGCCCAGTGGTATTTGTACCGACTTACGAGTTGTAGGTCGTAGGTTCGAACCCCGCCAGGTGTACTTTGAGTAATTTATGTCATCACCACTGTTCTCAAAACGGTGAAGAAAAACATCGCGAGGAAAACCGGCATGTCCTAGAACCAAAAATTCAAGGACATGTGACATCCACCAATCCGCACTGGGCCCTCGTGGTGGATTATGGCACACTTCCAGATGTTGATGATGTGCTGGAGTCTATACAATGCTGCCACATGCTGGCAGCTTTGTAGTAAGTAAGAAGAAGCTAGAAGCTGTATGGCCAAATACGTAGAATTCATACTAAGGCCACTGCTGGAGTAGCCGAACTGTCTTGCCAGGATTGCGGGGTTGCCATAACAGGTGACTGTGACCCTAGAACGTAAAGGGCTTTTGAAGGAATACCGTGTATTTTAGAGAGTACGAGTTTTACTATTCAGCCAGAGCGAGAGAACTCATATTTTGATGAATATACCACGATAAAAATAAAATCTGGGCTGAATATGTATTCAGTCATAAGCCATAAAGGCAGAGATGTCTCTGCCTTACCTCTAAGACAAACGAATCAATAGGTTATTTCCTGATATAAGCCCAGATTCAAACATGATTGCAAACATGACTCCTGTTGTGTGTTTTGGCTCACAACTTGCTTGCGCATACATCTTGAGATAACAAGTCGAACAGTTTCGTCTGTTGACATACATAGCTCAGGTTTGCTGACATAAATCTGGACTAAAACTTGTCGTGTGTAGCTTATCTATGTATGTATATTGGCTGTAAGCACAGCATAGGACGTCCACCCACAAGGTAGGCAGACGATCTTGAAGACCACAGGATCACGCTGGATGCAAGCCGCTTGCAACAGGTCCTATAGGCAGTTTATAGGGGAGGCCTTTGCCCAGCAGTGGACGACTTACGGCTGATAGTTATGATGATGATGATGAATAATTAAATCTAGCATAATATTAAAATGAGAAACTATTGATGGATGGATTTACTAACGTGTTTCATTCTTATTGAAAGCCGCTGGTAGCAACTGTCGCCACGATCAAATAGTCGAGTGATTGCAACCCTATCTTATGATTTTGTCGAATGAAAGAGCTTCTACCGACTTGGGAAAAGCTAATATTATTATGTCGATAATTAATGGTATCCTGATGATTAATATGAAACTAAATAGCTTTCGAGTTGCGATTATTTCTTTATTCTTTCGACAAATTTGGCTATTCAAAGATAATCTTACGATGTTCACAGCACTTCATAGCTGAGAGAAGTGCGCCCAAATCGCGTCGAGAGAACGTGGTCGGATCCTTCTCTCGACTTTTTCTCTCGATCAATAGCCGAATGAGAAACGTGCTGCTGGCATTCTTACGACATCTTTTGCTAGTTGGGTGGTAATACTGGTAAATTACAACCACGACACACGACACATTATCATCCTTACCTTGTTGCTATTTCACCAATTCGTAATAAGCGTTTCCAAACGACTTTTGCAATGCGCACAACATAGGAGTGGACTCTCTGCCTACATCTGTATTTCTGAACGGACAGGCTTGTTCTGGGTAAACTAGTTCAAACATTGACTGCTTTGTCTCTGTAACCTGACCAAGACCACGCCAAGACCAGGATCAAATCAAGAGCAAAAACAAATATTATAACGTTTTTTTTTTAAACTGCGTGTTAAACCACACGATCACAATTTATAGTACAATGGGTTTTGTTTGATTAGAAAAAGAAAAAGGCATAGAAATAAGAAAAAATACTTTCCAAATACAGGAGATACGCCTGATCACACATTTAGGTATCTAGAAACCTAGAGAGTAACCATCCCATTTCCTAGCGTTTGAAACAGAACACCTTCCGTTTACTCAACGTGCGGAGCGGTTGGTTCCGGTAAAAGTGTGAGCTCTAATGACTGTGTGTGTGTGGTGGAGGCTGAGAGTAGCGGAGCGGAGAGCGGGTTGGAAAATCAAAAGAAAAGAGATGCAATCCCAGTTTAAAAATATTAGTGTACACTGTGTACTACACTTTCCGCTTGCAACGTGCGGAGCGGATGGTTCCGGTAAAAGTGTGCTCTCATGACTGTGTATGTGTGGAGGAGGCTGAGAGTATAGCGGAGCGGAGAGCGGGTTGGAAATCCAGAGACAAGATTTACCATCCCAGTTGAAAATAGAACACTTTCCGCTAACCCAACGTGCGACGCGGTTGGTTCCGGTAAAGTGTGTGCTCCAATGACTGTATGTGTGTGTGTGAGCTGAGAGCAGCGGAGCGGAGAGCGGGTTGGTGAAGGCATCAAGAGAAAAGATTTCCTATAATCTCGATTAAAAATAGAACACCTTCAATGCGTGGAGTAAATTATGTGCGATCTAATGACTGGGTGTGTGTGGTTAGCATTGAGAGTAGTGGAGCGGAGAGCGAGTAGTAGATATGAAATGAAGATAACATTATTGTTAACTTCAAAAGTTGAAAGAAGGTTATATGAAAAGTTGTATAAGTTTTTGTTGTTTTATTTATTTTTTCTACGGAATTAAACTAATGATTTAAATCATTTTCTGTTAAAATAGCCATTTTTATTTAATTAACTAAGTACAATATAATATATTATTTCTGCATAGTAAGTTAGTTTTAAATAGCTTACTGATCATTAAGCTCCACAAAAACGTTATCCGCTCCGCTACTCTCGATCCTCTCTACCTAAGCATAGCGTGAGTGCTATGGAGTATGAACTAGCGTCATCTAACACAACAAAGTAATTGTCGACTTTGTTCATTTCCGATTCATGTTTCGCATTTTTTTGCTTTTACGATCTTGCATGCTGAAGTTTTTATTGTTTACATGCTAATTATTATCAGTCGATCCTGTAGTACAGTTATATTTCAATTTCTAGGAAACTAATCTACCTATATTATAGGTAATTGCTTTTTTTAAGCGTGGTAAAATCATCAAATGCGGGTAGGAACTGTCAGACTTGTACTGACTAAAATCCGCGGTGTCCTTCAATAGCCCTTTACGTTCCGGGTCACAGTATTTGTTAGTCCCGGGACCATTTGTCAGTCCTGCGGTCGTAAGTAGGTAATTGCTGATCCAATTATCATCATCATCATCATCTCAGCCGTAGGACGTCCACTGCTGAACATAGGCCTCCCCTTTTGATCTCCACATATACCAGTTGGAAGCGACCTGCATCCAGCGTCTTCCGGCGACCTTTATAAGGTCGTCTGTCCACCTTGCTGGTGGACGATCTGCTCTGCGAGCAATATGGCCTGCCCATTGCCACTTCAGCTTGCTAATCCGGTGGGCTATATCGGTGACTTTAGTTCGTCTACGGATCTCTTCATTTCGGATCCGATCACGTAGAGAAACACCTAGCATAGCCCTCTCCATAGCTCGTTGACCGATCAAATGCACTTTACTTTTAATGGCGAATGCAATAATGCGTGAACTTACATTCACCACGTCATCGCCACAACAAAATGATCGTGTTTTAATTTCGTGACTACTAAGGAATGAAAGAAAATAATTTCCTTTTCACATTTCTAACGGGTATTTCCTTTTGTTAATTGATTACGAAACGTTATGTTTATAACAGAGTTGAGTAATGCTCATTATTATAATTACATTTCATTTCATTTATTATTCGAGGCACACGCAGGCTTATTCAAAAAATTCCTACCTTATATATATCCTATATATATATACAGGGTGAATTTTTCAAGTGGGCGTGGATGGCTATTTTCGAAACTATGAGGAATATCGAAAAACGTTGAAAGGAGTCTCGAGGCCGATTTTGACGAAAACTAAAACTGCATCATTGGATTTTAGAAAAATCAATCATCCTAGCCAGGAATCGAACCCGCTGATTTTAGAAAAAAAATCGCATCCTGTATTATTACACCATTCGATAGTGTTGCTGGTAAGGATCAAATTCTGGGAAGTAATCATGTACGGCAAACTTAAGGAAATAGCAGATTTTTATGAAATTGCTATTTTTCCATGTTACTTAACTTCTACTGAGCCATAATTTATTCGAAGTTAATAAAATTTAAATTTTTCCATGTTTCACTGGATTTGACGTCTCAACAATCCCACTGTACTTAGCAATACTAAATTATGGAGTTGAACTAAAATAACATTATTATTTTAAAGAAGAAATGGTAATTGATGTTTCAAAAACCCATGTTACCTTGATGGTTGATTAGTATTTTTGTAATTATACGTTTTCCTTAAGTTTGCCGTACATAATTACTTCCCAGAATTTGATCCTTATTAGCAACACTGTCGAATGGTGTAATAATACAGGGTGTGATTTTTTTTCCAAAATCAGCGGGTTCGATTCCTGGTCAGGATAATAGACTTTTCTAAAATTCAATGATGCAGTTTTAGTTTTAGTCAAAATCGGCCTCGAGACTCCTTTCAACGTTTTTCGATATTCCTCATAGTTTCGAAAATAGCCATCCACGCCCACTTGAAAAATTCACCCTGTATATCCTTACATGTGTTTCTGGGAATATAGGTATAGACGTATAGACGATAACCTGTAATTTGATAAGGTGTTAATCTCATCACCTGCCCAGTCTTTTTCCAACTATATTGGGGTCGGCTTCCAATCGAACCGGATGCAGCTGATATCAGTATTTTACATGGAGCGACTGTCTATTGGACCTCCACAACCCAGTAACTGGGTAATACGATACTCCACGGTAAGACTGGTTGTCAGCTTCTGACTAGCAGTAAGGACTGTCAAAGATCAATAAATGAGAGTCGGCACCAACGGTTTTACATGCTTTCCGAGGCACGGAGGAAACTTGCTATGACAGATGGTCACCCATCCACAGATCAACCTCGGCAAGCGCGGCTTTATCCTGAAGATCGGCCTTTGCGGCTGTTATTATTTAGCCACGAGCTCCTCGATAAGGTTGGAAATCTATTTAAAGAAATTGTCAGATTGAGGTAGGAGGTCAATATTTAACAGCATCAGAGGTATGTTCAGAGGAATCTCACCCCCTTTGGAAGTGATGTCTTCACCAAGAGAGATGAGTTTTCTGTGAAGCCAATACACGTAGTTAGTCTGGTCAGTGTTCCACGCGCGCCTCAAAGAGTTGTCAGCAATCAGACGAGGCCCCATAGAAGGCTGAATTCCTGTCAGGGTCGCGGGACTGTTTAAACAGGTTAACGTGACCCTGTAACATAAAGGGCTATTGAAGGAACAGCGTGGATTTCAGTCAGTACTTTTTACTCATTAGGTGATACCAGAAAAAAAAGTATGTACGACGTAAATTGTATGGAAATTGAAGAAGCGCCTCTAGTGTACGTAGTGCGAAAGAGGAACTAGTTTTATCCATCTACACCTCAAAGTACATGTTTATACAAAAACGTTAAAACTCGTGCTAGGGCCTCAGTTCCATTTGCCCATCAACTGTAACAGCCGTCATCACGGCGAAACAAATGACTGCTAAATTGATTTGTGTACACATTTAATTTCCTATTCACATTCCGATGTGTTGTTTTATGTTACCACCGTGATTTATTTACAATGGCTGTCATTATAACTGATACGGTTTTGATTTTAAATGAGATTATGCAAAGTTGCATGTGCGTCCTGTGTTTGTCAATTTTTATGTAAAATGGATGATATTTTGATGGTGAATAACTTTTTTATTTAATAATTCATCGAGGTGGCTATTTATTATACCTTATGCCTTCTACAGAAGAATTTTGTACTTTAATAAACGGAAACAATCTTAGGTATTAAAATTAATTAAACTATATAAATATAATAATACTAAATTAAAATAAATGATGGTTATAAATAAAAAGATGCTGTTTAATAATAATATAAAAACTTTTTCAAAAAAAATGTGACCGCCTTCAAAAACAACCACAAAAAAGGGTAAAATAACCTACAAAACTTTTCTTTCGGAAGTCGGTGACTTTTTTTTTAAATTTCATTGTCTTTTTTGCCACCGACTTCCGAAAGAAAAGTTTTGTAGGTTATTTTACCCTTTTTTGTGGTTGTTTTTGAAGGCGGTCACATTTTTTTTGAAAAAGTTTTTATTTTACTCTTTTTAGTTTAAATATTCAACCAACATTCTTGTCAAATACATAATTTTCTTACATGTCCACTAGAATTTCGTAATCCGTAGCACCGGTAATAACATCGTTAACATCTCTTGCATTCATTCTATCTCAAAAACTACTGAACCGATTTTGATGAAATTTGCAGTATTCCCTAAGTTGAACGATACCTAGTACAACAAAAAAAGAATTACTTAAATCGGACTAGTAGTTCCGGAGATATGCGAACACGAACATAATTTTCTTACTTGAGGAGTTGTACCTTCCATCATCAGCTCAGCTACATGAGATGATGATTTCTATACGCAAGTACTTGAATTACTTCATAAGATTTGCGAAAAACTATGTGTCAGCTAATAAAATTTGAGGGTTGCCCTCGATTTCTCCAAGATCCAATCATCAGATCCTAAAATGGTGACAATGGGACCACACGGGAAGCACCAGCTTTCGATTGAAAAAAGAATTATGAAAATCGGTTCACCCAGTCGCAAGTTATGAGGTAACAAACATAAAAAAAAAAAAAAAAAAAAAAATACAGTCGAATTGATAACCTCCTCCTTTTTTTGAAGTCGGTTAAAAAAGCTCAATATTAATCCAAATTAAGTTTAAATAATTGTAAATGCACTCACGATACAGAAGTAATAAAATACAGATAACGAACATGACATCTTTCAAATCTGTCCTTTGCTGTTGCCAGAAAGTTCTATGAGCCTTAAACGGTCGTTTAGCAATTTCACAAGTGATTCACTTCGTGAATTTCCAGTCCACTTCATTTGCTATTCTTCTATTATTCATTCATGAAGTAAATCATTTGGAATATTGTTAAATAGCTATTTTAGAATCTTTGAACTTTTCTTGAAAAAAAAGAGAAAAGCAAGGTATATCTACTACTCCCTATATAAAAATAAGTTGGGTTTTCCTTCCTGACGCGTGACGCTATAACTCCAGAACGCACGAACCGATTTCCACGGTTTTGCATTCGTTGGAAAGGTCTCGGGCTCCGTGAGGTTTATAGCAAAGAAAATTCAGGAAAAAAATCAACAGAAAAGCGTGGCGAAACGGAGTTCGCCGGGTTTGCTAGTCTACTACTAAAAATATGAACCAAAATCCATTTCATTATATACCAAGATACATAATCTTATTTACATTAGACTTTTACTAGATGGGCAAGTACTAGATATTTCTTGTTATTCTTTAATCTTGGCTAAGTGTTTTCTCATGAAATTATAACGAAGTTTTTGTGTGGGTTCGTGAACTTTTTCGTTGTAATCTAATAGATTAGACCAGGAGTCTTCTTTGTTCAACGTTAACAAGTTAGGAACTGGTTTTATTGAGGTGGAAGTCGAGCGAGATGCGGGATGGAAGTCGCTGGCTTTCGCTGTGTCAACTAACTTGTAAAGTGAAGTTCAAATAGGTATTTTTTTGTAGTTCTTTTGCCCGCTTTAATCAACATTAGGAAAATCTACTGTATAAGGGTTTTTAAAACCCACGGATATCCTTCAATAGTCCTTAAATTCCAGGGTCACGGTGTCCTGATGCGACAGTGCCGTGACCCACTGTATAATGAGTGCGTTCTTGGAGGAACTTTGCCCCACACTAAAACTATTTTCAAACAGACGTGAGGCGTGCGGCGAATGCGAAGCGAGGCGTTTTTGTTTGTAATGTATGGAATTGTTTGAAACCAGTCACATAGACTATCGGATCGCTTTCGCTATTCTCTATGACTGGTTACAAACAATTCCATTTTACAAATAAAAACGCTTCGGATCGCATTCCCTTCGCCTGTCTGTTTGTCAATAGCTTAAGGGAACACTTTAATACGTTCACATCTCCCATCACGTGCGGGATTTGTCCCTGTTTGCACAAAATCTTACAGGCTTCTTCTGGGTAAGCTCGCTCTATCGTCGACCTTGTCTTAGTCAATCCTGACCTCGACTAAGGTCAAGAGCAAACCCATGAAAAAAAAGGGAAGTAGTTATTTTCATTTTCCCCGCTCCGCCACCCGCGCCGCGTCTCTCAAACCTCACCTTTACAACTCCCTCAAGCGAAACAACCGTCATCGCTACTAATGCGGCTAAAATGATTAATTACTTATATTTCTGCTTCGTATTGTATTGTACTTTGTTGTAGTTAGCGATGTTCTGTCTTACAATGTATTGTGTGATAGCGGTGGGTGCTACGTCAGCGGTTCTACGAGGTTTTCATTAGGCTGTGGGGTAATGGACGGTGGAGGAAAAATAATGAGCGAGCTTTAAAGAAAATCTACTAACGTGTCGTGAAGTGTCGTGATGCGCCAGACGATACGTTTAGTATGACGTGTTACGACACGACACGACACTCAAAAGTGTCTCTACAGTGCGCATAGCAAGGCAAAAATGGCGTGGAAATGGTTTTAAGTTAGACAAAATGACAGAACGTAGAATGATGACTGTTTCATGCATGGCTATGTTTAAAATACAGGAAATAAATGTTACTATTCGTCAGTGATGTATATATTGTGGAATAGTGCTGGAAAAAACAGGTGGATTGTGGTGAAACAACGATGAAATAACTTTGTCTATTTTTGGTAGAAAAGATATAGAGTTGGTCATGCTACGCGTGAACATACCTTTAAAAAAATACATTTTTTATAAATACGAGTACATATGCTACAACAAACTAACTGTAAAATCTTATTTACCATATTCTAGCAAATAAATATTTTTGATTTGATTTAATAAATCTAGCCGCTCAAAATAAACAAAATAGCTCACTTTACCTTCAACCCATTTAAAACTGATTCACAATACAATTAAACTCAGCTCAACCGTTAAACGGGAACACTAACAAACTATCGACCGTGTAATCCGGGCTATCCCCTGAGTCCGGAGTCCGGGACTCCAGCCCAACTTGTAGTGGCCGTTAAATAAATAATTAGCTACTCAATCCCGGTCTGGTAATCTTTGGGGACTGTCCAATATAGAACAGGTCTCTGGGGCCGATTGGCGGAAACTTGGAAGTTATTTTCTTTCTTGAAGATTTTAGGAAGGATGTGTGGGAAAAGGTCATGTTTTCGTGATCAATAATAAAAGGGACACTTAGAGGGTAAGAGATTATAACTACAAGATAATAACCGTCCTAAGTAATAAGTGTCCTTCGAACCGGATTTTCAAATGTAATCCAGCTCGAAGGACCGATTTTATTTTTAGCAAAGTGAGGTAGACGGCACAGTAATAAAACAACTTCGGCTAAGGCAATAACAAATATTATGAAGTTGAGGGTAGAATATTAGAAATCTGTTTAAAAGTCAAACTCCGGAAACTGTCAGAAAGGTTCGAATTAAATTACAAACGAATTTGGAAACATTTTTCATAAGTCTCCGTTTCTTTTTTCTTTTATTTTTTGGTGGCATTATATTTTGGCAGTTGAGCAGTGGTAACGGTCCCGACTTAGGAATTATAGGTCGTGGGTTCGATCCCCGCCAGGCGCATTACCTTTTGTAATTTATTTCGTCACCACTGCTCTCAAAACGGTGAAGGAAAACATCGCGAGGAAACCGGCATGTCCTAGAACCTAGAACCAAAAATTCGAAGACATGTGACATCTACCAACCCGAACTGGGCCTGCGTGCTGGATTATGGCCCACTACCTCTCACAGAGAGGAGCTGGCCTGTGTCCCAGCAGTGGGAACATTATAGGCTGATGATGATGTTATATTTTGGCTGCTATATTATGTCATGAAAATCCAAGGTGCCTGAAATTCAGGCAACATAAAGAGTAAGAAAGCAATTAACAGGCCCTTTCATCTTTCGGGCCTTATTATGTAATTAAGCTCCCTTTGTCATTGCGTACTATTGACTAATTAGATTCATGAGACAATGGGTACATGTGGCTTCTTTGGATGATTATTGTAATCACAGGGGTGTGAATTGGGGAGTGGGAGTAATGTGTAATTATTTGTGGGATAAATATAGAACTGACGCCTTTTCACAAGTTTTTGAAACGTAAACGAGTTTGCTGGAAAGATTAGTTCCTTGTTCGTATACTACAGGGACTTTTTGATTTTTTATTTTCATCATCATCAGTCTTTTAATGTTTCCACTGCAGCTGGTGGTTGGCCTACTCTCTGTGGAATGGAGTGGGCCATAATCCACCATGCAGGCCCAGTGAGGGTTGGTAGAGGTCACATGTCTTGGATTTGATGTGTTTTAGTGTTAGATTCCGGTTTCCTCACGATGTTTTTCTTCACCGTTTTGAGAGCAGTAGTGATGAAATAAATTACACAAAGTAATACGCTAGGCTTGATTCGAACCCGCTGACCTTTAAGTTGTTAGTCGGGGTGAATACTACTGGGCCACTTACAATTAAAAAGACGTCATAATATTTAAAAAACAACCCACGCTAAAATAATCCACATTGTTATAATTACCCTCGTTTCAGGTAACTTTTTGACGATTAAAGAATAATTAGGTTCTTTGAAAATTAAAGGATAATTATATTCGCTGTATCTGCCTGTATTTTCTTTTGTCTTCACAGATAACTTGGCGTGAACTTTTATAAAATATTTTAATAAATAATTTAGTTCATTTTAAAAATTCTTTTTCATGAGTATTGAATTGATTTTAACTCATCATCTGCCTAGCCTTTTCAGCTTCCAGTCAAATCGGATGCCGCTGAATTTCCGTATTTTACATGGGTCGACTGCCTGTTAGACCTCCACAACCCGATAAGTGGGTATGAGGTAAAACTGGTTGTCAGACTTAAAAGCATCTAACTAACAGATACGACTGTCAAAGATCTGCTAATGACAGCCGGGACCAAAGGCTTTACGTGTTTTCCGAGACACGGACGAAACTCGCTATGACATAATGTCAGCCATTCACAAACCAACCTCGGTAAGCACGGCTTTACCCGGAAGATTGGCCTGTAATTATTAAGCCACGAGCTTCTCTATTCATTCAAACTATTCACTCGCAAATATCTAAATAACACCAAACCTCTAATATTGTTCCAGCATCAGCCCTGCCAAGCCCTACAGCCGCTGATGATGATGATGATGAAGACGAGACAACGCAGCAGAGCCGCGCCGACGCTGATGATGACGGCAGGATCTATAAGAATCCCAGGAACTCCCCCTCGGCGCAGTGTCCTCGGGATGAAGAGCAGGCCACGTTGTTGGTAAGCATTTTTCAATAGTACGAGTATATACAACGTGACACCCGTAGACTCTAAGGGATTTAGACAGAAGTAATAATAATAATAATATTCCACAATTATCACACAACGCCATCTAGTCCCAAGCTAAGCAGAGCTTGTGTTATGGGTACTAGACAATTGATAAACATACTTATATATTTTTAAATACATACATTTTATAAATAAATTACACCCAGACACAGAACAAATGATCGTGCTCATCACACAAACATTTGTCCTGGGTGGGAATCGAACCCACGACCTCCGACATAGCAGTCAGGGTCACTAACCACTAGACCAACAGGCCAGTCACTTATAGTAACTACACCTACATTTTATCAGTCATGTTCATGATCCCGGTTACTGGGTAAACCTACTGCCATTTTCCGGATATATTTCGAGAATCCAAATTACGTGGTTAAATCATCAAATGAGTCCTTCCACCCCGGGGGGAATGGGACGGACTATCAAAGTCGAACTGGCTAAAATCTACGGTATCCTTCAAGAGCCCTTTTGCTTTCCGGGGTCACGGTGACCTGATAAAATTGTCCCGCTTCCCCGGCAGACTTTGGGCCGGGGCCTGGTAAAGCGGCTCCGTCAGTTTGCTGACAGCTCTTTGAGGCGCGTGTAGTCGTTCAGGTGTTGCGTTCCAGGGCTACCGTATCCTCAATCCTGGCAGGATACAGGGGTCCTGAATTCGAATCTTGGTTTTTGTTACACTCAATAAAAAAACTTGTTCAATTAATTGGTTTTAAATTGACAAATCATGAAAACATTTGCCATAAAATTTTTCATCCATTCATTTTCTCCTGCAGGGCCAAAAGTGTCTCCGCAAGTGCTCATCGGACGAGGACTGCAAGAGTAAAAAGAAGAAGTGCCTCTGCGATGGAGCGTGCGGCATGTCCTGCATCAAACCAGGTCAGTGCTAGCAGATGAGAAATTCTTAGAATTGCCGGTTCAGTGACTTAGGCCGAGACTCCACCAAAGCTGTGCGAGTCAAGACTCCGCAACGCAATTCTATTGGTTGTTCAAAACACGACTCGATTCGCACAGCTTTGGTGGAGTCTCGGCCTCGGCCTAGGCCCGGTATCTACCAAAGCGGAGAGGAGATGTGTTTGAATAACCAATCAGATCTCCACATCTCTCCGCTTAGCTTCAGTTGACATCTGATTGGTTATTAAAACACATCTCCTCTCCTCTCCGCTTTGGGGGATACCGGGCCTTACACTGTATTTCAGGATTCTTTACGATTATGGAGGCCACACAGGTTAGGGTTTGACATGATGGTTTTAACCTTGCAAGCGATTAGATAACGTTTGGTGACGTCTTAAAAAATTGAAAAAATTATTTAAAATAAAAGTGAAAATAAGTTGAAAAAAAAACAAATACGAAAAACCTTGTTTCTAACAAGTTTTAAAATTAAAGTTATAAAATTACGTTATTTCAATGTACTTATAAGAAGGCTTTAAAACAAAGCTTTCGCTTGAAAACGAAGGCTATAAAAAATCTGAGCTTAGTGTTTCCTTTTCTTCCTTAACATTTTTATGAAACTACTGCAGCATCTTTACACTTTTCCTTGAGTACGTTTCAGCAGTGAAACACTCTCGTATTGTTATATATTTTTTATATAATGGTTGTTTTGTTATTGTTACGAAAGCAACAATAAAACTTAACGTAAGCACTCTAATAGAGAAACTATCACACAAATTCAAGCATTTTATTTGCCAGTCGTAAATAGGGTTACCATGCTTCCGCATTTGTTTGGACATGTCCAGACTTTTATCTCCTCGTTTGGACCTTAATGTTTGACTTTATTAGTGTAAAGGCTGGTGGCCTACCATGATTGAGTGAGGGAAAGAGACAGAGATATACAATTCATCTAGCGCGATTTCGTTGCCACAGTGGAACTACTCTCGTTATGAGATGTCATGGTAAACCCCTTAGACTAATAGAGAAGTGTTGAAGAATAACGATGACGAAGAATTGCTGCACCGATCCTGACTGAATCAGGTCCGGATAATGATGATAAAAACATTGTCTTGCTTAGTATTTGTTTGAGTTTACAGTGACCTTCTTGATAGGTGATGATGTTCTTGAGAAATATCAGGTAAACAAAGGAAGAAAGGTAGGTATTTATGTACGTAAATGTATGACCAGATAATAATTATGTGAATGTGGACAAAGTAAAATGAGTTTACATAAATAGTAAGGATCGTACCATAAAGTAGAAAGGAAGTAAATAAGAAAGACCATAAAACAACAAGCTAGATAAGGCCCAGAATAGTATTTATTTATTTGACACTTCATGCAACACAAAAACGTACTTATGCGGACTTAATAGCTGAGGCATTATCTACCAGTCAACCAAGTATTTGACGCTGGCCTAAATCAGACCTTGCACCAGCAATAGAATAACAAAGTGACCAAAAGTAACAACATCTGATTTTTTCTTTGTAAATGCCCAGATTTATCCCAAATCTTCTTTCGACATGGTAACCCTACTTGCAGAGGAAATGGAGCGATATTCACAAGAGGCTCGTAGCGTTGTAGAAATTGTACAAATTGCGCGGCTGTCGGTCCTGGCGCCCCGATGGTAGACTCAGACGGTTATTGCGACTTATATGGCCAGCATTATGAGGGGAATAGAAAGAAATTGTAGAAATTGTTGTGAATTGTATGGACTGGATGATGATGAAGTTGTTTCATGTTCAATTTTAGATTTGTACCCTCTTTCCGTGTTTTGAGGGTAACAGAATGTCTTGATTGTATGTGTAAGTAGTGTTACTGTTGGATACAATCAATGTCTTTCGCCTTTAGCGACTTTAACGACTCTTACTGACTAAAATCTACCCGTGTTCCTTCCTATGCCCTTTACGTTCCGGGGCCACGGTATACTGGGTTAAGAAAAAACCCGCGACCCCAGCAGGCGTTTGGCGCGAAACTGTGCCCTCTGCTAATCAGAGGGACACGCGTTGGAGCGTCCACACGACAGGCTATTCGCATACGGGCAAAGAGACTCTTTAGGCACACAGTGCCTAAAAGAGTTTTTGCCCGCATCCCAGGGTGCACCGGCCCGAAAAACTGGTCTTCCCCCCGGACGTATCCGAGAGGGCACTCCAGTCCACGGGCGCACGTGAAGATTTCCTGTCATAGCACCCCAGCCATCAACATTCCTAGCAAAATCTTTCGTCACGCTACAATAATACCCAAAACTATGCCCATGACATTTTCTTGGATCCCCAACACAAATTACTCCTCATTTTTTCTACGTCTAAGCCACTATTTAAAAAGGTCAAAACCTCTTTTAAAGCCCAAACATTTCACAGATAATGAATGTCTAATAAAAGTGTCAGTAATTGTTCTGCTCCAGGGCAAAGAGCTTTCTCATTGAGAGAAGGCGGACATCAATCACTTCGCCTGGTTGCGTGCTAACGTTCACCAATTCAGACCATAAGGGTGCCTTTCCACCAAAGATGTGCTATGTAGCTGTGCTGCGAGGATGTAAAAGCTGAGTACGAAACTGTGTGATCGTTTCCACTGATGCTACGCTATGTAGCTGTGCGAGTAAGATGTGCTACGAAGATGCGTAGCTGCGCTACGAAGATACGCAGCTCAAGCTATGCGATGTATAGATAGTAGGAAAAACGACCCATAGCACGCATCCATATGCACGCAGCCATAGTACGCATCCTTCCATTTAACAAAATACATCTTAGTTGAATCCATTTCCATCAGTGCTGTGCTATGTAAATCAATGAATATGGTTGGTGGATATCAAAAGCATCCGCAGCAACGTAGGATATCTCTGGTGGAAAACCAGCCTTATAGTACAGGGTTATTCTCAATGTTTCTTTTGGTCATTAAACTTGGGGTGTAAAGTATTAAGAAAGTAGTTGTTAAGTTCGTTAGGGTGTCAATTTTTGACTAAGATTATAAGTATTCTGAAAGTTGGCAACATCGCAAATAGCTGTACAAGCTATTGAATAAGCGGGCGAAATCACTGGCAAAAGCTAGTTTATTAATACTTAAACATAATGCACTACTCAACAACTAATATAGAGAATGTTTTCTGTAGCTTTGTGAGGCGATAGTTTTGTACTAAAACTTTTTGTTTAACTCAGGTCCAGATTTTCTAATAGCTGTTCCAATTTGCCATCTTATAGAAATCAGTGCAAATTACACTGTCGTGCCGTCCTCCCTGGGCGGCAACTGGTGACGGTAATTGCTCCTTTAGTGTAGATGTCAGGCGCGGGGTGGCATCTCGTTGCATTTTCTTGTACTGACACGAATTTAAATCGGAATTCTAATTGGAAATTTAATGTTGCTGTTAAATAAAATGTTCCTTTTTTTTAAACGTTGCCCCACACTAAAAATTTCATCTCGTGTATCGTGGGTGCGTTTACAAATATTATAAACTCAGATACACATATCTACATATAACGTAGATTTTAGACAAAAAATTTTAAACGTCTGTTAAACACTTGTCTAAAAAATGACAGATTATGACGTTAAAATAAGGTTCGTTTTGCCGTCACACTGTTGATCTCACGCAGATATTTAAATTTTTGTGGTAAGGTTGTAAGTGTCTGATTGTCCCTTCTAGCTCGGGAGGACTTATTTGATGAGTCTACCACCTCGCGCCGTCATTGGTCAACCAATAATTTTACACTTTTTTCATTTCACAAAATCATTACCTACCTACATAAACTAAGTACAGTACAGATAAAATAAATCATTTATATTTAATCTTATCAGTAATGAGTCAACAACACTCGAAAGCTTTACGTGCTTAACCCAAATTTTAAAATTCAGTGCTCAAAATATTTATTTCTGCGATAAATGCAAGGTAATTTCGGTTGTATCTGACACCTCATTGTAATTAAGTTTCCGTATCTGCAGGCCTTAACGAAAATGCAGAATTTATACAATGTTTTGAGTCTGTGTCGTTGTAATTTCTGCTTTCATCTTTATTTTTAAATTTTCATTTATTCTGTGGGTTAATATTAAAGAAGAAAATGAGAAGTACGATATGCAATAACTTTCCCTTAATAAAATTCATCCTTCATGTAGTTAAGAAATAGGTTAAAAGTGTGTATGAAAATCCAATTTACTTGACTTTGACCATTAAAACTTTTAAACGTCTGTTGAACACTTGTCTAAATAAATTAATGTCAGATTATGACGTTGAACACTTGTCTAAAAAAACCGGCCAAGTGCGAGTCGGACTCGTCCATAAAGGGTTCCGTAGCAGCAAGTAACATAATTTATAAAAGTTCTTGTAGTTGGTTGTAACTTAGCAAGGTAAATTGCGGTTAACGATTTATGACGTATTAAAAAAAAAAAACTAATTACTCGGTCTCGTTCAAACTAATTTTCAAATTGAAGTTGACATGCTAATGTACGTCGTATGTATTTTTTAGTTTTATCATTCTCTTATTTTAGAAGTTACAGGGGGCCGTTCAGTTTAGAAAAAAATGAGGGTAGTAACCTCAATGTCTTTTTTAAGACCCTAGAATTAACAATTTCATACAACAAATGTGTAACAATTTTGGTGCGCAATAAAGTTTAATCTATTCTATTCTATTCAAAGATACCTCACACGTATGGGTCAGGCGAAAAAAATGTTTCGGTTTTGTTTTATTTTTGTGTCTAATCCTAATGCGCTTCACATAATGCATCTACTTACCAAGTTTCAACAGAATAGCTCTTATACTTCAAAAAGTGGCTGTGACATACGGACGGACAGAAAGACAGACATGACGAATCTATAAGGGTTCCGTTTTCTGCCATTTGGCTATGGAACCCTAAAATACTCACCTTCAATAAAACAGTCTATAAAACAAATTCCAATCTTTCCACTTGTTACCAAGTGTACTAATTTTCTAAATTGGTAGAAAATGGCAACGTTGCCATTCTGTCACAGAGTGCCAACGGTTGGCATTTATTGCTGAGTGTGTATTTACTGGCACACTTGTACATTATGTACAACTTGCTAAATTTTGTATTAAGTACGAGTACCTAAGTGTTTCGTGTTTCAGTTTCAGAAAGGAATTATTTATTCTCATGCTATGTGAGCTAACAGTATTCGTGGAGGAAATAGTTAAAATGTATATTGCTTGAAAAGCAAATGAATGTTTTTACTAAACTTTGTAAGGTTTTGATAACGCTTTTAGAACATTTGCACGCGTAGAAAATACTATATAAACGAGTTTTATATGGAAGAATAGACAGAATTTATAAAGATGTCTATCGTTATAAGCATGGCGATGTTTAAAATGTAGAAAATAAATGTAACTGTATTTATTAGTCTACATATTGCACCATGGTTGGAGAAAAGAAAATGTCGAATTGTATCTATAGGAAGAAACTGTCCATTATTGAAAGATTAAAGTTAGACTAACGGCGGCTTTCACCAAAAGTTAAACATGTTTAAAATTTTATTTAATGTCAAAATTCTATTGAATTTTGACACTGGTGACTTGGTGCAAGTCGCCCTAAGTCATGCTAAGCATGCTGGGGCGTTACGTATTTATTCAGCCCCTTTCAGCAAAAAGTATGTATTTACGCTTATTGCCAATCCTATACATTTTTGTTTTAGTCCACACATTAACGCAAGCTTCGTAAATTGAATTAAAGAATTTTAAACACTTGAAACTAATAATACCCTCGCTACGCTCAGGATTTATAAGCGATTTGTAGGCTTGATAAAATGGGCTAAAACCCAAGATAGATAATTATCTTACAAATACCAACGACAAGTTGTAGTCGTAAAGCTCATTACTCAAAGGATCAGACCGCCTTAGTAGATAATTATTTACTTAATTAAACGTTATCTTAACAGTCTAATATTGTCCTAGTGGTTGGAAACCATACTGCTGAATATGCGGTCAGGAGTTCGATTCCCAGAAGAAGTCAATAACACATTTTATCGGTTTTATGTGTGCTCATTTAAAATTTTCAAAATTTTTCAGTTTGAACTTTTACCACGTGAATTTTCCAATCCGTCGCGTCGTAGATGCCCAAATCCGAAACTATGCGAAACCAATCAAAGAATATTTCGTTTATTTTTTGGGGATTGGGTAACGTAACGAATGAAAAAATAGGCTCAAATATATTTTGTTAATCTAACTGTCGATGTCGGACTAATTACCTGCATAATTTCAGTTAAGTTGTCCATTAAAATAACTAAGAAAATATGACCTTTCATTGATATAAAAACGAGCTCATTCCACAAAGGATCATCCCGCCTTTGTAGATAATTCTTTACTTAATTAAACATTGTCTTGAAGACTCAACTTATTTATTACTTGGTGGCTGATTTACGGAGATAACTTAGCGGTATGAATCCCTAGGAATACTAGATTTGCTTGTCGTATTTGATGGTTGTTAATTTTAAAAAGTTAATTAATTAATTGTTAATTAAAAAATAAAATGAAAGGGAATCGTCTATCTTGGTATGGACATGTCATGAGGAGGGATGACAATCATGCGACTAAGAGAGTGATGAGTACCTATGAATGTTGATGGATGGAGAGGAAGAGGAAGGCCAAAGAAGAGTTGGATGGATTGTTTAAGAAATGATATGAAA
The DNA here is from genome assembly GCA_036375495.1 of Agrotis segetum. Taxonomy (NCBI): domain Eukaryota; kingdom Metazoa; phylum Arthropoda; class Insecta; order Lepidoptera; family Noctuidae; genus Agrotis; species Agrotis segetum. Next base: position 1,658,140 of record JAQSVV010000128.1, read on the forward strand.
GAAAAAGAAGTAGATGATACTATGACGTGTGATAGGGGAGAATGGAAGAAAAAAACGTGTTGCGACGACCACAAGTGAAATGGGATAAGGGCAGGAAGATGATGAGGAATATGCATTATGTTAGTTATGACTTCTAAATTTGCTTAGTCTGTAAAAACCGACCCAACGACATATTTGATTCCCGATGGAAAATACTAAATCCGCACTGGAAATAGAAACCGAAATAGTACTTTCAACACACAAGAAAATAAAAAAGAATAATAAGTAATATATTCACAAGCTAATTAGCACAAACAAGTACACAGTTACGTTTAATATTTAGTTTTTCAGAAAAGGGCTCTTTGGTAAGGTTCTCATAAAAACCATCTTCTTTTAATTAAAAGTAAACATAAGTTACCTCAAATGAAATAAATGTTTTTCTTTTTTATGATTGATGAATTCTTTTGTTTTTAAATAAATAAAGCGAATTTATAGGCCCCTTGTGTCTCTACAGACAATTGCAATAAGACTAGCAATATTTACTTTTTTTATAATAAGTCATCAAATGAGTCCTCACACCTAGGGCAGGGCAGGAGGGACTGTCAGACTTGTATTGACTAAAATCCACGGTTTCCTTAAACAGAATACGATAACTCTTTAGTCCCGTGACCCTAGCAGGTTTTGGTGATCGGACAGCGAGTCGCCCTTTAACACCACACCTACGCTACGGTGGCCGGAGATCATCCTGTGACGTCCGTTGCCGTCGGCGTCTGCAACTGCGGCTGGGTCGTGAGGTGGAAGCTGTCCTCTCCCTCACGCGTCCCGCCTCCTCCTTCGCAATTCCAAAATAATTGGGAAAAACCTTTGTTTACCCCCTTTGGATAATACAGGCGTGATGTTATGTTAATTACGTCAAGCATGTCACGACTCATTAAGCGGAGCGCTTGCCCTATTAATTACTGCCATAATTTTCAGTAAGTGCTAATTATGACGTGAATTAATACCACAAGTTATCATTTAATGAGATAGCTATTGTTAGCTCGTTCGATAAAGTAAAAGTCCACAATCATTATTAATATAATTTTATTTCACTTTAACAACATTTACTTTACACTTTTTCGGCTTATACAATTTTATACGCGACTACCAGGGATTAATTCGACCTGCTCGGTTCGAGGCACAAACTAGACTGACTGTCGGACCTAAAATTCACAATTAGCTCAACTTTGACAATAATCAAATGTAGTGAGGGTAACGTAAAAAAATCATATTAAGATCGAATTAATCCTTTTGAATCGATATCGTTTCAACCAAAATGTTTTAACACTTTTAAAATAAACCACTAATTATTCCATAATTATTTTTACTAATTATGGTTACAAAAACTAACGATAAAATTTAACATAAATGTTACCATAAACAAAAAATTATACCAGTCTAAAATTTATTTTAAGTAAGTCATATTTAATTATTTTGTAGTATGGTAACACCGTTCTAACAATTCGTCCATCCTGATAATAGTACACGTCCTCGTGTACATAATATTATATTAAATCAGAAAAGGGTACAACTTTAAAACTAGTAAAATTACTATTAAATAAAAAGAAATATTAACTTAATATACTTGTAAAGATATACAAACAATTTGTTGATCATGTTACCAAAACATACAGGATTTTTTAGTTAAACTCAAGTTAAGTAGGTACATTTTTTTTTATAAAACTTCATACAATAATTATGTTGTACAGTATTCTCATACATCTTCTGGACAGCATCTTCATCTTCACAACATAAAACTTTTCCACAACACAACACTTGTATTTTGTTTCACAGCGTAGTCTTTTTCACAACACAACACTTATTTTTGTTCCACAACTTAAACTTTTCAACAACACATCACACAGCTTTTGCTTTACGACACTGTATCGCGAGCCACACGCAACGCACCGCGCACCACGCGCAACACACTGCGTCCACGCGCATTGCTACGCGCGACACGTTCAACGCATCGCACGCCATGCGCAACGGCCCACGCGCCACACGTAACGCACCGTGCTCTGCGCACCGCGTCTCCTCTTGGACTCGAACTGACTCCCAGCTGCTCCACATCGAACCTGTTCAATTTATCTCCCGGCGCCTTGCGCATGCTCTCGTTGTACATCTTGAGCACCTCACCCATTGTACCGCGTCTCTTCAACGTTGGACTCGAACTGACTCCCAGCTGCTCCACATCGGACCCATACAATTTATCTCCCGGCGCCTTGCATACCCTCTCTGTACCCTGTCCTCTTGAGGAACTCGCGCAATGCATAGCTCATCTTGTGCAACCTTCCACATCTCGTGCGACCTAGCGCATCTTGTGCTACCTACATGCGACGCAAACCTTGCGTTTCGCATAGCACACATAGTGCATCTTAGCACGCCTTGTGCCACCTATATGCGACGCACACCTTGCGTTTCGCATAGCACACATAGTGCATCCTAGCACACATAGTGCATCCTAGCACACATAGTGCATCCTAGCACACATAGTGCATCCTTGCACGCTTTGTGCTTCATCAATTTCATGCATTATTAAACAGTTATACATATTAATTTCTGTTTCTATAGGGAGGCCTATGTTCAGCAGTGGACGTTTTCCGGCTGTTGATGATTATGATAGGTTAAATGTTCGCCATGAACTTGACAAAGATTTTTGCGTGACGTAAAACACGATGAATTAACAACCTGATTAGCTACCTTCGTTCCTTCAAACTGTTCATTTTCACTCATTTAATTGTTTGACTATATGTCAGTCTGATTCTTTCTGAAACACCACCACAGATAAATTTTATCCACCGAGTTTACCCATTTGTTAACAGTCGTACCTTGTTTGCTAAGGCAGATTTATTACGGTACTTAAACCAATTGTTTTATCCTTTTTGATAAGACACTTTATCATCCTACTACTATTATAAAGGCGAAAGTTTGTAAGTATGGATGTATGGATGTTTGTTACTCTTTCACGCAAAAATTTGGTACACAGATAGTTTATAACATGGATTAACATATAGGATAGTTTTTATCCCGATTTTATGTTCCCGTGGGATAATTTTCGAGTTGTAGCGGGTGAAGCCGCTGGCAACAGCTAGTTATGAAATAATTTTGTAATTCGGAGGATAAATTCGCTAGAAAGTTTTACTTTATACATGCATTGCGAGTCTTTCTTGTTACTACTACAAGATCAAATTAATATTTGCTACTCTTACTTATTATTCTTTCATTGTATTATCAAAATACTTCTTTTGTTTATTTTGCCACTCATCTACACTATGGAATACTTGCTCCCATTTTCGTCGACTATTTTAATCGTTATAAATAATTTAAATTCTATGTCATATTGCGACCTTCATTCGTACTAGTGAGTTTAAAACCGATTTTAGATATTAAGAAAATCGAAATAGTACTTTTGTACGTCTTCCCTTGTCTTGTGGAGAACGAATAGAGATTAAAAAAATCAATATTCACTTCATTCAAAAAAATACCTTCTGTATTTAATTCTTACTTTTCATTTAAATATTGTTTTGTGTCCACTGTGCGACCACATTTATTTATTTTTTCGCTGTTTATACTTAACCGTGAGAACCAATAATGCTTCTCTATTCATTGGAACGTCTCTCTCTCTTTTTTTTTACCACATTGATCTATTTAAAATTTGATATGGGTTGTATAGATAGCCTTTTGGTACATCCCATTTTGACATATTTTTTTTTTTAACACGACACATTTGATCTTTCTTTTTTTTTCTTTACTTAGGTTAGTAAATATAATACATTATTTTATTAAAGTATTTGCCAACATCTTAGACAGAATAATATTTCTAATCCGTTTATTTCACAATTATCTAATTATACCGTGCAATTCAGTCTTCTGTAATTAATAAGAAAGACATAATATATATTATTAAGTCTACTTAGACTTAACCTTGAGAAGACATTTATTATTTTGCTAAGGTTGAACTTCCACCGTCTGCCTGGCATATTCTGGCATATTGTCTCTTTTAAGAAACACTGCACTTGAGGTACATCATAATGGAAAAACGACCTGCCCTGAGTCAACCTAAGGCGCATGTCATAGCTAGTGCTGCTTTTAAGGTTGAAAAAAATATGATTCTTCTGGAGATATTTACCTGCTATAAATTGCGATAGGTTTAAAGTAGTCGACTCGAATCATATAGATAAATCGCGTATTTCCCTTTCCGTGTTCAACTGGCGACACCGGTCTTGCGAAATCCACACGCTTTTGTTTTACTACGGAATCCTACGATCCCGTGTTCAATTCGCGTCAACTGAGCACGCCTTTGTGATCAAGTGGCGCTGGTTAAGGTTTAACAAAATCGTGTGCAGTTGAACTGAACACTTTAAATGTGCTTCGTAGTTTTATGAGCGAGCGAAGCGAGCTCGGGACTCGCTGGCACCCCGACTCGGACAATTTAGGATAGAAGAGGATGGCGGGGTCTGAAAGACCCCGCCATCCTCTTCGTGGTTATTTTTTTTTAAACCACCCGGAAGTAGGAGCCCCTTAACAAAATCGTGTGCAGTTGTTAATATATAAATAAAATAGTAGAGTAGCGGGTCGACGCTCTCTACTTCCGGGTAGCTTAAAAAAAAATAACCACGAAGAGGATGGCGGGGTCTTTCAGACCCCGCCATCCTCTTCTAACCTAAATTGTCCGAGTCGGGGTGCCAGCAAGTCCCATTCAATTACACACTGTTTTGTAAAACTTCTTATAACGTTGCTTGATCGCAAAAGCGTGCTCAGTTGACGCGAATTGAACACGGGATCGTAGGATTCCGTAGTAAAACAAAAGCGTGTTGATTTCGCGAGACCGATGTCGCCAGTTGAACACGGAAAGGGAAATACGCAGATAAATCAATCAAAGAAATCACAACACCTCAAAATGCAAAATTTTGTAATTTTAATGCTTTTCCTTGTAATATTATTTTGATGTAAATATTCATTATTTTCTCGTTTTAAGAACTTTCACATGACATATTTCTGTCTATCCTTTTAACATCATAACTTAAATGTTAATATAATAATGTTTACTATTCAACAATGAAATACTCAACATTACTTTAGTTACCTACTGTGTACTTTGCACTTCCGAAGTAGTCTAAATCATAGTAGTCGGTACTTACGTGCACATAGCACTTTAATGATCGCTCATAATGTCCCATATCGTCATGTGCACATAGCACTTCAAAGATTACGGTCGCTCATAGCGTCCAATGTTGTCATGTGCACATAGCACTTCAAAGGTTACGGTCGCTCATATAGCAACGGCAACGTAGGCTTAATCATTCTAATTCATTATGAAGGATATTATTTATTTTAAAATATATCATTGTCATTTATGATACTGTTAATAATTCAGCTTTATAATTATAACCAGACAAAATTAATCATCAGCACTCTCGCTAGTAGATGATCCACTACCTTTCTTATTAAAAGAAAGCAAAAGATGACGTATTTTGTCAATACTGAAATATACTCTTGTATCTTGACGTTCATTTTTTTTGATAAAGGTGTATCATCCACCTCGTACCTATCATGATCTAAACTTTTCGTTACTCTATAAGGACCTAAACATTTTGGTAGCATATGTTGCCCTCTCAACTCTCACCAAGTCTCCGACTTTAAATTCGAAGGGCATTTTTTTTTTTTTTCATTATAATATGTATTCTTTTGTTTTTTTGTGACCTTTGGTGTACTCCGCAACGTCATCCCTAAATCACGAAATATTGAATTTTCTCTACGAAAATAAACGAACGAGCCTTACTGTAGTCACATAATAATGATGTGTATTATCTTACATCTTACTTTTAGCTTTGGCTTCGGCTTAGACTTTGATTTCGAGCTTCACTTTAAACTAGACTTTTATATTGAATTAGACTTTCACATTGAACTAGACTTTCGCATTGAATTAGACTTTCACATTGAATTGGACTTTCACATTGAATTAGACTTTCACATCGAATAAGACTTTCACATCGAATAAGACTTTCACATTGAATTAGACTTTCACATCGAACAAGACTTTCACATCGAATAAGACTTTCAAATTGAATTAGACTTTCACATTGAATTTGACTTTTACTTTGAATCACACTTTCACTTTGAATTACACTTTAACTTTGAATTACACTATCATTTTGAATTACACTTTCACTTTGTATTACACTTTCATTTTTAATTACACTTTCACTTTGAATTGAAACTTTCACTTTGTATTACACTTTTACTTTGAGTACAATGGCTCATTTTTGAGCACGATTCACTTTGAGCACGACTCACTTTGAGCACGACTCACTTTGAGCACGACTCACTTTAACTATGACCTTCATTTAACTATGACCTTCATTAAACTATGACCATTTCAATTAACTATGACCTTCATTTAACTATGGCCTTCATTTGAACTACGACCTTCATTTAACTATGGCCTTCATTAAACTATGACCTTCATTTAACTATGACCTTCATTCAACTATGGCCTTCATTTAACTATGACCTTCATTTAACTATGACCTTCATTTAACTATGACCTTCATTTAACTATGACTTACATTTTAACTATGACCATCACTCTGACTTCGACTTTCACTTTGGTTTCAAATTTAACTTCAATTTATTAGGTAAAATACCGCTTACTTGAACTCTAATTGGGATCGACCTAGGTCCGTGCAACTAATTCACATAATATGCAGCATTGACTTCTAAAATCTATGTAGCTCTAGTTTTATCGTTATTCAAAATATGTTGGTTTCATATAGCCGTTAGATAATCTTAATATTAATATCTATTTCTCTTTCTCGTTCAGTTTAGCATTTTCCTTTATTCTAGAATTACATAACATTATTTAAGTGATTCTTTTCCCAAAAAACCATTTCAGACACCGGCATGGACTATAAGTGACAAAGACTTTTCGAGTTTTCGGATGTTTCGTCTCAGAGTAGTCAGGTACAAAACACCAGCCACATCTAGTTTTAAAATATTATCTGCCGTGAAAAGTATTTTTTTTTTTAACAACCAACTTGCAAAATAAATATCATCTATCATTTAGTTATCGTGAAGTTTGCTCTTCAAGATAATATTCGCATGAGCAATATGTACGGTGGGCTTCACAAATGGTACTACTAATACTATACTAGTAGTAAAGCGGCCAACCACATCATGACGTGGACTGTACAATCATAACAATTTAAGCTGTTTGCTTTTATACTGTTGTAAACAACAATCAAATCTTGGACTTCAAAAAAATGCTCGCTCGTAGCGGCCTATGTTGTGCACATTGCACCTCAAAAATAATGTTCGCTAGCTGTTTATCATTATTATAATATAATGATTATGATGATGATATATAATATAGTAGTTAATATAAAATTCGTGTTCGAGTGCCTACGTGGAGTGCACATACTGCACATTGCACTTCGAAAATGATGTTCGCTCAAAGTGACTTATAACATGGGCATACTGCATAATTATTGCACTTCAAGACATTATCTACACTTTACATCTTAGCATATGATCACAACTTCACAGCGGTTTTTTTTTTAAATATTTGTACTTTATTTTTTTTTATTTTTTTAATAAAACTGCATTTTAAATCTCGTCGTTGACTATTTCTTAATAGCTTACTACTGATTATAATTACAATCAAAAGAAACGGAAACAAATCTAAATTATGAAATAATTGTAATAAACATTAATTGTTGTGTAACATGTTCCTCGATTTTTTTTTTTCAAACGAGTAATTATTTGATTTTTAACTTTTTGGGGTCAAATTCAGGGACAGTAGTACATTCCATTTTCACCCGAGGTAATCGTATTTGTCCGTCACATTCCAATGGTTTTTTTTTTTGTGTAACTAAAATGCAAGCACTTACCCCCAGTCCAGTAACGGCGAAAGAAATAAAAACCAAACCTGGATCTTTAAATCTGGCCGACAATGGCGCGTAGCGATCCCGCTTCCGATTTGTTAGCTCGTTCGATAAAGTAAAAGTCCACAATCATTATTAATATAATTTTATTTCACTTTAACAACATTTACTTTACACTTTTTCGGCTTATACAATTTTATACGCGACTACCAGGGATTAATTCGACCTGCTCGGTTCGAGGCACAAACTAGACTGACTGTCGGACCTAAAATTCACAATTAGCTCAACTTTGACAATAATCAAATGTAGTGAGGGTAACGTAAAAAAATCATATTAAGATCGAATTAATCCTTTTGAATCGATATCGTTTCAACCAAAATGTTTTAACACTTTTAAAATAAACCACTAATTATTCCATAATTATTTTTACTAATTATGGTTACAAAAACTAACGATAAAATTTAACATAAATGTTACCATAAACAAAAAATTATACCAGTCTAAAATTTATTTTAAGTAAGTCATATTTAATTATTTTGTAGTATGGTAACACCGTTCTAACACTATGCTTGGTATTCAGAAGCTTGAAAATCTGACAACCAGTTACTATCACATCATCAGCGTGTAATGTTCCCACTGCTGGGACACAGGCCTCTCTGTGAGAGAGAATGAGTCATAATCCACCACGCTGGCCCAGTGCGAGAGGGTAGATGTCACATGTGTTCGATTTTATGATTGTAAAGACATGCCGGTTTCCTCACGATGTTTTCCTTCGCCGTTTTGAGAGCAGGGTGTCGAGTCTGCTAATTATAAGTCAGAATGGCGCCACAATGGCGTTTAAATTGTAGTGCTTATTCGTGGCTCACAATTGTGGCGCTACAATGGCGTTTCAATTTTCGAACCATTTTTTACTCAGCAGTAAAAAATGGTTCGAATAAGCACTACAATTGTAACTATAAAAGTATACATCAAAATCCTTTCAGTATTTTTTGCTTAAAAGAGTAACAAACATCCATTCATCCATCCCCACAAATGTTCTCATTTATAATAGTGAGTAAGGAAATAACATAATCTAAGTACCCACTTCTTCTAACATCAAAGAACAAGCTGAAATTCCCGTGTTTTTCAAGACAAACTTCTTAAAAGCCATCAAATAAAACTCAAGAGGAAGTTCTCAAATAAAACGTTTAAGTAAAACGGGTCCATTACTCTCATTTACCTTATCAAACAACGGTTGCTCAGTTTGTTCAATGGTTGTGGGTACTACAGTTACGTATTTAGTTCTGAGTTTGATTTCTAGTTTTTTTTTTTTTAATATCATCAAAATAATGAGTCCTCCCACCCAGGGCACGACGGGAGGGACTGTCAGACTTGTACTGACTTAAATCTATAGTGTCCTTCAATAGCCCTTTACGTTCTAGGCCGATGGTTGCCCGATAGTACCGCGACCCTTGGCCACAGATTACCTTGGCTTTGGTACAATAAAATCTAGGTATAATAAAAGTATAATGTCTGGGTGTAATTTATCTATAGTGTTTATGTATTTAGAAATATACAGGGTGACTTTTTTACCACCGTCCAAAATTTTTCTATGCATTAGGTATCAATCACTAAACCCATTTTTGAAAAAAAATCGATACGTCAAATTGTCATATTAAATCATTTTCTCATTCGTTCTGTGTGGTCACTAAGCTAAACGTTAATAATATACACTTGCCGACGCATGAAACTGGCAGAGCGCACCCCGCTGACCCCCCGCCCCGCCCCGCTACACCTAAGCGACACATCACAGCGCGTTGTCCAGATTCATCAACTTTTTATAGATAACATTGAGACGTGATATCTCGATATTTTTGTATTGATTGATACAAAAAGAAAAAACACGTATTCAATGATTTTCGCCAAAGATTATTATATTAAAATTTGGATGGTGACTAAGAAATCACCCTGTATAAGTAGGGACCTATGTTTATCGGTTGTCTAGTACCCATATCACAAGCTCTGTGTTTTGGAACATTAAGTATATTGTTATATTTATATAATAAGAAAAAACTACACAAATTAAACATTATTAGCTCCTTACTAATTTCCAAATAAAATAAGTCCTTTGAGTAGCAAACGCCATGTTTTTTTTTTAAATAATTAAAGCTATCAAACAGCCGGTCTTTCGAGCCGAATACGACAGTGTCACAAAGCCGGCTTTGCTCACAATAGTTAATTAAACGGCTAGATCTAATTAGACAGATCTCTAGACTTATTTATTACGGGCTTTGTCGTAATACTGTTAACTTCGTGATGTATGTTCATCCCTGTTGTGATTAAATGGTCGCTTGAAGTTTATCTGATTTATGGGTCTTACTATAAACTAAATATGGTTTATAGGATACTTATAGCTGTTGCTTTGCCGGTGCTACTTGATATTATTATCCTATGAGAAATACATACATAGAAATTTTCGTATTTATAAATTAATACGAATGAGGGGTTAAAAAAAAAAACGACGAAACACTTTGAGAAAAGGTAGGTAGTGCCCTTGCGCTTCGCTTGGCTCGTCTTGGCGGGGGCACTGCCGTGCCTCCAGATAGTAAGAAGTAAGATAAGTAAAATGTTTTCAAAAAATAGGTATGTAACCGACTTCAAAAACAGCCACAAAACGGGTAAAAGTGACTTTTTTTTTTTTTTTTTTTTTAAACGTGGTAAAATCATCAAATGAGTCCTCCCACCCCGGGCAGGGCGGGAGGGACTGTCAGACTTGTACTGACTAAAATCCACGGTGTCCTTCAGTAGCCCTTTATGTACCGGGGTCACGGTGAGGAAATAATCCCGCAACCCCGGCAGGCTTTGGCCCTCTGAGAGGGGGGCCCCGTCATTATGCTGACGCTCTTTGAGGCTCGCGTGGGACACAACGCGCCGTCGACCCGGGCATGGTCCTTGGTCGGGCAGCGAGTTGCCCTTTACTCGCTGCCCGCTTGCCCGCGCCTACGGTGGCCGGAGATCATCTAGCGACGTCCGTCGCCGTGGGCGCCTACCACTGCGGCTGGGGCGGAGGGAGGACGCTGTCCTCTCTCGCTCGCGGCCTGCCTCCTCCTTTACGAGCATTACTGCCTCGCAGAAGGAGCTGACCGCTTCCCACTCCGTCTCGCCCCGCAGCATGGCCGCAACCAATGCCGGGCGCGAGAGGTCTCCGCCTATCGCAGCCGTGAGGACACGTCGGTGCTCCGCCCAAGCCGGGCAGTCTTGCACCGTATGCTCCACCGTGTCCTCCGGGCGATCTTCGCAGTGGTGACACCCAGGCGTCTCCTCCTTTCGCATCAGCCACAGGTACCTCCCGAAACTTCCGTGTCCGGTGAGGACCTGCGTCAAGCGGTAGGTCAGGACGCCATGACTTCTCTCCAGCCACTCCTCAAAGAGGGGTCTTACCGCCGCAATTGCGGCGTGCCCGGCCTTCGGTCGCGACAGTCGTCCCCTCCATACTGCCCTGAGATCGCGCCGGAGCTCTTCCCGCCGCGCCTCGACTTCTCGAGGCAGCGGGGTTATGCCCCGGCGCTGTGCCTCCACGCGCCACTCATAGACGCGCTGGAGGGCAGTCGCCTCCAGATCCCAGGGCAGCAATCCGGCAAGAAGGTTGGCCGATTCGCCGGCAATCGTGCGGTATCCCCGGATCATCCGGATAGCCATGACCCTCTGGCATGCGACCAACTTTAGTGGTCGCGTCCGGATGCTCGGGGCCCACACGGGGGCCCCGTAGAGGGCCATGGACCGCACGACGCCGGCGTACAGCCTGCGGCAGGAGGCGTTTGGCCCGCTGAGATTGGGTAGGAGTCGCCTGAGGGCGCCTGCTGCCCGGTTCAGCTTTGGGGCCAAACTCAGGAAATGCTCCCTGAAGTTCCACCGGCTGTCGAGGACGAGTCCCAGGTACTTCATCGTCCTCAAGACGCCGATGCGAACTCCTCCCACCGTTATGCTGTAACCCGACTGTGGCGCGTTGACGCGGCCATGAAAACACATGGCCGCCGTCTTGTGCAGCGCCACGTCGAAACCCAACCGCCGGATCCTATCGACGACTGTCGCGACCGCTTCCGTCGCCACGTCGGCCGCCGCCTCGTGCGACTCTCCCTGCGCCAAGATGAGCGTATCGTCAGCGTAGCATACTACGCTGACGCCTTCAGGGAGGTCGCCGCGCAGCACCCAGTCGTACCCGATGTTCCACAGGTGCGGTCCCAGGACCGAACCCTGTGGAACACCGCACGACATCTCTCGCCGGTTCCACTCTCCCCGGTGACCGGGGTAGATGACGGCTCTGTCCGTCAGGTAGTCCTCGACTATGCGGTAGTCCTCGACTATGGGTAAAAGTGACTTTGGTTTTATTTCTTTTAAAATAAAATTGTACCTAATTAAATCGATTCAGATGAAAAGGACGGAGTTATGCATAAAAAAAAACACCAAAAAAATATAGAAACATCCAAATTATGAACCTCCTCCTTTTTGAAGGCGACTAAAAAGCTATTCGTGCTATTCGATATTGGCTTTTGCTCTTAGGTTTGACCTTTTTTAGATTGGAATTTAAATTTTGGATAAAAATTTTGAAAAACCACAACGAAAAGTATGTGTTCATTAATCATCAATCTCATATATTAAATATGAAAAACCGGCCAAGTGCGTGACGGGCCACGCACAATGTAGGGTTCCGTAGTTGCCCATCAAAATACTTATGCAAACTGACTAAACTGATTCTAATTTTTTTTTAAAAGCTGAATTTAATTTTAAAAAGAAGAATTTTCAAAATCGGTCCAGGAGTCTTTAAGAAATCGGAGAAAATACATTAAAAAAAAGATTATGACGAATTTAGAACCTCCTCCTTTTTTTGAAGTTAGTTAAAAATAGTTGACGATAAAATCCTACCTATCCCCAAAAAACATACCTATTAAAGCTGTAAAAATAAAGTTGACAAACTTACATTTGCAGTTGAATAATATGTTCCCCGATACATTTTGTCTAAGAAAAACCGTTTAGCTGGTAGAGGGAGGGGACACTCGAGTCAAGCAAAATTTAGCACTTTAAAGCTTAATATTTCACAAACTAATTTTTTTATCAAAAAATTGTTAACGGAAACTACTAACGGAAAAAATATTTTTTAAAGACCTATTTAATGATACCCCTCAATAAGGGGTACGCGAGAAAAAAAAAACATCCCCAAGTTACGTGTACAAGAGGTACCCTAAAAAAAATATTTTACGAGATTTTATTTTACCACTTTTTCGGCACAACAAATCCATATATTTACACCAAATTACAGCTCTCTAGTACTGTGCGTCTCTGAGCTAAACTGCGGAAAGACGGACGGACGGACGGACGGACGGACATGGCGAAACTATAAGGGTTCCTTGTTGACTACGGAACCCTAAAAATGAGACGAATTTGACAAGCCCGAGTCAAAATTTTTCATAGTACCCTGAAGTTTCATATTTTCAGAAACAACATTTTTTTACACATTTTATGAAGGTAAAACGATTCTTCTACAAGACCTAACAATTTATTCACGTGAAGCGATCCTTACAAAAAGAAAAAAACTCATCCGACTCGAAGGACCGATTCAAAAAAGAAAACTGCTGTCAAAACTTTTTCGTGCTTTAATCAAAACTTCGGTCGGCTTTTCATAATAATTAACTCAGCCAAAATGAACCGAGCTGAAACCTCAAAAATCCATGGCACTCTTACTTTGTAAACAGGCACTTTTAACTTTAAAAGGTCGAGAGGTTTCGCGACGAGTCCTCATTTTTAAGGGTTCGCAGAAAATTAACTAAAACTCGTGAAGTGACAAGAATGGATGAAGTAAAAAATAATGTAGGTATATTAGAAGAGTTTCAAAAGTGGATTGACATCACTTGTATTGGAATGATCTTGAGATGAGGAATGATTTTAACTTCAATAAATGACAGCAAATCATCGGCGATTGCTGTTATCGTATATTTATCCAATATTACGCCGGTACCCACTAAAAATTTGCTTGAATTTAGACTTTGTTTCTTATTGACTTAAATTTTTTGCCAACGACTTTTTTTTAGAAGTCAAAAAAAACTTTTAAATAAGTTTTTCAAGAAGAATATATATAGGTATATGTACTGAACTTATAATCAGAAATATGCAAACAAAAATATAATGATCATTCTAAGTACAGAACCCTTCACTGTGCTTGATCCAATTCGCAATCGTCGTCGGTTTTTCATAATATTTTTACAGCGGTGTCCCTGACACAATTTTCAGTATACTGAAAAGATGGTAGTTTGAATACATTTGGCTTATTAAAGGCTTGAATATTTAGTCGGTATGGTAATGAGGCGCTGCTGAAATACATACATATTGGCTGAAAAGCTGAAAGGCTTAACTTGATCTAATATATTTTTTGCTGAAACTAGGTTAGTGTGCAAGCTAACTGTAGTGCTATTAGTAATTATATGAATAGTTGAAATTAATTGAATGTTTTTTTTTTAATTTTCCAGACTAGTAATTAATTCTGTATCATGGGTGCGTTTACACACATTCACAAACTGACCCGGAACAACTATTTGTACAAATATTTTCGTTCGGGAATTGTCCCTGCGACACAAGGCAGCAACCGATCGCTCAACCACACTGTCAATCGTTCCGTCAAATTGCATTAACAAAACGCCAAAAGAGCTTATAAAAGCTTTGTTTTTGTCTCTTTCTAGCAAGTATTACAATTTTAAACAGATAATGCTCCTTTTATGCTCTCTGCCTATGATTTCAACCTACTAACAATGTGTGAATGGAAATATGCAGTATATTAACACTATCCAGAAATACGAATTATGTTAATTATCGTTTTATTGGACGTTTTACTTACATTTAAAGACTGTTATCGCGAAAATAAAAGGAAAATTCCGTTAGTGTGGCCCGGCAAAAACGTGAGAGTATATAATATAGTCACAATATGTTTTCTGTTCCTGTTACCACTCGCGTCCCACTTTGATTATAAAACGAGTTCATTAAAAGTCGGTGTTCCGTGCAAATTATAATTAAAACGTAGCGTCTTGTGTCTCGTATGAAAATGGTTTGTTTCTGACGAAACGTTTTAAGCTTCGGTCACACACAGCGACTTGTCGCTGCGAGTAAAATTGAACATGCTCATTTGCTCAATTCAGACCAAAACGACTAATCGCTGCAAATAGCTTCTCACATACAGCGAATACTCGCGACGAGTAGGTAGGCATTCGCAGCGATCAGTAGCTATGTCTATATCCGAAGCTTAACATGTTTTTTTTTTTAAACCGTATTTCGGTCGTTTCTTGCTAGTTTTTTTCCAATAAGATTTTCAATCTCTATCTGTCGATGTTCAAAAGTGCTTTTGGTCAGGCACTTTTAAACACCCTGTGTCAGCATTGGGTTTTATCACAAATAATTTGTAAATAGCAGCTCGGAGTATGAATTAGAGCCCGAGTTGATGGTAAAAGACTGGATTTCTATTTTTCTGACTTCTCAAGACGCGTGACTCGCGCTTCAACGAATGCGATTTGACAGCGGTAAATCCGGATAACTTCTGCTTAAGCAGCGCCGAGCAATTGCCTGCAGACAGGCGCGGGTCACGACTTACGAGTAGCTGCTAACATTACGCACCGTGTGAAGCGAACATTACAATCGGCTGACATAGATATAATTGCTCTATACGTATAAATCTTTTGTTAAATCTTCAGGGTGTACAGTCGCGCATTAAATCTTCAGTATTTCGTGCAATTAACATTTAAAAGGTATTCGTGGACTCTTGTCTTGTGTTGCTGACAAGTTTTATTAATGAAAATGGTTTCTCAAGAAAAAGGAAGTAACTCGTAAAGCTGTTTACGTGTGTTGAAAATCTAATGGCAAGGCGAATGGCCAAGAAACACCATAGAATGTTTGTTAGCCATTCTCCAGTACCGCAGCAAGACGTTATCTAGTGGAAGAGAGGAACCGCATATAGGTAGATCTTATATTCAATTTAAATTTTGAAAATGTTTCTCAGTAGAAGTTGCACTGTTTTCTGACTGAGACCAAACTTGTGATCGCCGATGTAACCTACGATTTTCTTTTTGCTTTGGACCAAAGATTCTGTGTCAATACGCGGGCGACGGATTCAGGCATAATTATATCGAGGGTGATGGATTCCGTCATAATTATATCGAGGATGATGGATTTCGTAATAATTATGTCAAAGGTGATAGATGCCGTCATAATTATATCGAGGGTGATAGATTCCGTCATAATTATATCGAGGATGATGGATTCCGTCATAATTATATCGAGGGTGATGGATTCCGTCATAATTATATCGAGGGTGATGGATTCCGTCATAATTATATTGAGGGCGATGGATTCCGCCATAATTATATCGATGAATATGGATTCCGTCATAATTATATTGAGGGCGATGGATTCCGCCATAATTATATCGATGAATATGGATTCCGTCATAATTATATCGAGGGTGATAGATCCCGTCAAGTGTCGCGGAACGCATGATGGTGCTTCTTTATTGTGGTCTTGGTCTGGCCATTTTTGAGGCCCTTTCAGGGTACATGCCCTGTGCCTAGACATCTTTGGCACACCCCTATTTTCGCCACTGCAAAGTTCATTATTAGTATTCTGTGCAAATAATAATTAAAACATACTCGTTGCGTCGTGAGAGAAGTTTGAGAAGAAAACGGTTTGTTCTGACGCGTCGTGAGTTACTTGAAAGTTGTTTTAAATTCGAGTTTTGACTGTAACTTCGTCATGCTCATGGGAGATTGTCAAAGTTGGGTTTGATATTTACTGAGATTGAAATCTGTTGAATCTTATCAAAGAGAAATAATTTTACTTTTTATGTGTTTGTGATGGTTTGGAATGGTTTTCGAGTTGTACTGGGTGAACCTTCTGGCAACAGTTCTCAATGAAACCATGAATTTTCGTGCCGGTTCTCCATCATTAAACCCGAACCAAGCACCTGTTTGTGGACGTTTTACAAGTGCCCTCATCTATGTGAAATAAAATATTTGACATTAAATGAATAAACCTTAAAAAATGCTAAACCGATTTTCAAAATTTTACAACCATTATTGATCATTTCTTATCATCGTAATCATCAGCCAGAAGACATCCATTGCCACTTCAACTTGCTATTACGAGTTATTTGGGTGACCTTGGTACTTCGGCGAAAATCCTTGACAAAGAAACTCCGAGCTCACCATTCTTTTCATTGCTCTTTGAGTGACTTTTTGTCTCTCTAAATTCTCAAAAAATGTGTGGTGGGTAACCATAAATCCACAATTCAACCTTGGCTAAAGCAACCGAACTTTCAAAATCGACCCGTGTGGCTTTTCTACGTCGTAGCCAGGATCTGGTATAGAAAATAGAGTTATTTATTTTTCATTTCATCAGATGATCTTGGTAAAATCGAAATTAAGTAGAGTCTAGACTCAGAGCTTTTATAAGCACTAAAACAAACAACAATTAAAACAGAACTAGCATCGTGTGTTTACAGAACTCTGTGTTTATTAAGAAACTGTAGAAATAGCGGGTTCAGACGGAGTGAACCAAGACGTTATTTAAAAAAAAGGTGCGCCACACTAAGAATTTCTCGTGTATCATGGGTGCGTTTAGAAACATAGAAACACATATACACAAACATCCAGACCCGGAACCACTACTTGCGGATCATACAAATATTTAATCCGTGCGGAGCTCGGACCCGCGACATATAGTGCAGCAGTCCAATTGGTCAACCACTCCGCTAATTATCGTTTTTTTCATAAACTGGCAATTCGTAAACTGGAGGTAGGTACCTACTTGTGGCTAAATAACTTGAGTAGGTAACTAGTCTTAGAGTTGTTGGTTCTAGTACTTGCTGGTTTCCTCACGGTGTTTTCCTTCATCGTTTTGAGAGCAGTGGTGATGAAACAATTTACACAAAGTAATGTGACTGTGCCAACTCTTTTCTTGGGATTAATATTAACAAAATATGAGTCCTACCATCTTGGTTGGTGCGGACTGTCAGATTCTTACTGACTAAAAGACCACCGTATTTCTTCAATTCCAGGGTCACGGTGGGTTGTTGTAAATTAATTCCCC
Source organism: Agrotis segetum (assembly GCA_036375495.1). Classification (NCBI taxonomy): domain Eukaryota; kingdom Metazoa; phylum Arthropoda; class Insecta; order Lepidoptera; family Noctuidae; genus Agrotis; species Agrotis segetum. The sequence goes on from JAQSVV010000128.1 coordinate 1,676,142, forward strand.
GCAAAAAAATTATTAATTCTGTTCTCCTAGTAATTTCTGTTCAGATTCCACATTGTGTCCTCGATTGCGGTAGTTTTGTGCTAGATTTTATTATTTAATTGTTCTGCTATCCATGCGGAAAAATGAGGCGAATTTACAATAATCACAGTTTAAAAAAATAAACAAAATTTTTGGCTAACTTATATTATAATATACTTTTTTTCGTGGGGAATTATTTAATGTTGCGGTTACCTGTATAGACAGTCCCTAAATTCCGGCTGATGTTGCAGGCCCGTCAGTTTGCTGACAGCTCTTTCAGTAGCACGTGGAACACCACGAGCTGCTAATTCGGGTCCTTAATCGGGCCGTAAGCTGCCCAATAGGTACTCGCAGCCCTGCAGCCTGAAATCGTTCTGCATCGCAGTAAAATTCACTATTATTCATTAACCTAAACCAAAATCCCATACATTTATCACTTTCACCATAATAAACATACGTTTTACTCGACACGGCTTTATTGCAGCCACACATCACACGACTAAATTGAAACAATCCGTTACATCGGTTAATAAACGACCACGCGACATTAATCGTCGCCGAAGCCAGCTAAATTAAATACCGCAGCTAACTAGTGGCGACAGTGGGGTGCGACAAAAAAATCGCAGTGTGTGCAGTTTTATTATTACGGTAGTTAGTTTTATTGGTGATGAAAAGGATTGATGAATTTGTTTTGAAAATGAATTTAAATAATTCATCCGTTTGTTTGTCCATTTTTTTTCTCAGTTGAGCGGACTTAACTGTCACATTCTTACTGAAAACCACAAAATTCCTTCACTGGATCCTTTGTGTACCTACCAGGGCCGCGGTGCTTTTTTAACAATCTTTCTAAATCCTTTGTGGATAAATCCAAAAGGATTTAAAGGAACCTATAGAGCGAGCATTGGGAAAATTGTCATACAAAATTGTTGATGCAGTGCGTCAGTAGCACTATCTAGCGTTGCATAGCAATGCGACTACTAGACTGAGCGACTATTTACCAATTGGTAAAAAGTTTTGAATCACAACTTTCTTCGTGATGTCCCGTCTATTGCTCGTATATTGTCTTTGGATAAATCCGATAAATTATAAAGCCCGGGCTTAAACCGAATCGTGAAGATTAAAATTACGCATCCAGTATATTCTGCATGCATTCAGCATCACCAATGTTCTGTCCTTATCGCAATTCATTAGGGATTGGTGGAGCATGTAAATTTCGAATTGATTGTATCATTGATCGTTTTTACTTTAAAAAAATAAGGTCTTAAAGTATTTGCCACTTTCGTATGCCCATTTCATAGGACCATTTATAATTATTAATTGTGCTATTTTTTTGGATTGAGAATTTATCAAATGAATCCTGTCGCTCAGGGCAGAGTGGAAGGCTGTTTAGACTTTGAAGAACAAAAATCAGGTTGGGTTTCTTCAGCTGCCCATTCAATTCAAGGGCCGCGGTAATATGTTGAGACATTTCCACAACCCTGGTTATCAGTTATGTCATACAATGCACTTTTGAACGCTATGGTATACAACGAAATATTACTGATTCTCTTTGCCCATATTTTAAAGGTAGTTTCGTATAGTGAGGAATATGTATCGGGTTTTGTTCCCGATACATATTCCTCTTTTCGTGTTAAGAGAGGAGAGTGAGAAGAGTCACAATGGTAGTGGTGTCGAACGCAAAAAACGAACAAGAAGGAGGGTAGCCCGATTTGTCCGCTCATAAAATTTAAGTTATTGTGGGTGGACAATAACATTAGTTTATCAAGACAAAGACATTTTTATTCGTTGAATATGGTAGGGACAAAGATAATACAGATTTGGATCAGCATATCCACCGCACAAAGCGGCATACGTGATCATGTCGCTTGCAAGTTGCAACAGTGCCGAAATATCGGAAACTCAAAATAAAATAAACATGGTAAATATCCCGTTTCAAGTCTTAATATCAGAGAAGAATAGACAAAAATACCACAGTTTACTAGTTACCTTTGCTAATATTTAGAAGCGTCCATAACTCCATAGTCAAGTCCAAGGCACTTCAAAAACAAACGCGAGATTAAACCTCCGTTTAAAATAACGACCAAATAGTAGTGTCGTCTGTCACCGCACTACTGAAATAAACGAGCCAGCATATTGCGTAAATAAATCACTACAGTGCTGCAGCGCTTTAGAATTATTGCCGTCTAGTGGCCTGTTTAAGTTGTGTTGCTACAGCAGATTTTTTGTGTATACACTTTGTTGATTGTTTTTTGGGATGTGTGTGCGAATTTTAAATGTGTTAATTTATTGATTAAGAGATTTATAAAGGCAATTGAGATGATGTTGAGGGATTTATTGGTAAGATCTGTATAATAAAGCTTAATCTACGAAACTCTTGTTTTTTGGCTAAAAACCGAGAAATTACTCGACCCGCTCTGCTCCCCACCGCTCCGCTCCGCGTCATTAGAACCGCAGCCTTAATAAAAAAATGCCGACCGACTTGAGAACCTTATCCGTTTTAAGGTCTAAAACGGGTGCTTTTATGTAAGCATCCATTTAAACGAAACTCATTTTTAGTTTTAGTAAAAAAAAAAACTTTTTACCTTCAACCATTTTAAAAGTCTCTTAAACATTTTTCATAAGGACAATAATCCCCTTATCACTTCAATTTCCTTAATAAAATCTTCAAAAAAATATCAGAGAATATTGCAAATACCATCTGAGTTTAAAATATCTACTTTATTTTGAATAATTCATGTGCGCTTAGCGTGCTTATGTAAAGATGCGACAGGACTCCGGCGTCGAGACGAGAATCACACGATTATTCTGAATGAATATTTATACTTAGCTTTGGATACAGAATATAAGCTGAATTGAGGATTTTGTATAAGCTTGGCTGTACTTATTAAATTGGCAATGGTTTTAATAACTACGGGTATAACAACGTCTTAAATACACATATATACGAGAACTTCTGGTTGCAACCGTGACAGCAAGACTCACTAGTTGACTTTATGCCAGATCCACACGCTTGCCGTGTTTGCACAAACAGAAAGGGACGGCGTTGTACCAGAAAGCAAGATGCAAATAATTCTATCTCGTTCTTCAGTATAACGCCGTCTCCTTCTGTTTGGCAAACACGGCAAGCGTGTGGATCCGGCATTACAACATTTCTAGTAATAAATACTAAGTCCTTGTTTTATCTACTACTTCTCGTAGTATTTATTACGTACTAGAAATGTTGTAAAGTTCAACTAGTGAGTCTTGCTGTCACGGTTGCAACCAGAAGTTCTCGTATAGGTAGACAGACATTTCTCTGCGTGCAGTGAGTGAACGAGATGGCGCTAGGCGACTTGTAAATCTCTGTCACTTTCACTTGCCGAAATAAGCCTGGTTTTAAGACGTAATACCCCCCAATTGGCCTACCGTCCGACGTAAGTGGTCCGACGTAAGTCGTCCGACGTAAGTCCCCAGATATGTCAGACGTCAGTTGTCAGACGTAAGTCGTCAGACTTATGTCGTCCGACGTAATGTAAGTCGTAGTACGTTACGTAAGTCGTCCTACGTTACGTAAGTCGTCCGACGTTATGTAAGTCGCCCGACGTTAGTCGTCCGACTTAATGTTAGTCGTCCGACGTAAGACGTCTGACGTAAGACGTCCAACGCACGTCATCAGACGTAAGTCGTCCGACGTAATGTAAGTCGTCCTACGTTGCGTAAGTAGTCCTACGTTACGTAAGTCGTCCTACGTTACGTAAGTCGTCCTACGTTACGTAAGTCGTCCGACGTTATGTAAGTCGCCCGACGTTAGTCGTCCGACTTAATGTTAGTCGTCCGACGTCTGACGTAAGACGTCCAACGCAAGTCATCAGACGTAAGTCGTCCAACGTAAGTTGTCCGACGTTGTGTAAGTGGTCCGTCGTTGTGCAAGTCAACGTTATGTAAGTCGTCTGACTTTATGTGTCAGTCGTCCGACGTCAGTCAATCGTCTGATGTCAGTCGTCAGACGTAAGTCTTCAGACGTAAGTCGTCCGACGTAAGTCGTAAGTCGTTCGACGTTATGTAAGTCGTCCGACGTAATGAAAGTCGTCCGACGTAATGAAAGTCGTCCGACATCAGTCGTTCGACGTAAGTCGTCAGACGTTAGTCGTCCGAAGTAATGTAAGTCGTCCGAAATAAGTCGTCATTCGTCAGACGTAAGACGTCTGACTGTATGTGTAAGTCGTCGGACGTAAGTCGTCATTCGTCAGACGTATGTCGTCCGACGTAATGACAGTCGTCCGACGTAAGTCTCCAGATATGACAGACGTCAGACGTAAGTCGTCAGACGTAAGTCGACAGACGTAAGTCGTCAGACGTAAGTCGTCAGACGTAAGTCGTCAGATATAAGTCGTCCGACGTAAGTCGTCAGACGTTAGTCGTCCGAAGTAATGAAAGTCGTCTTCGATAGTCGTCATTCGTCAGACATAAGTCGTCCGACGTAATGACAGTCGTCCGACGTAAACGTCCGACGTTGTGTAAGTCGTCCGACGTTGTGCAAGACGTCCGACGTAATGTAAGTCGTCGTACGTTTCGTAAGTCGTCCAACGTTATGTAAGTCGTCAGACGTAAGTCGTCAGTCGTTAGACGTAAGTCGTCAGTCGTTAGACGTAAGTCATCCGACGTAATGAAAGTCGTCCGACGTAAGTCGTCAATCGTCTGATGTCAGTCGTCAGACGTAAGTCTTCAGACGTAAGTCGTCCGACGTAAGTCGTATGTCGTTCGACGTTATGTAAGTCGTCCGACGTAATGAAAGTCGTCCGACGTAATGAAAGCCGTCCGACATCAGTCGTCCGACGTAAGTCGTCAGACGTTAGTCGTCCGACGTAAGTCGTCATTCGTCAGACGTTAGACGCCTGACTGTATGTGTCAGTCGTCCGACGTCAGTCGTCATTCGTCAGACGTAAGTCGTTCGACGTAATGATAGTCGCCCGTCGTAAGTCGCCCGACGTAATAAAACTCGTCCGACGTAAGTCTCCAGATATAACAGACGTCAGTTGTCAGACGAAAGTCGTCAGACAGTGGTCGTCCGACGTAAGACGTCCAACGTAAGACGTCCAACGTATGTCATCAGACGTAAATCGTCCGATGTAAGTCGTCAGTCGTCCGACGTAAGTCGTCCGTCGTCAGACGTCCGACATTCTGTAAGTCGTCGGACATAAGTTTTCCGACGTTGTATAAGTCGTCCGGCGTTGTGCAAGTCGTCCAACGTTATGTAAGTCGTCCGACTTTATGTAAGTCGTCGGACGTAATTCGTCATTCGTCAGACGTATGTCGTCCGACGTAATGGCAGTCGTCCGACGTAAGTCGTCCAACGTAATGAAAGTCGTCCGTCGTAATTAAAGTCGTCCGACGTAAGTCTCCAGATATGTCAGACGTCAGTTGTCAGACGTAAGTGGTCAGACGTAAGTCGTCAGACGTAGGTCGTCCGACGTAAGACGTCCAACGTAAGACGTCCAACGTATGTCATCAGACGTAAATCGTCCGATGTAAGTCGTCAGACGCAAGTCGTCAGTCGTCAGACGTAAGTCATTCGCCGTTATGTAAGTCGTCCGACGTAATGAAAGTCGTCAGACGTAAGTCGTCCGACGTAATGAAAGTCGTAAGAAATCAGTCGTCCGACGTAAGTCGTCAGATGTAAGTCATCCGACGTAAGTCGTCAGACGTAAGTCATTCGCCGTTATGTAAGTCGTCCGACGTAATGAAAGTCGTCAGACGTAAGTCGTCCGACGTAATGAAAGTCGTAAGAAATCAGTCGTCCGACGTAAGTCGTCAGATGTAAGTCATCCGACGTAAGTCGTCAGACGTAAGTCGTCCGACGTGAGTCGTCCGACGTAATGACAGTCGTCTGACGTCAGACGTCCGACATTCTGTAAGTCGTCCGACACAAGTTTTTTCGACGTTGTGTAAGTCGTCCGACGTCGTGCCAGTCGTCCAACGTTATATAAGTCTTCCGACTTTATGTAAGTCGTCGGACGTAAGTCGTCATTCGTCAGACGTATGTCCTCCGACGTAATGACAGTCGTCCGACGTAAGTAGCCCGACGTAATGAAAGTCGTCCGACGTAAGTCTTCAGATATGACAGACGTCAGTTGTCACACGTAAGTAGTCAGACGTAAGTCGTCAGACGTAAGTAGTCAGACGTAGGTCGTCCAACGTAAGTCGTCATTCATCAGACGTAAGTCGTCAGTCATCAGACGTAAATCGTCTGACGTAAGACGTCCAACGTAAGTCGTCAGACGTAAGTCGTCAGACGTAAGTCGACAGACGTAAGTCGTCAGACGTAAGTCGTCAGACACAAGTCGTCAGATGTAAGTCGTCCGACGTAAGTCGTCAGACGTAAGTCGTCCGACGTAAGTCGTCAGACGTAAGTCATCAGACGTAAGTCATCCGATGTAAGTCGTCAGTCATCAGACGTAAGTCGTAAGTCGTCAGACGTAATTTATATTCGCCCGAAAAATGTCGTCAGACGTAAGTCGTCAGGCGTAAGTCGTCAGACGTAAGCCGTCAGGCGTAAGTTGTCAGACGTAAATCGTCAGACGTAAGTCGTCGGACGTAAGTCGTCAGATGTAAGTTGTCAGACGTTGTCATTTGTTGGTTTTTCATCAAAATTTTCATACAACACATTTACACATATACAGGGTGGAATTTTGTAATGCCACCTGGAGGGAAAGTACTCTTAAAACTGCAGATAGAAAATTTTACTCAAAGGAGACATTTCTTTATTTTTGAATAGAAAGCAAACTGCATTCAAAGATTTTTGAAAATTCTCTCCTGGAACACCCGGGAATTGAAACGGCTACAATCTGAAAAAATTATACCCTGCACTTTTATTGCATCGATCGTTAGGGTCAATTATAAGGATGAAATCTCTCTAACAAACATGAAAAATAAATGAAAGGAAAACCAGGAAATCTTAAATTTATTTAATTATTTACAAAAAAAAAATTAATATTAATTAAACTATGTAAATATAATAATACTAAATTAAAATAAAACTAAACCATTAAAGAGCATCGAAAAATTCATCCTCAACGCTGTCAGCTTATAATGTGCCCAAGAGACTGGCGGTATTACAAAAAATGGTGCGATTCCCGGGTGTGGCAGAAGAGAATTTTTGAAAATCTCTGAATGCAGTTTGCTTTCTATTCAAAAATAAAGGAATATTTCCTTTATGTAAAATTTTCTATCTGCAGTATTAAGAGTACTTTCCCTCCAGGTGGCATTACAAAATTCCACCCTGTATATATTGTGTAAATGTGTAGTAAAAAATAAATCTGAGTTTAAGTTTTAGATAGTGTTGTATGAACATTTTGATGAAAAACCGACAAATGACAACGTCTGACAACTTACATCTGACGACTTACGTCCGACGACTTACGTCTGACGATTTACGCCTGACGGCTTTCGTCTGACAACTTACGCCTGACGGCTTACGTCTGACGACTTACGCTTGACGACTTACGTCTGACGACATTTTTCGGGCGAATATAAATTACGTCTGACGGGGTGAATCATATTCAAATGAGTCAGGCGTCTCAAAGAAAATCATGCCTTGTCCATAAGCTTCTTATGTTTAGCATATTTACATATAGCATGTATAAAGCCCCGTATTTGCATTAACTTAACATAATTCTTACTAGGTCAGCAAATCTAACCGTACTGACCCTTGTAACCCAGTTACCGGGCACCGACGACTTAGGTTTATGTCAATTATCCATGCAACTTACGGACTTGGGCTTCTTACCCCGCAACTGTCACAGGTATTAAAGTGTGACAACCGTAAATGATCTTGGTTTAAAGTGTCTGTCAAAACTTTAAGCATAGATTGAATGAAATAAACAAATAGAATAGGTTTTTCTTGCCAATTTTCAAAATCAATCATCTTTTGCCTAGCCTTTTCCCAAATAACTTGGGGTTGGCTTCCAGTCGAACCAGATGCAGCTGAATGTCAGTATTTTACATGGAGCGACTGATTATCAGACCTTCACAACCACGTTACTGGGTAATAAGATACCCCATGGTAAGACTGGTTGTCAGACTTTGGAACTTCTGACTGATAATAATGTCTGTTAAAGATCTAAGTACAAATGACTGCCAGGACCGGGTTTACGTCTTTCCAAGTCATAGAAGAAACTCGTTATAACAGAGGGTCTCATCCATCCACAGACCAAAGGCAGCAAGCGCAGCTTAACCTGGAAGATCGGCCTGTGCGGCGGTTTTAATTATTTAGCTACGAGCTAAATTTTATTAACTCAATTTAAAAACATTTCCACAACAAAAAAAAAAGAACATCCTTTTACATGAAAATTATTTCACCATGAAAACATTTTCACAAATCCAGAGAACTGCATTTTTAATGCAGTGGTAGTCAGAAAATGTAGGTTAGCCGCCATTATAAGGCTTGGGTTACATAAATCCATGTCAAAAAGATGTTTTTTAGCTAAAAGAGCTTCCGACACGATACGTGGCCGACGCATAAAGAATGCAAGGGGTCAGCTTACAGGGTTGCCAGTGAGAAATTAAAATGAAAATTGGATTTGAAATGAAAAAAGTGAGATTAATAAATTTGAGGTCGGTTGGTGGGTTAAATTTGTTTTTTTTTTTAGTTTCATCGTGTTCCTAAGAATCTGTTGCTGGTTCTATTTTGTTTAAAAAGTTAATTTTGTGTAAAGTTGTAGAAAACAGTTTTTCATAAAAACGATTTCAGAGAAAAAGGACCTTGCTTATTAATTAAGAAAATTACACAAAGTAATTATTTATTTTGGGAAAGTCTACTAATTTACTGATGGCTAATTCTGGCTAACTAGGGTATTTTAATTAAAATCGTTTTTGGCATCGTGATCCTAAACATTGCAAAAGATTTTGATGTCATCTTCACGATCAGTTATGAGATTTTTTCCGAAGTTCTACATGATTACGGTTACACAATCATGTAAAAGATAAAAATAAGTTATTAAATAAAAATAATAATTCATCCTGCATTATACATAATAAGTTTATGATAGAATTTTCTTACAAGGTATAGCATTTTCGATGTTTTTTTTTTATGAAATGCTAAGAAAAAGTGTTGTCTGTGAACTACCAATGAAAAGTTCGTTTTTGTTCTACCTCTAAGGCTTAATTACCTCAGCCAAACATAGTCTTTCGCATAAAGCACAATCTTTTTCCGTCACAATTTTTACGCAAACCTGTAAGTTAAACAAAGCACTAACGAGGCTCAGTGTTGCCATATGAAAAAAGACAAACGGTTCATCAACTGTCACCTGTGACGTTCTGCGTTCAAAATACAGTGTAGGAATTACTCCTACACTGTATGTTTGTCTTTTATTAGCATGACTTGGAGTTTTCGTAAAAGAGTTGGTTTTTTTTTTTATTTTAGTATTTCGTTTATTGATTTATAAACTTTTTCCATTAAAGGAGAACATTCACGCTCCATACATTTTTGGGCCTTTTCCGAAAGTGCCGGCCAACGAAAAAAATTGATACCTATGGGTAGTACTAGTCATTTGGAGCAAAAGTTACTATGGCACAAAAGTTGTAGGATTGCTCTCGGCCAAGTTATACAAGTTCGAAGATTCGTAATTTTCATACATTTTTTAATTTCTGAAAGTGCTCAAAAACACCAAATAATGATAAGTATTGCTAGAACTAGGAACCTCAAGCACTTTAACATAAAATATCATCGCGCCTGTAATCCCTGAAGGGTTGGGCAGAGGTGTTCCGAAATAAAATGAATAATAATCTCTTAATTTTTTGTAAAAAGAAATAAAAACCTGTTAAAATATATAAATCTACTGTTGGAGCCAGCATCGGGAACAGAATCAACGTTGCCTGTGGTAGGGGTCTTGGGAGAGCGACCTTCTAACAACACGAATCCTGACTAAAAGTACGGCTTTTTGAATCAGCCACATTTTTTGGCTATTAAAGTCATCAACTGTGCTACGGTGTTCTACTAAGATAGTCCTGCGACTTGGTAGGGTAGCTGGTAGGCGTTTGGCTCTAAAACGGCCTCTGAAAGCTCCTTTAGGCGAGCGAGGAACACGACATGCTGTCGTCCTTACTTCCCGTTAATCGCCGTACGCGGCTGGATTGAGATTTTGAGGGTTTTCTCTCCTTCATGTGTTCTGCCTCCTTCCTCCTTCGCTGTCGTTACTGCTGCAGAAGAAATGGCAGCCTCACTTCCAGATTGCCACCGTGAGATCTGGAAGTGGAAGCCCTCCAGCAACTATGAGTGGATTACCCTAATAGGCATGATGCCCTGTGCGATCAGCTTGTTTGGTAGCCTCCTTATGGAGACGACGGACACAGAGTTCCAGTAGAGGGGCTTCAAGCGCACCACTTCCACGTAGAGCTACCAAAAAGAGGCGTTTGCCCCGCAAGATTGGGTAACTGCTTGAAGGCAGCTCCAGGAATGCTACTTGAACTTTCACGGGATGTCAAGGACGAATACCAGTTGAGTCTCGTTGACTGGACGGCGATGCAAACCCGTCCTATCACTAATTGGGGGTTCGGCAGTATCGCGTTCCGAAGGCTATGGGGCTCTTTAAGAAAACAACAAATGTATGAATAAAATGTTGCTTTTTGGAGATTCTACGTGGAAGTCGTGCAGTTAAAGCCCGTCTGTGGGAACTCTGTGTCCGTTGTCTCCATAAGGAAGAGACCAGATAAGCTGATCGCACCAGGGAATCATGGCTTTTCGGGTGGTCCACTCATATATTTGCTTGGAGGGCTTCTTTATCCAGATCACACCGTGGCAATCCGGTAAGGAGGCTGATTCTTCTGCAGCAACAATGACAGCGAAGGAGGAGACAGAACACGTGAAGGAGAGGGCGCCCTCGAAATCTCAATCCAGCTGCGTACGGTGAGTAATGGGGAGCTAGTTGTCTTATCCAGGATAAGGCTCAGGACGACAGCATGTCGTGTCACGCGCGTCTAAAAGAACTTTCAGTGGCCCTTATAGAGCCAAGCGCCTACCAGCTGGTCGCAGCATTATCTTAGCAGGATACCGTAGCACAATGTTAATGATTTTATTAGCCAAAAAAACGTGGTTGATTCAGAAAGCAGTTCTGTTGGTCAGGATTTGTATTGTTAGGAGGTTTCTCTCCCAAGATCACTACCACAGGCAACTTCGATTCTGTTCCCGATGCTGGCCCCACCAGCAGATTTACATGTTTTAACTTCTTTTCACAAAAAATAAAGTGATTTTTATACATTTTAATTGGGCACACCTCTACCTAACCCTTCAGGAATTACAGGCGTGATGATATTTTAACCCTCCACCCGTCGCGCCTTTTTTATTACGTGATCCGTCGCGTGGGGTCTTCAGAGACCCCAAAAATAAATATCAACCAATTAGTATTGTAACATTAATTATTGACATTATTTTGGCGTTTCGCATTTGGATAGGACTTCATTGAACCAAAAAACAAAAGATATCGCAAATCAGACATTTCTTTCTATTAAAAAAACATCAAAGTATTAGAAATAACATTCTTTTTTTACATTTTTACTGAGTCATCTTAAAATTAACTTAAAAATAAAAAACAGGGGACAACTTCTTTCTTTTATATAATTATTTGTGATCAATGAACTAAAGATGATAATCAACCATATATCAGCTAAAAATCATGAAAAAATATATATACTTTGCATGTCTAAGTAACCCTAACCATTTCTTTGGACACTATCAGTTCACATAGCTCTGGTATGAGTTTCATGGGATGTTATGGACAATACTAATGGAGTAATTTATTCACAATGATCATTTTCTTTGTATTCCAGTTTTGACTCCATGCCTTTTTCACTAACTTCATCCGGATAATCAACATTTTCTTCATCACACTGTTCAACACCAACAACCTCCACATCTTCTTCCAACCAACTTAAAATACGATAAATTTGTCTATTATCCATTTTTACTCATATAACAAATATCCTGGAACCAAAATATATCAAAATAAAAATTATCACAAAAAAAAACTATTAAGTCACTAGTAAAAATTTACTTACGCCAGTCGTCGCGTGGGGTCCCTGAGAGCCTTGTGTAGAAATACACGTCCATACCTCGAAGGGCGCACGCGCATGCTTAATTTTGATGGTGGGAGGGTGAAGTGTAATCCTTTTTAGGAGGGTACCTAAAGTAAGAGATCCGAAAACGTATTCTAAGTCTATTTATTTTCCAAATTTCTAAACCCTGGGCTTTGAAAGACCCCACGCGACGGGTCGAGGGTTAAGTTAAATAGCTTGAGGTCGCTAGTTCTAACAGTACTTTATCATTATTTGCTGTTTCTCGGCACTTTCAGAAATTAAAAATGTATGAAAATTACGAATTTTCGAACTTGTATAACTTGGCCGAGAGTAATCCTATAACTTTTGTGCCATAGTAACTATTGCTCCAAATGACTAGTACTACCCATAGGTACCAATTTTTTTCGTTGGCCGGCACTTTCAGAAAAGGCCCAAAAAAAATGATCTCCTTTGAAACTAAGCATTATTTACGTCTCTCAGAGTATTCCAACTATTTCAAATCCTGCTCGCGGTTCGAATTTTTCTTTCTATAAATCTTTGAAAATTTGCGACGCATGCATTTCGAAAACGGTTGTACGGATTCGACTAATTCTTTCTTAATCTATTAATTCTTTCTTTTCTTTTTAAAGAAAGAATTAGATAAGAGTTATTGTACCTACCTTTTAATAATATCCAATTTATTCTAATTACTTCTTTAATAATATTCCTTGAAATACAGACGCCAGCTCATCAAGCTACCACATCTGTCATATTTCTTTAATAGAATTTCAACCTTATCACAAAAGTAGAAGGTTAATGTTTGAGTGGTAAAATCTGACAGATTCGGGTAGGTTGACCTGCTGGCGTTTGTACATGGATGGTTCCTAAGAGAGAGAAAAAAATTAAGTAATTGTCAGAAAAATCGAATAACAACACTTTTCTATATTTACAAAAGATTGCAAAAACATTGACTGACGTTAGATACTAGTGATTTGTGTTTTCTAATAAAATTGATAATGTTTGGCACATATTCGACAACCCTGTTCGTCTGAGTATACTGACCCGAGCACTGTATTTCATAATCAGCATCATTCACGCGTTCCGAGTTACTGTGAGAAACATTTCATGCATTTCTGACTCGGCATCCGCTTCGATGTGTGAATTGAAGCTGAAATTATTTCAGTCTGAAATATTTTGAAGGAGAAAATTTCATGCAAATATTTTGTGATAATGTGATTGAGTTTTTATGTTATGTTAACATAATATTGTTGCTTTTTCTCACTAAAATACGCGCCCCATGCCAGAAACATGGAAACTATGTAGGAGAAACGCCTATCCAACCAGGCAGAACTACAAGCTTCGAACAGGGACTGAAAACATTCTGATGAAAAAATCAATTAGGTTCTTTTTGAAGTGAAAACTTCTTTAGCGGCGTTGTACACTTTTTCTGTAATGGGTAAAAAATTTAAAACTCGCGTCAGGGTCACGTGACCCTGATCGAAAATGAGTAAGACGTCATTCAAATTAAAAATAAAACATAGTAACAAAAAAGTTTTCACTTCTACCGGCACTCCTGGAGTGCAACCTTTTTTCTCCGAGTAATGGGCGACCCGCTGTCCGAACATGGACTCGTGGGTCGACTGCGCGTCGTGTTCCACCCGCGCACCGCGCTTAGAAGAGCTATCAGCACAATGACGGGGCCTCCCTTAGAGGGCCAAACTCTACCGGGGTTGCGGGACTAACGAGCTGACCCCAGAACGTAAAGGGCTGACAGTCCCTCCCACCCCGTCCTGGGTAGGAAGACCCACTGGATGATTCCACCGCGATAAAAAAAAAAAACCTCATGACCAGTGGGAATTCTTTAAACTTGCCAAGGATACAAATATAATTATCATAAATAAATTATTTTGAGGCGCGTACAATAACTCTAGTAACATTACCTATTTATTTTATTCTGTTTATCTTTTTTCTGCCACATTAAGGGCGACTTTCACCAAAAGTTTTTTAGTGTCAAAATTCTATTGAATTTTGACACTAAATAAAATTTTTAACATGTTAATGTAAAATTTTAAGCACTTTTGGTGAAAGTCGCCCTAAACATTTAAAAAAAGAAAACACTAAGAAACTATAACATTCGTAAACTAGGAAAGAAAACAAAAGCAAACACACAAAGATAAAAAATAATAGAACCAATTTAAAGGAAACTCAGTGATAAACCAACCCCAGTTACGGTCATCCACACTTCCTGAGCGCAAAAATTTAAACGAAAAAACTAAACAAAGACATGGGCTCATAAATTTTCCGTAGAAAAAGACAGGAAGGAAACCACGGAAGAGACTCGTTGTAAATTACAAGCTAAAAGGGAATGTTTGTCATATAAACTCTATTTAAATTCTTTGTTTTCTTTAAAATTTGAACTTTCAAGTTAAAAGTATTTATAAAGTAGGTTTAGTGAGATATTTACTTAGATTGGAGGAGCTCGTGGCTAAATAATTACAACCGCACAGGCCGATCTTCCGGGTTAAGCCGCGCTTGCCAAGGTTGGTCTGTGGATGGGTGACCATCTGTCATAGCAAGTTTCCTCCGTGTCTCGGTAAGCACGTAAAGCCGTTGGTCCCGGCTGTCATTCGTAGATCTTTGACAGTCGTTAATGTTAGTCAGAAGCTCTAAAGTCTGACAAGCAGTCTTACCATGGGATATCGTATTATCCAGTTAGTGGGTTGTGGAGGTCCGACAGGCAGTCGCTCCATGTAAAATACTGATATCCAGCTGAATCTGGTTTGACTGGAAGCCTATCCCAATATCGTTGGGAAAAGGCTAAGCAGTTGAGTGAGAAATTTACTTAATGTATGCTTGCTATGTATAATGCCACCCCCTGTAAAAAGTCTGACTTACCCTAGAACCAGGTCAGTTGAACCACTAAATAATCGCGACCCAGATGCAAGCTAAGCAGCTAAATAGTAGAACAAAACTTCTTTAATAACCTCGATACATGAACCATGCTTACATTGCATGCGCGATTTCATTTTCGAAAAAACATTTAAAAAAAAACTAAAGTACTGAACCAAACTGAACAATTTTTTATGGGATGACAGGATATAATGCATTGAAAAATGAAAACAAAATCCATTCACGTTAAAAAATTAAAAAAAAAAAACTTTAAATATAAAACCTACGTCAAAAGTCCACCATTCTGTTTTTTTTTTCTTTAATATACTGTAAGGTAAACTTCAGAGAAAATTAGACACCATTTGTAGTGATGTCTCCACCGGGTTTAGTTTTTGAAGATTAGTGTAATTAGTGGCCCTGGCCTTATCAAGAAAAATCTAATGATAATTTATCTCAAACGTTAAAATCATCCAAGCCGTTCGAGTTACAGAAGGGGAAATCATTACCCTCTGTCTGAAACAGTTGGATAATTAAATGACAGTTGATTTAATACCAAGATAAACTTTTTTTATTTTCCTTCATTATCATCTGCCTAGCCTTTTCCCAACTATAATGGGGTCAGCTTCCAGTCGAACCAGATGCAGGTATACATATTTCAATATTTTACATGGAGCGACTGCCTAAGTGCCTATCGGACTTCCACAACCCAGTGACTGGTCAATACGATACCTCATGGTGAGACTGGTTTTCAGACTTATGAGCTTCTGACTAATAGTAACGACTGTCAAAGATCTACAAATGACAGCCGGAACCATCGACTTAACGTGCTTTCCGAGGAAACTCGCTATGGCAGATATTATGGTCACCCATTCACAGACCAACCTCGATAAGCGCGGTTTTACCCGGAAGTTCGGCCTGTGTGGCTGTAATTATTTAGCCACGAGCTTATTTACCTTCATAACTTTCATATTCAGAGTGCAACACGATCAAGTTATTGATTTCTGTGATTTTCTCCTCAAAATATTCAGAATTCTAGTCTAAGCAGATGCAACTAAAACCATTACTCTACACCGACCATCCACAATTAATTTAAGTCTAAAACCCGGGAATACATACAAATTAATTCCACGTACTTCTAAAACAAACGCTCATTAAAATCCATGTAAAAGGACCAAAAACAAAGGAGCCAGCTTGGAGAATAATAGGCCAAAAACTTCGCCTTACTATTATTTAGTTTATGGGGGATTATCGCCCAGTGGTTGCGGGTCAGCTAATTTGTTCTGCGGGTCAGGGTAGTCTGACGGTCGGGTCACGTCCTCTGGTGATAAGACTTTCTTCCTACGACACAGGCGAGTGTTAGTTGTTTGTTTGCGTGAATACCTCTCTTCTTCTCAAGACCCGGTCACGCAGGTATCGTACAAGTCGCATTGCTTGAGATACTGGTGCCTCACTGATATACGAGTAAATATGTAGTGTCACTCGGTTTCATCATGTTAATACCTTATGTTCTTACTCAAATCGAGTTGCTGCAACCTTGGTTCTTAGACTATACCATTTTCGGTACGTCTTGTATGAAGCAAATCATAAAGATGTGCTAGATTTTCTAATGTGAGCGCCGTCGCTCTGCATGTTACGTCGCCGTGACCGCTAATTTTGTGAGCTGCGGCTATCAAATCAATTTGTTTTAAATGATACCACAGAACACTTAAGCTATTGTCTAACAGACAGGAGAGTCGAACGCGAAACGTGGCGTTTTTGTTTGTAATGTATGGAATTGTTTGAAGCCTGTCAAATAGACTATCGGAACGCTGTCGCTTTTCTATGTGACTGGATTCAAACAATTCAATACATTACAATAGGAAACGCTTCGGATCGCATTTGCTTCGACTGTCTGTTTGACAATAGTTTTAATAGTATTGTTATACGCTTGTCACTTGTCTCCTCAATACCACCACAATGCAAGTAGCACCTCAGTGTATTGTAGCATGTTCTATAAAAAACTATTTCACTGCAGCGATACCTACTGTCGCAAGACGCTCAAACGTCTAGTCCATGGCCGAGACTTTAAGGAAGCGTGTCTGTGATTAATTGTAGGGTAGAAAGATGAAGTGATAGTACTGCGGTTTGTTACACGAGGTCCGGGGGTCAGACCCGGGTTGTGGCTTTTGAATCAAGTCTAATGCGAAAATGTGTTGGAAATTCTCGTTGGTCTTTGGGTGTCCTTTGGGTTTGTGCCCAAAGTAAATAAGTTCTCAAAGGTTTTTGATAGATGATGGCATTATCTCTGTGTGCAATTTACATAAAATATCTGAATTATTTTATTTAAAGTGTTCACAATATAATTCAATCATTGTGTATGTCTAAATTATAAATTCAGTACTGAAATAATTGGATAAAGCCTTTGACAACTGGAATTTTAAATGCCTTTTACGAATTATAATCTCGGGACTGACGACGAGTTTACGTAGATCAGCAATTTGTTATACGAACTGTGGTGTTTCAGTGGTCTTGGTACATACGAGTTACAAGAACGTGGGTTCGAACCCAACCAGGCGCATTACTTAATTTGTGTAATTTACTTCAAAACCAATGCTCTCAAAACGGCGAAAGAAAACATCGTAAGGTAACCGGCATGTGTTTAGAATCAAAAATTCGTAGTCATGTGACATTTACGAGTCAACTCTTTCTAACGTTCCCAATTGGTCTCCTTCCATTGTTCATAATAGGCGATGGGAACATTATAGGCTGAATATTTGCGAAGTTGTCTAGTAGAAAAAACATTGCAGAGGCATAAAGATAAATTGAAGCATAAATTGCCAGCATATAAGACCTTGTCAAGAGATTTTATACAACGTGTCTCAAGATAGCTAGTCATCATTCTATCTCACCGTGCAAATGTTAGGGCGATTACGCACTACGTCCGATCCGAATCCGATCCGCATCCGTGAAAAAAAATTTACGCACTACTCCGATCTCTGTCAACCAGCCGCATACCCCCCGCCCGCCACTCGCTGCCTCTCTGCCCGTACGCAGCTCGGATTCAACTCGGACGCAGTGCGAGAGCGTTCATACAAATAATAGGTACTATGCCTACTTCGGTCCGTCATTTTTTCCCCGAAACGGAGATTCTCGGATGATGGGAAGAAGTCGGATGATGGAGATCGGATCCTGTGCGTAAATTACCATAGAAATAGTTTTACGGCTACGACGGACCGTATTTTCACGGATTCGGATCGGATTCGGATCGTACATAGTGCGTAAACGCCGTTAGGGTGTTTGTACACGGCGCATGTAACCCGCGCAAGTGCCTCAATATGCTCAGCTACATGTTTAGTGTACAAGCACCCTTACGTCGACGGTGATACATCGGGGGTCGAACCTTTTTTAATAAAACTACACATTACCGACATTTGTATTGTTTATCGAAAAAAATGGTCTTTCAGTAAGAAGGGGATTAATGATAGAGATAAAGTAAATGGAAAAGAAAACTATATAGCTTGTATCGATTTGGCAGGGTCGTGGGGATGTCTAGCCAGGCTCTAGAATTAATAAGGTATGTGATGGAACAGGGTGGTTCTGAATCAGTAAGGAACTTTACCCATGGCGCGATGCAATTGCAATTCGACCGATTTCAACTACACGTGAAAATCAACCGTACCACTACGACATAATGACATAAAACACGTTGTTATCTACTGGTAAACGAAAAACAAAACACGATCGCCACGACGACGTCAAGTCAATTGAAATGCATCATTATTTCTTAGTTGCAAGGTTGATTTTCAGTTGTAGTTGGAATCGGTCGAATCGCGTCACATCGCTCCATGGGTAAAGTTTCTAGATTTTTCTATGATTGATATAATATTATGGTTTTGTAATGATTATCGTTTTCGCAAACCTTTTTTAGAATAAATTCGTATTTTTTTATAGTAATTAACCTCATCATCAATCAAATCCTTAATTTTAAGTAGACCAGTTCAGGCACTTTTAAATTGTCAAAACAAATCTATAAAACATGCTACAGTCCCAGTCACAAGACATTATAACTGTGAAAGTACTGTAAGTGTCCATTCCAAATCGTAGATAATGGAGAACTTGCAAGAAACTCCATTGTTACTATTTTTCATCCAAAAAAAATATTAAGGCTATTGTTGTATTTAGGTTTGGACAACATCGTGAGGAAACTGGCATAATTATCCTAGAACCAAAAATTCGAAGAACATATTTTCGAATCAACAACATCTACTGACCCGCACTGGGCCCGCCTGATGGATTATGGCCCACTCCCTCCCTAAGAGAAGAGGCCTGTATCGCAGCAGTGGGAACATTATAGGCTAATGATGATGATGTGGGTTTTAGAGACTACTTAAGGCTTGTTGGGTAATAATGACATTTGGTTCTTTGACTAGATAATTACCTATTATTTTAGTCTGTAGAAAGAAAAACAGTGTGATATTGCAAGACCGAATTCGGTTATTCAAGTCTTTAAAATTTTCAATCAAAGACAGCCATCGAACAAATAGAATAATTAAAAATCAACTCTCAGTATCCATTTCTCCTTGTCATACAACCCCTCCCCATTACCCCTTTCATACAAACTCTCAGTACGCGTACGTAGTACAAACAAAGAAAACATAATACTAGATATTATATTGTTCACAAATATAGTACATTTCGTTCACTCCGCCCGCGGCTTGACGCAAATCAAATAATATGAAACAGGTCATTGCTTTGCAGGTGATAGGGTGACCAGCCATCAGTGAAACTATGGGACAGTCCTCAGATTTTCATTTGTCACGGATTAGAGGCTTGAAATCAAAATCAAATATTTTTATTTCACATAGGCCCATGAAGGTAGATACTTATAAAACATCGACAACAGGTGCTCGGTTCGGGTTGGTCGATTCCATGGAGAAGAACCGGCAAGAAACTCCATGGTTACTCCTTTAAAATGTGCTGGTATGGTTTTACAAACTTATTGTTACAATTTTGAATAGGTACTTAGATATTTGAGAAAAACGTAGGCCTTGATCCATGCATGCCTGACTGCGATAATTATTACCCCTCAGGATCACTGCATTGTCTTAGCAGTTTACCGTCACCTTGGAACGTGAAGACCAATTGAAAGAACACGGTAGATTTTAGTCCGTACAAGTCGGACTGTCTCTTTCGCACCACCCAGGGCTAGGATGCATTTGATAATTTTGCCACATAAAAAAGGGCAAAGTAATTTTTAATAGCTTTCTGCCCTGACACACGTAGTGGTGTTGTGATTACATTAGCAAATCGAGTTCTCGTAAGTTTTCAAGGTCAAATATTTGACTTTTCCCATACGCTACAGAAATTGCTTAAAGGTTTTTCTTGCTCTTGCCTTTCATAAAATATTCTAATCTAGGAAGAAAAAAACGTTCGTACGTCATAAGTCATTTGAAAACTTTATAATTTTACATACTTACTTTTATAAAAATCAAAACTCATACGTTAGGTACACTTTATAAAATACTCAGCTCATATACGGGTCTCCTTTATATGCAACCATATTGTTATAACTGTTTATAATTTTAGCTACTTTAAAGTAAAAAAAAAACTCAATATAAAGTCCCTCATTCCCACAAATCACGCACACCCTACTTGTCGTCGCTCGCTACAAGAGTTCGCTTGTATTTCATTACACTGAATACTTCATAAACGTACGTATAATATAATTTATACTAACATTATATTATTATAATTATAATGGAACTGTATGTATAGACTGTAGGTATCGGCCCCGACTAACGAGTTGTAGGTCGTTGGTTCGAACCTCGCCAGGCGCATTGCTTTGTGTAATTTATTTCATCACCACTGCTCTCAAAACGGTGAAGGAAAACATCGTGAGGAAACCGGCATGTCCTAGAACCAAAAATTCGAAGACATGTGACATTCACCAATCCGCACTGGGCCCGCGGAGTGGATTATGGCCCACCCCCTCTCACAGAGAGGAGGCCTGTGTCCCAGCAGTGGGAACATTAATAGGCTGATGATGATGATGATGATGTATGTATGCGTACAGTCGCGATCAGTCCTGGGTACGGGAGCGTACACATTCCAAAATACGCATCTATTTATCATAGTTTTGGGATAAAATAATAAATATAGGATCCGAAACGCTGTATTCAGAGCATCCTGTGTTTCTAAAAGACTTGTTGACGCTTCCCGTGACCCAAGAGCTGGCTTAAACTTAGTCAGAGGCTAAGTTTTGCCATTGAAAGAGGCAACGCTACCATTGACTTAGGCACATTACCAGCTGACAGCGTTGAGGATGAATTTACGAGGCTCTATAATAGTTAAGTTATATTTTATTTGTGTAGTGGTGGCCCAGTGGTATCGGCCCCGACTAACGAGTTGTAGGTCGTGGGTTCGAACCTTGCCAGGCACATTACATTTCTTTGTGTAATTTATCTCATCACCACTGCTCTCAAAACGATGAAGGAAAACCCGAAGGAGGGCCCGCGTGGTGAATTATGGCCCACTCCCTCTCACAGAGAGGAGGCCTGTGTCCCAGCAGTGGGAACATTATAGGCTGATGATGATGATATTTTATTTTAGTATTTTATACTTCGATTGTTAAAGTAATTCTTGATTGAACAAAAAGTATGTTCATTCAACAGAAAACTAAATACACTTAGATATTTGAGTTCACGATGGATTTCTACTTGAAATTGGAAGAGTAAGTTACTTTTGTGAGCTTTTTGAAAGTTTCATGTCGACTTCACAAAAGGCGAAGTTTGCGAACGAAGAGAAGTTAAATACTCAACTTTATTGTTTTATTAGTAAGTTCGATTTTGCCTTCGTTGATTATCTTCTGTTAAAGAGTTAACCCTAAGGACTAACTAAATAACTGTCTGTTGAAACTTCTCAATGCTCACTTTAATTCGTCTTTTGTTGTTGCCAGAGAATATTTTCAAATAAATAAATAGTCATCATCAGCCTTTAATGTTCCCACTACTGGGACACAGGCCTTCTCTACGTGAGAGGGAGTGGGCCATAATCCACCACGCGGGCCCAGTGCGGATTGGTAGATGTCACTTGTCTTCGAATTTTTGGTTCTAGGACATGCCGGTTACCTCACGATGTTTTCCTTCACCGTTTGGAGAGCAGTGGTGATGAAATAAATTACACAAACTGATGCGCCTGGTGGGGTTTCGAACCCACGAGCTACAACTCGTAAGTCGAGACCGATACCACTGGGCAACCACTGCTCTCAATAATGCTCTCAAAATAAATAGTGTTATAGCAAAATTAGACTAATTTGTTGAAGCAAATGAGGCAAATGGAGCAAACACAGTGCCGGATTAGCCATATAGCAGGAGGCAGCAAATGCTACGGGCCCCGCGCATAGGGGGCCCCGCGCCTGTGCCCAAAAAAATATCTGTTATACACCTTGGCTATTCTTAAAGTGAATGATTGGCCACACTGTCACTACTAACGCCTCGTTACAGTCGTCTCCTTAAAACTTCAATACAGGATACACTCTGTATAAATCATTACGTGGCTATATTGAAGCAATGCAATCCACACTGAGGCATTTCGTATTGAGAGTTTTGCCCCAAAACCTCTAGCGGCCGCCCTCAGGCTACTCCTGCCCAATCTCAGTGGGCCAAACGCCTCATGCAAGGAGGCTATACGCCGGCGTCGTATTAGCGACCACTAAAGCTGGTCGCATGCCATGCGAATCGGCCAACCTCCTAGCTGGATTGCTGCCCTGGGATCTGGAGGCGACTGCCCTCCATCGCGTCTATGAGTGGCGCGTGGGTATATCCGCGCTGCTTCGAAAAGAGAAGGCACGGGGCCCCCCTCTAGAGGGCCAAACATGCGGGGGTCGCGAGACTTATCTCTTTACCGTGACCCCGGAACGTAAAGGGCTATTGAAGGACACTGTGGATTTACCGCTTAAAAAGAGGCAATGTAACTCTAGGGCCCCGTGGCTACATTTGCTACGGGCCCCGCACAGGCTTAATCCGGCACTGAGCAAACATGTGCTTGAGTGGAGACCGCGAATGGGCAAACGTAGTGTAGGAAGCCCTGCGGGATGAAGATGGGTCGATGATTTAAGGAAGGTGGCTGGCAGTGGATGGATGCGGGCTGCTCAGGACCGGGATGGTTGGTGCTCTTTGGGAGAGGCGTACGTCCAGCAGTGGACGGTAATAGGATGATAATGAGACCAATTTGAAACAGATATTAAGATTTCCAATTATCTTTTATTTTAACTAAACAACCACTTTTAATGCCTACCTACCTATGCATATATGTATCTTGTTTAAGCGTATGAATTTTGATGGGGATCAGGTCTGACATTAAAAAAAAAAAAGAAAATTCTGACCCCAATAGAGAGCCAGAGCCGGGTCGTAGGATATACCTTATACTACACAACATTTCAAAAATATTCTCTTCATAAATGGATGTAGTTTTACCTAGTATTTCATTTCCAACGACATCGTAAAATAGTTTAACTGCTGAGAAAAATGTACTAATGTTTATTAGTGATGGGACAACCATGGCTTGAGCGACCGACGACTGGCCGAATATTATGCAATCTTAACAAGGCGAGTATTTTTTTTAAAGTCAAGCCAATCATATCATTCGGATGAAACATTTTCTTTCCGTTTCCTGTAGGGAAAGCCCTTTACATTCCAGGATCACGGTAATGAGATAAGTCTCGCGACCAGTAGGTAGGTACTTAGTACCAAATTATTATCAATGACCGTGCGACTGTCGAAGCTCGGGAGGGCGGCGAGCGGCGGCACAGGGGCGCCCGTGCCACGCGGTGACTCGGTAACCATATTTTTGAACGGACAACCACGTAACTTAAAAAGCTTATAACTTTGTGATTTTTTAAGATACAGTTTTGAAATTTTGTACATGGATTCTTTACATAAAAATACTAAACAAGTGTTTCGGGTTTCGCATAATCAAAAAATAATGTTGTATAAGTTTCTCATGGTAGTCGGAACATCACTAGTTTTTATTAAAAATATTTTCTCTAACAATCCTCATTTTAGTTACAATAGTACTACGGCGAAGCGAAGCTTGAGAAATTCACTTGTTTTCAGCTTCAGAAGGCTTTATGGAACTTGGAGAAACGTAATTGGGACAATAAGAAATTCTCTTTATAGTATTACATTGTAGATTTCTTGTACTGTTTTTTTCCAATAAAATCTTGTAGACGTTTTTGAAATATGGTAGGTATAAATATAAATGCTGAATAAAACAAAAAATCATAGGATTTTCATTAATCAATGGGTACGTATCGGGTTTCCCGATAGAATAGAACAGAATAAAATGAATATACTTTATTGTACACCAAAATTTTAAAACTACTGCTTACAATATTGCTTATTCGTTACAATGGCGGCCTTATTTGTTACAATGTTAAATAACTGCGTTGACATCATGACGAGTAGATTTTGTATGCCTTTTTCGGCAACGAAGGCCTCCCACTGCAACGCCTGTCGTCTGTCACCCACTACTGAGCAGCTAGTGTGCATTGGTTCTAATGCTTTCTATAGAATTTACCGGTTTAGGTCAACTCAACCCAACGACGATATAGTACTAGACTCCTAATAACAGGCGACCGATGTCTGCCAACACATTAGGCAAAAAAAGTCTTATATTCGTCTCATTTCGACCAATCCTGTGAGCCGTAAACATACGTTGAGACAGCACAGACCTTGAGTTAGCTAATCACAACGCAGTACCCCGTCCCCCTCGCTGACGTAGTACCTCAGCAAGTTGGCAGAATAGTTTTTGTTCTTTAGATCGTGTATGCGGAGTCTAGTATTATATCGTCGTTGACTCAACCCAACAGTCATTACGGGCGCATAACCAGAAAGTTGGCAACGCTGCAAATAGCTGTCAAATATTTACTAGTTTTAATTAATTTGTTAATTTTCATGTTTGAAAATAGTAAAGGGCTTTGAAGATTTGTGGCATACCTGCTGCCGCCATTTTGATTTTTTTTCAAAATAGCGGCCAGCTATGAAACCTTTATAAATCGTTAGCTGAAATAAATGCCAACAAAAAATATTATGACAACAAGCCGCGTAAAGTTTCCGGTTTCCGAGATAATAACCGTGAAAGTTAATCACGTGACATTCACAATTCTAAGCTAGTGTATGTGGTCGAATGTATCAAGATGTTAAAAAAAATAACTTTTTGAACGTAATATGTATGTTGCATTATATCTGGATGTTATTTAAACCTGTACCGTCTTATTACAAAACGAGGTCTAACTATAAACCCAGGTTTAAAACAAAAATCAATTTTTGAATTTCGATCATAATCCAACTGCTATAAAATTCTAAAATGCACATTGACAACTTAGACCGGGATCTAAACTCGGTTTTTGTATTAATAACTGTACGTCAGTAGAAATAAAGTTCGAAATTCAAAAATTCATTTATGATTTAAAGCTTGGTCTAAGTTAAACCACGTTTTGTAATAAAGCCGTATACGTCTGTTATAATCTACTTTTTGAACTTAATAACTTATTTTGATTTCTTTTAATGACTCCACGCTCGAATATTCTCGCAGTCAGAGGTAATAATACAAAAAGTAAAAAATGCCTAATTGTGCCGTATTGAGTTGTAGAAACAATACATAAGAAGTGGGACGACTATGACGAAGTTTGTATACTGAATTACAGTTATATCATCAAAATATCTGTGCAAAATATGACACGCTCGTCTCAATACAAATTGAAGAACATATTGCTTCTATCCAGATATATTGCTGTCATGGCCACAGTAAGCAGAAACATCATGAGGCATAAATCATCATCATAACAGCCGTAGAAAGTCCACTACTGGACTAAGGCCTCACCCAAAGATTTTCTATTGGATGGTTATTGCCAAACTCGCCACGCTTGGCAGGCGGGTTGGCGAGCGCATTTATTTTAGCTTATTATTCTTCTAGCGCTGCTGCCTGGATCTTACATTTTGCCCTATACCTCGACCGACTTTTACGGTCTGCCGGAAGAGAAGCAATACATTCTACGTTTTTCTTTTTCTCCCGGACCAGAATTATCAATTACTAAAATATTTTATAAAAAAATATTACTTAAACCTTTGTTATTTCGAATTAATGGGGTCAACTTTAACACATTATATCTCAGAAACCGGAAACTTTACGGGGGTTGGTGTAATAATATTTTTTGTTGTTATTGATGTCAGCTATCGATTTATAAAGGTTTCATGACTGGCCGCGATTTTGAAAAAAAAACAAAATGGCGGCAGTAGGTATGCCACGCTCCATAGTAAAATCTTCAAACCCCTTTACACTATTTAGTGCACTAAAAAATTTGATAAATAGGAATGCAATTAAAACACTGAATTTGATGTTGTCACCGCTCTACATCTAAAACTATAAATATTCGTTGTTAAGATATTACTTATTGCATTAGCTTATCAATGTTTTGGTGCTAGTGCACCAAAACATTGATAAGCTAATGCAATAAGTACAGAGCATAAGTACAGAGCCATATTTCTTATTTTCATAAAGTAACATTGCTAAATTAATTAAAAATTGTGTAATAGTTAACAACTATTTGCGACGTTGCCAACTTTCAGAATACGCGCTCTTAATACGCATCAGCTATATCTATTTTAAAGCCACGGCTGTAACCTGTACTTACTGAAATTACAATGGGTACGAATACTCTGTTTTGAAAAAATATCGTAAACAATTTTTAAGTCGCCCACAAAACTTCCAACTCAATTTGTATGTATTATACAATGAAAACCCGAAAAAATAACACATAAATGAAGTTTTAAAAAACATAATACAAAGTTAGCTCACCTGTCTGGACTTCGAAGTTTTAACTTCTTCTAAAAACTTGGCCAGAATGGGGCTGTATTGCCAAGTTGCCAACGGTAAACTTGGTCGACTTGGCAAGGTTGCCAAGTGATGCCAAGTCGCCGAGATTTAAAACGAAATGGGTATAAAAGTTTTGTCGATAAAAAATAAGATTTTCTGTTTATAAAGATCGAGTTGGCTGTACTTGGTTTTATTTGTTTTTTGTTTTTACTTACTTTGTCCGGGATTTAAAAATGTTAATTAAGACATTTTGAATTCGTTAAGTTTTATAAAGTGGTTTCTATAATGCTTATTCTAATATCTTAGGTCATAACGAGCAATATCTAAGTATATTCTACACTTTTATATAATTTTGATCTCGGAAACGGCTCCAAGGATTTTCATGAAAGTTACAGATTAGGGTTTTTCGGCTCAAGGAATCGATTTATCAAGGTCCCAGGTTCGAGAAAAGCTCGGTTCCCAAGATATGGACATTTTAAAAACCAAGCGAAGCTCGGTCAACCAGAAATTTTATTTAAAACGAACTAAATAACAACAATAGACTTAAAATGATGAAAACCTATCGAATAAGGCCAAAAAACGTTACAAACAGATCGCATTGTCAGAAATCTAATCCATTTAGCCTTTTCCTTAGTTGAGATCGACATCCAATCTAACCAGATGTTTTTGATAACAATTCTTTTCAAGAAAGATCTGGCATTCGACCTCTATAACCCAATTACTAGGCAATCAGTATCAACATCGAAAATATCCGATTCGATAAGTTTTTCGTAAAGAATGTTTCAAAAAACCCTTTGAGAAATACTCAACAAAGGAATGGATTGGAGGTACATTTACATGAGGAGAGTTTCTCGCGCACTCCAGAGGCGAGAATGATCGTGGAAGCGTTTTGCGATTAGATGACCGACCCCGTTTGATGAAATAATTATAATATAGGTCCTTAGTCAAGAAACTACCGTCTTTTTGACATAATTATGACGTAACAAGTTTGATTCGCAATAAATATGATAACTTTTTCATTAGAAAATCTATGTTAGCCAGATAGCCATGTAAATATTTTTCAGATTGATATTAAGGCTGTTTGCATCAAAAGGCCAGTGGAAACCCATAATTACTTACAATCGCAGGCAAAATTACGATAGGTACACGAATTTCATAAATTTGATTTAATCAAAATAAATGTATCTTAGGCTTGCCGAGTCTGCTAAATAGATTTGCGTGTAGACAGCTAAAAGAAAGAGCAAGCAATAGTGCGTGGTGCGTGCAAGTGAATGTAGGTATTGTATGTGTAATTTTATTGAAGTACAATGTGTTTACCGTATCATAACTTTTCTACTCCAGTTGCACCATTGTTTTATAGTTTCGAGAGAGGGAGAGGGACTTTCTACGTGTAAACAAGCTTCCACAAGACATTCTATTATTAGAATTTCTATTGATCAACAAAGATATTTATCGGCAAATTCCAGAGCTTAGAAAGGAATCTCTCAATACTTTTTTTTTTTGAGTGGACAACCCCCCCTCCCCCTATAAGACCTTTTAGGTCAGAAAGGGGAGGGGGGGGACTATCTGACCTTTTAGATCCTCTAGATTAGAACTCTTGGAATTTGATGTTCTATTTTAAAGATTGAGCGAAGAAATTTCTTGATGGAATTTTTCCATTTGAAAAGCCTGGGTCTGATATAACATCTGGCGTCTCTTTTGTTAATGTTGTGTTAACTTAAAATGTAAATTATTATTCATTGTATTTTTTTTACATAACGTGCTTTTGCTTTGTGAATAATTGTTTACCTTTAAATAAATAATATGTCTCTTTTCAATTTAAGAAAACTGTTTAAAAAAAACAGTGACCTCTGAGTTTGTTTCGGCTATTTCTTCTCAGAGTAGTCAGGTACGAAACACCGGCC
Organism: Agrotis segetum; assembly: GCA_036375495.1. Classification (NCBI taxonomy): domain Eukaryota; kingdom Metazoa; phylum Arthropoda; class Insecta; order Lepidoptera; family Noctuidae; genus Agrotis; species Agrotis segetum. The sequence goes on from JAQSVV010000128.1 coordinate 1,704,833, forward strand.
CCGTCTAGCTTAAAAAATATTGTGTTGTGACGTGTAAAAATGTTTTTTTATAACCAACTTACAAAATAAATATCTTCATCACCGTCATCATCGTTTCGCCCCCAAAATCATTGAAATCCATTGCCAATTATCATGCTGTATATTTTGGACAGAAATGGCAAATTAGCTTATTACCACACGCGTAACATAAGAGTTACTGAGTACGAGCATAATACAGACGGCTCAACTTTTTTTTAGCGTGGTAAAATCATCAAAATAAGTCCTTCCACCCAGGGCAGAGCAGGAGGGACTGTCAGACTTGTACTGACTAAAATCCACGGTGTCCTTCAATAGCCCTTTACGTTCCGGGGTCACGGAAATTCGTGAGTTCCTCGACCCCGGCAGGACGCGCTCAACTCGCTTGATTTTCTGTAATTAGCTGTTCAGTCGTGGTGTTCGGTGGTAGATCTTCGAAAACGTAATACCCGGTACCTTTTATTTCCGTATTACCGAGATTATAAATAACGTAGTAGGTACCTAGTGTATTATTAAAACCAGTTCAACAGTTTCTTGTGCGAAAGAGAGAGTATCTATCCATCTATACTCCATAGTAGTAAAAGAAAAATCCACAAAGTATCAATTTTTCAAGATTTTCCGAATAAATCTTGAAACATTCCGGTAAATAAAATTCTTGCAGTCTCTTTGAAAGATGTCTTTACAGGTTTTACCTAAAAACCTTCACAAAACAAATCGCTGAAACTCCTGTTTTATGTTAAACGGATAGCCACAGTGGAATCTATTTACTATTTGCGCTCTTTTTTATGGATAGTAACATAGGGTTGATAGTTTTGTTTGAAAACGCTATGAACGCTAAACGGTCTATGGAATTTGCTGTCTGTCCGTCCGTATGTCACATCCAGTTTGTGTGTAACTTTTAAATGTCAATTAATTTATCAAAAGATAAAATACGAGTCCATAATTTCAAACCCTGACGGCCTAATTAGATTCTGAATTAATTGACGCTGTCAAAATGCCTATTAACTCTCAATAAATAATCCCTTACATTCCCAAAGGGCCCTATCAATCCATTCCATCACTTATCCAATAAATTATTGTCCGTCACGTTCCACCCCGTATCGGGCCCGCTCGAGTAATACATGCCTGTATGTTGTCAATAAAGCCAAGGATACACTAGGGAACAAATGTGCCACGACATGGTATCGGCGACATGTCAAGCGAAGCCGCGACAACGCGCGTCTTATCTCCTCAGCGATATTACACAAAGTCGTCTGACTTCGCGAAACAACGTCTGAAATATCTGGCGACATCGCGCGATTATATTATGCTACTACACTCGATGTAGTTGACGACACGTGTCGCGTGATGTTGACAGATGTGTCGGGCGAAGTCCGGCAACGTCGCGTTACCTCATCCGACATCGCTGTCGACCCGTGTGGTATGATTCCCAACAACCGGCCGGACTCGGCGGCATTTTACAATGAGGTAAAGAACATTGAAATTTATCAACAGTAAATACAGTTCATATTTGCTATAACTTACGAGACATCGCTAAGTGTCGATGCCGAATGCCGACGGAGATAATTATGCAAGCAAATATGAATTTTATTTACTGTTGATAGATTTCAATGTTCTTTACCGCATTGTAAGATGCCGCCGAGTCCGGCTGGTTGGTGGGAATCTTACCTGTCGCGCCATGTTGCCAGACATGTCGAAAGAAGTCCGGCAACGTCATGATACTTCACCCAACGTCGCTGGCGACACGTGTCGTTCGTCATTTGTCCCCTAGTGTATCCTTGGCTTAATACTGCTTTGTATATTATCGCCGGGGGACCGCATTCGTGTCGGGGACGTGGAACAAGAACTTTATATTTATTTATGTACTACTAGTAGATAGATACTCTGGGGATAAGGGGATTTTAAAGAGTTGAATGGTATTGAGCATATCTTAGTACTATTCCTTAGCTGGGAGTTAAGTTTCTGTTTTTTTCTAAATATACGTTCTCCAAACTAGGCATTTCTTCCCGTATCGTGGGTGCGTGTACAAACATAGAAACTCACATACACAAACACTTTGACCCGAAACAACTACTTGCAGATCATACAAATATTTGTTCCGTGTGGGAATCGAACCTGCGACACGGTGCGCAGCAGTCAATTGCTCAACCACTGCGCCAACCGTGTCGTCTTTTTGGGTTAAGCTCCCGAAGATTTTGTTTCGGTTTTTTTTGTGACAAGTTTTTTTGTGTTATTTCTTTATGGAAAACTTTGAAGGGAACTCTGAGAAATCTTTGAAAGAACAGCACAGGTTAACGAAAAAAAAAAAACTAAAAGACCCAAAAAAAGTGTAAAATAACTTTTGAATGAAAACAAAAGAAGAATTTTACAAATCAATCGAGGTATAAAAAGATTCTGACACATTGAGAACCTCCTCCTTTTTCGAAGTCGGTTAATTAGAGAAACAGTTACAAAAGATAACTGTAGCAGGACACGCATTTAGTGAACAAATTAAAGAAAATTCTTTAACTTTATAATAAAGCCGGTACTAAGATACCTTTCAAAGTATTTTACAGTTCAACTGAACGTTTCTTCATTACTTCAAAACTTTTCTTCAAAGAAAATGACCTTAGTTTCTATTTAAGAGATAAGTCTTCTAATGCTCCTATACATAAAGTTCAATTTCCAAGATACTGAAAGTTTTATATCGCCGTAAATAACGTTGACACTCTCTAAACGATCACATTTTCAATATCGAGGGTGTGTCGTTGTTTTCAGGATAGTCTGAAACGATTTTCAGTGAAAAATGGCAATATTATTAAGGTATTTTGTTATAGTACAGCTAGAAGGCTCTTGTTTAGAAAATATACGATGAATTTCACCTAATATAATGAAAGATAGTTTGGATGAAATTATTTTAATTTTTTTTTCAAAATCATAGGTATCATGGTTTATATTTTGTAAGTATATTTTATCAAAAAGCACTCTACAGAAAATTGGCCATGATCAATTCAATAATCAGCCATGCGCTTCAATATAATTGCCAGCGGTAGCGGTTATAAATGATTTTTCCGGGATGAATTTTCCTTCGTAATTATTTATTTCAGTAGGTACGCGGAGGACTTACAGGACTGATATAAAAATCTTTTTGTATTGGATGTTCCATAGGCTATAATTATGTATAACGGTAGGTACTCTAAGACCAATAGCTAATTTTTTGAATATACGTTATGTTTAATTTTAACATGATTTATTGTATTACCGCGCCCTAACTTACTCAGACTTATAAAAAACTAGTTATTTATATTTTCTTTCTTTAAAGTTAATAATCATGACGAATGCGAGATCCCACTGCACGAGTCACAAAACTGTCTTATTTTGTGACGTGTATTAGTTCCTAGGGAGACTACCCGTGTCCGAACGTTGACGTGACATGTGTCTCAAGACGCGGGACTTTATTAGAGATGATTAAAGGTTCGGTGTCTATTGTAGTTAGCTAGGATTCTTGTATTGATTGATTGATTCTTATAGTCAAGTAGTGTGCGATCTTATTAAAAAGTATGTAGCCTGTCTTTCTTGATTTGATTCTACCTTTTGGTTTATTTAAACAGAAATGAATCAGTAACTTCAAACTTGGGTTTGCTCTTAGAGCCTTTATGCACACCACAGCAGTTTGTTGTCGTTTGTTTTAGGCTGCGTCTAGGGTTGCCAACATTTCATCAGTGAAATATAGTATATTCCAAAATAAGGTGTAAAAAAATATAGTACGTTTAAAAAAAATATAGTATTTTATGGGAAAAACAAAAAAGAGACAAAAATATATTACTTAATTATTTATTTTTATAAAAACTATATTTTTTTGCACTTCTTGCACTGTGTTTTTTGTTTAAAATAAAAGTGTCATATGCTTTGTCACACTCAATTTTTAAATTAACATAAATCAAAAGCTCATTTTTTATTAATGATATACTACTTCTGTTTCTTTCTTCTCGCCACTTCGAATTCATAACCGAAAATATCCTTTCTGTGAATGCCGAAGGGGCGGGAATAGAGAGCAGGAATGATATTACTTTATATAAATTTGGTAAGTCATTTTCAGTTTTTTTTTTTAAATATACTGCCATTTTTGGCCTGTAGTTTTGTCAGTAAAGTCATTACAGTCTTTTACTTTAGCAAAGATTTCAATCAATATCGTTATTTCAGAGTACAGGTCGTCCATTTTGATACATAATTTTTCTTGTAAATTTAGAACTTCTAATATTGTCTCACAGTCATTAAATGCAACCTCCTTTTTTAAATTTAATTTTTGGATTTTACATAACCAATTGCTATCACCAAAATCAAACCATTTATTAAGATAGTCTAAACATTTATCAATAAATAACAAAAAATTCTTTTGAATTGCATAACTTTCTGTAGGGGATTTTGCTTCTAATGATTGCAACATTTTTTATGATGAGGATTTGGTTGTTAGTTTTTTCGGTGTTGAAAATATAGTATTTTTACGTACTATATATTTTTTCAACAGTATATAGTACGCAGACCCGAAATATAGTACAATACTATATATTATAGTACGGTTGGCAACCCTAGCTGCGTCTGTATTGCGTCTGTATCGCGTCAAACGCGCTGCACCGACGCGTTCATAAAACGTGGCTCTTAGTGTCATTCTAGCCAAGAAGCAAAGATGGGGTCTTAGATGGAGAAGATTAACTCAGAAGAAACTAAAACGCTCCTCCTACCATCGCAGGCATTAGATTGGAAAGTAATAGGGACTCGCCGTCCGATCATGAACAATGCCCGGGTCGACGTCGGGACCCAATTTACCATCCTATAAACAAAAAAAAAACAACGTCTGATCTAAAGCACTGAACTTCATATAATTCATTCATGATCACCCCACAGACAAGCCACAATTAATGTCCATACTTCAATAAATGTAAAGCGTGTTTATTAGTGCCTGGGGACACGACCCGTGTCGGGACGTCCGCGCGTCCCGAGGTCTGACGTGACGTGTCTCGCTCGGGCTACAAGCTGGGACATTATTGGCTGAGATTAGAGAAACGATGTAACTTGCTGTAGACTAATTACTACAGACATGACCTAAATTAGTACTTGTAACTAGTTTACCTTAGATGTCAACGAATTACGAGTAACGCAATTGAATGTTAAATTGGTTATTTTGAGATTTTTCTTAATTTTGAATGAGGCAAAGACGTTATCATCGAGATGTAGTTTCGATGCTAATGTATTTATTATTCAAAGTTAATATATAACCACCAATTAGATAGATAACCATCAACTCAAAAAGGGCAGTTAAAGTTTAAAAGTTAAATTTCTGGTTGACCGAGCTTCGCTCGGTTTTTCAAATGTCTACATCTTTGGAACCGAGCTTTTCTCGAACCTGAGACCTGGAACATCGATTCCTTGAGCCGAAAAACTTCTAATCTGTAACTTTCATGAAAATCCTTGGAGCCGTTTCCGAGATCCTGATCATGTATAAATATACAAGAATTGCTCGTTTAAAGATATTACATTAGTTTAAGATGTGAAAATTGTCGCCTCGTAATTTTTATTATTGATTAATAACATACCCATCCTTTGCCACAAATTCTTCAACATTTCCAGTAAAAACACAGACTGATTTAACTTAACCTTTTAACTTAAGATCGACCCTCTACTCGAGGACCCATTTGTCCCACTCGTGAGGGTCAGATCACGTTCGCCCCCAACTCGTGTCGTCCCTCCTCGTCCGAACATGTCACCTAAAGTTAAAACGTGCGTGCTTGCGAGCAATGTGATGGATTGTACGAAATGCTGCAAATAAAGCTGAGAACATAATTACTATCGGACGCATCCGTCAGCCCCGGCTGAGGGAGGCGGCTTAGCAGTGTGCACAGTAGTTCGGACGCAAGGCGGCCAGATTCTGTTCGGACGTCCTAACGTTCAAGGTCACGTCCGTCCGCGTCTTACGACCGACAGTTTGCACAGTGTAGTATTAAATGTACTGGCTAGATAATTAATAAGCCGCGTCTCTCAACCGCGGCTGACGGACGCGTCCGATAAAATTATGTTCTCAGCTTAAGTATCCTATTGATTCATTGATAGTTTAAGTAGAACTGCTTATGCTTAATTCGCTTAATGATGTTATATTTTCTATAATGTGAACTCGACGTGTGTGCTAGTCGTAAGCGTGACTGGGGTCTGCTTCAAGTTGAACTAGATGTAGCTGAATATCAGTATTTTACATGAAACGACTGACTATCGGACCTCCACAACCTACTGGGTAAACGATACCCCATGGTAAAACTAGTAGTTAGACTTTTAGAGCTTCTGACTAACAGAAACGACTGTCAAAGATCTACAAATGACAGCCGGGACCAACGGTTTCACGTGTTTTCCGGAGGAAACTTGCTATGACACAAGCTCACCCATCCACAGACCTACCTCGGCAAGCGCGGCTTAACCCGAAAGATGGCCACGAGCTCCTCCCCGAATTGTTATCTGTTTCATGCGGGGATTCAATCCGGGACCCTTTTTTTTAAGCGTGGTACAATCATCAAATGAGTCCTCCCACCCCGGGCAGGGCGGGAGGGTCTGTCAGACTCGTACAAACTAAAATACACGATGTCCTTCAATATCCCTTTATGTTCCGGGGTCACGGTAGTGAGATATGTCCCGCGACCAATCCGGGACACTCAGCACAACAATCAATCATATAGCTTCTGCGTTAATCTTGCCGTCAAAGTATCGCCATAACATCAGAAAAAAACTGACCTACATTCTGAAAAAACTGAAAGAAAATAGATCAAGCAAGCAACGTCGCGGCCTTACCATGAAATATTAAAGCGGCCCACGTCTCGTCAATCGAACAGCTCATGTAGCAGTCAAATCACGTCGCAGGGAAATCACGGGATAGCCCAGAAGGGTCGCGCTCCAGTAACATTGTTTTTATATTTATTAGTCAAGACTAGGATGGATTGCTAACATAATGCCGCATGTCAAAAGGATAAAATAAAGCTTTTTGTTATGGGTTTAAGAACGAATTGATTTGTTTCGTATTTTACTCGTGTGTATTTATCGTGGTAAAATCATCAAATGCTCCTCCCAAACATCCCTTCCATATTATCTGCCTATCCCACTCGAAAAAGGCGTGGTTTTATATAAAAGCTACTATGTATTTTTTATAAAAGACTTTTACAACTCCAATCCAATTTCCCGTCTAAATAAAACGAACAGAACACCTCGCTCACAATTTAAAACTACACGAAGCCAAAACTAAAAGTGCAACAAAATAAATCACTTGACGTATCTGCTATCACGGCTGAAAGTTTCAGGGCTTCAGCTGTAACGCGAGTGAACACATGTGGATGGATCAAGTCGGATCGCGTTCTCGTATCGTTGCATAGTGGGTGGATGTAGTGGGGCCACGAGAAGAGAGGGAAAGGCGAGTGAAACTTTAATTTTCAAATAAGGCGAGACGATACCAATGATCAGTAGTCAACGTAGATTCTAAATCGGAAGAGCTAAAACGCATGGAGGCAATGCCTTTTTCCAGCATTAGGATGAACACGCAAACAATAATACGTTTCTAATATCTTTAAACGAGCAATTCTTGTATATTTATTTATATATAATCAGGATCTCGGAAACGGCTCCAAGGATTTTCATGAAAGTTACTGATTAAGGGTTTTTGGCTCAAGAAATCAATTAATCAAGGTCCCAGGTTCGAGAAAAGCTCGGTTCCCAAGATATAGACATTTTAAAATCCGAGCGAAGATCGGTCAACCAGATATTAGCATTTTAAAATAAACGTAACATTTTTTAAAAGTGCAACAAGGAACCCTTATAGTTTCGCCTTGTCCGTCCGTTCTATCCGTCCGGCGTCCGTCCGTCCGTCAGTCCGTCCGTCAGTCCGTCTGTAACAGTTTAGCTCAGAGACGCACAGTACTGATAGCTGTAATTTGGTGTGAATATACGGAGGTTGTTGTGCCGCAAAAGTGGTAAAATAAAATCTCGTAAAATAGTTTTGATTGGTAGGGTACCTCACGAGTACTTACACGTAAAGTGAGGATTTTTTTTTTCTGCGTACCCCTTAGTGTGGGGTATCATTAAATAGGCCTTTAAGAAAATAATGATAGTTTCCATTGACAGTTTTTTGATAAAAAAATTCGTTTGTGAAATATTAAGTTTCAAAGTGCTAAATTTTGCTCGATTCGAGTGAAACTCACCAGCAAACGGTTTTTTGGGGGTGTGAAAAAATGCACAATAGTAGCATATACGCGAAGTTTAAAAGATAATTATCATGACTTTAGGCTTTACAACTTTACGAGTAATAGTCGACCAAGCTTATAAAATACTTGTAATATTTTTTTAAACAAAATGTATCGGAAAAACAATAAATCAACTGCAAATGTAAGTTTGTCAACTTTATTTTTACAGCTTTAATAGGTATGTTTTTACGGAATGTTACTTGTGGATAAGTAGGTTTTTGTCGTCAACTATTTAACTAACTTCAAAAAAAGGAGGAGGTTCTAAATTCGTCGTAATCTTTTTTCTTATGGTTCTGAGAAAACTCCTGGACCGATTTTGAAAATATAGACTTTTTAAAATTACATTCAGCGAATCAGTTTAGTTAGTTCGCACCATTTTGATGGGCAACTACGGAACCCTAGCATGTGCGTTAACATGCACTTGGCCGGTTTTTTTTATTTTTTAAAGCTACAGGAGTTTTTATGAGTATACGTGTACTATAATGAGACGTGGTTTTTTAAAACCTTTTCTTCTCGTTCTATCCTCTCAGAGAAAAGCGTGAATTAAGGCTTTATCAAGACTATAATAACAGAAGCCAGAAGGACTAGATCCTCGAAATCCAACACCGCTCCATCGCTCATTTCATAGCCCCCACGTAAACTGAAAGCGCGCAGCTCTCGTTGTTAAACAACGCAGTAGGTCAGTGTTCCGTTGATATGTCACTACCCTCTCTATGTAACTTTTTACTACAAAATTGTGGAATATTGATACTGTAAGTACCCTTAACACGAGTTTTCTTTATTTTATTTTACAGCTATTTTCCAGTATTTACAGCGTTTCTTGTATGAAAAAATGGATCAGCGCCTCTGGTGTACGAAGAAGGAACTAATTTTTACCAAGATCCAATGTGTACACGATCTCCGGCCACCGTAGGCGCGGGCATGCGGGCAGCGAGTAAAGGGCAACTCGCTGCCCGACCATGGACCATGCCCGGGTCGACGGCGCGTTGTGTCCCACGCGCGCCTCAAAGAGCGTCAGCATAATGACGGGGCCCCCTCTCAGAGGGCCAAAGCCTGCCGGGGTCGCGAGATTATATCTTTACAGTGACCCCGGAACATAACAGGCTACTGAAGGGCACCGTGGATTTTAGTCAGTAGAAGTCTGACAGTCCCTCCCGCCCTGCCCGGGGCGGGAGGACTCATTGATGATTTTACCAGGCTAAAAAAAAAAGGGCTATTCTTAAAGAAATATTTTGACTTGAAAATGCACAGCCTTCGTTGGTTGTAAAACAATACTGTTTTGTCAATATGTCACTACGCTTTGTTTTCAACATACTGTAGTATACCATTCAAACTAAAATGTATAGAATATATTGAACTATTCGTTTTGTTAGACACAAGCTTTTAGCGTAGTGCCAATTCCAGTTTAGTCGGAATAGAAAACTTTTTTTTGTTATGTCTAAAATTTCGATGTGAAAAATTGTGTGTATTTTTCAGAATGCTAGCGAGTGTGGACCAAACTGACTGTATCTTTGCTCTTGTACACAATATTACAACTGATGAAATATTCTCGTGATTTATAAAGTAATCTAAAAGTAATGTTTTTTTTTTTTTTGCTAAAAGTAAGCATGTAATGATTAAAAAAACTTGGGTCATCTCACTTTTGAAATACATAAATCTGTCAATAGAAGGGTAATCTGTAGAATAATTAAGGACTGATTTATGGTTTAATTCTGACACATCTCTTCACCCTGCCAAAAATAAAATAAGTAAAATATTCCAAATACCACATTCTAAGTCACCTTTCCAATACTTCTTCTCAATACACAGCATCTTTCCAATACTCCCCTTCGTGTTCCGCAAACGGGGCATGAAAATACCTCTCTACTAGACCACTCCAGCCTCTGGAGTGCTATTATGAGGCTTGGAGGGCTCTCCTCCCGGCTTTGAGTCCAAGGTCAAGTCCACACTGGCGGGAAAAAATGCTCAACTGTTTGACTTTGTATGTAACCGCTTTATGCAAATGTTTCTTGCTTTTGTTGTGATGCTTGAAAAATGAAGAGGAAGGTTATTCGGAAGTATATGGTTCTTTTTTTTATCGTGGTAAAATAAGGAGCGCGTGGCTAAATAATTGGGTTATGGGACATCTCGCCCACAAAAAAACTGGCCCACAGGCCAGATGTCCCCTTTTAAAAATGTGCATGAGTATATTCGCCTGGACCAATTTAGTAGAACGGGCCAGACGCACAGTCCGATTTTCCGGGTGAAGCCGCACTTGCTGAGGTTGGTCTGTGGTAGGGTCCATCTGTCAAAGTGAGTTTTCTCCGTGGCTCGGAAATTACAAAAAGGCCAATGGTCCCGCCTGTCATTAATAGACCTTTGACAGTCGTTACTATTAGTTAGAAGCTCTAAAAGTCTGACAACCAGTCTTATCATGGGGTATCGTGTTACCCAAAAAGGGTTGTGAAGGTCCGATAAGCAATCGCTCCATGTAAAATATCTGTTTTGACTGGAAGCCGACCCCAATATACCTAGTTGGGAAAAGCCGAAGCAGATGATGAGGTTGTCATAATTTATACTCTAGGCAGATTTTCCGGTTTCTTTATACCTATATGTTTAACGATAGACCATTTCAACCTAGGTTTTTAACCTAGCTGTCTGTGCTGAATACCTGCTTCTTTATAAAAGCACTTTATTTATAAGCCAAATTTCATCAAAATCCATTCAGCTTCAGCCATTCTCATCTAAACACTTGCATTTTAAATGATAATATAAGTTATAAGGTAAAGGGAGTTATTTGGTGGGACAGGCGACTCAGTGATAGAGTCTTAAAAGTCTCTGAAAACGGTACTGTAGTGCGAAATGATGTGTCACTACGTCTTGTCCACTTTAGTGGTGAACTAGTTGCACCATTTCGCATTACTGCATGCATAGGTAACGTTTTGAGAGACTTTTAAGACTCTATTTTACCTGTCTCACCAAATAATCTGCCTTTACCCAAATAAAATGTATTCGTTGGAATAATCATAGAAAATTATAATTCCCCATTTAAATCAAAATAATTAAAAACTTAGTACAGCACTTAGCTAGTCCAATAAAAATATTAACGAATAAAAATTACCACAAAAAACCTTTTATGTGGAAACAAGATAATTAATAGGAGGCAGCCATATTGCCAAAGAGGGTTCTGAAACCTCGGCTTAGCCAAAGACGTTTTATTTGGGTTCCGTAGCCAAATTAACGTTAATATAAAATGGTTCTGTAATGGCTTCGGAGATAAAAGGTGCCGCCTTTTGTGTTTTGGAAACAAACTTATGCACGTGGTTTCGCTTGCGGTCGACTTGTAATAAGGTAGGTAATATAATATCAAAGGTGACTAAAAAGAAATTGAATAAATAAGAATTAATGACTTCCGAAGTTAAGTTATTTTACACATTGTTGTGTTTTTTTTAAAGACTGTTATTTATAGGGAACCTGGAGTGCCAATGGGCAGGCCATATTGCTCGCAGAGCAGATGGTCGATTGGGTCGGAAAGTACTAGAGTGGATACCACGGATTAGCAAGCGCAGCGTAGGACGTCCACTAACAAGGTGGACAGACGACCTTATAAAGGTCGCCGGTGTATGTGGAGATTGAAAGGGGAGGCCTATGTTCAACAGTGGACGTCCTACGGCTGAGATGATGATGATGATGATGGACATGGTTATAAGTCTAAAAATAATAGGAGGAGAGATAGTTATATCTACACAAAAAACTATAACAAACGGTTCACGGTAACGTGCTCTCAAAAAAATGGCGTCATTCAAATCCGTGACAGTTCCATATTCGGCCATTTGTCAGCAATTTTAATTAAAATCTGCGTTTCAAAAAGTTTCCTTTGAAATAACTTTGACGAATCACAAACGCTGAGATAATGAAAGAGGCGGGGAAGCTAAATTAATTCATTATTATTAAGTATCATCTTGTTTTACATTATTACCGTCCTTCATGACAGTGGGCTTATCTCATTAAAGTTTAATTTGTCTATGAATACTTCGTTCAGAAAGCATTTTCAATTTATTTTATGTTAAGAGCGTATATTCTGTAGTGCACTAAAAAAAATATAGGGAAATGCAATAATTAATGTCGTAACACTGAATATAGAGTTTTAGATGTAAAAAAAGGCATTTGGAAAGTTATACACCTGAAACGGTTACAACATCAATTTCAGTGTTTTAATTGCATTCCTATATAACTTTTTTAGTGCACTAGAGAGCGATATTTCTTGTTTTCATATAGGAAATGTGTCCAATTAATTAAAACTTGTAAATATTTGACAGCTTTTTGCGACGTTGCCAACTTTCAGAATATGCGGCCTTAAATTCTGCCTCGTTGGTCTAATCGACAGCTTCTTTCTTTTCACAGTCTAGTCTGTATTCAGCCCCGTGATCTCTATACACCCCGTTTTAAAGTTCCAATTTCTAACCATACTAGCTTGAGCACACCATTGGATAATGGGATCGTGGAATAAGCAAGTATTGGGCAACGATAAAGGCTTCTATTAATGTCTTGCCCAAAAAAGTTTCAGTTGAAAAAAAAAAAAAAAAAAAAAGAAACTAATCGAAACAAACGACAGGGTTTCAACCCCCGTATCGCCCCAATCCCTATACCGGGATATCACAAAATACCCCTACTTACAACATGAGGAAACCGCCTGAATTTACTGAATTTCCTGAAGCCAAGACTTTGTCCGGAGGCTTTGAGGATTAGTGATTTATATCCCGAATGCCTTTAAGGATTGTGCGACAGAGATGGCCATTTATATCTATCTTGTTTTTGTATAGACAGGTGGCGACATCTAGGGGTGTTTGTGGGCGTTTCGGGTTGTCAATTCTGTTGGTGAATTTGTACAGGGGGCCTACTATTAACTTTTAAAATATCTGCCAAGTGCAGGGCAGTTCAACACAGCATGTTAACCTGACAGGTTTTGTGTTTGTACCATGAGCATTTCCCACTGACCTGCAGCATGCCAACTTTTGACCTGCTTCATAGTCTCTGGTTCTCTGGCAGCACAGATTAAATAAGATTATAAAAAACAAACGTTCTAAAATACATTAGCGGTTTTACGGTTTTTATATTAATGAAATATTTTCTTATGATAACAGTTTGAAATAAAAAGAGTGATGAAGGAAAAGTTGTTTCGTAGCAAAAAATTTAATTTGACATTATCCACTTATAAAACTTGAAACAAAAAAGTTAACTTGACACTTCACATGTATTTTCGAACGCACTAAGTACCTATATGTCAAACACCAAAAATTAAATTTACGAGCCAATTTTGAAATTGTTTTTGTAAAGTTTAAAGATTTTGTATTAAATGAAAATAAAATAGACATTTAGTTTTGTGGCGTGTCTGTGAGTAGTAGGCAAGCGAAATTTCTAGTGTGACTTTTGTGATGGCTTCAAGAAGAGTTTCATATGAACACTTAGAAACTTTGTGGGATTTTTTGAATGCTCATAGAGATATCGCTATGGGCTACAACAAAAGTGCTCAAGTTCGGGAAATGTCCCGAGGATGAAGGATGTGGACTGAGGTGGCAGAAGAATCTAAATTCTGTTGTTGGTGGTGCTAACTGCTACTAAAGATCGGAAAACTTGGGCTGCGACTTTTGCGAAAACTCGCGCAAACAGAAAACTGTTTGCGTTACGATCCAACCAACATTTTGACGCTAATTTCCACCTCTGTTATAGTTTGTATTGGTTTAACGGGTGTATAAAAGCGCCCAGTAAAACTTTTGTTTATTCAATGGTTATGACTATAACTAAATAACTCATCAAGATGAGTAACAGTAACAAGAATACATAATATGACTAGGGTAGGTATAAAAGATAAAAGCTGAACCACAGTAACACTAGGGGTAGTAACTTCAAGTAACAATAAGTACCTAAGGTAATAGTTAGATTTCTAATAAGTCTCACTATTTTCAAGTGTTCTTAAAGAGTGCTAAGTAAATGTTTTATACCACCTAACTTGCCTAGGAAACGTATTATTACTTAAGGAGGTATAAACGGTACAGTCGCAACCATCATAGCACCTGCTTTTATAAATTCAAGTAACAGAAATGACTAAAAGTAATATTATAGTTTGTTATAACTCTTCCTACCGACAAGAGCTCTTGAAAATAGTTAGCAAAATATTTTTACAACCTACGTTGCTATAAAAGTATTAATTGCAACTTATTTACAGCTACTTAATTGAGTAATCAGAAACCCCTATTTATGATAGCAATTGGTATTATGGAGTTATTTTTAGAGCCCTAATCGTTACAGTGGGGTTCAAATTTACTTTTATGTTATTCTAAGCCATAATAACACGGAATTTAAACATTGTAACTCTTTAGCATTTAATCTCAATTTTACATATTTATTCCCTTTTTTGATGGAAGGGTTTTATCGATTGAAAAACGTAACCCTAAAATACCACTACTTTTGCATCTAAGTCGAACCATTATAGAACCAAACCTCTTAAACTTGTACTCTTATTACCTTTAAAACCCTATTCTGGTATAACAAGTGCTACAATAGTTCTAACTACAGCCCATCCAGTACTTCTTGTTCATTAATAGTAATAATAGGAACCTAGGATAATAAGGAGTAGACACCATTCTAAATCAAACATAACCTAAAAATAAATAAAAAATAAATTGTTTAAAACCCATATTTTGTTTAATTTTCTCATTTTAAAACGCAACATATTTACTACAATACACAATGAATGTAAAAGACACAGCCAATATCCTGTTTTATCTAAATTTAGATTGAGTGTATGCCCCGCATGATAAAATGCAATTTATTTTTACTTTAAATATCACTTATTTTTAAGGCCCTGCAAAATTGAGATGCAAAACATATATTATTTTCTCAATAAAGTAACCCTCGCAATAAATTTTAGCCATGTGATAAAGAAATCAAACTTGATTCACCGAGTTATTGACAATCCGTAACTTGAAGTTCACTTAATTTCAGCTCCTTATACCATCATTTTTGAGAAATAAAGTATAATCTGCCTTTACCCAAATAATTGTGTTACACTTTTGGAACTAATGTATATGCAAAACAATAGAAAAAGAAAACACGCTACAGCCCTGAGTTGCTAGTCAACTCTGATCAAGATACATAAAGCAAATCCAAGAAAAAAATGGACCTAAAAAAGAACTAATATGTTACTACATATTTTATACCAGTAGATTTCAGAACTTGTGTACCACCTATAGTTTTTATTATAACCATAATACAGACTTTAAAGTGCTTGAGGTAGCTAGATTTATATTATACCACCATTATAGATACAAGAAATTGTTTGCCACTAACGCCACCCTATAACTATTATGTAACTCTCAGTGTTAAAAGAGTGAGCATTAAAATCATTATATTACTTACTAGCACTTCCCCCGCGACTTCGTCCGCGCTTATTTAGAGCTTTGCTTTCTGTGAATTTCTTCTCCGGCCACCCTCTTTATGCAAAACTTTTAGAAAATCTAAATCAACTAAAATTCTATTCTCTCTCATTCGACCACAAATATCCCTTTAACAGTCGGTTTTCGCAACATCCCAGCTTGATAAGCTCCTACATCCTAAAGATATACCCCTGGGATAATTTGAGACTCGTAGCACTTGTAGTAACGAAGTTTCATACAAACTCTGAAGCTAAAAAGTACCCCTTAGGGGGGGAATTTCACGTCATAATCCCGCCTTAAGTAGCACCTACGTCGTAAAAGAACCTTCCGGTGAAACATTAAAAACTCCTAGTACTTGTTATAGTAATAAAGTTTCATACAAACTATCAACCCCAAAAACAGCTTTTAGAAGTGAAATTTAACTAAGTCCCGTCATTGTGACCACCTACTTCCTTCTAAGAATCCCCATGCAAAATTTGAAACCTGTATCTAACAACATCAAAAACAACCCCTTAGAGTTCAAATTTCGAATCACCCCGTCATAGTAAGTATCGAAGTCCCAAAAATAAACCTCATACAAAATTTGAGACTTCTAGCACTTGTAGTAACGAAGTTACATGCAACCTATCAACCCCAAAAACAACCCCTTAGGGGTGAAATTTCGCAAAATCCCATCTTAGTGAGCACCTACGTCCTAAAAGAATCCCTATGCAAAATTTTAAACCTGTATCTACCAACATTAAAAACAACCCCACAGGGGTGGAATTTCGAGAATTCCCGTCTAAGGTAGTGCGTACGTCTTAAAACAAACCCCATGAAAAATTTGAGACTCTAAGCACGTGTAATAACGAAGTTTTCAAACAAACTTTCAATACCAAAAACAACCCCTTAGGGGTCGAATTTCGAAAAACCCTTTTCTAAAGTAAAACCTACGTCCTAAAAAAAACCCGCATGCAAAATTTGAAGCTCCTAGTACTTGTAGCAAAAAGTTTCATACAAACTGTCAACCCCAAAAACAACCCCTTGAGGGCGTAATATCGCAAAAACCCTTCTTGGTGTGCACCTACGTCTTTAAAAGCATCCCCATGCGAAATTTGAGATCTCTATCTATCAACACCTAAAACAACCCCACAGGGGTTGAATTTCGTGAAACCCCGTCTGCGGTAGTGCGTACGTCCTAAAACAAATCCCATGCAAAATTTGAGTTTCCCAGCACTTGTAGTAACGAAAGTTTCATACAACCTATCAACCCCAAAACAACCCCTTAGAGGTGAAATTTCGCAAAATCCTGTCTTAGTGAGCACCTGCGTCCTTAAAAGAAGTCCCGCATGCAAAATTTGAGACCTCTATCTATCAACACCTGAAACAACCCTTTGGGGGTTGAATTTCGAAAAACCCCGTTGAGGGTAGTGCGTACGTCTTAAAAACAAACCCCATGCAAAATTTGAGACTCCTAGCACGTGTAATAACGAAGTTTCAAACAAACTTTTAACACCAAAAACAACCCCTTAGGGGTCGAATTTCGAAAAACCTTTTTCTAAAGTAGCACCTACGTCTTAAAAAGAACCCGCATGCAAAGTTTGAAACTCCTAGTACTTGTAGCAAAAAAGTTTCATACAAACTGTCAACCCCAAAAACAACCCCTTAGGGGCGTAATATCGCAAAATCCGTTCTTAGCGGGTACCTACGTCCTAAAAAGAACCCCTGTGCAAAATTTTGAACCCTTAGCACTGGTAGTTTCTGAGCTTTCGTGTCCTATGAGTGAGTGACCTTTTGCTTTTATATAAATAGATAGCGCTATAAGACGTGGGCCCAATCGAGAGTTTGTAAGGGGTTAGAGCGTGCTCTAACTCCAATTGCTAAAACCATTGTATGACTCTTGCTTGCCAAATGCACTTTTAAATAACTCTTTTATCACCAATTCTTATTACCAAAATGCTAGTTGGGGTAGCTGATAGGTACGTCCACACAGAACGAGTAATTTCGCGAGGCATTTGCCGCGCAAGGAAACTGCCTCGCGAGGCTGCTTGCTCTGTGTGGACTCGCCTATTGTTTCTCGACCGAAGTATGAAACAATATACGTGAGCAAAACAAAAATCTCAGGATTTTAAACTACGGAGCAGAACTGTGGAACGTGACAGTCGCACTGGCCCATGTTACGCAGTATGCTTTGGAAATGTCAATGCTAGGGATTGACTAGATGAAAAAGGCGGGAGATTGTACGCTGTGGCACTATTATAAGGAGGTCTATGTTCAGCAGCTTTGCCCCACACTAGGAATTTTTCCTGCACCGTGGGTGCGTTTACAAACATACACTCACATACACAAACAACCAGACCCGGAACAACTGCTTGCAGATCATACAATTAATACATGTTCCGTGCGGGAATCGAACCCGCGACACGCTGCCCAGCATTAGATGCTCAGCCTCTGCGCCAAAAGCCGTCCATCATATTTACCTCATCATCTTAATAATTGGCCACAGTGACTTTTGTCACTTTCTAAGCTGTAAGTTAAAGGCTGTCAGTAAGCCTTACTAAAAAAACTTAAACCAACATAATTATGTTTAACACTTGTCTAAAAAAGTGTGACTGCAAAACGGACCTTATTTCAATGTCATAATCTGACATTTTTTTAGACAAGTGTTCAACAGACGTTTATAAGTATTTGTGGTACGACGGTGAAAGTCTGAAAATCATTAATTTTCACGCCAACCTGTTGTCAGGTTGCCTGAAAGAAGACGTCACTGTGAGGTAGGTCAATTACAAACTTCGAATTCAATTCCACAATTTTGGCGAACTAATTTAAAGTACCGAATTAAGTCTTTAGGAATTTTAACTAATAGTTTTCTTAGCTACTGGCAGCTTACTATGATGTCTTAAACCATGAGCCGGTCAACTAGTTATAACTTCTTAAAACCAGGCTTGTTCCAGTGAGTGAACGAGATGGCGCTAGACGACTTGTATAGCTCTATCACTTTCACTCGCCGGAATAAGCCTGGTTTTAAGACGTTGTAATACCCTTTTTTTTTACGTGGCAAAATCATCAAATGAGTCCTCCCACCCCGGTCAGGGCGGGAGGGACTGTCAGACTCGTACTGACTAAAATCCACTGTATCCCTCGGCAGCCCCTCATGTGCCGGAGTCGCGGTATACGTATGTCCCGCAACCCCGGCAGGACTATGGCCCTGTATAAGGGGGCCCCGTCATTATGCTGACGCTCCTCTTGCCTGCCCGGCGGCAGGGTTAGTGCACGCCGGGCCCGCTCTTACTCCAACCACTGTGCCCTCTGCTAAACAGAGGGACACGTGGTGGAGCGGTGTGACGGGAC
This sequence comes from Agrotis segetum, assembly GCA_036375495.1. Taxonomy (NCBI): domain Eukaryota; kingdom Metazoa; phylum Arthropoda; class Insecta; order Lepidoptera; family Noctuidae; genus Agrotis; species Agrotis segetum. The sequence goes on from JAQSVV010000128.1 coordinate 1,723,845, forward strand.
ATTGGCATACGGGCAAGGAAACCCCTTACGGAGAGTTCTTGCCCGTACCCCGGGGCGCACCGTCCCGAGAAACTGGGCTTCCCCCCGGACATATCCGGAAAGGAACTTCCAGTCCTCGGGCACTCGTGGAGGTTTCCCGTCCTTAGCACCCCACGTTGTAATACCCTTAGAAAATTGCTCCTAAATTAAGTTTAATAAAAAACCACTAATTCAACGAAAAAGTCAATGACCGACAGTTGACAAAATAGTAAATGAGTTGACAAAACATTGTCAACTGTGATTACAAAATGAGGTTTGGAAAAAACTAAAAAGGTAATCAATGCTACTGTAACCTAGTACTAGTCTAGTCTCGACTTTCGAGCAACTAAAATCTACACATGACAAGCCAGCAGCTGTCCCAGCTGACTAGTAGCTGAACGTACTTTCTGAAATACGACGAAAAATCATACTGTAATGAGTGGTCACCCATCCATAGACCAACCTTGGCAAGCATGGCTTTTTTTGAAGTTCGACCTGCGGCCGTATTTTAACGTATTAAAACCAGAGTAGTTCGAGTGTGGGAAAGTGACAGAACTATACAAGTCGTCTAACGCCATCTCGTTCACTCACTGGAACTACTCTGGCTTTAAGATGTCATAATACGGCCGCTGAGCGGCTTTTTTAATTTAGCCATTATGGCTCTTTTTTTTCTTCACCTAACAGTAATTAATAACCACATAAGAACTCAAATTATCCTGAACAAACCACCCACTTAGATAAACTTCAGTAAGAAAATAAAACTTTTAAGTTGAATATAATTTTTATTCCCGTCGTCTGAGCACTTTCAACCCGACAGTTTTATATTACTTCAGAGCTATAAAAATTTTACCAAGTGCTCGTATTAATTTTAGCTGAGTTGGCAATTGTTTTTTTTTTTCACTTTTTACTCGAGTAGACTGGAGTAAAAAGGGGTACTTTTATGACCTTAGACTTGTGGAGTAGTAGTTCATTTGTGTAGGGTTATTTGCTGTGTCAGTTGTGAAAGGCACTTTGTGTATGTAAAAATGGTTGAAATGTGTTTTATATTTTTATAGTGGTGTCAAGAATGGATAAAGTAAGGAATGAGTTTATAAGGGGCAGTTTGAAAGTGGCGCCTGTTACAGAAAAAATTAAAGGGAATCGTCTATCTAGGTATGGACATGTGATGAGGAGGGATGACAGTCACGTGACTAAGAGAGCGATGAGTATGAATGTTGATGGATGGAGAGGAAGAGGAAGGCCAAAGAAGAGATGGATGGATTGTCTAAGGAATGATATGAAAGAAAAAGGAGTAGATGATACTATGACGTGTGATAGGGGAGAATGGAAGAAAAAAACGTGTTGCGCCGACCCCAAGTAAAATGGGATAAGGGCAGGAAGATGATGATGATTTTTATAGTGGTGTCAGTTATAATATTGAATTTCTTAAGTACCTTTACTGATCCGAACAAAGTGTGGTTTTATAAAAGCGTTCACCTGAAAGTACTCTGTGACGTTAACGAATTTAACGATAATGGAAATGACTGTCTGAAAGGTGGATGACATTATGCTACCGAAAAGCTCATGTTAGTTTATTTGAAAGCCCTTGTACGAGTAGATGAAACGTTTTGATGGTGATTACCACATATGAACTAACAAATGATGGAAGAATTTTTTAATTTCTCGAGCAAAAGAGATCAATTTTGAGAAAAAGAAAGGAAAACGTGTTATTCAAAACAAAGCGCCTACCAGTAGTAACATAGCAAAATATTATTTGTGCAAATTATTTTGCATCTTGGTTCACGGAATCATGCTCAGAATGGTGTACTTACTAAGTCATAAACACGCACAGTGTCAAACACTCAAACAGTCGGGGTCCATACTGGCGAGAAAATAGCTGCTTTATCTTCTAGGCAGTTTTTTGTTACTTCCACACAAACGGAAAATTCACGTCAGTCATTCAAAATGTAGGTACATACGAGTATAAACGTCCATAATCGCGATAATTAAAGTCTGACAGCAATATTCAAATAATACTCAACATGATTTTATTGAACATAGGTACATACTCAGTCATACGTAGATCTGAACCTATCCCCTTCAAACAGAATACATTTGTAATCCACCACACTGGCCCAGTTCTGAATCAATAAATCCATTTAAGTATTTTACAATCGAAAGCTTCAGTTCCAATTATACTATTTTAATTGAATCTAGAATTCTAGTCCCTAGTAGTAATGGAGACAGTTAGTTCAGTAAATACGGAGGCAGCCATTAGACCGGCGAGCGGATCCAGTCAGGGCTCAATCTAGCAATTTTGCCACTCCGGGCAAAATCAAAATTTTGCACCCCTATTTTTTCTATTCACATCATCATCAGCCTATAAAATGTTCCCACTGCACTGGTGTCACACAGATCTCCTCTCTGTGAGTGGGAATGGGCCATAAGCCACCACGCGGGCCCAATGCGGGTTGGTAGATGTCACAATGTCTTCGAACTTTTGGCTCTAGGACATGCTGGTTTTCCTCACGACGTTGTTTTTTCTTCACCGTTTTCGAGACCAATGGTGATGAAATAAATTATACATCTCAGATCTTGAAAGTCTGCACTGATCTCACTGGGCCACCACAGCTATTGACATAAATGAATTGAATTCAACTGAAGTAACAGGTTGGTTTCTAGTCAGTTAAGTCTGATAGTCTCCTCCGCTCCACTCAAGGTTTGCCACGTCCAAAAATAAACCCCATGGCCCATAGCACCATCCGACACACTTAATTTTGGCGCCCCTTCGCCGCTCCGGGAAATTGCCTGGTTGGCCCCACCCTGAATCGGGCCCTGGCTCCAGTCTGTCTCAGTGTTATCATAGACTAATCACTCTATTGTTTAATTTGTGGTTAGGTTGTATCGCCAGCTGATTGAGTTTGTATTACGTTAATTGGACTAGTGCTAGAATTATTGAGGTAACTGATAATGTCATCTCAAAAGGTGTTGTGATCGTTTTTATGTACGTAAGCGTTTTTTTATTTTATTATTTACTCAATATCCCGAAAGCTTCAGTAGTCAACCACATCTTTTTATCTTTAACAGTCGCATACATTTAAATTATAAATAAACTAGGTAAGCGTTTCCAAACTTGGTGTCGACGTTTTATAAGTCCCAGGCCCATGAGGGCGGGCCTATGTGAAATAAAAATATTTATTTGTTTTTAATTTTGAAAACGTCTTCATAATAATGCGGACAGCGAAGGAGTGGAACTCTCTGCCTGCGTCTGTGTTTCCGAACTCATGCAATCCTAATCTCTTCAAAGTTAGAGTGAACAGGCTTCTTCTGGGTAAGCTCGCTCCATCGTCGACCTTGTCTTAGTCACTCCTGATCTCCTGATCATGAACAAACCCATTACACATTGGTGAAGCGTCAATGCCTTTTCAATATTTATAAATAAATAAATAATAATATTTTAGGATTTTTCCATAGAATATAATATGTTAGTAGTTCAGATTACTTAATTTAGTTTGTCTGTTGATGAATCCTCGCACCAATATTTTGTTTCCGCAGCGCCCTTTGTATCGAAACTTTCTTGAGTGTTTCCGCAACATTACCAATAGATAGCATTAGCGAGGCGCGCTCTCTTCCCGCCGCCATTAAAAAGGACACTGTGTGTGTTCGTCGCTCCGCCTTTCAAAAATTCCTTTTTGGTGAAACCTCGATGATATTCATAAAATAAATGGACCTGCATCTGTGCTTCATTGAGAACTTATAGTGCAGTGTTGATTTTTGGTGTTTTAACCATTCCACCGGTGGATTTAAGAAGATTTTGCTCGCCGGCCGGCAGCTCATACCTACAAGCCATCACGCGCGCATGAACGAGGTATCTTCCCATCTCCCTGGGTCTGAGTGGGATCTCTGGATTGTCAAGGTACGTGGGGCATGGTTTGCTGCTAATAATTTTTTTGGTATTGGTTTCTCGGGGATTCATCAATAGGAAAACTAGTTTTATGTTTTAGGTCCGCCATTACACCTTCTACGTAGGTTCTTATTTCAAACTTTCTCACAACCTTCACAAAGGTGCAGGCTATTTACACGCCTCACCATAATTATTGGTCCTTCGAGCCGGATAGATAACCAGTAGGTACCTAGATTTTTGCGTATTTTTTTGGTGAAAATCATATAGGTTTATTTAACGCACAATAGATATTTATTTACGTAAACTTTCGGTAAATTAATACCTAATTAACGCAGCTTATTAAATTGACAATAGATTTTACGTATTTGTTGGTAAATCTGTTCAATTAATATAATAATTTACATAGAACGACATTACGTATTTATTGGTAAAGTTCATTCTATGTAGGTATCCGCATTTAAAAAATCGCTTTGTTCGTAAGTAAATAAGTAGGTACCTAGTTACCAAATCTTCTCGGCTTTGTGCGTGTTAATATTTAGATATATACCTAGGTAGGTACTCATAGTTTGGTAGGTGCGATAATATTGCAAACCGCCTGGTAGGTATTTATTGTTATTGTCTTCGTTTTATAATTAGCAAAATGACGGATAAACAACTGAAGCCGGAAGATTTATTAACTATTCTTCACGAAAAGAAAGGATTGTTATTTAAACGCATTAATCGATTGTACGATTTATCAAAAAAAATATCGTCGTTCGATTCGAGGAATAATGAAAGTTTTATGACTGAGTCAGAGACAATTGATGACATTCGAGATAAATTTGAATCTTTTGTCGATCAAATTAATCAAATAAACATTAGTTTAAAACCTGGTTCAAGTGCCGACTATGCTTGTTTAGAATCCTTTGAAGATTTGTATATTCATATTAAACGTGTTAGGAATAAAATAAACAGTTATCAATCGCCACCATCACCCAGTAGTAACTCAAAGACTCTTTTTGAACCGCCTAAATTAAAGTTGCCTCCTATCGCGCTGCCATCTTTCGATGGGAAAACTGAGAATTGGCCTGTTTTCTACGAGTCGTTTAAGTCAAATATCCATGATAATGATCAGCTGACGGACTCGCAGCGTGTGCAGTACTTGATAGGTAGGCTTACACACAACGCATTGAAGGTTACCGCTGGAATTGTGCCTACTGGTGATACTTACAAGTTGTTATGGGATAGTTTAGTTAAAAAATATCAAGAGAAGCGCTCACTAGGTACGCATTATTTAAATAACATATTGGATTTAAAAAGTTGTTCATTTAACGCTAATAGTCTCGATTCTTTCATAGAAACATTTAGTGCGTCTATTTCTGCCTTGAAACAACTTGGGATTACGGATCTTGCTGATTTTATTCTTTTGCATTGCGCAATGAGAAAAATCGATGCACAGACTACTCAATCGTTTGAACTTACCATTCGAGATGTTGAAATTCCCACAACGCAATTATTGATAAGCTTCGTTCAAGATCAGGCAAAGATATTGGCACGCTCGAATTTGTATCATTCGAACGCGAGAAACTTTAGTAGAAACCCCGCTTCCGCTCCCCGCGATTCACGCACACAGACAAAAGCGTTTGTTGTGAGCGAGTCAGCTGACTCGTCCGCTTGTTTACCCGCGATCGCGGTTCCATGCTGCGCGTATTGTAGTGATAACGCTCATGTTCATTTGTATAACTGCGCGAAGTTTAAATCCGCGTTGACTCCTAGAACAAGGTTCGAGTTTATTAAATCCAAACGTGGGTGCGCGAATTGTCTGAGCACATCGCACGGATTGAGTAACTGCAAGTCAACATCAGTCTGTGACTTATGTAAAAAACGCCATCATACACTATTACATTTTGATAAAGAAAATACACCGCAAACAGCTGATGTTAAAGCGACGAATTGCAATGTAGCCGTGGCGTCGTCGTCTCCCGCGCCGCTGTCTCTCCCCCCTCCCGCGCTCCTTTCGAACCCCGGTACGCCTTTGGGGCCTCGCTCTTACGTTGATTGCGATAAGGTCGATATTTCCGCACGGGTGATTGCGTCTGATTCGTGTGATGTGACGCCCGCGTCTTCGGCTCACAGCTCGGCCGTGTTATTAGCAGCTGATGCAGCGAAGGCTAAGGCGATAGTGCTATTATCGACAGCTCAGGTTTATGCGCGAAATAAAAGTGACAGTGCGGGTCACAAAACAATAGTGAGGTGCTTAATTGATAATGGCTCGCAGAATAATTTAATAACTACAGCCTGTTGTAGAAAGCTTAATTTACTGATAATTCCTTTGAGTAATTCTTTTGTTAAAGGAGTTGGTTCTGTATCGCGACCGATAATAGGATACGTACATTTAGATATCGAGTCTCGCGTATATCCGGAGCAAAAATATACTATTCACGCGTTCGTAGTTGAGTGCATTACGGACCAGCTACCATCGCACCATGTTAAGTGGGATAGCCATAATATAGACTTCCACGCGCTTCCGCTCGCAGATTTAAGCTGGAATATTCCAGGGGATATTGACCTAGTGTTGGGCGCTCAACTGTTTCCGTACATTTACTTGGGGAACAGGGTCGATCTTGGTTCACGCGCCCCACCTGCATTATTGACCACATTCGGGTATATCTTTATGGGTGATTTTCCGCATAATAGTGATAATTTAAATTTACCTAATTCTTCTTTCACGGCATTGGCTCTCAATGATTTATTACAAAAGTTTTGGGAATTGGAAGAAGTTGATAATAAACGTTTTTTCTCTCCTGAGGAAACCGAATGTGAGAATATTTTTTCCTCGACCGTGTCACGGGACGATGTGGGACGTTATACCGTCGCTTTACCTTTTAGTAAGGATCCTGCTGAGTTGGGTAACTCCCGCACCGCCGCGTACCGTCGGCTTATTGCGCTTGAAAGGAAACTCCGCCAATCGCCGATGTTGCGAAAAAATTATAATGCCGTGATTAAAGAGTATATGGATAACGGTTATTTAAGTCAGGTCGACGAATCTGCCGTTTCCGATGACGGGTACTATATCCCTCATCACGCTGTCGTTCGGCCAGACAAACCGATGCCGCGCATTGTATTGGATGCTAGTGCTAGAACTCATACAGGGTTATCTTTAAATGATGTACTCCATATTGGTCCAAATTTACAAACAGATTTGTTTATTCTTTTAATAAATTTTAGACTATTTCCCATCGCTATAAATGCTGATATTAAACAAATGTATTTACGCATTGGTGTACCCGTTGACCAGCGTAAATACCTACGCATTTTGTTTCGATTCAATGAGAACGAACCTGTGTTAACCTTCGCTTTTAACCGCTTACCTTTCGGGCTTAAGTCGAGTCCTTACATAGCTATGCGCACTGTGCGACAGCTGGCCTCTGACAGTCCGCATTATCCCGAAGCTGCTAAAGTAGCAGAGACCAGTCTCTACATGGACGATCTGGTGTATTCTGTGAATAATGAAGACACCGCGATGCAGCTATCGCATGATCTTATAAAGATGTTCAAATCGGGCGATTTTGACCTTGTTAAATGGTGTAGCAATTCACCCGTTCTTTTAAACAGTCTTCCCGACTCGCATCGTAAGTCCCTTGATTTTCACGCTGGTAGTGATGTGTCTAAGGTTCTAGGCCTTTCGTGGGAACCTTCTCAGGATAATTTCTTCTTCACTTCCGCTCAAGTAGCTGAGAAATGTACTAAGAGAAATATACTCTCGATAGTCGCACGCTTATTTGATGTTCTCGGTTTGGTCGCCCCCGTGATATTTTATGCCAAGTTGCTCATCAAAGAGTTATGGCTGAGTAATATTGGTTGGGATGATCCCGTGCCTGACGATATTTTTAAACGATTTTCCATTCTCATGCAAGAGTTGCTGGATTTCTTCTTTTCCGTTGCTGGATACATTACGCATACCACGCCATGTGGGCGTTACCGATGATTGTTCCGTTCGTATAGTCGCGTTTGCTGATGCTAGTATGGGTGGGTACGGGTGTGTGATTTATATACACTCTACTGGTCCATCTGGTGTCATAGTCCGCTTACTTTGTGCGAAATCAAAGGTTTCACCTACCAAAGTTACAACTCTTGCACGTCTGGAGCTTTGTGCCGCCGTGCTCATGTCAAAATTGGTAAAAACTGTTCGTGATACTTACGCTTTACGTGTTCCTATTGCAGGAATTTACGCCTTTTCAGATTCCACGATAGCCTTATCTTGGATACACTCTTCTCCGCACCGCTGGTCAGTCTTTGTCAGCAATAGAGTTGCTCAATGTCAGGAGAACTTGGGTTCTCAACATTTTTACCATGTGGCAGGTGTTGAGAATCCAAGCGACTGTCTATCTCGTGGCATTCTTCCTTCTCAGTTAGTGTCACATGAACTCTGGTGGAACGGCCCCTCTTGGCTTCGTTGTGCTCCAGAGGATTGGCTCGTTAAACCGTTCTCTCCTATTAATTGTGGGGAACTTCCCGAGCACAAGGCAAATGTCTTGACAGTGACCACGCAAGTAGAACAACCCCTTCTATATCAACTTGCTCAACGTACCTCATCATGGGATAAATTGTTGCGCATTGTTTCCTATATATTGAAATTCGCTAGACCAAAGGCTCATTATGAGCCTCGTTCTGTTCAGGGCTTATCAGCTGCAGAACGAGCGATAGTCCGTGCTGTGCAATCTGTTCATTTTGCAGATGACATTAAGCTCATAAAATCTGGAAATTGCTCTCAAAGAAACTCCAAAGTCTAGCTGTCTTTTTAGATGAAGAGGGAATATTACGCATTGGCGGAAGGCTTTCGAAGTCTCACCTTCCATTTGACGCTAAGCATCCTTTTTTATTTCCTAAACATGACCATATTGTGGATCTAGTAATTCGTCATTACCATGTGATGAATTGTCACACTGGACCGGGACTACTCATGTCTATTCTAAGACAGCGATTTTGGATACTAGATGCCAGGACTGTCATTAGGTCCAAGTTGCGACAATGCAACACTTGTTTTCGGGTAAATCCGACGCATCCCAATCCGGTGATGGCAGACCTGCCTGAATACCGAGTATCGGAAGCAAAGGCGTTTGTCCACACTGGAGTGGATTATGCTGGTCCTATACGCATAACCCTTACTCGTCGCAGAGGCCAACACGCCCAGAAGGCGTATATCTGTTTATTCGTGTGTTTAGTAACCAAGGCCGTCCATGTAGAGTTGGTCTCTGATTTAACCTCTGATGCCTTTTTAGCCGCGTTTAAACGCTTTATCTCGCGTCGAGGTCCAGTATCTTGTCTTTATTCGGACAATGCTACAAATTTCGTTGGGGCTAAGGCCCAACTAGATGAGCTTTATAGATTCTTAATAAATTCAAATTTCAATTCGTCTCTTTTACATGAGTTGTCAACACGCCGCATAATGTGGAAAATGATCCCACCTCGCTCCCCACATTTTGGCGCCATGTGGGAAGCAAATGTGAAAACATTAAAAACGCACCTTTATCGCGTGATCGGAAGTCAGCTTCTAACTTATGAGGAGTTACAAACTGTACTCATTCAAATAGAGTGTATTATGAACTCGCGCCCTCTGAGCGTTTTGTCTTCCGATCCCCATCCCGAAGTAATTACTCCCGCTCACTTTTTGATGTCGAGTCCATTGCAGTACTTGCCGGCAGCCGATTTGTCTGGTCAGCGCATTAGTTTGTCGCAACGCAAACAGTTGTTGGATGGTATGGTCCAATCCTTCTGGAAGAAATGGCACCTAGAGTATCTGCATACGCTGCAAGTCAGACAAAAATGGGCAACTCCTGACAAACCCGTAGAAGTTGGAACTGTCGTACTGGTGGGACAGGATAATTCAGCTCCTCTAAGTTGGCCATTAGGAGTTATAACTGAAGTTTATAAAGGCACAGATAATGTCACTCGTGTTGCAATGGTAAAGACAAAGTTCGGTAACTTTAAACGTGCCGTCGCTAAATTATATCCTATTCCAACGCAATAAATGTTAACTCTTATACGATACTAGTAGTCTTTATTAAGGTTTAGTTTACATTAATAACTTATATCATTTGTTTCTCGCATTCAGTCATAGAGCTTAGAGTTTTCTCTGATCTAAATATAGGTCAGTAAATACTTATAATTTTTCACTTTTCTTTTTGAAAGCACTTGCGTCCTTCCAAAGCCCCCGAGCATGGTGAAGCGTCAATGCCTTTTCAATAATTATAAATAAATAAATAATAATATTTTAGGATTTTTCCATAGAATATAATATGTTAGTAGTTCAGATTACTTAATTTAGTTTGTCTGTTGATGAATCCTCGCACCAATATTTTGTTTCCGCAGCGCCCTTTGTATCGAAACTTTCTTGAGTGTTTCCGCAACATTACCAATAGATGGCATTAGCGAGGCGCGCTCTCTTCCCGCCGCCATTAAAAAGGACACTGTGTGTGTTCTTCGCTCCGCCTTTCAAAAATTCCTTTTTGGTGAAACCTCGATGATATTCATAAAATAAATGGACCTGCATCTGTGCTTCATTGAGAACTTATAGTGCAGTGTTGATTTTTGGTGTTTTAACCATTCCACCGGTGGATTTAAGAAGATTTTGCTCGCCGGCCGGCAGCTCATACCTACAAGCCATCACGCGCGCATGAACGAGGTATCTTCCCATCTCCCTGGGTTCTGAGTGGGATCTCTGGATTGTCAAGGTACGTGGGGCATGGTTTGCTGCTAATATTTTTTTGGTATTGGTTTCTCGGGGATTCATCAATAGGAAAACTATTTTTATGTTTTAGGTCCGCCATTACACCTTCTACGTAGGTTCTTATTTCAAACTTTCTCTCAACCTTCACAAAGGTGCAGGCTATTTACACGCCTCACCACACATATTTAAAAGAATACTTGTTTCACGTAGACACTGTTGAACTAACCAATCTAACAAAACTCTTACACAAACTAATTAATTAGTAGTCAAACACAAAAGCCCACAGAATTAACAAAAACAAATTATTTCGCGAATTTACTGAGCCAAGTAAATAACCGAACCGAATTAGAACACTGATAGTGATAACAGATGTTTATGATCCCACGCCCCCATTGTGGGATGTTGGGATAAAGCTGGCTATTGTTTTAATAAGCAATGGAGGGTAGGATAAGATTTGTAAACTTTTGAAGCATTTGTACTGTAATGGCGAGTGTTAATAGGAGATATGGCTGTTTGCGGGAATTATTTTGATTGTGTGTTTAATGAAATACGGTTTAAAATTGTAAAGGATAGTTTTAGTGTAACTGCTTCAGAAAAATTAGGTCAAAATCTTAATATGTGCATCCCTACTCGTACTTTGCATAATTTAAATGATGATAAAAATATTCATGACGAACACGGGCTTGCCAAGAGATCAGTGCAATGATTTCAACGCCACAGACGCTACATAATTATAGCTTCAATAATTGATAAAGCTTGTCACCTCACAAGTGTTGTTAAAAAAGTATTTTCTCTTGATGTGTCCTGTGTCCTCGCAAATGCAAATGAATCCAACCATGGATTTTCTATTATTAAAACTATTTTCACTACCTATAAATCTCTGCAAAGTTACAGTGAGCAGGGTTTCTTCTGAATACACTCAATCCATCGATGGTTTTGTCTATATCACCACAAATACAGTCAAGAGCAAAACCACCACAAATACATAATTAAGAAGATGATTGTAGTAACAGTACAATTTTGCTTGTTTCAGATCGTGAATGTCCTGAATTAACGCAGCCTGAAATCGGAAAGGTGTCTCTAACTGGAAGGCTTTTTGGCGATAAGTATGTTTACATTCCTTTTCATCCGTTTCAAGCCTAAACCAAACTCCTTGAAATCTCATCACAATAGCCCAAGAGCCCGTGAACCCCAGACCTACGTCATTTTATAAAGGGTGAAAGTTTGTCAGCGGATGCTCCCAACACTGGTAAGACGATGGACCAATTATGGAGTTTGGGTTATGGTGGCTTTGGCAGGTAAACGGTACTGAAGGTGCGTAAAATGTAAGTTAACTTACGTCATAGTATAAAAGCTGATTTTTATATATAATACTCGGGTAGTAAGTAGATGATGTTTCCTCAGCAGCCAGACACTTATCATGGTGGCAACCCCTTGCCAGACACCCTTAATGTTCAAGAAATTATATAAGTTTACTTACGTCATAGTATAAAAGCTGATTTTTATATATAATACTCGGGTAGTAAGTAGATGATGTTTCCTCAGCAGCCAGACACTTATCATGGTGGCAACCCCTTGCCAGACACCCTTAATGTTCAAGAAATTATATAAGTTTACTTACGTCATAGTATAAAAGCTGATTTTTATATATAATACTCGGGTAGTAAGTAGATGATGTTTCCTCAGCAGCCAGACACTTATCATGGTGGCAACCCCTTGCCAGACACCCTTAATGTTCAAGAAATTATATAAGTTTACTTACGTCATAGTATAAAAGCTGATTTTTATATATAATACTCGGGTAGTAATTGGATGATATTTCCTCATTAGCCAGACACAACATAGTGGCAACCCCTTACCAGACATCATTAAAGTTCACGAAATTATAATTTTACTTATGTTATAGTATAAAAGCTGATTTTTATACATAATACTCGGGTAGTAAGTGGATGATGATTCCTCATTAGCCAGACACTTAACATAGTGGCAACCCCTTGCCAAACACCATTAAAGTTCACGAATATCGATAAGAATATACAATATAACAGACGGAAGTCTAAAAAATTGTATATATAAAAAAAAGAAAATTATAACTAGGCCAGAAAACATCGAGAGAAAGAATAAAGAAAAATACTAATAATAGTATTATATAACAATTGTCATTTTACATCCATCTTCTCACAAAACCTCAAACATCCACGACATACTTCCATCCATCTTGACGCAAACAAATCCAACTCAGGTGTTGATGTCAGCATAGCATTTAGCATTGAAAGTGCGCGAACCAGGGGAGAGTTCGCGTGTGAGACTGTTCGTGCAGGGGGAACATCTAATAGACAGTGAACCCTCGGCCTAAGGTCGTATTTGGGCACAGAAGGAATAAACAGTCTCACAAGCTGAGCTACTAATTCCGGGCAATCAGAATCACCACGAAGGACACGACATGAAAACAAAAGTAAGAAAAAATTACGCCTCACTTCAAGAGAATTGAATTTTAACATTCCAAGTAGATATTAAAATTTGGTTGGGTAAAGGAATGGATAGTACCCAAATATTTTTTTAAATAAAAATCTAAGAAACGCTTTTTGAATTTTTTCAAGAAGCAAGGAATAAAATTTTTCGAAAGGATTCCAAATAATTGATGCTGATTCTAATTTACTTCTGACTAAAGCCATGTAAACTAATTTTATGGCCAGGGGATTGTTAAACTCGCGCATATTTCGGATGGTGTAACCAAGTCTTCTGTAGGAATCAGAGGCGAGGGACCGCATATGTTCATGAAAAGTTAATCGCGAATCGAATAAAACTCCCAGATCTTTAACAGAATTAACACGGACAATCGGTTCAGTTCCTAAGAAGTATTGCACATGTAGAGGGTATTGAGCACGAGTATAAGACATAACACTGCATTTGGTCGTGTTGAATAGAAGTTTGTTTTCAATACTCCATTGGAACACTGAATTAATATCCTCTTGAAGTGTAATTGTGTCAGCCAAATTCTTAACACCATAAATTAACTTGAGATCGTCTGCATAAAGTAAGCACCTGGAGTGTTTGAGAACCTTCTCAAGATCGTTAACCATCAATCCAAAGAATTGTGGCCCTAGTATCGATCCTTGGCTTACGCCAGATCGCGTGTGATATGGCTCCGAAACAAAATAACCATGCCTAACATACTGCTGACGATCTTGCATGTAGCTCGCGAAGAATTTAAGCAGTTTAGGTGAAAAACCAATGAGACTAAATTTGGCCAATAATACGTCATTATCAATGCGATCAAAAGCTTTTTTGAAGTCGAAATAAACTACATCAACCTGTAAGCCTTTATCCAAATGTTGAGATATAAGATCCACTAGTGTCAAGAGATTTGTCGTAACAGAACGTTTCAGTCGAAAACCATGCTGAGAGTCGCATAAAAATGGTTGAATTTGGTAACTAATTAATTTGTGTAATACCGATTCAAATAACTTTGGAAGTGATGATAGAATGGCAATGGGTCGATAGTTTTCTACATTAGAGGTATCTTTCGTTTTTGGTATTGGGTGAACACGTGAAACTTTCCAACGACGTGGATACTGACCAGTGGAAAGAGCTAGGTTGAAAATGTGATGTACGGGTATTTTAATATAATCTTTACATCCCTTTATGATATATGCAGGAATGCAGTCAGGACCTACTGCAGAATTTGGTTTAAGTTTCTTAATAGCATCTTCTATGTCTAGCATTTCTATTTGATTGATGTGCACAAAATTAGAATGGTTTTCCTGATTACAATTGTTTAGATTTTTGAAATCAAGTAGTGGTATGTCAGGTAAAAAAACGCTAGCAAAAAAATTAGAAAAAGCCTGCGCTGCATCTTTACCGACGTGTTCAACACCGTTATATTTTAATTTCGGTTCAAAACCACCTTTAACTTTAAAACTATTTATGTGCTGCCAAAAGGAACGAGGATCACGTCTAAGCTTTAATTGAATTTGTTTAAGGTGTTCTTCGTAGGACTTGGATACTCTACTTTTAATGCTGGATCTTAACAAACTGAATTCATTGTAAAAGTTACGATTCCCGGAGATTTTCCATTTACGGTGCAGTTCAGCTTTACACTGAATGTCTTTGATTAAATCGACCGTGAACCAAACTGGATAGCGCCTGCTAGACTTTTTAGGCCTATTTTTTTTAGGGATACATTTATCAAATATCGCATACAAAATATGGTACAAACAATCGACAGCAGTGTCAGTGTTAATGGTGTCTGGCAAGTGGTTGCCACCATGATAAGTGTCTGGCTGCTGAGGAAACATCATCTACTTACTACCCGAGTATTATATATAAAAATCAGCTTTTATACTATGACGTAAGTAAACTTATATAATTTCTTGAACATTAAGGGTGTCTGGCAAGGGGTTGCCACCATGATAAGTGTCTGGCTGCTGAGGAAACATCATCTACATACTACCCGAGTATTATATATAAAAATCAGCTTTTATATTATGACGTAAGTTAACTTACATTTTACGCACCTTCAGTACCGTTTACCTGCCAAAGCCACTATTACCCAAACTCCATAATCGTCCATCGTTCTTACCAGTGTTGGGAGCATCCGCTGACAAACTTTCAGCCTTTATAAAATGACGTAGGTCTGGGGTTCACAGGCTCTCGCTCTACAAGCTTCTTACCGATTCATTAAACTTTACCTCACTGGGGTATATTTTTAGCATTTCTTCAGTAATGTTACAAAGATTTAATGTGTAAGCTGTGTAAGGCTAACTATCTCATAATTATATTTGTGTTTGGCGTAGTAACTCAACAATTGACTGCAATGCTGCGTGATCCGGGTTCGATTCTCGTACGGTTCAAACATTTTTATGGCCTACAGAAACTGCGTCTGGCTGTTTGTGTATGTGGGTTAACATTTTTATTAACTCACCCAAGATACGCGGCAGCGCAACGTATTTTAATCTTTAGCTATTCTTCCTAGTAATTTTCGATATTTCTTCTCATTATTTCTACCACCACTCACTGAAACCATCTGATCCTCAGAGCGGTATACTCCTGCCCCCACGGGTACCACGTCGTGGGTCTGCAGAGCAGGAGCTGTCAGGCGGATGGCAAGTGGGCTGGCCAGCCACCAGCCTGCAAAGAGAACAGTATGTATTTATAAACATGTTACTTATAAGTCCTCGCTTTCTTCAATACTGACTTCGCTGGTACGGTGGAATTTGGACAATCTGCAAGTGCGCTGAAGAGCTGTGTCATAATTATTCTGTAGTACTAGATTTTGCTCGTGACTAGCTTCGTAATTACTAACACTATAGCTTTTCGCAAAAAAAAAAGGTCAATACCAACATTCACCAAAATCGGTAAGGAGGTTTAGGTGTGGAAGCATAACAAACTTACAGTTGTATAAAGACATAATATTCATTAAAATAGCTTTAAAAGTTTAAGTGGGCTTATTATGTTCAGGTTCATTGGAGAAAATTCTATTAAAATTATTTGAGAAGCAAATGCTAGAAAGAGTTAGATTTCAGGTACTATTAAATACACATGGAATAGCAAGCTAGTCCTAAATCAACACAAAGCGATACAAAAGAGATGTAATATTGCCCACTTCAATTTGAACACAAACTTAGTACAAAAACGTAATCAATAAAGTCTTACCCACAACATCTGTTATCCAATAATCAAGTTCAAACTTTGGTTTACTTAGATGATATCGTACTTTGTCCAAAACTCGATTAGGGAGCTATTACAAAACTTCACTGGAAAAGTCACAGTTTTACGTTATTACTGTCTACCTTTGTCTGATAGTTCGTAGTGATGGCTCTTTAAAAACCGAAGTTTTCCAGAATCTCGCGTTATTAGTTTCAACTCTATTGTACCTGTATTTCAGGGAGCACTTCCCTGTGCATTTTTTTTCCTTTAGTTCGATCCTGCTACTTAATACCACGGTAATAATATCTACAGTATTTGATCTTCATACAAACGGACGAAACGCGAGCTATACCTACGTGCCTCGATGGCGGGGCGCACTCGGGGCGCTGACAGTCACGGCCGTACCGTAGTGATGAACGGACGGTGTGTTGTTTTTTTAACAAAATCAGTTCATGGACATAATTTAATATGACGAGTAGGAAATATTGTGCTGTTTTTGGGTGTATGAATTCGTCAATAACGTATCCAGTCATAAGTTTTTTTTTAAATACCTGGAAACTCTGAAAAGTACTGACTATAAAATAATTTTACTTAAGTACTAGTAGCTGGTAGGTAGGTACATAATGTGTGACTTTTTAGTGGATAAATATTTTCTATTATCTCACGAAAAAAAGGGTATTTGGATTAATAAATACAGTGAATAGAGTAAAGGAAAGTTACTGAGACGAGTGAAATAGGTAAGTTATAGGCAGTTCTGAATGAATCATGATACGGTGGGTATGTACTTACGCTTGTGTTAAAATCCTTCCTATAATATACAAAGTATTTTATTTGTTTACTGATATAAGAAAAGTATATTTACAATCACAAAACTAAATAGATACAGAAAGTAGGCAAATGTAATTAAAATGCTGGAAACGGGCGTCGGATCGAACAGCCCTAGCGCATGTTTACGTACCGCGCGGCTGTAGGTATTCATTTCTATCATGCGGCCGAGATCCACTACTGTAGATATTTATACTGTTGTGTTATAATATTTATACTGTGTTAATACTAAAGCAAAATATCACTGGGTAACAAAATCCTCATCTCTTTTAACGGCAGCATTTCCCCCTTTAGACGGCAAAACTGATGCTTTTGGGGAAATCCTTTTATGTTGCCTACTTATCATGTTATTTTGAAAGTTTGGGTTTTTGTTACAAATTGCAATCACGTAAAAACTTACAATTACTATCAATTTGGATGTTTTTTACGTCGATAGCTAAAATTGTGCTATGTGTTAATCTATATATTATCACTACATCCTTTGCGACAATTACCGATCTCTTTGCAAGCATATCCGCTTGTAAAATCTATTTATATAGAATCATAATTTTATGATGTATGTACTAATAACCAACTCTCCACCTGGTTTCTCAGTCTACTGCCTGCAACCGCCCACGATCGAGCACGCGCGCCACTCGGCTCTCCCCGAACAAGCGACCTTCGACCTCGATGCTACCGTCCAGTATAACTGCCATACTGGTTACGTGACCAACGGTTTCCCCAGAGCCAAGTGCCTGGCCATCGATGGTCAGGCATCTTGGTATGGACCTGATATTAGCTGCGAACGTGAGTATTGAACTTTTGCAGGAAACAGCGTTTTTATCATTGAAACTTACCCAAAATGTATAGAGCCAAGAAGTTTTCTTATCTCCTTCGGACGCAAGATAACGCAAGTCTCTTTGGTATCTATTGATACGTGACTGTGTAAGAAATTCTTTGGATTTCTATTGCTTTAGTCACCTGGATACTAGAGTTGTACGGTATCGGAGCCTTGGGTTGCCTAGTGGACAAAGGGGCTTATTCTTCAAAAGAAACAAAAAGAAGCCTACATTTGTATAAAACGATGGGATGAAAATAATGAAGTGAAAACTAAAAAAACCTTGTCTGAAAACTTACGCAAAATAACAGATTTCACTGCGTTTCCATGCCACAAATTGATAGAACAGACACACAGTATCTTATGAAACATGACATATTGTAATCGTCATCGATCGAAGTACCTACTAACAAAAAAGTCGTTTGAATGGCGATAGAATGGGTTAGGGCGCAATATTCATCATACATTTGACAATCCCCCAGCCCGTTCTTGCGGAGAGCCAGGTGACGTTCCCCATGGCTGGGTGACTGCCGACTGCCACACCTTCGGCTGCCGAGCCGTGGTGCAGTGCGGTCAGGGTTTTGAGCTCGTGGGCAAGGCGGAGCGCTACTGCCAGGCTGACGGTGCGTGGGCACCTAAGGAGCTCCCCACCTGCGTCCGTAAGTAGACTTTGATTTGGATTTAATTATTTTAGGTGTCTTGATGATGAGTCGCTTTTTCAGGTGAATGATTTTGAATTAATTGAGGTGTTTAGATGACATAATTTCGTTAAATGTGTTTTGCAGACCTAGTTTTTCAGGAAGTAATACTTCTTTACTATTTGGACTTGTCAAGATAGTTTAAACAAAAAATCAAGTCAAATTAAGATGCTTTGTTAAACACAAGCTGATATTGAAAGCCACTTTGACGCTCAATTTCCAATCACTCTAGCACTTGAATAAGTATTTTACATTTAATAACACAGTGTATGAAAAACCATAATTGGGCTTCGAATGTGGGGTTCAATTTGGAAAACCTGACGAACTAAAGACTCATCACCAAGACCCCATACTATTTTAAAATTCTCCGCGAGTGGTCTTGCTTCGTGACAATGTAGTTGCCGATTTCAGTGTTGTCCTTCATTTTGGAATGTTGCATGGTACCGGTCTCGTCCTACATATTACATCGGTATAGTTCGCATGACGCTTAAACAAATTTGATTATCATGGCTATCATCGGAGCAATTTCATTGTCATGACGCAAAATATGGAAATCCCACTTTTATTGGTTTATTTCGAAGATTGGTTCAGATTGGATTTTAAATTTATTGGTGTTGTAAAATTTTATTGTTTGAAAATTTGGGGATGTAGCATATTTTTTGTAACTTTTTATCAGTATTTTGGTTTGGAAAGTTAAAATTATATTTCTGGTGGGATTTCTTTGTCAAAAGTGGGAATTCCTCTGAAGTTTGCCCAAAAATGGATTATTCTGATTGTTTTTTCTCCTTTTAATGCTGCTTAGAAGGAGATGCCGGGACAGTTTGAGCATCCATTACATTACGTAGTATATCAAAAGTAATGTTATTATAGAAACGTTGTAACCTTCAAATTCTATGAAGCTATCGTTTTTCGCAACTTCAAAAGTTGTTTCTTTCTGTGGCCATGATAAAAAATTGTCGTTTACTGCCTATCTGACTATTAGATGATATAGCAATGTTAGTAGTACTCGATGTTTATTGTAAATTTCTATCTTTAAACGCTGTAGTGAAATAAATGTACAACAAAAATGGAGTTTGTTTTATTTTGCATGTTCTTGCATGGTTGAAATTTTGGTATCAGCGCCATCTATGTTTTGTTAGGGTATTGTTAAAGCGACGCGTGTCGCCATCTAGTGGTAACGCAGGTGCAGTGTCCGCCGCCTGAGGCGCCTCGCCACGGCAAGGCAGTGTACACGTCTTGCGCGTACAATTCCGTCGTCTCGTACGAATGCAAGTACGGATACCGGCTTGTTGGAGACGCAACGCGGCGATGTGGCGCCGACAAGAAGTGGTCTGGTGGACAGCCAATGTGCAAAGGTAAACAGCATTACAACTACCTACTATTTCTATTCTGTCACATTAACGCATCAATGCAGTCTTTGAATGCATGGGCATTTTCCCCAATTGAATGTATTTTATACCTCGATGGAATGGATACTACGTCATCTTGGATAAAGACGGCAATATGAAACTCGTTTTAACCTAGCTTCTTGTATAGCTGAAGGCTACACAAGAAGCTGCTGATTGCTCTTTGGTAACATATATTGTTGTCTTTTTAACAGCTACCATGTGCGAGTCCGATTTAACTTGTTTCTTTCTTTTCTTCCTTTTTTTTGTGCTTAACACAGACTTTCTTTGTTCAACATCTAAAAGTGCTTACTTCTGTATCCCATTTACTTCCAGAGATAAATTGCGGTCACCCAGGCCAGCTCTGGAACGGCTGGCTGGAGAACATTTCTTCTGGTACGGGTCTGGGCGCTTCCATTATATTCAGATGCCAGGATGGCATGAAGATGGAGGGCAACGGCTCTGCCATCTGCCAGAGTGATGGCACTTGGAGTCATCCGCTACCTATGTGCTTAGGTATGTATTATTTGGCTAATGTTGGTAACATTTGCATTGCACTACTCAAAAATCGTCTCATGCGAAGATTTAATATCTTGCAAGAACATTTAGCTTAACATTGAACTTCTACATAATATGAAATTTCCTATGAGTGTGAAAAGTGTTTCAAAGCTCGACGTTCAAATACAAGTTCTAATATCGTAGTTTGGTGTCTATCATGCCACCACCATCTAAATAAAAATCTTCAAGATCACAATAGTAATCAATTAATCCACTAATTTTCAGCACCGTGTGTGGTACCCCACGTGTCCCAGGGTCGAGTGGTGCTGGTGGAGAACAAGACAGGAGACAATACCACACAAGAGACGAACACGCAGATCGTTGGCAGTTCCACTATGGTGCAACATGGTGAGCAATACCATTGCACTACACTTGACGGGCATAAAAAACATAACACCATAATAATTATGACAAGTGAAACAAATACCCAAAACAGTGCTAAGATCAAAAATGATTCTACTTCTGATAATCTGAAATGATCCTACATAAATTAATATCGAGGAAACTGACTGTTATTTGACTGCATCTTACAGGTGAAATAATAGTGGTCGACTGCGAAAAGAACTACGAGTTTCCATCGAGTAATGCTGCTGTAACGTGTAACAATGGTACTTGGACGCAGATACCAAGATGTCAGCCAGCGAGGTGAGTTTAACATCAGTATCTTATTTCGTATGTATGTCATAGCCAGAAGAAATGAAAGTCTGAATCTCATCCAAATTATGTTTCTATTGTTATCCCGTATCATTATCTGATAGTGGAGTGCAATTAAATTAAATTCAAGAGCTTCTGACAACCCGTAACATCTACCTCCAAATGGTTCGTGTAATATTACACACTGTGAGCGCGCCTTGCTTTGGCTGGCAACGCTCAGTCGCATGTTCCATTTGTGTATTCAGAATCTTTCCGCAGATGCAAAAAAATGCCGAAGTTCCCCCGCAACGGCATGGTCATCGCGCCTAAGACGGAGCATGGCATGAAGGCAAGGTTCCGCTGCAAGGACGGCTTTGAGCTGAAGGGAAACCCTATTGTTGTGTGTTCGTTTGGAGTATGGAGCGGAGATACGCCGAAGTGCGAAGAAGGTAGGTGATGTTCAAGTGGCACTAGGGGATACCAACATTAAAGCTATTAAAAATAAAAACATCGTTAAATCAAAGAGTAATCAAACTCGCAGTGTGGAAAACAAGCATGACTATAAAATAAATAATACTCCATGATTGTATCCCCTAACCACCAGTCACCAGCATCAATCAGTCAAGAATAAAGTTCAATGTTTTGTTTCAGTGTTCTGTCCATTCCCTGGCTACATAGAGAACGGAAAAGTGCTACTTGTGGGTAACATGGGCTTATACGATTATCGACCTTACGTAAAAAAGGTATTTAACATAGTTAAAATTTTGTAAAATCATCCAGCTGTGACCATGTACATTTTCTATACTTAATGATTTCTTTTGCAGGTAGTAAACAATAAACAGATAATGTATGAATGTGAGAAAGGATATGTACTGTCTGAAGGTCCACCTGGTGCTACTTGTGTTGGTGGTCATTGGAGTCCAAGAGAATTGCCCAAGTAAGACCTCAACAAAACTATAATCATTATAATAAAAATGTCTTTATGCAATAATACCAACTATCTCTGCTTTGCCAACATACAAGAAGTAGACTACATTATTATGTTTTCCAGGTGCACTCTCTACCAACATCCACGCATCCGCTGGAGCCGAAGACGTCGATCAATCCCAGAGCCAGAACCAGAACCAGGCATCCGTCATCGAAGATCCACCTACAGACAGTATTACAACAATCTTCATCACCGATCAGACCCATCCCAAAAATACTTAGACCATCTCTATGAGAAGTACAACCATGGTACCTCCAAACCTACTCTAAGACACGCAAACTTCAAAATTATGAAAAAATTTGACTTTGAAGAAGAATTAGAACCACCTACCAGTGTAGAAAAGAATGATGAGAACTTCCCCACTGCTGTTTATACTATTTATAATGTCCACGGTGAACCAGTAGGTCATAGGTTGTATTCGTACCAACCTGTATATGAACCAGAGGAAGATGATATAATTCAACATGAAGATACGTCAGAGTATGAAAACTCTGATGAAGGAGAAGATGAGCTTAAACATGTAACTGTGCTCAAAGGAGGAATGTTTGGTGATCATAGTTTAAGTGCCGGCAGTAATGCTGAAAATATTAACAAGTTAAAACATGAATATTTTGAAAGATATGTCGATAAACGACGGAAACGATTCTTGAATAAAAATTTGGATGATACCAAGAGAGGCGTGGAAACAAGTGTTGAGGATGAGACTGATTTTGATCATGAAGGATCAGATGAAAAAAAGGAGTTTGATCTAGAATTAGAAGGTGACGAAAGTAAAATTGATACTGTCACAAAACTCCCTCCAGAAGTTACAACAAAAGCTAGAATTAAGCGTGGAATTAATAAGGAGGAATTTGACACAAACAATTGGACTGTAAAACCATCAATAGCTGACTTAGAATTGAATAACGAAATAAATATAGATTTATTAAAAGTGGTGCCTTTAACAACTAAAGATAATCATGATGACTGTGAGAACAAAGAGAGTAAAGAGATGTCAGTAATACCTTTAAAGCCTAACTTAGGAGATACTCATAAAGATTATAGTAAAGAAATGGCTGTGGTACCTTTGCAGTACAACAAGACTAATTCTACAGAAGTTGATAATATTTTAGACAAGCGTGATAAAAGAACGAGTAGGAAAACTGACCGATTGAATCAAACTACAGCTACTATTCCAAAAACGTAAGTTTGAAAATGTTCAATTAGTAATTTTCAACACTATATAGTTATAACCTGTACAATATAAATATAAACAATAATTTTCAGGGGTAGAGAAGGCAAAGGCGGCAGAAGACAGCAAGCATCAACAGGAGATGAAGGAGAAACTGATTCCAAAGACCTGGCCGAAGGTGGAAGCTCTCATAACACTACAGAAAAGGGCAAGAAAGGACGCCCTAAGAGTCCTTGTGAACCCATTGAAAGCGAGCCTTACGTTAACATTGAAATTGTCAAATATGGACGGGATCCTAACAACACTTTTAGTTCAGGTAATAATAAAATTCTGTTTAGTTTAATATTTCTAAATTCTGAAGAAAAAAACTCCCGGCATTATTTTGATAAATATTCATTTATCAAAATAATGCCGGGAGTTTTTTCAGCCTTAACAGAAGAAAAAAATCACAGGGCGACTGGGGAAGACAGGGTGACTATTAGTAGCTGGATAAGACTGATCTGATAACCCAGTTAATAGAATAAATAAATCACGTGCTACGGGAAGGTTTGCTTTTTGATCAGTATGGGTTTTTTTTAACAATATGTTTTATTGCACTTACAGGCACAATAGTTCGTGTGGCCTGCGGGAAAGGATACGGACTGAATTTAGAAACAAATGCAACTGCAAAATGTGTGCGAGGAAGATGGAAACCAGAAAAACCTAAATGTGAAATACGTAAGTTGGTTAATTTCATAGTCGGTACGGTTTTTATCCTAATAGTATTGTTGGTGATTTCAAGATTAATCTCAGTTAAAAGCAGATTATTTTCAAAGAATCTCCAAATAATAGTGACTGTTAATTAGACAAATGTTGGTAAAGGAGAGTAATTAAAATCGATTTTTGACCTTTCAGTACCCTGCCACGTACCGTCAACGGAGTACGGCATCTACACGATGTCAGCGGACGCTAGTCATCCGATGACGGCTAGCCAGGTGTTGGGCTCCAACTTACAGGATGAAAAGGAACTGAATGAGACTGATCCTGTACCCAATGGACAGGTCGTGCACTTCTCTTGTGAATACGGGTGAGTGGTTAAACCAAAATAACAAAAAACATTTGAATGCTGAATTATTTAAGACATTTTGGAATGCAACAGACATTATATTTTCGAAGAACAGTCCCGGAAACTCGCGAATCCGAAGGTGCTCTTATCGACATTCGGAGCAAATAGTGAATCAGTTGTTAGGGACTAGCTTGTCGTAACAGTAAATGTATGGTAGACTAACAGCTAAATCAGAACAAAAAATTTCAGATACAACGTGCAGGGTCCTACTAACCTACGGTGCTGGCTTGGAGAGTGGGCAGTTACCAGCATGCCTGAGTGTGTAGCCGGTAAGTAAAACACAACGTTGTTAGTCACTATTTAAAGCATGTATGGTAACGGTGAGACGAATAATTATATCAGTCACATCAACTATCATCTTCTCTTTAATCCGATTCTATCTGTAGCCGGTGCAACTAGTCTTTTTCTACCAAAATTTTTTCAGCTCCCTGTGAACTCCCACTTCTCAATGGTGCAACCTATGAGGCTGGGTACCGAGCAGGACTCACCGTAGCACATGCCTCCTCCGTCAATATAGCATGTGAACCTGGCAGATCACCTCCTGCTACACTCAACTGTCATCTGGGTAGACTGCAACCAACTGTGCATGATTTCTGTAGACCTTTAGGTAAGTTCAAGTTATCTTTTACTCTTTTACCTAAATTTTTCAATGTTAACTCAAGCCAATTGCATTGATATCTGTTTCAACTGATCCACCTTGTGTGCTTATAACATCGAAAGAGTTTGTGTTCCATCAGTGTATAATTACGCTCAAGAGGTTTTTGGAAAGAGAATAATTATTTGTTATTCAATTGTGATTTTGTATTAGTTAAATTGGTTTCTCGTTATCTATCGCCTATGTATTGTTTGTATAATTGTAGTGTCAGTAAAATTAATTGTATTGTAAACAAAAATATCCTTCAATCTCCAGCAAATCTAACCCGTCCACGTCCAACCTCGGAATACCAAAGCGGTTCTGACATCGTCAGAGAAGACATCTCGGAGCTAGAGCCTGATATCGACAGCACCACCAACACGGACTGCGGGCCACCTGCGAGGTAACCCAGACTATTATACTGCTAGAGAGAGTGAAGAGCTAAGCACATGTTATCGATAACTGTAGAATGAAATGTTTTGGTGAGGTTAGATAGTTGGGAATTAACTACAAACAGATGGTATAATGATAAAGACAAAAAAACGAATTATGAAAGGGTTCAAGTTGAGTAGTTGGTAACAATTTAAAATAGCTGAGATAAAAACACGATAATATAGCAAACACCAAGTCAAAGAACTTAATAGAAAAAGAAAGAATAGACCACAAATAAGTGCAGAACAAATAAAGCGAATGAATGACAAGCTGATTGAGCAAAAACTTCAAATCAATAAAAAACTGAGATCGGTTCAAATTTCAGAATTAACAAAGTCAGGCAGTGATAAAATAAAAAGTATAACTAATGAAAGTTTTAAACATTGTAATTTTTTGTGCAGGAATCCACAAGAAGTCAGGTAATGTGTGATTAGCTCTGAATGTGACACTAACAGCTGAAATATAATAAACATGATTAGTTTGTGACATTCAAGTTCGTTTGTTTGATTTGACCAAACGCTTTCATTGTAGCTTCTATGTGGATTTTGTTTTACAGCATGTCTTGTTACGCCATATGTATAAGAAAACGAACATTTAGAAAGATATTCAATGAATCAAACAGTTTTATCGAGCTAAAGTAATCCTGAACCAAAATTCCAAGTCATGGCTCTTGGTGTACCTCAGGGTTTGATATTTGGTTCTGACTTGGTTCACTGGAAATGTTAAGCCTACATACCTAGGTGTTGTGGTTAAAGCCTTAGCTTTCTTGAAAGATAATTATCAAGTAAATAGACAAAATAAAGGCATCAGAAGGACATGCAATGTTGTGTTATGCTGTAAAATACATTTTTTTTTCGTACCTTTTTTATCGGTCTTTATGGCGTACAGACATGTATTTCAAGTGTTTTTTGTTCCGTCACTCATCCAAATCACGTTTAAGGATCGAACATTGCAGTTGTCATGGTATTATAGATTTTCATTTCAAATCAATAAGTAACATTTTAGAGAATCAATAATGTTAGATCCTTACGCTTTGGAGCAGTTTTTTCAGTTCGTTTATTTTTTGTTTTATATTTAAGTTTGCTGTTGTAAAATGTGATAAGCAAGATTTGAAGTAAGTTGTGTTCGACGGTAAAGAAGATCATCAAATAATAATTTATAATAGTATGAAAACCCATTTAAATAAAAAAATTGGGGCGTTTTTCGAAATTTTGTTACTTCTACGGGCTGCGAGGTATCAATCCACAAATTGATACCATGAATTTTTCTTGTCGTCGGTTCATTAAATAATGCAGTACTCACATCGTCAATATTTTAATATATGTATAGCATAACCGGCTCTAGATTTCTATACTGAAGGTTCTAAAATTATGTGCTGTGAATACATTGTAACCGTTTTTACGTCGGTTTTGGAAGAAACTTTATTATTGAACACAGCTTCCTCCAACCAATCACTGTCATCCAAGAGGATGAACCAAGCCGCGATAAAAAAGAAGTAATGTGTTTGCAAAGATATGCGTTTCTTATTTGCTCGCTGAAGACTGAAGGGAACCCAGGCGTTCAGGGATGCCAAGCCCTGGTGAGAGCCTTATAGGTTCGAAATTTTGCTTCTTTAACTTAACTACCTCACATCATCACCTCTTGCTCATCGATGATCATGCTCATCAACTGTAACTTCATGTTTTGACATTTTATGGTGATGTCTGGTGTGGCCAGGGTATGGGTTTGACTAAGACGGAATTTGTTGTTTATCTTTGAGCGAAGTTTTTCTACTTGTACTATAATATTACTCGTACTAGCTTCATCCTTATCATACGCGGACATTCTTTAGCATTAAAAATGGTTTTAGAAAGACTGAGAAAATCATGTTAGAGACTATTCCTACTAAGTTTTGTATCACAAAATATTTTAGCCATGACGTTTGTTACCGCTTCAACTAAATTACTATATAATCTTTTAAGAAATTTCTCATAAAGAATGTCATAATTGTCTTTCTCCTGAAAGTTAGCTAACCTTTACTTTGGATCTTAGTCATTCCCAACACATCACTACTTTTTCTTCACTTTTTCAAGGGTTTAAAGGTCACTTTCATGGAACAAATCCTCGGAAGGCAGGGCTTAGTTAACGTTAAAAAATATACTTTATACCTATGTTGATAAGAACGCTAATTGTATGGCCGTAACCTGGCTTCTTATGTCTTGGCCAAGCTTTTGTTTGGTTGCTAATTATTTAATATTTCAACTAGTGCATGTTTTGTTGTGGTTTCAACGGAATATTTTTTGATAATATTCTACAAGTTTTTAAATTATATAACATTTAAGTTATCAGATTTGTATGGCCACTGGTGAAATTACCGTATCATCTACGTAAGTTACTGAACCATTTAAATATACTTTTCTTATACAGAATACTTTAAGCCTTATTTTAACAGATTTGTCTATAAAAAGCTTTTAAAGTGATCTAAATAATTTACAAAAATATAAAATAATAAATTATCTTTCTCCTCAATCGTCAGTGGCCAAAATATTGTTATATTTTTATACCTCAGTATCTTGGAATAATTGCTTGAAGGGTCCAGGGCACGTTGATATACCGGGACGGAGCTGAAGTGAACAGCTCTCTGGGGGTGGAAGGTTACCCCCATGGGACCGAGATCACGTTCAGGTGCATAGCTTCCATCATGGGAGAGAAGACGACTTGGAAGCTGATCTGTGAGCAAGGGAACTGGGTTGGCAAGAGTTTTAATTGTGGTAAGTTTGAAAAATATTTAAAAGCACTGTCCTAAAAACTACCTAAAAACTACCTGAATATAAACATGTGTAACAAGGTAATACGAGAGCAGACTAACCAGAATGCAGTAAATAATTTCCTGAAAATAACTCTGCAAAAAAGGAAAGAGGAGGGAAGAGAGGCCTTTGCCCGGCAGGCTTCGGCCCTGTACGGGGGGCGACTCCGCCCCCATTGAGTCCTTTACCCTGCAGTGGAACAACAGAGGTTGAGAAGACGTTCTACAAGTCTAACGAGTGCAAGCTTCTAGCTAGGTAAAGTCTAGCCTAATCATTTCATCAAAGGAGATTGCCATCCTGAAAGTAGTCCAATACATCGATTATCAACCGTTAACATGTCACTTTCACACGTTGCCACCTCAATATGAAATTGTACATTTCTGTTGTCAGTTGAACTTGGGACATTAATTTTATCATTGCAGAAGAACTGGAAGCTCAGAACGAAGAGTTACAGAACAACAACAGCTGTACATTTGAGAACGACGAGCCCAACGTGGTCGCCTTCTATAATGACATGCAAATTACTGAGGTCGTCGACTTTCCGGCTGGTGCTATGATAACATCCAGGTAAGTGAATTACTGGTTAAATCATTGTGGCTGAAGGGCGCATAGAATCAAGAAGTATGGCAGAAGAATGGGGTAGCCTATATCTATCAGTGTCATCCCGGGCTGGAATAACGGCACCGCTGATTAGTAAAATTGTATTTCTAGCCAGAAATAGAGAGAGAAAGTTAGAAAGATCCAATTCTAAAAAGCACTCGGCCTCTTAACCCTTTGATCATTTTAGTGACATCAACCATTTTGTAATTGCAGATGCAGTGACATCGGTAAATACGCAATGACGGGATCACAAACGCGCAAATGTGTCGGAGGTTCTTGGGATGGTGTCAAACCAACATGCTTTGGATTAAATCAACAAATGGACTATGCAAGTAAGTAAGCAATGTCACGTACTTTTCATCAAACGTCTTACTGAATTTTTTACTAGTGGAACTATAAATTACGTGTTAAGTGTATGTGTTTACTCTTTTCTTGATTTTACCAAGTGGTTGCAAACGTTTTCAATCAGCAGCACACAACAGCTATTTTATAATTATTATGATCTCTTTCACAGTGGAGAAAAGACCTACCATTCTGTTCCGACATAGTCAGGGTCCTATCGCGCAGACTAACGACGGCAAGCTGCTTGTGTATCCTGGAACTGTCCTCCACATGGAGTGTTTGTGGATGAGGAGATTTGGAAACCCCAAGTGGAATGTCACACTTAATAATCCAGAGTGAGTTTTAAAACACTTCTTTAAATTTAGGATTGTGGTTATCGAGGTAATTATGATCTCCTGCATGATTTCCTTTCGCTGGTTCTTTAAAAAATAACATGATTTCTCCCGGAGGTATTGATTATAATGTCTGGAATCCATGAATGCAAATAGACAGATTTGGAAATACACGTTACGGCAATCTAACATTTACAACTTCATGTTCGATACTTGCTTCATTACTTACTTTGTGGTTTCCAGGGCAGATCGCAAATACATTGAAGGCTGGACCACAGACCCTGGACGGGACAGCGCGTTGGAGTACAGGCTGAGTATCATCAACGCTGTGAAGGAAGATTCTGGCATCTACCGATGTGAGACTCCTGCTAGGCAGAGCCATCAGGTCGAGATTATTGTTGAAGGTAAGAAAATGGTAGGGATTGAAGCAAAAAAGGTTAGCTTTGGAAACATAATGGTGGCATGAGCAGAAATTCATCATGTTCGTATGTACTGCAATTTGAGCTCTTTTTTCTAAAAGTGTGCAGCAGAATGTAACTTCTGATCCCTCTGAATTTTTCAGTGTAGTTTTTACAGAATCCTTTTCAAATACCTTGTAATCTGCTCTATGTTTTGTTGTTTCCATGTCTATGCCAAACCTCACCACCGCCAAATTACATTGTGTATATCTCAAACCTGTGTTTAACAGCTGAAAGGATTTGTGTCACTTACAAAGTCGCTGTTTAAAATAATCCTTTGATCTTCTTCTTCAGATGTCCACTGTCCCCCACTTCCGATCCGGCGAGGTCTTGTAGCAAGTGGCCTGGGTACTCGACTTGGTACAGAGATACGGTTTCATTGCGCCAATGGCAACGCTCTGCTTGGTGCGCACACGCTCGTCTGTCGAGCGTCCGGGAATTGGAGTTCTCCGCTACCTGTTTGTGAAAGTAAGTATCACGGTATGCAGCATAGTTACAGGGTATTTACACGGTCGAATCGGCTAAATACCGTTAAACAGGCCACATTACCAAAGCGCCCGAAAGTTGACCAGTATAATTATGCCCCATTTTGTGCAGTAAATAAGGTGCCAAAACAAGACAAAAGCCAAAAAAATCTTAGACTTCTATTAAGTTTACTCTTTTCCAATCTTTTTATGAGAGGAATGAGAAGAGAAGACGAAGGCTAGAGAAAAGATGGATTATCTGACAACATATAAAAGAAAAAGCCGATGATGCCAGGGTAGAGTGGAGGGAGAAAATGT
Organism: Agrotis segetum; assembly: GCA_036375495.1. Lineage (NCBI taxonomy): Eukaryota > Metazoa > Arthropoda > Insecta > Lepidoptera > Noctuidae > Agrotis > Agrotis segetum. The sequence goes on from JAQSVV010000128.1 coordinate 1,754,650, forward strand.
GCAATAATAACGAAATAGAGCAGAAAGATGATGATAAGAAGGGACTACACACAGTTATCATAATTTTGACGGCACGGTTCGCGCAGTGGCTAAGCGTTTGAATTGGGAGCAAATATTTGTATGATCTACAAGTAGTTGTTTCGGGTCTGGGTATTTGTGTATGTGAGTTTCTATGTATATTTGTAAACGCACCCACTATACAGGAGAAATAAAATAGTGTGAGACAACATACTAAAAAAATACTTGTCTTTAATCATTCCAGGTGTGGAATGCGGTGAAGTAGTCCACGACACGCCACTTGGCGAGGGTGAGCGTCGGCCGCGAGTGGCGGTGGTGTCGCGAGGTGTTGGTGGCCGGGCTGCATTCTCCTGTGCGCCGGGCTGGGCGCTGCGCGGGGCGCCCGAGACCGTGTGCCTGCCCGCTGCTGACTGGGCCAAGCCTTTCCCTGTTTGCAGAGGTAAAATGGAAATGTTCAGATTAAAAAAAGCTTAATAAGTACGAGTATATTCCATTAATAATAATCTAGAGTTGCTGAAGATTCAAGCATAATTTGGTTTTCGTAGTAGTTTTCTCATAAGGTTTATTTTATTTAAACAGAGGAACTAAGTGAGCTAGGTCTTATAATTCTTATTATTTTCTTCCCTTGATCAACCCACGAACTAATAATAACAATGGTTCATGCCGCGGTAAAATGTCAACCATTGCCTGGACCAAATCACTTCCTTTTTACGATAGGTAAACACTATACAAGGTGCTTAAGTCAATTGCTGCAAACCGTTGCAGATATATAATAAGCAATTTCCTACTCTGCGCTCAATTCAATCATCATCATCAACAACACTCAATTTCTCAAATACATAACTAATTCTTTTTTCAGAGGTATCCTGCCCAGCACTACCACCACCAACATCAGGCTACGTGCTCGGCCGAGCTCCGTATCGAGCTGGTGACGTCTTGCAGTTCCACTGCAACCCTGAGCACACGCTACACGGCCGACCCATCCTGGTGTGTCAGGACAGCGGTCGGTGGAGTGACAAGCCGCCTACTTGTAAGTCTTGCCTTCTGATAGGCTCCACAGTATATTTTTTCCCATTTGGTGGTGTCGTTTCCTCTGTTGTCAGAGTTAATTAAATAGTCTTTAGGAACTCCACAGGCCTCTGATATGAGTTTAACTTTTCACACAACAATCGAGGTTTCCTCACGTATTTTTCTTCATCAATGTCAGTGATGTTTTATTTTTAAACGTAATAACGCATGCGACGCACATAGATGTTTTTTGAGGTTAGAAATATTTAGTTGTGTAGTAAACATTCAAATGATGGAATAGAGGTTTCAGCTTCTGAGTGATTTTCGGTAGTCTTCTAATTGATATGGCGTCTGGAGAACTTATCCAGAAGACGCGGATTCAAATCCCACTTGCAAGTGTTAATGGTAGAATGGTGCAAGTTATAATGTCAGAGATGTTCAAGATAAACATAAACATAGAAAGTACAATGGAAAAGACAAAACACATTATTACAATAATTGGCATCAGCAGCTATATCTATCTTCTTCTTAACCGTTTTTTTTCGTTCGATGGATCTCCACAACGAATGATGAACCCTAATGATCTACTCCACAGGTGCCCAAGCCTGTACCTACCCCGGCACCACGATATCAGGCCGCATGTCCTCTGTGAAGTTCTACTACAAGATCGGGGAGACCATCACCTTCACCTGCGAGCCAGGGTACCGGCTGAAGGGAGCTCCTATGCTGAGATGTTTGAAGTAAGTTCAACTACCAATCTTGTTCTGGCTCAGTTTGAACTTAATAAGGTCTTGCAAGGCAACAAATTATCGATCTTGGTCAAATGACCCACCCGGGAATACCCATTTGTTTTTACCCGACTGCGCGACGCAAAGGAGGGTAATGTGTTTATCAGTCTATGTATGTATGTATGTAAGTTTGTATGTATGTATGTATGTATGTTTGTTTCTATGTGGCGTTCTAGAGACCAAATGCGTAGGCCGATTTTGATAATTTTTACGTCAATCGATTCTTCTTAATCTTGCGAGTGTCACTAAAGACATGACAGTGATCAAAATTCACCACAGCGACAACCAAACGCCATATTGGCAAAATGAAAAAAATAAATATCGATGAACTATGTCATGTGGGGTATCGTTGAATAGGTATTTTAAAATCATATTTAGGTTCCCTTTATCATTTTTCATTTAAAATAATAGTTTAGGATATATAACGATTTAAAGTTGTTTAGCAAAACAATAATTCTCTGAATAGTAACTAAAAAGTATGAAATAAAAAAAAATATTTAACGAAAAACAAAAAACCCGACTGCGTTAAAAAACTAAAAAGAAAGAAACAAGTCCAGTAGTTAAGAATTCACTCATTCACACTCACAGTCGGGGCCCGTTGGGAAGATTTGATTGGTATAATTTGAATGGGCCCCGACTGTGAGTGTGAATGAGTGAATTCTTAACTACTGGACTTGTTTCTTTCTTTTTAGTTTTTTAACGCAGTCGGGTTTTTTGTTTTTCGTTAAATATTTTTTTTGCGAATGGCATCTCGCTGGTTAACCTAGAGGGGGTTATTGCTGACCTGATAATCTTGTGGTGCCTTGAGACTAAGGCCTCCAGCCAGAGCCGGCCTGACTGGAGGCCTTTGTCAGTAAATCATTAGTTTCCTAGACTTTTAAGTCAATGAATAATTTGAAGGATCACTGCTGTCAATTGTTCTTGGACACCCGACTAATCTTCTTTAATTTTTACAGAAACAGAAAATGGTCGAACGCAATCCCGCTGTGCACACCAAACACAAACTACACAACATCCGATACAGTCGCCATGTTGAACGGTGACATCGACGCCATGTTGTCCGACGCGCCGGCAGACATCTTGAAAACGCGGGAAGCGCCCGCCATTTTGTCTCCGGAGAGCTACAAGGCAGCTGTCACTAGAGCTGCAGTTTCAAGGCTTTTACGAAGAGGTCCCATTGAGAATTATAGGAATAGAGTATACAGAGTGAATAGGCTACTAAGGAGGGACACTGAAAGATAATTTTTGGGTACTTTTCGGTTTTTTGTGTGCGGTAATTTGATGGAGGAGTGTGAGCGCGGGTGATATGATTTATTTACGGTTTTCTTTAAACGTGGTGTACTATCAAAGAGTTACTGTAACTTGTTGATTCAGAATCAGCTTGAGCCGGTTAGAAAAAATAATTTTTCCATGCAATCAATGCGAAAAAGTCGTCGGTTACCTCGTTTCTATCCAGACATCCCGACACTACGTCAGGCTATTCGCTTCCTTTACATGAACAAGAAATATTTTCTGACCGGATCAATCCGATTCCTTAGCCAGGCTTGTTCCAGTGAGTGAACGAGATGGCGCTAGACGACTTGTATAGCTCTGTCACTTTCACTCGCCGGAACCAGGCTGGTTTTAAGACGTTGTAACTTGTAATACGGCCCTGGTGTGGTTCATTGTATAACGAGGGAAGTAAAGAATAATGTGGTGTGGTATGTGTGCTTAATGTTGTACTTAGTTTATGGATTTTATCAAGGTTGTCAATTATATGATTAAAATTGTTTAAGAGGTGTATGTGGAATTGAAGTACTTAAATAAAATGCGAGGGTTATTCAGAAATATTTATTATTTATCTAAGTTCTTTTTTTTTTCTTTTTTTTTACTTTGACCAATACTTTACCGCATGCAAAAATATCTTAGCATTAATTATTATACTCTAATGTGGATTTTTGTTTTTACCTTTCTGTCCATTTGTTAAGTTTTTTTTTTCATTTAATTAAAAATAATACTCATGAAAGAAAGCCGCTGACAGAACAGATTGGAAGGTTATGGGGGAGACCTTTGCCCAGCAGTGGGACAACATAGGTTAAAAAAAAAAAAAAAAAAATACTCATGAACAAGGGATGACCGATTTTTCGTATCAAGATCGTGAAATCCGATTTCAGTCGAACATAAATTGATGAAACATGGATTTGAGAAAAAACTTATGAGACTAAAAAAATAGAGTAAATTATTTAGAAATTGTAGTTAAATATTTATTTAAATATTATTTATTTTTCCTTTAAAGACTGTTAATTATAGTGAACGCATTCCAATTGTTGCCAAATTTTTATTACTTTGATTTTTCAGAATTTTATTTTTTTATCCATTTTTACAATTGTAAATAAAGATGCTTCGCCAAAGAAAGTTAGAATACTCTTATAAATATTAGTTACAATTATGTAGATAAACTATTATTGTAATAGTATAATCCTAAGTCCGAAGAAAATGTACCGATTATTACAACTACGAAATATCGATGGTGACAATTTGAAATGCCGCAAGAGACATTGAGCGTGCTATTCAATTTCAAACGTTCTGCTCAGCGCCGAAAGTTCTAAATCCCTTACGGTATTTTAAATCACTATCAATATTTCACGCAAACTAGCTTAATTACCAATTTGTCAAAAAATCGACTACACTAATTGACTATAAAATAGTCCATTTTTAAAAAAGTTGTTGGTCGGTACATTTTATATTTTAAAAAGTCGTAATATTAAATGTAAGTAGCTAAGTAATTTTGAATATTGCGCTAGATAATACCACGCACAAATATTTGGAAACATTTTTGGATCATCGTCTCTAATTAATGTGGATATAACTTAAGTGTCGATTTTAGAAAAATAGAAAAAAAAAAACAAATTATAATTGCGGTTTAATTTTACTAATATTAAAAAAAAATCAAGCCTAATGTTTTGTTCAATTTAAAAAAAAGCCTAAATAATGTAAATAAATTAAATTTCACTTAATTTACATCCACATACTAATTTTATGCATATCAAAAACGAAATTGCATATCTTATTGTAATCAAAAAACTACAAAAATACAAATAAATCTTTAAATAGTTGTATACTTTTTCAACATAAAAACTATGTAACTCTGTCCCATTAAACAAAATAAACTAATAAATAAATTGTGAACATGAGTCCTATGTATTTTATTTTTAGCAAAACAGAGATTTACATGACGTATTCTTTAAACTGCAGTTACCTCAATGTAGAATAAGTAACAAATCTTGCAATAGTCAAAAGACAAAATTTGAAATGTGAGAAATACCCCAGTTCGACTTTTCTAGTTCCTGGAATTCTAATATCTTTTAGTAAGAAAAAAAATTAATAGAAATACGTAGGTACTTATCTATTAATTATCTAAAATCCGACTAAAGTTTTACAAATAAAAAAAAGTTACAGGTTGTTATTTTATTAAAGTATTTTGTATTTATTTTAAAACTCTGTCTACTTCACACTAAATTACAGTTATTTATAAAACAAATTACACTAAAGATTAACTGAAAGAAAACTCATTAATCAACCTAGAAATGACGCAATGGACTACGCTTGTCTCTGGTTCAATCGTGATTGATTTGCACCTTCACTGCAAATCAGATTTAAATATAATTATCTTCATTGCCGCTTTTGTACAACCAACTTAGTGAGAATCAGAACAAAGCAAGCAATGGAATGAAAGCACAGCGATAGCCAACAAAAAAAACAAACAATTTAAGAACATAGTACACATTCGAAAATCAAAGATTTTCAATTCAGTCTCGCGCGCACCGCGCTCTGTGAATGACGTATACTGAGGCTCGCGTTTTCGCGCCAAAACGCGTGTTACTTGTACGACTGACGAAAAAAAATTCGAAATACGAAAACAGTTCTATTGTTTTTTTTTATTGCTAATTCAAAATGGCGGTGATTTAAACGGAAAAGAGGTTTTAAGAAAATTGGTTTTTTCATAGTGATGTGTTATGTGACAGTGTTTTTTCCCTATGGTTTTCTTATGGCGCAGTATGGCGATAAACAGCGATAACTCATAGGTAATTTGAACAGATTGAGTAAATGTTAATACTTATAGTGATTAAGATAAGTGTGCATGCGCAGTTGACCTGCATACCTTTGCCTACGTGTCGTTTTGTTAAATGTTTTAGTCATTAGGATCTTGGGTGATTCGATTTTTAAATTTTCTTAGTGATATGGAGGTAGACAAATTCTTTTATTTTTACGTTTCAATTAATAATACCTGGGTCCCCATTTTGGTAACTTGGTAAAATCTTCAAATGAATCCGGACAAGGACAAGGCAGGGTAGGAGGGACTGTCACACTTGTACTGACTAAAACCCATGGTGTCCTTTATGTTCCGGGGTCACGGCTACTCGTTAGTCCCGCGAGCCCGGCAGACACAATTAAGGGTTAAGTAAAGATTTGTAAAATACCCACAAAAGAAAAAACATTAAATAAACGGCTATAATTTTCAATGAACGCGTGATTCAAAGACTTATCGAGAGTTGTTGACTTAATTGTTAACATGTCCCTTAGTGGTTGTAAATGATGTAAAAAAACAAAATTTCTTACAACTAAAGTACTTTTTATGTCAGATTTTTTTCGTCGGAGTTTTTGTTATACTGAATGCGTACTTATAGCTTTAATTTCAACATTTTTAACAAACGTCAGGGAACAGTAACTATAATATACAATCGTCTCATAAAAGGAAAAATCCCTATCAATAATGTCCGATTTTTCAGTTCATCTCGACTGTTCCCTTCATTATTTTGGAAAATAATCAGCTTTGCAATCATAATGTTGATTACAAAGCTGAATATTTTTCAAGTAGGTAATTTGATCTGTGGGTAGACCTGAGCCCAACGTCTTTATTTGACGTTTTGACAGCGTTATAGTAGTCTTCTTTGTTAACAACCGTGAGACGAACTCCTAAATCAAGAATTAATTGTGATTTGTAAGTTTAATTTTAATTAATTAATAGGCTTCCATGTCACTTTCCAGCATCAATAAGTTGCAAATCTAATCAGTTCATTAGATAAATTGTCAAAAAATATTTAACCCGTATTTTTGGATTATTCCTAACCTGACCCGCAATCCTAACCCGGGTGTGGGTTAGGTTAAGAATTTGAAAAAAAAAAAAGAATTTTTGTTCCTAACGTAACCCTCTTATTCCAAACCTGACCCGATGCGAAGTATTGTTCCTGTCTTAACCCGAATTGCAATATGGTAGGTTTCTTAGAATAAATACAGATATATTATGTCAATCGGGAGTGATATGAAGTTTCGTAGGACGTTACTCCGACGCACGCTATTTTGTAGAAAAATTGGAGTGGTCCGCCAGTTCTAAATCACATGTCATGAAGTCGAAAAACGCTATATCGAATGACTATCGCGAACACGCTGATTCGAAAAACAGTTTGAATGATACGCTAGTTCAAAAGTCTTGGTATCAAAATCCACTGTTGCGAATAGCATATACCGATCTGAATTTGTCTGGGGATCGAACTCGCGACTGACGTTTACTCAAAATATTACTTCTCACTGTGGGCCATCATCTTTTTTAATGCTTCAAGATACAAATTGCTGACGTTGCTCAAAAAGTCGTTATACTGGATCGGGCCTGGGCCGGTCAAGTTTGCCACATACACAATGAGCTATGGGCCAAAATAACTACCGCATGGAGCCCTGACGGACATGCTAACGGCAAGTAATGGGCAACTCGTCGTCCAATCATGGTCCATGCCCGGGTCGACGGCGCGTCGTATCCCACGCGCGCCTTATAGAGCTACAGCTCAGCCCAGCCGGGGTCGAGGGACTGACATGTCAGGTGACCGTGACTCCGATATGTAAGGGGCTATAAAAGGACACCGTGGATTTTAGTCAGTACGATTCTGACACTCCCTCTCATCCGGCCCTGGATGGGAGGACTCATTTGATGATTTTATCAAGTAAAACAAATATGGAGCCCTGACACAGCCAGAAAGCGTCGCGACAGGCTTCGTAGAAGGTAGCTTAACGAGCTGCCAAAACCAACAATCAGCGGTCCCCAAAGTGGACCCTGGATCGTGGAAACTGTAGGTCACTGGGAAAGGCCTTTGCTCAGAAGGTATGATGAGGACCAACAGCATATTATCAATACTCCAGAAGAATTACTCACGTTTTGGGCACATGAGAAACACGATAAAAAATAAACTCAAACATTTCACTACGCCTCGCTGAAACATACTTTATGTGTGAAGTAAATTTAACAAGCAAAGATTTTATTGTTTGAATTCAATAAGGCGTAAATCGATAAAATTTATTTGATTTTTATAATGCAGCAATTTGTTGCTTCCGTTTTGTGTTTTAGTGGCAGTTATGAATGTGCGCACTAGCCGCATACTATGAGCGTCGTCGATTCAAATGTAATAACTACATACTAATGCCACAATCAATAGGTAAACTACGAAACTTAAACATTGAATAAATGTTTATAATAGTATACCAGGGTTCTAAATGATCATCATTAGCCTTTTCCCAACTATATTGGGGTCAGCTTCCAGTCGAACCAGATGCAGCTGAATATCAGTATTTTACATGGAGCGACTGCCTGTCGGACCTCCACAACCCAGTAATTAAGTCATACGATACCTCATGGTATGACTGGTTGTTAGACTTTTTTAAGAGATTCTGACTAATAGTAACGACTGTCAAAGATCTACAAATGACAGCCGGGATCAACGGCTTTACGTGCTTGGAGGAGAGCAGGAAACTCACTATGACAGACGGTCACCCATCCACAGACCAACCTCGGCAAGCGCGGCTTAACCCGGAAGATCGGCCTGTGCGGCTGTAATTATTTGGCCACGAGCTCCTCCTCGGGTACTAAATGATCAAGAGAATTATTTTATTATCTCTTTGAATCCTGAGAGTTACTTTTTTAGTTAGAGCGCTTATTCTGAAAGTTGGCAACGTCGTAAATAGTTGTCAAATGTTAACAAGTTTTAATTATTTAACAATGTTAGGTACTGTATCGAAATAAGAAGTATGGCTCTGTAGTGCACTAAAATATTTATTTTAATAGGAAAATGAATGCAATTAAAACACTGATGTTGTAACCGTTTCAGGTATAAAAAATCATTTGGAAAGTTTCCAATATTCGGTGTTACGATATTAACAATTGTATTCCCTAATCATGTTTTTAGTGCACTACAGAGCCACATTTTTTTATTTTAATAGTTTGTTTATTTACATTGCTAAATTAATTAAAACTTGTTAACAGTTGACAACTATTTACAACGTTGCCAACGTTCTGGTTATGCGCCCTGTAGTCATCATCGTCATCAGCTGGAAGATCACCACTGCTGAACATAGACCTCCCCCTTGGACCGCCAAGCCGTTTCGCCACTTGTAGTCCAAGAGCTACTAAACCCTGCGACTAGCGGTCTCCCTGTAAGGTTAGAAATTTGCACACGTAATATTTATAGCATGCTAAGAGCAATAGCGACGACCTGGCAGGCGTCAGCCGTGCACATCAATAGACCATTTATGATTATGATTTTGGAAAAAAAATCACAGCCTGTATTATTACACCATTCGATAGTGTTGCTAATAAGGATCCCCCATTTCAAAGGGCTTTACAAAACTGACGAAACTCAATGCCTTGCCTATCCTTTCATGGAAATACAGAAATATGTAGTTAAAAAAACTGAAATTATAAGCTCTTCGTTTTGGGAGTCTGTTAAAAAAATATTTTCGACTACCAAATCTATTTTAAAAGTAGGTACACATGACTATCACACATAAGTAATTATAACCCATTCAAGACCTATTTCGGCATAAACATGAATTAATTTAGTATTTGACGTCTTATTATTACACTTAAAATCATCGTAAACTGAATTTTAATTACAAAAAAGTTGACTCCAAACAAATAAGTATGTAATTAGGAACTTTTGCTTAGTACTACCAGGCCAATAGAAAATAAGAGAACAGAAATCTAACTCCAATGGAATATCCATTGTAGTTAGATTTCTGTTTTCTTATTTTCTAATAAGTATACAAATTGGTGTTGTTTTACTAATTAGAATGCTACCTGCAAAAATGCAATCTACCTACCGACTGTTTTATTCCCAAGTATTTCAGAAAAGACCCGACTTATACAAACCATTCTCTTCCTAATACCTTACCTAAATGAAAACTGTAATATAATATAATATTCCACAACTATCACACAACGCCATCTAGTCCCAAGCTAAGCAGAGCTTGTGTTATGGGTACGAGACAATTACTGATAAACATACTTATATATTTCTAAATACATAAACATTATAGATACATCCAGACACAGAACAAATGATCGTGCTCATTATACAAACATAAATGTCCTGGGTGGGAATCGAACCCACTAGACCAACAGGCCAGTCTTCAAATCATCAACCCATCTTGCCGCAGGGCGTCCTACACTACATTTGGCCATTCGCGGTTTCCACACTTTCCACTCTAGCACAGGTTTGCCCCATCTTTTTTTTTTTTTTTGCATCATCGATTCTTTATCAATGAACCTTCTGCTCTTTTATTGTCTATGTTTGCTATCTGGCACCAGTCTCTATGCCAAGGTCAACCAGCTGTACAGGCTGCCAGCATTGTCTATTATAATTAAAAGGTAATTGCTGTTTAACTTGACGAACGGAACGCAAAAAGTTTTGTTAACGTTTGTCGGTGCCTTGTGGTTTGAAGAATTGCGTGGATGTTGGTAAAAACTTGGTATTTTACAAGCTTTTATTTTGCTTTTCTACTGTAGTTTTATTATTGTTGTGGAAAAAAGATTATAAAATTACATTGGCTTTCTTTGTAAGTAAGTGACTTTAATCATTTTAGTGCGTTAATTTATTTTATTACAAATTTTATGAAATCAGTATTAGATTAGTCCATATTAAAATCCGATGACGCAGTTTTAGTTTTTATCAAAATCGGCCTCGAGACTCGTTTCGGATATAGCCATCAAAACCCAGTTGAAAAATTAACCCATTATGGTATTACCTAGGATATTACCAGGCTGATAATAATAAATTATTACAATAACAACGAATACTTATAACTAAAGAAAACATTACATAAAAGTAGCATTAGTTACAGATTATTGAATGACCGCTACTCAAGCGTTTACAAACACGAACTAACTGTACTTACTCATGCCTTCTACTTGTGAACCGATGAGAAGTGAAGCAGAAAAGATATTTAAAAAAAAGCAGGCTTATTTCAGTGAGATTAAGGTTCAAAATACTCTTGCAATAAGTGCACAGGGGTTTTCAATACGTGGGACGACAAAGGGATTTGAAATGCGTTTGAGAAGAACGGACCTCTAGGTAATAGGCGCAGCACGCGTAGCATGGCGTCGTAGTAACGGGTTTTGTCGACGCGAGAATTGACAAAATGACAGAACGTAAAAGATTTTTATCGATTTAATCATAGCAATCTTTAAAGTATAGAAGAGATACGTTTTGGGATTCTTTAATGGTGTACCAATCGTGTCATACTTGTGCAAAAAAACAATCGATTTGTATAGGAATGTCAATGAAATAACTTTGTCTTTTCTTGGTAGAATAGAGATAGAATCGCCATGCTACGCGTGCTGACGTGATGGTTTTGATATCCAATTGTGCCTTTTTCAGTTTACAACAAGAGAAAATAATATAATAATAGTTATATACTGCGCAGGTACATTTGTGATCTAAATAAGCTATGACACATAGTAACTTATACTTAACTTACTAAGTAAATAAGTCCATATACATTATACCAACAAGTTATAGGTAGGTGTTGTTAGCACGTGTATGTTAACTATTACCTTTCAGTGAACGAGCGCAGTCGGATAAGTTAATTTTATTTGCAAATAGTTGTGATCAACACGTTGTTTGCTAGAAGTGGTCTAATGATCTTTATGTGACTTGTTTTCTAATTCTTCTGTGTTTCTATTCGTTTAATAAAAAAAAACTTTACCCCTAGACTAGGGCAAAAGGTGCTAAACGTACCTACATTTTTTTGTATGAAAAAAAAGTGACGTGACTCGTGGTTACGTTCACAAATATATGGAGTTTCTTGCCCATTCTTCTCCATACAACCTACCTTAGCGAATGGGTGTAGAATCAATCCCTTCCCTTCCTGTTCCCTTTAAATTTAAATTTCGACGTTCGGTTCAAGTGCCTCTTTGATGGCCTAATTGGAATAAATGATTTGACTTTGACTTTGACAAAAATTTAAACTCACCTACGCATCAGAATCTTACATTTTTAAAATGTTATCGGAATTCATATTATGATTCTGTTAAGTTTTGCGTAGTTAAGAAGCAGAATTCCCTTTCGGAGTCTATGTTTCCTGATTGCTACAAACTTACGGTCTTTTAAGTCAAGAGTGAACAGGTTACTTCCAGTGCCGGATTAGCCATATAGCAGGAGGCAGCAAATGCTACGGGCCCCGCGCCTGTGCCCGAAAAAAGGGTGAGATAGGACAGCATCCAACCTTCACCCCAGCTGCAGTGACGGACGTCGGCAGACGATCTCCGGAAACTGTGGGCGCGGGCACGTGGGTGGCGAGTAATGGGCGACTCGCTGTCCGACCATGGCCCAGGGGTCGACGGCGTGTTGTGTTCCGCGCGCGCTCGCGCCTAAAAGAGTGTCAGCATGATGACGGGGCCCCCCTCTAGAGGGCCAAAGCCTGCGGGGGTCGCGAGACTTATCTTATTACCGTGACCCCGGAACGAAAAGGACTATTGAAGGAAACCGTGGATTTACCGTAAAAAAAAAGGCAATGTAACTCTAGGGCCCCATGGTTACATTTGCTACGGGCCCCGCACCGGCTTTATCCGGCACTGGTTACTTCTAGGCAAACGCGTTTCACCGTCGACCATAATCTTCGCTTACCATCAGGGGAGCTTGTTCCAGTGAGTGAACGAGATGGCGCTAGACGACTTGTATAGCTCTGTCACTTTCACTCGCCGGAAAAAGCCCGGTTTTAAGACGTTGTAATACCCCTCTAGGCGACATAGTGGTGAAACGTGAACCTATCTCTAAATAAAAAGTAAAGAAACCCATAAAAACGAATATAATTTACCATCAAATTAAAGATAATCTTTAGTTAAAATACCTCGGAAACTGGGTGCAGGTTTAACTACATAATATAAGAAACAGTCATAAATTATCCCGTTTTCTCCTTTGACCGGGCGACCCTCACGTTTGTCATAAATTTTCACCGCGATAAACCTCACAGCTTTGTTGTCGTTTTGTATATTTAAATAGGCAGTAATTATAATTGGTATTTACTAATGAGATTCCAGCCGTGTTATCACAATACAAAGGCATTATTTTCTTAACTCTTATTAATTTAACACAAATTGTTTGACAAACTGTTTGCCTGTTCAAATTTGAGCAAACCCTTTTTTAACATGGTATTATCATCAAATGAGTCCTCCCGCCCAGTGCAGGCTATACATTATTACATTATAAAGATATCATGTATATTTTACCGCCCATCGAAGTGGGCACGGGTCAGCTAGTGCCTTATACATTGACAAAAGAAACACTATTTTAAATCAACCTTCAACTATGTTTTACTTACATTAAAATAATATAAAACCTCAACTAAGTTATCAGAAATAAACTCCTCTGCTAAAAACATACATGCTTATTAAATAAAACTAATATATTCAAAATGGCGAATCAACAATGCGTCTTATTCTTATCTTACGTTAATGAATTCCTACATTATTGTTTGTAATGGACGCTCTTTGGTGCTGACAATGGCAAAAACATGGCTGAGATGTAACACTGAGATGAAAAAGATTATTATAGTAGATTTTAAAGAGATATAGTAGGAAAACAAAACTCCTGGGTGTCGAGTCTGCTAATTATTAGGTAGTCATAATGGCGCCACAATGGCGCTGGCGTTTCAATTTTCGAACCATTTTTTACTCAACAGTAAAAAATGGTTCGAATAAGCACTCCAATTGAAACGCCATTGTGGCGCCATTCTGACTAATAAGTAGCAGACTCGACACCCTGGTTGCGCCAGAAAACCTTCATCAACAAGTTAAAGAGAAACACCTATTTTGCTGACGGTCGTATGAGCTCCCGAGTTCGTTTCCCAGCAGTCGAGAAAAGTGTCTATGTGTAAACTTCAGTGTAAACCAGTTTCAGTGGAAGGATTTTTTTTTAACCTATCTTGTCCCACTACTGGGCAAAGGTCTCCCCCATAACCTTCCAATCTGTCCTGTGAGCGGCTAACTCCGGCCGATCCGTCATGAAGGTGTCTAGGTCGTCACGCCAGCGTTTCCTCTCCCTCGGCAACGGCGCCCGTCCGGCACCCACTGTGTAACGACCCTAGCCCATCGCTCCTGATGCATTCCGTAGACATGGCCCGCCCAGTCCCACTTCAAATTCAACGGAAGGATATTACTATGACAATATTTTTTCTACGACTTTGAACGACTATTGCTGCTTATCCAACCAATGGAAACGCAGCTGACTTCCACGAATCTTTATGATATCGACTACCCTCACGTAGTCTACTAATTAATGCTTGAGAGGAAATCACTGACAGAATAGGGTAGTTTCCAGGGTCAAAATAATGACATTCTATTTAGTCCGCATTTTAGATTTGAAAAAAGTTTTGGACACGTATTTTTTCTTTTTTCGATTAAACAAAAATAACAAAGATTAGCCTATTGAAGTTACCTGTGACGTCACCCCGCGCGAAAAATGCCACGCATCGTGACGTCACACGTAACTTTAATAGGCTATATCTTTGTCATTTTTGGTCTAATTTACAAATAAAAAAATACGTGTCCCCTATTTTTGAATAATCTAAAAGACGGACTAATTACATTTTTTTGGGCAACTAGCCTATTTTGACTGGGATAACTAACACTACTCGTATAACCTCTGAAGCACAAACAGAATCGATTAAACGCCTTGATCTTGCCAACCTTAAAAAACAACTAGTTACAAAACAAGCACTCTTTGAACTATCATTGACTGAAAAACTAAAAACATTACACAAAAAAATAAGACCTGAGAACACCCGGATGTGGGCACTTTTTGTGCCTACATTAATAAGCTCATTTGCCAAGTATAATATCGCAGTTTAATACACGATGGTTTAAAAATTAACGAATTCCAAGATGGCGGAGTAATTCATACATATTAAAGGAGATTTTTATTACGATTTGTATTGTTATTATGTACATAATTTAAGTGTAATTGAAGGTAAAATGTGTTGATGATTTTTACTTTATATATTTTAGTGAAACTTAACGAATGTTTTTTACCAAAGACACAGTTATACACTACTATACAGATTTTTTAACTTTTTTTTTTTAAATTGACCCGACACTAGTAATTTCCCTTGTATCGTGGGTGCGTTTACAAACATAGAAACTCACATACACAAACACCCAGACCAACTACTTGTAGATCATACAAATATTTTGTTCCACTGTACAGAAACACTCCCGTTTCGCTTTTTCTTTGTTTTGGTAGGTTTTATGGCGCTCCCTCACCGCGAACATCCACCTGTAATGTAACGTTACACATTGGAACGTGTGATGTGATCATGAACAATGAGCATGTGTCTACTTTTTTGACGCACGTGTTTGGCCATTTTGCATAATGACTATTATTCTTTATGACAACTTAAACTACGTGGACAATAGTCGATAGACATAAACGTGACGACTTTTAAATGTATTTTAACCGACTTCTAAAAAAGGAGGAGATTCTCAATTCGACTGTACTTATTTTTTATGTTTGTTACCTCATACCTTGGGACTGGGTGAACTGATTTTCATGATTCTTTCTTATTTGAAAGCTGGTGCTTCCCGTGTTGTCCCATTGTCCGTAATAACGTATAAAACTTTCGACTGTCTATGACAAATCGACACCTAATTAGCGTCTAATTAACTGTAATATCGCTCCAGTAATCAAGTATTTCTTCGTTTTGTCATACCAATTTGAGAATTGTACGTGCAATAACCAATTTCTGAAGTAAACTGTGGGAAAGGGTGCCATTAAGTTCAATGAAGCTTAAAATATCATATTTATTGAATGGCAAGGTAGGAGCATTTTTTTTTGTTTACTTATTAACATCATCAAGTAAGTTCTCCTTAGGGCGGGACGGGAGGGCCTTTACGGAACGGTATAATTTTTTCAATTTAAAAAAACCTCTTGAAACGATTAATATAATGGTTCGAAATTCTACATTATTTGTACAGGTAGTTTATTTTGGAAACAGCTTTATCTAATAACAATTCACAAATAATTAAAAAAAAAAAAACGAAAAAATTATGTTAATTGAAAGTATTGACTTTAAAATAGATAACCACATGACAAGAAATATTAAATCTTTGACAACACAGTCATGTCATAAAAGAAAAAACTCAATAATATTCTTAAAAGATTATACACAGGACAAGCCGATTATAGACTTCAACCAAAGTCTTCAACAAAAAACGAAGACCCGCCATGACATAACTGCTACAAAAACATCCAACTACCCACAGCTAGCAATCATTATGGCTGACATAAAAACACGGCGAACACAAGGACACCATCATTTGTGACCAACAGCGCGTGACGGTGATCGCACAGTTATTACTGTGTATTAAATTAGATGATGAGGGTTGCATGGGATGGGATTTTATGGCTGGCTCACGACCTGGGCTGCGTTTAAATCCTTTATCCAGTTTAAATTTATACTGCCTAAATGTCAAACACCCCGTTTTAAGTACACCGCGAGGTGAAAAATGAAGCTAGCTAAAATTTAATCTGCCCCGTTTACGGTCATTCGCTGGGGTAAGTTTTTACTAAATGGAATAAATTTTTGCGACCTTTTTACCTCGCAATATTTTATCCTGCTGTCAGACTGACATTACTTTTGTTGTTTTGCTCGATACCCGCCGTAAAAACGAATATTATTTTTATTTTAGAGAGTAAATATTATTTGTGGATTATGCATTTGTATTAAACCGGCAAATTGATTATTTGTTCAATAAACTGAGCTGTCAATTGAATTTGACAACTAACATTGACAGAAACTTATGACTCCGTTCAGCGAACCTTCGCTAGTTTAATTTTTTCCGGCGAAATACCGCCGGAAGATTTAAACGCACCCCTGAGGCTATACGACTAGTGACGCGGCTTTGTCGCGACTTGTGTCGAGTAGATTAGGAGTAAGTATGGAGTTTCTTGCCCATTCTTCTCCACACAACCTACCTTAGCGAATGGGTGTAGAATCAATCCCTTCCTTTCCTATTCCCTTCAAATTTAATAATCGACGTTCAAAAGTGCCTCTTTGATGGCCTAATTGGAATAAATGATTTGACTTTGACTTTGACTTTGTCAAGCAATAGTTGTAAAGCCCCTTTGTAGACTAGGTGACACGCAAGTCTCCGATACCTTACGACTTTGGTATCCATTGACGTGTGCTTGTGTACAAACCTCTATGGATTTGTATTGCGATGATCACCTCAATACCAACGTCGTAAGGTATCGTAATTGATTTACTGTCGCTGTCTCAATATGCGCGTCGCGTGTATCATGGCCAAGCAGTTATTATTCAGTATCATTAAACATCAGATGATCATTGTTATATGGAAAATTATGCCGTTCACAAGCTCAGGAAATGCGACTTGCAACAAGATGAACTTATTTTCTTCTGCCTCCTCATTAGCTTTGCCGCAATTCTATTAATTTTGATTCCTGTAGCTACTGTCGCATCTTGTATGCCGTATAGCTCGTGGCCAAGCATTTTTGCTCTATTACATTAAATTAGAACACTATTATTACTAGTAACATTATTTTGATCTCTGAACTAGACTTTTTATAGTGAAGATAATTTACTGAATAACTTGTTTATTTTCCTGTGATCTTTCTGATCCTTGGAAACGTTTAAGGGCCTTCGCGCCTTTTAAGCCGTAAAAACGTTACATTCTAAAGCAAACTCCTGATTAACGGCTGGGTGTAAAGATTGAAAAAAAATATATGTTGAATGTATATTCATGTACAACAATGTGAGTAAATTTTATTTTCGCATGACAAATAGTTGAACTGTAAAAAAATATTTAACAACACGCTATTTTGTTCAAATAAATGCTCACTCCTTCTAAACGGCTTCTTTTATTTAAAATGTTTTTGAATAGATCAATCGGTGTTAAAATTTACTACAATGTGAGTAGCGCTCATGTAAATCAGTCAATATTTTACAAAGAATATGTTGAAAATTGAGATTTCCACATATAAAAACCGGGCGAAGGCGGGTTTTTGCAACTGTTTCTGCCTAGCTGCATAGTCTATGATATCATTTTGAGGTATCGCGGTATGCTCGGGACATATTAATATGTGCGGTGAAGATATGAAAATGTGCGTTTAGCTCCGTCTGGATGTTCAAGGTCATTGAGGGTACTATGCGCCTTAAGTGTGACGTTGTAACTGATTGCACGTGTAAAGTGTGATGTATTTATTTATTTACCTACATTACTATGTTTTATTTCAACATTACCAACCCATATGGGTGGAACTGAAAGTGCTGTCAGATTTCTGCTAGTTAAAAATCCACTTGTTCCTTAAAATACTCTTTACGTTCTAGGACCACATTGTCCTGATTAGACAGCCCGGCGCCCCCAGTAGGCGCAGTTTGTTGACGAGCGTACATGGAACAAGACGCGCTGTGGACTTCAGCCATGGCTCTTAGTCGGACGGCAAGCTTACCCATTACTCACTGTCCACAAACAACTCCTCAACAGCCGTATGATATACTTAAGGCGGCGCTAGTCGCGAGCTCGAACTCACTGGCAGGCATGGTCAAAAACCATGATATTTCACCGGAAATCGAGCCATATTATTCATGTGTGCGCGAGCGTCATCCCCCCGTGGAGAAAACATTGGAAAACTTATTCAGTGTGATGCACGATCATTCAGCATTCAGCCTTTGGCTGTTGGGGTTTTATGAAAAAACTACTGCACCAATTAATTTCAAATAATTTTTTTAAATTCTTCGATAAATTTTCTGTGTCGGTACGGACTTCGTTTTGGAAATTTGATGCTGCTTAAGCTTCTAATTTACACCTAAAGTTGTGTTAAAATTAGCAAAAAAACGAATCTTTAGAAGCTCGTAACTTTTTAATAGCTTCATATTTTACAATTCTGCTTCCGTGCAGACAAAATTAATAATGAGACAAAACGATACCATGTTTAATTTTGGATGTACTTTGTCAAATAGTGGAGTAAAACCCCAACGAAGTTTCTATGGAAAAAATGTTGACTTGTTTGACCTTAAACATTACTTACTATGACAACAGAAACTACAGTGGTTTTGAAAAGCGTGCACTTGGCAGTGCGTCGCGTCTCGCTTCAGGGGTGTCCTCACGCTGACCTTGTGACGCTCGGGCTATACAAACACTGCCTTCTGTGTTATATCACTTTGATTCACTTTCTTGGTCATCTGTTTTTCTTTTGTATAATGATGAATTGGTTTACTGGGTTCTAAGATGGTGGTTTGTCGGTTCAATTTCGATAGCTTTTGTAAACATAATATGATGTGGTTTTTTTTTTAATTTGTTTACTAATTTATTCCCAGATTGGAAATTTCTGACAGTTATTTAGGGTGTCTTTTACCATCCACAGTTTGTCCATTAAAAACCTGGGGTCTGGATTTGTGCCCGATTTAAAGCATTAGTACTGTTTCCGAGATATAAAAAATAACGTTCTTATGATACCTAATACATAACACCAAGTGCTTCCGTTTTTTTTTTTGTTTAACTGATTGTCAAATTCTAAATTAACGTATTTTATTAAGGAGGCATTTTAACGTGATTAAATCATCAAAAAAGTCCGCCAGCCAGCTCTGCGCGAAAGGAACTGTCAGACACTGTAGGTATACTGTGTTATTGTAACTGAGTAAAATCCTTAAAGGTAATACAACATTAATTAATTTGTTATTGGCAATCTCCATAATTATGTATAATGTTATAATTTCTATTTTACACTTTATATTTGTGTATATTTTGTTTGTATATATGTATTTTTGTATTTATCATTATTACCTAAATATCTTTTTCATTTTGCGTATTGTTTGCACCTTCTATGTTTGTTTCTCTGCATCACCCGAAGGTAGAATGGGAGAGAATGCTCATGGCATTAAGTCCGCCTTTGTACTGTCTTGTTACGTGCATAAAGTTAAATACATAAAAGTTCAATAATATTATGCTTATCTCGGCTAAAAGTTCGACCAAAGCCACCGTTCATCGAACTAGTCCCACGTTAGCAACTACGACCGCAACTGGATCTATAATAGCGATCGCGATCAGTTGTTATGGGAAGCACTCGTATTGTTCACTTGGAAAGCTGCTCATGTTGACAGTTACACTGACTTTCATTGTCAACCAGCCGCTATATAGCACTGTTTTCACTTACACGTAAACTGAAGTGTCTTGTAACGGGTAGGTATAGAAAGTTAGAGAATTTTGGCTTTTGGAAAAGATGAAAATCAATTTGACAAGAATCAAGCTGCTCTTGGATGTATGAGATAGAGATAACTTTGTAATCGACTTCTAATAAAGGAGGAGATTCTCGATTCCACGGAATCTACTTTTAATTTTTTTATGTATTCCTCCGATTTCTTGACGACGTAACGACGGATTTGGAAATTTCACGGACGGGATCTTTTTTTTTTTTTTAGCGTGGTAAAATCATCAAATGAGTCCTCCAACCCCGGGCAGGGCGGGAGGGACTGTCAGACTTCTACTGACTAAAATCGACGGTGTCCTTCATAGCCTGTTATGTTCCGGGGTTACGGTAAGGGAATAATCCCGCGACCCCGGCAGGCTTTGGCCCTCTGAGAAGAGGGCCCCGTCATTATGCTGACGCTCTTTGAGGCGCGCGTGGGACACAACGCGCCGTCGACCCGGGCATGGTCCTTGGTCGGGCAGCGAGTTGCCCTTTACTCGCTGCCCGCATGCCCGCGCCTACGGTGGCCGGAGGTCATCAAGCGACGTCCGTCGCCGTGGGCGCCTACCAGTGCGGCACGGACGGGATCTTGGAGAAATTGAAGCAACTCTTCAAAAAGTTACTGCAAATCCTTCATATTGGCGGCTCCACATTAGTGCTGTGAACCCCGTGAACAGGCGCGAACGAGAATATGGATAGTTTTCGCGGGGTTCACGAGCGTTCGCGCCTACTCCCCGATCAGTGTCGGTATTATGCCGAGAATTCGCGGCGTGAATTCACGGCACTAATGTAGAGCCGCCATAATGCTCACAGCAAAACAGTGCAACTCTACTTGCGTCTGTCTTCCTGAAAGCAATCACCCCAAATCTCTTCAAAGTTAGAATAAACAGGCTTCTTCTTCTATTCCAAAAGTAACGAGCCTATGTATCGGGCGTATGTTTGCGACCTCGCTCAGAGGTTGTTAAACTAATCTAAACGGTAACATAAACTCGCTAATTGATAGTGAAGACCTTATGGGAATTTATAGTAGCATAGTATAGGTGGAGGTTTATTCTTTACGTGGTAAAATCATCAAATGAGTCCTCCCACCCAGGGACTGTCAGACTCTTACTGACTAAAATCCACGGTGTCCTTCAATAGCCCTTTATGTTTCGCGGTCACGGTAATAAGTCCCGCAACCAGTATAGGTGGAGATAGCATAACAATACGGCTATATTCTAAAAAGGTATGGGAGGTGAAGTATCTATGCACTTTATCGCACTAAGGAGCAATTAGAGTTTTTACTATAAAATTCCCAGTTAGTGGCAAGTAACAAAAGTGTAGTCCTTTGTCACCGAAAATATCGTATACCATACGCAAGCAAAAGTATAGAATCACGTACTCCAATTCCGTGCGATCTTGAGTACTTAATAATTAGCTAAAAATAATAAGAATGGTACGATTTTAAAGGTAACTTTAAATTGATACCAAAATCAATGACGTAATTGTTTAAGGAGCTAGCTATCCCGGATCATTTCCAAGTAACTGATTCCATAATTTGCTCGCTACTTATTTAAGTTGTCAGACTCAGTCTTACAATACCTGGGGGGATATTACAACGACTTAAAACCAGGCTTGTTCCAATGAGTGAACGAGATGGCGGTAGACGACTTAAATAGCTCTGTCACTGTCACTCGCCGGACCTAGCCTGGTTTTAAAACGTTGTTATCCCCCCTGAGGTCTTTAAACGCCACTTTAACAATGACTATGAATTGCTCTAAATAGATAATAGCTCTAAATAGACCCTGTGGTAATAAGTGATGATATGAGTGAACCGATAATCTTGTCAGTTAGTGAAAACTTAATCACCGTTGGCCAATCCGTGGTGTTCCACATTTGTCCAAAAATCTTACTCCAAGAGACTCTATTGCTTTCTCCACGCTTGACATCCGAGGACCAGCACGGGTAGCATGGCGATTCTAGGTATCTCTATTCTACCAAGAAAAGACAAAGTTATATCATCGTTACTTCTATACAAATCGACTGTTTTTTTGCACAAATATGACACCATTCGTACACTATTGAAGAAAAGAACGTTGATTTTCTATACTTTTTACGTTACCATGCTTAAAACGCTAAAAATATTTCTACGTTCTGTCATTTTTTTTATTCTTCCGTCGACAAAACCCCTTTCTATGGCGCCATGCTACGCCTGCAGTCAATTACACCGTGAATATGAAGTCAAAAAGAGTATTTTATAATTTTACCCTTCACGATTCCGCTCGGTCTAGTGATTTCATTACCATTACCTTTGATCCAGTCGGAGCATCATTCTTTGGCACAATGGAACTGTAAAATTATTGTGTTAGTAGGTTTCTGTGGGAGTTAATTGATCTGCAGAACTTTGCTTAATTATATAATTGCTTTCTTTTGACTCCAGGTTAATGTTTAAATTTTGGGATGACAAAAAAAAACTGTTCCAAGCAGAGATGACCTAAAGCCTGACTTGATTTGATCTGTCCCATAAATAGTCTCTTATCTATAACTTTCACTCTTTCAACAAAAAGAACAAAATAAATCCGATTTACTTGAAACTTAGATAAAACACGTGTTCCAAGATTTTTAGAAATTCCTCCAAAGGAGTAATGGAAAATCATCGAGGAAAATATGAATAATTCGCGGGCATAGTGCTACTAGATAATTAATGATACCTACAGCTAGAAACATACCAGACTCTTGCTTATTATGATCTAATAAAAAACAGTCACTGGAAAAGCTATTAGGCTTCCACAAAATTCTTTGACAGAAACGAGAACCAAATCTTATTACGTTCTCCTAATAAATAAACAAAACTACTAACTAAAAATAGAATAAAGAATAACCCATGGAATACTTGAAAAGAGTCCTACAATACCCAACCAGTATTCGTATAACAACAGCAAACACACAGAAAAAAAAACATAGACCAAAAAGTTCTGCCAACATAAAACATGAAAAAAAGTACAACCAGCCAGTAAGGTATTACTTCAAAATACACCATCAATACAAAAGAGAATTCTATAGATACCATAGACAGAAAGACATACAGAACAAGTCCTATAAAGCAGAGTTAAGTTGTTCCATAGGGGACACCATAAAGGTAGGTACAGGAAGTAAAGTGTGTGTGTTTGTGTGCGATGCGTCATGCACGATCAAGTTTACGTGAGGGTTGGCGCGTGAGGTTACAGCCTTAGTGTTGATGTTTTCTTTTTTTATTTTGGAGAGTCACGAGGAAAAGCGCTTTTTATGGATGGCAAAAGGTGTTACTGACAGTTGGGTTGTATAAATTTGTATTAAATGAAACTCAAATTGTTTATTTGAATTACGCCATTTACTTTTGAAAATTGTCAATGAGTTCGTTAATTGAAAAACT
This sequence comes from Agrotis segetum, assembly GCA_036375495.1. NCBI lineage: Eukaryota > Metazoa > Arthropoda > Insecta > Lepidoptera > Noctuidae > Agrotis > Agrotis segetum. The sequence continues at coordinate 1,778,358 of JAQSVV010000128.1, forward strand.
GAAGATATGAAATAAATTGCTAAAACAAAACTTTAGATAAATTATGGAATCAGGCGTTACTTTGCGGAAATCCATGACATTAAAATGTTATGAAAAATATTTAGTTTTAATTCCGCGACAAAAATCCAGGCTTGTTGCAGGATGCAATCCCACCCTATGCAGTCATGCATATGCACATGCAGCAAAGGACCCACCCTCCCGCCCTCATGCATATGCATACATGCAACAAACGGAAAAACAAGCCATGTAATCAAACCTATACTCGACACGTGTTTCGCCCCTCTACGGGGCATCCTCAGGAGATGTTGACTCGACAAGCGCTCGGCCTCGAATGAGCTAGTTTGACAGCTCTCGCCTCTTTATATAGCGTCGTGATGACGCATCGATAACGCAACGAAACGTTATCGATACAAACGTTATAAAGACGTTTGTATCGATCTACCTGCAATCATACTTAAAAGAGGTGATGTAATTAAATTTGTTTGTTCATTCAACAGTGTATTATTATTATTATTATGTTTGGAGATTTCTAACTGCTCCAACACACACAACCGGAAATTTTTATTACAAACATGGAGAATTTTATACGTGTTATTGTCGCTCAAGGAATGGCCGGTATCGATTAAATGTTTTGCGAAATGTGATTTGTCTGGATGGCCATTCCTGTAAGCGGCAACATGCTCCCTAAACCTAACCTCGAAACAGACAGGCCGTAATTTCGAGGTTAGGTTTAGGGAGCATGTTGCCGCTTACAGGAATGGCCATCCAGACAAATCACATTTCGCAAAACATTTAATCGATACCGGCCATTCCTTGAGCGACAATAACACGTATAAAATTCTCCATGTTTGTAATAAAAATTTCCGGTTGTGTGTGTTGGAGCAGTTAGAAATCTCCAAACATAATAATAATAATAATACACTGTTGAATGAACAAACAAATTTAATTACATCACCTCTTTTAAGTATGATTGCAGGTAGATCGATACAAACGTCTTTATAACGTTTGTATCGATAACGTTTCGTTGCGTTATCGATGCGTCATCACGACGCTATATAAAGAGGCGAGAGCTGTCAAACTAGCTCATTCGAGGCCGAGCGCTTGTCGAGTCAACATCTCCTGAGGATGCCCCGTAGAGGGGCGTTTAGTAGGCAAACACGTGTCGAGTATAGGTTTGATTACATGGCTTGTTTTTCCGTTTGTTGCATGTATGCATATGCATGAGGGCGGGAGGGTGGGTCCTTTGCTGCATGTGCATATGCATGACTGCATAGGGTGGGATTGCATCCTGCAACAAGCCTGGATTTTTGTCGCGGAATTAAAACTAAATATTTTTCATAACATTTTAAAACAAAACTTTATTCACAAATTCTTAGTAAAAGATCTATTATTATTTCCTTTCATTTAAATTACTAACCAAAGATTTTAAAAAGTACCTAAGTATAATTATGTACAATTACAAACCATTTTTCTTTTATAACAAAGTGACTCAAACATCATTTAGTTGTTCCCTTTCCTCATTACTCTTCTTTATACAAAGCATGCTATTAAATCGTTTTCCAATCAAGTTTCCAATAAAGTAAATCTAAAGAAACTTATCATCGACAACCCTAACAAAACTTCACACTCCACTTGCGCATGCACAAATTGATCGCTTCTATCTCCATCCTTGTCTCCCACACCAGTTCCCCATATCTACGTCCCTGTTCCACCTAACTGTGGACTGCATACAGTTAGCCGCGTGATGGAACCTCGTGATTTAAGACATAAATGCCTTTTGGGGGTGAGTTTAAAACAATGGAAGAAGTTATTGATTTGTAATATTTAACTTAACTTCAACTTAACATAATTTTAACTTAATAATAATAAATAATATAATAATAATATTCCACAACTATCACACAACGCCATCTAGTCCCAAGCTTGTGTTATGGGTACTAGACAACTGATAAACATACTTATATGTTTCTAAATACATACATTATGATAGATAAATTACACCCAGACACAGAACAAATGATCGTGCTCATCACACAAACATTTGTCCTGGGTGGGAATCGAACCCACGACCCCCGGCATAGTAGCCAGGGTCACTAACCACTAGACCAACAGGCCAGTCAACTTTTAACTTTACGTGGTAAAATCATCCAATGAGTCTTCCTCGCTGCATCTGGTTAGACTAGAAAAATCTAGGCAAATGATGGTTGGATTGTTTCTGTGGAATTTCGGGGAAACCGTTGCAGCTTGAATTCATCGGAAGAACTGCTGACATAGTTAATGCACATTTACTTTCACTGTCAGCAGGTTTGTAGGCTCATTGTAAGATCTTATCAAATAATATGACGACAATGATACCGCGACATTGGCGGCTGGATACTCCACTGCAATCTTTTGGATTTTGGCTAAAATTGTAAAGATCATTGTCAAAGTTTTACTTAATTTTCGCTTTTGAAATATTTTGTTCTAAGAAGTCCATAGAATGGTCAAGCTTTATTTGTACCCAAGAAAAATTTAAAATAATTTTTTAAGGACGGCCTATAATCTATGTCAAATGTCTTTAATAGATTTTCAACTTTATGCTTTCGAAGTAAAGTTAAAAATCTAAAGGAATTTGATAACGATACGACTTAGTGACCGATTTTTGTCGCTGTCTAATATCGAGACTGCAGGGGCAGGACCGTTGATCTACATTTGATCAAGGAAAGAAAGATAGAAGAGAAATACGTTTGTTTGACACAAGCAAGGCACAATGGTCTTACACAAAATACAAAACAAATTGAGGAGGAACACAGATCACTGATCAAACTGCTGGATCATTCTTTGGCCAAAGAATAAGCATTGCCATACAACGTGGCAATGCTGCCATTTTTCTGAGCACGCTCCAGAATTTCAGCGACGATGCGTATAAGTACTTTGACGACAGTGACCCATGATCTCTGTTTCAATTATATCAATCCTTCTGATTTTTTTTTTTCTGTTATTATACTATTTACCAAATCACTGTCACTCGGAAAATATGACCATCTTATTTAGATGACAACCTTAAAGTCGGAAGATACATCATGGAATGTCATAACATGGTGGTCGATATGCGCGTCTGATGGTGACCTGACACGACATCGGTCGTTATGTGATCTTGTTCAACATTAAAAGGCTCTTTTAGACAGTAGCTGACCATTCAAAAACGATTCTTTTAACTAGAGTACAAAAAACTTTTTGAATACGGGGGAAAACTAGAAAAAATTTAAATTATCATTTTGTTAAAGTATTCTTTAAAATATCTAGCCCTAAAATCATAACTATAATGCCGTAATGCATACCTTAACGGCATTTTTGCTAATGATTTTGAACTAATGATTTAGTTATTTACCACACTTAAAAAAGTTATAATAATACTAACTTTAAAAGCCGCTAAATACGCTTAATGTCAATGTAGGTTAGCTAGGTTAGGTTAAACAAGTAGACTCGTACCATGCTATATTGCCGCTAAGACACCTTAACGGCAATCAAGAGAAGTAAATTCCAATAATTATTTAAACTATTTTTTGCCGTAGATATTTTTTTGTTTATTACATAACTTAAGTGTCGCTAAATACAAAACATTTCATGATAACGGCATTTTAGATTTGGATTACGTTTCAAAAATTGATAGAGAATCAGCAAAATTGAAGTCAAACGGGATGCAAGGGACCGTCAGACTTGTACTGACTGAAATCCACGGTGATTTTTCAATAGCAATTTACGTTCCAAGGTCGCGGTTACCTGGAGAGAGAGTCCTGCGACAGGTGGCAGGCCTTGGCCCTCTAAGGGTCCCGTCAGATTGCTGACAGCTCTTTGAAGCACCCGTGAAACACGACGCGCCATCGACCCGAACATTGGTCCATGAGACACTCGCCGTCTGCGAGATACTCATTATCGTACGTGTCTGCGGTGGACGGAAATCAGTCACGACGTCAGTTGCCATGGGCGTCTCCGCCTTGGTTGGTTCATGAAGTGGAGACGGTTCTCTCCCTCACAAGTCCCGCCTCTTTCTTCGATAGCATGGCTGCTTTGCAGAAGGCAACTGCTTCCCATTTCATTTCATGAGGTTGACTGATTCACCGGCGATCGTGCGGTATCCTCAGATCGTCCAGATGACAATGACCCTCAGACCAGCCGTGCCGGTCGACAGTAGCCCCATGTAGAGGGCCATGAACCGCACGATACCGACGTACAGTCTACGGCAGGAGGCATTTGGCTCACCGAGATTGGGCAGGAGTCACTTGGAGGCGGCCTCAGCCTGTTTCCGTTTTGGAGCTAAACGAAATGCTCCTTGAAGTTCCATCGGCTGTCGAGGACGAGTCCTAGGTACTTCATCGTCAATTCAACGCCGATGTCAACCCTTTCTACCATATTTGGGACTCCGTAAAGCACCACCAAGACACCGTAAAGTGGCACGTTCAGACGGCCATAAAAGCACACGTTCTCTGTTCTCGTAGGACTGGTTGCGGCGAAGCTGGGTGTGGCACTTGATGGGATATAGTGTTCGCACTAGGACGGGTTGGTCAACTCAAATCTGATCGTGAGACTCGGTCGTCGGGCGCAGTCGAGAGCCCAACAGGCCCCAGGGCCGATCTGGGGGTGGTACAGGCACTCGCTCGGCGCATCGTGGTGCGCCTGACCAGGCGCGGGCTGCGCGACGAGCTGCTGAAAAGCGCGCGCGTGCGCCGCGGCGCCACCACTGCCGATCTCGGCCTCCCCGCGCCCTCGCGTCGCTTCTTTCTTACATGAGAGGCTCACCAGGAAAAATAGGCAGCTGTAGAAACCGAGTTCGTGAAGCTGGTAACCGTCAATCACTCTGGAAGCTTACACCTGGACTAGCATTCGGCCGCGTCCTGGCTAAGCAGGGCGAAGGCAAGCCCACACACTGCATCCGTACCGAGGACGATCTTTCCCGGGTTTTTGGTCTTGAGGCGCCTGCTGATTTCGGGAGTAACATGTATTCCTATGTGTCTCGCCTAACTGCTGCTAAGGACTACAAATTTAGTAAACCTATTCATTGTTTACATTTTCTGTTCAGTGTGCATTTTTGTTACAGTTTTGTCTTTAATTCTGTTCTGTGTGAGGTCAGATCTCTTCCTGTCTCAGTATTTTTTGCCATTATTCTGCTGGGGCCCTGGTGCCAATTCACTCCTTATATCTTATTTATATTTATATTATTTATACATTAAACTACAATACTAACTATGTATATGTACACTTTTATCAACAACATTAAACATTATCTACCTTACAATTTTTTCACACTATTATTCATGTCACTCGCAATATGTGCTTCACAGTAGCTATTTACATTACATTAACTATTTACATTATTTATACAATATGAACATTCTATACATTTACTTTTTAAAACAAATGAACAAGACTAAACATCTTAAAGTTGGTTTTTTTAACGCTGGGTCGCTGGGATCACGCCATGACGAGTTTCTTGTTGCCATGGAAAGTATCGGGGTGGACATCATGGCCATAAATGAGACTTGGCTGAGGCATGGAGAGGAGGGCCGTGCTCCGTCAGTCCCGGGCTACCGCCTGCGGCACGTGCCGCGCCCGGCCTGCGTGCGCGGCGGACGCGGGGGCGGCGTGGGCTTCTACCTGCGCCGCGGAGTGCGCGCGCGCTCTCTTCCGCACCCGCCGGGGTCGCAGGTCGAGCAGATGTGGCTGAGGCTTAGCATCAACTCACATTCGGTCATTGTTGGCACTGCGTACAGACCGCCGTGGCTTGATGTCAATGTCTTCCTGGATGCGATCACGGATTCTCTTTCCTCTTTTGCCAATGCGGACAAGGTTCTACTGGTGGGTGATATTTAACATAAATGTTTTAAATCCGCCTCTGATAATAAAACTAAGCTGCTAAATAACTTCATTTTACATTGTTGCAAGCTCAAACAAATTATATCTAAGCCCACTCATTTTACAGACCACAGCGAAACTTTAATTGATGTGGCTTGTACTGACGCCCGTGTGTGTGGACACTCAGTCTCACACATACCTGAACTAGGTCAGCACGCAATTATCAGTATAGAACTGAACTTTAAGATAGAGAAGCCTTCCCGCAATGGATAACATATAGGCCGCTCAAAGATGTCCTCCCTGAACTTTTTAATGATGACTTAAATAAAATCGACTGGGAACATATTGCAGGTCTCCAAGATGTGAACTCAATGGTGGAATTGTTCAATCACTACATGTTGGCACTGTTTGATTTGCATGCACCCATTACCAAAGAGTTTTGATAAGGGAAAAATCACCTCCTTGGATAACCTACACTGTAAGGGAAATGATAAAGCTGCGTAACAAGTGCCATGTAAAGTTTAAAGCTTCAAAATCTGACAGCCATAGGAAATCTTATACAGAGTTAAAATACCTGGTAAGAACGGCAATTGAGACTGAGAAGAGCGCATATTTCACAAACATATATTAATGACAACATTACACAGCCTAAGAAGTTATGGAGTCATATAAAGTCTACAATCACTAATACAAAAAAGTTAGAACACAGTTTGCCTCACTTCTGCAACAACCCGGATACTATAAACCAGCACTTCCTTGATGTTCCGGGCAGTGGAGAGGTTGATCCTTCAGATTTATTATATTTTCAACAGCATCGGCACAGTGACAGTAACTTCCAGCTTGAGCCAGTAAACGAGGAAGCAGTGTTAAGAGTGTTGCGTAGTCTTAGATCCAATGCTCAGGGCTCTGACCTGATCTCTCTGGAGATGCTGATGCTGACACTTCCTCGTACTCTTACTGTCATTACAGCTATCGTCAACAGATCAATCACAACTTCTTCCTTCCCTGATCTGTGGAAAATGGCAATTGGAATTAAACCTCTACCTAAAGTGAATAATCACCCACCAGTGTGAAGGATCTCCGACCAATTAGCCTGCTACCTTGTCTCTCCAAAGTATTGGAAAGGGTTGTCTCAAACCAGCTTAGGTCTTATCTGGAGCACCATGAAATTTTACCCAAGGTTCAATCAGGCTTTCGCAGGGGCCACAGCACAACAACAGCTCTCCTGGATGTAGTTGGGAAGTTATTCTCGAAGCCAGAGACAAGGGCATGGGAACTCTCCTTGTCCTACTAGATTTTTCTCGTGCCTTTGACTCAATTAATACTTCTCTTCTCCTCGCAAAGTTATCTTATTATGGAGCACATTTAACCATTGAAACAGACATAATGGTTCGAGAGCTACCTTACTGATCGATCACAATTTGTCCAGGTGTCTGGTGACAATGGTGATAACGTGTCTTCTAGCCCACAGCATGTGAACAGGGTGTGCCTCAGGGATCAATCCTTGGCCCACCGCTCTTCATCTTATTCAGTGCCGACATTATCAAGTGTCTGATCAACACCAAGTTCCATCTATACGCTGATGATCTGCAGATGTACCTCTCCTTCTGCGCCCAGGATGCTGCGGAAACAGTAAGACTCATCAATGAAGACTTGACAGAATCTCTGATTGGTCCAGGAGAAACTCCCTGGTTCTGAATCCAACCAAGTCAAAATATATCGTGATGGGGTCTAGGGATTTTCTAAGCAAAATGCTCACTGGTAACCTAGATCTCCGCATTGATGGTTGTGCTATAGAGAGGGCTCTGGAAGCGCGTAACCTAGGTGTAGTTTTTGATGGACAGCTAAACTTTGAAAGTCTCACATTCTGGAAGCTGTGCGTAACTGCTTCTACCGACTCAAGCTTCTGTCGTCTCGTGTCCGTAAGCCTACATTAGTGTGGATATGCGAGTCATGCTTTGCGAATCGCTTGTCTGCGTCTAAGCTAAACTACGCTGACACTGAAAACTATGGGGCGTGCATTCTCGGTAGAAGTCAGACCGTTAATCCAGCGGGTACAGAATGCTTGTGCTAGGTTTTGTTACAATGTGCCGCCCAGAACCCATAGCACTTTTAGGGTTTAAATGAGGGTAATTTAATGAGAATGTCAGCTTTTACCGAAAGCTTCACCTGGCTACCCTACTCTTTGGCATAATTCTCACAAAAAAACCAGTTTATTTGTATAAGAAAACTGTCCTGGTTCCGCGCGATACTTGGAATCAAATATTTACCAGAGCATACATCATACCTGATGTTGGCCACCTCCCACAGAACTGCCGCTTTTCGTGGTTGTTTTAAATTCGCCGCCAGTCGCTGCTGGAATGATCTCCCGCCACCTTTTAAACGTGCTCTAACAATCAGTTGGTGCTTTTAGGATCAATTTAACAAACGCTATTTACATCCAACAGCGAACTAAGTACCAATTGATAACTCACTGTGTTTTGCACGCAGTTCGCAATGGTGACTCAAGGCGACATAGTTTTCTAGGGATACCTGGACCATCTGTATTGTGATGCACAAATATGGACGAAATTAATGTGTACAATCTAGCGACTGTTACTGACTAAACTATCTCCATAACGCATTCGTCTTTTCTTCTTGTTGTTTTATGCCTACTTGGTAATCAATTATAATTTTTAACATAAATAATAATCAATATTACATTGAAGCAAATATGTAACGCACTGGTTCATAAATCACACAGAGGTTCATGAACTATTTAATAATTTACGATACAATTAACGAATTAACTGTTGACATAATGTCAAAAGAAGCGCCCGAACCATCAGACCAGTAGGCCGTCTACCTTACCCGATTGCATGAATCGACTGAAAAGACGCAGGACCCTGGATTGCGACAATTTTAAGCCAATATTCACATATGGAAGGTGTTTCTAATGATTTAACTTCTCCACCTGAAAAACTTTCACTCAATAATCTCTATAGTCGGAGGATCTGATTGCAAGATACACAAATACAAAAAAAAAAAAAAAAAAAAAGAATGATTATAGATTCAATTACATAATTATGTCAATAAATTCTATTACTAAAATAATTATAACAAATTAACGAAAAGGACGAGTAAACATAAGATAGAAATATTACCAATAAATTAAATCACAGCGAACAGAAAGCTTTGTCATTGAAAAAATCCTTAATTGAGTAATAACACTTGTCCAGTAGTAGTTTTGTCAACTTTGTTTTAAATGCTTTTATGGGTAATTCTTTCAAATGTAAAGGTAGTTTATTGTATATAAGAGGACCCATGGTTAAGATATTATTTTTAAGTAAAGACGTTTGGTAACCGCCTGTGTGTAGTAGATTTTTATATTGAGACCTAATCAGTCCTATACGTTGTCTTTTGTCTACTACTGATGTAAACAAGTGCTTGTTAGTCTTTACGAATAGGGCAACTTCTAGCAGGTATAACGATGGCAATGTAAGTATCCTAAGTGATTTAAAAACAGGTTGACAACTTTCTGTAGATTTAAGACCTGTCATTGAACGGAGGCAGCGTTTTTGGGCTCTAAATATTCTTTCTTTCTCACTACAGTTTCCCCAAAATATAACACCAAATCTTAGTGAGGAAGCAACTAAACCATGATATGCTGTCACCAATGTGTTCATATTAACTTTTTTTGAAAGGCTATAGAGTACATATGCCGTTTTACTTAATTTATTGCATACGTTTTCAGCATGATGTTTCCATGTCAGTTTGTTATCTATGTGAACTCCTAGGAATTTTGTTACTTTAGTTGTATCCACACATTGTTCGTTATATTCAATTTTTATATTATCTGGCTCTAGTCTCTGGTAGAAATGCATAACTTGTGTCTTTTTTAGGTTTATCTCTAGATTATTTTTATGAAGCCATTCTATTATGGTTTTGAGCGTGCTGTTTATATCTTTTCTGTATTCCGCTTTATTTAAGCATTCTATAATAACTGTGCTATCGTCCGCAAATAATGCCATTGATTTTTGATGAGGACCTGTTTCTCCATCTTCCAACGACGTGGGAACGGAGTGCAGAGTGCCGCGCGTCAATCCCGCACCGGACCCCGGTCCCCGCCCCATTGCCGTGGGAGCAGAAGCAACTAAAGTTTTACTCTTGCAAGAACACTTTTTTTTTGTTTTGGGGGGAACTCTTCTAAAGGCGCCCGGTTTTTGGGGATAAGACCGGGAAGTGTGGAATTTGTACCTCACTAAAACCCCGGTGATCACCATCAGCACAAGGAGGAAGGAACCTGGACCTCTTAAAAGACCAACTCCAAAACCCTCTTGTGCAGCGACGCAAGTATACTTAACGGCATTTCAGATTAGTTATGTTGGATAGCGGCAATTTAGTATTTTACAATAATTCAAATATTTTGCTAGATTTTTAAATAAATGCCGCTATTATGAATTCTAACTGTACTATACAATGCTTAAAATGCAGCAAAGGGCTTTTAGCGGCATTTATGAATAGGAATCTTAAATAACGGCAATTTAGCTAGGTAACAAATCACAAATTTATTGTTAAATCTGTAGTTATGAAGCCTTAGCTGCGTTTTAGCTTAGCAATGTCACATAACTACGTTTTAGCGTAGGTTTACTATACGATTTGTGCATTTAACGGCATTTCTTTTTTCATATCTCGAAAACTATAAAAGCTATTGAAACCGTAATTAGACAGATCGATAGAGCTTTTTTTTCTGATAAAAATGGCATCAGAAAGTCAAAAATGCCAAAATGTCACTTAACGGCATTCTTGTTATTCAGGGGCAATGTTCAATTCGCAAAATATCCAGTACCCTTAGCATGAATTTTCACTCTTTTACTTAACAGCGTCATTCCAGTATTTTCAGCGTTTTTGTATGAAAAAAAAAAAGAAACCATATCGATCGAATTGAGAACCTCCTCCTTTTTTTGAAGTCGGTTTAAAATGGAAAAGCGCCTCTGGTGTGCGAAGACGGAATTAATTTTTTTCCTTGAAAATCTCAAATACTGAAAATTCGTGCTAAAGGTACAGGTCTCCACTTTTCCATCCTAAGAGAAACCACACGTTCATAAAATAGATAAAAAAATATATATATTTATTCAAAATAGGCTGATTTATTAACGATTTTTGACGGTAAATTTTTACAAGACAGTCCCCCAAAGAAAGGGGACGGACGGCGCTTCGACACTTCCTAGTGTCTTGGCTGGGAACAAGAATTTGCGGAACAAATTCCTCAGCAACATACTGTCTGTAACAGTTATATTATAAACAGTTATTAGAGGAACCAAGATTTTATACAAATTAATAGAATATTCACATTACATATCAACTTGAAATTACATCCCAGTTGTGACAAGAAGGCACAAAATATTAACTTAGGACAGTCGTAGTAAATAAGAGTTCAACAATAAATGGCTCATGACAAAAGCTAGTCCAAAATAAAGATTATAAAAAGACAGAAATAACTGTCACTTTAAATCACTATTCCGTCTGACACTTTTGACTTTAGCCATTACCAAGTACGTTACTTGATGTATAAGGAATACATTATAGACTAATTAAAATCACTGAACGGCAGACGTCACAAAGAATACCATTCATGGTGATTAACGTTTGACGTAGCTACTGTTGTCATTAAAATTAATAACCAGCATAGCACGTGCCTCAGACTATGCGTAGATGCAGGTGCAGATAAAAAAATAACTTGTTTTTTATGTCAGTTTTTTTTACGTGGTAAAATCATCAAATGAGTCCGCCCACCCCCATAATGTCAGACTTTTACTGACTAAAATCCACGGTGCACTTCAGTAGCCCTTTATGTTCCGGGGTCATGGTAAGGAAATAATCCTGCGACCCCGGCAGGCTTTGGCCCTCTGAGAGAGGGCCCGTCAGTATGCTGACGCTCTTTGAGGCGCGCGTGGGACACAACGCGCCTCAAAGAGCTCTGCGGCAGACATGACCGTTCCGCGGTAATTTTCTAGAACTTTCCCGTAACCCGGAAAATACTTGCTTAGTTTGAATGCAGGTCTTGGTCAGGCAGTCAAGACTTGTACCCGGTTTATGACAATAGTTGGCTGTTCTTGCATGAGACATAATTGTGAAAATGTTCTAGAACCTCATGTAGACATCATCATCATCAGCCTATAATGTTCCCACTGCTGGGACACAAGCCTCCTCTCTGTGAGAGGGCGTGGGCCATAATCCACCACGCGGGCCCAGTGCGGGTTGGTAGATGTCACATGGCTTCGAATTTTTGGTTCTAGGACATGCCGGTTTCTTCACGATGTTTTCCTTCACCGTTTGGAGAGCAATGGTGATGAAATAATTTACACAAAGTAATGCGCCTGGCGGGGTTCGAACCCACGACTTTGGGTCCGATACCACTAGGCTACAACTTCTCTCCTGTAGACATAGATGATACGTATATAGTCACAATAATTTATGCTGAGCGATGGTCGTTTGCGTACATGAAAACGCTTATTTCCCCCAAATTTTACTTTTTATTTTTGAAAATGAAAACGTATTGTCTTTTTTTTAATGACTCGACTTGAAAATAACGAAAACATAAGCTTTAAAGACTTCCATTAAATAATACGACGTTGACACGCTAAGGGTAAATGCTGGCGACCCCAATACATTTGTAAGTCTTCACCGTGACTCATACATTAAAAACTAATGATTTACTGCTCAGCAAGATGGCCTGAGTGGGATTCCAAAGTCGGACAAAGTGTTATTAGGTTTTTCATCAGAAATACCTCACTAGCATCCACGGAATTTGGATTTGGTAAAAGGCTCGTCCTTCATCATGACGTGGAAATTTAACACAACTGGCAAAATGTGAATGTACTATAAGGTACACCCCTACTTAACCCTTCGCTGATTAAAGGCGTGAATATTAAACCAATAACAGTATAGCAGTAGCAGTTTAACAAAAAGAAACAATACAGTTAATAAATGAACGATCCCTAGTACAAGACAAAATAATTTTGAAAATCGGTCCACAATTGGCGGAGTAATCGCGTAACAAACACGCAAAAAGTAAAGATCATCATTATCATCCAAGTAGCTGAAATTAACAAAAAAGCTCACAAAATAAAAAGTACTAAACCAAATTGGATGAATTTTATGGGACCAAACTGCAAGTGTACTGCATCGAACAAAAAAAAAATCACACTTATCGGACTAGAAACCTAAGAGTAATCGATGTACAAGTACATACATAAAAAAACGGACCGAATACCTCCTCCTTTTTTTGAAGTCGGTTAAAAAGAAGAAAAAATTGTAATAAATAAACATTATACTGCTGTTTAAGTATTGATGTTTAAAAGAACTATCATTAAGCCTGTAATTGAATGATTCACCATACAATTAGCCCATTTTATCAGCCATTACTACTGTTAAACACTAATTAAAGACAACAGCGAATTAATGATTAATTAAATACTGATTACAAAGTGGTTCAATGTCGTATTTACAAGGCTTCTTTCCAAAGAGGTTTTATTCAATTATAGCGGGTTTAAAAATCAATAGTTTTTAGATGGCGTGGGAGTGAAGCCTTAGAAATGCATTGGGTTTACCGTCAGCAACATTTACACTTGTCGTAACTATTTGTGTACTATTTAAAATGAGTTATTAGGCAAACTTATAGCATCAATAAATGCAAGTCCATCAAGTAGCGTTCTGAAAAATAATAGATATGTAATTTTCCTTTCGTCAATCCAATGCTTATTTACAAAGATCGCATCAAAATTCGAGAGTGAGTCTTGAAACGGCAGAAGCAAGCAATAACTGAACTGTCTTGTGACGTCGTCAATTTTGTTCTCGTAACAAATGAAAAAATTAGTGTCAAACATTTTTGATAACCTACCTGAAAAAATCTAACTACTCCACAATTAGATTTTACACTTACATTTAAAAGTATAAAATGCTGTACACCCACATTTCGCTAAGTATGTTTGAGTCCCTTGAATGAAATAGGGGCGCGCAAATCCAGACTCTGGGAAAATCCTAATCGAAAACCATTTTGCTCATCCTGGGAGTCGAACCCAGGCCCTTTTAATTATGCTTAGGAAACACCTTTGCAACCACCAGATTAACGACGCAATCTTCAATTCGCAAACAACCAGAAAATTACTTCAACAAAAAAAAAGACAGAGGAAACCTTTTTTATTTAGGCTCTTTATAAAGACTTCCTTAGAAAATATTTAGCTTGATGAGTTGGTGACAAACAAAGAACACGACGTTTAAAAGGAAGTTACATTCAAAGAGCCTCACAAGGCACGAGGCAGGAAAATATAAAGAAAATACGAAAAAAACTACCTTGAAGATGGATTGCCAAGGACTTTTCCTCTTGCACTAAAATCTGAAACCTACTAGCTGAAACCGCGACTTCTTTTGCAGGGTTTTGGCATTGCTGAACTTTGTTCCAACTTGCTAAGCAAAAATTGTGGTAATTCGGCCTGGGGTTCGGCTAAAATACATGACAGAAATATTATAACCTTTACCTTTTGCTTCATCTATCCCGCTACCACGTCAACAGGGAAGAAGAGAAAAATAGTTTCATCAACCCCCATAGTGAGAATAACTAAAGTATTTCCCAAGAGAGTATTTCCTGAGTTGTAGGTCGTGGGTTCGAAGTTCGAACCCCGCCAGGCGCATTACTTTGTGTAATTTATTTCACCACCACTGCTCTCAAAACGGTGAAGGAAAACATCGTGAGGAAACCGGCATGTCCTAGAACCAAAAATTCGAAGACATGTGACATCTACCAACCCGCACTGGGCCCGCGTGGTGGATTATGGCCCACTCCCTCTCATAGAGAGGAGGCCTGTGTCCCAGCAGTGGGAACAGTATAGGCTGATGATGATGATGATGATTTCCCAAGATCCTCTGCTGGAGTGTACCGACATCCCGTAAAGAAGTTAGACCCGATCCCGTCAGGCAACGAGGTCAATCACTTCCCTCTATTTGAAAAGGCCTTTCTTGCAATCAAATCGAATCGCAAAAAAGTGTAATCCTCACCAGACTATAATTATATTATTATACAATACTTACTTTTTTTTTAAAACGTTTGTTTTGAACGAAAAACCGATGAATTAACCGATAAACATTTAAAACAAGAAAAAAATAACGACGTAAAAACACGGTAAAAAGTTCCATAAACAATACTACAGAAGGTACTCTACGTAATTTTGTCACAGAGCCGTTTCATGCGTAAATAATATGCGTTCAAAATTGGAACGTTATCACCGCCATGTTGTGAAGGCCGTGACGTCAGACCATAGATAAGGCACAAGGTCACACGTTCGGGGTGGCCTTCAATATGGCCGTAAAGAGATGTGGACGGAATTAATTAGATGACTTGTTTCCGTATTTTGTGGAGTTTGTTGACAAACAGAGCGTTAACCTGTGGTGGTTACCGCTGCATAATAATACACACCTGAAATACGAAGAAGTTTTCCGACAAAGTAAAAAAACGAGCGAGGCTTAGGCCCGGTATCCACCAAAGCGGAGAGGAGAGGAGATGTGTTTGAATAACCAATCAGATGTCCACTGAAGCTAAGCGGAGAGGAGATGCGGACATCTGATTGGTTATTCAAACACATCTCCTCTCCTCTCCGCTTTGGTGGATACCGGGCCTTACAGTACTCTAATAATTATAAGGAACTAGCATAAGCTGTTTTTTTTAGGAAAAACGGTGAAGTTTTCATTGTTTTGATTGTATGCGTACCATTTGACATCTCATCTTCAAAATAAACAACACGATTTCGACTGTGACTTTGAGAGAAAAGACTTATACACAGACAGACTTCGGCAGGATTTGCTTAATTTTGGTGACCCATCCAAAGACAGATCTAGACAAGCGTGGCTTAACCTTGCTCACCCATCTCGTGTCTACCATCGCGCGCGCTCATTTCAATCAATCCTTTTCCACACTCCCGTTACAATTCAAAAACTCAATCCTGCAGAAGTGATACGAAAGACTGTTTACATCCAAAATATCGTTTTGCATCTACGTATATAACTCCAAAAAACATAATATATAGGTATGTACATTCAAAGATGTTCCGCAGCGCACAGCTGCTGCGAATTGCATCTTAATAAAAAAATAAAACTTATTTAGGTCAGATTTAAAGATTCATTGGTTACAAAAAGGCTATACTTATTCGTTATGCACTACTAACTATAAGCGCCAATGTAGCTTCAGGCAACAACTTTTACAGCCTGAAATCGTTAGCGAGCAGGAAAAAAGATGTGGTGATATAACTTGACTATTCTTCATCATCATCATCATCATTTAACTACTGTGCTACAGTGGAATACCTCATGTTAGTGCCTTCTGTTGTTCTACGAGCATTACCCCTTTACAGGTAGTGGGAGACGCCCATGGCAACGGATGTCGCAGGACGATTTCCGGTCACCGTAGGCACAGGCATGCGGACGGCGAGTAATGGGCGACTCGCTGTCCGATCATGGTCCTTGCCCGGGTCGACGGCGCGTCGCGTTCCATGCGCGCCTCAAAGAGCCGTCAGCAAAATGGCAAGGCCTCTTAGAGGGTCAAAGCCTGCCGGGGTCGCGGTTCTAACGAGTAACCGTGTCCCCAGAATCTAAAGGGGTATCAAAGGACACCATGAATTTCAGTCAGTACAAGTCTGACAGTTCTTCGCGCCCTGCCCTGGGTAAAATGACTCATCCGATGATGTCAACACGTAGAAAAAAAAGAAATCCCCTTTAACAGTTCTCATCTCCTCCCACCATCTTCCCTCCTCTCCTCGAACATCAACGGCTGCTCCTGCGCAGGTATAGCGGGTGCGTACAAATCCGTTTAGTTGGAAGCACGCAGCCTTGAACCAGTGCGCGCGACCTCGCGTAGAAATGCGGACAAACAGAGCGTGGTGCTGCGGTGCAAGCGGCGATGGTGGGTAGTTTGAAAAGTTACTAGGAGGAAATCTAAGAAGAAATATTTTTTCTGAAAACAATGCTAGGAATTAATTTTGTTTTGGATATTTTAAATGCTAATAATATTCCTTTCAATTTCTAAACGTTCTAAATCTTTGTAGCGTCATTATTGCAGAGTCAATATTTTTGTTCGGGTTCAAAATATGGACATACTTAATTACTATTTATGATGAAAACAGGCCAGCACTCTGCTCTACCGGCCATCCGTCCTTCAACAAACGTGGCCGGTAAACTGCCACTTCAGTTTGACAACTCTGCAAGCTATTTCGGTTACTCCAGATCTTTTCCGGATAACTTTATTCTTTTTTATCCTCTTAAGAAGCCCCAAGCATGCCGTTTCACAGCCCAATGAGAGACTTTGAATTTGTGAACCACCTCAACTGTCAGTAAAATTACAATGTAGTTAGCTATCTTAATTAAATACCCATCATAAAATACAACAGTTGTATTCTATGATGGGTATAAGCACAGATATCTTGTTAGCTATCTTAATTAAATACCCATCATAAAATACAACAGTTGTATTCTATGATGGGTATAAGCTGTTTTTAATATTTCTGTGGGTATAAGACTACCATAGTCTCAGATCAAAGAAATGGGCAGATAGAACGCTCAGAACACGCGAGTGGGACCACCAAAGTTAATACAAAATCAAATCGAATTACATTCCATAATGTTTTCTTTGTTTTTGAGAACAACTTTTACAATGGTTAAAGACACGTGACGGCATATTTTAGCAAACAACAACAACGACGCGCAGCTTGGTACGACGCGTAGCTTGGTACTGTCGCGACTTTGTATTCGATTTTGATTTCGTATTAACTTTGGTGGAACCACTCGCGTGTTCTGAGCGTATCTGCCTATTTCTTTGATCTGAGACCATAGTTACCATGAATGAGTTCACAACCATAAAAGTCAACCATTTTCTAAAAAGTCCAACTCTTCAACTGCTCGGTAACATAATAAGCATCTTTCTCTATCTATTCGCCGTAACTAAACGCAGGTACTCGCAGTAATTACACAAGTTAGTTAACATGTATGAATGGCCATTTGAATTAATGCACCCTCACGTATAACTGTTCTTTCCAGTTATTGCCTTTCGCCTGCCTCGGGGGCAATTAAAGCAGTATGGTTGGAAAAGTAACTGAGGCCTTATTTTACTTACAGCGTACTTGAAGTATGTACGGCGTTTATTGTATGAAAAATTAAAAAGCGCTGTTAGTATATGAATGAGGAACTCATTTTTTCCATACGTACAGACGCCAGCAGGTCAACCTACCCGAATCTGTCAGATTTTACCAGTCAAACATTAACCTTCTACTCTTGTGATAAGGTTGAAATTCTATTAAAGAAATCTGACAGATTGTGGTAGCTTGATGTGCTGGCGTCTGTACATCATCTTACTGTCCTTATCCCATTCTATTTGTGTTCGGCACAACACGTTTTCTTCTTCCATTCATTCTCCCCTATCAGACGTCAGTCACAGTATCATTAATGGTAGACAATCCATCCATCTATTCTTTGGCTTTCCTCTAACTTTCCTTTATTTTTAACCGACTTCAAAAAAAGGACGAGGTTATCAATTCGACTGTATTTTTTTTTTATGTTTGTTACCTCATAACTTGCGACTGGGTGAACCGATTTTCATGATTCTTTTTTCAATTGAAAGCTGGTGCTTCCTGTGTGGTCCCATTGTCACCATTTTAGGATCTGATCATTAGATCTTGGAGAAATCGAGGGCAACCCTCAAATTTTATTAGCTGACACATAGTTTTTCGCAAATCTTATGAAGTAATTCAAGTACTTGCGTATAGAAATCATCGTCTCATAAGGCTGAGCTGATGATGGAAGGTACAACTCCTCAAGTAAGAAAATTATGTTCGTGTTCGCATATCTCCGGAACTACAAGTCCGATTTAAGTAATTCTTTTTTTTGTTGTACTAGGTATCGTTCAACTTAGGTAATACTGCAAATTTCATCAAAATCGGTTCAGTAGTTTTTGAGATAGGGAATGAATGAAAGAGATGTTAACGATGTTATTACCGGTGCTACGGATTACGAAATTCTAGTGCACATGTAAGAAAATTATGTATTTGACAAGAATGTTGGTTGAATATTTAAACTAAAAAGAGTAAAATAAAAACTTTTTCTAAAAAAATGTGACCGCCTTCAAAAACAACCACAAAAAAGGGTAAAATAACCTACAAAACTTTTCTTTCGGAAGTCGGTGGCAAAAAAGACAATGAAATTAATAAAAAAAGTCACCGACTTCCGAAAGAAAAGTTTTGTAGGTTATTTTACCCTTTTTTGTGGTTGTTTTTGAAGACGATCACATTTTTTTTGAAAAAGTTC
Organism: Agrotis segetum; assembly: GCA_036375495.1. Lineage (NCBI taxonomy): Eukaryota > Metazoa > Arthropoda > Insecta > Lepidoptera > Noctuidae > Agrotis > Agrotis segetum. Next base: position 1,797,516 of record JAQSVV010000128.1, read on the forward strand.
TTTTTTCCATACAATTCAATCACGGGACTGTCTCATCGGGTAACAGTGACTCTGGAACGTAAAGGGCTATTGAAGGGTCACCGTGGATTTGACTCAGTACAAGTCTGACAGTCACTTCCACCTTGCCCGGGGAAGAAGGACTCATTTGGTGATTTTAAAACGATTAAAAAAACAATATTTCGGAGAATCACTTCCGTCCAACCTGCACTTTGAATCACACCTACCTGCAGTTTTGCACAAAGATTACTTACGAATGTATGAGTCAGCTGATTCACTAAATCCACGCGTTTGTAAGATGAGTGGGCCCTTTGATTAGGGAGCTTATTGTGTTGACGGTTCACGGAAGGACAGTACCTACCTTTTTGATTTGTTAAGATTTAAATGCTTAATTTGGACTTATGAGTTGCAATTGACGCAATATTAATAAAGGCCTGTCGATTACACAAGGCGCTACATAAAAAAAAACATCCCCTCATTTTGCGAAAAGGAACAAAGAATAAAATTATCATTATTTTTACCTCTTTGTCGACGTGACAAGGATGTGTAATTCATGCCAAATTATATTTTTCTAATACTAAAAATTCTTGATCTAAACTGCGGGACAGATGGACGGACATACAACGTGAAAAATGTTTGTTCCAAGACTTGGAAATTCGCAAAAAAAGATTTTGCTTTTTCATACAAAATGAGAAATTGATCGGTCCCATCAGTATGAAAAATCATTTTTCTTTGCGAATTTTCAAAAGTCTTAGAACAAACATTGTTAAACATGGGCTGAGATACCCTACGAGAGGTTTTGCGCTATTAACGTTACACTTTGTATAGGAAAACTAAAGGGGTTTCTTTTAGACGACGGAACACCAAAAACCTAAGATCGTAAGATCAATTTTCTGTGAAATTCTTTTAACGGTTCGTCCCAAATCATGAAAAAACCTGAATCTAAAGTTTAAGTCTGAAGTCATGTATAATGCCTGTGTACTGAATAGGTCCCAGAGGCAGCTTAATTAGCTCTAACACCAAACAGTCAAAATTGTAACGGAATTGAAATGCTTATTACAGCCGACTACACTATGGAAACAGGATGGAAACAGAAACAACACGAATGGACGACAAACTCAAACAGTTTCAACAAACAATGTTTATCAGAACATTTCCTTGTCTTTGTACAGTTACTATGAAAGATAGCAAAACTATACAGTTTAGATTCCGATACCTACCTTAAAATATGTTGTGTTGCCGTTAAGTATCAACTCCTCAAAAAATGGTTACATTATAGGGAGGAATCCCCGTTTGAGCAACTATATTTAGGGCATGTATTCCCTTACCTCTTCAGTACCTAGAAGCTTCTCGCCTTGGTTAGAGCGGAAGGAACAGTTCCATCAGTTGCCCCTTGCGTTCCAGGTTCACGATCCCACGATTTTTGTACTTTCCTAATTATTTTAAAATCTTCAATAACATTTCAGCAGTCAACGTTAAACAAAGTATTAAAATTAACTCCAATTTACGTCATACGTCTTGTTTTTTTCTCCTGTTTATTGTTATGCTAAACAGAGACGAAACACAAAAAGATAATTATCTTTTGTCAAAAGCTATATTAAAGCAGTTTTGTAGATAATTATACTGTTATAGGGTTGCCATCCGTCCGGGTTTCCCGGTTTTGTCCTAGTTTTGAGAGTATCCGAGAGGATTCCGCGGGGCTTCATTAATGTAGTCCGGGTTTCAAAATTTACCTAAAGTATTGGGCCGCCCAAGCAAGACACACGCACTCTTCACCGCCCCCCATCCCTCATGTAGTTGCCATGATGCGCACTTCGACTCATGTCCAGGATCTGGACTCTATAATCTGGGGTTTTCACGCGTCTTTCCTGGTTTGTAAATTTCATAGATGGCAACCCTATTGACTGACATACCAACATAATTAAGATAACACGACGCAATTTAGTACTTACAAAAGATGACATAAGCAATTTCAGAAGATTACAATACGGCGCAAAATTCCAAAACAATAATTGCTTTATTTCCAGTTTATGATTGGAAAACCCAACTAATTCAATACTGTTCTTGGTACTAACCTAAACACATTTTTTATGTCTGAGCTTATTCTTAAGCCTAGTCAATGTTGTCTAATTCTTCCTAATAACATCGCCGATAAAAAACAACGCAAAACCTAAACCGCTGGTTCTAAAAGTAATCAGTTCTAATAACATGTTTTTTTTTAAGTTAATAAATCAAATCAAATCAAAACATTTATTTCAAATAAGCCAGCTACAGGCACTTTTGAATTGTCAATTAAAAGACAAAAAATAAAAACAGTTCAAAGATAGTAATGGTGCTACAGTCCCAGTCACAAGACATAAAACCGCGAAAGTACCGTAGATGCCCAATGAACATCTCTTCAGCCAATTGCCGTCCACTGCTGGTCGTAAGCCTCCCTCAATGAGTGCCAACCATCCCAAGTCCTGGGCAGTAGGTACGCATCCATCTACTGCCAACTTTATCAAATAATTGGTCCATTGTGCCGCAGGGCGTCCCACACTACGTTTGCCCATACGCGGTCTCCATTCTAAACATAAGCATATTCAGCATAATTTTAATGTTCCCACTTCTGGGATACAGGCGTCCTCGAAATGTAAGGACAGAAAATTTTCTTTAAATTGTAAGAGATTCAATTAAAACTCTACGCGCATATTACGGTCGAACTAAGAAACCCAATTCTCAAACTGTCTCTCTGTTACGCAATTTTCATTGTTCCTTTATTTTACGTTTGTGTTGTGTCCGACGCCGCGCCATCACACTTTGTTTTAATTACTTGAGAACTTTGTAGGTAACCTTTATACAATTGGGTTTCTATAGGAAATAATTTAGAGCAGCTTTTCCTATTTACTTTAATTACCATACGAACAAAAGTATACCTACGTCTATTTTTCCGAAGGGTACTATCAAAAAAAAATTAAAAGCCGGACGCAAGGAACAAATCTAAAAATTGATTAGGAATTTAAATCATGACACCAGTGAATGAATTTAAGATATTTATGCAGTAGAAGATAAAGAAGAATTATGCCAATCTTTTATTTTTATATAATCATTATTATTTATTATGTATTTATTTTCTTTATAATTATATTGAAGCCAATTCAGCTATTATTATCAACCAATTAAGGCTGTTCATGTACATAATTATGACTTGAAATGTTTATTAACGCTACGCTGGAAATTTAAAAAAAAACACCAATGCCGAGCCTCTCAACCGTAAACAAAGTGTCCTGAAACACAGACATAAATCCTACCTCTGTTTGTTAAAAGATTATAAACTAACAGTTTAGCAACACAAACAATCTTGTAGCTCAAGCGATTACTAAACTAACTGATAACGTTATCTTCACGCGAACTAAAACACGGTCGAAATGACATCAATATTGAACCAGCATTACTCATTATCTTTCTATCGTAATTAATCTTACGTTTCATTTATTACAGGTACTCGTGGAAAGCGCACGCGTTGGATCAAAGTGTCGGATAACGGAAGAAAAATAAAATACTGAAGTTGAATTGGAACCTAAAATTCCAAAGCTAAAGTGAATTAAAGTGTGTTAAAACTCCAAATTTAATTCAAAAATTTGGAAAAAGAATACCAAAATTTGAAATTAAGTTAAAATTCCAATTCAAAATTGGAATTTCCATTCAGTGAAGTGTGTTTAAACTAAAATTCCAAATTCCAAATTGGAATTTGGTAAAGTGTGTGTTAAGTGACTTTGGAAGTGGGTGAGAGTGCTGTGTTAAGTGTTATCCTGTGTATGATGAGTGGCGGGTATGGATGAGCTCCAGACCATCCATAAGACCTGCGTGAGGGTGAACTCCGCTGAGGATGACGAGTCCAGGGACGAGGTGGACCATGACTTACCAAAGAAGAACCCCTTTGTGCGGGTAAGTGATTTTGAACCTTATTATAACCTTGAATTATACGTTTAACTGATAGGGGGTAATTAGTTTCTATGACGGCTATAGCAGTTGAATTTTTTATTTATTTGTGTTATTTTTCTATTTGCGATTTTTGACGTAATTTAGATATCATTTCCAACTGAAACCAATTTATGTGTTGTTTATTTCTTTTAATAGAGTGTACAAATCTTTAAAAGTGGTTATTAATTTTGTTCGTTTATTAAATTGTAGTAACAATATGTACAAGACAGTACAAGATATCCATCAAAATAAACGGAAATATAATGTATTAAAACACATTTTAGGTGTAAATAAAAAGAAAGATTTATGACATTTTCATTGAAAAACATCGTGATTTTTGCAACAGTTACTACCTTGGGTCAGTAGATAATCATTTGAGGTCGAGTAATATCCGGAGAAACACGTGTGTTTCATATTTTAACTATTATTCTTTGCAAACAAATTAAAAGTATGCTAATAATCATGCTGTTTATGAATTCAATTGCTTATAAAAAACAAATGTACTTTTCATCTAGAACTTTCAGCTGTTAATCATTTATTAAAAAAAATCTACTCTATAATTAAGATACAGTTTATTAAGTTTATTTACAGTCTTGTACTTTTGGTTTAAAAAAAAAAAAAATAAGACTGGATCACAATAATTTCTCAAACTTAACAATTGATGGATGCAAGTGGCGAATTGTCGTTCGGCGTGGCGGTCTAAGGAGGAGGCCTATGTTCAGCAGTGGACGTCCTTCGGCTGATGATGATGATGATGATGAACTTAACAATTAAACAAAATTAAAACAACGGTAATCAACAGGTAACAACGGAAAAATAACAGAAAACTCTAACTAAATTATGAACCTCTCGAAACTGCACCACATTAGCATTCAGAGAGCAAAAATATATAATCAAAGTTTCTATTTAGTTTTCAATATATTAAACATTTTCTTTAGTCACTAGCACAAGATTAGTCATAGGTCGTACGTTTGTTTTGATAGGTTAGTCATGCATGCAACGTGCAATAGGCGCCATTTGTATGTTGAAGATTGTAGGCAATGTAAGTACTTACCTTGTGAGTTAAAATATTTCTTTAAAAGGTGTTACTGTCTAAACAGAGTACAATGGACATATCTATAAAAAACGCTCTTCCTCTCTCCATTCATATCCAAACTTTGCTGTGCCCGACAGGGTCCATAATTGTTTCTCTCTAATTGTATCTTTACCACCTGAATGTACATTATGGAATGCAATAAAACATTTGAATTGAATTGAATTGTATACTAACACCCTGGAACGCATATTATCTCCTGAGATACAGATTTTCGCCTAATTCAGGAGATAGGGTCGAAACATAATGACTCCCATGACAGTCACCACTAATATTAAGACCTGTACTCTAAGAAATATTTTGTTTTTGTGTAAATACTCTTACAATAATTATAATGTGAAATTGAGTGCTGAGTAATAAACAATTTTATTTTTTATTAAATTTTTTAAATACTGGTGCCCTGGGGCTGTAGTCTCGACATACATAGCGATTGTTTAGCGTCAAAAATCGGTCGCTAAGTCCTAACGATCCGATCGTATCAATTTTTGGTAGTCTCTACTGCAAAACTAGCGAGTGTCATCGTTAACTTTGTGAACATTTTTGACAGCCCGCTAAGTGACAGTTACAATCGATACGGCGGGCGGTAGTCTCGACATACATAGCGATCGATTTAGCGATTGTAACGATTTTTGGTAGTCTCTACTGCCAAAACTAACGAGTGTCATCGCAAACTTTGCGAGGATTATCGGTAAGATAGCGATTTATCGTAAAGTAATGTCAATTTCTTTGCGACCGTTTTTGACAGCACGCTAAGTGGTAGCTACGATCGCTACCATTGCTTTATTGTGTTCTGACATTACAAAAATATTGAATCAATAGTATTTAAATAATAATGGCTGTAGAATATTCAGCGCTGGACTTAGTTGTGCTCGAGAACAGACGCGATGTGCTAATGCGGGGTCGGAAAATACCACGAACCAGCGAGAAAACGAAAATCCCTTTGATTTGGAGGATGGACAATTTCTTTACTATACATAGAATATCAAACGCCTGTTTCACGGGCTCCTTAGTGAATTAACTGATGTGCAGTGCTCCATAATATAGATTACAGGGACTAAGGATTTAACAAGAACACCACATACGTGAAGCATGCAAGCTGTAAGTTGACCTTCCGTTCTTTAAGATCTAAAATATGCTTTAAAAAAAAGATGTACCTTTTTACATACGAGTAATTATTTAATATATTACAGGAGTTCGGCCCTAATCTTAATATTTTAAATATTAATTCTCGATGGCCAGGAGCGAGCTAACATGTGGGCAATGACTATTTGCTCAACAATGAAGCGGCAGTTGCTTGAAAAGTAATAATAAATGAGCATAACAATCTGTTTGGAAGAGCTTGCCCATTAGATTTCCCAAATTTCTTTATAAGCTGCTGCTCAGCCAGGAACTTCATAGAATAAAATAATATGCTTCGGTGTGCTAAAAGTTGTATGTATTTGTTAATCCCACCAACGCCAACTGATATACGAACCGTAACTATATTGCTGGCTTATCCAGAAACCAGAGTCCACCACATGTGTCGGTGGACAATGGTAAAGTCCATGATGACGAGTAATTTTTCAACTGATTTGTTTTGTAATTTTACTATAATTTAATAGATACGTGTACCTACCTAACACTATTTTGTGAATATTCATGAAACATTTTGTTATGCAGGCTCTGGACTCGGAGTTGATGAAGAGCGCATTAGAAGAAGACTCATTAATACTAGTTCTCCATAATTATGTAGATTTTTCATTTAATATACCTACTCCTCTGTGTTCTCTGATCAAATAAAAACATGGAAAATCATTTATTATTTTTATTTACACAATAATTGTGATAGATTATTGGCAATCGCGTCAGCTATTTTGCGTGCAGCCGGCGCAAAAATAGCAGCGACGACGCCGACGGCTTGTACGTTGGTTGCCTCAGACTGCAATTCGGCAGCGTTCGCTTGCCCCAAAAGTCCATCAATTTAAGCAGATGTTACACGTGGCGTAGGTTTACAACACCTGAAACATAAAAATATTCATTAAACACAAATTCTCAGGCAAAGAAAGAACTCAAACAAAGAACTCCGTCTATGAATGAACTTAAAAGATAAAGGTATATACGGCTAGTACCTAAAGTAATACATATAGTAATGGAAGGAGGCCCGTAAGCTAGAATTGCATAAGGCATCAAGTAGTCTTAATACGGAACTGCACAGAATACTTCGGATGTGGAATTAAAGTATTCAATTTAGTACCAAAAATAGGAATAAAAAATTGTCGTTGTAGGTTGTACTAACCTGCCGCTCATGCTGCTTCCTCACGGCGGGCCTGCGCCTATATCCGCCTGTATCGCCGTACATGGAAATACCGTTTTATTTACGTTATTTTAAATTTTCGAAACTTTGTTTTTGTACAAACAAACATGACATTGACAGTTTGCCTGTTTGACATGTTGAACGTCTAGGTGTTGCAAGGAAGCAAACCAATGAGTTCTTTGTTATGAGAATTCTTAAAAACGGTATGCGATACTTACACATTTCGATGAATTTCATTGAAATGTGTAAGTATCATCAATTGTTAACTTATTAAGGTTTACCTTTTTTCTGCACAACTTTCAAAGAAAATTATTTTTTGTGAATATCTTATGTATAAATTTTCCCTAAAATAAAAAGTTTTTTTGCGACTGCCAATGTTTTACCGCACAAATGGCAGAAAAACCTAGAAGCCATGCCAAAAATACTATTAATTTACCGTACTATGAATAAAATTTTCGTTAACTTAGCGAAATCGCAAAGTCACCATAATTACCGACTTTCCTCGCTATCTCGGATGTAGAGACTTGCATTTATTGTGACAGTCGTTACTGCATGCGATTTTTATCGTTAATATTTAGTAATCGCTACATAGAACCGCCATGTTTGTTGAGACTGCGGGCCATTGCTTTATTTATTTATTTGTTTATTTTACATTACTAATATTTAGCAAGGGACTTAGTTATGCTCGAGAACAGACGCGATGTGTTATTACGGCGGTAAGCAGCACGAAACCGGCGAGAAAACGTAATTCTCTTGGATCTGGAGGATGGCCTATTTCTTATTATAAATAAAATATCAAAGGACATGTTTCACGAGCTCCTTAGTGAACATGACAATCTGCCTAGAAGAGGTTGCGCATTAGACTTCTAGGTGATGATGGATATCCTCTAGAACCGTGATTGAATGACTCCCTTAACATCGACGCCCTGGCACACCGGAGTATAAATATATCAAAACACACTGCTTAGCTGCTGCACTGCTGCCGGGAACATGAGCCGTATTCGTTGTATTTAATCCTCGTATACAGTCCAGAAGATGAGGATTAAATAAACAACGTGTATGCGCAAAACCTCTCATGGGGTAACTCAGCCCATGTTACTGAACATTGCTTGTTCTAAGACAATGTTTTTCACACTGATGGGTTTGATTAATTTCTCATTTTGTATGAAATACATTTATTTTTTTGCTAATTTCCTACAGTCTTGTCTTAGTCTTATAGGAAAGAGCGCATAAAAAGAAGATTCGTTAATACTAGTTTTACATAATTAAATAATTTCATTTTATTTACTCTATTTTGAAATAAAAAACCAAGTAATATCATTTACTATTTTTATTTACACAATTAGCAATCGCAGCTATTTTTCTTGCAACCTGCCCATTCTTGCTATTAAGCGGCGACGGACGCCTCGGCTTGTACCTGGGTTGCCTTAGCCTATATAGGTATTGGCTTGCGCCAAAAGTGCATACATTTGAGCAGATGTAACACGTGGCGTACATTTACACCTGAAACATTAAAATATGAATCATAATAAACACAAAATCAATTATCGGTTAACCCTTTAGGTCATCACGTCTCAGGGGGCACCATAAATAGGTCCGAAAATTTATTTGCTGGTACACGAAAGACTGCTTGAAATTGACTGGTATCGTCATGAATGAACATAAAAGATAAACATAAATATCCCAAGGTTAGTGTAGAAAACATTAGTGTAAATAATACCCCTACCGGCCCGTGGACTTACATGACTTAGGTAGGGCATCAATATAATATAAAATCAGTGTTAATCGGACACTGCACAGAATACTTCGGATGTATACAAAGTATTCAATTTAGAACAAAAAATACGGATTGAAATAGTCGTTGTAGGTTGTATAATTACCTGACGCTCACGCTGCTGGGACACGGCGGGACTGCGCCTGTGTCGCTGGCCATGGAAACACCGTTTTATTTCCGTTATTTTAAATATAATATGATGTGCGAAACACGAAACAATGTTTTTGCACAAATTAACTTAACAATGACAGTTTGCCTGTTTGACGTGACGAACGTCTAGGTGTTGCAAGGAAGCAAACTAATAAGTTCTTGGTAGAATATTCTTTAAAAACGGCATACGAATCTCACAGATATTGATGAAATAAAGATAAAATTAACATCACAAGGTTTACTTTTTTCTGCACAACTTTCTAAGGTAAATATATTTTTGAGAATATCTTTTCTATCAATTTTTCTTACAAATAAATGTTTTTTTCAACTGCCAATATTTTACAGTATTAGGCCTCTTGTACACAGTACAGTCATGAACAATAACATGTCACGTACACTTAACAAAATTGAAACGCAATTAACTCGTGAAATACTGGTTTCCGCTTTGAAATAAGACATAAATTTCGTAATAGTATGTGTGAGCGAATCTCTCACCATTTATTCTTATTATTGGGTACGCTAGGTATGCTGCACAATTATTTTAAATCAAACGCATATTTTTCCCGATATCTTTTTTATTGAGTTTTTTATAACTGACTTGACACTTTTCAAAAATAGTGTAAAGCCTAGGATACACATGCGGTCAGCTCCTTCTGCGAGGCAGTAATGCTCGTAAAGGAGGAGGCAGGCCGCGAGCGAGAGAGGACAGCGTCCTCCCTCCGCCCCAGCCGCAGTGGTAGGCGCCCACGGCGACGGACGTCGCTAATAGATGATCTCCGGCCACCGTAGGCGCGGGCATGCGGGCAGCGAGTAAAGGGCAACTCGCTGCCCGACCAAGGACCATGCCCGGGTCGACGGCGCGTTGTGTCCCACGCGCGCCTCAAAGAGCGTCAGCATAATGACGGGGCCCCCCTCTCAGAGGGCCAAAGCCTGCCGGGGTCGCGGGATTATTCCCTGACCGTAACCCCGGAACGTAACAGGCTATGAAGGACACCGTGGATTTTAGTCAGTAGAAGTCTGACAGTCCCTCCCGCCCTGCCCGGGGTTGGAGGACTCATTTGATGATTTTACCACGCTAAAAAAAAAAAAAAAAAAAAAAAAAAGCCTAGGATACACATTCGTTCCAGAACAGTATGGATTCCAAAATAGAAGTCTAACGAAAAGGCAAAAGTTTTATCAATGTAGCACAAAATCGCTTTTGAATACTGCATAGTGTTTACATACTATTGCTCGTGACCGTACGTTTTTCGGCCATGAAAATCTACGATTAATTCGCCGTGTGTAGGCATGGTCATCAGTGTTGTATGGAACACAATGGGAGCTTGTAGACCGTGCCTATACGGTGTAATAACCAATGAGTAATAACCGTATATCTTCACGGCCGAAAAACGTACCGTGTACATGTACAAGCTCCCATTGTGTTCCATACAACACTGAGGACCGTGCCTGCACACGGCGAATTAACCGTAGATTTTCACGGCTAAAAAATGTACTGTGTACACACGGCTACGCATCAAGCTATACAAAACCAATTAATTGTGGTCTCGCTTGTATGGTCTTTCAGTATATTTAACGATCAGCTTATACTGGTTTTGTATAGCTTGATGAACAAGAGGCATTAGTGCACATACATACCTGCATAAGGCCTCTTGTACATGTCACGGCTTTTCAACCGTACAATGCCATACAACACTGTTGAAAATCACGCCGTGCGTAGACGCGGCACGCCGAGGAGCAGACACGGCGCATATTGCGGCGGCGCCGTGCCGTGGCTCTGCCGTGCACGTCTACAAGCTCCCATTGCGTTCCATACAACACTGATGACCGTGCCTACACACGGCCGAAAACCGTACTGTGTACAAGAGGCATTGTGGCACAAAAGCCTAGAATCCATGTCAAAAACATGATTAGTTTACCATACTATGAATACGATTTTCGTAAGCATAGTGACAGTCGCAAAGTCAAAATAATTAGCGACTTATGCGCATGTAACCCGCGCAAGTAAAAGAGCGGGTTTGCGGTTTACCCGCGCGAGTAACATGCGCAAGCTACTTGATCAAGTTACCCGCGGGGTGCTTGTACACGGCGCATGTAACTCGAGCAAGTAAAGGAGCGGGTCTGCTGTTTACCCGCGCGAGTAACATGCGCAAGCTACTTGATCAAGCTACCCGCGGGGTGCGTTTACACGGCGCATGTAGCTTGAGCATGTTGAGGCACTTACGCGGATTACATGCGCCGTGTACAAGCACCCTTATCTCGCTATCTCGGATGCTAGAATTTGACAGTCGTTACGGCATGCGAATTTTTTCGTTAATATTTAGCGTTTGCGGCGTATCGATTGAATCGCTATCTATGTCGAGACTGCAGGCCCTGAGATAATCAAGCGAGGCCGCGGCAGACCACGCAGAAGATGGCGGGACGAACTAGACAGATTCTGCCCGAATTGGAAGGAGGAGGCACAGTGTCGTGAAGGATGGAAGGAGTGGAGGGAGGCCTTTGCCCAGGAGTGGGACAGAGCAGGCTAGGAATAAATAAATAATAGGAATTAATTTTATTAGAATCAAATATAGCAGCTCACAATTTAAGACCCATTAATATTAGTAGTTATTTTACCCGTGGTGCTAGGCAGCTGGGAGACTGGAAGTTGTAATTTCCCTTTGTGCCTATTATTGGCCCTGTTTTGTTCTGTCTCCTGCTTGCATGGAGGGAAGTGGAAACAATTATTTTTCCTACTTCTCCACTATCCGTTTCTGATTAATTTCGTTGTAGGATCCAAGACAGGTAAATTCATTCTCCGGGACACGCCGAGCTTCATTGTCTCGGCGCTTTTCTGGTGGTTGCCACTGTTGATTCTGGCTCTCAGGAGTTGCAGTGGTTTGAGAATAGAGTAGAGGGTTCGTCCCAAAAAAAATAGGAATAAAAATATCCGTTTCGCTTCGTAGAAACAAAAAAAATGTCATTTTATGCATTTGTGTAAATGCGTCAATTTATGCTACTATCAAAATTTTTATCTTATTGAATTCTAGATCTTATCTTGATCACTTATTTATATATCAATCGTTGTTGTAATCAATTGTAAAATAGTAAATAATATGTTATCCGTGACATACTGTAATTTATGCTCTTGAAACAAATACTTTCCAATTTTTTTTTCAGATTATTAACGTCTTTACCATGTAAAGAATTCATTGTACGGTGAATATGTTTACAGAAATAACAAATAACTTCCACATATTTCTAATAAGTCTATTTAAAGGTACTTTTGAAGGTCAGGAATTATATTTAGAAAACAATGCGGGTTGCCCATGAGTGTCTTGACTAGTTTAACAAATAACTAGTAATTAACACTAGTCATTAGAACAAAGGTAAACGCTACAGTGCAAATTGCCAAGGAGAGAAAATAAATAAGTAAGATACATGGGTAAATAGCCCATGTATGCATACATTGTACGGGCACGAGTTAGCGATATTTGAAACGGATATTTTAGGCTCATTTCCATCGACAAAAATGCTTAAGAAAATTCTTACTTCGATACTCCGCGAATGGCAGCCATTTTAATTTTTTGATCTGTCGAACAGGGGTGTGTACAATAAAATGCAAATATCTTAGAATCGAAGAGACCTGCATTCATACAAATTACTTAATTGCAAAGATAAACTTTGAGGCTTATCAAAACTCACGAAAGTTTTCTAAATAATATGTAAAAATAGCCAAAAACCATGGGCAAACACGAAATTGTACACAAAAATTACTGAATAATTTCACATTTTTAACTGTAGCTCGATAAGTACCCTTGAATTTTGATAGAGTTTTTGCATTAAATTAAAAGTGTTTGAGTCAGGCTATAAAATGATATCAAAATTATCACTCTACGTTAAGTATCTTAGGAGTTATTCTCACGTATACACATATAATGCTAAAAGTTTTGGCATCCCTTATCATAACAACAAATAAAATGTAAACCATCGCATGATTGCAACACTTGACATAAATCGATCAAGTGCCAATCATATCACAAGACGAACTACTTTATAACCACCGTTTATAATGGCGCTTCTATTTGTCTCTATAGTAATCTAGACTAGACTATAGGCTTTTGTAATAATTACCTATTGTGACATAGAATTGTGAGTGCCTTGGATATTACAGGTTTTCTTTATTACACTTATGTAACACTTGGCAGTTGCTCTCAAAACGGTGAAGGAAAACATCGTGAGGAAACCGGCATGTCCTAGAACCAAAAATTCGAAGACATGTGACATCCACCAATCCGCCCTGGGCCCGCGTGGTGGATTATGGCCCACCCCCTCTCACAGAGAGGAGGCCTGTGTCCCAGCAGTGGGAACATTAATAGGCTGATGATGATGATGATGAACACTTGGCAGATCATCTCTTTTTCATTGATGTTCATTATTGCATTGTACAATCGACAAAGTTGAATCATGACCCATTTAGACAATAAATCGTTTGAATCCGACAAATTGATAAAGATCAAAGTTGTTACCACGGATTTATGATTGTATGTTTACGCGAATGCGGACCTAATAGTATGCGAATGTCTGTAAGAAAATAAGCTTATGGTGGGTCATCATGATTTAACTTTATCGACTGTACCTATATGCACTTTTACTAGGTTGTTCTCTGGCTTTTTCGGGTCTTTGTTTTCATCATAAGCCTATAATGTTCCCACTGCTGGGACACTAGCCTTCTCTCTGTGAGAGGGAGTGGGCCATAATCCACCACACGGGCCGTACAATTCGTAAGTCGGGACCGATACCACTGGGCCACCACTGCTCACTGCTGGCTTTGTTTTAAAGTGAAGATATAAAAACTAAAATCTTTTTTTCTCATTTTAAATCTTTTTATCTCAATCATCATCATTATCCATGGTACTGGCCACACAGAAAAGACGTAAGACGCAGACATATTTTGTCTCTACAGCGTCCCTTTCATACAAAATTAATAGAAGCGTCGCGATGCAAAACATACAGAATCGGGTCGTTGGCGCATGCTAGTACAATCGACTAAGTTGAATCATGACACACCTAAGCTTATTTTCTAACAGACATTCAAATACAATTAGGACCACATTTGCGTAAACATACATATTGATGGTAACGACTTTGATCTTTATGAATTTGACGGATTCAAACGATTTTTTGTCAAAATGTGTCATGATTCAACTTTGTAGACTGTACATCTGCGACTGTTCGCGACGTGTCTTCGTCTTACGTCTCTTCTGTGTGGTCTGTGCTTAATGGACGGCAACCAGGCTTCAACGACTCCTGAGTATAGTATAGACCTCTCTCGGCAGGGATGGGCCCAAGCTCAACCCATCCGGAATCGGCTACCATGCCTGAATATATGGAGCGATACTGTTTACCTGACCTCAACAACCCAGTAACTGGGTTAAACCTCGTGGTACTTTCAGTAACGACTCTCAAAGATCTACAAATGACAGCCAGGACCAACGGGTATTGAGTGATACTGTCTACCTGACCTCCACAACCCAGTAAGTGGGTAAAACCTCGTGGTACTTTCAGTAACGACTCTCAAAGATCTACAAATGACAGCCAGGATCAACGGTCATGGAGCGATACCGTCTCCCTGACCTCCACAACCCAGTAACTGGGTAAAACCTCGTGGTAAGACTTACAGTAACGACTCTCAAAGATCTACAAATGACAGCCAGGATCAACGGGTACCTTATCTGCATACTGGAAGCTAAATCAACTGAGTTATGAATCACCAAAGCACATGGAGCATTAATATTCAGAGTACACAATGTGGGACAGATCGTCGGTCGCGACTCGACAAAAACTAAGGCAAGTGGCACAACGAACTGTGGCGGCCGCTGACTCGTATTGATGTAACTTGCTGCTTGGGTGTGTTGTGGCGTGTTATCTTGATTGTATGTTTATTGATACTCAGTATTTTAAAGAGCTTATGTTTAACTTACCACCAGATAAAGTAACATATGAAGCCCGGTTTCCACCGCGAGCGGAACGGACCCATTAATGACTCCGTTAAACTCGCAAGCGTAAACTGCATACTTGTATTTCCATCAACAAAGAGTTTTTTAGTTCCCGGAGCGAGCTCATTTTTACTCTTTTCACCCGTTGAGTCATTAATGTGTCCGTTCCGCTTGCGGTGGAAACCGGGCTTTTAAGACAAAAATAGTAAATGATCACCAAAATGAAACCCGCATTTTAATGTAAAATTATAACCAAAGTTTTAACATTTCGCTATCCTATTTAATCAAAATGACTCCAAATAAATCATTGTCAACCCAAAAGTAGTAAATGATCACCAAAATTGCCTGTGTTCCACCAAATATACTGAATGTGCACCAAAATATGTTCATTAAAATATGTCATAACGAGGTGTAATAAATAAATTTACCTAAGCAGGGTCAACGAAGCCCGGGGCTTCTATTTCTGTGTACAAGGTTTAAAGGAACCTAACCAAACCGAACTTCGGGGTGTCCCTGAAATCTTGCTAAAGCGAGTTTTAGATTTGGTGACCATTTATTACACATTATTTTGCTCGCTAAGATTTGGTGATCATTTACTATATTTGGTGTTCGAATAAAATTTGAAATGTAGTAGCTAAGAGTATCAAAGCATTTAATGGTGGTCATTATATTTAATCCAATTAAAGGGACTGTTACAAGATTTTACTCTTAATTATATGTAGAGCAGGATAGCGACTGCATGGCCTCTCATTCTTTTTTTTTGAGTGGCGTTGCTGGTTAACTTAGGGAAGATGAGATGAACAGGACTTTTCACGTCACTGTCGCTGCATGATCTGTCACGGTTTCGGAATTCTTAAATAGAGTTTCTGCAGCCCATGACTGCAAAGGAGGGACAATGAAATCTGGACTTAGTGTCTCAGCAATCAAGGAATACATTTCAATACTTTCATATTTTTTTTGAACCTTTTCATTTTCTTGACCCTTAATCTCAAACTAAAACGTCTCAAACCAGGAAAAGCCCAAGTTAATGGGGGAATCGTGCGTCCTCTTCTTTTGTCATTTTTGATGGGTGGTTAAAAATAGATATATTACCAATAATAGATGCTTACATACAATAGATTTTGGCGAAATTCTGGGGGTATTCCCATTTGAGCAACTATTTCCTACCTACTAATACTAGAAATGCTTCTATGAAAATAGTTGCTCAGATGGGAATACACCAAATTCGGGCTATTCCCATTTGTGTACAATTGTAACCTTGACCTAGGGTAAAACAAGAGGATAGTTTTTATTCCGGTAAAACATTTCTGTGGGATAATTCCTGAATCGAGCAAACCAGCAAGAAAATGCAAATATAAAATTACCGTCTCAACATAATTAATTCTGCTACCATGTTACGCCCAGCTAATCTAGAAGTCATGTTAATACATGCTATCAACCGTGTACATGATACGGCAAAGTAAAAGTTAATAAGCAAGGTAAATAAACCCATAAGAGATAGATAAATAACCCTTATATCAATCACTTATATACTAGAGCCAGTAGCAGTTATGGCTCTGACTGACAATTGACAGGACATGTTATAAAGCATGTTTTATTACCAGAGAAAATATTTACTGATATGGAAGTGGTTGATAATCCAATATTATAAACCGTATTCATGATACAGAAGTGACAATAAGTATGTTTGTCAGCCTGTTAGCTTTTTACGCCTTAACTTCTAAACCAATTAATATGGAGCATGAAATGAGTGACTAAGCAAAATGATCATATTGTAGCAATGACGATAAAGGATTAAAAAAAAAACGAATTGACTAAGAAAAGCTACCGAAAAGATCACTCCTTAAAACAAACACTACTGAGAACAACATAATACCTTTTAAAATCTTGTCGGAATAAAAGCAAATGTCACTTTTGTATGCCTGAAGTGAAATATAAGCAGCTGAAGCCACAAGTAATGGCTAGTATAATTATAATCCATGTTTAAATACTCCAACATTTCACAATAAATGATGGGCCTTCACTTAAGTGGTCATTGATAAGATATCAATTAGGTTTCGAACGAGTTCGATAATTATTACGAAATATCTGCAGATTAAACAAATAATAGATATGAGAATAATAATTATGTGTGTAGAAATAATCTTGCAGTGGCACTAACCAATGGTTAACTATGCAATCAACGGGTTAAAAGGTCAGACTGTTAACGTGCAATACCTGCCATCTCTTAATTTAAGCAACACTGCAATTCTAAAATTTTCATAAATAATAATAAGATTCCACAACTATCACACAACACCATCTAGTCCCAAGCTTATCAGAGCTTGTGTTATGGGTGCTAGACAACTGATAAACATACTTATACATATATGTCTAAATACGTAAAAATTATAAATAAATTACACCCAGACACAGAACAAATGATCATGCACATCACACAAACATTTGTTCTGGGTGGGGATCGAACCCACGACCCTCGGCACAGCAGTCAGGGTCACTAACCACTAGACCAACAGGTCAGTCAAAAGATCAGCTAGTTTACCCATCTGCAGCTACACACCAACATGCATGGAAAGACTTATCTGACTTCCACAAGTCAATCAGAAACTGATTATAATTATACTTCGTAACACGAGGATACCCCTAGGTGCGGATTTCTTGAGGAAAGAAAAATTCAGCAGCGAGCGAGACTCGAACTGTCTTCGGTATAAGTACTCCAGTGACTTAACTATTAGGCCATCTCAATTACTCGTTTTTGAAGATGAATCTTTCATTCCCTTGTTTTTTAACACAGGTTTTATTGCGTATGAACAACATAACATAAAATTACCCCTAAGTACGAAGACTGACTGTCATTGGCCACTGTTTACTGACAAATCCGTCAAATATAAAATATACCTTCGAATTACAATTCCAATCAACTAAGGAGAAAATGACAATTATAAATGATAGACATATCACTTTTCTAAAAAGTAAAACCGGCACCTATCGCTCCATAGGATAAGATCTCCAATATTTCCTCTTCATCTCAATAAGGAAATCCCGTGCGTGCGACTGGTACCTACAACTACACACAGTTCCCGGTAAAGCACGGTGGTATGCGAGTAAAAGTGCCCGTATCGACAAATAGATTTGTGTTAGGCTTCGTTTACACTAGCAATGTATTTTACTGAATATCATGGGGCTGAGTATAGTGCCTTGGGGAACACCATAGTGAGGTTTGTATAATTAATCATCTCTTTGCAATGAGTTAATAAAATTATTCTTAATTAGAATGGGTCAGGGAGTAGTCCCTTGGAGAACACCAGAGCTATTATGAATGCGGCATGAGTTTTTGTTTTGCCAATTTAACTTAATTTTCTTGAGGTTTTTTGTCTCTTGTATCTAGTCATTTTCTGTAACCCTCGTTGCGAATGAGTCAAAATCATTCAATTTTTAGGGTTCCGTAGTCAACAAGGAACCCTTATAGTTTCGCCATGTCCGTCCGTCCGTCCGTCCGTCCGTCCGTCCGTCTGTCCGCAGTATAGCTCAGAGACGCACAGTACTAGAGAGCTGTAATTTGGTGTAAATATACGGATTTGTTGTGCCAAAAAAGTGGTAAAATAAAATCTCGTAAAATAATTTTTTTAGGGTACCTCCAGTACTTACACGTAAAGTGAGGATTTTATTTTTCTCGCGTACCCCTTAGTGTGGGGTATCATTAAATAGGCCTTTAAAAAATAATGTGAGTTTCCATTAACAATTTTTTGATAAAAAAATTCGTTTGTGAACTATTAAGCTTTAAAGTGCTAAATTTTGCTCGATTCGAGTGTCCCCCCCCTCTACCAGCTAAACGGTTATGTTTGGGGGTGTGAAAAAATTCACTATAGTAGTATATATAACGAAGTTTAAAAGAAAATTATCACGACTAAGCAGGCTTTACAACTTTACGAGTAATAGTCGACCAACTTATAAAATGTACTTCATATCATATTTTCTTAAACAAAATGTATCGGAGGCAACTGCAAATGTAAGTTTGTCAACTTTATTTTTACAGCTTTTATAGGTATGTTTTTTGGGGATAGGTAGGTTTTTATCGTCAATTATTTTTAACTAAATTCAAAAAAAAGAGGAGGTTCTAAATTCGTTGTAATCTTTTGTCTTATGTATTTTCCCCGATTTCTCAAAGACTCCTGGACCAATTTTGAAAATTCTTCTTTTTAAAATTAAATTCAGCGAATCAGTTTAGTTAGTTCGCATAAGTATTTTGATGGGCAACTACGGAACCCTACACTGTGCGTGGCCCGACACGCACTTGGCCGGTTTTTTTTTTGTGTTTAACGAAATCTAAAGCCTCTTTTATGTCAACTCTAATTATATTGCTGCTCAAAGCTGCCAATCTCTGATAGATTAATAAGTAGTAATTTTTGCTTTTAATGTTAAGAATAAAAGTTATATTATATGTTTCGTACATCAAGTTGAACAACAGACAATTCATTTCAGTGTCTTTATCAAATGTCACTGTAATATTTTAAATGAAGGTAATCGAATGACACACTTACTCCTAATTAAAATGCACTATCCTTGATGTTACTGACGTACCGGATGTATCGATAAAATTCTTAGTAGACACATAATAAATATTACTAGAGGAGGTAAAGCATCTCTTTAGGATTTCACAAGCAGAGGAAAGTGGCTCGCCCTTACCTACCTAACATGTTCTGTTGCCCAACTTGTATGGGACGAGGTAACACCGTAAGATGAGCGATCAGTAAATTATTATGTAACTTAGATGCCAATTTTATGGTGTCTTTACCGGAAAGCAGTACTGCGAATTGTGTGAATGGTAAATTATGGTGAGCATATCGGGTGGGGTGGTTAAAAAAACACGTTCTTCAAGAAGTTAATTGAAATTGTTTAAGTCATTTTCATCTCTCTGGAAACCCCCGGCCGAATTCTTATAACTTGATTCACGCAGGAAATATTTCATAAACGACCTAATCTATGAAACATAATAATTCCAATTAATTTTGTGATACAAATATAAGTTAGGAAATTCTTACACGATGATAGTTGAATATTCCGGATTCCAAAGTTTCTTCGTGTACATTCCGAAATACAAATAGTTTAAAATGATTTCTCCCAATTTGGTCTTAAAATCGCTTCCGCTATCAGTAATACCTAGCTTACAACCGGACATATTTGTCCATATAGCTCGTACCTGTTGGAGTTAACTTAACCATAAGTTTAACTTGACTTTTGAGTTCACTGGTCATGAGTGACCGCGGTGTGTCCTCCAACATACTTTAATATATTTTTACTGTAAACAATATTAACAATACCAGAATTTAGTTTTAGGTCCTTCTTTTTCTTTTGTACCTATAAATAGATATGTGCTAAGCAATCAGCAATGAGACAGCCATGAGCCATGACACGAAAACGCCAGAATTAGAAAGATTTGGAAGAGACCTACTCAGCATTAGGTGAGAAATGGCTGAAGTAAAAGTGCTGGGATACAGACATCCTCTCTGCTACAGCGAATGGGCAATAATCCACCACGCGAGCCCAGTGCGAGTTGGTAGATGTCACATGTCTTCGCATTTTTGGTTCTAGGACATGCCGGTTTCCTCACGATGTTTTCCTTCACCGTTTTGAGAGCAGTGGTCATGAAATAAATAACACAAAGTCTTGCGCCTGGCGGGGTTCAAAGCCACGAACTAGATCTCGTAAGTCGGGTAATCCATACCACTAGGCCACCACTACTCCGAAACAAATACATAATATCAACGACTATAATATCCATATCACCGTAAAATATAGGACCAAAACACTTCCAAACAATAGTCATCGACCTCTCTGCCGTCACACTATAAATTCTCAATCGGTTGCCATCAGGCCTCCGCTAGAAAGCGATACGTGTTCCCATGACTACCACATTAACAATGGGGTCCACAAAATATGCTATTTTCACCAAATACAGTGCGTCTGTCTCTGTTTACGTATTTACTTTCACTGCCTGTGTGTCTACGTTTTTGGAAGACAACAAATGAAGGGAAGTAAATATTTGGACTATTACGATGTTAGTAAACTGTGAATTGTTATGTAATCTAATGTTTGTTTACTGTTTTGTGCTGGACTTGGTTTTGCTTTGGGTTTCACGTTGCCATGATCGAAAGGTTTCACAAACTCTTTGGTATATTCGGGAAGAGTATTGTGTTTCTGTTTTGTACTTTTCTTCTTCTTTTTTTCCTGTCGTGATACATTTGATTAATTGTACGGTTTAGGCCCAATAGGTGGACACCTATACGTATAGCGTCAGAAATCGTTGAAGGTGCGGGAGAAGCCACATTTGGAACATTCCAGCAAATGACATTATCTGAAAGGAGCCCCGCACTCGCGCTGTGTATTTGACGGATCGATGATCCTCTACTTTGCCAGATGACAAACCGACAGTCATTATTAATCTATTGTAAAATGAGCAAAGAACTTGCGAAAAACTAAGTCTGAATTTCAACTTTGTCCACTACCTGTACACATATTTCTTAAGGAATTATAGTACTACAAAGTTTAAATAATAATTAAATAAAAACTTACTAGCAATATGTACAGGAAAAATTAAAATAAATAAATAAAAGAGAAATAATCATAGGCCGTCAAAGAATACGTCCACATCGCTGTCAACGGGAACAGTGCCCAGAACGCTGGCAACTAATTAATTAAATAGAACATCTATAAATAATCCATTCAGTTCATTGATACTCTCGATTTATTCATCATTTTGACTGTCATTTTTATTTGAATTCTTACCTACCTGTCTTTTTATCCACTAGCAGCGAAATAATTTTACAAGGAAAACCAACTTAAATTAAGATCTTAAAAACGATATCTGCATCACTTTCATATTATTATCATCGACCTACATTGCGAAACATTTCTCCAAAACTGCTGAACCAATTCGGAACGAAACAAAAAGTAAATGAGATTTCCGTTCATAAAAACAGACAACTAAGTTACTGTTTAATTTAACTTTTTTTGAGTCAGTACGTGCTTAATTTGGTGTTCCACAGTGCACTGCAGGAGGTGACAGTGAGTAACCGAGTTTGTGCCAAAATGATTATTGTAAAGAAGTATAATCTTGGTCAGGCCTGGCTCACTCCGCAGTGTAGGTATAAAACTGTAAGCATTGGCGGCGACCACTTCGGAGTGGACATTTAGTCGGTTGCCGCGCGCCGCCCACTACGCACGCGCTTACTTATATAATATTCAAGTTTGGTGTTTGGTTGAATTTACGCATGAGTTTAAAAAATATATATATGATGAAGAAAAAA
Organism: Agrotis segetum; assembly: GCA_036375495.1. NCBI lineage: Eukaryota > Metazoa > Arthropoda > Insecta > Lepidoptera > Noctuidae > Agrotis > Agrotis segetum. The sequence continues at coordinate 1,820,068 of JAQSVV010000128.1, forward strand.
AAATACTGCATAACGTTTGGTTGTTTAAATAATGACAGTGATAGGAGACTCACGTTTCACACACTACCGCGTGATTTCGAAAGGTAAGAAAAAAAGTGAATATTTATCTATGCATATTTAATAATGATCAAAAAACTATCTACCTGCTTGTGGCGTGCTTATTAATGTCATTCAAATACCGGCTAGTAATCATGATCAGTTAAGCATGATTAGGTAGGTTACAAATTTGGCCTACAAGACGACCAAGATAAATAAAATAGACGATTATCAAACCTGACATCACTCTCACTCACCTAAGCTGATACGTAGGTAGGTCGAATTATGATCGGTAGAAAGTAGGAAGATGTTTACGTTATTGTTTAGACACGTTCAAACTCAGAAAATGGCTACACTACGCATTCAAGGTCAGCGATCGTAATTCCCTTCGCGACTTTACCTACTTACCTACAAAGACACGCAACACGGAGCCTGTGACAATGAAATGAATGAAATGAAAATGATAAGGACTAGTTACCTATTTTGCCGTAAAGGATAACAATCGATCTTTAAAGTTATGACTACAGCTTGGCCAGAACGGATTGAAACGGAACTAATATTTTTGTTTCTGACAACGTTTTAAAATTTTTGATATTTGATGTAAACAAAGACCGCAGGTTTGTTAGATTTATTATTGTGCCACAAAACTAACTTATTAAGAGAAAAAAAATAAAATAATAAATTCATTACAGCTTGTCCAGAACGGGTTGAAACGGAACTAAAATTTTTATTTCTGACAGCGTTTTAAAATCTTTGATATTTGATGTAAACAAAGACCGCAGGTTTGTTAGATTTATTATTGTGCCATAAAACTAACGCAATAAGTGAAAAAATAAATAAAATAAAATCATTCAAAGTGCTGGTAGTGCGAAGACAGTGGCGACTTCCGGTTTTCTACATTTTTATGTCAAGCTGTAAATGTGCTGGTAGCGCGAAGACAGTGGCGACTTCCGGTTTTCTACAGTTTTATGTCAAGCTGTAAATAAAATTATAGACCAAGAGCCATGGTCAAAAAAGAACATCGAACTACATATTATTATGGTGTAAAAATGTTCGATATACAATTATACATATTTCAGTGGGCGAACGAGCCCATACAATTAAAGAACTTTCTTATTTAGGACGTATTATGAATAAAAAAATGTGTTCTCACACTAACTTCTCACACAAAACCACTTTGTTGTTTTTTGGTTTAACCTTTCAAATATTTTTTCAACATTAGATCATAAAAAATGGATACCTACCTAAAAGTTAGCCATTTATAACATGGTAAGCGGGGTGCGCTCTGAACGTTTCAAGCCATCGTTTGGTGACCACGCAGAGCGGATAACTCTAATGAGACTATAATTTAATATGAAAATTTAACGTATCGATTTTTTAGAAAAAATTTGGACGGTGGTAAAAAAGTCTTCCTGTATATTATATAAGATGTATTTATAAGTATATTTTATAATTACCGATTTGAAAAAATCTTTTTGTGTTGGAAAGGGTATAACGTCCAGAAAGAAGAAATCAGTACAGTACTTTTTGAAAAATCAACAAATACCTAAAAATTTATCAACACTGTCTAATTTTGTTCAAATCCGACCGGGCGTTTCGGAGGAGTAAGAAGTAAATACATGAAAAAATGTACACGTACACTTGGTTTTTATATAATGATAGTACTCATACAACATTGTTAATTAGTAGTTTGATTCGAGTTCCTAGTATTAGTGTACCTAATACTTTGTATCAATAAAATACGTTATTTTTTTTATAAGTAAAATAAAACCGGATCAGTATTATGTATGATTTTATTTCATATTTTTTACACCAACCAGCCCGCTGAAATATGCATGGAAGTAGCAGTACTGGTAAGAGTGTCTGTTGCGCATGTAATTGAAAAAATAACTTTTCATCTGAGACTATCAAAATTCAGAAAGTCAAAACAGTGAGTTGTAGTGTAGAGCTGTCAAATTTACTAATAACATTACAATAGAATTGACGATCTAATACAACTTTACCTACATCCTACATTTCTTTCCTGTAAACTCTAGTATGAATTAATTTCTACGACCAAATCGGGTCACTGCTCCTGTACTATTAAACATAAGAGCGTTGACGGCGTGGAGCGGAGGCGGCGCGCGGCGCGGGTTTGGCGCGCGGCGGAGGCACCGCACGACTTGGGTGGCGAATGTCACGGATGAGGTAATAAAGTCCAACATTTCAAATATTTTTAAATATTGTTCATAAGATGATATTATGGTTAAAAATATAAAAATAATACGTAGAAAAGATAATAATTATTATAAACCCGACTTGCGACCTGACTGCGTCATAATAACGAATTAAAATTTTATTTTTAAATTTTGAAATATAAACGTGTTTTAGTCATTGGATACATAAACTGGGCAGTGGGCTGCCGTTGTAAGGCGACTAAAAAGTCACGGTGTATATATTATTCCTCACGTAAGGTGCCGTAGGTACCTACTGTTAACATTCTGTGTTACCAATCGATATGAATATGAAGTAATCGATGACGAAACAGAAAAAGATATAGGCTGATGATAAAAACAAAATTCCTTGAGGGACTTAAGGAGGTAATGAGGAGTGATATATATTTATGTTAATATTAATTAACATAAATATATATGTAATTAAACAATGCATAAAATACGTATTCCTACCTAACTGTGCCCAAACTCGCGAGTCGCAACCCTATTGAGCTTGACCGACAGTAACCTTTTAATGTCGTTGGCGTCAGATAAACTAAAATGAACTCTCGCGCGTCACTATTCAGTTCATTTTTGCTTGCGCACGGGAAGTTTAGGCTATTATAAAAGTAGGTGGGTGATGTGGGTGCAAGTAAAAATGGACTCTATTCTTACGTGCATAGATTTTACATTTGTTTGTTTTCTTTTTGGGAGTTATCCTTCTGTGCCTTTAGGTACTATTATATATTCTGTGTCTTGGTCTAGTGGTTGCCAGTGTGACAACTGATTGTGAGATCCACAGTATGAGTTCCGGCAATATGCTTTTCAACTGTGGTATCATCGTCAATATATCCATTATACATTTCTTCTTCTATACTTCTGTATCACTCCTTATTGCAGCAATCTTTCTAGCCATAATGATCATCCTTCACATACCGTTGTTTTATAACGCTTTATTATAATATAATATCAATAAAAAATAATAAGAGTTGAAAATAGCAAAATCCTCCTTTTTTGATACTAAAAGAATCATAAATGTAAACAGAAATGAGACAGAGGGTAGTCAAAGAAAAGACGGGTGGATGAAGTGAAGAATAATATGAATGAACAAAGATTGACAGAGGACAAAAATGTACGAAAAAAACTAATTGACCTGACACTAAATAACATGAAAAGAATATAAGCAGATGATGATGAATGCTCGCACAAAACAGCTTACTCTAGATCGAGAGACAAAACTTTACAACATATCACTTCAGTTGACTCAAAGGTTTTACAACACAATGCTCAAATCCTTGTACAGTTCTCACTAGATCACATACATTATAAGCAAAGCCAGATAAACAAATCTACACCTACAAATTCAACTCTATCCTCCCAAAGGTAGAGTTCAATTTAGCAACCAGCAGAATGGAACCTCCCTAGATCTGATAAGCAAAATGAATGACAACAAGACGTCGTTTCATTCACTAGAGCAAACTGTTGCGGTTCATTCAACTCTTGATAAAATGGAAATCGGTTTTCATGGTCACTTAGGAGGTCTAGAAATCAGCTCGTTAGGTAGTTGACTAAATGATTGAGCAAAGGAATTAGTTATTGGTAATTGTAGTGATGAAAGAGGTCAGATTGGCACGCGCTCCTGATAAATTACTGACTAATTCAGCCGCATCTGGTTTAGCTGGGAAAATGTTAGCAAGATGATGATGATGATGATGATGATGATAAAAGTTATGATGAAAGAGAAGAATAGCGAGTGAGCATGAGTAATATTATGTAAGTGACGACTGATAGAGTCGTATGGAAAGAGACATGCTATACTGATCCCAAAATGATAAAGGCCACAACCCACATTATAATGTATCTTAAAAACAATAAATGCTTTGAAATAATAAAACTATTCTTTAAAACCGAACAATTTAATGGTTTGGATTACTGACTCGATCCCATGTTACGTGATAGACGAGCTCAACTGCTCAATCCATTTTTTATGCGATGAATATGAATGATTTGACGAAAACTATCGTTAAGAAAGACGTGTTGGAAATGATAATTTATTTATCAATACTATGATGATTTGCTAAACACCTCAGTTGTTATGAATGCAATAACAAAGTCGATTTACTGAAAAGTCAACCATATACTAAGTCTAAGAAAATTAATACCGCAAATCCTATTTGTGAATACAGAATGTTAATGAAACGAAGCAGATATGAATGAATCAAATCCCAAACAACCTCGAAGGTTTATTACAGGAATGTCATAAATATTGACACTCCTTGCACCGACAGCTCGCAGGTTTTGTTTACCATTTTGGCGTCAAGCAAGCTTTAACTATTTATTCTGTGACCCCAATACCTCTTGTGTAAGATTTGCCGAGCCTATCTTGTCCCTCCAAAGAACCTTCAACATTAAAGCTTGAGTTACAGAGTTGGGTTTCGATTGAAGTAGTTCTGGAGTAAAGATGTTTTGGAGTTGCTATGTCGAAGTAAGCTTGCACATCTGGGATCAAATTGTAGGAAAGAATTTGTCTCATTAAGAGTAATTCGCCGTAGGAGAGGTACTTACCGTGAAGTGTGGCGTGCCATGCTTTGTAGGAATGTCGGTTTGCTAACGAGTTTGGGACTGCATGGTTACCTTGTGCATTCGCAGCTTGAAATTCTGAGCAGTTAGCTTCAAGAGCTGGATTAGACGATATTTTTACTACAAAATCAGTTTATGACAATTCGTGTAGTGTACAGTACCTACATGGAGCTGTTTCTCCCGCATAATTGACCGATGATCTGGTAAAGGTCATAACTGCAAGTTTAAAGAAACACTTCGTTAGCTCATATAACGTTAGGTTGAGACTTGTATCCAGCAATGGACGTCTTTCGGATCAAATAATGATTATTATGATGTTTGAGTATGATATTGAGATAAACAGGTGACCATGACTTGTTAAAGCCAGAGTTGTTCCAGAGAGGGAACGAGGTGGAGAGACTACTTGAATAGCTTTGTCTCAGTTCCTCACTGGAACTATTCTGGTTTTAAAACTTCATGGAAGGCCACCTTGAGTAGTTACAGTTTTTAGTAGCATTAAAGCTTCTATTTTTGGGTGTGGCTGTTTTTATTCTGCTCTAAATCTGTAATTAGAACTATAATTTTGATATCGATTGTCGCGGGGATGAGATTACATATACTACATTTTTAATTTTATTACGGAAATTCCGACGTGAGTGCGACGGCACGATTGGCGCTTAGTGACTGATGATTGTCAAGTGTCGCTTGGAACAAATATTCGTATGATATGCAAGTGAGTAGTTGTTTCGGGTCTGGGTGTTTGTGTATGTGAGTTTTTATGTTTGTTAACACACCCAAATACAGGAGAAAGTACTTGGGGCTTAAAAAATTAAGTTTGCCTTCTAAGAATTAACTTTAATGCGCACTCATAGGATTTTACGCAGAGAATATTATATTTTTTGAATTTATAGTGAGGATGTCGTTTGACTACAACGTCTGCCCCTTTCGGACCCGTTACTGAACTATACGGTTAAGTACATCATCGTATCTGACGAAAAGAGATCAAACAACATTACTAATATTTTATTTTCTAGAATTTTTCAATCACCTTTTCCCCAATCAATTCACAATAGAAAAAACAAATGACAAAAGACATGAGTTTTCTTACTTCCCGTCGCTGACGAAGTGGATCAGCTATGTCGCCAATTACTGCGACAATATGCTGCATGTACCAGCCTCGTTCCCACGCAGGCTGCCGGGAAACATCGTCATTTGGTACTCGAACACTGAGCTAGGTATCTAGGTTGTAAAGTATTGACTTGAGAGTATTGTAAGACGGTGGAAGCAGGGGTACCACACAGTTACCACAAAGTTTCAGGCAAGTTTGAGTTTTTTTGGGTACTTGACATGAGATTATTTTGTGATATAACTTCTAGGACCCCAAAGCGCCCAATGCACAATTTTGCTCCACCAAACCCCGACCAAGAACTGTATTTTTGGAAAAATAAGTCTTAAAACCGGTCAGGGTTTGGTGGCACAAAGTTGTGCCACGGGAGATGAACTAAAACTTGGTGAGAAAATGATTAAATAGTTGTCCCGAGTCCCGAAGTGTTGTCAGAGCTTATTAATTCAAAACTAATACGGAGTAAAAGTCACTCAAAAGTTACGATTTACTTTCCTACATGGCCGGATCTTCGTTGACGAAGTAAAGAGAGTAGACCACTAGAAACGCCGTGAAAAAATAAACCACTGACGTGTGCCGCCGTTGAAATATGACACACCCACATTGGTGACACGCAAATTAACAACGGAGTCCATGAACCTTCAAAAGCTCATCTAAAGTCTATCCTGTCTATTATACTAGTCCGATCATCTTACGTCGAAATTCAAAAGCTTTAACAATTGAGAGACTAACAGTGTTAGAGCTGACCCTAATGGCGTCCATTGAGCTGTCAGTCATCAATCACGGAGGGTGTGGTCCGTGCTGAGATGTCGAGGAAAGATGAGTCAGCAAGTAGCGGTTTGTGTGCAAAAACTATCCCGTCTGTATAGGATAGATTGTAAGATGTACTTAAGGGTTGGACCTCATCTGGCAGCACGGAATCGCCTTTTTCCGTCGGCCTTTCTCTTTCTGTCGCTTAGAACTGCCATTTGCTAGACCGAGACACAAAGCATAATGCGATAGCACGCGGCGGAATCCTCAAGGCGGCCGCGTGCTATCGGATTGTCTCGGTCTAGCAAATGGCAGTTCTAAGCGACAGAAAGAGAAAGGGCGACGGAAAAAGGCGATTCTGTGCTGCCAGATGAGTTCCAACCCTTATCCTACACCACTGGTCTATGCGACCACGACAAGGCTAGACAGATGAACAAGTGCGACTTTAAAGGAAGACAAATAAGGTATTTGATTGAAAAATCGAATTAGTCCGTCACTTAGGGACTTTTTTTTACTGGTTCGAATTGAAGAACTCTTTTTGTGTTGGATTGTCCATTTATCGAGGAAAACTATAAGAATGCGCTACGACCAATAAACGCCAAGCAGCGAGGGTAAAGAGGAAACTACGGTAACAAAAAAAAAAACTAATGTTGATTAATTCAAACAAGATTTTTTCCATGACTACAAAAAAATCATAAGAGAAATCCGATTATTTGCTCATATAATTTTGATGGAATTGTAATAGATAAAGTCCAAAGGGTTCGGGATTTAGGAGTTATGTTTGACAATAAATTGATGTTCTCAGATCACATAGACCTTATTAGTACAAAAGCTTATAAGAACCTAGGCTTTGTACTTAGGTCTTGTAAGGAATTAAAAAACATTGGGGCACTTAAATCAGTATATTTTGCATATGTGCGTAGCGTTTTAGAATATGCGAGCCCAATTTGGTCCCCGCAATACATAATTTATAAGAATCAATTAGAAAGAATCCAAAAAAAGTTTACTAACCATCTTAATTATCGCCTTCGTAAGCCTCCGATGACGTACGAGGATAGCTGTAGAACATATGGTCTGCTAACACTCGAAGAAAGGCGTAAAGTGATGGACATGTGTTTGCTGTATGACATACTCAATGGACGTCTTGATTGCCCGGAGTTGGTGGCACAGATAAGTTTTAACACTCCCCTGCGACGCACCCGTCACACACCAATGTTCCACGTACCTCGGCACTCCACTAACTATGCTAGTAACAGTGTATTGACTCGCATTGTTCGAACTTACAACTCAGAATTTTCAGAGGTTGATATGTTTAATTGTAGTAAACCTTCATTCAAAAAACGACTAGTGAAATCTATAGGCGGCGACGAATGACAGACTACCATTACAATCTAATCTATATCTCATTTTTTTCTTTTTCAAAATTTAAAGAACTACCTAGATTTAATTTCTTTGTAATCATTCAATTACCTTAATAACCGGAATTAGTCCGTTCGCATGTAAACATAAACATAGTTACACAGGGAAACCTATAATTGGCCATATAAACTGTAACATTCCTATTTTGTAAAACCTTATTATGTATCGCTGTTGGTTACCTAAATAAATAAAATAAAATAAAAAAATCATTGCAAGTGCTGATAAACTAACATCACTAACATACAAGCTTATTATGATCATAAAATACTTAAAACCCGCTACAAAAACACTAGTAGCTTCCTGCATGACTGCAGTTCGACTGCATCTTGCATATGCATGATAACTGCACTTTTGCAGTTATTCTGTATGCAGTTGCAGTATTACGAGGTTTGTCATAAACTTTTATGAGCCCCAACTTAGTTTAAAGAACGGTCAGGAGTGGATGTGGTTTTCCAGAAGTGAATCAATTTAAATATGACGGATTTTAGTCAGAGTTTATCTGCCCTCCCGTCCTACCCTGGTAGACTGGTAGTTGATTATTGAAAATAAGGCCAAATTATGACCAAATCGGACGACAAGTAATGAGTAGCTCGCCGTCCGATAAAGGCCGAGACTCCACCAAAGCTATGCAAGTCGAGACGTGTTTTGAATAACCAATAGAATTGCATTGCGGAGTGGAGCTGTGTCAATAACGCAATTCTATTGGTTGTTCATAACACGTCTTGCTCGACACAGCTTTGGTGGAGGCTCGGCCTAAGGACAAGATCCAAGTCACCGTGGATTTTAGTCAGACTGACAGTCCCTCCCGTCCTGCCCGATTCATTTGATGATTGTACCACGTAAAAAAAAAAACTGTGCACATATCTTCACTTCTAGGCTTGATTGAAACCAGAAGAAAACACACTTTAAATAAAAATAAACATTGGAAATATACACCGTGACTTTTTAGTCGTCTTACAAAAGCAGTCCAGTTCGTGTATACAATGACTAGAACACGTTTATAATAATAAAAAAATAGGTGTTTAAAAGATTTGAATTTTTTTTTTAAAAAATCGTTATTATGACTTACTAGCTGACCCGGCAAACGTTGTTTTGCCATATAAATTATTTCTAGTTTTCCTTATTTGCTCACCGTTTAGACCTACCCTGGACTAAGACAAACATTTTAAAACCAAAATCAGCTCAATCGGCCCAGCCGTTCTCGAGTTTTAATCAGACTAACGAACAACAATTCATTTTTATTTATATAGATAGAAGATTAGAAACTGCCTTGTCTCATAGAAAATGGAGATGGAATGATCTTCCCGACTATTGCGCTGAGTAGGTATACTCTACAGCTTGATACGTAAACATTTAACAGGGTGTTTCATATTTCTAATGTGCCTATTTATTAAAAATTATTAATAACGACAAAAAAAAACTTGCCTAGAAGTATTTTAGGTCGGATACATTAAGTGGACCCCTTTTGTAAGACGACTAAAAAGTCACGGTGTTATTATATTCAACAAATCTTTACTGAAAGTACACCAAATGAAAGCGACAGTGCCTGACAGTCGACTCGTCCCCGCTACGACTCGTTATCATAACTGTTGGTGAACAAGTCTGCCATCCTCCACACATCCATATACCGAGGTTTCTGACCACCGTTAGTATAAAATTAGGTCGTTGATGATAACACGGTGAAGTTGTTTGGCCGGTTTTTGAGATGCACTATCATTTCCAAATCTAGGTGGTCTTATTGTTGAATTTAGGTTATTGTAATGATAAGCTTTAAAGTGTATGCTGTCGTACAACGGATGGAAGTAGGTATGTACGTTTGTGGCTCTTAACCCTTAACCACCCACAAGTGTCTCGCGGACACAATTTTGCGTTTGAATCCTAATAAAATCTAAAGTTTTTACTTTTGAATATTGATATTTTTTCTAATCTATCATCAATTCTTTACATACCTAAACCTGCAAGGTTTTTTTTCGTACCGGGGATATTTAAATATTTATTAATAAAAAACTAAATAAGTAACCGATCCACCCACAAGTGTCCAACAGACACAGTAACATTTTGTTTGACTCTAGTTCAAAATTAGATGGTTTATTTATATAAACCTTTATCACATAAGTATCGGGTAACCAGTTGGAACCACAAGACCTTTGTTTTTGTTACAATCATTGTCTTTGTACTTGCATTTTGATTGTATCGGTGCTTAGAAACGTGTATTATAATAAAGCAGTTGTTCACTCATGAATACGTTCTAAGAAAAGTCTAACGTACGTTCTAAAAGATCAAACAGCACAGATTAGATTACATACTCTCATATTCACCAAAAAAGGACCGTGTTATTATTCTTTTTGTTTACGATGCATTATGGCAAAGAAATAGATGCAAGCGACGACCTTTACAAACATAATCAGTATAATGCTTCAATTACTGCGGTACAGACTTCCTCTCTATGAAAGGTGCTGAAATCCTCTATGTGGGCTCCATGCAGATTGGTAGATGTCATATGTTTTCGTATTTTTGGCACAAATTGCACTTCAAACAAACCTGAGATGAAATACTAAAACCACAAGTGCAAGTCGATACGCTTTACCAGATAGATAATAAGTGTAGGTACAGTGCGAAGTAAAATAAAAAGATTTTTTTATATGTATATTATAAATGTTGTAGGCATGGGACTAATATTATGTGGAAAATCCTGAACCCGCACATACGCAAGCAGAATACACATACAATCTTTTCACGTAAAATCGCAACTAATGTGGTGAGAAGACAAAACAAAATGACGTAATGATACGTTATCATCATCCTATAGTAGCCATGCAGGATATCATAGGAACCTACTGCAGCCTCGTCATATGAATCTGCTGTGGAAAGGAAGAAGCGTTGCCATAATTTGTACTCCAAAAATACCTAAAATATCTGAGTAATTTTTTGCTATATGAGTCGTAACATTTTCATTGAAAACATTGAAAAAAAATTTTTTTGTTCCTAAAACATAAGAAAAATATGATTATTTATGTACACATCAATGCTACAGCTACTATCGTAATATCAAGGCACATAATAATCTAGTAAACTAATTGCATTTTTTACCTAATTCGTTTATTTGTGTAATGTGTCTGGTGGACACTACTGGTCCGTTACGTTAGAAAAGCATACTGGGTGGTTAAGGGTTAACAAAATGGGTTTTATCATCATCAGCTTATAATGTTCCCACTGCTGGGACACAGGCCTTCTCTCTGTGAGGGGGAGTGAGCCATAATCCACGACGCGGGCCCAGGACGGGTTGGTAGATGTCACATATCTTAGAATTTTTGGTTCTAGGACATGCCGGTTTCCTCACGATGTTCTCCTTCACCGTTTTGAGAGCAGTGGCGTTGAAATAAATTACACAAAGTAATGCGCCTAGCGGGGTTCGAACCCACGACCTACAACTCGTAAGTCGGGACCGATACCACTGGGCCACCACTGCTCAAACAAAATGTGTTTACGATTCATTTTTTTATCGTGGTGAAATCGTCAAATGAGTCCTCCTATCCATTACTGTCAGACTTGTACTGAGTAAAATCAACGGTGATCCTTCAATATCCCTTTACATTCCAGGGTCACGGTTTCCTAAAGAGACAGTCCCCTGAGTTTACGTACGCGGCATTGAAGATAAGATCATAATTTTATTAAATAATATAACCTGCCTTCTTTCAATTCCCCTTTACGTCTCAGAGCCTCGGTAACTTGTTTAAACAATGTCGCAATGCATGAATAAATTCAAGTTTGAATTATGTGTGAAAGCTTTATTGATAGCTAAAATTATGATGGATTTCATAAACCAATGCTTTTAGCAATAAATTCTACTTTGGCGACTATAATACCACAAATCCAGACTTTGGTATTCTTAAAATTAAAACACTGCCTGACCTGTAGGATCGAACTGAAGACTATACGCTCAACAGTCGTGCTTACAATCTTTCGACTCAGCTTCGAGTGGCTGTAAAATCTTTCTCTAACATAGTATACGCAGAGAAATGTATACGAGAACTTCTGGTTGCAACCGTGACAGCAAGACTCACTAGTTGACTTTACAACATTTCTAGTAATAAATACTAAGTCCCTATTATCTCTACTACTTAGTATTTATTACTAGAAATGTTGTAAAGTCAACTAGTGAGTCTTGCTGTCACGGTTGCAACCAGAAGTTCTCGTATAGCTAGATATTTCTCTGCGTATACGGTAACGAAACTTTACTATTCTGTTATAGCCCTAATTCCCTCATTGAGTAGAAAGCGTAGAAGCCTCATATTTATTAATAAAGCACTGTTATGAGCCATGACGAGGCAGTAAGAACATGATGTATGATACACTGGCATAAATATATTATGTGTGACTTCCATTGGAGATGTATGGCCGTGTATCAGTTCAATAGGGTATAAGAAGAGAGACACTAATCAATTGTCATTTTTTTTTGTTAGCTGTCAACATTACAAGCTGCCGTGACCCCGGAACGTGAGGGGCTATTGGAGGACTCCGTGGATTTTAGTCAGTACACGGTTTCCTCACGATGTTTTCCTTCACCGTTTTTAGACCAGTAGTGACGAAATAAATTACACAAAGAAATTCGCCTGCCTGGATTCGAATCCTCGACATACAACTCGTAAGTCGAGGCCGATACCACTGGGCCAACACTGCACCATGATTTTGTATGTCAATACCAAATTGTTAGGTCACGTCACTAATTAATTATCTAACTCAATGATTACAGAACTACAAAAACTCCTTATTAATAGTTTTTTGAAGTTCATTGAGTTTGCGGGTGTAATAAAATGTGTTTCTAGTGAAACGTATTGGAATTTTTGATCTTTTTTTTTTATTTAAGTATAAGCCTATACTTACTCCATGTCGATACTCCCATTACCACTAAGTCAGAATCATGGGATCCCAATGTAATTGAGAGGAAACCTTCCCACAAATGTTCTTACACATTATTTTCCCTATATTTACATCTAGCCTTGTTAAGGACAACTTTAGACTTTCTGTTACCTATCCCTATATAGAGAATCTTAGAAATTCTCATCACCTTCACATCACTGCATTAGTACGCGCCGCCATTTTACGCCTAACTGAAAGCAAATTATCAATCGCATTGTATGCAAACTACATACCACCCACACTGATTTACTATCATTGCTACTTTGAACTTTACCTTTAAATACATTGAGATCAATTTACCTTGTCTACTCTAGACTAAATTAGATGGCGTTGATTAAACACGATGACTTCACAATTCTATATTCAAATTTTTTAATGATTACTTCGAAATGTATTGTCATAACAATTATGGACGTTTCTACATTGCAATTTAAACTCTATTTTCTCTGTGTAAAGTTCAAACCAAGATGTATGATAAAAAATTGACAGACCCTGAATGACTGGAAGTTCACAACTTAATTTAAACTCAATGCTTATTAAAGAATAAAGTTGCAATTGGTTCGTAAGCCAAGTTATGGTCAAAATTGAATGGTTACAGTTTGTCGTGACCGGGTCTATTGGAGTGGTACCCGATTTTTTGACTGACATCCAAGATGGCTGCATTGTTACCTAGACCGGTTATGTGTTTAGACTGGTTTTAATCTAGGTTAGCGTATGTTGTTGTAGGTAGATGACTCAGCAGCGAAAAGCTTGGCTGTAGAACGTTAGGTCCGAGTTTGATGCCCAATAGATACTGTAGGTAATTAAAGGTTTTAGCTTTTTTTTAAGTGTTAAAATCAGATGAGTCCTCCCACCCAGGGCGGGAGGAATTGACAGACTCGTATTGACTAAAATCCACGGTGTCCTTCATTAGCCCTTTACGTTCCAGGGTCACGGTAATGGAATAAGTCCCGCAACCCCAGCAGGCTTTGGCCCTCTAGAGGGTGCCCCGTCATCATGCTGACACTCTTTGAGGCGCCCGTGGAACACAACGCGCCGTCGACCCGGGCATGGTCCATGGTGTCGGACAGCGAGTTGCCCATTATTCGCCGGCCGCATGCCCGAGCAAAGGTTTTAGCTTATTTTATAGAATGTTAATTTTCCTAGTAGGCTAATACTATGAAAAACCTTAGGTTATGTTTTGAACACAGAAACTGGAAATATTATAATCTAAGGCCGGCCATATACATCAGTTTTCCTGATCAGGAATCCTGATTCGTTTTCTATCCGAACGCAGTGAATTCATACAAATGTTGATGAACGTTTTCATTCATCATTTCGAATTCCGAACGGAAAAAAAACTGATGTCCCTATGTGGCCTTGGGGGAGGCCCCAGCTCAGCCATAGGCCATAAAAGACTAAAAAAAAAACAAATATTGCCTATCTATGGTTTTCCCAAGAGAAGGAATTTCCCAAAAATACGCGGTTTATGACTTTTTTTGTGTCGAATCTTCGTAAAAACGTTCAAATGGTTGTATGACTGTCGAAATTCAGATAACCTATATCGATTGTCAAAGATAAACTCACAGTTTTGTAACTGGTTTAACATACTTTCCGGGACGCGGAGATTCTTGGACTGTACACTACTGGTTGGTCAGTGGTCATCCATCTACAGACGGATCTCAGCCATTTAAGGTGTTTAATTTTATATTAAGCCTTAAATAGACTATCCCAAAAAAGTTAAGAGAATTAATAAATAGAACTAATTTATACATACATGTTTCCCCGAGTACAGAACGATCCTAAGACACTCTCGCCGGGGTCGCGGGACTGTTTTATCAGTTTACCGTGACCCTGGAAAGTAAAACGCTATTGCAGGATCAACGTGGATTTTTGTCAGTATGAGTCTGACTGTCCCGTGCGCTCTTCCGAGCATGGAAATGGGAAGCCTCATTTCACGATTTAACCTCAAAATCTGGTTGACCGAGCTTCGCTCTGTTTTTAAAATATCTATATCTTGGGAACTGAGCTTTTCTCGAACCTGGGACCTGATAAATCGATTCCTTGAGCCGAAAAACCCCTAATCTGTAACTTTCATGAAAATCCTTGGAGCCGTTTCCGAGATCCTGATTATAATTATGTTTATAAAATATACAAGAATTGCTCGTTTAAAGATATTAGATTAGATCAAACAAAAAATGAAACCTCACACTCAATAACCAATAAACCTCTTTACCAAAAGCTGTCCAAACTGTAATCTACATCATCAAAATGACAGGAAAAACAACAAAAGCATCAGATAAAGGTAATAAAATTAGTGAACAACTTGTCTGTTTGCCTGGCGCCGCATTCCCGCGGGTGATGAACGATCGACTGGTGACATAAATTGTTATTAAATAGTCAGATACGCTGGCGAGTATACCTACGCCTTTAAGAGAACGTGGAGTATTAAAGAATGGAGTGCTATAGTGCGATGTAATGGTAAATTAATCAAGTGTCTTTGCCATAGCAGGCAATGCCCAATTAGGGCAATTAGTTAGCTTCATTCTTCAGTTTGAAGATATGTAATTTATATTTGGATAAAACCCTGAACAAAACGTTCACAATAGGTGCATGTACAGAAGCCGGCATATCAACCTACCTCAATCTATCAAATTTCTTTAATAAATTTTCAACCTTAACATAATTGAGGAAGGTTAATGTTCGATTGGTAACATTTGACAAATTAGGATAGGTTGACCTGCTAGCATCTATCCATTACCGGCAGCATCAGTCATACCATATCGTGCCTGTATCATAAGTGTACCAAATAATACACCCACGTTTAGCCGGTTACATTTTGAAATCCCATTTCATAATTGCCAATAAGTAACCAAATATGTATGTCAGACTAGTGGCCGCTATTGAAAACCTAATGGAAAACCCAATAGGATAAGTCCTAAGGCTAAGGCCTTACCTATGAATAGAACCCAGGACCTCCTGCTAAGCAGTCACTGCCTTATTGGACTTCTGGACCAACAAGGCAGTTACATATTTTAATTAATGAATTGACCTTAAATGCAGTAAATAAGTTTCCTACACATGGCTTAAAATTATTTACAGCAAACAATGATCGATGCGATGCATTAATTGATAGATCTCATCTCGCAAGTGAACACTCCATTCTCACTCATACTCCGTCATCATGATCAACTATAAACAGTCAGTGATACCTGCCGCCTGCCGGTCCCACATTCTTGCACTGCGGTGGCGCAGGCGTGCCCAAATGCCGCGTTCCCAGCGAGGACGGCTCGAGGTCGCCGCTTCAATCTTGGGCCGCGCAAAATATAGGTATCTAGTACCTCCTACGGGCCTATCTAATAATTGAAGAGTATAGAATTTACGTGAAAGATGAGGATGTTTTTTCTTTATAATTTAAGATGGGACCTTGGGGTAAACAAAATCTACGATGGAGTCAGCTTACCCAGAAGAAGCCTGTTCACTTTTAAGGCGTAATTCTTATGTTTGTATGTTAAATCTTTTTATGGGTTGTGCAGGCATGGTTTCAGAAACTGAACCGAGTTATTGAAGACCAAAAATAGTGGTAATCTTACGCTTTCCGTTGCGTAATCCGTAGACTTGTAAATCTTACGATTACACGATTACGGTCGGAATTGCGATACGTGGAGCTACAGGTAGGGACCTCTGCCTTCCACATCCAGTCTGTCTGAGCTCTTTTCATTTCATCAATCGTTAATGTTAAAGCTATTTCTATTATTTAAGGATACAAATACATATTTATGCCTTATAACGATTACTTTAATATACGAGTATCACTCACAACAGCCGTTGAGGTTCTAACTCAACTAATTCAAGGCTAGTACTTAAAGATCATTGATCTATTTATTGTTATATAACCATTTGAATAATATTTAGGCCATGAATTAGCCTCCTTTTAGGACTCTGATGACCTATTGTTTTCAATAGAACCATTAAGAGCATCCGGTAAAGTCCAGCTTTTATCACCACTTATTTATATGGAGTTCTACGAAAGAAGTGTAGTATCCCTTAGTAACTATTAAGTAATGTGGCCAAAACCCAGAATGTAGGTTTTGGAACGAAGTTCCTTATCGCGTGTTGTGAAAGGGGGCTAGACGGAAAAAATTCTTACGAAAAGTTGTCACGACACTTTTTGGAACGAAGTTCCTTATCGCGCGTTGCGAAAGGGTGCTAGAGCTCAAAGAGTGGAGTGGAGTGGAGTCGCGACGATTATTTTTGTTGAGTGTATACAGTAACTTCGTTCCATCCGGGTGTCCCTTGACACCTCTCAAGTTTTTTTTTTTAATATCTATACTAGGTACTTGGATCGCCAGATGAGTCCTCCCGACGTGGAGAAACGACCTGCGAAAGGCGGCCGGCAGAGACTGGATGAGGAAAGCTCAAGACAGGGCTCAGTGGCGCACATTGGGAGAGGCCTATGTCCAGCATTGGACGAATACAGGCTGATGATGAGTCCTCCCACCCAAGGCAGGACGGGATGGACTGTCAGAATAATCTGTACTGATTAAAATTCCCGGCGATCCTACAATAGGCCTTTACGTTCCACGGTAGCTCGTTAGTCCCGCGACCCCGGCAGGGGGCCCCGTCGTAATGGGTTTTATAGGATACTAGTATCAAAATGCATATCAATGTTTTCAAAGGACACCGCTCTTTCAAAAATGCAGGACATTCTTCACCTCTTACGTAACCCAACAATGCCATATAGCACCGTAACTCCATGGTTACAAAGGTCCAACCTTCACATTACGACCTTCACGGTAGATCTAATGTAATGATTGCATGTTATTGTTTGTACACCTGTCATTGCTTATGGCAATAACCTTTTTAAAAGTGCTCTGGTGATAAGTGCAAGGAATTGAGGTATTTTTATACAATTGATACTGAATGCTCAGCTTTAGTAATTTAAGGAGAGGGGAGAAATAACTGTAGGGATCTGTAAGGGAGGCCATAACATGAATTCACGTAGGTATTTGGTCGTAGTGGGTCGTACTTACGCGAACTTGAAGTATTACGACGTAAACTAATTGTGCAGAAAATGAAAAAGCGCTTCTAGTGTACGAACAAGGAACTATTTTTCTCCATCAGATTAAAAAACGTGAAAACTTGCGATAAGGTCAATAAGCACCCACCGGGCCACCACTGCTTCAGTCAGAAAATCCACTGTCATTTTTAAAAAAAGTGTCCAATTAAAACCTTACAATAATGTCGCAAGATCTCATCTCATTGTGTATAAATTATCGAAAAATAAACAATGTATAATGTCGATCAAGCCTCAAGATGAAAGCCGGTTTAAAAACAACAATTTTTATGAGTACCGGTTTAATGGTGATGAGACATGGCGCCCGAAATCTGTGGGTTATAGGTTCGACTCCAATGTTGTAATTTATCAGTAAAACTGTTATTTATGGAATTTAACGTTGATAGTAGTAGATGCCGTTACATCTAGAGGTGAATAAAGATATGCATTCTAATGTTTTGTGTAGCTTCCCAACAATCCAAATGGTGTGGCTGCCTTCCAAATTATGCTCGTAAATGTCAAAAAAATAAGTTATAGGTTATTGAATAGTATAGTGGAAGATCCCATGGTAACAAAATTCCTAGATTTGTAAGAATTTTTCTACTATTAAAATATTTGATTTTGACTTGAAAATATAATTTGTCAGTTGTATGTCATGCGTGAAGCTCAACAATGTGATAAAAAACTTTGTTTAATGATCACTGGTTCATAATATCTACTGATTTAATTTAGTAGACACACGTGTAAAAGAACAACAGACATTACTACCTTAATTGTATTTAGTATATGTAGGTAATATCTAAAAACCATGTACACCTTTGTACGGAAACGTCGAATTAACGGAATTTATTATAACACTTTCAATTCCAATGCTAAATAAAATAATCTTTCACCAACTTTTCTAACACCATTTTCCTCAAAAATCAAGACATCAAAAAGTATATATTTTTCGCTAAAACTCCACTGTTAATCTATTCCACTTACTTCATTGCTACATCTTTAATAGAGCATAGCATAGCACAGTTATCTGTTGCAAAAAATCACATACCAAAAACGCTTCAATGTCATAACGCCTGATAAAATAGTTATAGCAACATATCGTGAAACACGCACGCAACATTATTGCTATTACTTTTCTGCAGGCGTCGCATCATCGCATGTAAAGATCGGTAGATTTATGTAGGCGCTTAACGGATAACTAAACACTAATTAAAATGGAATATAACTAATTACTTTGTTAGCTATAGAAGTAAAATGATTCTACCTTCTTCATTATGTCATGTTGTTCTGTAAAAATAAAAAGATAAAAAGTTTAGTGATAAATAAATATCCCACGAAGATTAGATAAAGAAATAAAGATTAGAAACAGGTTGGGCAAAGTTTTACTGGTTTTATCATCGATTTCTCACACGTCTGGATGTGTGATGTGTGTGAATATGAATTGTATTCCAGCCTCATAAAAAATGATAAAGTAAAACTAACAATCGAAATTTTCATCGTGCAATAAAAGTCCTCTGTTTTTTAGAACGCGTAGAAAATACCGAAAATACTAAATATAGAACTAACTACTTACAAATAGTAAACGTTTATTAGGATATAGGGAATAATCTGCAGAACAAATAATTGATTTGCAACAAAAAAAAAGGTAAGAAGCTACATTAATTCCTGAGTACTATTACATTATTTTTCTGACAACTCGGAAAAAGTAAAAGCGCAATCGGGTGATGATATCGACGTACTAGTTCGCTCTTTTAGTTCGTGTTTCGTTCCCATCTTTTCGCTCTTTTCAGCAGGAGCAGTTTAAAACCATCGAACGATCTGCTTTTAAGAACGAATTATTTTAAGGCAGTTCGTTCGCTCGCTTTCATACTGCTCTTACTGCGACAAGGTCATTGAACACTGGGGTAAATTTACTTAAAATTTACGTCACCCTTACTCATTCTGTCACGAACTAACGAACTACGGAGCGGCAAAAGTCGGATCTAGTTCGCGTAGTTCATCAGGGGCAGTTGTTTCGAACTAGTTCATTCGCGAACTACACAACACTAATCGATTATAATGGGGATGGCAACTCAAAGCTAATTGTAGATGGCGCTGCGATAGTTGGTCCCCACGTCTACCTTGTACAAAAAACAAACAAGATTATTTGTTCTAAAAATTGAGTATAAATACAAAACAAATATGGAAAATTATTCGTCCATGTAAGTACATATACTAAAAGAAGAATTAAGACGCCGTGGTGCATCTACAAGAGGAAAAAAGTGATTTAATTGAGTGGTAATACATTTGATTTTACCGTAATAAATCCACAATTACTTGTAGTTGAGGTTTCAATTTTTGAGTTTAGGTATGTTTTACCTGTCCTCTCCTATAACAAGAATATAATGCTGCTTCTGACTTTCTATTTTGATAAAATATCATAATGTTTTAAGTCAGTAATTTTAACCCTTTTTTTCTATTTAGATTCGAGAAATATCACAATATACCTAGTCTCGCCATAAATATTGTCACAAAGAAAAAATGAAATTTTGTTTTGCAAATAATATTTATTACTTTTACAGTGTGTTAGTTTAATACTTAAATATAAAACAATTTCAAATATAAAAAGCTTATTCGAAGTGGTCTCCATTGGCTGCAATACAGTCCTTCAAACGTTGAGGCCAGTTATCAATAGAAGCACGCACTCTTTCCATGGGAAAATTCTTCACTGCCAATCGTATGGATTGTTTTAGGGACTCCAAATTATCATGGCGTTTAGAGCAAGCCATACTCTCTAAAACTGACCATAAATTATAATCCAGCGGATTAAGATCGGGACTAGACGACGGCCAGTCTTCAGCTCTGATGAAGTCAGAAACGTTCGCTTCCAACCAAGACTGCGTGGACAGAGCTTTATGACCCGGCGCTGAGTCTTGTTGGAAGGACCATACTTGGTTGTTGAACATGGTGTTGTGAAGGGGCTTAACTACCTTCTCAAGAATGGTATCTTGATACACTTGTGCCGATGTTTTGATACCTTTTTCACAAAAATATGGTTTAGTCACTCCTTCATAGCTGACACCCAACCAAACCATCACTGAAGACGGATAATGCCCACGTTGCACTCTGCTGACTAATTGGGAAGCTTCCTTAGAGGTTTGAGCATAAATGCGGTCATTTTGTTTGTTAAAACATTGCTAAATTGTAAAGATTTTCTCATCTGTAAACAAATTTTTTCTGTGACCTCCTTTTGCGTACCGCTTCAGTAGTTGTTTTGATTTTACCACCCTTTTCTTTTTTAAATTATCAGTTAAAAAATGACCAGTACGTCTCTTATAGGCTGCAAGTCCTAAGTCATCTTTTAAAATACGTGACATGGTTCTGCGTGCTATCTTCATCTCCCGAGATAAAATCTTTTGCGTTCGGACAGGATTTCTTCTTATTCTTTCCCTTACTGCTTTGACCACCTTTTTCGTACGAACACTACGTGGACGGCCAGATCTTTTTCTGTCACAAACAGAGGACGTATCATTGTACCTATTGATGGCCCGGTATACAAACATTTGACTAATACCAAGCGTATGGAGAGTTTTAAAAATTAACTTTGGCTCCATACCAACTTTGTGCAACGCAATCACAGCGATTTGGTTCTCTTTATCACTTTATCACTTTCTTACACTTCATTTTAAATATCGCAAAATATTGTAAAACGTATTGGCGCCAAAATTAGAAAACCCAATGAGCAATCATATAAAAATGACAGATTCCAAATTCAAACGTAGTATCTTTCTCATTTTTCATTGTAACAGTATTTATGGCCAGACTGTGTATTTAATTTCTTAACACCACAACTATTACAAAACTCGTTCCAGGTGATAATTCTTCCGCCAGACGAACCATTTCATGATTTATAGAGCGATGCAATACTGGTACTTAACCTCCAAAAGAAAAGTAGATATTATTTTGAAAAGTGTATTCGATTGTTTAGTTAAGGTATAATCATAGAATTTCATTAATAAACTCAACTAACGGCCTGTCTCGGCTTCGCAAGGCTGGATATTTGTTTATTATATGGCTTTTCCTTATTGATAATACAATTTTTGTTTCCACAGCAGTCACAGCAGCTACCCATTATTTCTTGATAGTGTGAATTGTTGCAAATTTGCATGTTCCATCATTTTTACAGCTTATTACACAACATCTAGTCATTTTACATCTATAAGTCGTTTTTTTTTCTGAAAATTCCTTTGATTTGACAGTTCTTTGGGGACCAAACTGTCACTTGTCACTTTGACACTTGCCTTCCCCATTTGTTAAGGTACGAGTATGTGGCTGGCAGCGGATGGATGCGGACGTCCTAGGACCGGGGGGGTTGGTGCGTTTTGGAGGGGCGTCCAGCTGCGTGGACGGCATTTTGGAAAATGTTATCATGTAGAATTATTGTAGATGAAACTTTAAAAACAAGATTAAATATTATGTCATATTGAGTGTATTATGTAAATACTATTAAACAAATATGATACTTTCATAACATGCAAAATGATATCAAAGAAATAAATTATAA
The DNA here is from genome assembly GCA_036375495.1 of Agrotis segetum. Lineage (NCBI taxonomy): Eukaryota > Metazoa > Arthropoda > Insecta > Lepidoptera > Noctuidae > Agrotis > Agrotis segetum. The sequence continues at coordinate 1,842,645 of JAQSVV010000128.1, forward strand.
TCCTAAAATACAAATTGCATATTAAATCTCAATTATAATGCAGTATATTATTACAAATTGCATAAGAAATAAATGAGATTAATGTGTTCTTAATTACCTGTTACATGAGAAAAAAAGAATAGAATTTTATCAATTTATGACTTTCTTCTGGGGAGGTCCTGTCTCTTGACACCAATGCATTATTTTGACACCAGTTTTGCGTCAATTCTATTACATTATCTAAACATCTATACAGTCATATAAATAAAATCATAATATCATAAAATCTTCTATACATATACATACATACATACATATAAATATGATTGGAGTGTCTGTTTGTAATATTGAAATAACCATTTTTTTACTACATTCATACGAATATATTATTACTCGTATATACGGTACTTAAACAAAAATAACATTTTTTACAATTTTTGTCCGTCTGTCTGTTTGTAATGGCTAATCTCTGAAATGGCGGGGCCGATTTTGACAGGACTTCTATTGGCAGGTAGCTGATGTAAAGTAGGCTACTAATATTTTTGAAAAAAAACCTTAATTTTAATTTAAAAAATCATTGTTGAGTTTCGATAACCACGCGAACGCAGTCGCGAGCACTGCTAGTTAATTATAAATTATCATCTAATTAATAACTACTTATTATAAAATCAGACACAAATAGATCTGTCCCCGGAAGCACATATAACAGACTTTAGACTAGTGCTCTGTTAGCGACGTCGTCTGCAATCCTTTCTATTTCCGTCTGTCAGCTTGACGGTACCGTTGGCGCAGTGGCTGAATGATCGCAGATCAGTGTCGCGGGTTCGATCTTCGCACGAAACAAATATTAGACGTATTGAGGTGGTAAGTTCGCCACAAAAATAATTCCCCACGAAAAAAAGTAAGTAAGTACATATTAATGTTTAGATTAGCCAAAGGTTTCTGTTTCTTTTTATTATTGTATAATCGACAAAGGGGAATCATAACCCATTTTGACAATAAATCGTTTGAATCCGTCAAACTGGCAAAGACCAAAGTCGTTACCATGGATATGTATGTTAACGCGAATGTGGACCTATGTAATAGTATTTGAATGTCTGTAGGAAAATAAGCTTATGGTGGGTCATCATTCCACTTTGTCGATTGTACATTTGACCCATTTTTTTCCGCATACAGTAATTAAATTTTTTAAAAATCCAGCACAACACTACCGAAAACGAGGACACAATGTAGAATCAGAACAGATGGTACTAGGAGAACAGGATCGAAACTTTTTTTCGAGAGGTATAATTTTTGTGGCGAACTTACAATAACCCGATAAAACCAACCTTGTGTTAAAAATAATCAATAAATCTTCATTTTGTCTTTTTCTATATACGGATAGAAAAAGATATAGTAGTGGCAGTTTTAAAGCATTTTTTAAAACATTTTTATGAATAAAAATGGAAAATCCAGTGACGTTTGTTGTAAATTCATGAAGTAAATCATTTTACATTATTTTTAATTTTAGTAATTTAGTGTTTGCCTTATTAATTTAATCTCCCAAAGAAGTTAAACAGTGTATAAATAGAGTAAATCCGTATAAAAAAATAAGGAGGTACTTAATTTATTTTGCCGACAGGTATTCCCATCAAGGCACAATGCTTATTATTCTCCAATACACCAAAATTAAGGCACAGCTCATCACCATAATCATAATCATCTGCCTAGCCTTTTTCCAACTATATTGGGGTCGGCTTCCATTCAAACCAGATTCAAGCTGGATATCAGTATTTTACATGGAGCGACTGCCTGTTGGACCTCCACAACACAGGAACTAGTTAATACGATACCCCATGGTAAGACTGGTTGTCAGACTTTAGAGCTTTTGACTAACAGTAACGACTGTCAAAGATCTACAAATGTCAGCCGGGACCAACGGCTTTACATGCTTTCCGAGGCACGGAGGAAACTCGCTATGACAGATGGTCACCCATCCACAGACCAACCTCGGCAAGCACGGCTTAACCCGGAAGATCGGTCTGTGCGGCTGTAATTATTTAGCCACGAGCTCTTATGAAGACTAAAGACTCCGACATAGTCCTCATTACCAAAAAAATTAAACAAGGTTTATTTTTAAAGCAGTTCCTCATTTTTGCCATTGCGGTATTCCCATTTTGTCGACAGCTTATTATTCTCCAACAACCACCAAAATTAAGGCACAGCTCATCACCATAATCATCCAAAACAAATCAAGTTTACCAAAATCACTGTTCCTAATTCCGTCCCGCAGAGCGCCGGGCGCTGATTGGCCACAGCCTTGCTACCGGCCCTGGCACCTTCACGCCACTTACGGTCCCGTTACGGTTGATACAGCGCTTGTCGACCGGTGCCATCGCTTCCGTGTTTAGACGCATCCTCTTAAGGGGAAGGCTGTGTGGCTGTCGGAAAAGCTGACTGTTGGGCATTTAACGCTGACATTTTCTTAAGTCATAAGAGTCCTCCCGCCCTGAATGGAGCAGAAAGTACTGTCAAACTTGTACTGACTGAAAATGCACGGTGTTCCTTCAATAAGCCTTTAGGTTTCAGGGTCAGAAATACCTGATTAGAGAGTCCTGCGAACCCGTATTCGGTGTCATCAGGTTGGTCGTTTCCTTTCTGTATATGGTGTAAAACAAACCGGAAACCCGGTTTCTGTATTTAATTATAACCCAGATACAGGAATCATTATCATTTTGAGACTGAACTTGGCCCCGTCATTTGGGTCGTTCCCAACAGTCCACGATTCTTTTGTTCTCTGTTTCCCAACGGCTGCTCCATGGCAAATTATAATATTGTTTTGAATTTAACTACGTTCCCGACGGGTCCTCGAGATTCATAAATAGTACAGTCAGTAAGAATGATTTCATGTAAGAGAAAGAAAAATGTTCAGAGTTGCATCGTTGGGAACGACCCCTTTATTTCTTCTATTCACGGCTATAATAATTATGCTCTTCATTCCTAATCTTTTGAAATCTTAATCTGTTTCCCGTTAAAATAAATAGGGGTTTTTTGAATAATTTTAATTGATGAGTAGTTAAAAGACATAAAATATTTTAATTGGCATTCGTCGAAAAATAAAATTAGTTTAATGGGATAATGAACTTATTTGACCTTTGTGGTAATGATGCAGGAGGAACAGAGTCAACTCTTACGACATCAACCATATTTGCAGCAAACTACCTTTTAACGGTTAATTGACCACAACGTATCAAAACATTATTTAGACAATCGTCTAAAAGGTCACAAATCACCAGCCGTCTTTGGTAACTGAACTTTAAGCACATTTCTTAGTAATTATGTTTAAATATCAATCCTTAATTCCTTACCCAAACAAAGTTTATTTATAAATCTGCCAATATTAAACGCATTGCACAATTATCAACAATTACATCAACTTAGCCTTAACAATCGGTGCAAGCTCTGCGCTTGTGCATACCGGGGTCCATCCGCGCGCATTCCCTCGCTAACCGCCGTGGAGTACGGACGTATTACCGTCATCAAACAGTAACTCTCGAATCGAATACAAGTGAAGTGCAGTGAGTGATTTTTCAGTGAATAAAAAATGTGAATATTCCTGTTTTTCTTTTAGTGATTTTTCTACGTCACTGATATGAAGACCGTCGATATTTTGGAGGTAATTTCTCTTTTTATTAGAACTTTAATGTTACGCTCAGTTGATTTTGTTAACGAGGCAATATTTTGTAAAGATTGGTGAAGAGTGCATCGTCGAAATATTTAAATGATGTTGCATATTTGGTTTGTTGATTGTAATCTGAAATAAAACATCCGAAGATGATATATCAGTTTGATGTATGAAGACTTGTTTAATTACTTAAGTGCCATATAAAGCTGGAAGATTTCACTTCGTATCGAATACAATATACCTGTTTAATGACTATTGAATGTCTGAAGGCTTTCGAGGTCTGGAGAAAATGTTTAAAATATGTTTATTTTTATTGCATATTACAGCTTTCCTTGCACTATAATTTCATACGTACAAAAGCATTTGAAACTATTGAGCACTGACTTATCATGTTTTTATCATTATTTGTATCTTTATTCAGTGTCTGCGTATATAAAAAAAACTACTTACTACTACTTATAAAATATACAATAATAAAATAAAACCAGAAAATGACGAAATCTATTTATGTGTAGAGAAAATATAGGCCATTTAAATTCGGGTTACCCAAGGGAACTCTCTTCGGACCACTTCTAAAGAAAAAAAAAATTGTATGACTGATACTGTTTCCTTTTCTCCTCAATAACAAAAAAAACTCTGTTTACAAGGAATGCCAACAAAATAATAGTTTATTTATTTAACCTCCTTTAAACCGAGCGGAAGAATGAAGGAATTTCAATGTGAAAGCGGAGAGTTCGGCGCAAGTAATAAGTACGTATTACAATTTATTAAGTTCATAACATTCTTACGGATTATTTGACGATAATAATACAGGTGTCTATGAACATCCTAGCAGCAAATATAAATTGTTATAAACACACCGAAAGTGTTATTGGGGTATTTAATCATTTCTCATTATTACTTATCTAGTAGTGTTTGGTTTGTTGGTAAAAAACTTGATCAATTACGTAGGACTTTTAACGAGCTGTCGATATATTGGGATTCTGTTCTAAGACCCGTAGTTATTTTTTTGCTAGGAAATATGATAAAAGCAACCAAATCTGTGATGAAGTAAAATTTAAGGCATACGTATACGTCATTAATAATAATATAACAGTCATCATTTTGAAATCACATGTAACTGAATATTTGACTTCATTTTTATCATTTCTGTTTTTTCTTGGCTCACCACAAAACATCGCCATATTTAATACAAACATTATCAATCGAAAACGATCTTTCCTACTTTTCTTTTAGAGTTTAAACTTTCTTTTCCCGTTAAAATACTTTGTGACACGAGCTAGATCATCTGAATTATATTAAAACTCATTATTGACAATGACGTAATACCCCAAGTCTTATATTACTCTACTTTTGTAATGCAAAATTATCGTACTTAAAAGATATCCCGCCAACTCGATTGAACCAAAATAACCCAAGCAATTTTGTAACCCATCCCTAATTGTAGCAATTTCACAAAACTGTCATGTCTGACAGGCTTATTTTAAGGAGATATAATTATGCTGATGTCTACTTGTCAGCCTAGCTAGTTTAATATGTATATTCAAGTAATTTTGTAGCGGGATAAGTAGGACTCGAACCGGTATGTGCCGATAGAATGCTCGTTGTTAACAATAGTGGAGAACATACCGGGTTTGAAAGCGCACGAAGCAATTGCAATGGTACGAAATGTGTTTTAGAATGTAGACATAATGTACAATGGTTCTATAGTAAGCATCTATACAGACTATTAGAGATCTACTTACAATCTCATTTCTTAGTTCTTATACTATGAATTGAGTATCTAAGTAGACCGCTGTTGACACAATTAAGTAAACTAGGAAGTGTAGCTTGCGACACAACATGAGGGAGGAAAGAAAGAACTTTGTTATCTCCCTGTAATATCCAATCGTTTGCAATCATTACAAGTGAATCTAAATAAGTTACTGAAACTACCAAACAACAAATTAAAAAAAAATGACAAAGCGAGACCCACAAGACATAATCTACTTAATACATAACCTGGACTATAGGAACCTATGTAGCAGAACTCGTTCATTTGACCAAAGGCCACTAGATTGCTCTAAATGCACATCCTATCGACGAAACTAAATCCAAGTCACATACATCCATCACGATGACAGCTTATGTGTTACGGATGACCATATCTTTTATACATAGACCGATGGTAACATCGATACTAACATAAAAAAGTTAAAGAGTGTTTGTTGGAATGCTTCTTCTTGAATGTTCTTTAATCTGTGGAGAAAATACGATTAGGTGGACAGACGAAAGCCTGCCGGGGTCGCTGTACTAACGACAGTCCGTCCTGCCCTGCCCTAAGTGGGAGGACTCCTTAGATGATTTTACCACACTAAAAAGAAGGTAAGGAAAGGTGGAGAGACGATCTCGTATAAAGTGACTGAAAAAAACTGGATAGATATGACATTATCCACCAAAATTGGAAACATTTAGAATAGACTCATATTACGCATTGCCTGAATAACGGTTGAAATGGAAGAAGAATCTCTGGAACCATAGACGTAGAGCATGGACAGAGCATTTCCAACGGGCCATGAGAATGTCTGGTAGGCAACAACAAAACCTTGGCTAAGTGGACCCTTTGGGAAGGACCTCTAAATAATACCACGCCATAACAAGCCTAGTTTAAGGGAAATGTCACGAGTGAAACCGCATGTCACAGCTAGTCTATAAACACAGATAGATCGTCGTATGACCATATCTTTTATGTGTGTTTTTATTCGAGTGCAGTGGTGCGATCGAGGCTTATGCCCGGTTCGGATCCGGCTGAATCTGTTCGAGTTTAGTGACGAACGATTATTGAACTGGACTGTATTTTGATGTGCTCTTGAATCCTGGATGCTATGGTTTATATGATGGAGCTTCGGAATGCTGTGCAGCAATTTAAGTATGTGGTCTGGGCCAAGTAGTTACTATGACCACTATAAAAATGGAAATGTGATGCGGCCATATTGAAACGTCATGCACTCTTTTTTAACAGTTGTGCGCTTATAAATAAACAATAATCAAATAAAAATTACATTAACAACAACGATACTAAACATTGAAAATTTATTTGTACAGTGGACTTCATTAAATGATTACCACAATAACGAACGTATGTGCTTCCAAGGATGATAATATACGCGGACTGTGCAAGTGTGTTTTGCTAAACAAATTTTTAAGTGACAGTCGACAGATTGACATTGTCATTTTTGTTGTTGTCTTGGTCGCGCTATTATACCAGTGCGAATTTTTGAATTTCACTGAGTGCGATTATGCTCAGATATATTTGACTTGACTCCATTTGGATGTATTTCATTTAATTTATAATTTATGATGACATTTACAATGTTTGTCAAATTCTGGACCTTGCCATTAATTAAACAGCCAGGGTAGTGCTGACCTGATGATGTCGACGACCTATTTCGAAAAGACACCGCATTTCGGTATGTCAATATATGGAATATTTTGATTGAGAAACCACTTAACTCATCAAATTGACGAAGATAGAAATGTCTTAGAATCTATAAATGAAATTAAAGGTTAAAATGATTCTCTATTACCTTGAATTTAAACTGCAGCATGACTTTCATTTTAGCTATTTGGCAATAGTTATCTCTTGACATTTTGTGTTATAAATAATTCTGTGTAATACTAATGACATCTGCAATATCTTCTTCAGTTCACATATGTAGTTAAAAAACAAAGTTGCTTTAGTCTGTCTGCGCGCGCAAAAGTTCCGAACATCTGCAATTCTGTACCAAATTGAGCAGTGGCTTAGATATCGACTGTTGGGTTGTGTGTCACGGGTTCTATCCCCACAAGTAACAAATATTTGTACATGATCTATAAGTAATTGTTCCGAGTCTGGGTGTTTGTGGATATAAGTTTCTATATTTGGAAATGCACCCATAATAGAGGAAAAATGCACCCACGGTGACTGACTTCGGCAGACGATCTCGTGGCATGCGGGCGGCGAGTAATGGGCAACTCGCTGTCCGATCATGGACAATGCTCGGGTCGATGGTGCGTTGTGTTCCACGCGTGCCTCAAAGAGTGTCAGCATATGACGGACCCCCCCCCCTCTAGACGACTAAAGCCTGCCGGGGTCGCGGGACTTATCGAATTACCGTGACCCTGGATCGTAAAGGGTTATTGAAGGACACCGTGGATTTTAGTCAGTAGGAGTCTGACAGTTAAAAAAACATAGCAGTGTGTTAAGCCAAAAACCCTACAGCCCGATCCTCATCAATAGTTAAAAACAGCGGGACGTATAGAATGCGCCCGCGCAGTTGAGTCGTCGAGTGCGGCTCGTAAATCAAGTAGCGTGCGCAACCGTCATTAGCGCCGACATCTTACAGTAAAAGTTTTACACAGTCCAATGTAACTGAGGGAAGAGTTTGTGATTATTTTTAGTTTATTTTAAAAGGCTTCTTAAACTGTCCTCGAGTCTCTCGAGCCAAGGGGTCAATTCCTATGTATGGGAAAGAATTTTTGAGTTTACCAACTTGGCAATTCTCACATTCTGAGCCTAGTTGAAAATAGGATGACCCATGTTATCGGGGATTTCCCTGATAAAAAGGGTCGTTCCCAATAAAAGGGTCGTCCCCAATTAAAGGGTCGTTCCCGATAAAAGGGTCGTCCCCAATTAAAGGGTCGTTCGCGATAAAAGGGTCGTCCCCAATTAAAGGGTCGTTCCCGATAAAAGGGTCGTCCCCAATAAAAGGGTCGTCCCCGATAAAAGTCTTCTAATATTTATCGAAATGTGGGTGTAATTAGATAGAGTCTGTTACAACCATTAGTAGCTATTAGGTACCATAGTAGCTACATTTAATTAATATTTAAAAATAGAAACACCTGAACTTTTCGAAAGGTTTGAGACGAAACGATTTTGAGGCATTAGAAAAACGATAAGCAAAAATTTATTGACAGAAACAGCGTACCGTGTCACAAATGAAACGAAAGAATTTAAAATAAACTAAAAACTGCTAAAAGCCGCCTAAGATTTTTTTTTATTATCTTTCAATATTTTGTCAACCAAGCCAATCATTGATATCTGCTCGTAAACAACTAAATTAAAAGGAAATGTTTCATTTTTATATGGCGCTCCGGCCATAACATGTACATTTTACCAAAGCTTAAAAAAAAAAATACCCCTGAATAGAATAAAGTAATTCTTTTTTTATAATAAAAATACTGAAAATGAAACATCTCCTTTTTTTTACAACATAGTTCACTTAGCAAACAGGAAAAATCTATTCCCATAAAAAAAACGACAATCACAAACAAGAACTTCCTCTCAAGTAGAAGATAGAGCCATAGAGACGTACCATAGAGCTGTACCATAGAGATATAGAGCTATAAATACACTCTATTAGCTATAACATTGTGGGGACTGTCTTGGAGACACGATGTTGCGTTTCCTGCCGATATAAATAAGTACCTTTGAGGAATAGAGAACGAATGGAGTCGTTAGATTAAAATAAAAACAAGATTAATTTTTAAGGCAAAAAAAAATCACTCTTTCCAAAATTAAAGGCAATAGACTATAAGTATGAGAAAAGCAGTGGTGGCCCTGAATTACAAGTTGTGCAATTTATTTCATCACCACTTTTTTAAAAAATGGTGAAAGAAAATGGTGGATTGCAGGCTGCAACCCGTTCCCTCTTGTTTTTACTACTCCTCCTCTATTCTTTACTGATTAATTTCGTTGCAGGATCCAAGACAGGTAAATGCATTCTCCGGGACACGTCGAGCTTCATTGTCTCGGCGCTTTTCTGGTGGTTGTCACTGTTTATTTTGGCTTTCAGGAGTTGCAGTGGTTTGGGAATAGTGTGGTTGGGTTTGTCCTAATAATAAAAAGCCCATTCCCTCTAACAAAGAGGAGGCTTGTGTCCCAGTAGAGGTGGTAACATTTTGGGACTTAATGGACGAAATTGGGGTACATCTTTACTTAACCCCTTCAGGATTACATTCGTAAAGTTCTGTAACATTTGAGTTGCAAAATCTACATGAAATATTCATAAAAATATTGTATAATATTGCGAAAGAGAAAGGAGATTATTAAAACTCATATCAATATGAACAGATTGACGCTCAATAACATTGCACATAAATTAAATACGAAATCAAAACAACGTCATTAATAGTAATAGAATCAGAATAAACCTTTCACTCACAACTAAATATTAATTGAAATAATCCAAATTAAAACACTCATTCGCACACAATTAGCAATACTATCGTCAATTTCCTTATTGATTACTAGCTGTTGCCCGCTCACTCGTGATTAATCTTCTCTAAGATTCCACCTATCTATGTACCAAAATGTATCAAAATTGGTCCAGTCGTTTTACATACATACCAACAAACATACCTACTTTCGCATTTATAGGAATAAAAGCGAGAACAATCATAACCAATAATGATTAAAATGTAACAATTATTCTGTCTTTTGAAAGTCTGTCAACCATTTCTTACCACCGGTATCGTAATACTACCTTTAACCATCTTCTACTGCAGTAGCAGATGGTTAGAGAGGTCATAATAATATAGGCAGTCGCTTCATGTGAAAACTGAAATATTAAAATAGAATAGAATAGAATACAAAAGTATTTATTTGATTAGGACACACACACAAAAATAATAATAATAATGATATAATAAAATTAAAAATACAATAAGAATTTTGATGAGCATGTCCGCACCAAAAGGGTGCATCCAATTTCACTGTGAGCCGACTCCAATGATTCTGCCCTGATTCACCGACGACCGGTTCATCACTGAACGCCGACAGAACGTTTCATTTATGGCCGATTCACCGATAGACTCTTTCACCTTTGGACTTTTCCTAATCACTAATTGAAATAACTGTTCATTGCCACATACTTCACTTGATGGTTTTCTCGGTTCCTATTGGTCATTAATGTTAGTCACCTTCCTCGATGAATGGAGTCATCAACACAAAAATATTTTTTCAATTCGATCCGACAGTTCCTGAGATTAGCTCAACCAGACAAATTCTTCAGCTTTAAATATTGGTATAGATTTAATTTCGTCAAAAAATCTATTATCTCATCGTCATAACAAGAAACTATTAATAGCTAATTCTCATATCACATAACACCTGACGCTATCAAAAAACCTAGAGTTTATGTCATACTAAAAGTTTACATAACTTGCGGAGTGGAAGTCTCCGCGTCTTTCCTGTTCGTCTGGGGTCGTCGCTCCGTTCGTCGGTTGCATAATAATGTCCCCTAGGTTAGGGTTGCCAGGTAAGGGAAACGGGGTAAATGATCCTTCATGTCATAATATTATGATAAGTTAACTAGCATGACGTTTTATAGCCACAGTAGTTCCAGTGAGTGAAAGGGACAGAGCTATACAAGTCGTCTAGCGCCATCTCGTTCACTCACTGGAACTTCTGGTTTTAAGACGTCATGGTAGGCCACCAGGTGGACTCTGAATGTTTTTTTTTTGAAGACGTTGCCCCACTCTAGAAATTTCTGCTCTATCGTGGGTGCGTTTTACAAACATAGAAACTCACATGCACAAACACCCAGAACCGGAACAACTACTTGCAGATCATACTTTTGTTCCGTGCGGGGACCGAACCTGCGACACTCAGCGCAGCCGTCCAATTGCTCAGTGACTGCGCCAAACGTGTCGTCCAATGAATGGTTTTGTTGTTATTCGGTTTTATAAAAGTTCTTCTCATGCTATACTTATTTATAACCAGCAATCCGCCGCTATGGACCCGAGGGATCACTTGACCCAAAACGACCAACAACCACAACCCAATTATTTTATAAGTACAGTCAACGAGTAAAGCCAAGTTTTTAAATATTTTCACATCGCTTGAGAACAAACCTTATAAAATTGCGTTTTAATCTCTAACCAAAATTGGTTTTGGTTTGGTATTTAATGGTTACTGATTAATGATTTAAAAAAAAACTGAATTTAGGTCCAGTTATTGAATAAAAATACATAAAATTAATTATGTAATCAAATGGACCCGCCCCATTCTGGCTTCTCCCTTTTAGTCCAGTTGACCAAAGACTACATAATTCGATCCAAGACATTAAACTATACAAGCAATAGACGGGACATCACGAAGAAAGTTGTGATCCAAAACCTTTTACCACTAGGTAAAAACTCCCTCAGTCTAGTAGTCGCGTTGCTATGCAACACTAGATACTTAGTGCTACTGACACACGGCATCAACAATTTTGTATGACAATTTTCCCAATGCCCGCTTTAAAGGTACTTTAAAATCTCTTTGGTATCGATCATTTCTAGAACCACAAGTCTTCACTTATTTACAAGAATCCGTGTTTCTTGGCCTCGGAAGAAAGAGTATTTTACAAACAATAGGTGTTACCGTAGCATCGACTTCACCAGTGCAATGTGATCTTAATGACATATAGACACCTATCAAACAATATTTGACATACTATCTGACATTATGACATATTGTCTGACATTTATGACATATTGTCTGACATTTATGACATATTTGTCTGACATTTATGACATATTGTCTCTCAAGACAAAGGCGTTTGAACTGCTCTTGTTCTAATTGATTGATTGAAGTTTCGTATTACCGGATACTATAATGTATTATTGGATCTTGTGTGATTTGATAATCGGTGAATGGATACTGAGAATTTTATGAGTTAATCTGAAGCAATTTAATTATCTTTCTTCTATTATATATAAAAATAAATTGCTGATCGTTAGTCTCACTAAAACTCGAAAATGGCTGAACCGATTTGGCTAATTTGGGTTTACAATAATTATTTTTGGAAGTCCAGGGATGGTACTCGTATTAAATGGTGATTTCTGTGGCGGTACAAAGTTTGCTCGTCAGCTAGGTTAAGATAAAATATTTTAAATCAATAAGTTTTTTTTTAACAACAAAAGATCACGTTATTTAAAATCATTCTTCGCCTCAAGTAATTAATTACATTTTATAACTTAAAAAAGCAAAAGTATTTTAAACAATTGACGTATTTAGTTGTTCTTTTTTAGTATAGATAGTTTCACGTTTGACCACTATCTCGCCTGATGGTAAGCGAAGATGTGGTTGACGGATAGGTCGTTTGGATAAACATTCAAATTTTATCGTGGAAAAAAATCATCAACATGTTCCTGACTAGAGCAGTGGTGGCCCAATGTATCCAACCTACTTACGAGTTGTAGGTCGTATATTCGAATCCCGGCAGCGCATTACTTTTGTAATTTATTTCTAAATAAACTGCTCTCAAAACGGTTTTTTAAAACATCGTGAGGAAACCGGCATGTCCTAGAACCAAAAATTCGAAGACATGTGACATCCACCAACCCGCACTGGGCCCGCGTGGTGGATTATTCCCAACCCCTCATTACAGAGATAGGCCTGTGTCCCAGCAGTAAACATTAAAAGACAGCGTGCACCATGATGAGTCCTGACTAAACATCTATGTTATTCCTTCAATAGCCCCTAGATGACATCTTCAAACCTCATTTGCCATAAAATTAATGTCGAATACTTCAAGTATGCTGTACAGCAAAATACGTATAATTCATGCTAAGGCTTCTGGTAACCCTATAGAACGGTGGCCATGGCAGTCGCCAGCGATCGATTTACGACCGCCAAGTAACGTGTTCGCAATATTATGAAATATCTATAAATACACCCTCCATGTATTGACAGATTTAATGTATGAGCTGCATTTCTTTCGAATGAACTTAAAATAGTTTTATGTGAAGTTGATTTATAAAATTGCTTTAAATTATTGAATTTAAAATGTGTAAGTGAAGATAGCCTAGCACGAATTTTTACTCTTTTACTTTACAGCGTCTTTCCAGTACTTACAGCGTTTCTTGTATGAAAAAATAGAACAGCGCCTCTGGTGTACGAAGAAGGAACTATTTTTTTCCTTGAAAATTGTCAATTTGAAATTGTCAAAGTTCCAGTTTACTTTACGTCTCAAATAGTGAAAACTCGTGCTAAGGGTACAGATCAGAGATTTTCTAACCACTTTTCTTATAATCCTATATTGTCCTATAGTGCAAACAGGCCTCGCTTCCCCCTTTCAGGATCTTCTATGTGGCATGTCCATGGAGACAAAAGCCCCAAAATAAGAAAAACCTTTCGCGATCTAGTTAAAGTAAGGAGGAGATTATTTAGTGAGACAGGCAACTCAGTGGTAGAGTCTTAAAAGTCTCTCAAAACGTTACCTATGCATGCAGTAATGCGAAATGATGTGTCACTACATCTTGTTCACTTTAGTAGTGAACTAGTTGCATCATTTTGCATTACTGCATGCATTACATTACGTTTTGAGAGACTTTTAAGACTCGATCCCTGAGTTGCCTGTTTCATCAAATAATCTCCCTTTACCCTACTACGATTATAGGCCATTCCTACAAAAATGAGTCCAGTTTATCAGATTATCCTGTTTAGTGCCAGTTAGGCTCCATTCAGTGGTTTAGTTTTATTTGAATTCAGTGAAATAATCCTGTGTAAATGATGCAATATTTAGGTTCATCAAGCACTACGCAAGCTACTCAACCAACGAATTATTGTAAACGATCTGTTTCTCTTCTACTACTCTTGACATCTATTCCGACACCGACATCTATTCTACCTTGTCTCCATTTCATAGATACAATCGACAAAGTTGAATCATGTCCCATTTTGACAAAAAACCGTTAGTATCTGTCAAATTGACAAAGATCAAAGTCGTTACCATGGATATGAATGTTTACGCAAATGTGGATCTAATTGTATTTGAATGTCTGTAGGAAAATAAACTTATGGTGGGTCATAATTCAACTTTTTCGATTGTGCATAAACTGAAGCCTTTTTTTCATGAGTGTAGGCAGAGACAGAATACCAACTGCTACGAAGAGTTATCTATTCTTTTAATCTATAGTCGAACATCCCCTTACGAGTTTGATGCAGAATGTGCATTTCACAAAATCTGCTTATAATGTGCTTGTATTTTGCAATATAATGTGCACTTCATAAAATGAGCACTTGAATGTGTAGGTACTTATCAAAATGACAACATCGCAAAACATGCACTTCTCAAAATGTGCACTTCACAAAAATGCACATTTCGTGAAATGTGCACTACACAAAATATGCACTTCACAAAATGAGAACTTTTCAAAACAAAACTTCAGCAAAAACAACAACTTGACCTACATTGCTACTAGAATTCAAACTTAGAATTCCGTTTGGAAATTCCACAAACCGAAAAAAAGACGCCAATTAATAATAAGGAACCGATAGTCTTAAGTAATGTCGAGTTCGGAAACCGTAGACTACGGTACTTGCTAATCTGGGTCAACAGTCAGCCGACCACGATACACAATGAGTCATTATATTTTGACAGGTTTTGTATTGACTTATCGATAAAATGAAAACATAGGAGTAACATAATCATGTATTGGACTAAGCAATAAAATAAAGATACAAAAATTATCTTTTTTTTTTTTGTTTTAATGCGCTTCCAGACAGTATAATATGGACAAGTTGCAAGCGCTTTCAATGCATTTTTTCACTATGTTTTTACGGATAATTTCTACACTTCTATGAAGATGGAGCTCCATAAAAGTGTGCGTTCGCATTCGGAAAAAAATAAAATTGCAATTAAAAAAAGGGAAAACGGTTCAGTTGCTTAATGTCAACTGTTAATCCATTTTTTACTCTTTCATCATCAATATGGCTGACAGAAAATTTCACTTTTTCTGAGTTATCAAGTCTTCGTTAAAAAACATTGAAATAGTTGGATGAAGGTTTTTTTTTATTTGTTTATTTTAGGTATGCTGATAGTCCTTACCGCTTATCTTCAAATAAAATACTTAGAAACAGAAAAAAAAAGGATAAATTAATAAAGGCCAACATTTTTTAAAAACGGGACTAGAAAATATTACCTATTACCCCAACGAAATCAACTCACACACAATGTCACACTTTATCACATTATCATAGGCAAACTTTGTCACACATATCACGCTAGCTAACAGTTATGTAGTAAGCTGTTATAACATTATTGAATCATCAGTTCCGCGACAGGAATGCTAATGAGCTATCTATATTTAAGTTAAGCTGTTTTTTTTTTCGCCATATTTGAAAGTGAAGGGAGTGTTAAATTAAAATAAGCTTTTAATATATCCTTCCTTATTGATATTTTATAACAGTTGCTTTTGATATTGTAATAAATATAAATCTAATACAATAATGTACACTTAATAAAATGTATGACATAACAATCAGATTCAGAAACTTCTTTCACTAATTGGAAGTTACGCTATCACCTAGTAATTTTTGTTTACGTAGTAAAGTCATCAAATAAGTCCTCCCCCAGGGCGGGACAGGATGGGACCTAGTGATCCTATTTTGGGGCTAAGTATTTTTAAAGAAAATTTTATTACATTTAAATTTTGTACTATTAGATAAAACATTACTTACTTGAAAATTTAAATCTAAATTTGAATTTGAAGAAAAACAAACCGTTTCGTTTTATATATATTATTTGTTTGTGCCTCAGAAATATGTGTAATGTAATGTACTTTGGTAAATGAACTTGAGGGCATAATCATAATTCGAAGCGTTGCACTTAAATCTCGAAAGCCATAAAGAAATTGAGAATGGTAGAACATAAACAAGACAATTATGTATGCAGTACAGTCACGCACACAATATCTACAAACATATTTCTTTGTATTTCAAAACAGGGATATAGTTACATTAATGCTCATAAAATAGTTATATCATTAAAATAAAATATATGTCACAATTCCCCATTGATACTGTATTAAAAAAAAAAAACTTATAAAAAGTCAAAAACCGCAAGACACGGAATCATGGGATTGTCAGGTCGTAGAACTGTTTTAAATACGGTACCGCAACACTGGAACGCAAAAGGTAACGAATTTTCACCCCGAAAAAAGGCACTAAAATGGGTAACTATAAAATAAAATAGAGAAAATTGTACAACGTGCAAAATATTTATAAAAAAAGACTTAAAAAAAATTTCCTTGCATAGTTAAAGTTGATATTTCACGAGTAAATATGAAGTTAGGTCAGTGTAAACATATTAGTGGTCATGCCTGTACCATCATCTCCAGTTTCCGAGTATAACCGGTTAATATCTGGAGTACAGACGACGTTCATCATTATTATTATTAGCTATAACATTATTATTTATGACGTAATTATTATGCCGTGGATATAATAGTAATTAGGTTACTTTCATTCCGCGGTATTGGGTTTTCTAGTTCGATGTACTCCAGGAAATCTTTCTTTTTAAACGTTATTTTAAAAAGTTGCCACCATAATTATGTACGTGGGCGGTCCCAAAATGAGTTGCCTTAACTATGAACCAATGAAGGAAATGAAACAAAACCAATTTTATTTTTCAATATAATCACTATGAATACTAACACACTTCTGACATCTATAAATTAACATCTTTATACCTTTATAAAAATAATCTCAATTTTTACCCTCACAATGACTGAAAACGGCCGCCTGCAACTCCTCATCGCTTGAAAATTTTCTTCCTCTTAAGTCCCGCTTTAAATCTGGAAATAAATAATAGTCCGAAGGGGCCATGTCTAGGCCGTAAGGTGGATGTTCAACTTCTGTGAAACCGCATTGACGAACTGCATCCTTCGAAACAAAAACTCCGAAGCGCAGCGCACTCTTTCCTGTCTCTGTACCGCTTAAAGAAGTTTCGGTACCCATCTTGCACTCACTTTTTTCATGTGAAAATTTTCATGGATCGCGCAATGAACGGTACTTTTAGATAGCCCAAGCTTAGCTGCAATTTCCCTAATCTTCAAACGGCGGTCACTCAGGACCTCCTCTTCGATAAGAGCAATCGTTTCGCGAGTGAGCACTTCCACAGGTCGACGGTCGTGGCCAATATCTTCGACGGTTTCTCTACCAAGGCAAAACTCTTTCACCCAATTTTTCACTGTGCTATAGGAGGGGGCAGACTCCTTATACACGCTCTCTAATCGTTCTTTTACTTGGGCAGGGAATAAACCTTTTTTAAACAGAAAGTTTATGTTTCGGTACTCAGTTTTCGACACTTTGAAAAAATACGCGACTCTTGTTATTCGAATGCCTGTTAAACTAAGACTAAGCATTTCATATCGATGCGTGTTTCTTATATATTAAGTACACGATAAATATATTATTTAATGCAACACAACATGTAGCGACATATCGCGTAGAACTATATCAGGCCAGTTCATTATGGGACCGACTGGTATATCCAGATATGACTAATAAGTTTATTTATTAAAAAAAAACATATGTGACAAGTAGTTTTGGAGGAAATTGACTATGACTAGCGAACAAAGGGATTCAGTGATCTTATGGGTAAGGGTTTCGTTTTTTTTTCAATACGGAACCCTAAAAAAAGTTCTAAGATTGGGTTCATTTTCTCGTTCTTGAAAAAAGATTTTTGTTTTGTATTTTTTTATTGCAGCTTAAGCTTTTTTTAATTGCATTAGGCTTGCATTCATTTGATTGCATTCGTGATAATAATAAATAAGAAAATATGTTCTAGTTCGTCTCAGTGTTTTATGATTTAATTCGGAGTAGCATCACAGTACATTTCTTTCTTATTAAATTAAATGTCCTACTAATATTATAAATGCGAAAGTTTGTGAGGATGTATGTATGTGTGTGTAGGTATGTTTGTTACTCTTTCACGCAAAAACCACTGACCGTATTTGGCTAAAATTTGGGACACAGATAGTTTATAACCTGGATTAACACATAGGATAGTTTTTATCCCAAATTTATGTTCCCGTGGGATAATTTTCTAATTGTAGCGGGTGAAGCAGCTGGCAACAGCTAGTAATTCATAATTGTGATATTATGTAGTGTTATTATCAAACCGTGATATCGACGGTCCCTACGTACAAACGGACATGTCGAAAATGTCATTTTTTTTTGAAGTGAAAACTTCTTTAGCGGCGTTGTACACTTTTTCTGTAATGGGTAAAAAATTTAAAACTCGCGTCAGGGTCACGTGACCCTGATCGAAAATGAGTAAGACGTCATTCAAATTAAAAATAAAACATAGTAACAAAAAAGTTTTCACTTCTACCGGCACTCCTGGAGTGCAACCTTTTTTTTTTTTATTGCACAGTTCGCTTTAGATTTTTAAGATGCACATATCTGTATATTTATTTTTTTCTTAAATTACGTATTTCACGAGATTTACCAATCGTATATGAGGACAAGTATTATATTTACAACGAATAAGTAACGTAGATGCGGACATCTACACATAACGCTTTGTACGGTGTTTTAAATTGCGCGCAAACGCGGTCATGTCTGACATAACGTCATTTACGGCGGGAGTTCTAAATAGGGCGTGTACATGTCCTTATTGTATGTTTAGATGCTAAGAAGATTGTTAATTACCAATAAACAATTTCGCTTCAGTGACCTATTTGGGGATTTGTCTTTGCAATTGTACGATGATACGATGACGAATAACTACCGAAAATAAACGTTTGACATATTTATGTCATGCATGCCACCGTCCGAAAAAGTCGATCCGACACATTATCTCTAGGTGTTGTCTGGCTAATTCAAATTCAATTTCATTTATTGCAATCAATTTCAGATCATACACCAATATCAAAATTCAATTAATGGAGAATATTTGCATAGACACAACCTCGTTTCCAGGATTATCCACCAGTAAAGCAACTTGCTTTGAAGTACAACCTTGAGATATCAGAAGTGCCGTAATATAAGTATGCGCCTGACCCTGCCGGTCGCGGCACTAACGAGCTACCGTGACCCCGAAACGCAAAATGCTTTTGAAGGACACCGTGGATTTTAGTCAGTACAAGTCTGACAGTTCCTCCTGCCCTGCCCTGGGTGGGAGGACTCGTTTGATGATTCTACTATGTTAAAAAAATGTATGCACCTGACTCAGTACGCGAAGATGGCAATTTCGTTGTATTGGGATCGACCTATCATCACTGACAGAACTATTGTTGCCAAAAAGCATGACATTGTGGTGATAGATCGATCGGAACGTCCGTCACGCATTGTTTTGTTGTTTATATAACGTATCCGTATGACTAGAACCTCGTGAAGGCAGAAAAAGATAAATATTCAAGTATCTTGATCTGGCTCGCGAGGTTATTGGCATATGGAAAGTGAACAGCAGTCATTGTGCCGATAGTCGTGTCTGCTAATGGTTTAATTGCCTAGAGCCTTGACCAACATCTAAGGAGGCTCTCGCTTGGCCAAGCATTTGATTCAGAAGGCAGTACTTCTTGACACGGCGCGCATCTTTAGGAAGTTCGTCTCTCAAGAGCCCTGACCACCGGTAGCCCAGACCTTATTCCCGGTGCTTGTGGACTACTATCTTTGAGGAGTAACTGAAGACGCGCCACGGCGGCAGCGTCCGCCTGACGCAGGTCCTAACCAGACTAAAGTTTCGGGAGGTACGTTCCTGTGTCGGACTGAGAGGGTCCATTGTGCGGAACGCCCGGAGAACACGGTCGAGCATACGGTGGATCTGCCCCGCTTAGGCAGTGACCGCCGTGTCTTCACGGAGCCGATACCACGGCTGCAACCTCTCGCGCCCGGCATTCAACCTCACAATCTTATCCCAGTTCCGTTCGATCATGGGCCATGCCTGGAACGACGGAGCGTCGTGTTCCATGCGCGCCTCAAAGAGCTATCAGTAATCTGACGGGACCCCCATAGAGGGCCATAGCCTGCCGGGGTCGTGGGAGTATTTTATCAGGTAACCATGACCCTGGAACGTTAAGGGCCATTGAAAGAACACCGTGGATTTTACTCAGTATAAGTCTGTCAATCCCTTTCGCTCCACCCAGTGGGTGGGAGGACTCATTTGAAGAATATACCACGTTTAAAAAATTGACATGTCTTTATTTACATTGCAAGAACTATAGACACTTCGAATGAATAAAACCGCGTATAAAGCGATATGTCTTCGTCGATGTATATTTTACAACCAACGGTGGTAATTTTAAGATGTTTAACATATCCGTTTGAAAACTATAGCATTTTTCGACGTTTTCATAAAACGTCTTATTTAAATTCTATGTTATAAACTGATTTCTTCTTTCCTACGTATAAAAGGTTATCTAAGACATGTCCGACATTATTTTATTTTAATATCAGCGTAGAAACAGTCTTCTATCAGATTTTCTAAGAAAATGAAAAAAAAGAAAACATGTATAAATACCATTATAAAGGTCCTAAAGCTAATAAAACATTATAGAAAAAAAAAATTCAAAATTGTACATAGAATTATTTCTAGAGCGATTTGAACATTAAAATCGCTCTCCTGAAAACCTCGGTTTTCGACATGTCCGTTTGTACGTAGGGACCGTCGATATCTAGTTTTAGATCTAAAAAACTATATTAATTGGTGAGTAACTTCATCTATTAGATTTTATTATATACTAGCTTCTGCCCGCGACTTCGTGCGCGGATCCTGTTGTTTATGCCAGCGACAACGGGGTCGTCAAAATCGAAGATCTGAAAAGTCTGATACCCAATTCCAAGAGCCCGGGTAAAAATATTAATGGGAGTTTGGCCAGTAGAGTAAAATTTTTACTCATTTATTCATCGTCATCGAAAATCGGTCCTGAACTGTTACCGCCTTCACTGCGTGGAGGTTCTAAGTTTATGTTATTTAATAATTATACAGTGAAATGAGTGATAGCTTTGATTTCCGCAGCAGGTGTTCCAGATCTTCAATTTTTATACATCAATAGTGATAATGCTCATCAGATTGAACAACTCTTGCTAAGACCTCATTAGGCGGGCGGCGAGTAAAGGGCAACTCGCTGCCCGACCAAGGACCATGCCCGGGTCGACGGCGCGTTGTGTCCCACGCGCGCCTCAAGGAGCGTCAGCATAGTGACGGGGCCCCCCTATAGAGGGCCACAGTCCTGCCGGGGTTGCGGGACATACGTATACCGCGACTCCGGCACACAAAGGGCTACCGAAGGACACCGTGGATTTTAGTCAGTAGAAGTCTGACAGTCCCTCC
This sequence comes from Agrotis segetum, assembly GCA_036375495.1. Classification (NCBI taxonomy): domain Eukaryota; kingdom Metazoa; phylum Arthropoda; class Insecta; order Lepidoptera; family Noctuidae; genus Agrotis; species Agrotis segetum. The sequence continues at coordinate 1,864,353 of JAQSVV010000128.1, forward strand.
CGCCCTGCCCGGGGTTGGAGGACTCATTTGATGATTTTACCACGTAAAAAAAAAAGACCTCATTCCGGTAAATGTTAGTGTAGCTGGGCACTTGGAGTTCCACATCAGGTGTTCTAGGTCTTCAATTTTTATATGTCAACAGAGAGTGCTCATCAGGCTGAACAACTTTGTAAAGACGTCATTCCTTTATATGTTATAGTGTAGCTGGGCTCTTAGAGACCCACAACAGGTGTTCCAGATCTTCAATTTTTATACGTCAACAGAGACTGCTCATCAGGCTGAACAACTCTTGCTAAGACGTCATTCCGGTATATGTTATACTGTAGCTGGGCTCTCGGAGTTCCACAACAGGTGTTCCAGATCTTCAATTTTTGTACGTCAACAGAGAGTGCTCATCAGGCTGAGCATCTCTTGTTAAGACTTCATTCCTATATAGGTATGTTAGTTATAGTTTAGCTGGGCTTTTGGTGTTCCACATCAGGTGTTCCAGATCTTCAAATTTTAGAAGTCACCAGAGAGTGCTCGTCATGCTGAACAACTTTGCAAAGACGTCATTCCTGTATATGTTATAGTGTAGCTGGGCTCTTTGTGTTCCACATCAGGTGTTCCAGATCTTCAATTTTTATACGTCAACAGAGACTGCTCATCAGGCTGAACAACTTTGCTAAGACGTCATTCCTGTATATGTTATAGTGTAGCTGGGCTCTTTGTGTTCCACATCAGGTGTTCCAGATCTTCAATTTTTATACGTCAACAGAGACTGCTCATCAGGCTGAACAACTTTGCTAAGACGTCATTCCTGTATATGTTATAGTGTAGCTGGGCTCTTGGTGTTCCACATCAGGTGTTCCAGATCTTAAATTTTTATATGTCAACAGAAGTTACAAGAGTCAACAGAGAGTGCTCATCAGGCTGAGCATCTCTTGTTAAGACTTCATTCCTATATAGGTATGTTAGTTATAGTTTAGCTGGGCTTTTGGTGTTCCACATCAGGTGTTCCAGATCTTCAAATTTTAGAAGTCACCAGAGAGTGCTCGTCATGCTGAACAACTTTGCAAAGACGTCATTCCTGTATATGTTATAGTGTAGCTGGGCTCTTTGTGTTCCACATCAGGTGTTCCAGATCTTCAATTTTTATACGTCAACAGAGACTGCTCATCAGGCTGAACAACTTTGCTAAGACGTCATTCCTGTATATGTTATAGTGTAGCTGGGCTCTTTGTGTTCCACATCAGGTGTTCCAGATCTTCAAATTTATTCTCTCAGCAGAAAATGCTCATCACGTGGAACAATTTTTGCTATCGCACCATTTTTGTATCTCTTATAGTTTAGCTGGTCCATTGCGGTTCTGCACCAGGTGTTCAAGTTTCCAAGATAAATTATAGCCTATGTGTTGGCCAGACTTAATACCTATACAACAAAAAAAAAAACATTCAAATCCGTCCAGTACTTTTTGAGTTTATCCCGGACATACATACAGACAAACAGATAAACAGACAAACAGATAAACAGACAAACAGACAAAAATTCTAAAAACTATATTTTTGGCTTCGGTATCGATTGTAGATCACACCCCTAGTTTTATTTTAAAAAAATATTCAATGTACAGTTTTGACTTTCCTACTATTTTATTATATGTATAGATAATTTACTCAAATCTGATATTTCATGTATCTATGGCAAGATTATGACATAATAATCACCGCGAAATCTCACAAGAAATCAAATATACAAACAATAACAGGTTTTAGGCTTAGCACTTCTCAATCACATTTATTTTTGTGAAAAGAGAAATTCTATTTATTTATCTTACTCATTAACTATCAGATTAAAACAATGACATAAACATAACTAAAATCTATTACTATGTCATAACTCATAATTTATTCGGATAAACAATGTGTCCGATTTCGGTCTGTACATACTTAAATGGTATTACAATAAAGTAATACCATCAGTAATAATAGTTATTCTAGATATAGGGTCGGAACCCAACACCCGTTGAATGGTAGCCATTTTTACTTTCGATTTTTTTCATTATTACTTTCCTCAACTTTATACTTTGTGTAATAAACGCATTTATGCTGAGATTTATTTATTTGATAGGAAATCATCAATTGACTTAACTCGAAGTGAAAAATGTGTCAGATTCGTACTGACTAAAACCCTCCCTATGCACCAGCCCTTTGCGTTCCAGGATCGTTACATTTTTAATAGTTCTGCAAAAACTATTATACAACGACTGCGTCAAAAAAGGAAAAATCAACAGAAGGTTCCATTACGCGTTGATGTCTTTTGTTAGAACAACATTTTTAATCGCTAAGTTGAAATATTTTTCATTCTTGATTTAAAACCAACTTTTCTTTCGATGCGCCCTGATTACTGGTAGGGTGGACTCCGTTCCCGCTGATAGTACTAAATTTTTTTTGTAAAAAAAAAAGTTTAAAGAAAATGTTTCATACAAGTGTTTTTTAATATTTTTGTAAATAATTACATTTTTAGTAATTTAAAATCAAGGTAAATGACAAGTTTAATCATTTCTTATATTAATTATTTTTATACATTTTTTAAAAATAATCAAAATTAATAGAGGGACATAAATTGCCACATAGCTCAGTAACCAGGCGACGCTTTCTCCCGTAAACTATAGATGAGGCGATAACGTCACGTTTAACTTAATTAACTTAACTTTACGCTCTACATCGCCGCCATGGTGGAAATTAAAAATAAATAGCCGGTTGTCATCTTGAGAAAGTTTTGCACTTGAAAGAGTTAAGTAGCCATTTCACTGAAGATTGATTTATTTATTTCTACTTAAAAAAATCATAAACAGTCCCGCGCTAAGAAATTTGGAATCTAGGACTCTTCTCTTGTCCTGCCCGGGTCGTGGGACTAACGAGTAACCGTGGGCCCCGAATTTAAAGAGCTATTGAAGGACACCGTGGATTTTAGGGCGTGGCCCCATGTCTCCGGCGCGGCGCCGTGTGCCGTGCGGCGGCACGGCGCCGTGCCGAGCTACGTCGCCGCCGCCGGCGCCGCCACCGGCGAGCGGCGCGGCGCCGTGCCGCGCTTCGGCGTCGTTTCCCGGCACGTACCCTATGATCAGCAAGTGTATCCAAAGACAAGAATTACAGTTTTGATTTGATATGGACCGCGAAAGACGTATCCTGTTCCTGTTGCTAGTGCTATGTATGTATGTAGTCAGACAACTGTCTACATCAAATAAAAAAAAAACTATGATAAGAATAAATAAGTTAAAATTATTTCTTTTATTTCTTATCTTATAGTTAAAACTAGAATTTCCATAGGTTCAACAGATTTCCTGAACACATATTTCTTCTGTATATGAGGCGCTATTTTGGTTAGCAGTTCTTCAAAACTTGATACGGACATTCTAAAATATTCGTAAAATTAGTCATCACCACATTTTTCAGCGCTTCATATTTCCTCTTGAAATTATGTATCTCCATAAAGAAAGAAAGAAACAACAACACGGCGCCGCTCGCCGGCGACGGCGCCGCTCGCCGGCGGGCGGCACCGTGACTCGGCACGGCACCGCGCCGCCGCACGGCACACGGCGCCGCGCCGGAGACATGGGGCCATGCCCTTAGTCAGTACAAGTCTGACAGTCCCTCCTGCCCTGTGCTGGGTGGGAGGACACATTAGACTATTTCACAACATAAAAATGGAGTCTACTCCTGCATCCTGGGTGTCTTTACAAACATTTAAATTCAAATACAAAAACAGGAACAAGTACTTTAATAATAATATAAATATTTGTTTCGTGCGGGAATCGAGACCGCGACAGGCAGTCCAGTAGTCTCTAATATAACTCGGCTACTGCGTCAACCGTACTATCAAATTATTATTCCGTTTATTCATTTTTCTTACATACTATTACATTTTTAAATATTTCTTTAAAAAAAATACAAAGCAATAAAAAATTATTATTATTATTATTGATGTGGGTCAATTTCGGCTTAACTTAAAGTTTATAGAGCAATATCCACTAACAAAAACTTGTCAGTCAACATCAGATAGCAAAAAAATATAGAAAGTAACTTATAACATTATCAAGTTACGTATTGTATTAAACTGCAAAATGTTATAATACAAAGGTCTACATATTCGTTTATGTGACTCTAAATTCCTATAGTGGGGCAAAGTTAAATAAATCATGATTCAAAGTAGATGCACCTTTTATGACAAGGGTAATTTTGACCAGGTTTTTTTTGGTTGGTCATCAAATGAGTTATACCACACTGAACGGAGCGGACGGAACTGTCAGATTCTTTATAACTATAAACCCAACGTGTACTTTCGTTTGTCATTTGTGTTCCAAGGATCCCGGTTAAACAGTCTTCTGTTTAACCGGGATCCTTGGAACACAAATGACAAACTAACTTATCTTGATCATCTAACCATAACCGACAAATGCTTGCACTGACTGGACAGGTCCACTCCAATCTGTGTGGTTCTTTCTTCAAAAGACCATCTCAGTCACCCGCATGGTCCTCGTATGACCTAAGCAAAACAATGTCTGGACTTTAAAAGAGACTGTGACCTCTGAGTTTGTTTCGGCTGTTTTTTCTCAGAGTAGTCGGGTACGAAAGACCGGCCCCATCTAGCTTTAAAAATATTGGTTGTGACGTGTAAAAGTGTTTTTATAACCAACTTACAAAATAAATACCTATCATTTATTATCATTTATATAATGAAACAAATATTTCAAAACAAACCATTTAAGATAAATCAAAAAAATTGATAATAACAAAGAATAGATTTTTGTAGATTTTATTCTCAGATCGTAAAATACATTAAATTTCAAAAAAATAGGTGATAAACAAAACCGTTAGTTGATATATCGAACATCTTAAACCAAAACATGTCGGGATTCTCTCGATTTCACGGTTGAATTCAAATTTATTTTGGGCCCTATCTGAAAACCAGCGCTGTGACATTTTAAAATGATAATTTGTATTACTTTTTCTTCTGTATAGTATAGTTTAGTTTATTCTGTCTTGTGTGTCAATAAATCCCCTTTCTTTCTATCAGATGACCAGTATCTGATTATTATAAGATACATCTTTCAATAGCACCTCAATAATAAGTGAATATAATAAGTAATCTTAGCTTCGAAAGAGAAAGGTGGCCATCTGTAGTGGCATGGCGGAGACAGCCCGAATTCCTCCACGGTTAACAGACCGCGACCGACTTGTGGTTAACTAAACTTTAACCGACATTCAAGGGTTTCTGTTTAAACCGGTTTAAGGTTTAAGAGCAAGGTAAGAGGGTAACATTAGAAATTCGTGGTTTAAAATGGCTGTATGGGTTGTGGTTTCCGTTGCATATGATAATGAAAGAAATAAAGAAAACAGATCATCTACTTTTTTATTTTTATGTGTGTAATTCCATTTATTTATTTAAACAAGTAATGATTATGCTTTACAAAGAATGCGGTTTTAATACATTATGTTGCACTACTTAGTAATAATAATATTCCACAACTATCACACAACGCCATCTAGTCCCAAGCTAAGCAGAGCTTGTGTTACGGGCACAAGACAACTGATAAACATACTTATATATTTCTAAAACATACATAATTATAGATAAATTACACCCAGACACAGAACAAATTATCGTGCTCATCACACAAACATTTGTCCTGGGTGGGAATCGAACCCACGACCTCCGGCATAGCAGTCAGTGTCCCTAACCACTAGACCAACAGGCCAGTCAAATTAAGTATTGTTAGTAATTTGTTGATGATGAATTGTTGACGAACTACATACATAATTGCTGTAAATACATGTGATACACGGATGGGTTAATGTTTCCAACAAAAACAAATGGAATCTACACTGCAAAACCTAGTTTCTTCATTCACATTTTTTGTTTGGAGTTTTATAGACCCTCTTTACCCAAGCATTAATTTAATGATATTACCAATTCAAAAAATAGGAAGTACTTACTGAAACTAATTACTACATTAATGTAATAATCACAGTATTTATGAAATCAGGGAAACAATCAGACTCGAGTGTTAAATACCAATAAAAGTCAGTACCAAAGTATCTCAGATAGATTAGAATGGTAGTTCGAAACAAGGAAAAGACTACAATAATGAAATATGTCATAACTGCAGTCGCCGGCCATTTCCTGACTTTCACCGGTCAATCTAGGTAGAGTGGTGTCCGTCAACAATTCATTACAGTACTGTATTACGCCATGATATAATATATGTACTACCATAATGTTATATTTTTAAACGCAATAACGCCTGCGTCGCGTCTTCGCAAAGATATTTTTTAAAGAAACGAAAAATTCTGTTGCGAGCAGGGTTCGATCCTGCGTCTTCTGGATAGGTACTCCAGACGCCTTAACCACTAGGCCATCGCAACCACTACTCACAACGCTGAATTTCTCGTTCCCTTGTTTTTCTAACGCTGTTTACACGTTGGGCCATCTATTGGTAATGTTTAAAAATATGTACTACTATTTCTGCATTAGAGCAATTCATATGACTACTTTTGCATCTAATTTTCTCAAAGGTGAATCTTGTCTAACTCATCATCTGCCTCATCATTCATTCATCATCAGCCTATAAAAGTTCCCACTGCTGGGACACAGGCCTCCTCTCTGAGAGAGAGAATGGGCCATAATCCACCACGCGGGCCCAGTAAGGGTTGGTCTGCTGCCTATTCCCAAATATTTGTATTAGGGTCGGCTTCCAATCGAACCAGATTCACTGAATATATGTAGTATTTTACATGGAGCGACTGCCTACCGGACCTCCACAACCCAGTAACTGGGTAATGCGATATCCCATGGTAAGACTGGTTGTCAGACGTATGAGCTTCTGACTAACAGTAACTATTGTCAAAGATCTACAAGTGACAGCCGGGACCTGGTTTTACGTGCTTTCCGAGGAAACTCGCTATGACAGATGGTCACCCATCCACAGATCAACCTCAGCAAGCGTGACTTAACGTGGAAAATCGGCCTGTGATTTTTACTTTGGGTGAAAAGGACCTTATGTAATTTTAGCCTACGTGATTTTTAAAACCTTTTAAAAAAATCGGTGTCCACAAGCCAGTCGGTCACGGAACTCAATTATATAGACAAGTATATAATATGGTAAATGGATATTACGCCATATGTAAACTCCATGTAAGTATAGTTATATATACAAAAGGTCATAAGATAACTCTCACTGTGAAAGTGCGTTTTATTTGAACTTCACTTCATTTGACAATACTGTCGTCACCATAACTGAAAATATATAAGGTTCACACCGCTCAAAGCTTTACTTCTTTTACGGTGAGGTTTTGGCACAGTGGACGAGCCGTGTCACGGGTTCGATTCGCTCACGACAAATATTTGTATAATCTAGAATCTACTATTATTTATATATCTACTATTATTCTATAAGTATAAAATTTTAAGTTGAATTATTTAAAAATAAACTAATAAATGAATTTACCGAGATATAATTTTATTTAGTGTCAAAATTCTATTGAATTTTGACACTAAATAAAATTTTAAACATGTTTAACTTTTGGTGAAAGTCGCCCTAAATATGTAAAACAAATCACTAACAATCTGTTTAAAACATCCAGTAATACAACTCTGTTTTTAACGACATGAGCTATTTTCGTATATCTCATGTCATGAAAGTTATTTCATCGATATTATTATGTGATGATCGCATGGCTACCTCCCATTAAATAAACCTTCTGGCTCTTTTATTTATGGTGTTACTTTCCAAAATCTATGTGCGTAATGTCATTGTATTGTGATACTGATATAATATTATTGGCATTAGATAACATCTATGAACACCTGGGCACTGTTTTATAAAGTCCAATATTTTATGAATTTTCCACCGTGGCAATTATTTTACATGTAAGTTTTTTTTAATTGCAAATTAAAACGGATTTCGGTTTTTGACACACTTCGAATTCTCGATCCAAGAGTAATTTCTGCTTTGGTTTAAAAAATAAGTCTTGTAAATTAAAAATACCTTCCAATTCTGCGTTGCTACAGCTACTGAAAAATATCTGAAAAGAAATCTCTTAAAATATGTTTTCTTTCTGGGAATCGAACCGCGGGTCGCGTGACTTATCTCATTACCGTGACCCCAGAACATAAAGGGCTATTGAAGAACACCGTGGATTTTAGTCAGTACGAGTCTGACAGTCCCTCTCGCCCTACCCGAGGTGGGAGGACTCATTTGATATCATGACCACGCTAAAAAAAAAATACCTCATCACTCAGTCAATAGAACAACAAAAGTATTAAAATAGTTTGTCCATTTCCACCATTTTGCCCCAAATTAAAAATTCTGCAATATCCAACGTACATCGAAATACTCAATTGAGCCACAAACATTTTATTACAGCATTCCTATACTAAATTACGGCAAATGCAAGAAGTTTCATAACTGTATGCGTTTTCTAATCTTTGGCGGTTTTCCTTCAAGAAAATCTTTTTCACGTTAAAATGAACCTTATGGGCTAAAGAATAGGAGTGATGGATTGATTTGATAGGCTTGTAGGTATAAATTGATCGGTAACACGCAATTGTAATTGTTTGAAATCTAATTGCGCTGTTTATTTGTGATGGCTCATTAGTTTGTTAACTCTAAATGACAGGTTACCTTTGTATTTTAATGTTTTATTCCTACATCAGCAATTATGCTATTTTACTATAAATAAATAATTAGTCCGATATGTTATTTATATAATACTAGCTGTAACTATAGCGGCTTCACCGGCTACAACTCGAAAATTATCCCACGGGAACATAAAATCTTGATAAAAACTATCCTATGTGTTATTTCAGGTTATAAACTATCTGTATACCAAATTTTAGCCAAATCCGTTCAGTGGTTTTTCCGTGAACGAGCAACAAACAAACATACCTACATACACATACATACATCCTCACAAACTTTCGCATTATATAATATTAAGTAGGATATAGAATGAAAACAATCAATTCATTAAATAAATCCATAATTTACATCATGTTAAGCATTCTAACCTTCCTTCTGGCGTTGTAGGGTAATGAAAACATCAAAAATCTACTTTTGAGATGAATCAACGACGATATAATAGTAGACTCCGCATACACGATCTAAGGAACAAAAACTGTTCTATCAACTCGCTGAGGTACTACGTAAGCGAGGGGGACGGGATACTGCGTTTTGATTGGCTAACTCAAGGTCTGTTCTGTCTCAACGTATGTTTAGGGCTCACAGGAGTGGTCGAAATGAGACGATTATAAGACTTTTTTGCCTAATGTGTTGACAGACATCGGTCCCCTGTTATTAGGAGTCTAGTAATATATCGTCGTTGAGGTGAACCGTACCAATATTTTGCGCTAAGCTTTGTTCTCCGCAACAAACTCAAGCAGAAACTTATTATAATAAGAATAGCAAACGCTTCTCTATTCTAATAATAAAACTCAACAGAGTAATAATGAATGAATGGAGATTATTATCTGAGAAAGTCATTCGGTCTGACCGAGTTCTGAATTATATGGTTCAGATTATATATGTACACGGAGTTATATATGTTTTCTTTACTTTTTTTATGGATTTGTATAGGTTATTATAATTATGAACGGAAATCTATCAAGGTCAAGTTCTCTTGTTTGATTTTGATATTATTTTTATTTAATTACTAGAGGTATTGCTGTGATTCTCACGATATTGTTGTCTTTCTTTGTTGTGATATTTGATTACCTATAGTTTCCGCCAGATAAGTTTTGAATAAAATACGTTGACCCCCGTGTACCAATATGTTGCAATATTTCAACAAAAACATCCAAATGTTGTATAAAAATAAATGGTACGGAACGCTTTAGGCTTCGATTTTGCCGTTTTTTTTCACTGATCCGACATTATCTATTTTGAATTTTGGCACAAATCTTCGTCACTTCTACGGCCTTATCGGTCACAGCAATGTTGAATGGTCCATATCTCTACCACGTAGCTATTCTTAAGCCTCCTCTTCACAATCGGCCATGATGGCCGTGTTTGCCGAACAAAAGGAGACGGCGGGCGTTATACCAGAAAGCAAGATGCAAATAATTCTATCTCGATTCTTAGTATAGCGCCGTCTCCTTCTGTTCGGCAAACACGGCCATCATGGCCGATTGTGAAGAGGAGGCTTTAAATTTTAATTCCAGTGTTCATTAAAACATTTTTCGACAATAATAAGAAATAATTATCGTAATCATAATTTTATATCATAGCACTGATCTACTTGCTAACCAGTGCATTTTAGATAAACATATTAAACTATATGAATATGTATGTATGTTCTTAAAACATTCCAAAATAATATAAGACTTTCTTTTACTATCTCAGTTTTCATTCATCATAGTTAGTCATTTTTTTTTAAATGACTAGCTATGCAATATTGTCACAAGAAAAAAATATATAAACTTAAATAATTATGGAATTTTCTCGTGAAATACTGGTTTCTACTTCGAAATATGTAATTAAACTAGGTAGGCGCAGTGACTGAGCTTTCGACTGCTCTGCAGCGTGTCGCAGGTTCGACCCCGCACGGAGCAAATATTTGTATGATCCACAAGTACTTAGTTGTTCCAGGTCTGGGCATTTGTATATATGTTTGTAAACGAACTCACGACACAGGAGAAATTCGTATTGTGCATGGGACAACTTTTTTTATCAACAAACATAAAACACTCACATTTCACCTGCATTTCACCAAATATTTCGCTAGAATATGTGCATTATCAACCATCTAACATCAGATTATTGTGAATCAAATACCATCATCAATTCGCTATCAAATAATAATTCCGCTAATTAATTAAAACGTCCACTCCTACCATATAAGGACATAGAAGTCCACTCCTGTTTTAAAAGCGATAGTGATCACAAAAAACCGGCCAAGTGCGTGTCGGGCCACGTACAGTGTAGGGTTCCGTAGTTGCCCATCGAAATACTTATGCGAACTAACTAAACTGATTCGCTGAATATAATTTTATAAAGAAGAATTTTCAAAATCGGTCCAGGAGTCTTTGAGAAATCGGGGAAAATACATAAGAAAAAAGAACGAATTTAGAACCTCCTCCTTTTTTTGAATTTAGTTAAAAATAGTTGACGATAAAAACCTACCTATCCCCAAAAAACATACCTATAAAAGCTGTAAAAATAAATTTGACAAACTTACATTTGCAGTTGTCTCCGATACATTTTGTTTAGACAATATGATGTCCAAGTACATTTTATAAGTTGGTCGACTATTACTCGTAAAGTTGTAAAGCCTACTTAGTCATGATAATTTTCTTTTAAACTTCGTTATAATACTACTATTGTGAATTTTTTCACACCCCCAAACATAACCGTTTAGCTGGTAGAGGGGGGGACACTCGAATCGAGCAAAATTTAGCACTTTAAAGCTTAATATTTCACAAACGTTTTTTTTTATCAAAAAATTGTTCATAGGAACTATCATTATTTTTTAAAGACCTATTTAATGATACCCCACAATAATGGGAACGCGAGAAAAAAAAAACCTCACTTTACGTGTAAGTACTGGAGGTACCCTAAAAAAAAATATTTTTCGAGATTTTATTTTACGACTTTTTTGGCACAACAAATCCGTATATTTACATCAAATTACAGCTCTCTATAATATAAATATATTATAGTACTGTGCGTCTCTGAGCTAAACTGCGGACAGACGGACGGACGGACGGACGGACATGGCGAAACTATAAGGGTTCCTTGTTGACTACGGAACCCTAAAAACTGGCAACTTTTCCACATTTCCCTAACTATCACTGTCCCTTCATCTTTTAACTCCATAAACAGCGGCGGTTAGAAAGCCTGCGTCTGCGCAGTAATTAGCTGCTTATTACTAATGCTGGCCCATGCTGGTACGTGCTGGACCATGTCCATTACACGGTTGACACTTTCACCTGTTTCGTATAAAATAAATAAAGAGTAAACATAGGTATGTTAACGTTTTATATAATTTTGTAAAATAAAATATTTTGTGTTCACTCTCTGGTTTTTATTTTCTAAAAGGCGATTATGTTTTTTCAAATGGTTAGGTACATGAATATGGACTGGATTGACAGCGTTTAATTTCGTGTTTAATTATGCCAATGGTATTCTAGTTACCAACATTGTGAAATGAAATAGTAACAACATTTTTAATCAATAAAAAGGTTTAGGCACAGAGTGCCTTATTCACAAAATGGCAACCGAGTCACAAAAGCACATGATCTAAAAGTAGCTTCTAAATTATCAAATGGAAAATCTACAAATTGAATTTAGCCAAGTTGTTTATGTCAATGATGCGAAAAAAACTTTATACACCTACTCGTATAAGAATTATACATATACTCCCAATTTTAGATACGAGTTCAAGAAATAAACTTTTAGATAATTAGCATCTTATCCTTGCTTTACTTCCTTTCTTGGTATAAGCTATTAGTAACTTATTAAACCACCAAAATAACTCAGTATCAAAAAAGTTGCCTTACAACATGCTAATTACTAATTACAGCCACTCTGCTGATACCCATTCCATTGAACATTAACACTTTCACCGCTGTTACGATTGTAACCAGTTAATGAGTATATTTATGAGTTCTGCTATGATTTATGAGTGGTAAATAACTGCTATTTCTGAGTAGAAAATTGTATGACTTATTATTTATAGAATCTTTGGTCTAAATGGTTGAGTTTCACTTCAGTTAGAGCGGTTGAAATCACATTTTTGATAGAAAGAAGAAAGATAGAAGATATTGGTACATCATCATCTCAGCCTTTTCCAACTATATTGGGGTCGGCTTCCAATAAAACCAGAAACAGCTGAATATCAGTATTTTATATGGAGCGACTGCCATGTTATCTCCACAACCCAGTGACTAGGAAATAACATAACCCTTGGTAATAGTGGTCACCCATCCACAGATCAACCTCAAAAATGTTTGTACATGTCACTTTAAAAAAAAGATTATCAGGACGGACGTCCAAATAAAACTTTGGTCCCGTGCCGTGAGGTATCTGAATAACCACCAATGTTTATTTTTGTATTTCTAATTTTAAATCAAAATAGATTTTTAGTCTTCCAACTTCCAAGTAAGAAAAACAAGTTTTATTCGTTCTGAGACCAACAAGGGACAGTTACGATCCAAAAGTGGTTGACATCTACCGTTTTCTTACCCAATCAGAAACTCATAAGTACAAATCAAATTTCCCAATTCTAAATTAAATAAACCTAATTCCATACTCTCGAGTAACGAGCAATTTGTCGAGAACAATAGTCTCATAGCTTCGTAACTTGCCCAACACGGACAATAGGAGCCGGACGGTCGGCAAAATAGCAGCGATCTTAACAAACACGTAATTGTGTGAGTTTGGTAAGAGTATTATTTTTGTACCCTTGTTTGTGAGGTGTGGTCATCAGATTTAAAACAATCCTTTTTGTTGTTCGTTGAGAAATAATAGGAGATGGTGCTGTATTTTTTGTTATCTTAAAATCGCTTCCACTACTCTTAGATTCCAAATACTGAAAGGAATGTTTGCACAGTAGTTGACCGATTAGCTACTACTGCTACGTGCAGCGAGTTCCTTTCCTGCTAGGAACAAACATTTGTATGACCTACTGTTTGTATATGTATTTTGAAATGTTTTTTTACTCATAATACGAGTAGGGAAGAAATGAACGAATAAATTGTTGATACGTTAAAAATAGATCCATTTATTACTGCTAGTACAAAACTGATCATCAAATTAGATGGACACAGTCCGATGCGTTCCTATTGCTTTTAACGCCATTGTGATGGACCAGCCATAGATCCGTCCAAGGTCGACGCATGTTCTTATAGAAATAAACGATTGCGTCAAATAAAAAAGCTTGCGTAGGCACTTTTGAACGTTAACAATATTAGGGGTTGAAAATGGACGAGATAAAAATTGTAGGGGAGAAAAATTGTTTATGTTTGAAAATATCGGTATGTATTTGATCTTGTTTTATAACTTTTCAAATCTTATTGTTCATTGTAATTTCCTCGCATCGAGGTGATCTAAGAATTCTTACTGAAAACAAATAACAAGAATCGTTTAAATTCCAAAAACTCCAACATTTTTAACTTATTGATTTGCACTATAGTATAGAAATATTTCATGTGCTTCCTTGTAGATCTTCCTTCTTCTTAGCTCATTTTTCTAGATTATGGCCAAAGGGAGGCAAAACCGTACCGTCTTACTTAAAAGTGTCAACTGCAAAACGGCATTCGACGTTGAAATATAAGGGTCGTTTTACAGAACTTACATTTTTTTTAGACAAGTGTTCAATAGATGTTTAACTTTTTTTTTTTTTTAAATATTTTTCTTTTTTTAGTAAAGGTCAGTTCACACCGAGACGCGATGCGACTATACTTTCTTTTAGTGTATATTTTGAATCGCTCTATTAAAATGATCGCGCAGCGTGAATTGTCCCTAACAGCCATTGCCACAAGTCTTGGCTCTCAGCAGTAGAATATTTAAAGTATTCCAACCAGTATTTAGATACGGTAATTATCTGGTACCTATTTAACTGAGCCGACATCCGATTTCTTCATCAACATCCCGCGATCAACCTTGTAAGTTGTGAGGTAGCAGCAATTGGTTGTACGAAAGGGCTCGGTGAGGCAATGTTGATAGACATGTCAGCAATGCAGGTATTATATTGTGAAATATATTGTTAGAATAGGTACGCTCCTTATATGTACTGTGGATTTAGAAACAGTGTAATGCCTCAAATGGATCAAGGATATTTTTAAGATACCTCTAGAAATTCAATGTTGGCATTAGTAAGAGCGACTTTGAGGTTTGAGATGAGGCCAATAGTGAAAGACCACGTTTCGGTGCCGTAACTCATCACTGGTAACACACATTGGTTGAAGACTTTCGTTTCCATCCGGTATATGTGGAGATCAAAAGGGGAGGCCTATGTTCAGCAGTGCATGTCCTATGGCTGAGATGATGATGATGATGATTAGTAAGAAATTTTGAAATCTGTTTTGAAATAGTGATCTTCATCGGTAAACCCATGAAGATATTTTCATTATTAGAATGTAGGAAAGTGTTGTCGAAATTTTCAGACAAGAATTTTCAATATAGTTTACTTTTTGAAGCTGTGTGTAGTTCTTACTGTACCAGCGACTTCGCCCGCTACAAATCAAAAATTATTTTACGGGAAGATATAATCAGGATAAAAACTATTCTGTATAATCAGGATAACTTTTCTATTTACTTTATAAATTATCTGAGTACCAAACATTCAAATCCGTTCAGTCCTTTTTTCGTGACAAAATGACAAACATGAAAACATCCATCCATCAATCGGCATTATAGTAAGAGTAAGATCTATTTCATGCCCAGTACAAAAACTAATAATCACTTTCTCTGCATCACCCTAAGGTAGACTGTTAGAGAATGCCTTATGGCATTAGACTTAATGCAAAGGCTGACTAGCCTTTGTACGATTTTCTGCATAAAGTTTAAATAAATAAATAAATGTAATACAAATGAGTAATTTTTTCATTCATATTTAATTGGTTAACACTACCATTGGCCTGTACAAACCTAATTAACGAAACCATTGTTTTCTAAAAACTCAAGAACACTATGATAATCCATAATTATTGCAAAACATACTAATTACATAAATCATCTAAAATCGATCGATATCCGTCGGAGGAAACATTATATAAAGTAATCGAGTGGTTACGTAAACTCATCGAGTTTAGAATCGATTCGGAGTCGATGGCCCGCAACGATTTCCGATTGGATTCGATACAATCGCACTGACCTTTGTATTCGATTATATTGTGTCTCCTTTTCTAATGGGTTGGAATACTCCAGAATTCAACAGAATAAACCAGTTGTTTATTTCATGGTTTTTATGTACGTCAAGGTTATGTTTGGTAACCTGAAAAGATGAGATGGGTAGTTTTAAGAGCATAGTCTGTTTGAGTCGTTCATATATGAGCCATCTTTACATAATAGAAAACAGAGTCGCTTTTTTATGTGACTGCCACGCGCCTAACTTTAAAAGAATATAATTTTTGTTTCATTAGAAACAGGACAATTTTGCGCAAAAAAAATCCGGAAAATTCTCCAGGTAGGTACGTTGAAAAGTACTCGTAGAAGCCTCCATGGTGTGTTGAAAAGTACTCGTAGAGGCCGCTAGTTAGCAATAAAACTTTGTGTTTAGTTAGTTTCTTACATAATTGGATAGACACTGAGATGTTTCTACTAAATATTATTTAATTCTATCGTGATATTTTGAATACGTATTATGATATTCAACAGTCCCATAAACATATAACAAGAAAAGCTCATTAGTCTCAATACGCACTTAATGGGGCAGATGTGAAAAATTATGTCATCGTCTCTGGTACTGTATGTAGTCAATAACATTTGAATACTTACAATATGATAACCAGCTGAAAACATTGATTACTACCTATTACGAATAGTATGACAAATCTATTTACACTACGCAAGCAGTTGTTTTGTTTGGTAGTACTATTATTTACTATTTGTCACCGCTATTTCGTAAATTGTTTTGATTGTAGCTGCTCGCAATCTTTTCGGCTGAATCTCATTGTAGTTGTTTCATTATTAACTAAATAAATAAATGTCTGTAATCCTTAGAGTTAGGCGGAAGCGTATCATTTATGTTGTTGTGATAAATATTATCTCTGAATGCCGTCCATATAATAAAAGCTTTGAGTTTATCGGTTGCTTTAACTTTTAAAGCGTCTTAAAATATCATCAAAATGTTTTATTTTATAATAGGCCCTCAATGGGCACATATAAAACATCGAGAAGAAAAAAATTGGCACGGTTCGGGTTGGTCGTTTCCATGGGGAAGAACCGGCAAGACAGACACATCTGCCTAGCCTTTCTTTTCCAAACTATATTGGGATCGGCTTCCAATCGAACCAGATGCAGCACATCAATAGGTATTTAAATAGCGTCTTAAAATATAATTATCAATATTTCGTCCAGTAATATTAAAGTTTAACAGAGCGAGCTAATGGCCCTCAACTGACCACTAACCCAGACTTCAGGACTGAAAAAATACTCGGAAAACCAAACAACAAATTGACCTATAAATCTACCCCAGAACCTAGGACTCAGCTGTAATCGCTATCTTATCAGATAACCGTGACCATTGGAACGTATAGGGCTATTGAAGGAACACCGTGGCGAGTCAGAACGACAGTCCCTGCTGTCTCACTCTGGGAGGGAGTACTCAATGAATGAGACTACCACGATATTTTTCATGGAGCGACTGCCTTACTGACCTCTTCAACCCAGGTAGTTTTAGCGGGATAATATGAAATCCCTTGGTGTTGTTTTTTTATTGTTGTAAATCCATCAAAAGAGTAATGCAAGGCAGAGCGGGAGGGACTGTCAGACTCGTACTGACTAAAATCCACGGTGTCCTTCAATAGCCACAGGGTCACGGTAATGTAGTAATTCTCGCGACCTACCCTTTGGTTTTGCTTGGCCGGATTTTCAATTTATGAGGTCTTCTAGAGTCAATACCATTAAATATCTATAAGAACATTGCACTATAGTCTATAACTATATTATTCTTAGTTTTCTAACGAGCCAGCCCAGCGTGGCGATACAGCATGCATTTTATCAACTAATCCCGCTACTCTTAAGGTGTTACCTCACTGGAGCATTCGGGTGTAATGTTACAATGAAAGATTCGATTACAGGCACTAGTGATTGTTACAAATTGTATCATTACAGGTTACGCATTTTTGCTTCTTCTAGCAAAAAAAAAACTATTAATACTAATATTCCTGCCCTGATAAGGACTCATTGGATGATTTTACGAGTGCCATGATAGAACAATAAACTAGGCTTATGGATTACTGAGCCACTAATTTATCTCTTAATAGACGCGCTCTGTAATGTAACAATTATTGTTACATTACAGGCGAATGCATCCATTGAGCAGGCGCCTTTATAGAATTCTCAATAAATCATAGCGGCGTGTAGTTGCAACCGGGAAGTGGGCAGTGGGCTGCTCGCTGTAATCCATGGCCATAACACTTAATTGCTTTGCAATCTGAGTGTGAACTAGTGAGGGGAATAGTCGATTAAAAGGTTTAGCTTTTGCATTCCTTTGAGAAATGGTTTGACAGTCGAAAAAGAGGTTAAAGGTTAGAAGTAATTACAAAAAATGTTGTAACGTCAACAAGTGACATACATTTAATCGGCTGTCAGGATTTTCTCTTGATCAACCTTGAACAAATAAAGAAAAACAAAGAAAAAAATATAAAAAATTGAGATGTTAATTAATAGGGTAAGATATTAAAGAGCGGTGTGTCTAAAAACAGGCTTGTTTGCGTAAAAGGAGATTTACTATCACTAGTTGTCAATCTTACCTTTTTTTTTACGTGGTAAAATCATCAAATGAGTCCTCCCACCCCGGGCAGGGCGGGAGAGACTGTCAGACTCGTACTGACTAAAATCCACGGTGTCCTTCCAATATTCCTTTATGTTCCGGGATCACGGTAATGAGATAAGTCCCGCGACCTGTCAATCTTACCTTCCTAAAATTTGTTGAACCATTTTTGAACCCGAATATATCATCGATTAATTATCGATATAAGCTCATCACTATCTCCCACAAACGTATGCGGGTCAATCTCCGAGAGGCTCAAAATTAATGTCCTCGGCAATTTCTCGAGAACGTGTGTATATTTTTTTTTTTAAGTGCTAGTCTTAAAAGCTAAATAATCAACAAAAATGGCGCTTTAAATCATCATCGTAAAAAGTCAATAAAAAAAAAGATATTAAAAAAAAACCACACAAAATTGCCATTTTTTGATGTGTCGCCACGGCACACGCGGGCTATATTTTGATGATAAAAAAAAATGTTGACTTTATTTAGCTATTTTATGTTGATGGCCGTAATTATACATAATCAATCTACATATTCTTGAAAACATGGGCAATACTAGCTAAGTAAATAAAGAGAAAACTCATGGTCAAAAAATGTGCGTCATTGTTCTGCGCTATGTTTGTTTTCAATATTAAGTAGATTAAGAGACAGGAGGGAGGGAAACTGGTGGCTGTGCGAACAGACCTCCCCGCACCACAGCCGGGCGACAAGCTTTGCTGAAGATACAGGCGCTCGTTTTTAGCAGATATGACTTTGAAATTCGTTCTCCTCAAAATGTTCACTTCAAACGTCATTTACATTTTCATTTATTAATCCGTCAAATATTTTTTTTAATATATTCATTTAGCAAAAAGTATGAAGGTTTTGTGTACTTACACAATTATGAAACGTTTTTTGAAATAGCATGTGCGCGAAACAGGTTTAACCAAGTTTTTTTCCGATTTATCATTTTTCTCAACATCATTGTCCTGGATTTGTACTGCCAGGATAATGACGCACATTGAGAAGAATGACATTATGGACATAAGCTAATGACTCACGTTGAGAAGAATGACGTTTTTATTTTCTTTATTAATTTTAACACTTATTTTGGACATTAATATTACCTTTAAATTATAATTTAATTATTTTGGTGGTTTTTCTTTGCTCCCGCAATGAGACCCTCAGAGAAAAAGAGGTTCAGATCCCCTGTTAAGAAGTTACAAATTATGTATCCTTTAGTACTTTGCTAAGATGATAACTTTATGAATAGCTGCTTGTTTCTGTATTATATATACGTATGTGTATGTCTGCATCTAATTTATCACAATATCTATGTATGCTTTTGGCTACTAAGTATTCCTGTTGCTCCTATTACTACCGGTATGACTTCTGTAGGTGTTTTCCATAACCGTGTTATTTTTGTTTTTAGTAAGTACTCAATTTGTCTAACTCTTTAGGAACTATGTGATAATCTGATGGTATTGTTAGGTGTATTTATCTAAATACTGTATTAACTAAACTAATAAGAATTAAAATAACCTGTTTTAAGCTTTCACGGTTTGTCTCAATTTAAAATGTCACATAAGGGATATCTTCCGTGATTATGTTTGTTTTAGTTCACGATATTTAGACACTGTTCCTAGCGCCATGATTGCGGGTTTAAATCAAAATCTGTCTACCCTCTTTCTTTGAAAAAAGAGGGTAGACAGATTTGTCTGCTCCTAACAATTTATTTTCATCCACCCGCAATCTCCAGTTAACCCCCGATCATGGCGCTTGCAACAGCGTCGAAATATCGGGAACTCAAACAAACATATAATCACGGAAGATATATCGTAAGTGACATTTTAAAATAAACTAACAAAGAGCATCAAAAAATTTATCTACATCACTGTCAACGGGATAAGTGCCCAGAACGCTGGCAGCATTGCCTTCATTGCGACGTTGGATGGCAATGCTAATTCTTTGACCAAGAAATAGGCCAGCCCTCTGGTCACACGCGAAGAATCGACTATACGTTTTGCAAGTTCTTTAAAAACTCCAAGCGGCTCAAATACATAGCTGCCAGTCAAGCCATTGTATTTATGCTGTTTGAGGTTTTCAGCACTTGCAGCAGCCGCACCAGCATAGCACGCCGTACCAAAACGAAGGGATGGCGCAAGGGTTTCGTAACATGTTGCCCAGCTTCCATAGCATTATAGTCATACCATTTAGTCTCTTCCTATGGTCGCGTGCCAAGCCAGTGGGATTTAAAACGGCTGGCATCTTGGCGATGACAAGAGCACGACGTATAATGTCATTTAAGCTGGCGTGCCGTGCTAACCGACCCGCACTCTTGCTGCCCGATACAGTCGACTGCTTCGCCACATTGACAGCGATGTGGAGCCCCGTAAGCAGCGCCCAAACGCAGGCATGTAGCGATCCGGAGTAGTGTCACTCAGCATGGTACCTATGTTGAATGACGATATTGCCTGAAGCCATAGACCCGATTCCCATTCGCCCACAGCCAGCAGGCCAGCACGCTCTGCAGAATTGGCTGACGTATTAACAAGATTGTACCGTACCAACCTAGAGAGCGGCTCATCCCACTGCCTCTGGAAAGACGGGTTCACGGGCCCATCTGAATCCGGGCAAATAATTTTCCAGGCGTTCAAGCAAGACACTTAAAATCAGCCAGAGAAAGATTTAAAATCTTTCTAATTAATGTTTCAGTGCTGTGGACAGGGGACAGGAACTAAACTCACACTAAAAATTTTGCGGAAATGTCTATTAAATAATTCGGATACATAAATTATATCAGGACTATTTTGTGCTACTGTGATGTCTGTCTAGACTGAAATGTCTCACATTAATTCTGCAGACTCATTTTTTATTTATTTGTGGTTAATGTTTCTTATATGCCTGCTAGTTTTTCACACCCAGAGATGATGTGTTGTGTGGTCTCATCTTTCGTTAGACATAACCTGCTCTCTCGAACTGCTTATAGGTGGCAAATATTGAAAACTAACAAAAATGATACCGGTTGCTTTTTTAGCCAATTAAAAAGATATTATATATCTATGTTTACTTTTTCTAGTACTGCTTTATAATACGGCCCATATTACAAACAGGTAGAGTAGAACCGGTACCGCGTAAGTATTGATAGCTTTTACCTGATTCCTAGCATTTAATTGTGTGTTCGCTATTGATTTTATCCTGCCAAAGTATTCTTTCTTTAGTTGGTCTCTTATTCTGTTATGACCTATTTTGCCCGCCTCATTTATATCTATGTAAATATTTGTACGTCTCGTCTTTTTTCTAATGTTGAAATTTCAATTTTTAAATTTTTGCTCTTCGCTAACTCTACCGGTTGTCACATAACTGTAGAACATTGCACTTTCTTAATCCAAACTGCATTCCTGTCTCTAGTAAATATTTCTTTTCTATCGAGTTAAATCTTTAAACGACTTTTATAATTTGCATAAACTTTAAATCGACCTTATATAGGAAGTGGTTCACTGTTACGGTTACGGTTGAAATTGTGTTTATTTCTAAACAAAACAGAAGTGGTGATAATGAATCTCCTTTGGAATATTCCTCCGTGTATAAACTATGGGATCAGTGGTTACACTAGCGTCTACGAGCCTTCATGATAACATTCCATGTAGGCATGACAGGACCATCTCTAGAAAGCCCATGATAGCACCCGGGCACTTGTATAACCTCAACACCTGAAGAAGCCATTCGTGTCAGATGCTATCAAAGGCCTTCAGAAAGTCTACTCATCCCATACTTAAGTTTTTCTGACACTGATGTGCGTCTTCTAGTATTGCTTTGTTAATCATGAGATGATCTTTACAGACCCTGGCGCGTCGCCTGCATCCTCTCTGTTCTGGATAAATAATGTCGTCAATTACAGTGTTTGTACAGTTCGTTAGGTAGCATGGAAGTAAACAGTTTATATACATAGTCGGCAAACATGCAATGAGGCGCCAGTTTTGTGGTCCATGAGTGTTTTCATTTTTGGGAATCAAAATGATTTGTCCTGTCGTAAACCAATTTTCTACTGGGACTGTTTTTTGCTTGTGACTTTGTTAGATTTTGAAAACCGTGAGATTATAGTTTTGTTATAGTCGTAGTTGTTATAATTGCCGCATGATCTTAAAAACCGTTAGTTTACCAATAGTTTTTAAGATCATACGGCGGAATCTTTTAATATTTTGAAATTAAAATTTTGATAGATACTTATAATTTACATAATCTATCTAACCTGATACTTTTAACCGAATAAAAATATAATTTAGATACTTAATTATCTTCATTGTTTATAAGTACAAAACTAAATTCATAAGCATTGTCATTGTCCTCAACATATCGTCATTTTCCTAGGCTTGAAAATCATTTTTCTCACATGACATCATTATCCTCAACAACAGTTTAAAAAAAAAATTGATTATCTCTTTAAATTCTTGTTTATCCGCTGTGACACTAATATGAAACTTGTTAACTGAACATGCCCGTCATTACCGCTAAAAAAGATGAGCGATGCGAATCCACAAAATTCAAACAAAAATAATCCGTTCCAGGAGATTTACCCATGCGTGGCGCGGGCTGCGCGGCCGGCGCGGGCGACGCGGCGCAGGCGCAGGCGCTAGGGCAACGTAACGGTGCTCGGTTCCCGGTACCAGCTCATTATAAGGCCGACGAGCTGCAAATTATTGAACTTGGCTTTTGTTCTGGTTAGAACTTAGGAAGGAATGTTGCCTTGGAAAGGTTAGGAATGATAACATCCAGTATGTTAGTAATCTCTGCTCTTTCTTTCAGTTTTTCTATTAACTTCTTTTTAAATTCTAAAGCTGATCAACATTTCGCCAATGCAGTCTGAATTTTATGCAAATTGATCAACGTTTTTATAATAAAAACCATTCCATGAAAAAAACCGCCCAAGTGCGAGACGGACTCGTCCATAAAGGGTTCTGTAGCAGCGAGCAACATACTTAAAAAGTTCATGTTGTTGGTTGTAACTTTCAAAGGTAAATTGCGATTTACGATTAATGACGTATTAAAAAAAACTAATTACTTGATCTCGTTCGAACCAATTTTCAATTGTAGTTTAACAAATTTCTATAAATAATTACCTAAGATTAGTAGCAGATATGTCATAATAATATAATAATAATCACTGCCCATGTTATCATGTCAATCTCGACTTTTAAATGTTATCACTCAGTGCATCTGAAATAAGTGTGACAAAATGACTGCGCAGTGACAGATTAATTGTACCGTGGACTTGTGAGAGATTTATAACGAGTAAATGGTTGGGAAATGTTGGTAATTTAGTAAAATTTTAAATAAATCGCAAAAAATCCTTGCTTAACTCCTTAATTATCTCAAAAAGCTGTGGCGCGCAAGTCATACAACGCAAGAAATTGCCGTTTAGGAATGCTGCCGCGTTCAGAAATATTTCCTCATAAAATCCTGTCTGGTTAAAGGAGGTTAGGTTGCTTGCGAAATTATGGAACTGGAAATGACAGTTTTTCGTGAATTGATGACGATTTATAACAATTCTGAGAACTTAATTGATGTTACAGGATTGGAAATCAGACATTAATTAATTATCAATATAGGAAAACGACGATTAAAATAATAAACGTACAACTTGAATATTGGGCTAATTATAAGCAAATCGTACTAACACAATGGATCGATATTGTGTGTTCAATATATCTTACGATAAATTCAAAAGTCTGTGAGGTTGGATGGATGTTTCTTGATCCTCTTGGATTTGAATATTTAATATTCTCGATTGTCACAACGGAATTATACCACATCGGGATTATACCTATACCAATGACAATCGGCGCCGGCGCAGGCTTTAAGCTTTCATACCCCTTTTAATTACTATTTTCTCATTGCAGTGTACAACCTTGGTGAACTACAACTACTTTTCTCTATCTTCCATGGAAATCCATGTAATATCCCCAACGACTGTATTTAGCACTTTCTCAGCTAGTCACGTCCAACCTTAACAAAGTTTCTATGCTTAACAACCACTCACACAAGCTAACTACCATTTAAGGACCACTACGTCTAAATATTCATCAAAACATGGTTTTAACATGCCACGCATTCAACTTTCCGAAGAGAAATGGCGAGAAAATGGCCGCCACGCGCCAAAGAATTTTTAAACAGCCAGTATTGACATTCTGTTTTCAAATTACCAATTGATATGTTGTACTAAGAATTCATATTGTATTTCCTAGCTTTACGTAATGTCTGTTGAATTATTTAATTGTTGTAGCAATGGCGGTAAATTAAATTAGAGTTTTTACGTGAGGGAAAGTTGTGTGACAGTTGTAATGACTTTTTCTTTTTGTAGATGTCATAACGTTGCGTGTGAAGGTTACTTCTATGGTTGCAATAAAACCGGGGGGAATAGACAAATGACATTTTATCGTCGAAAACAAAAGAAAACTCAAAAATATGATATTGTTATTTATTTACTTTAATTTTAATTTGACAATTTAATTGACTTCAGCTTTAGAAAAGCTGAAGTCAATTCTTTCGACAGCCATTGTTGAAATATGGACGTTTTGAAAGTTTTTAGAGATTTTCATAGCATCTTATTGTTAACGCCCAAAAATGCGAGTCTAAATCCCGATCCGTTTTCACACATTATCTTACTCGACAACTTCGACTCGTAGGTACCTACTTACAGGCAAGCTCGTTGATTGGTTACAAAAATAACAAAATTGGATCCGAGATACTTATTAATTTCCCGCGTTAGTTATTACGGTAGAAACAAACGTTAGATCAAGGAAAACCGCAGTCTACACAATCTTCCGTTGAAAGAAATGCATCCAAGAATCTCAATAACGATGCAAATAAACAAAGCAACAGTAATTACACTTCCTAATTAGAATAATGAAGAAATAAATCAGCCACAAGAGACCATAAACACAGTTTTTAAATCATTTCAACTTGCTGACGTGTCCGATGAAGCGAAGGATGAAAAAACTTGATTAAACACGGAGAGCTGTAATTGAATAAGAAAAAATATGAACGGTCCACTGCAACTGGAGACCTGCAGTTTCCGAGTATCGAAGATGTAGTTTGTTTTCCACCAAATATGGTGGACAATGAAGTGGAATTGAGTTTCTGTGTTGACCAAACTCTTGGAGCTGCATTTTCAATGACAATTGGTTTCTTTGCTGTACTCTAAGGTCGAACTACACGATCACTGACAAATGCTTGCACTGACTGGACAGGTCCACTCCAATCAGTGCGGTTCTTTCTTCAAAAGTTATCAGACACTAACCTACATCGTAACCTACGTCCTCGTATGACATAACCAATATATTGTAGGTATGGACTTTAAAAGTGACCTCTAAGTTTGTTATGGCTGCTACACACCTTACGATAAATCGTTACGATTAGTCGGTACAGTTCAAACTGCAACGATAAATTGACAAGTGTGTATGAGAAAAACTGTACAGTTTGTTCGATTTTTCTCATACACACTTGTCAATTTATCGGAACGATTTTTCGTAAGGTGTGTAGCAGCCATTAGATACGGCTGTTTAAGTTGTAGTTTTCGTAATGTGATAAAAATCAAGGCGATCGTTTCCCCGTTTTGATAAAGTGTCATGATAGCAGGACACTAAACAGCGAATTAAAAGAAACCATCAGATGGATTGAAAATTGTTAAAACGAGATGTCTTTTCTCCCCGATGAAATCATTTTTCTTTCTTTTGACATCATCCTTTAGATACAATAATGTTTAATCGATTATAATTCAAGATCAATTTTCAATAGATTGGAGAAAAAAAAAACTCTTAAAACTATTACATCTTAGTCAGTGTGTACCGAACCGTACGAGAATCAAACAATGACTGAGCATAACGTTCCATTCTTGAATTGTCCGGCGGCATATCGACCAATCCCGTTACAGTATTCAGGTTTCGACTCATACGTATTGGTTTCTTGTTCACAGTTCGCTTGAAGCGCTTTTAACGATGCATTGATGTATTGTCCGGAGTACGCTTGAAGCGCTTTTATGATGTATTGATAAACTTGTTTATGATTTGTAGGTTACCGATACTTGTTTGACAGTGAAGAGACGTGTTTTAGTAATTTTTATTTACAAGAATTTTAAAAATAGAACAAGATAATTATGGAAATAAAATCTAGGTGAAGACTGTCTTTCGTCCGAAATTAAAATAGGTGCCGAATATTCGGTAACGGTATCGGTTTCGGCTTAAAACGGTGTTTCAATCAGACACTACTTATTACTCAAAACTCGTCAAAAAGCAAATCCTATCCGATTTTCTTTCTAATTAGAAAAAATAAACAAAAATTCAGAAAACGGATATCATCATTAATTTGTCACCACAATTTCTTCAAATCTGTTTCACTATTAGCTAATTCGGTGATTAAGTCATCTGGGTAGTTACCGCGGATCTTTAAATTCTAAGTTAACCTACTAAGAATTTCTCTCGAAAATTCCAAGTAACTAAGAGTTCAAACAGGAAATAGGTACCTATTATTTTCTATCATAAATACTTGTTTTATAGAATAAAGTATTGTATAATATAAGGTGTAGTCATTGATTAAGGTCGATTCACACGACAGTGCTAAAACCGCTGCGTTGTACAATACTTTCTAACGGTAATAAATATTGTTACGTAATGGAGAAACAATGTCAGCACATGGTCAGTAACCGCAGTTAGACGGTATTTGATTTAACTCCGCTTAAAATTATAGCTTTTGATACCTCTAGTTAGAATACACATCTAAAAAGTTTGCGATCACTAAAAAAATCGAAACCAAA
The DNA here is from genome assembly GCA_036375495.1 of Agrotis segetum. Lineage (NCBI taxonomy): Eukaryota > Metazoa > Arthropoda > Insecta > Lepidoptera > Noctuidae > Agrotis > Agrotis segetum. The sequence continues at coordinate 1,891,617 of JAQSVV010000128.1, forward strand.
AGAGGTTTCGATTTTTTTATTACGGTAGATTATTATTAAGTTTTTTTTTTCTTCTTTTTAGATTCTTTATTAAAAATATAGATTTAAAGTATGAAACAGAACAGTTCCCATAATTAAAAAAAAAAAAGGTTGCACTCCAGGAGTGCCGGTAGAAGTGAAAACTTTTTTGTTACTATGTTTTATTTTTAATTTGAATGACGTCTTACTCATTTTCGATCAGGGTCACGTGACCCTGACGCGAGTTTTGGTCACGTGACCCTGACGCGAGTTTTAAATTTTTTACCCATTACAGAAAAAGTGTACAACGCCGCTAAAGAAGTTTTCACTTCAAAAATACTCTCAAGCTTTCAAACTTTTCTGATATGTGTAGGTACAGAGAATGATAGGATATAGTATAGGCAAACCTTGTTTGCTAAATAACTCCAACTCCCTAAAATATATTCACAAACATTTGCCACTTGTCTCTCTAAAAATATTATTCAAACGCCAAAAGATCCTTGTAGCAGCATCCATTAAAGATTTTTAAACGAATCGGAAAATGTTAATTTCTGGTGAAACTTTCACAGTTCTTCGCTACATTCTTATCATCATCATCATCACCAACATTTTCCTACCCTTATTCCAATTCATTTGTTTATACTTCTATACAATGCTTCATTCTTTTAAGACTGGGAAAAGTGTAATCTTATTTACCCTAGAAAAATACAAATACTCTTTTTGTTTACCTTTCAAGACACGAACTCATCAACTTACAAAATTGTATAACAAACCCTTTAAAAAAGAGAAAAAAGTTGACATTTAACACATTTCTTTACCAAAAAAAAAAAGGTTGCACTCCAGGAGTGCCGGTAGAAGTGAAAACTTTTTTGTTACTATGTTTTATTTTTAATTTGAATGACGTCTTACTCATTTTCGATCAGGGTCACGTGACCCTGACGCGAGTTTTGGTCACGTGACCCTGACGCGAGTTTTAAATTTTTTACCCATTACAGAAAAAGTGTACAACGCCGCTAAAGAAGTTTTCACTTCAAAAAACACCTTACGTATTTACAAACGTGCCCTTTAAGGTGCGGTTCCAATAAAACGACTGTTTGTACGCAGAAGATCCGAGGCATTACCTAATTACTATAATCTGGAGGCCGGTGCTCAACTGACCTTATTTCTGACAGCTGTGGGATGAATGTGGGCTGTATTTTGACCTACTGCTTCTAAAATTACAGAGCTGGATAAAAAAAATGTTATTCTTTTTTTAATTTTAGTTACTAGTAATGTGTGTTACACGTATTTTTATGTTAATAGTCTGGAATTTATTCGATAAAGTTAATATTTTTTGAAATGTGAAATAGCAATTTAAGCCGTAGGTAGTTCTTAGATATTTGACGATCGTTACGGATAATCAGAGTTTCAGAAGTCCATCAGTCTTATTAAAGGTTGTTGAGCGGTGAAAATCAAAACTAAAAGCAACATACCTAGATAGGAAGGCTAAGCAGATGATAAAGTTTTGCTAAAATGTCAAATTGAAACTAAAAACCACGGAAATTAATCGAAGTAGAAAAGCACTCAAGTGCATTTCCGATGTCACCTTTTTTTGTTCAACAAAAATTGTTAAAACTTAAGCGGATAAGCGAATGATAAAAATAATATACAAATCGGCTCAGTCCCTCTTCAGGGCGCCAAACATGATGCAACAAAAACAAATTTATTTCAAATTCTTGTAAATTAATTCACGCTTGCACTACTGGTGACCGTAAAATAATAATAAATATGTAAATACATAGTGAATAAATACTTGTTAATTATAAAAAAGCCATTCGCAGCTTTTAGCTACTAAAATATAATATTCTCACGGCAATTATGATGATGTTTAATTTCCACGTTCGTTCGCCTCGTATAGATACATAATCTACAAAACGAATTATACATGTCGGCCATTTTTCAATTTAATTTTTAAAATTTGAATATAAATTAATAACCATAAATAACTAGATACTTACTATCTAAAATACAGTAATATATAAACTACTAGAATACAGAAATACTACGTTTTACGGAAAAAAGTGTGTCTTTGGAAAGCTTTTTGCATAGGTATATGGCAAGCGCAACGCTTGGAAAGGCTGAAGAATCACGTAAAATCAAACATGATATAAGTTGTTCACCTAACCTAACCTAACCGTTGTTTTTAAACAATTTTTTATTAAAATAATTTTTTTTCCAAATACCTGAAATGAAGATTATTATACATTTAAGCAATATTTTTCAAATGTTTTTTTAGTTAAAACAGATAGGTAGCACACGCCAGAATAAGTAAAACGATGTTGAAAACTTATTTTAATTGAAAAATTATCTATAATTTCATCTCTCGGTATTGGAAATCTAGCATAATTATTATTGTTACACAAAACAGTATTTATTTTAAACAATTTTCAGTCAAAATTAATATCTAATCTGATATAATAAAACGCAATATTCACATTAGTGCAACGACTTCTCGTAATTTCGCACGGATGATACTCTCGAGATATTTCCTCTTTCATTCCGTTCCAATATTACTAAATACCTATTTAAAATATGCGTATCGCAATCTGGTTTGTCAACGGTAGTGAAATTAGTGCATAATATAATTATTGACTAAATCGAGAAGTAAACTAATTGAGATTCAGTATATTTGCCAACAGTAAATTATTTCCTTTCAATATGGTTTCAAAAAGTATAATTATTATTTTAAATATGTTTTAAAAATAAACTTTTCTTGGTTGGCTTCATATTTCTCGGTTGTTTATACTTCTTATTTTTGTGAAAGGTGTTCTATTTTTAGCAATAACTAAGTAGACGTGTTTAGTAATAACTAGACGTCAAGAATAATTATCACACTAATTACTTTATTTCCACATCTTTATATCCAGTCATCCGTGTTAATAAAACTTTATTAAATCATTAAAATCTTATTTCAACATTTAATAACATAATTAAAATCAAGATTTTATTCACCAAGCTGTGGAACAGGCCCTTAATATGTAATCAAGATGGCGGCGAGCTGTCTACTTATTTTTTTTAATATGTCATGTTACGCAACGTATTCTGCCTTTATTGACATTATCAGTCGTAAGGGCAAGTTTCCACTTACTGAGTGCAAAATGCGTGAAGAAAGGATCGAGTTACTTTTTAACGAGAATCTGTAAGTTTCGATAGCACTGTCTGTAATATTCTTGGTTTTATTTATTGCCTTTATATTAAGTTTTGTACATACATACCACAAGCATTTATTAAATGTCAGGATTGTGACCACGTTACTAAATTAAAGCCTTATTAGAAGACTATCACACAGACCCATTTAGTGTCTATTCACAACCCACTCCGTCTCCCGAAGAGGAGACTATTGTCCCAGCAGTGGGAACATCAAAGGCTGATTGTGTTAAAAATTAAGTGCCATTATACTTTTATTTATCAAGAACTATGATTATTCTCTCTATCAACCCTGCATATCTCGTGTCCACTCGCCTTAACCCATCAAATGCGATCTAACAGTCATTAGTAGATAATGTCCATCTAACAGGCTGGCTGTAAGTACTGTCAGTGCGGGAATCTTATTAAGTAGCTACACAGTTAACTTGTTTCTAACTCGAATAATCTAAGACTGATCAAATATAGACATGGGTTATAAAATTGTGCTTAGATAATCGTGTTGAAGTCAGGTTTACGTATGAGCGTGTATGTACCTACGTTTTTTTTTAATGACTGGGATAAACAAGAAACATAGTACTAAAAATAAGTGGTAAAGTTTTTAAGTAACGAAAATTACGTTTACCTTCTTACTGTTAAATCCAGCCCGATTTAAAAAAATCTAATAGTTTTTTTTTTAATACGAAAAATGTTTTTTAAGATTTTTTCATTTGAAAAATGTTCTCTGGAATAAGCTTATACATATAATATAATTATGTATAATGCATACCTATATCCTGGAGGATTTCTTATGTCTAATAACACTGACCATAATCAATCAAATGTTGCCAACAGTCCATAAATTAATTAAATCCCATAAAAGTAATAGAAATCACAACTCAGTCTTATAAAGGCAATGAATTAACCGTACATTTGACACCAATTCATCATGATACTACGAACACTACTGACCCTGTTAGCTAAAAGAGCGTGAAGCTCACACATTAAGCTGTTAGTCACTATTTAAGTAATAAAAAAAGAAAAGTGTGATACTTGGAAAAGAGTCTCGTACTTACTAACCTATCATTATTCATATCTACAATTGTTGATGTTGTTTATGTACTGTAAAAGGACTTTTATTTAATCTGTATTTTTTTTATTTTTTCTCGTATTAACACTAAAAATAATAAGTTGTGGTAATTTTTGAATATATTTTTTTAGAAAAGATAGTATTTTAAAGTCACAACAAGTGTTACACTTTTTTCAAATCTTTGAACATAGATGACCCCATACTATTTTTTGAAAGAATTCAAGAAAACTTTTTCTTGTTCTCCGTACATTGACGTTTCACCAGTAAAATGAGACGCAAAAGAAAATTTCAAAGATTTTGTTTCCTTGCCAAACTCGGCCCTACTAAAAGTTAACGTCAAGGCGAAATAGCGTTCTATAAAACGAAGTTTGAAGCGAATTATAAGTTAACAAAGTGTTCATTTTAGGTGTGAAATCATAAATCACAATTCAGCGCCAATTAAAATCTAGACAGGCCTTTAAAAATATTTTAACGTTACTTAACCTAACCTTGAAAATTGAGAGCAGAATGTATAATATCGTAAGAAATTAATTAAACGTTACTAATTAATCATTTAATTTAAATTCTAGATTAAATGTTAATATTTTCTCATGGTGATCGCTGATTAGAAATGTTATCCATATTATGATGAAAAACTTTGAATGTTGAACATAAACAGGTAGTGTTGACAGGAAACGTCAATAATTGCAAATGTCATTGACAACTTAAGAAGACTGTTTTTAGAATCAAAATGGCGGACGAATATGCACGCTGCTGGGTACGAATGTAATCATTGTATTTCTTTTATGAAGTAATCTTAGTTTAGCAAAGTTTTTAGTGGAATCATATTTAAACACTGTTGTTACATAAAAACAGTAATTTTTAAATCCACAAATCATTTAAGATTTCCTTTACCACTTTTTCTTTTCACTGATGACAACATCTATGCACCTTATTATTTTAGCGTACGCAGATTTTGGTAAACAAAAAGTAATTAAACAATTGCCTTTTCATTCATAACATTGACGCAATTGAAACTTCAAAATTGGAGAAATGTTGCTGTGTTTCTATTCTATTGGTTTAGAAGTAACTATTCAACCAAACATAGGCTAAAAGTCAAAACCTTAACATAATCAAGAAAGAAAAAAACAAACACCTAAATATCTCTGGATTTTAAAATAAAACCTTTTATTGCAATACAAATAGAGCCAAGGCGATCTAGTGAGCATTTTATTTTGTGTAAATCCCGAGTGTTTATCAGCCATGACATTAAACTGAGCTATTACTCTTCAAACAAACTTACAAACTTATTTGTACAGGTGGAAAAATTCGAAACTAAAATAAATGTAACCAGATTGACATATCGATGTAAATTTTCTTGACAAGCAGCGCCACCTTGAACTGCACACTTAAAGTGGTATTGTACCGGCGATTGGCACTTTCTTGCATAATTCTATGTTACTTATACCGTTTTATCGCTTTATGTACGCTTTCTTTGAGTTATGCTTATGATTTTCTTTTGTTAAATTGCTTAGCGAAGAAAATAAAGGAAAAACATTTATACGGGCTTTATCCGATAAGCACTTTTCATCGTCAAATGATACTAAAAGAAAGCGTTTCCAATTTCACAAAAAACTTTTCTCTCACTAGAGTTTTTTTCGCAAAAAATCTTAGATTATATAATGCCGTACTACTATAATTTAGTCGTAGTAATGAAATAATCATGTCACAGGCGAAATTAAGGAAAAAAATAAAGAAGAACAAATATGTTGGCCCTTGTCAATTCCATTCAAGCGCCAAAATGACACCAAAAAGTAACCATTGCACAATCACATTCGAAAAAGGAAGAATTCACTAGAAACTTCATCATCAACCTATAACCTGCCTGTCTGATTCAAATAAAAAAAAATGTTACCACTGCTAGGGCACAGGATCCACAACGCAGGCCTACTGCAGTTTGGTGGATGTAACATGTCTTCGAAGTTTTGGTTCTAGGGCATACGGTTTGTTATTGTTCACGATGTTTTCCTTCACCGTTTTTAGAGCAGTGGTGATGAAATAAATTACACAAAGTAATGCGCTTGCCTGGGTTATATTATAACCTTACTAGCAAACCCGGCGAACTCCGTTTCGCCAACAGATTTTTTCTTTGCTATAAACCTTACGGAGCCCGAGACCTTTCCAACGAATGCAAAAACGTGGAAATCGGTTCCCGCTTTCTGGAGTTATAGCGTCAGGAAGGAAAACCCGACTTATTTTTATTTAGAAGAATATGGCCTTTAACGGGTAAAGTGGAGCCGATACCACTGGGCCACCACTGCTCGAAAGAAACTTGTAGCACTCTAAATCAGTTCTTACGGAAAACCCGTACATTTCTAAACAGTATCAACACCAGCGATGTGCAATATGAATATTTGCGTGGGTAGGAGAGCGCTTTGCATTTCCGCATGCGTACGCGCTGGATCGAGACGGGCCGCTACGCAATCACAGTCTATGCTCTATAGTCTATGGTAATGACAGGTGCTGTTCTGCGCTATTGCCGCGTGTCTATGGTTTGTACTGGTAGGGTTGTATAAGATGAATCCCGCCGTTGATCATGACCGGGTCAAAGGTGAGTCGTATTCCACGCACGCCTCCAAGAGCGGTCAGGTGACCCATTGGAGGCCCAAAGCCTGCCGTGGTCGTGGAACTAACAAGCTTCCGTGACCCCGGAACGATATTGAAGGACACTGTGGCCTGACACATCTGTTGGGCTTTTTTTATCTTGGTAAAATCATCAAATGAGTCCTCTTTTGATGATTTTGCCAATTGCCAAATAGTTTCTCAACTAAGGACTATTTTTAAAAGTAGTTTAAATTGAATTTTTGACTAATAATTTAATTAACTAAAAATGAAGCAACTGGCCCTAAAAATGCCAATTCAAAAGAGCGCACCGCTACGCAATCACGACGCGTATGGTAATGATTATTGTTCTGCACTATTGCTACCAGCCTGGTACACTAGCTCAGTGGCACGTACCTTCATGCTCCTTTTACTTACGAGATCTGTCACTTTAAATGTATTGATGGTAAAGACTATAAGGTTGGTAGTGATGAGGCTGTCATTTATGGAATTATAGAACTACTAGCAACCTACGGCTCTGGCTTCGCACAGATAACAGTTTGTAAATAAGATACAGCCCATGCTCAGCTTAATCAGCCTATAATGTTCCCACTGCTGGGACACAGGCCTCCACTCTGTGAGAGGGAGTGGGCCAATCCACAACGCGGGCTCTGTGGGAGTCATTACCATTATACACCGGGTGCGGGCGAACCCCAAATCATTATTGCAAGGTTTTCAAGCATAAAGTAGGTACTGACGCCACCACGCCAAACTACCTCAATCTGTCAAATATCTTTGATTGAATTTCAACCTTATCTCAGTAGCAGAAGGTTGGTGTTCGATTGGTATTACAGATTCGGTTAGGTTGACCTGCGGGCGTCTGCCCTTATAAAAATATTCGACAAATCTCAAGAATGGAAATCACAGGTACAGATAGTTTTATTAACCGACTTCAAAAAAAGGAGGAGGTTCTCAATTCGTCGGAATCTTTTTATGTGAGATGTTTAGTGTTGACATGTCAAAAACATAACTGTTATAATAATTAATCTGACAAATCTTACGCGTTGTCGCAAAAACTGAAGAAATCTCTGAAGGTCAAGATCCAATATGCAAGTCCACACGTAGATTGCAATGCAGAATTTTTCGACAACGATTTTAATCGATACATAAATTCATGTTTTTCAATAAATCTTGCGACAGCCAAGGACCTAGTCAAACTGACATTCTATCAGGAATTAAAAGGTGATAAAAAAGTCAGATGAGTATTTACTTGACTCGAAGAGATTTGGAAACGATTGTCACTTGTTTAGACCCTTTGTCCATCTTTTTTAGCCTGTTCATAAGTTCTCACTTGGCCATCCCGTTAGGTACCTAAGACACGGTTCGTGGTCGCGGGTGGTTCGCGGTCCCTGGAACGAAAAAGGCTATTAAAACATCACCGTGGATTTGAGTCTGTACATGTCTGACAGTCCCTCCTGCCCTGCCCTGGTTGGGAGTACTAATTTGATGATTTAACCACGATTTAAAAAGACACGATTCGTTCATTCATTCAATTGCCTTCATTCAATTCGCCAAATGTTTGACATCCAGCATGGCAATACTGTCAAACTTTTACCTTATAACTTATAACTCAAACTTTTTATTTTTTTTGGATATTTTAGTGCTATCAAACTTCCCAACTAAGGCCGGGTATCCACCACAGCAGCGGAAAGAAGAGGAGTTGTGTTTGAATAATCAAACACATCTTACTTCGTTACTAGCAGCGTTGCTATACATGAGCGTAGCCACGGTGGGGCAGCAGGGTGGGGTGCTTGCCCCACCCTGACTCCGATTTGTAAGGTGTCTTTTAACCACAATTAAATAATGTAGGTACTTACCAAATACAATACCTACTTAATATCCGTAGGAAACCTGACACTCGACAATCGTCAGACGACACAAAAAAAATCTAGGATGTTGCCCCACCCTGAGCATATATTACCTATCTAGAATTTTGCCCCACCCTGTACACATAGCTGGCTACGCCCATGTTGCTATAACAATGTTGCTAAAGTAGTTCATTATCAATTACGTACTCTGTTCCATGTTATAAATATAGCATAATAGAAAATTTGTAGTACGGAATATTCTATTCGATTTGATAATTGTTAAGGAACAATTTTTGCAACATTTACACATTAGCAGAGATTAGAGAGCAGTGGTGGCCCAGTGGTATCGGTCCCGACTTACGAATTGTAAGTCGTGGGTTCGAACCTCGCCAGTCGCATTACTTTGTGTAATTTATTTCATGACCACTGTTCTCAAAGCGGTGAAGGATAACATCGTGAGGAAACCGGCATGTCCAAGAACCAAAAATCCGAACACATGTGACATCTACCAATCCGCACTTGTTCCGCGTGGTGGATTATGGCCCACTCCCTCTCACAGAGGATAACTGTATCCCAGCAGTGGGAACATTAAGTATAGGCTGATGATGATGATGATAAGCAAAAAGAACCCCTTGGCATCGCAGTAAAAACGTGACTCATTTATTATAACTAAAAAAAAACTCTGTCCAAAATACTAAAAGTGAAAAGACTCAACATTCTGCTGAGTATTTCCCGTCACGTACAATCGGTGCATGTAAAAGAAATACATTTTTATGCAGCGCTCGCCAGTTCATCAAGGTTCTGTAGGTAGATAATGCCAGCCACGTTCGACTGGCAACGTGTGAACGACTGACTTTTAGTTTTATTTATTACTTTTAGGTAGTCGTTGGTGTTTATTAGGTAGCTGGTACCTTTGTTGTTTATATAATAGCGTTTTACTGCGGCTGGCTTTGGTGATGGTTGGAAACTCACTATCCCACGGGAACTTAGATTACATACGGGCATAAAAAGTAGGACTGTGGAATCAACCCGAATCTCTTCAAAGTTAGAGTGAACAGGCTTTTTCTGGGTAAAATCAAAAAACTCCGTATCGTATTTTGTCACCTGTGACCTAGATTATAGTAAAGATCAAAACCAAATGAAATTAAAAAAAAGCTATGGCATGTATTTATGTAGGTAGGTATAATTTGTAGCGTACGTAAGTAATTACTTTTTTTTTAAAGCGATATTTCAAGAAAAGAACTGTATAAGCTCGATTAAATGATCTGGTTATTTTCTTGTACTCTTTAAATATTCAATATTAAAGGTACCTACTGGTTCATCATTCATCAGCCAGGTCTGTGGTTTGGATAGTTGAAGAAGTATTGAACAAGTTGTCAGCGTTGCTGAAACATGTTTAAAAAAAATTGTAAAAGTGTCCAAAAAGAACAACAACTGCTCGGCAAAGCGACGACTGACAGGCGGGTCCATATTGGCTCACCTAAAGTTGTTTACCGGAAATTGTTCTTCCTGACGATTTGTAATCCGAATGATCACTCTTCCTAAAATTTTTCATCCTAAAGTTCAAATTCATACTTTTTGTAGTGCTACCGGCGATATTCATAACACTCGTGTTTCCGAAAATTGTTATCAATAATATCGTATTGTAAATATATTTTAACTCCTACTGTTTTTTATCATAAAGTTTTTATCCCTAAACATTATTACTGGATTTAGTAGTCAAACTAAATCCAGTAGAATGTCAGAAAGGTCGACGGAGCATCGCTTCGCGGTGCTCCTACTTCTGGGTGGTTTAAAAAAAAATTACCACGAAGGGGATGGCAGGGTCTTTCAGACCCCGCCATCCCCTTCTAACCTAACCTGTCCGAGTCGGGGTGCCCCCAGTCGTTTGGTCAGAGTGTCGTCTTGGGGGCACTACTTCGAAAATTTTCGCGACAAATTTCGAGGTAGCGCTCGCCATCCGCTGCCGCGGCACCGCTCGCTTCGCTCGCTCGGCTCGCGCGTAGGTGGTCACAGTTCTAACCTAACCTAACCTATGGGTATCTTTTCAGGTACACACCACTATTAATAAAATTAAAGAAGACGCTTGAACTAATAAAAACAAAAAAACCAATTCATGTAGGTAATTAATTTAGTGCGATGCAAGCACTTCTTCAAGTATACGTGCTAATATGCCAACAAAATAAAAAGAAATCTAAACAAAAAAGATAATTATGACAAAAAAGATAATAAGTAGTGTAAAAGAAGGTTATGTGGAGAAAATATAGGAAAACAAATAATAGTAGAACAGATGTTTATTGCTACCGACATTATGAAGTCGAATGATTCGGAAGTATGAACATTAGTGACAGAGAAATTAGGAGTTGTGATCATTAGGATTAAAAATGTTAGGAATACAATTTTCGGGTTTCCAATGATCGGAGTTTAGGTGAACTTTGGCGCGCCCCTGACAGGCAGCAGAGGCTTTCCTGATTTCTGTGTATCTGTCTCAGAAGATTTCTGTATATTGTTTACAGCGTTACTACTTGAAGTTATTACTACGTTTATAGTATGGAAAATAAAAAAGCGCCTCAAGTATACGTAACAAGAAACTGTTTTATTTCGTTCAAATTAACGTCAAAATTCCAGTTCATTTACGTCACAAAAACGGGAAAAGTGATGGTGATGATAGCTACTCAAATCACAAGTTCTAGTGTTGGTGAACACATTAATATTATTTTAACTTCTAAATATTTTCACTAAACTATAAATAAATATCGAGGGTATAGTGCTCAAACCCAATAAGTACGAAATTGACACTTTTGAGATATTCAATATTTAAGTTTTAAGGACATAAATACCTATGTTATTCAAATAATGTCGGTATAATGAGTATTTGTGGTAAAAGTGGATACGTTAAATTAGTGTAAAACAGTACTTTTGAGTTTCTGAGGTAGTCCATTTTGTCATAATAAAAATTTAAGTTACAAAGGGTACCGACTTATTGGGTTTTAGATCTAGAGAAATCAAACATATTATGTACTTCGAACAATTGTTTTTTTTTAAAGAATCACAAAAAAAAATCAGGAGAAATCACTCTTCGTCAATTTCGAAAGCTGTCGGTTTGGTACGTCTTCATACCACACATCCATCCATGAAATTCCTCTGGTATGATAAGTTTTTCGAGAGATATTTTTTTAGCAAGACTAAAGTGGTACGGCGACCGCCCCGATGGCGTCAGCGTAATATGTTGCGCTGACGACACGCTCGTCCTGGCATCCTCGACAGCCGGTGGAACTTCAGGGAGCACTTCCTGCGTCTGGCCCCAAAACTGAACCGGGCAGCAGCCGCCCTCAGGCGACTCCTGCCTAATCTCAGCGGGCCAAACGCCTCCTGCCGTAGGCTGTACGCCGGTGTCGTGAGGTCCATGGCAATCTACGGGGGGCCCCGTAGATTGCCATGGACCTCACGACACCGGCGTGTGTGGGCTCTGAGCATCCGGACACGACCACTAAAGTTGGTCGCATGCCAGAGGGTCATGGTTATCCGGATGAGCCGGGGATACCGCACGATCACCGGCGAATGTTTCAACCTTGCCGGATTACTGCCCTGGGATTTCGAGGCGCCCTCCAACGCGTCTATGAGTGGCACGTAGAGGCGTAGTGCCGGGGTGTATCCCCGCTGCCTCGACAAGTCGAGGCGCGGCGGGAAGCGCGATCTTAGGGCAGTATGGAGGGGAAGACTGTCGCGACCGATGTCCGGGCACGCCGCAATCGCGGCATTAAGATCCCTGTTTGAGGAATTGCAGGATAGGCGTCACGGCGTCCAGACCTACCGCATGACGCGGGTCCTCGACGGACACGGAAGTTTCGGGAGGTACCTGTGTCTGATAGGGAAGGAGGAAACACCCGGGTGTCACCACTGCCAGGATCGCCCGGAGGACACAGTACAGCATACGGTGCAAGACTGCCCCGCCGCCGTGAGGACACGTCGGCGATAGGCGGAGACCTCTCGCGCCCGGCATTGTTTGTGGCCATGCTGCAGGGCGAGACGGTGTGGGAAGCAGTCGCCTCTTTCTGCGAAGCAGTTATGCTCGTGAAGGAGGAGGCGGGCCGCTTGAGAGAGAGGACAGCGTCCTCCCTCCGCCCCAACCGCAGTGGTAGGCTCCCGCGGCGTCGGACGTCAGCAGACGATCTCCAGCCACCGTATGCGCGGGCATGCGGGCAGCGAGTAAAGGGCAACTCGCTGCCCGACCATGGACCATGCCCGGGTCGACGGCGCGTTGTGTCCCACGCACGCCTCAAAGAGCGTCAGCATAATGATGGAGCCCACCTCTCAGAGGGCCAATGCTTGCCGGGGTCGCGGGACTTTTCCATCACTGTGACCCCGGAACATAAAGGGCTATTGAAGGACACCGTGGATTTTAGTCAGTACAAGTCTGACGGTGCCTCCCGCCCTGCCCGGGGTGGGAGGACTCATTCGATGATTTTACCACGATAAAAAAAAATACTGCTTTAAAAACGATTTTCTACTCGCATAAGCTTAGTTCGGACTACGCTAGTATTTTTAACCAACTTCAAAAAACTTTGCTCTAGTTTAGAGTATTATCGCACTAAATAAAAAAACTTCGATAACAATACGCGCGATGCAAATGCGCCTCGCAAACTGACAACAGTAAATGCTAGAAGTTCATAGGTCCAATTGATTTATATTGGGTTCTTCTTCGAAAAAAGTATCAAGAAAGTTAGTTGACGATGAGAGCTAATACAATATAACTAAACATAACTTGTTACTTTTGAAACATAAATCGAACAGTAAAACCGTGGTAAAACCCAACAAATACATTTGTTTTGATTTAACTTTTGGTTTTGTTTGTTTTTTTAATCTACGTATTTGAAGGTAAAACCCGATAAATAGAAATAGTGATTATTGCCTCGAAACAGTTGGGTCATTTTAGTTAAAATTGTTGAACACTCAATACCAATAATAAGCTTTATGTGGTTTAAGCGTGAAACAAAAATATTATGTTACAAGATAACACGCTTTATAGGGTACCAGTTTTTAATTCTTGGCCAAATGTGGTGACTTTATTGGGTTATTACCTTCAGTAACTTTCTTTCTGCTGCGAATTCAACTTATTGGATTAGACCACTGGAAAGAGCGTCAAAAATGCATTAAGATGTACTAATAAAACGATTTTTGATTTTTCGGCACTTATTGGGTTTGAACACTATACCCTCGATATTGAGTGCGTAAAATACTTGGAATTGATTGCCATTATAATTTTGACGAAACAATATCCATTGTGCTTCAGGTTGAAAGATTTTCTAAATAATTCTAAACATGCGTATGTATGAAAACAATTGCGATTGAAAAAAGTTTTGTCAGAATAATAACGCCGTTTAGTATAATATTAATAATGATATAGATACCTACTTAAAATAAATCTGATCAACGAAGTACTGAATTTTTTTTTTTCTTGGTAAAATCATCCCTGGGTGGGACTGTCAGACTCGTCCTGACTAAAATCCACGGTGTCCTTAGGGTCACGGTTCTTAATTGGAAAAGTCCCGCGACCTCGCGAAAAATTGATAAAAAAAATACATTCCTTTATAAAAGTGTCAGTATCAATGTTTTTCACTCATAAAAAGGCACAGTCTTGCCGAATACCATGGGCGTAGCCACGGTGGGGCAGGGTGTGGTGCTTGCCCCACCCTGACTTCGACTTGTTAGATGTCTTTTAACCAAAATTAAATAATGTAGGTACTTACTTATAACATTAACTACTTATCCGTAAGAAACCTCACACTTGAAAATCGTCAGAGGACACAAAAAAAAAAGAATCTTGCCCCACACTGAGCACATTTTTTTTTTTTTGAAGTGAAAACTTCTTTAGCGGCGTTGTACACTTTTTCTGTAATGGGTAAAAAATTTAAAACTCGCGTCAGGGTCACGTGACCAAAACTCGCGTCAGGGTCACGTGACCCTGATCGAAAATGAGTAAGACGTCATTCAAATTAAAAATAAAACATAGTAACAAAAAAGTTTTCACTTCTACCGGCACTCCTGGAGTGCAACCTTTTTTTTTTGAAGTGAAAACTTCTTTAGCGGCGTTGTACACTTTTTCTGTAATGGGTAAAAAATTTAAAACTCGCGTCAGGGTCACGTGACCAAAACTCGCGTCAGGGTCACGTGACCCTGATCGAAAATGAGTAAGACGTCATTCAAATTAAAAATAAAACATAGTAACAAAAAAGTTTTCACTTCTACCGGCACTCCTGGAGTGCAACCTTTTTTTTTTAGCGTGGTAAAATCATCAAATGAGTCCTCCAACCCCGGGCAGGGCGGGAGGGACTGTCAGACTTCTACTGACTAAAATCCACGGTGTCCTTCATAGCCTGTTAAGTTCCGGGGTTACGGTAAGGGAATAATCCCGCGACCCCGGCAGGCTTTGGCCCTCTGAGAGGGGGGCCCCGTCATTATGCTGACGCTCTTTGAGGCGTGCGTGGGACACAACGCGCCGTCGACCCGGGCATGGTCCTTGGTCGGGCAGCGAGTTGCCCTTTACTCCGCTACGGTCGCTGCCCGTATGCCCGCGCCTACGGTGGCCGGAGATCGTCGCGCGACGTCCGTCGCCGTGGGCGTCCTGCACCGCGGTTGGGGCGGAGGGAGGACTCTGTCCTCTCTCGCTCGCGGCGCGCCTCCTCCTTCGCGAGCATTACTGCTTCGCAGAAGGAGGCGACCGCTTCCCACTCCGTCTCGCCCCGCAGCATGGCCGAAACCAATGCCGGGCGCGAGACACACTGAGCACATACCTAGAAATTTGGCCCACCCTGAGCACGTATCTAGAATTTTGGCCCACCCTGTGCACATGGCTGGCTACGCCCATGCCGAATACTATCATTATTTTATGATGTACTCGTACCTACTTACTTACCTTCTTTTCAAACAGAAGTCACGCACAAAATCTAGTTTAAAATTAAGCAACTAAGTATTACTACATATTATAAATATAAATCACAATTTAATTCGTGACGATCCCTGACCCAGAACGTCAACTACCTCATAGACCCCAGGGGTTACCAACACAAGTTGCTCCATAGTAATGCTAAGCACATAATATAATATTATAATATATCATTAATATTGTTCTCATTACCCACCGGCCATAATATAACGCGTTAGGTAACCGTCAATTGAAATGGCGATCATGTCATCATAGTAAGCAAATGGAATTGTTAATTTAGAGTTACGAAGTTGTCATGTCATTTAGTTGGATTTTTTTGAGAGTTGGTACGATTTGAGTGACTTTTAATTTGAGTAAGAATATTTGGAAGAAATGAGAGAACAATCCTGGCCCTGTATTTACCCATATCACGAGTTTTCACTATTTTACTTTACAGCGTCTTTCCAGTATTTACAGCGTTTCTTGTATGGAAACATGGAACAGCGCCTCTGGTGTGCGAAGAAAGAACTATGCTTTTTTTCTTGAAAGGACATTGCCCATTCTTGTATGGGACTTGGTCCAAATGCTGCCCAGGACTAGGAGTGCATGCGCTGTGTTCCTGGCACTAAAGTCTGTCTATACAATAAGTACAAAATATTTTATTTTATTTAATCTAGGAACAGAAATGTAACTGGGCAAAAAGGCCAGGTGAAAGGTATTTTTTCGGCGTTTACGGGCATTTTTCGGGTGTTTCTTCAATGAACCCAACGTGTCCCGGGCATATTGGGTGCAAACCCATCTCTAAGCCCACTCGATCGCACAGGTCTATGTGTGGCAGCAGTGAAAACATTATAAGCTGATTATTAAACTGGATCCGAGTGATTACAGTTCCTTAATAAAGAGTATAGGCCTTTACCTCAGCCGAGGATAAAATACAAACGAATTATTTGCTATTCATCGAACCAAACTTTACTTACACACGTACAGCCTAACAAAAACCCTTTACTCAAAAATGCATGTAATGTGGTCATTATTTTGACAACCTTGTTTGAGCAAAGTCGCCTTTGCCGGAGTGTTTCAAGGAGCGGCCAGTAATGTTTTTGCTGGCCGCTCTACAGGTCAGTAATACATTGCCGGCCGCTATTTTGACGTTTCAACGTTTTAAAAAAACAAATGCAAAAAGATTTTATTTAAAACACAGCTGTTTGTATATAAAGAGGTAGGCACAAAAAGATTGTATTCCATATTTAAAAAAAAAATACAAAGAAGTAACAAAAGCGCGGTTCAGCGAAATTTTAATTTTTATTTAGTGACTTTTTTTTTGCTTTAAGTAAGTGAAGAAAATATACCTAACAGTCAAACACCGCATTAAAATTATCGCAAACTATTAGTAAGTAATATGAAACCCGGAAACCCGGTGTTGAATTTTAGTAACTGTACTTTTCATATTGTTATTTTAATTAATTTTCTAGTTAATACCTATATGTATTTTATTTAAATCACTTGCTGGTTTTATTTAGGTTAGGTACTTGCATTTTTGAGTAAAGCACTATACAAGCCTTGGCCCATTATGACTCTTCGCTGGTCACGCTATGATTGCCTCGAGCTAGCCTAGCTACGCTCTAGGCCTTCCAGCTTGGCCATCATGCAGCCCTTGCTGTCCTCACTGTAAAGGCCTCGGCCTCCGGCCTCGGCCTTTATCTCAGCTCGTCCATCAAGTGGTGCATGCTGACCGCGCTGTGTCGGCCTGGAGCTGCGCTAGGCTGCGCTGTCGGCCATCATCAGCGCGACCAGCAAAGTAGCCATTATAGGCCGCGGCAGTAATGTACTATTCTTTATCGTTTACCAAGTAAATAATTCATCAAATTACCCGCTGTATATTGATGAGCGGTCACTTATTCAGTGAAAGCCGCGGCCACTGGCTAGTACATCACTCCTGCGCATACCTCGCGTTCATGACATGCGCGTGCGACGCATTTGCGGTGTTTAAGTTATAGCTGTAGGTAACAAAAATGTTTTGTGATTGGATTGGTTGATGGATTGATAAAAACTTTTTCAAAACAAATGTGACCGCCTTCAAAAACAACCACAAAAAAGGGTAAAATAACCTACAAAAGTTTTCTTTCGGAAGTCGGTGGCAAAAGAGACAATGAAATTAATAAAAAAGCCACCGACTTCCGAAAGAAAGGTTATTTTAAACTTTTTTCATTTTTGTATTTGTTTTTGAAGTCGGTACTTTTTTTTAAAAAGTTTTTCTTACATGTGCACTAGAATTTTGTAATCCGTAGCACCGGTAATAACATCGTTAACATCTCTTTCATTCCCTATCTCAAAAACTACTGAACCGAATTTGATGAAACTTGCAGTATTCCCTAAGTTGAACGATACCCACCCTTGAAATGGTGACAATGGGACCACACGGGAAGCACCAGCTTTCGAATAAAAAAGAATCATGAAAATCGGTGCACCCAGTCGCAAGTTATGAGGTAACAAATATAAAAAAAAAAAAAAAAATACAGTTGAATTGATAACCTCCTCCTTTTTTTGAAGTCGGTTAAAAAGAGGTCTTTGACCTTACATTACGAAAATGACAGGTCCGCCCCGCCCTTTATTTGAAACATTTAGGTTTTTATTTTAAAAGCTCAAACTACTTACCCAAGCTCAAGTTACTTAACCGGACTTTTCTGTGAATGCCTTAAATGTCAACTCAGCCAAAGGCTTATAACTAAAAAACTATAAACTAAGTGACCACACGCTAAGGGCACCCCCTGTGGGTACGAACCTCTGCTTAGAGCGTCACTGAGGGATCACAGTAAGGGCTGGATCTGAATGATATCATTTACCAGTGTTTCTTGTCTTCAAAGTTCTAATGTTCCTTCTCCCTTGTTCCAGGGTTCAGACCCTCGCGTGGCGACATGCCGCGGACGGCTGCAGACGCGACGTTGCCAGCTCAACCAGGAGATCAACAAGGAGCTGCGGCTGCGCGCCGGCGCAGAGAACTTGTTCAAGGTAAGGAAGAATGATCAGTTATTAGTGGAACATGATGGCCAAGACCAACTGATGACCGATGGGGCTGTAAGGTTCTCGAATGGAGACCACGCACCGGCAAGCGCAGCGTAGGACGTCCATCCACTAGGTGGGCAGACGATCTTATGAAGGCCACAGGATCACGCTGGATGCAGGCCGCTTACAACCGGTCCTACTGGAAGTCCAAAGGGGAGGCCTATGTTCAGCAGTGGACGTCTTACGGCTGATATGATGATGGCCAAGAACAAATGGCAGATGTTGGAAGAGATACGAGCATGTGAACTGCGGCTAATAAGTGACTTGCCGCCCGATCATGGACCATGCTCGGATAGATGGGCCCCCCTTAGAGGGCCAAAGCCTGCCGCGGCCGTGGAGCTGTCTAATCAGGTAACCGTGACCCTAGAACGTAAAGTGCTATTGAAGGAACACCGTGGATTAACTTGAACTTTGTCAGTACAAGACTGTCCCGTCCTGCCCTGGGTGAGAGGACTCATTTGATGAATTTACTTACTTTATTTTGGGGCGGTGCTTGAGAAAGATTAGTTGTGTAGTAAGTACTCGAAAATAGGGTGATTGTATGACCAGTAACCCTTAGCACGGTATGTTCCCTTTACGTCGAGTCCCGTTACGTCGAGTCGAAACCTTGCCTCGCTTGCCTTCTACTATACTTCTTCACCAAACTCGACATAAAGGTAATAGAAAGCTTTAAATATCAATACTTTGGAGAACAATAGACTTCCAGACTCGACGTAAAGGGAATATATTCTTAGCACGAATTTTCACTCTTTTACTTTACAGTGTTTTTTCCAGTATTTACAGCGTTTTTGAATGAAAAAATGGAACAGCGCCTCTGGTGTGCGAAGAAAGAACTAATTTTTTCCTTGAAAATTGTCAATTTGAAATTGTCAAAGTTCCAGTTTACTTTACGTCTCAAATAGTGAAAATTCGTGCTAAGGTACAGATGTATGAATGTGGATGAGACGAAAGGAGTACGTGAAGATCGTTTCGTCTGTATACATCTAAAAATAGCGGACTATCTAGAAAAAGGATTACATTATATTCACAGGCCAAACTTTTTAACTTCGGTCTGTTTTTTTTTCTTTTTTTTTGAAAAGCTTCGCCTCTCGCTTGGAATTTATCCTTTGTCGTGGATGTGTTTATACACATAATTATTAACTGATATGTACACAATTATGTTTTATTCCGTGCGGGAATCAAATCCGTGACACGCTGCGTAACAGCCAGACACTGCCGCTGCCGTCACACAAACATCATTTACCTTTGAATTACACGGGTTGCCAATAATAAATTAGAAGATTTTGGGTTGAATTATGTATTTACAAACAAAATATTTCTACCATTTTAATAAAACCGCCTCGCTAATCTTCGTTCTAATTGCTTCCTCTAATAATAAATCAATTATTCAGTTATCGATGAAACAATAACGACAATTTCTCATAAAAAGCACTATTCCTTCCATTTCCCTATATACTTCCTTATATTAATGGCCGACCAACCGCGACTAAAGGCTTTAACACACAGAGCGCGATCCGTTCCGGCGCGCGGCGATCCGATATGGCGAGGCGGTACGATCTGAACCCATGTGATCTTTGTAAAGGCACAACGTGATCCGATCCTGACGCCGGCAATGAGGAAGCACATGTGGACATCCATAGGTTACAGAGATCGCATGCAATCAGTACCCTTAACACGAATTTTCACTCTTTTACTTTACAGTATTTACAGCGTTTCTTGTATGAAAAAACGGAACAGCGCCTCTGGTGTGCGAAGATGGAACTAATTTTTTCATTGAAAATTGTCAATGTGAAATTGTCAAAGTTCCAGTTTACTTTACGTCTCAAATACTGAAAACTCGTGCTAAGGGTACAATCGTATTGTCAAATTGGATCGCATGAGATAGATCGCGCTCTGATCTGGGTCACACTTTAAAACGCATAACATATCGCCACATATTTCATCGCAAGTAATTCAGTATAATATCGAGTCCCATGATCGAACCTCATTCAGACTGAAACGAGCCTAACTCACTTTTATTGCAAAGGCACAAAGCTCCTTTTCCCCTGCTCAAGTGGATAGTATGGTCATTCCGTAAAATCGTCACTAATCGACATAATCGCGTGACGTCACGTGCTGACACTTTCCCTGCGCGTGAGCATCGTGATGCTGTTTTGTTTTTGTCACGTTTCGTATTAGTTTGTTTTGTTTTTGTCACGTTTCGTATTAGTTTGTTTTTATTTGTATGTTATTCTTATTATGTGGGACTAGGTTAGTCTAACTTAGTCTTATATACTTACATATCTACATAGAAGATAATCAGCTATACACCACATTTCCTTTTTTTTGTATTTTTTTAATATAATCGAATGAGTCCTCCCCGCCCCAAGTGGAGTGAAAAGGACTATTAGACTCTTACTGACAAAAACCACCGAATTTCTTCAATTGCCTTTTACGTTCCAGGGTCATAGTAACCTGATTGGACAGTTCCGCGTCCTCGGCAGGATGGAGTAGATTCTGAAAGTTACAAGTTCTTAATTTCTTACTCATTCTGTAATGTCTTACTAAAATTGTCCAAAAGAATGTTTTTTCATGTTCACAATTGATTAAATGAAACTAGGTAATAAGGCAATCAATGCTTTTCTTACTCCTAAAGCTATTTTCATTTTTTACTGTTAATCAGGAAAGGTAACAACAAGAACAACTAATAACTATGACAAAAAAATAATAATGAAAAAAGCAGGTTTAGGCATTTTAATAGTTTACCAAGATTCTCCCAAAATTTTCGTTTCGAATATCCCATAAGACGCAGACACTTGTAAGGCCCTTCGTACACAAGGCGACTCAAGTTACTTAGTTAAGACCGATACCTTACGACTTCGGTATCCAAACGGTTATCGCAATATAAACCCATAGAGGTTCGAACACAAGCACGCGTCAATGAATACCAAAATCGTAAGGTATCGGAGACTTGCGTCGCCTAGTGTACGAGGGGGCTAACTCCGCACTTGCAACTCCATCACTTGTGGCGCCCCCATGGCCCCATGCGACATGCCCCATAGCCCCAAGGTCAAGGTTCCGAAGGGCGTCACGCCTGCACACTCGTCACACAATGCTAGGTCGATGGCCTTGTGTCTTTGTCTTGAGCTCAAAGGACTGTTTGACGGAAGTCGGGTTTTAGACTTGAGTGATTTTGCGAAAGTTCCAAAATAAAAAAGATGTGGGGAAATATTTTCACAATTCAATTTTTTTTCGTTTTTGTCGATCATCGAAAATCTTCGTAGAATTAGAATTTTAAAAAAGGTCGGCGGGTCTGGAGCGCCCACTTAGTGATTTTCCTAATGATTCACTTCGAATTCTAATGAATAATAGGTAGAAGAATAGTCGAAGAGAATCATTAGGAATATTCCTTATAGCGGTCGTTTTAGATCTTTGATTTTGATTTGAAATCCTTTTGAATGATGAAAAAATAAATATGCAGGCAATTAGATACGAGTAGTTCAACATCATGGGACTTAAAAATACCTTTTTTATCATGATAACATCATCAAATGCGTCATCCCGCCCAGGGCGGGACTGGAGGGGCTGTCAGACTTGTACTGACTAAAGTCCACAGTGATCTTTAGTGGCTAAATGGCGATTGAAGGATCACCATGGATTTTACCGTTCGGGCCACGGTCACCTGATGAGACGGTCCTGCGACCCCAGCAGGCTTTGACCCTCTAAGGGGGGCGTTGTTAGTATAAGGGGGGCCCCGCCAGAAAGATACCGTACTCGCAAAGAAAAAGTAATAAATTAATTAAGTATCTGTCATAGAAAAGCTTCTTGTTCCGTTTTGGCCAGCCAGCTCGGTAACGTTCACAGCAAAGTGTTTTTCTCAGGCCATTAACTGAACAATAGATTGGTTCCGGCGTGTGAGGTCGACGTCCGTATGTTTTCATTCTTCGTACAAGTTCAAGAATCGGACGTATAAGTTCAACAATCTACTTTTTTTTTTGTTCGCACTTTATTGGTAAGTTTGTGCGCGTGAGTCATCTGTCAGGCCGTCAGGCCACAAGACTTCTTAGACCATCATGTTATTGTCAAATTATGGCCAACCTGATTTCTGTGGTCTATAGACTAATAGGCTTATAAAAAAAAATAGGCCGAAAACAAGATTGTCAAAAAATATTCGCCCAGTATTTTTTCTTTTGTTAAATAAACCAAACTTGACGAAGATACGATGCTTTTAAATACTGCAAATACGTCACAAACAAGTACAGTTTTTACTTGCTTCTGACGTCACAATCCCCTAGTCTCAAATAATAATATTGATGCGTTATTTATCTTTGTATCCATTATTTTTCAATTAAATTTGCAATAGTATATTGAACTACCGATATGCCAGCATGTCTGGATTCTTCTTCTTTTCGCAAGTTTTACTAGTTCTTGATGAAGATTTTCTGTGGCAGTTTCTCGGGACTACAGACTCTTGACAGATACCAACTTACATCAGACACATGACTAAAAATGTGGAATGATGCACCATTGTTACACTTTTTCCTTCTACTTCCGAGATGACAGTGTTGTTCATCTTAACCTTGTGATCCAATAAATCATAACCGTTAAAGCATTATTATTTTAATGTTGCTAAAATTAATACTATTCCCCCCTACCTTCTTCTTGCAGGCAACGACGAACAGAAAGCTACGCGAGACGGTGGCCCTGGAGCTGAGCTTCGTGAACTCCAACCTGCAGCTGTTGAAAGAGCAGCTGGCGGAGCTCAACTCCTCGGTGGAGCTATATCAGAGTGACAGGTAAGCATCGCACACTGACATCTGTCACTTTTGACAGCTATCAGAAATAAGAATATCTTCTATGCTGTCTTGAAACAATGCTAGACTTTGCTAGATCACAAAAGTACTCGACAAAAAATGATTCCACTTTCTTGTTGTTCAAGAAAGTGAAAAATGTATTGGTTTGAAATAAGGAACATAAAGCTTATGTAAATATTGCTGGCTGTTGTAGAAATGTAAAACGTTCTGAAATCGATTGTTAGGTACTTGTGTAATATCTATGGTGCCTGCAGGTACCTACCTGGTATTAGTTTCGTCAATGAAGCAACCTTGATCAAACAAGAAATCAATCAATTTCCGTTCCCACATATAATTGGAAATTACCTAATATAACTTTGTTAATTAAGCTCCACAAAGCATGGAAACTAGTCAAATTAAATTATTTCATTATATTGGGGCCCATAAATATTACATTCGAGTCAAATAAGGTTATTCACCTTGACGAATTGTCTTTGATTTAGGGTTGTCATTGCAATAATATAATATTATCAATTATCTACCTATTAGCAAAAACAACACAAGGTTCTTTGAGAAATTTATTAAAGAGAGGCCTTATCACAAGATTTCTGTATTTTATTTACAGCGTACTTGCGAAGAATTTACTGCTTTTAAATAATTATGGTTAATGAAAAAGCGCTAACAAGGAACTATTTTTTTCTGTCAAAAATCTCATTACCTACGTCACAAAAACGTGAAAAGTCATGCTACTTATATGTAAGGCTTCAGATAGTTTTGTAAACTTAAACATGGATTATAACTGTGTAACTTTTAAATGCTCTACGACTCTTTTCAATGTTAGATTTTTTTATAAATGCTTTGATATGCCCTTTGTATGTTGAAGAGATAGAAGAAAACTATAAATACAGAAAGGGAAATTAGCAACATACAACCAATGAGCAATGAGCACCTACATGAACCACCTAAAGGCAACATTCTTGAAAATTACAAAAACGCTTTCACAAACAGCGCCCTAGGACAATAATAATAACGTATAATAATACACCGACGATAGTAATAATGTTCGATATTTTAATAATAAGACTGGTAGATACTTTATAGTAAAAGTAGTCGTGTTGTCAACTCTTACGCAATGTAGCTTTGAGATGATTTGCATATTATAGAAAGGCTAGGTCGCACTGTGAGCGGGGAGCGTGGCGGGTCAGCGATTGAAAATGGTGTGTGGATGTCACCGACATTTTTTATGCTTTATATGTAATTATATGTACGATGCTTTCTTGCCCTTTTATATTTTAGACGAAAGTCACATTTTAATGTAGTTTCTTACATACACGGATTTAACATGATTATGTTACACTAAAAAAAGAATTATTGAAGGTTTACTTTGGGCCTGCACTAATTGTTCTTACCGAGCGTTTATTATGTTTGCTGTAACTGCTTCCCATGACTTTAACAAGAAAAGTCAGTTTAAAATTCCGCAAAAAATATTTATTTACTCTCGTTATTTCAACCGTGACACGATTACAGGCAATAAAACAAAGTTGGCTTGTTTAAATGTTACTGTTATACTCACAATCAAATTAGTGGACAATTAAAATGCATGTAGTGTTTTGTGTAGTAATAAATATATTTTTGCAGTGTCAGTTGCAAAATGGGAAGGTTGCTCATAAAAATAATTATATGCTATTTATTTAAGGAAGCAATGCTTGGCATTTGACTACTTCTTATTTTACCAAGCAAGTAAAATGTTACATAATAAAATTGAAAACATGTGACATATTATACTAACCCCCTAGTGAAGGGTTAGAACTTAATTATCCCACTAGGCCCGCATGGCGGATACCGATCCACTCCTTATTCGGAAAAGTAACGAAATTGGATTCTATAAAGTTCAGTTTTACCTTTTATAAAAGTATCATCATCCGCTTACAGTGAGACCTCGACTAATCAAAATGAATGATGTCAAACAGGAAGGCGGTGTCGTAAGGCGCTCCAATTAGTACAACTGACCAGCTTATGTTATTTTATTGCTAGATTTATATCTTTCTGATTATATTATGTCTGTGTCTAAAAACTTAATAGATACTAATAGATACGATGGTTATGAGACCAATATAATTTGACTGTTTAAAATAGTTTTGCTTGTGGAGAAAAATTACGACAGTTTTGTCCAACAATTTATCTATTTTGAACTTCTAACCTCATTGGTCTACTTAAGGCTGGTTTTTCAATAGTCAGATAACTTTTATCAGAGGAATTAAAATAACGGTCTGACATATTTTCCATAGATAAGCTGTCATACCGCCATTTTTATTCCTCAGATAAAAGTTATCTGACCATTGAAAAATCAGCCCTCAGTGGTAAATGTGCGGATATAATTCTTCTGTCGCACGTGGGTGCTATCATTAGAAATGTCTCAAGAGAAACCAGAGTCTGGATCACCTGATCTGTCTGCTTTGATCACACATAGCGAATAATCGCTGCGAGTGTATTGTAAAATTGCGAGTAAAATTGAATTTGCTCAATTCGTACCACGGCGACTGTTGGGTGTAAATAGATTGTCGCATACCTATGGCAAATACTCGCGGTGAGAAGGCATTTGCAGCGATTAAGTAGTCGCTGTGTGACCGAATCTTTATGTAGGTACCACGACCTTAAAAAATGTAAAATACTGATTATCATGCTGATTATCTATTTTCTGCAGCTTCAAGAAATTTTAGTGGCCTTATTGATTCGGAACAAAATGGTAATCATTATCGTCTGCTCAGCTTTATTAATGCATGTGACCGGAATTCGGACGACTTTTTGTATTTGCATATGCATGATCATGATGTAAGTAATTTGTCGACAAGGCCGTTGATAGAAATGTCTTTATTTTTGTAGTTTGTATTTAATAAATTATTGTAATTTCACGCGATGACGTAAAAGAAATTTTGGTGAGTGTTAAAGACAATTTTTTGAAGCTAATCTGCGGAATAATAAGATATTGAGTAACAATACTTGAAAGTGCATTAATTTATTTAGCTGAGCTTAAACAATATTCCAATATTACATAAAAGTTAGCAATAATAAGACATAATTACAAAACACAAACGCAGCGACAACACACTCACCACACACACACTTTAAACGCCGAAAAAAAAAAGAATTCTTCAAGAAAGTATATGGAAGCTGAACACTATCATCATAGCAACAAAACAAAGAACTCTTTAGAAGTGTAAAACTCAACATAATCGTAGTTATTAAAGGAAAAAAGCGTAAGTTTAAAACATGGGGAACAAAAAGTGAATGGGCAGTAATGGGACGCCGTGCGGTTACATGGCGGGCAAAGCAAAGATAGCCACGCAGTTTTGTGCATATGTATGTAATATTGTATTCCTTGCTTATAAATAATTGTATTTATTTCAAACATAATTAAGACAGTCGCTAAAAAAGCCTCTTATGTGCATTTAAATACTCTTGTGACATTTTTACCATTTATTTGTCCTCGTACACATAATATAAAATCTATCAAACTTGAGAAACAATTATGAAGCTACAGAAAGTTTTCCCAATTAATTTCTTACAATACTATAAAGTTATACAATTAAAACGAAACAAAATATCGTTACAATTCAATTACCACTCGCCAATTTATTAAAGTTGAAAAAAGGAACAAAAAAAATGGTTTCCGCCATTGTTGCGTTTTCCCGCGCTCCGCCATATTGTAACCATAGACTAATAGCACAGTATAAATATCTATCAGTAGTGGAACTGGGCCGCATGATAGAAATAAATGCCTACAGCCGCGCGGTACGTCAACATGCGTTAGGGCTGCCCGTCTCCAGCATTTTAATTACATTTGCCTACTTTCTGTTTCTATTTAGTTTTTTTATTGTAAATAATTATACTTTTCTTATATTATCAGTAAACAAATAAAATACATTGTATATTGAATAGGAAGGATTTTAACACAAGCGTAAGTACCTACCATATCATGATTCATTCAGAACCGCCTATAACTTACCTATTTCACTCGTTTCAGTAACTTTCCTTTACTCTGTTCATTGTATTAATTTATCAAATCCAAATACCCTTTTTTTTTCGTGAGATAAAAGAAAATATGGTATTTTAAAAAAACTTATGACTTATTATTACGTTAATTAGCAAACTTTCTTTCTTCGTTATTAAATTCATACTTGGATCCCAATCAATCAGCACTTGAATGCATTTTCGCTTTGAACTCGTAAAATATTAACTAGTATATGGCCCACTCCATAAACTACACTACCTTTTGCTACCGGAGGCGGTTTTATGTTTTAAACGTCCTATGGATTTCTTGCAGTTTCATATTTAAACCCTCGTCTGGGTGGGATGCACCGTCCCTTCGCCATCACTGCGGTACAGCCGTGACTGTCTGCGCCCCAAGTGCGCTCCCGACAATAGCTTGACTAGGCTAACGTAGGTATTTGAGCCGTTTGTTGAAACACTAGGGCCGTCCGTTTGTATGAGTTTACAAAGTACGCCATAGTATATTATTACCGTGCGTGATAGAGAGGAATGGCGCTTGGTCAAAATAAATTCTTTGTGAGCAATGCTGAACGTTCTGGGTACATGTGATTTCAACGATAGTTGGATAAAGTTTTTAACGCCCTAATAAATATTTTCTGTTTAGGCTATTTTGTAATTATACTCTTAATAGTTAGGTTTTAATATATATATTCTTATATTTTAAATTAACACAAAGTAGATTTTTCAATGGATGAAATTAAAGTCAATTCTTGAAAAAAAAAAAAAAAATACCCTCGTCTTGAAACGCATTCCTAACTTATAATTATTATATTTTTATGAAGTATGAAGACTCCTTTTTGTTAAACAACTATTTCAGCCAACATCCTAATACCTCGTTAATTATATTTCAAAAAAACATTTTTGATTTCGTATCTTAATTGTACAAAAAAAAACGCCAGAGCTTTGCAGGACTGCTAATCAGACTTACGGGCTTCTAATTACCAAGCCTTTATGCTACGATCTCCTCGAATTACCCTTCCACCAAATTACACTTTATTACCCTTGCAATAACGTCACATTTTCTTCAACAGCGGCAAAGAATGCGTGATGCCGATGATTCCTCTGGGCCTGAAGGAGACGAAGGAGGTGGACTTCCGGGAGCCCTTCAAGGACTTCATCCTGGAGCACTACAGTGAAGACGCCGCCGCCTATGAGGACGCTATCTCGGACTTTATGGATATGAGACAGGTATCTATAGAGCTTCTTTGAAGATAGACTTTTTATCTATGGTACACGCCACAACTCAAGTCGATGCCGCGGCGCTAGTGTCAACTTGCAAAATGTAGTACATATTATTATCACGAATTTTCAATGGTAATAAGTACTTGCGCGGACCTCTAACAATACAGGAAAGTAGAATGACGGTGTAAATTCGTTTTCTCTCGCCGACTGCGCGACGCAAAAACTAATGTGTTTATCAGTCTATGTATGTATTTGTATGTTTGTTTCATGTGGCATCTTAGACCATGAATGCGTAGGCCGTGATTTTGATAATTAGAAAACGTCAACTTGCCGTATTCGTCTTAACCTTGCGAGTGTCACTGTAAGACATAAAAAGTAATCAAAATTATACAACAGCGACAACCAGACGCCACAATTGATAATGCAAAAAAAAAACTGTCGATCTTCTATGTCATGTGACTTATCGACTTTCAAAGGTATTTTGAAAATCATCAGGCCTTTATTTTTTCAATTTAACTCCTCCAATTACCTTTCCAGGATATATAACGATTTAAATTGTTTAGCAAAAACTTCTCTGAACAGTAACTTAAAAAGTATGCAAAAAAAAAATATTTAACGAAAAAACCCGACTGCCTTAAAAAAACGAAAAAGGAAGACTTCCAAGCCCAGTTCAAGACTTCACTCATGGAACACTACAGTGAAGGGCCCGCCTTGGGACGATATCTCGGATTTATGGATTTGAATGGGCCCCGAGTGTGAGTTTGAATAGTGAATTCTTAAAACTAGACTTTTTACTTTCTTTTTAGTTTTTTTAACGCAGTCGGGTTTTTTGTTTTTCGTTAAATATTTTTTTTTTTACCTAATGTATGGCAAATTTTGTTAGATATCGGTCTATGGTCCATTTCTATACCGTTAACCAAAGCTATATGATGCGGGTCCACGCAGTTCATATATTCAAAACGACTTCTCCTTTATAGGGTGCGTTTGTAAACCAGACCCGGTACACCTACTTGTAGTTCATCCTAATATTTTTACTGTGTGGGAATTGAATCCGCGACACGCAGTGCATCATTTGAATGCTCGACGACTTTATCTACCATGCCGCCAGTTCTATTCTAGTCTCATCGATGATACTGAGGATAACCAACAGCTCTCAACTATTCACTTTGTCCCAGGCGATGCGGACCCCGGTGCGGTCGACGGCGGGCGTGGCGCTGCTGTTCAAGTACTACAACCAGCTGTACTTCATCGAGCGAAGGTTCTTCCCGCCCGACCGCTCGCTAGGGGTCTACTTCGAGTGGTTCGATTCGTTAACAGGTATGCATTAAATGTATATTTTAAAGAAAGAATAACCTGTCAATTTCCAGTACCATGACGTCATAAAGCGAGAGAAATTCCACTGTGGATAAGGGACGGAACTATACAAGTCGTCTAGCGCGTCTCGTTTCCACAATGGAAACGAGACGCGCACTGTCATGGACCATGGTAGGTCATCTGGTCCAACTCTACCAAAAGTTGCGAAATCGTTACATAAAGGGCTGATTTTTCAATAGTCAATGAACCCTTTATCTGAGGAATTAATATATCGGGTTGACACATTTTCCATAGATAAGCTGTCAAACCGGAACCGCCATTTTTATTCCGCAAATAAAACTTATCTGACTATTGAAAAATCAGCCCTTAGACTAATAATAAAATTTCAAATAAGGAAATTCAATTCTTAGGTCAAAAGCTGTATACTGCCATCTACCAATGAATGTTAATAACAAGTTCTAAAGTTTTAACGTAGATAGCGCTGCGTATTAAATTTGTTCAAGGAAACTGAAAACAGATGGCGTTAGTTGTATGACTTCAATCTGTAATGTTACTTTCTGCAGGAGTCCCGTCATGCCAGCGAACAGTGGCTTTCGAGAAAGCTTGTGTCTTGTTCAATATAGCTGGCATCTACACGCAACTCGGCGCTAAACAGGTAAGCACTTAATTATATTACACGACGATTGAAAAGGCGGCGAAAGTTTTTAATAACTTCGAGAAACAAACTTCCATAAGTTGACCACTATAGTCCAAATAAAATAGTGGACGAAATAGTGTAGTGAAGCTTGTACGTGTTGCAGGCCCCATAGATTACATAGGAAAACTGACGGCGGGGTGCGTCTCATTTAAGTATAAACCATTTGCTATATTTTCATTTCAATAAGTTCACGATATAATCGGTGAGATATACCAACGGTTGATATAATTTCTCCACACTTAAGTTTGTGTTACTCTAAAACTCATTTTATACATTTTATTTGATATAACGTTTAATAAAGCGAAAATCATTAAATAAACGTTTGAAACGTATAATTTTCAGTTATTTGACCTAGGATGCAAGAGCGAGCGAAGCGAGCTCGGGACTTGGGGCACCCCGACACGGACAGGTTAGGTTCGAAGGGGATGATCCGGAGTCTGAAATGACCCCGCCATCTGGTCCCTTCGTGTTAGGTTACTTTAAATCTGTACGCATAAATTTAGCCCCGCGATTTTTCGGGGCTCCGTCGAAGACCTCACGGTAGCTGTAGGAATTATAGGTACATCAGTGTTACATTTTCCAAAAATTAGACCATTTTTATGTCTTTTGAGCGGTATGCAAAACGATTTTATATTCATTGATTTTATGCTTATAAAATTAGTTTATAAAATTATGTCAACGTTTATTATATTAATTTATCGTTGATATTCAAATAAAATTAATGTTCCCTTATCTCTTGTAAGTTTTAGAAAAAATGAAGACCATATATTACTTAGTCATTATGACTTTTAAACTAAACCCATGCCTATTTCCTGCGGGCGCTAAGCAAAGTAGATTACGCACCAAGGGAATAAAAGTACGTAACGGCGTATTGAATCTGCGAAGCAACACTAAGGATTCTGGGGGTGAACCTCCGAGAAGCGCAGATGGAGGTTCAAGTGTTAATTCCCGAGTGTAACGAGGGAATTAAGAGAATCCTTAGTGTAGCGAGGGATTTAAGTTAGCCCAAGACAAAGGCAGCTTTATTCCTGAGTTGAGTACTCTGCTTCTCACGCCACCGGCGAGGAAATAAATTCGAATTTTGAAATTTGATGTGGTACGAAAACCTTCGAACGTGAGCTTTTTGCCCCCTTCAGCAAGCGAACAGCTTTGTCAGTGGGGACTGCCGGGGGGCAGCCGCCGCTGCTTCAATTCCTTCTTCAAAGTTTTCAACTAGTTTTGTTTGAAGCTTCCAAATTCAAATCACATTATTCCCACGGGAATAATGAAATTCAGCACATATATTATTCCCATAGCGGGAAACAATGCCTTGCTTTATGGCCCCTTTAAACATAAATTTGACATTTACTAGCAGGTGGTGTGAAAAATCTCTTAAGCACTATTTTCTCCAATTTCCAGCTTTTAACCACACGTTCTATCACAGGACCGCTCGACGTGCTCGGGCCTTGACGGTGGCGTGGAGGCGTGGCTGCGTGCGGCGGGAGCACTGCGCTACGTACTCGACAACTTCACCAACGCACCCTCCGTCGATCTCGCCGCCGACACGCTACTTGTGCTCGCCGCGCTTATGACCGTGAGTGACAATGGTTTTGCTATCAATGATTATCTTTTCATTATTCCTCTATCTATATGACCTACATAGCATCGAGCGGTGGACCTATCTGCTGTAAAATATTGTTCAGTCTCTTGTAAAATTTTGCTTTCTAAAATTACCAGTTGCATCTTTTGCTGGGTCATTGATTTAATCTACACAACTTTTGCAAGAAAACATATTTGTAGATAAACGAAGGAACTACTTAACACTAAGTTGACGTTTTTCTAAGGAAAAACTTAACTAATGCCGAATTAGAAAAAAAAAGACGTACTCTAATTTCACTGGGTCTTCTGAATGATCCTGGCCTGAAGGAAATGTTTTAATTAAATAAGTATAACGTCTATTTTCCAGGCCCAAGCTCGCGAGTGCTGTTCGAGAAGCTGCAGCTGCAGGCGGGCGAGGCGCGCGGCGAGCTGCGGCGTGCTCCCGAGCTGTGCCTCGACCTCGCGCACGAGAGCGCGCATCTCGCGCACACCTACCGACAGCTCTATGAAAAGGTAAGGCTGAAACTGCACAATTTCAGCAGCATACACAATCCCCAAATTTATGTCAACAAAAATAAGGTTATTTGGCTCGTGTGGAAGGGGAAGGCGGCAAGGCAGTATTCTATCTCGTACAAAAAAGCGAACTTTATCAAAAAAATTTAAGGCTGGCTCATTTAGTTAGGCAAACAGTCCCAAGAATATGCACACTAGAAGACTGGTGAAAAGTGCTCTTAATACTACCGTCGAATTAAGTTACGCTGTATTAATGAAACTATACTTGTTCTCAGATGCAATCAGAGGGTGTGTTCAACTACGTGCCATACTCGTGGGTCTCTTTAGTCCACGTCAAGACTGAGTTTTATAAAGGTATGAGAGTTTCAAACCGTACAAACCATCTCTTTAAAAATATCACAATACTTCTCTTAATTATGTTTAATGATGAGGAAAAACTTCAGCAGCAATTTAGTTTCCATGCACAGGAAAGGAGTTTTGATTCAAACCCTTCAGACATTTCACATGAACAGTTTAACGATTTATAAAAGCAACAATATTGGAACAATATCAACAATATCAAATCGCAACAGTATCGGAAAGCTTTTCTTTTTAAACTTTTTCTCTTACGAGTATATGGTTTCTCTTATGCACTATTAGCCAAACGCGGAAAAACTTCCTTTTGTTATATGATCTTTGCTTCTTGTGATTACACACATATTATCTGTCCAGCATTGGCGCACCAGTACTGTGCGACAGGTCTGCTGAACATGCCGGAGTCTGCGCGGTCCCCCAGCCGCCTTGCATCTCTGTACGATGCTGACACACATCTCGATAATGGTAAGATGACGAATGAAACGTGTTTAGGGCAACAGATCCTTTAAAGAAAACAGGTACTACTGTTATTATATTTGTAATGCTGAAAGAACCTGAATCGTGCTTGTAAAGCTTTCACAGTTTTTTAATCTCAAGTTATCTTAGTAGAGCAGAGAGAGTAATTAAGCTTGCTTTTGTACATACATAAGCTGAAATATTGCAATACAATAAAAGCTTTTCCTTTTACGATCATGAATAGGAAGCCAAAAAAAAACAAAATACCCGAGAAAACTTAACTGAGCCATTCAGACATTACCTTAGACTTAAACGTTGTAATCCGTACGTCAATATGCTTATAACTCTGACCGTAGCTGCACAGTTTTACAAAACGCAAAATAAAGCCAAGGAGAAACTTAAGCAGGAATGTTTATATTATCTGACCGTAGCTGCACAGTTTTACAAGCACAAAATTAAGCCAAGGGCAAACTTTAAAAAAGAATGTTTATTATTAATCATTTACCTTGTTTTACTTCTAGGCTCATCGATATCCCCGACGATAAAAGACGCAGACGTGGATTGGATAGCGCTTGGTCGCGCACACCTTGCAGAGGCACTTACGCTGTACGAAGAGGCGCTGAGATTACAGAGGATGTGTCGGTTAGTACAATTTTACTCAATGACTAGAACCGATAGACCTGACGTCATCACTAGTGCGTGATTTTAGAAATCATACTTAATGTGAGAAACATAACGGCGTGCCGTGGCTGACGATGATTACGACCATTTTGCGTTAATCATTATTGTATTTTGATTCCTATTTTTTATGTTATCAATATCTGGTTGACCGAGCTTCGCTCGGTTTTTAAAATGTCTAAATCTTGGGAACCGAGCCTTTCTCGAACCTGGGACCTTGATAAATCGATTTCTTGAGCCGAACCCCTAATCTGTAACTTTTACGAAAATCCTTGGAGCCGTTTCCGAGATCCAGATTATATATAAATATACAAGAATTGCTCGTTTAAAGATATTAGATAGATAAATAATAACATAAAAACAGGAATCAAAATACAAAACAGCGCCATCTACCTTCAACAACTTCAAATCAAAATTATTTTCCTTAAACTTTTGGAAACAAGTAACAGATGTCGCTACCTTCTTCCCCAGCGAGCTGCGCGGCAAGGAGGCCATCTCCCTGGTGGTGCGCGCGCAGGCCGAGCGAGCCGCGCGGGAGAGGGCCGCGCATCATGACAACGACGCGAATGACTTCAATGATCTGATCGACGCGCCGAACGTACAGCGTAAGTAAATACACCAATACTAAACATAGAAATTACAAACTCTTGTCTCATAACAACTCTTACATGATTTAAAAAAGGTTTAATGTCAGCTTGGCCTGTACATGGTTTGACAAGTATATTTTTTCTTATAATTGGTTTCATCTAGTTGTTCACTCTATTTTTATTCACAGCATCATCGAAATTCCAATTGGCCTTAACGCAACCGGACTTCGCTCAACACAGAGTAGAAGACTTGTTCAAGTCTCTAGGACCAATCGCCATATTCTCCGCCAAGCGCCACTGGAGTGCGCCCCGCCTCGTTCAGCTACAGAAATACAGGGACGGGTCTAGGCGCATAGAGAGACCAAGAAACGGAAACACCGAAGAATACGAAGAAACAAGAAACGGTAAACACAGGAGCGACAAACGAGACCGATCGGAAGATAATAGCACTTACTACAACCAAATTATTAGAAGCGACGAGAAATATTCTAACGATTATGAGAAAAAGAAACTTCATAGAGTCACAAAACAGAACGGAGTATACATAAATAGTTATAACAACAATAATTATGAATATCATCCCAAAGTCTTGGATTATGACTCTCCGAATGAGTATAAAACAAAGGAAGGGAAAATGGAGAATGGAGTGAAAGAGTTAAATGGTAAACTGAAGAATGGAAGGAGAAAGGATCCTCTGAGGAGGGCGGCGAGTGAATACAATGTATCGAACGCGAAGACCGAAGATGAAGGCTTCGGGTTCTCTGTGAGAGGGGATGCGCCGGTTGTCATAGCAGGAGTTGAACCTAACTCTTTAGCTGATGTAAGTACTCTTTTTTATGTGGCATGGTCCTGAAAGCATTTTACTAGCTATTTTGTATTAACATTTTTCGCAAAGATAATAATGTAAACAATTTTAACTGTTTCGATTAAAATAAAGTTCCAAAAAAATAAAAAAATACTTGCGCGTTCCAGATCGGTGGCATGCGTGAAGGCGACTTCATAATCTGTATCGGTGACACAGACGTGAAATGGAGCTCGCACGACGAAGTAGTGCGGCTCATACAACAGGCCGGTGACACACTCACTATGAAGTTAGCAACACCGATGGACAAGAGCTGTCTGAAGGTAAAGGTTTTGATTATTTTAGAGTAACGGAAGGCGGCAGAATAATACTTCACATGGACCATTAGAGTGTTATCTCTATACCTCTGTTGCACGAAAGCTAAGCAACCACACTGAATGTCGAACCGGCGACAAATGTCACAAGGGTAGTGTATGAAAAAGATAACGCTCTACGAAGCTAAATCCTTTTTTTACGCCCTGCCTACCCATGACCTGCAATATACCGCTGAATAGATCTTGCAAAGTGCTAATGCTTAGGAGTACAAAATCTTATTTCACATTTCCAGGCGTCACCAGAAACTCCCCGGCAGTCCAACTCGAATCAAGGCTCGGTGTCAGCCGCGTCCACAGCGTCCAGCGGCTCCACAGCCGTCACGGCGCGCTCCTCAGCGCGACGGGCGCCATCTTGGAATCCTTTCAGACGTCATACAACCAGAGACAACAGCTCACACCGCGGGTCACACACCAGCAATATTATATTCAGATAAATTAAATTGTATGTGATTTTGTAATACCGCCATCTAGTGGGCGGCTTTTCAAAGTTACAACGTGCAACGCCATCTATAATTGTGTTCTTTGCGATTTGGTAGTGACGTTTTATTTAAATATTTAATGTCAACCAGTACATGTGTGGTTAGAAACTTACGCAATATGTGCCAATTGGTTTATTGCTTTTCATTGCAATTTTCGCAATTAGTAATTTAAAACATATCAATGTTTTGTCAAACATCGCTTAAAAAGAAAAACGATAATGTCAAATATTGTAATGAGTTAATGATTCGCAAAACACGCAAGGAAATCACAAAACAAAATTGAAACATTGATCTTAAATTAATCAGTACCGCCATCTATATTCATTAAGTCGGAAACATAATTCTATTAATAAGTAACCTAAGCTAAATTCTTAAATCAACGCCATCTACTCTCGGTTTCTTGTACTACTTCAAGAGTCTTTAATCTTTTGGTGTGTGGATAAAGGATTATTTAAGTAACTGTGGGCGGGGCGACATTCGCTGCTATTATATTTAGGTTCCTAAATATATAGTTAGATACGGGGACCTTACATCGGCTATGATACTCCAAAGTTCTTTTATTATAAGTTTTCAACTTGGCAAAGGGATATTTTTTCGGCAATATATGAGAAAGTTATTTCATTTTCAAATAAAATAAAATTTGGGAATGTTTTTGGGTAATTTCAAGTTTGCCAAGTTAGCTTCATTTACTTTCTTACTAAAAAAATATACTTATGTAATTAATTAACACACTTTCATAATTTTCATCATTATTTCAGACGTTCAGACATGGATACGTCAATTCTTTTGCCTATATTTTTATGTTGTTCATTTATTTTCAAATTGTTTACTAACTTTTCAACTCGAATATCAATTACTCTTTTATATATACATAATATTGAATTGAAAAAGCAAAATAAAAGTATACTACATCGCTGTGCAAAATGTAACTATACATTTAAAAAATCTGTATTTGTTATAGCTACTCTATACTGAAACATAATGCCTACTGATGTACTGTCACATCTTTATATCTAAAAAAGACGTGAGCAGTTGCACGAAACGTCGACATTAAAAAAATACGATATCTATAAGTTTTTCTAAACAATTTCCAGCATTAAATTCTAGATTTACTACGAAAAGTAGGAATATTTTAAAACCAGTATAGATTGGTGCTACATGAAATGTAACGTATGTTGCAACTAGCTCATTTATTTGTTGAGCTACATTACATGTTGCATTGCAAGTTACGTTGCACCACTCTGTACCAGGCATAATTATTTTTTCTGTATTTTTGTATATTTATGAAAAGATATGTCTCACAAAATAGGTGTTACGACTGATTGAAAGTGTACTTACATGAAATATTAAATATAATTATGTATATTTTGATTTAAATAAAAATATTGTTATAATTATATTACTTATAGAAAACATATGTCACAATCGTTTTAGATATACGTGTAATTACAGTATTTTTAGTTATTTACAGTAAATTGTAGTATATTATTTTTAATATTTTGGATGTGATCGATTTTAAAGTCAAAATAAAAACTTTTAAAAATATTGATCGCGTCCAAAACGTAAAATTTTAGATTGATTGTAACAATTTAAAATTTTAATTCGACTTATTTTAGTTTTTGTTGTATATTATTATAGTAAAAATGTATATCATTGTATAAACTTGCATAAGATAAAGTGTATAAAATTGTTGTGGTTACTTTTGAACAATAAAGGTTATTTAAAGGCTAATTCATTTTTTATTATGTATCATCGAATATTAATGGCCAATATCATGATTCACCATCATACTAAAAGAGAAGAATAGAGAATACGAGGGTAGTAAATTTTTCAAGAGCTCGTTAATTTCAAACGCCATCTAGTGGCAACAAGAATAACTATTCCTTCTTGCCGCTAGATGGCGTTATACTTAATACTTCAACAGTACCATGCTCATGCTACTGTTAATTCAAATTGAATGTTCCATGTGAAAGAAAGAAATAAAACAAATGATTTTAAACTGTCTTTGGTCCAGACGAATCAGCCAAGAAAGTTACCAGCTATTTAATAAAAAGAGTAATTTCTAGACTGATTCCTATCTTTTTTTTTATTAAATATACACGAAGCAATCCATTCCCAATGATAAAATAAACAAGATACAAAATATTCGAAACAGTGACTAAAAAAAAAACATAAGTTTGCATCCTTAAAAAAACACAGATACCTAATTCTATTCACAATTCTTTAAAATTATAACAAAAACTCAACACGTTATTATATTCTGTAACAATAATATAAAAATAAGGTACTCTTGTACTTATTTACATTGATCATAAAACACCATTTTCTGTCTGGTTGGTTCTTCATTTATCACTTTTTTTAACAAATGAATTCAATAAATGGCGGATCATTTTACTGTCAAAGTAGCGAAGCACGTACCGGGCCGCTACTAGAAGTATACATGTACGGTATAGGCATATTATACATGAGCAGTCATTTATTTGTTAGGCCTAACGCCGGATTCACACGTTGGCCGTATTTGCCGAACAGAAGGAGACGGCGCTATACCATAAAGCAAGACGCAAATAATGCTATCTCGTTTCTTAATATAGCGCCGTCTCCTTCTGTTCGGCAAACACGGCTAACGTGTGGATCTGGCGTAAAGCCTAGTCTAACCTCCACCTCTACCAACATCACGCACTTAAAACCTACCAACCTGACAACTGCTATCTATCACTAAAATACTTTTCTAAATACCTCTTAGAGTCCTCATATACTCCAAAGAACACGAACCCTCCGATCATGAATGCCGTCATCCGCGGCATGACGCCAGCGAACAGTCCTCTGAACCCTGACTCGAAGTAGATGGTGGTAAGGACTGGTTTGATCCTCAACTTGCGAGTGACGCTGTAGTCCTCAGCCAACATGATGCGGGTCTTCGCGAGGTCCAGGGGAGTGGTGAGTGCTGCTGCGAAGCCGCCAGCGATGGAGCCGCAGACTGCGCTCTGGATAATGTACAGTATTGTTATAAGCAGGGACCGAAAACCTTTATTAATTACGGTACAGGAATATCTGTACCGTAATTTATGAAGGTATAATAACAAAAAATGAATAATAACCAAAATTCTTTAATGGAAGAATTTTGGTTATTTTTCAGATTTAGGTTACCGCTATCTGGGTAACCAGACTGAAGAAAAGTGTAAATGGCTATCGCCGACAGCCGACAGCACGTGTGAAGTGTGCAAGATAGGGGTTATTTTTATTTTGGTAACCGGTATTAATGCTGGTTATGTATTCACTTTAATAATAAAGGTAATCTTCAAAATTGCCTGTAAAAGAAAAAAATGTTGTTACCGAAAAAATACCCGTATTGATCATACCGGTTTCGGTCCCTGGTTATAAGTCCTTTATACAAAACCATCATAATCATTAGGGTATAAATGTTCCCACTTGTGGGACACAGGCCTCCTCTCTGTGCGGGTTGGTAGATGTCACATGACTTCGAATTTTTGCTTCTAGGATATGCTAGTTTCCTCACGATGTTTTGTTGGAACCCAGCCAGGCACATTACTTTGTGTGATTTATTAAATCACCACCGCTCAAAACGGTGAAGGGAAACAGCGTAACGATAATGAAGACTCAAAAATTCGAAGACATGTAACATCCACCAAAACGTACTCGGCCCGCGTGGTGGATAATGGCCCACTCTCTCTCAAAGAGAGGAGGCTTATATCCCAGCAGTGGGAACATTTATAGACTGATGATGATGACCAACCTGAAAACTGCTAATCTCTCCATCATTATATTTCCTGACGGTCGTCTTGAGCATCTCCCAGACTGGCAGCTCGATGAAGCTGAAGGGCAGGTCCCTCAGCACGGTGGAGCCGAAGCCTCGGTAGACTCCACGGAAGAAACCTTCAGTTTTATAGGCCTGTTGAGGGGAAATAGACATTGTAAAACCGAAAAAGTGTAAAGAAACAAAATAACGTAAGAGATAATTAGGAATGGGAAAGACTAGTCCCATTTCCAATGCTAGGATGTAGACTACTGATGGTTGGCACAGTGGTTGAGCAATTGGCTGCTATGCTGCGTGTTGCAGATTCAATTCCCGAATCAATCTCTTCATCAATAGAATTTGTATGGAATATAGCAGCTATACTCAAAGTGAGCTCTAGCTATACCCGAAGCCTTTCTGGGGGCTACGCGAGAATACACCTACGAAATAGACTGGATGCCGAACCTGATATAAGAATTCAACTCTCTTTGATCAACCCTAATATAAATTGATTAGTTAATGAAAAATAATAAATAATTTCACACCATCTCATTACATTTATTTTTCATTTCAGTTTATAGTTCATTGTAATGTGATTCCTGCTGTTATTGAAGAATGCACGTAATTTTATTGTTTTATATTGGAGTTCCGTCAAAAAAAAATCTTTTCAAAAGGGTTCCCCCACCAAAAAAGTTTGAGAACAGTGGTTCTCAACCTGTAACCTGACACTTCAACCGGCTCTACTGGAAGTCTTTAGCTATAGGGGAGACCAATGTTCAGCAGTGGACGTCTTACGGCTGATATGATGATGATGATGATGATGATGGTGGAAATGATAAGATAGATAATTTTTTCACTTACATGTAAAAGTATACCTATACTACTCTTCATGTTCGAGCCGACGTATGTTTGCTTCCTCTGCTTTGCTATCTCTGTTGGTACTCGGATCAGGCATGCCAACTGCGAAAAACAAAAAAATAAATAATAAAATCCATCTTGAAGACATTCCCTAAATTTTCTGCCTTACTCAGTCCATAGGACTTAGATATAATCTGTGTAACTACAAAGATGTTTTTGTAAAGTTCATCAAGGATGCCTTACATTTTTTTGTTCTATATTTTGTTATATAATATTTTCACATAAAATACGATTACTAATCCCGGTTAGTAAAATGGTATGCAATTTGCAAATGTTTGAGAACCATTGGATACAAAGTTTAGTACATTTCATTGATGTACAAATGTCATTTTACTGACTGGAATTAATAATCATACTCTAGTCCATTTAGCTTGGAATCAAATAATCTACAAGTCATTAGTCTTTGGCTTACAAAAGTAACTTTTTAAGGTGTATTCCCACTGTCCATTACATGTGTACATCAGAAGATGAATAAAATAATTAATTTTTTTTCCTAGAGTCCCCATTAAACCATCCTCATTAATGGGGATAACAGATATGAAATAAAATTACAATGGGAACGTGAAGAAATCCTCGGAACAGTGAGGTAGCTCCGCGAAGCCTGTGAAGCTCCCAGGAGGCTTCTGTGCTTCTGGGCGGAGCTAGGCTGGCTCTGTTAGCCAGAATCCCCACGCACAACGGACCAAATGGGAGTCTAAGTGCGGAAAAGGGAGTCCTATCATCATCATCATCATCATACAATGGGAACAGTGGGAATAGGGAATACAGCTTTTCTAAAACAAATATTTTTACTCACCACTTCACCAATGCTGGCTGCAAACATATGCATAATTGGTGTGTACTCGGGAGCCACCAGCGGCTGACAGAACCTCTTTGTTGCTTCATATGATGCGAAGAACAGTGCGGTTGTTGGCATGGACGTTGTTGCTACGGTTAATAAGCCTGTAAGGTAGATTAAGTATAGTAAAATTAATAAGAATGATGTTTTCTTTTTTATATTTTATGATATTTTTATTATTTAGCCTTGATCTCAATATAATGCTGAAGAAAACCATAAATTAGATCAACTATTTGAGTATAAATTCTACTTCAGACACTGACACCAAACACATCAGCAATTGTAAGATCTATAAAATATGATGAAAATAAGGAATTTACAGCAAGAAGAAAATAGAGTTATTTAACTAACCTCTGTAGACACCACTGAATCCTCCAGCCTTCTGGAAGCCTTGGGCGCTTTGCAGACGAGTCTTCAAAGTATCCAGAGGGTACAGAGTCACATCCACAGAAACCCCAGCCACAGCACCCGCCTAAAACGAAGATTTTAAGTATATTTCGCAAGTCAAACAAAAGTAAAATTTGTCACAAAAATCTAGTTCTTACTTACGATTAAAGGCGGCACATGTGTAGATTTAAACGATTTAGGCTTACCCAAAGCCTCCATTTTAATAATTTAGTTAAAATAACTAGGAACTTAATGTTATGTAAAATTAAGCATGAAATAACCTCAAAATGTTTGAGATCACCGAAGGCCTCAAGGCCTACATTTGTTAGTGACAGTCAGTGCGATTAACTTATTTTATTGATTATTAATCGTACTTTTAAGAACACAATAAACACATTATCACAAATAATACAATTACGAATAAGCTAGAGGATTTATTGGAAATAATTCAAATATTTCCCGGGTTCTACGTTTTGACAGTGACAAATTGACGTCTTTCAGCTGTCAGCTGTCACATGACACATTTTTAGAAAAAGCATGGAATCACGCAAGTTCATCTTTGTGAGGCGATGAGGCACTTATTATCGTGCCCTGCTAACTGTTCGTTACAGGAGCTGATGGATTGTTCGGAGAGCGCTAAACTCGTGGCCCAATTCTGGGCCGAGTCAATTTAGATTGTCATCGACACGATAAGAAGATCTTTCTGAAAATTGAGAGATAAATTACCAATTTGTCTTAGTAAATCTATTTCAAAGATATTTAAATTATTCTATTATTTTTATTGGGTATGCCTATGATTTAAAGGCTGCCGTGGTAGGAAATTCGAATTCATAAAAGATACTGAAATCTTATAATTTGTCACTTTACTCAGTTCGCGTGCAAAGCAGTTCTACTTAGAGTAGAGTTTATTGCTATCATTGTTCATTAATAAAATCAATGATATAATTTTATTAACATATTATCATTGAATAAAATCAATTAGTGTGCGTTACTATTTGACTAATTTTGATTCACACGCTGCTGTTTCTTTTACATTTTATGAAACCACTACCACAGAAACAGATGTTTAAGACATGGAATTAGTAATTACGAGGAATTATGAAAAAAAATAACCATTTCATTACAAAATAAATAATCAAATAACAGTTGCCTAGCAACAGGCTGCAAGTTGTATATTGTACGCAACAGTAACAATTGTCATTGCGTATATATTACATTTTCGAAACTATTTACAATGCCGAAAGTAGTCAAGACTGGCCACGAAGGAATTCCTTACTATGCTGTTCGCTCCGGAGAAGAACCTGGCTGCTACCAACTTCATAGGTAAGAACAGTTGCTAAGCTGTAGGTAATGAACAGAATCCATGCCTCATCTTCAGATCAAGGGAACTTAGTCCTCATATGCACTACTTAATGGGGTCCCCTTGGAAAGCCAAAGCGTGGTAGGGTTGCAGGACTGTATAATCACGTAACCGTAGTGGTCCCGGAAAATGAAGGGCTTTTGAAGGATACCGTGGATTCCGTGAATTTTAGTCGGTACAAGCACGTACAAGTTTGACAATCCCTCCCGTCCTGCACTGGGTGACGGGAGAACTCATTGATGATTTTACCACGTACCTAAAAAAAAGCGCTTCAAAAAGTTAATACCTAATCATAAACAATCCCAATCGCTTGTAATATTAACATTTTTCCCATAGATAAAAAGGTATAGTTTTGGACGAAGCTCCACTCAGTCCAAGTTCGCTCTGTATTACAGCCTTCAATTCCAATTTAAGGTCAATTCATACATTATCAGCGTCATTCCCTGGTCGTGGACAGACTGTAATTCGTTGGAAGCTCAAAATCATAATAAATCTGTGCATGTGTTTTACATGAAATCGATCAAACCGTGTCCGTGTCCGGGCGACTGAGCTTTCGTGCCAAAGCCCGTCATATCCCCAGACAGGCCCTAATGCTGCAATTATGACAAATCATCACTGATGATCTTACAGAAATGTTACAGTGATCTTTATTACTTTAATAACCTTACCTTACCTTTTCTTATCGAGGTCACCTAGGGCGAGAGGGACTGTCAGACTTGTACGGACTAAAGTCCACGATTAACACACCCCCTTAACGTTCCAGTTTCACGGTT
This sequence comes from Agrotis segetum, assembly GCA_036375495.1. Lineage (NCBI taxonomy): Eukaryota > Metazoa > Arthropoda > Insecta > Lepidoptera > Noctuidae > Agrotis > Agrotis segetum. The sequence goes on from JAQSVV010000128.1 coordinate 1,936,168, forward strand.
ATCTGAGTAAACAGTCCCGCGACCTCAGCCAGGCTTTGGCCCTCTAAGGGGCCCGCCGCTCGTCAGATTATATAGATATTATTAGGTACCTACAGAATTATAGATAATGTTGGCTTCAGCCATTTACAGAACCCAAAAAACACTGTCGTACTTATAAGCTCTAAAACTGATACAATGGTACCTAAATAGAATGGACGCTAAATGGGAAATTTAAGGACAAGTTCTCATTATGGCCATTTCTCTGAAAACCTAATTCTCATAATTCCAGACCATCACAATGCCGCCTCAAATTCCCGATTGGTCAGGGGCCGATCCACAAATGCGAAATCCCCAAAAAGGAGACGATCATGGTCCCTCAAATGGGTGCGTTCAGGAAGCTGCTGATCCCGAAACGGAAGCCCAACTTCTATCCCGCCGTCATGCACAAGAAAGAATTTGATCGGCTGCAGAAACAGGCTACGGTAACGTATTTATTGACAGCATAGTTTTTACAGTAGCTGAACGATTGATTACGCTGCATGTAGCAGGTTCATTTCCCGCTCGGAACAAATATTTGCATGATCTATAAATTAATAGTTGTTCCCGGTCTGGATGTATGTCGAGTTTAAATGCACCCAGTATTTAAACTTAAAATACACCCAGACCGGGAACCGGAGAGGAGAAATTATACATGTATTATTCGTTTCACGGCTGCTCGGCTCTTATTGGCCGCAGCGTGATAGTCTTCCTCGATTAATGGACTATCTAATTTGAATACAATCCTTAGTTTCTGAGATTAGCGCATTCAACCACAGGAACTCTTCAGTTTTATGTTATTAAAAGTAATAATTTTAAGTATTTCCTTATATTTTGTATTGTGTGTAGGTACATAAATGGTTAAATAAATAAATACAGATACAGCCAGAATATGCTACTTTATCATAAGCCATACTAGGTATAACTTTTACAGATAGTCTCAATTGAAGAGCAACTCCAAGCGATGCACGACCAGGAGGCAGCCATCCAGAAAGCCGCGAAGCAGTCTGAACGGCGGAAGCAGCAGCTGAAGAAGAACCTGAAGCCTCAACCAGGAGCCGACGCCGCTGAGGGCACCGGCGACCCTGAACTTGAGGGGCCGGACCAGAAAGCACATACCATGACTAGGGCTGAGAGTAAGTTGACAAGAAAATAGAGAACTGAATAATGTAGATTACCAGAGCCTGTAGCCAAACGGCAAGCGCGTTCAGCAGGTCGCTATTACATTTTCAACTTTATAACCCATCGGCAAAATGTTGAAAATCTATCACAGATTACAGATCGTTTTATTTCATTCGCTATTGGTCAGCAGTCTTAAGTAGATTTTAAACTTTATGCGATGGGCTATAAAGTTGAAAATGTATTAGCGACTGCTGAACGTTAAAGATTGTCGCTTGCCGTTTGGCTACAGGCTCTGTTAAGGTCACAGCTCATTAGAGCCACCCGGCCCCGAGCCCGCACCGCCTGATGGTCGCACGGCGTCCACTCGTTGTCGACAGGCGGTCCACGGGTGGACGCCGCGTTATCACCAATAAACGTCGCGCGGACACTCGAGACCAGCTGCGCGTTGGCAATGGCATGAGCTGTGAGCTTTAGTATGACATTGCAGCCCATAGAATAATAAGTATTGCACCGCTGATATGGAACTCTTAATCAAATGTCTTAGTTCCATCGCGTGGTGAAAAGTCCCGATCAAATTGCTCTAGGGTTCAATAAGTTGGAAGAGTCGGGGTCAAGTGTCGTAGATATAGAATAAGAAGCAAGAAGTATGACTTTCAGTAAGCTGGTTCAATTACTTTAAAAAATAAAATTTCCTAACCGTACCGTGAATCCGTGCTTGTCATTTTGTGGGGCATTAATTTAAAACAACAATTATGTAGGTGGTTTTTTGACGCCGCCGTCAAAAAATCGGGATACACAAGAAAAGATGGAGAAAACATATTTCTCCCATGTTTACTCTAACTGCAACTATTCATTCCTCTTTCAAAATCTCTCACAATTCGAGTGACCACCAACCAACGGTTCACCAGACAGCTTTCTTAATCAACATTTTTGTCCAGTTCTCCGTGCGGACAACATGCAAGGTCCCCGGCTGTGCAACCGCATCATCTTGGCGTCCAAGTGCCACGCCATCCGGGACGCGCAAATCACTGAGAAGGAACTCATCAAAAAGGAACTTGATGAGGAGCAAAGGAGGTAAGGAAGCTAGATAAATTGAAAACCAGTGGCCCCAGCACTGTTTACCATATAGGGAACTCCTGACTGTTTCTGTCAGACTAATCCCAGCAAAGGAATCATCATCAGCCTATTAATGTTGCCACTGCTGGGACACGCCTCCTCTCCGTGAGAGAGAGTGAGCCATAATACACCACGCGGGTGGGCCCGCGTGGTGTATCGTGGCCCACTCCGTACGTGTTGGTAGCGGAGGAATGGATACCGGGATTCCACGCCAAGTAGTCACGTTTTTGACCACGATACAAATAGAGGAAGTAATCACTCATAGAGCCTTGTTTTTATCGTGGTTAAATCAGCAAATGAGTCTTCCCATCCAAAGGGGACGAAAGGAACTGCCTGACTCGTACTGACTAAAATCCACCGTGTCCTACAATAGCCCTTTACGTTCCAGGGTTACGGTTACCTGATGAGACCGCAGTCTAACGGTAACGACCACTCATAGATTCTCTAGACACAAGTTTTTACGGGTTAGAAATAAAACCGCAGCTACATTGTCGCCTTGGACTTTGGAGATTAGGACAATCTTTAGTTTTGGATTTATTCATAACCTTCCTTTTGAAATAGCTGTCATTAGAACATCTTCATCGGCAATCTTTAGACGCCTAAGTGTTATTTTTTTAATATTTTAATGTTAGGCTCACGTTTGATCACTATCTCACCTGATGGTACCTACGCGATGATGTGGTCTACCACACCGTCCACAGAGACGTCCGTTCCCTCTACGGAAGCACACTTTGCGTAAGTGTCTTCCACATGTATCTTCTTTCTGTCCGTGGTCAGACTGGACGCAATAATGGAGGAGAACCGTCAAGCGGCGGTAGCGCGCGCAGAGGCCGAGGAGGACCGACGACACCGTCTGCGTCTGCAGAACCTCTCCGCGCTAAAGGAGCAGATTCAAGCACACGAGACTGCTAAGGTAATAAACACACTAATAATAAACGTTTCCAATGCGTGCAGGTAGAGTACAGAACGCAATCTGCTGAGGTCATCATATTATAAGTAATCTTCGTATCCCTACCCCGTTCAAAACGTCATTATTTACTCCTGTTTTCTTACGTAATCCCTTCGATCATTACTAACAACTAGATACAAAATCCCGTACAAAACGAACTTGAAACTGTCCTCAAGAAACATTTAATGGTAGGTACGAATGGTAATGGTTCGTAAAATAGAAAGAGGAAGAAAGATAACTGGCCAACATATACTTACCAAAAGAAATTAAATCTTATTCGAATGACTTACAATTGGATTAATTAATTGATTGTTGTGTATCTAGTTGTTATTAATGCGTAAAAGCGTAATCCACCTAACTTTACTTTTCTCCATCCATCCACATTCATACCTATCACTCTCTTTGTCATGTCTTCAGGATGCCCAAAAGCTTATTCTATCACTATTTAACACAAATGTAATGCTATCTTTTGCCAGATAATGGAAGCAGAACGCATAGAAGAGGAGAGTATCCGCGTGAACCAAGCCAACATCGCCATGCAGATCGATGAGGCGCAGAAACTGAAGGAGAAGCACAGCCGGCAAGCCAAGCTCAAGGAGATGCTGGATCAGGGTATGTACGGGAAGATGCATCGCAAAGCTCAAAGCAAAAATGTTGAAGCCTCCGACGTAAGCAGAACCTAGTAGCTCAATCAAAGAGAATTTTATTGTCATTGAGATCAATCAATTGTCTTTATCTACTGCTACTCGTAGGTCCTAGCATTGCTATTCTCCAAGGAAACAGCACGTAACTTCGAAACCTCGGCCTGTCCCCAAGAGGTTTGCGACTGAGAATAAAGTTTTGACGCCACGTCATTAGAGAATAGCAATTTTTAAGAGCTGTAGGTACTCTTAAAAAATCTTCTTCACGTGTCTTTACGTCTATAACTCGGTAGACTCAAAGTACAGTCGACAAAGCGGAATCATGACCCATTTTGACAATAAATCTTTTGAATCCGTCAAACTGACAAAGAACAAAGTCGTTACCATGGATATGTATGTTTACGCAAATGTGGACCTAATTGTATTTGAACGTCTGTAGGAAAATAAGCTTATAGTGGGTCATAATTCCACTTTGTCGATTGTACATCCGACAAAATACTTAAGGGCTTCACACACAGCAGCTATAATGTACATCTTTACATTATAGCTGCTGTGTGTGAAGCCCTTAAGCAACCTACACAGCTCCATCGTTTGCGTCGTTTATCTACCTGAACAACTCCATCGAGCGCCTCGTTCATATCAATTTAATACTGGAAGGTGCAGGTGGTTGGACAGAAGGCAGAATATCCCTTCCTTTAGAAGTTCATCAAATCTTTATAGCAAAAGTTGGTAAAAACAACTGGAATTTGGATAGTAACATGTTGTTATGCTGTCCAGGCAACGCGGAGCTCCTGTACTTCAAACAGCTGCAAAATGAGGAGGAACGCATCATGAACCTCCGCATAGCCACCTTCCTGCGACAGAAGCAAGAGCGGGAGTCTAAGAACAAGGCGGATGCCGAAGCTGTGAAGGCGGCCAAGCAGAAGGGTATCGATCATATCTCTAAAGCTCAGAAGGTAAGTTGTTACTGTTAGACATATCGTTGGTATGCTGAAATAACTCACAATCAAATTCTGTAGTGATTTCGTGGCATTCAGATCAAATACAATAGTGTTTCGTAAAACAAGGATAGAAAATTTTGTACGTGTAACTTCTCCATATTTTTGAAGTGAAAACTTCTTTAGCGGCGTTGTACACTTTTTCTGTAATGGGTAAAAAATTTAAAACTCGCGTCAGGGTCACGTGACCAAAACTCGCGTCAGGGTCACGTGACCCTGATCGAAAATGAGTAAGACGTCATTCAAATTAAAAATAAAACATAGTAACAAAAAAGTTTTCACTTCTACCGGCACTCCTGGAGTGCAACCTTTTTTTTTTTCTGAACTTAGATCGCCGTAGAAACTATAAAAGGGAGCCGTAAGACGAGTGAGTCCCAAATTCGATTCAGAAAATGATCATGGCTTCAGATCGAATTTGCGTGGATCCAAGATCCTTTCTTTGCAAAGATCTATCGGAGAGAAGACGACGATCTCATTGAATTTTCTTGCAGCTTTAAAACTAGATTCACGTGTTCCGATTTCGTGGAGTATCGACTAGCTAGGGCGATGATAGAGATACAGATACTAAACCTGCAAGTGCGACACGAACAAAAGACATCTTCGTATCGCTGGCAGGACGATTCTAGACGGTTAGCCCAAAACTTCGCCACCTCCACAGCATTATCGGTGGCAGCGCAGGGGTCACCCCATTTCTTACTGTCTGTTACTACATTAAACCACTTCAATACATCTCTCTTTGTTCACCAGGCCGAACAAGAGCTAAAAGAAGAATTAGAACGCATCCGCAACCTGAAGATCCAAGAAGACGTGGAGAGAGAGTACCGCAGGAGAGAAAGGGACGCCGCTATCAAGAAGAACAAGGAGATGAAACAACTGCACGAGGCTAGAGTACAACAGGTTTGTTTTTTAAAATAACCTCCATAATATATGTAAATGAAGCTGATAGCGATTCTAAGAGACTTTACTCATGGCGCGATGCGATGCAATGCGACGTCATCATCATCATCATCAGCCTATTAATTTTCCCACTGCTGGGACTCTGGCCTCCTCTCTGTGAGAGGGGGTGGGCCATAATCCACCACGCGGGCCCAGTGCGGATTGGTGGATGTCACATGTCTTCGAATTTTTGGTTCTAGGACATGCCGGTTTCCTCACGATGTTTTCCTTCACCGTTTTGAGAGCAGTAGTGATGAAATAAATTACACAAAGTAATGCGCCTGCCGGGATTCGAACCCACGACCTACAACTCGTAAGTCGGGGCCGATACCACTGGGCCACCACTGCTCTCGACAATCGTCAATGCGACGTGATTCGAACGAATTCCAACCACAAGTTAAAATCAACCTTGCCACTAAGAAATAAAGATGCAATTCGATTGACTTGACGTTGTCATGGCCATCATGTTTTGTTTTTCATCTACTCATAGATAACAACGTGTTTTGTCTTATATGTCATAGTGGTGTCATTTATACATTTGAAGTCACTGTTATAGTCCTATAATCAGTGACATCAAACAAGACTATGCTATATGAATTTCATGGTGGAATCTGAACTTTAGAAACAAAGTGTTAAGATCCTCTTTGATCTTCTCCATCTCTTATGCGACAAATAACCTCGTTCTCACTTACAGATCAATGACATCCATCGCCTCATCGCCCGCGAGATCGCCAAAGACGAGCAGAGCTTCAACAATGCAGCCAGACAGAATGAAGAGTTCATTAAGAAAGAGAAAGAGGTAATGTCCCTTACAGATGAGGAATAATCAACGAGAAACGCCGTCAATTTTACTTTAACCGTGGTACCACAAAAACTTTTAAACGTCTGTTGAACACTTGTTTAAAAGAACTGTCAATGTCAAAATAGCATTTCTCGTTGATTTATGGGTCGTTTTGCAGTTACACTTTTTTTAGACACGTATTCAACAGTTGTTTATTTTTTTGTTTCTTAATCGCCATAAATAACTGAGTTTCCGTATGGTTTGGCCCCACGGCCCATGCATAACAGATGGCAGTCTTATTATCTATCTGTTATTTCAATTATTATATTACTGCCACAATTAAAAATCGTCGTTTTTATCTAATTTAGTAGTCAATTTGGCGGGAAGAATGTTTGTGGCAAAAATGCCGACTACCTTTTAGTTTTTCCGAAGATTGTTTCTACGAAAAGCGTTCCGTTTTTGCGTCAAATAAACCTTCAATGTCACCAAAAATAAATGTGAAATTTCCAGGTTGACATCATTGTTTTTACAAAACACCAAAAAGCCATAATGTGAAAAACTCAAACAAAATGATAAATTCTATAAAATATTACTTGCAGCTGGACGACCGGCGCAAGGCGCGCATTGAACAACATCGACAGGCGATCATGAAGCAGATCAACGATAAGGAACGCGCCAGGTAAATCAACGGGAAATACCGGTGTGATTATTGCGGGTGTACTAATATTTAAAGACTATTATCGCGAAAATCAACGGAAACTGCCGTTAGTGTGGATCAACTATAAAATAATGTTGTTCGAGCTATGGGCGCCCACCGTGGGTTTAAATAGTGCCATTTATAATGTCATAAGGAATTTAATTCCTTGTACAAAATTGACTTGTTTTTCGATGAGTCTGTGGCCGCGCTCATGAGGAAAAAGATATAAAGTAATAACGATGGAAATAGAAACGAATTAAATAATGGCTATTGGCGCCCAACGAGGGACTGGGTTGTAGCAAATCTTGAAACTAAAAAAAATAATAATTATAATATTTTAATTTACTAGGGCTGACCTTCGAGAGAAGATCCACAATGAAGGAGTGGCTCTACGAATGGAACAGGAACAACAAGAGAAGTATGAAAGGGCTATCATCAAAGATAAGGTACGATTTGCCAATACTTTCATTGCGTGCACAGCTAAGGAGTGGAATTCCCTGTCGGGGTCTGCGTCCTCATAGCTAGAACCTCGAACTCTTCAAGCAAAGAGTGAATAGTTTACTTTTTGGCAAGTGTCCTTTTCTGTCAACCATATCATTGCTTGAGAGCAGTGGTGGCCCAGTGGTATCGGTCCTAACTTACGAATTGTAGGTCGTGGGTTCGAACCCCGCCAGGCGCATTACTTTGTGTAAATTATTTCATCACCACTGCTCTCAAAACGGTGAAGGACAACATCGTGAGGAAACCGGCATGTCCTAGAACCAAAAACTCGAAGACATGTGACATGACACCACACGTGGGCCCGCGTGGTAGATTATGGCCCACTCCCTCTCACAGAGAGGAGACCTGTGTCCCAGCAGTGGGAACATTATAGGCTGATGATGATGATATCATTGCTTACTATCAGGCATGATAAGGGAAGGACTATGCTCGAAGTCTCTCTGCATGATCGAATCAGAAATGAGAAGATTCATAGTCGAACTAAAGTTGCCGACATAGCCCAGCGACTTAGCAAGTTGAAGTGGCAGGTCACGTCATAGCACGCAGAACTGATGGCCGATGGGGCCGTAAGGTTGGAGAATGGAGACCACGCACCGGCAAGCGCAGCGTAGGACGTCCACCTGCAAGGTGGGCAGACAGTCTTATGAAGACCACAGGATCACGTTGGATGCAGGCCGCTTCCACACCGATTGGAAAAAAATATAGGGGAGGTCTATGTTCAGCAGTGGACGTCCTACGACTGATATACTATGTCCATGGAGTTTCTTACCCGTTCTTCTCCATAGAGATCTACGCTTTGGAATGGGCATCTACAGTACTTTCACAGTTTTTATGTCTTGTGACTGGGACTGTAGCACCGTAACTATTTTATTTTACTTTTGTCTTTTGACAATTCAAAAATGCCTGTAACTGGCCTACTTGAAATAAATTATTTGATTTGATATGACGATGAGGCGTGATAGTGGTCCAACTCGAACCTATCGTTACTGATACCATTAAAAAAAGTTATTTATGTGTTGTCACATTACTATGTCACGGAATGGAAATAATTGTTTCTTTTTTTTAGGTGGCAACCCTGCGAACTCAGAAGGTGGCTGAGAAGTACGTGAAGGAAGTGGAACAGACCCTCACTAAACATGGATATAATCAATAGCTTCGAGAAGGTGGAAAAGTGAGTGAAGTAGCATAAGAGTGGCAAGAAATGTAGTGCAAATGTGTAGTAGTTGTGAGAAAAATATAACCTGGGAAATGGGTATCGGAGTCCTAAAATTCTCAGCTCTTCTTTTATTTTAGATGTATTTTCTTCTCCAATATTTATTCTCTGATTACCATTCCATTTTTTAAATCAACATCAGAGCCTGTAGCCAAACGGCAAGCGACAATCGTTAACGTTCAGCAGTCGCTAATACATTTTCAACTTTGTACTCCATCGCATTAAGTTGAAAATCTAGTAAAGACTCTTCTATTCAGTAGTTAATTTTGAAGGAGAGAGGACCAAGAGCTTAATTATATTCAAAAACTATTTTAAAAAATCATATCAACGAAGACCTTTCAGTACAAAATATGAAAAAATAAGTCTGAATCTTATCTTGTTCTGTCACAAGTGTTATCAAGTGATTTTGTTTTTTTTTTTTTTAATCTGGTTGCCTTTTTTATCAAATTAATAACTTTTATATAGCTGTGTTAAGTGTTTTGAAATTAAATGTGTGCTTTTAGAATGTATTCAACCATGGTGTTTTAATTAATAGTTAATCTAGACCGTGCCAGCCGAGCCCCGAAAGGGAACCGGACGAGCCACGCATTCATAACTTGAACCGGAAACCGCTCCTTGTAGCAGACAATAATTTGATGGTGGGGACTATCAAAAAGATGGCAGCGCGCGATGCGTAATGCCTCGTCTACACTACTCGCTAACGCCGGATCCACACGTTGGCCCTGTTGGCCGAATAGAAGGAGACGGCGCTATACTAAGAAACGAGATAGAATCATGGCTCATTTACATTAGGTCGGTTTGAGGTCGGTCTCCAAAGGCGGCGGCCGCATTCGGTTTAACTGAAACGATTACCTAAATTGAGTTGTTTACATTGGTCGGTTAACCGAATTCGGCGACCTTGATTGATGCTGTGGCGGGCACGACGGGCGGAGCACGATCGCACTCGACACCGACAACGGGCTCGACCGAATACGGCCAAACGAATACCTGTTTATATTAGTCGGTGAAACCGATTACCTGGCCTGCAGCCGAATACGGTCTAACTAACATCACGGCTTCCAAGTAAACTGCGTCCATTATTTGCGTCTTGCATTCTGGTATAGCGAGAAGGGCGCTCTCCTTCTGTTCGACCAGACAGCGTGGTTCCCTTGTAGGAGACGTGTTAGTTAGTTCCGGCGTAAGTTGATCGTTGTTGGACGAATACGACAGTGTAGAGAGGCACTTCGGCTTACCTCATCAAAGGGCTTTGAGTGGTTTTGGCCCTACCTGTTTCTATTTCTGATGATTTTTTTTCAGCAAAAACTATCGAGGTCCACAACAAAAGTATAAAAATAATAAGCTGTCATTACGATAATCATACGCATCGAGTTGGCGCTCTCATTGGTTTTTGCGCCCAACTAAGGATGCTCCCACATCTAACGATCGCTCAACATTCACGTGGATTCAGATTTTTCCGTCGCCCTTTCTCTTGTTCTGTCGCTAGAGTAGACAATGCCATTTGCTAGAGCGACACAATGCGATAGCATGCGGCCTAGTAAAAAGGCGGCTTAACGGTAACGACACGATATATCGTCCTGCCTCGTTAAATTTTCCTAGAAATGTATAAAACTACCCATCCCACCGATATCGTTATCTTCAAATGTAGAAGCACCTGTACCTTCATACCCATACGCACCATCTCCACGAGCGAGAGAATCGCAGCGATGTTATCGTCGTGCCACGTATTTCCTTATGCTCTCTATGAACGCGTCTCCACACAGCGATATTATCGCGGCTGACGAGCGGCGGGGGCGCGGTATCAGTAGCGAAACAAAACACGGCGAATCCGTTGGATCGCGGCGATCCGATAGGACGGACTCGCCGCGATTTTCTCGCTCGTGGAGATGGCGCCTTAACAACTTCTTTCATCTGTCTTCTCTTCATTTTCACAAGAGAAGTGACGCATGCCTTCAGTTGACTATGAAAAGTACTCACGTGTAGCACGTAGTGACCATGACAGGCGACCCGGCCATGGACACCACCATCTCCCCCTGACGCGGCTGACGCAGCACTGTCAGCGGAGTTTGAGGAGTCACCTGGAAACCACGATATTATTGAGCTGAATGACTCAAAATACGGTCCATAATTAGTGTTTCTCATTAAGGTGATTGCTTCGATGTAGCCCGCGAAATTCAAAGTTTTTTACGTTTTTTGCAATTTGCAGGCCAGTGACATGTTGCAACTTTATAAAAATATGAGTTGCGGTAATAACAAGTATAATTTTAAATATAAAAATTATCAAAAAACTCGCTCCATCAGCTCTCACATAGAAAAGATGCACTAAAATCTCCGAAATCTAACTACGATGCACCTTTTCTATGTGAGAGCTGATGGAGCGAATTTTTTGATAATTTTTATATTTAAAATTATACTTCTTATTACCGCAACACATATATTTATAAAGTTACAACATGTCACTGGCCTGCAAATTGCAAAAAACGTAAGAAAATTTGAATTTCGCGGGCTACACCGAAGCAATCACCTTAAGGCCAAACAATTAGTGTTAAAGCTTTCAACTGGACCTGAAGATAGAGAGAAAAGTTGAGAAAACTATGTTTTTTTTAGCATTTGGTAAAATCATCATAGTATAAATGAGTATTACTGCTCTGGATGGAGTGGAAAGAATGGGCATGGCAACTGGGGAACTTATGGCGCTAGCATAGCTAGTTCCAAGCATCGTCATTGGTTCAAATCTTAAAGGTACTTCAAAATAGTACAGTCAGCATTAAAAGTCGATGACCATATTCAGATTTTCAAAATCGCTGTACATTATAATCTCCCATAAATCGCTCAACAAGATACGCGACAGTATTGAATGAACATCATTAAAGTTCAAAATTAACTGAACACAAATGTTCAATGGTCACTGTACACCATTTTGCCAAAAATTGCTGATCGTTATAATATCCAAAAACATCATTACATTCAGTTTTACAAAAGTCACTGAACAATAATTATAAAATGTTTGTTTTGGTTATCTAGTGTAATCACGGCAACGTCCTAAAATAACTGAACATCATAAATAACAAAAGTCACTGAACAATATAAAATACCGGTTTTAGTTAGGTACCTACTGCAAAACGACCAAAAATAACTGAACAACATAAATAACAAAAGTCACTGAACAATTTAAAATACTGGTTTTAGTTACCTACTGCAAAACAACCAAAAATAACTGAACATCATAAATAACAAAAGTCACTGAAAAATATAAAATACTGGTTTTAGTTACCTACTGCAAAACGACCAAAAATAACTTAACATCACAAATAACAAAAGTCACTGAACAATATAAAATCCTTGTTTTAGTTACCTGCTGCAAAACGTCCAAAAATAACTGAACATCATAAATAGCAAAAGTTACTGAACATTACTTTGTTTCGGATACGTAGCACTGGCGTGTAAAAGTAGCTGAACTGAAATGTAAAAAACTTAAAAAAAAAAATGTAACCGCCTTCAAAAACAACCACAAAAAAGGGTAAAATAACCTACAAAACTTTTCTTTCGGAAGTCGGTGGTTTTTTTATTAATTTCATTGTTTTGTTTGCCACCGACTTCCGAAATAAAAGTTTTGTAGGTTATTTTACCCTTTTTTGTGGTTGTTTTTGAAGGCGGTTACATTTTTTTTTAAGTTTTTATTTTACTCTTTTTAGTATAAAAATTCAACAAAAATTCTTATCAAATACATCACTTTCTTACTTATGTAAGAAATCCGAAGCACCGGTAATAACATCGTTAACATCTCTTTCATTCCTTCCCTATCTCAAAAACTACTGAACCGATTTTGATGAAACTTGCAGGATTCCTTAAGTTGGACAATACCTAGTACAGCATAAAAAGAATTACTTAAATCGGACTTATAGTTCCAGAGACATGCGAACACAAACATAATTTACTAAATCAGTCGATGCCAAGTTCTTACTAGAGGAGTTGTAGCTTCCATCATCAGCTCAGCTACATGAGATGATGATTATCAGATGCAAATACTTGAACAGCTTTAGAAAATATATGAAAATGGTACTATGTGCCTATAAAATTTGAAGGTTGCCCTCGATTTCCCTGGGATCCCATCATCAGATCCTGACCTGATGAATATGGGACCAATTGGAAAGTATACCCTTTCAAACAAAAGAAAAATATTTCAAATCGGTCCAGGCGTCTTCGAGAAATCGGGGAACATACAAAAAAAAAAGATTCCGATGAATTGAGAACCTCCTCCTTTTTTTGAAGTCGGTTAAAAAAGTGCTCATCTTCAGAGTTATAAATTCAATCTTATCCTATCCAAACTAAATCATTGTGCCATTCGGGGACTGCCACGGTAAAGCTATTGCATAGCAATTATTAAAAAACTTTTTCAAAAAAAATGTGACCGCCTTCAAAAACAACCACAAAAAGGGTAAAATAACCTACAAAACTTTTCTTTCGGAAGTCGGTGACTTTTTTTATTAATTTCATTGTCTCTTTTGCCACCGACTTCCGAAAGAAAAGTTTTGTAGGTTATTTTACCCTTTTTGTGGTTGTTTTTGAAGGCGGTCACATTTTTTTTGAAAAAGTTTTTATTTTACTCTTTTTAGTTTAAATATTCAACCAAATTCTTGTCATATACATCATTTTCTTACATGTGCACTAGAATTTTGTAATCCGTAGCACCGGTAATAACATCGTTAACATCTCTTTCATTCATTCCCTATCTCAAAAACTGCTGAACCGATTTTGATGAAATTTGCAGTATTCCCTAAGTTAAACGATACCTAGTACAACAAAAAAAGAATTACATAAATCGGACTTGTAGTTCCGGAGATATGCGAACACGAACATAATTTTCTTACTTGAGGAGTTGTACCTTCCATCATCAGCTCAGCTACATGAGATGATGATTTCTATACGCAAATACTTGAATTACTTCATAAGATTTGCGAAAAACTATGTGTCAGCTAATAAAATTTGAGGGTTGTTCTCGATTTCTCCAAGATCCAATGATCAGATCCTGAAATGGTGACAATGGGACCACACGGGAAGCATCAGCTTTCGATTAAAAAAAGAATCATGAAAATCGGTTCACCCAGTCGTAAGTTATGAGGTAACAAATATAAAAAAAAAAAAAAAAATACAGTCGAATTGATAACCTCCTCCTTTTTTTGAAGACGGTTAAAAAAAAACAACAAAAAAATTATCGCCTACCGCGAATATACATATGTGGGGTGCTACGAGTATAACAGGAAACCTCCACGTGCGCCTGTGGACTGGAGTTCCTTCTCTGATACGTCCGGGGGGAAGAAGACCAGTTTTTCGGGCCGGTGCACCCTGGGATGCGGGCAAAAACTCTTCCTAAGTCACTGTGTGCCTAAAGGGGTCTCTTTGCCCGTATGCGAATAGCCTGTCGTGTCGACGCTCCAACGCGTGTCCCTCTGATTAGCAGAGGGCAAAGCGGGCTTGCGGACGGTGAGTGATGGTTAGCTCGCCGTCCGACCAAGGACCAAGCCCGGGTCGGTGTCGCGTCGTGTTTCGCGCCAAATGCCTGCTGGGGTCGCGGGTTTTTTTCTTAACCGAGGATACCGTGGCCCCGGAACGTAAAGGGCATAGGAAGGAACACGGGTGGATTTTAGTCAGTAAGAGTCTGACAGTCGCTTCCGCCCCACCCAGAGCGGGAGGACTCATTAATTGATGATTTTACCACCTAAAAAAAAACAGCGAATTTATGTGTATAACCAGAATATCACCATGGACGTTTTGCAGTAGGTAAATAAAACAAACATTTTATATTGTTCAGTGACTTTTGTACAACTGAATGTTATGATGTTTTTAGATATTATAACGATCAGCAATTTTTGGCAAAATGGTGTACAGTGACCATTGAACATTTTTGTTCAGTTAATTTTGAACTTTAATGATGTTCATTCAATACTGTCGCGTATCTTGTTGAGCGATTTATGGGTGATTATAATGTACAGTGATTTTGAAAATCTGAATGTGGTCATCAACTTTTGTTGCTGACTGTACTACCTCATTGGTCGGATTAGGACTTCCTAATCCGACCAATGTTTATAAGCCTGACAGTGGGGAAGGCCTGTCAAAGCTAATTGTAGATAGCGCCACCATAGCTAAGCTAAGTAGCTATGGTGGCGCCATCTTCAATTAGATTTGACAGGCCTTCCCCACTGTCAGTCTTATACTGACTAAAATCCAGGGTGACCTTTAATAGGCCCTTTACGTGCCGAGGCCACGGTTACTCGTTAGTCTCGCGTCCCTGCAGGCTTTGGCCCTCTAAAGGGGCCCAGTCATTCTGCTGAGAGCTCTTCGAGGCGCGAGCCACAGCAAGTAGCTCACATGGCACATTAAGGTGTGCGTCCACAGGTCGGCATCCCACGTATCGGACTTATCGTACGTAACGGATTTTAGTTTGCCTTGTATGAAAAAATGCGATGCGTACCGATGACGTCATACGGAACGCCGATCAGTGGAAGCGACGAAGGTTGCATCGGCAATCCGATCGCTGCCGACACAGAAATCCGTTTGATGCGATGCGTCCGATACGTACGATGCGTACCTGTGGACGCTTACCATTACTCGCCGTCCTCATGCCCGCGGCTGTTAACGGGGCCCCCCTATAGAGAGCCACAGTCCTGACGGGGTTGCGGGACATACGTATACCGCGACCCCGGCACACAAAGGGCTACCGAAGGACACCGTGGATTTTAGTCAGTACAAGTCTGACAGTCCCTCCCGCCCTGCCCGGGGTTGGAGGACTCATTTGATGATTTTACCACGTAAAAAAAAAAAAAAAATGCCCGCGGCTGTGGCCGGATATCATCTTGCGACGTCAGTCACCGCGGGCGTCTCCTACTGCGGCTGGATCGTCAGGTGGACGCTGTCCTCTTTGACTCTTCTTACCTTAGGAGTGATCGCAGGATAATTGACCGCAGCGTTCTTGTTGTACGCGGGCGTGCGGTACACGGAGCGCGAGCGACGTCGCTGCGCGGTCTTGCTGGCGGTGGGCGGCGCCAGCTTGCGACACGACGCGTCCGCCGAGCGGGAGCGACGGCCGGCCGCGGTCGTGGGACGACTGGCTGTCGTGCTGCGGCTTGTGGACGATGGGACTGCTGTAATATGGTTTAATGTTATTTTAAGATAGGGAAGTTTAACATTATGAGTTATTGAATTCAGCCATACCGCTACAACACCATCTAAGGGTCAATAAACACTAAGGGTGCTCCCACATCTATCGACGCGAAATGGGCTTTTTCCGTCGCTTAGAACTGCCATTTGGATTTGCTAGACCGAAACAGAGACAGAAAGCATAATGCGATAGCACGCGGCGAAATCCTCGAGGCGGCCGCGTGCTATCGCATTGTCTCGGTTTAGCAAATGGCAGTTCTAAGCGACAGAAAGAGAAAGGGCGACGGAAAAAGCCGATTCCGCGTCGATAGATGTGAGAGACACCCTAAGGCCTACTTGCACGAACCCGAGTTATCTTTTAAACCCAGAGTTAGTTGATATTGCCAACACGCGGTTAAATTGACAATATTGTATGACAAACTGTCAATTTAACCTTGTGTTAGCAACTAACTCTGCGTTAAAAGATAACTCGGGTTCGTGCAAGCGGGCCTAAGGGGGCTTCCCACATGGCGCAATTCGTGCAATTTTTAATTTAAAATGTCCTTGCTACTACGATAATGATGATGCGATTCGATTGGCTTGACGTCGTTGTGGCGCGTTTTGATTTCCATCTACCCGTAGAAAACCGCACGTTTTATGTCATATGTCGTAGGGGTAAGGATAGATTTTCATTTATTGTTGGAATCGGTCGAATTGCATCGTATCGCATCATAGAGAAGCTCCAAAACGTGACGCTGCGCGCACAGTTCGATAAAGCGACTTAAAATCTACCTTTATTTACTAAATGAAAAGATACACATTTCTAGTATCGTGATCATCGCGTCTCGCTGTACCTAATACTAAACTTTGATGAATACTTTCAATACATTCTGTAATAATAGCACTTGCAATAGAGGCAAATTATCAGAAATTCCAAAAAAATAATACCTACAACATTACAAATATCCCGTTTTAGATTCTAATGAAACTACTGAAAATTACTTATTTCATAAACATCATTTGTACTTATTGGTTTATAATAGTACAAACTTACCTTGCAAGACATGCATGATAATTAAAATGATAATGAAAAAAAAAAAGATTATATGAATAGAAACAGTCTACACAGATCAGATACCAAAATGATTATGAAAGCTACAACTAGATGAGTTCTGCTCCTCGTATGGGCGTTTTTCTGTTGGCTTAACAAATAAATAAAAAACCGGCCAAGTGCGTGTCGGGCCATGCACAGTGTAGGGTTCCGTAGTTGCCCATCAAAATACTTGTGCGAACTAACTAAACTGATTCGCTGAATTTAATTTTAAAAAGAAGTATTTTCAAAATCGGTCCAGGAGTCTTTGAGAAATCAGGGAAAATACATAAGAAAAAAGATTACGACGAATTTAGAACCCCCTCCTTTTTTTGAAGTTAGTTAAAAATAGTTGACGATAAAAACCTACCTATCCCCAAAAAACATACCTATAAAAGCTGTAAAAATAAAGTTGACAAACTCACATTTGCAGTTGTCTCCGATACATTTTATTTAAGAAAACATAATATCCAAGTACATTTTATAAGTTGGTCGACTATTACTCGTAAAGTTGTAAAGTCTACTTATTCATGATAATTTTCTTTTAAACTTCGTTATATATACTACTATTGTGAATTTTTTGACACCCCCAAACATAACCGTTTAGCTGGTAGAGGGGGGGACACTCGAATCGAGCAAAATTTAGCACTTTAAAGCTTAATATTTCACAAACGAATTTTTTTATCAAAAAATTGTTAATGGAAACTATCATTATTTTTTAAAGGCCTATTTAATGATACCCCACACTAAGGAGTACGCGAGAAAAAAAAAATCCTCACTTTACGTGTAAGTACTGGAGGTACCCTAAAAAAAATATTTTACAAGATTTTATTTTACCACTTTTTCGGCACAACAAATCCATATATTTACACCAAATTACAGCTCTCTAGTACTGTGCGTCTATGAGCTAAACTGCGGACAGACGGACGGACGGACATGGCGAAACTATAAGGGTTCCTTGTTGACTACGGAACCCTAAAAATGGAATATCTATTTATTAAAGGATAATATTTCCTCTCACAAATGTTGATTGATTATACACTAAGAGACTTTATCCATGGCGCGACGCGATTGCAATTCGATCGATTCCAAGTACAAGTAAAAATCAACCTTACCACTACGACATATGACATTCATCATCATCAGCCTATAATGTTCCCACTGCTGGGACCAGACATCCTCATTGTGAGAGGGAATGCGCCATAATTCACCACGCGGGGCCCAGTGCGGGTTGGTAGATGTCGTATGTCTTCGAATTTTTGGTTCTAAGACATGCCGGTTTCCTCACAATGTTTTCCTTCACCGTTTTGAGAGCAGTGGTGATGAAATAAATTACATAAAGTAATTGCGCCTGGCGGGGTTCGCACCCACGACCTACAACTCGTAAGTCGGGACCGATACCACTGGGCCACCACTGCTGTCATGACATTAAACACAATATTGTTATCTACGGGTAAATAAAAAACAAAACACGATCGCCACGACGATGTCAAGTCAATCGAATTGCATCATTATTTCATAGGTAGCAAGGTTGATTTTCACTTGTAGTTGGAATTGGTCGAATCGCGTCGCATCGCGCCATGGCTTAAGTCCCTAATTGCCTACACATTGTTCTAAAGCTGATCGTTGAAAATCCCCTGTATATGAATTTTATCCACATCTCGGCCATGAAAATGGAAAAACGACCATACAGCAAGCAAAACATCTCTAGTTGCAGTATAAAAGCGTGGTACTCACCAAGGTATTTCTTGCCGTTGCCACCGGAGCCCTGCGACGAATTCTCCGTCAGATAGCCTGCCCCAAGGAAGCGCCCCGTTAGTGGAAACATGGTAGAGGAGTTAGTTTATGGCTATAGACCAGCGAGATGTACTGAGAGTAAGTATTCAAGATTGTCAGTGTTGGAAGAGTTCAAGATTTTTTTATCGTTAGGCAGAACGCATATTTGTAGAGCAGTTTTACGTTTTCCAGGATGATAGGCTATGCAGTAAGTTTAACATGGATTCTAGAATATTTTTCAAAGAAAATTTTGTTTACATAATATTTTGTTTTTTCATCTTTATTTAGCTTTTACGCACAGGGTATGTCAGTCCCATTCCCATTGTATCCTAAAAAAAATTATACTTCACAACATGTGAAGTTGTCAACTGGTTGGGATAGAATGCTTGCATGGAACATTCCTACATCATCATCATCTCAGGCTCTCAGCCATAGGATGTCCACTGCTGAACATAAGCCTCCCCTTTAGATGTCCACATATACCGGTTGGAAGCAACCTGCATCCAGCGTCTGCAAGCGACCTTTATAAGGTTGTCTGTCTATCTTGCTGGTGGACGTACCACGCTGTGCTTGCTAGTCGGTGGTCATCTCCATCAGTTTTGTTCAAACTCAGGGACCTTACTAAACTGTTTCTAGAGGACTCACATTGGACACATTCAATGTTATTAATCATTCTTCAAATTCAACATGTTGTCTGCAAAGTTGTTTAGAATTATGTGTCTGAAGATTATTGTGTGATTTGTATTTTCATGTAATGTTTATTCTTATTATTTTCTACTGAAGCAGCAATTATTTTACATATCTACACACTAGGTCTAATTTACATGATGTTCGAATTATATTTATTTAGCTACAACTACGAGTACATCCATATAAAAATTACTGTACATAGTTAATCAGCTACTCAACCAAATATAAAAGTAATTAGATTACCAAATAATTATGAAACTAAACATCAACCCATGTAAATGAAGGACAGAAACTGATGGTGAAGTTGATATACCCATGATTGTGATGTAAAGCTCGATTCTTACAGTGTGATATTACGGACAGATATGAACCAGCCCGCACCAAATGTATCATTAGAAGAGTATTGTGGATTAAGTGCTTCACACACAGGTATAATGTAAAGATGTACATTATAGCATGATAGCAACTGCAGCTATAATGTATATTTTTACATGTTCGAATCTCTATGGAAAGATGTAATGAGATGTATCATGCTATAATGTACATCTTTACATTATAGCTGCTGTGTGAAGCCCTTTATAGCAGAGAATATCTTGTTGAAAAGAGAGCCTTCTGTTCAGTGCGTGGCTATCTGTAGTCATCAGCCATGCGTGGCCATCTGTAATGTCACGCATTGTAAGAATCCAGCTTAAGAAGTAGACAGACAGAAACAGAATACATTACCATCGTCATGTGATGCTGAGCGGCTGGAGTGCCTAGTTCTCCTAGTATTTGTGGGTTCTTTCAAGTGGAGCTCAGTTTTCTGTAATACCACACCAAATATTAATCTAAAGTATCTAAAGTAAATATAACAATTTTAAACTTATTTTTACAAATATTTTGATCATCAAACAGTAGTATATTTTTTCACACACTGCTTAGTCTGACCAAATATTTTGATAGTATTATATTTCTTTTTTTTAACCATAGTTTCGCATTTGACCAATGTTTTTTATTTGTTTTTATTTTTAAAACAAGATAACATAGTGAAAATCTGGGTTTTATTAATTACTAATTTACTAATAACTATTACTAAATTACTAATTACTAAACCAAGATAAAAATGGATCACAAAATGTGTTGCTAAGCTCTTAACTCCAAAACGGCTGGACCGATTCAGCTACTTCTTTTTTATTGTGTTTGTAACCATCAGCGCCAGGTTTTAGAGGACGAAAATCATCATGCCCAACCGTACGAAGCTGGGACAGGCCGCTAGTACTAAATAAAGATATGCAGTTAACTAAGTTTCCTTACCAGTTGTCCAACAGTTTTCTGTAAGTAAACATTGCTGATAGAACCCAGCAATATCTTGAATGCTAGCTCCACGTTCCGAAGCTCCATGTGAGCCCGGGAGTCTATTTTATTCTTTTGATCCGTTACTGTAAAACATTCATAGATTCAAGGTAATTTGCCGATTGAAATTATTGGTCAGTGGGTCGTCTTAGCGATTGTTTGTTTGCGTTCGTAATTCGTTAAAATTACAGATACATCTCTGGTTTAATAAGAGGCATCGGTGATATTCATGCTTTATCCAAACATCTAAAAAGTTATGCCAATCGTTGTAAACAATGGAGTCTGATAGCGTGAGATGGTGTAGTTTATGCGAAGTTTGTAAGCGTTTTAAGTTAAAATGCTTAACTTCACGACAACTTACCAAGTTTATTTAGTTTTTTCAACGTATCGTCGTCTTCAGTGCTCTTTTCTTGTTTCCTCACGGGCCGTTTTGTTCGTGGCATTTTCACTAAACAACAGTATCTACAACTTAATTATACTATCTCAATTATTACCGTCTTCTATTATGATTGATTAGACGTATTTTATTACAGCATTACTAGTTACTTTAAAATAAAATCTTTGAAGAAAATTCAAACGTAAAACAAAAACAGAACAAGACAGAAACGGCCATTTTTTAAATCGAGTGGATTGATAGCTGATTGCTAACAACGATCGGATACATACCGAAAAGAACGTAGCATGGATTTATGAGGTACCAACCAACACAAATGTAAAAAAAAAGAATCAAGATTGGTGATAACAATAACATGGTGGAAAATGTGACAGAGACACAAAAGTAATTTGTGATAGCACACCAGTTTTTTTCCAGTACATAATAATAGGGCAATGATTATTTTGAAGGCTACAAAGAGTTTATTTACTTTAGAGTTACTGGAATTTATAAGGTAGCAGCCAAGCCTGATAGAAATTAATACACAAATAAATGAAGACAAGTTTCCATCTTTCCTCTAACAGTAGGCAAAAGCACAGGACATGGACACAAGCAACTGAACGTCACCTGCTACAATTTTAAAAGCTCCTACAGGCTTACGCAATGTACATAACATGAAATGTAACACGCAATGAAAGAATTCGCCGTCCACACTGTCTCAATGTATCATGCAATGTTACATAATTCCTGTGCGCGCCGTACAAGTTGTAATTTTTCTTTTTGCGTTGTTTTTTTTTTGTTGCGTTTTGTTTTTTTTCGCCGAACACAAAGGAGCGTACAGTATGCGCGGAGCGTCAGTGTGTTTATCTGTACGGCGGAAAGCGCGCGAACATAGAAGAAAACACAACTACTGCAGAGGTAACAGTCTGAGCTATATTCGTCGCGCGCATGATTAGAACAGATGCGAGCACGTCATGCGCGGTTCGTACGCGCCACGTGCGCGCCCTGCGGCCACACTTATGAAATGCTTCTTTCATGTTACATTGCATGATACGTTTCGCAAATCTGTACGCGGCATAATATGACTGTACACCATGGACCTAAAAAAAAAGGCGGACGGAACTTCACTAAGAAACAAGTGAAGCACCCATAGTAAGTCAGTGCGCTTGTCCACACAAGCCAGCGCGCACACATTCACACCATAGTAAGTCAGCCGTCGGCCAATACGCTTCGAACGACGCTCGCGTGTTATTCGGCGTTATTTTGTCTAATAAAAATCAAAGTATGCCGTCATGTGTTGCAAAAAGTTGTCTAAACCATAGTAGTTAAATTAAAAAAGCCAGGGGATCACTTTTCATAGTTAAGCATGTCATTTTGAAGCTTATTTCTCGATTTTACGTCAATAAATTTAATAAACATCTCGAAATCAATCAGTGTTGCAACTATTTAAAGGTTCAAATTATTCTAAAATTGGGAGATTTATATTTTATGTTACTATTTATCGTTATTGTATTCTTCTGTATTTTTACAGATTTCCCTCGGCAAATGATGCATGGAAAAATGATTGTATAAAAATAATAAGGGAGTGTAGACATGGAATAGGAATGTAGAAGTGTAGGAATGGAACATAAAATAGCTTTAATTAAACATTTATAGCCGAAAAATACTTAAACATTCGTTTTCACCACTTAAGTAAATTAGAAGGGATTTCTAGATGTGTCGATACCAAAAGACAAGTCTACAAAAATTTGAATCACCAAAAGGGATTGTAAAACTTTATTAACATTAAACGAGTTGTAAATATTTTAATATCCAATGTGTTTAAATTATTTTACCTTTATTTTAAAAAAAGATATCCGTAACAAAAAAAAATGTAATTAAACTTAAGTTCAAGGAAGATCTTAATAAAATATTGTTTAAAAATGGGTAATTTTTTCCTTCATCTGGCATCCCTATACAAACGCATACATACATAAGTATCCGCCATTGTGGTGCTTCACTTTTTTCTTAGTGAAGTTCCGTCCGCCTTTTTTTTTAGGTCCATGGCTAGTCGCTGGATTAAAAAGTTTTAGTTGAAATGTATCCGAACGCCTAATTTCGTTCAAAAAAGAACAGTTCTTGGAAATGTGTCGCCTCGTTCAGAAACAAAATTGTGTTCAAGGAAACAGGAAGTAGACGCATTGCAAAGCAAACGTGAACATTTTCAAACCATTTAAATTTATACGAACATAATCAAACATCAAACCTAAATGGAATCAAATTAAATTTTAAATAATTATTGTTATCTAGTGAACGAATTAATACGATCTAAACTTTTTATTTCTTGTTGGTTAGTAGGATCGCAATTTGATCTCAGTAGTGCATTGTTATGATGAATGAAGAATGGCGGACGTTGTCCTATTACGATATTTGTTCACATTTCTATTGATAAATGCTTGCTGGGGTAAGTTTTTCCAAATATTACAACACCTGACCATCCCTCAAAGTGTTTCCTTTGGGTTATTTTAATGTGAAACATCAGAAAAGTGTAGAAAAGTGAATTCCATAGTGGCTTCCGTATTCCAGTTTTTCTATTATTGTTTTTCAACAGAATTATAAATGTGGTATTTAA
Organism: Agrotis segetum; assembly: GCA_036375495.1. Taxonomy (NCBI): domain Eukaryota; kingdom Metazoa; phylum Arthropoda; class Insecta; order Lepidoptera; family Noctuidae; genus Agrotis; species Agrotis segetum. The sequence goes on from JAQSVV010000128.1 coordinate 1,960,143, forward strand.
TCTGTGTTATTTTGTATTGTACATTGATATGGGCGTATTATTATGCTCAAGACGAAGTGTAATAGTGAATATGATGTTAGTTTACGAAGGTCTTCATTCATGCTAATGCGAAGGCCTAACTTGGAACTAGCACAGCCGTGGGATGCAGTTTCTGAACTGCCTGATAAAGTAGATGAATCATTCTTGAATAAAATATAATAAACTACTTTTAAACCACCTAGTTTATTCCTTTGTAAACAGTTGTCTATAATCAGCTGGTCACTTAGAAGGGAATCGCTAATATTTAGCACCTGTGTCTTGACTGCCTCTGTAATAGAATCTCACGTCAGGTTCATGTCTACAGTAATATAAAATTCAGTAATAATTTAATTTTTTTATTTTTGTTTGAATCTATGGATGTTTACATTTTATGACTTCTATTATTTTATCTTTGATTTTGATCTTGAGCTTTTCGGGTTTATAGCTACAGGTTAAGATACAGAGAAAAGTACAATATTTGAATCATATTTAAAGTTGTTTTTCTTTGTTCCTTTTATATTTTTAAAGATAGCTACACTATGGAAGCAAGAACTAGTTTCATATTTCTGCTTTGGGCTGAACCTCTATTTGTCCCAGTACCTGTAAATTATTAACACTTTTACTATAAAACTAATCATAAATACCTAAATGTTCCCCAATCTATCAAGTCCGGCAGTTTTTTTTTATTGTACATAATTTTGTAAAGAATTTCATCAATAATTTAAAGATCTAAGAGCTAGAACTCATGGATACCTTGATTGTATTTCCAGCGGGTCTACCGGGTCTGGACGAAGATGGAGTGTCAGGCAGCACACAGGGTCCGGAGACGCAACACATTGATGAGCTCATCTCGGTGGAAAAGATGATGGTACAACAACCAAGGTATGTATTTCTTAATTTTTTTTTTGTCTAAGATTTTTATTCACACATAAAAATAACAAAATATAAGGATTTCAACAAATAACAAGATTTCTTAAATAGAAATATTTTTATGTGCAATAATATTCTTTGTAAATAAGTTATGTTTATTTTGAAATATACAATATATTTTATTTGAAATATATCTAATTCATTTACATTTTTACTGATAATGAGATGAGAATTTGCAAGTTCCAAGTTTAGAAATTGACTTTCAAAGTTGTGATAATATCTTGTGCTGACATGTGTAACTTAATTTATATTAGGAGAAGGTTATATGTAGATTTCTGGTTACTTAAAGACAGAATGAATGAACAATAATGAGGAATTTTACCAAAAAAGTATTTTAAAGAAACCAGCATGATTTCTTGACCTTTATTATTCAAATTCAGATGAAATAATTAAGAATGAAATTCATGTTATCAGATGGCTGGCCTATCAAACGAATCAGCATTGACATAAAATGTGGCAATGCTGCCAGCGTTCTGGGCACAGTCCCTATAAAAAAAAAAACAATGGGAGTGAATATTTTTTATTTTATTTTTTTGTACAAATACTAGTAGCAGTTTTTATTTATATTTTATTTATTTATTTAAACACACTTACAACTATCATCACAGGCTTAACCTAATACAATAGTGTAGTTATGTGTAATAATTATTCTAAACATGAAGATGCAACACAAAATGCGGATTTCGAATATAATATTAGTATTGTAGTATAATAATATTAAATTAATAAGATGTCATCAAGAAAGCATTCTGAATAAGCATTGATAACTTTTATTGTCATTTTTTTTTTAAATTACATTTAATCATAAAAAGCATGGGCTATTATAATTAAATCATATTTGTTTGCACTGCTAACCAAAGGAGGAGGAAGTTTCAAAAAAGGTAATATCATTTATTCTTATAGAGACTCACCAAGTCACCATATTGCAGAAATATGGCTGAACCCCTAGTTACAGTGTTCACCTAGTTTTAATCTTAGAGAATGGGCATTGTTCATTTTTTTTAATATGCTGTAATTGAAAAACCATTTCGAGGAATAGCGTTACTGATCATTATGTACTAATTAAAAATGAAAAATATTCATATTTCATTGATATTTTTAATAAAATACGTTTGACCTTCCTTGCCCTTCAAATGTTTAACACCTTCTTCAAATCTTTGGCTGTACACAGTTTTGTATCTTTGCCTCAGAAAACAGAAAATATAAAAAATATAAAACCGGCCAAGTGCGAGTCGGACTCGCCCATATAGGGTTCCGTAGCAGCAAGTAAGTTCTTGTAGTTGGTTGTAACTTTGCAAGGTAAATTGCAGTTTACGATTTATAAAAAAAAAAAAACTAATAACTCGATCTCGTTCAAAACAATTTTCAATTGAAGTTTGCATGGTAATGCACATCAAATATTTTTTGTTGTTTTATCATTCTCTTAGTTTAGAAGTTACAGAGGGGGGGGAGGGCACATTTTACCACTTTGGAAGTGTCTCTCGAGCAAACTGTTCAGTTTAGAAAAAAAATATTATGTTTGTAACCTCAATCACAGAATAATAGTACTACCTCAATATAATTTTTCAAGACCTATTCATAGATATCCCACACGAATGGGTAAGGCGAAAAAAAAAATTTTGAGTTTCAATTCTAAGTATGGGAGGTACCCCCAAAATTGGTTTTTGTTTTATTTTTGTGTGAAAGTCCTAACGCGGTTCACATAATACATCTACTTACAAAGTTTCAACTTTTTGTCGAAATTATAAGAGCTATCTCTTATAATTTCGACAAAAAGTGGCTGTGACATACGGACGAACAGACAGACAGACAGACATGTCGAATCTATAAGGGTTCCGTTTTCTGCCATTGGCTGCGGAACCCTAAAAAATAAGTGACAAGTATTTTCCAGGGTTGTCAGGCATAAGTACCAATGTCTTGGTATACATACCAGTTTTCAGTGTCACGTACCATGTACCAAGATTATTACTCGAGAAAAAAAAACCAAGATTGGACGTTGACCAACAATACAGAATAAACGACAAATTTTAGGGTGCAATCGAGTATTATTATTATTATAAGTAGCCTTTATTTAACAATCTTACAAAACAAAAATATTAAAAGTAAGTTTACATTTTTTTCCCTGTCTTTTATATATCTATATATGTATTATTAGACACCGATATTGAGATTGTCTTTCGATTTCGCAAACGCCTCCCCTGTAGCTTGCCACTCCTTCCGTTTATGGGTCATCCTCCTCCAAGTAGCACCAGCCATCTTTCGAAAGTCGTCTTCCCATCTTAGGCGTTGCCTTCCTTTCTTTCTTTTGTTATATCTTGGACACCATTTGGTTACGTCCTTAGCCTATTTATTATTAGTACTCCTCAACGTAGGACCTGCCCATCTCCATTTCAATTTCCTTATGCAATATGTGATTTCGTTGATTTTAGTTTGGTTTAGTAATGTCTCTAGTTTGATTTTGTCTTTTTTTTAACTTGTCGTTGAGCATGCTACGCAGGCTACGCTCCATGCTATGTTGACAGGGCTCTAGTTTTCGCATATTTTGTTTAGTACCGGTAATGCTCCAAGTTTGACATCCATACGTCAATATATGTAGGTAAAATGAAGAAATCAAATATTTTCTTAGATTTGGGAGGAACCCGAGGATTTTTGACAACCTTGTGTGACCAATATCTCTTCCACGCTAGCTGTACTCTGTTATCTATTTCTTTAGTTACAATCGAGTATTGCTTACTAAAAAATCTCTTTTTTTTGCCCTCTATTAACAGCAAAAGAAAAAAAGCAGATTTTTCATTCGTATTTGATTTTCGACACATTTTACCGATGTACCAAAATTTCATATTGGTACATCACAGTGGCCATCTGACATCCCTGATGAGAAAATCAGGGATGTCAGACGGCCACTGACAAGTGTCAATTTGTAAATGTCAAAGATGTAAACAAACAAGTTTTTATTGTAACTGCAAATTGCTTCATAATCTCTGTTAAATCTGTTAAATCGGCATAGGCAATATAACATAAACTACAAGTAAAATAGAATACAGGAAGTGCTTTGTCCCAACTTGCAACAATAATACTAATAATAATCGAAACAACATTTTGTTCGTACTAAAGAAGATTTGCGAGAAAAGTGGTGTCGTGATGACGGCGTAGAATGTTGCAAGGTTTATACAATGTACTGTTGCGAAGATCACTTTGATGTTAGTATTTCAGAAGCCTTAGATTCCTTTGTATGTTCATCTAGGAGTAATTTTGTTTTGTAAACAATAACCTAGCGGGATGTAAGTGACGTTTAGACAGTTGACGTTGTGTTGACAGTTTTTTAATTTTGCTCTAGTAAGGAAACGGCACAACTTTTAGGCCAATGGTGACGTCACCTACCTCAAAAATTAAAATATTAAAAATAAAAAAACTATTGAGCCAATCATTAAAATATTCAAATTAGTTTCTCAAAATGCTCTATATTTGCAGAAAATGAAATAAAATCGAATGTTTAAAAAATTAAGACAATCCCCATTCTCTAATGGCGCGATGCGATACGATTCGAACAAATGGCAACTACAAGTGAAAATCAACCTTGCCACTAAGAAATAAAGATGCTTCCTTTGACTAGACATCAAAGGCCATCGTGTTTTGTTTTTCATCTATTCATAGATAACAACGTGTTCTATGTCTTATGTCATAGTGGTAAGGTTGCTTTTCAGTTGTAGTTGGAATTCGTTCGCATCGCGTCGCATTGCGTCGCATCGCGCCATGAGTACCGCCTTAGACCACGCCGAACGACAATTCGCCACTTGCATCTAACGCTGCATCGGTTGCCCGCGACTCTCACGATGTCGTCGGTCCACCTAGTGGGAGGCCTGCGTACGCTGCGTCTTCCGGTCCGTGGTCGCCACTCGAGAACTTTACTTCCCCATCGGCAACGACGATATAATACTAGACTACGCATGCACGATCTAAGGAACGAAAATTATTCTGCCAACTCGCTGAGGTACTACGTCAGCGAGGGGGACGGGGTACTGCGTTGTGATTGGCTAACTCAAGGTCTGTTCTGTCTCAACGTATGTTTACGGCTCACAGGATTGGTCGAAATGAGACGAATATAAGACTTTTTTGCCTAATGTGTTGGCAGACATCGGTCGCCTGTTATTACGAGTCTAGCATTATATCGTCGTTGCCCATCGGTTATCCGTTCTACGAGAGATGAGGCCTGCCCATTGCCACTACACCTTGCAAATATTACTCAAACTCAGGTTCTTCGCCGAATATCCATGTTCCGAATTTTATCCCGCAAGGAAACCCCGAGCTTAGCTCTTTTTTTTTAAATATAATATAGTAATAGTTCCAGATAAAATTAATTAATTACCTAATAAATTTTATTTCATTCAACAAACACACTTTAAGTCTAAATATAAATCTCATAATTATCTGAATAAGGAAAAATACGTCATTTCTGAATAACAAAAGCCAATTCATAAAGCATTCTGATAACATTATCAACGGGCTCTGAATCACGGCATGAATGGACCTTATCACTGCACTACACATGATTTATCTTCCTGTTATCAACAGTAGTGCGTCTGTTGTGCCCCATTATAGGAAATACTAGCTGTTGCTAGAGGCTTCGCCTGGAAGCATTAAATTGCAAAAACGAAAATGTGTGTTAGAACACTGAGCATTGTCGGTCTAATCTCAATCGTATCAAGAAAGACTAAAGTTTCGACGTATTTTTTGCCCAAGTATAGCAGGGCCCACATATGACTTGAAGAAGGTAGATAAACGAAAAAAACAGGAGATCATACGCTGTGGTGCTCCTTTTTTTTACGTGGTAAGATCATCAAATGGGTCCTCCCACCCAGGGCGGGAGGGACTGTCCGGGGTCACGGTAATGAGATAAGTCCCGCGACCCCGGCAGACTTTGGCCGTTTAGAGGGGGGCCCCGAGATCATGCTGTAACTCTGAGGCGCGCATGGAACACAACACGCCTTCGAACCGGGCATGGTTCATGGTCGGAGTCGCCTATTACTCGCCGCCCGTATGCCCGCGCCTACGGTGGCCAGAGATCGTCTGCTGACGTCCGATGAAAGACTTTTCTAGCTATGGACTGCAATAAACCCCTCCGGTTTCCTAAAAAATAATCCCACGAAATTCCTCCGACAACCAATGGATGCAAGTAGTTCATTGTCGTTTGGCCTAAGGAGGCCTTTGTTCTATGGGAGCCTTAAGGTGTCGAGGGCCCAATAATTTTTGCCCCAAAACTTTGGGGCCCTGGGCACATGCCTGCAGTGCCCAATAGGAAAGGCGGCCCTGCTTTGTTCATCAGTAGACGTCTTCCTACCGATGATGATGATGATGATGAATTTCTCCAGGTACAAATGCCACCAATGCGAGCCTCCCGAGTGTGGCTCGTCATCAGACGAGGTGTGTCACGACGCCCTGTACTGCTTCAAGTCGTCGGTGCGCGCCTCCGACGGGGAGCTGCGCCACTCGCGAGGGTGCTCCACGCAGCGGGACCACTACCAGTTTACGTGTAGAACTAATACTCCACAACAGAGGTAGGTGGAACAATTTTGTTTGATACTTTGGGCTAATGACAATACATGTTGGAAATAGGCGCCTCTCTATTGTAACGAAAGTTCATTAAATTGATATTTAATCAGCATGAGCCGATCAAAGGGAGCTTAATTTTCAAAGTCAAAGTCAAATCATTTATTTCAAATTGGCTATCAAAGAGGCACTTTTAAACGTGGAATGTTAAAATTAAGGAAATAGGAAGAGATGGGATTGATTCTACACCCATTCGCTAAGGTAGGTTGTATGAAGAAGAATATTAGAAGATTAAAGAAGAAAATCATGTTTAAAAATCAAAAGTTTTATATTATTGAGGCTAGGAATGGGGATTGTCTTAATTTTTTAAACATTCGATTTTATTTCATTTTCTGCAAATATAGAGCATTTTGAGAAACTAATTTGAATATTTTAATGATTGGCTCAATAGTTTTTTTATTTTTAATATTTTAATTTTTGAGGTAGGTGACGTCACCATTGGCCTAAAAGTTGTGCCGTTTCCTTACTAGAGCAAAATTAAAAAACTGTCAACACAACGTCAACTGTCTAAACGTCACTTACATCCCGCTAGGTTATTGTTTACAAAACAAAATTACTCCTAGATGAACATACAAAGGAATCTAAGGCTTCTGAAATACTAATATCAAAGTGATCTTCGCAACAGTTCATTGTATAAACCTTGCAACATTCTACGCCGTCATCACGACACTACTTTTTTCGCAAATCTTCTTTAGTACGAACAAAGTGTTGTTTAGATTATTATTAGTATTATTGTTGCAAGTTGGGACAAAGCACTTCCTGTATTCTATTTTATTTGTAGTTTATGTTATATTGCCGATGCCGATTTAACAGATTTAACCGAGATTATGAAGCAATTTGCAGTTACAATAAAAACTTGTTTGTTTACATCTTTGACATTTACAAATTGACACTTGTCAGTGGCCGTCTGACATCCCTGATTTTCTCATCAGGGATGTCAGACGGCCACTGTGATGTACCAATATGAAATATTGGTACATCGGTAAAATGTGTCGAAAATCAAATACGAATGAAAAGTCTTTTTTTTCTTTTGCTGAAATTGTAACTAAAGAAATAGATAACAGAGTACAGCTAGCGCAGAAGAGATATTGGTCACACAAGGTTGTCAAAAATCCTCGGGTTCCTCCCAAATCTAAGAAAATATTTCATTTCTTCATTTTACCTATATTGACGTGGATATCAAACTTGAAGCATTACTAAACAAAATATGCAAAATCTAGAGCCCTGTCAACATAGCATGGAGCGTAGCATGTTCAACGACAAGTTAAAAGACAAAATCAAACTAGAGACATTACTAAACCAAACTAAAATCAACGAAATCACATAATTATTGCCTAAGGAAATTGAAATGGAGATGGGCAGGTCATATGTTGAGGAGTACTAATAATAAATAGGCTAAGGACGTAACCAAATGGTGTCCAAGATATAACAAAAGAAAGAAAGGAAGGCAACGCCTAAGATGGGAAGACGACTTTCGAAAGATGGCTGGTGCTACTTGGAGGAGGATGACCCATAATCGGAAGGAGTGGCAAGCTACAGGGGAGGCCTTTGCGAAATCGAAAGACAATCTCAATATCGGTGTCTAATAATACATATATAGATATATAAAAGAGAGGGAAAAAAATGTAAACTTACTTTTAATATTTTTGTTTTGTAGGATTGTTCAATAAAGACTATAATAATAATACATAATACTCGATCGCACACTAAAATTTGTCGTTTATTCTGTATTGTTGGTCAACGTCCAATCTTGTTTTTTTGTTCTCGAGTAATAATCTTGGTACATGGTACGTGACACTGAAAACTGGTATGTATACCAAGACATTGGTACTTATGCCTGACAACCCTGGAAAATACTTGTCACTTATTTTTTAGGGTTCCGAAGCCAATGGCAGAAAACGGAACCCTTATATATTCGACATGTCTGTCTGTCTGTCTGTTCGTCCGTATGTCACAGCCACTTTTTGTCGAAATTATAAGAGAATGCGAACCGCGTTAGGACTTTCACACAAAAATAAAACAATAACCAATTTTGGGGGTACCTCCCATACTTAGAATTGAAACTCAAAATAATTTTTTTTCGCCTTACCCATTTGTGTGGGATATCTATGAATAGGTCTAGAAAAATTATATTGAGGTAGTACTATTATTCTGTGATTGAGGTTACAAACATAATTATTTTTTTCTAAACTGAACAGTTAGCTCGAGAGACACTTCCAAAGTGGTAAAATGTGCCCCCCCCCCCCCCTCAGTAACTTCTAAACTAAGAGAATGATAAAACAAAAAAAATATTTGATGTGCATTACCATGCCAACTTCAATTGAAAATTGTTTTGAACGAGATCGAGTTATTCGTTTTTTTTCTTTTTTAAATCGTTAACTGCAATTTACCTTGCAAAGTTACAACCAACTACAAGAACTTTACTTGCTGCTACGGAACCCTTTATGGGCGAGTCCGACTCGCACTTGGCCGGTTTTATATTTTTTAAATTTTCTGTTTTCTGAGGCAAAGATACAAAACTGTGTACAGCCAAAGTTTTGAAGAAGGTGTTAAACATTTGAAGGGCAAGGAAGGTCAAACGTATTTTATTAAAAATATCAATGAAATATGAATATTTTTCATTTTTAATTAGTACATAATGATCAGTAACGCTATTCCTCGAAATGGTTTTTCAATTACAGCATATTAAAAAAAATGAACAATGCCCATTACAATAAATGTTGGCGATGTCAAAATGTAAAAAAATTGGGCCCCTTACAAATCACTGTAACTTTTGTATGCCGGTTCTGTTGATAAAAAGCCCCAACCCATTCTCTATTACAGCATAAATCTTTCAACTCAACTTTTTTATTTTATTCAACACTACCACTTCGCCCGCGACTTGCTCCGCACGTATTAAAACATAGCCTGTGTTACTCGCAGATAATGTAGCTTTTTAATGGGGAAAACAATTTTAAAACGGTCCCGTAGTTTTTAAGTTTATCCATTGCAAACAAACAAATTCCGCTTTATGATATTAGTGTAGATGCACTCGAATTTTACCACTATCACACCTGATGGTAAGAGATAAAGTGTTCCTAGGTAAGCCACAAAGAGGCAATAACAGCAAGAATTTTCTCCTTCCCCCAGTCTCCGTAAGCGCCACGCAGGGCTCCACAACATAACATGTTGCCAGGGAGACATGTGCAACGACGGCTCGTTCCCCGACCTGCCGCCGCTGGCCGACACGGCCATCGAGCCACTGCCGTCCAACGCATGGAAGCTGTGGGCCAGCGTGGGCGCGTCTGTGTTGGTCGTCAGCGCTATTGGAGCTATGGCTATATTCGTGCTGAGGAGAAGTCACAGGTAATTATTATAGCTGTTAGCAAATAACACCACTATTGACCGCTGTGGCCTATTTTGTGCAAGTGATGGGCCAGCATGGGCCTTTCTTAGGCCTATGATATTAGCTTCTCTGAGATGTTATTTAAAATCTTAATTTTAGGTTCACCTTGTAATTCCATTTCAGTAATAATAATTTATAAACGAACTTTCATGATATTGATATCCTTAAACAGTTCCCGAAGTTCATGACGCCTACTTAAATTATAAATGGCTTTGATGACTCTTTACTGCAGAATAAACATAGAATCAATATTTGCAGCCCGTCCCCATAGCAAAATACCGTATGACGTACTATAATTTCATTTGCAGATTGCGTGTATCCCGTGCCGCGTTACACAAGCTGGGTGCAGACTCCAACTACTTCTCATCCAATATGTATAGTCCACATGTAACCAGCGCCTTTTACGAAGGTAAGCCCTCTTCAAGTGCTGAACAACTGTAGTAGAATAAGAAAGAAATTTGAATTCAAATCATAAAAGTTTCAGTTAAGTTTAATGTAATCAATTTGAAGTTCTCTTGGTTATTGTATTGGTTGGTAGTTCACTAATATATCTCATTTCTTCCAGGAGTAGAAGGGTCTCAGAACGGCAACTGTATCCGCGCCACGGCCGCGGGAGACTCCACCCTGCGCGAGTACCTGGAGTGCTCCGTGACGAGCGGCTCGGGCTCCGGCCTGCCGCTCATGGTGCAGCGGACACTGGCCAAGCAGGTCACACTCACTGACTGTGTGGGGAAGGTAAGTACCTGGAGTGACGAGCGGCTCGGGCTCCGGCCTGCCGCTCATGGTGCAGCGGACACTGGCCAAGCAGGTCACACTCACTGACTGTGTGGGGAAGGTAAGTACCTGGAGTGACGAGCGGCTCGGGCTCCGGCCTGCCGCTCATGGTGCAGCGGACACTGGCCAAGCAGGTCACACTCACTGACTGTGTGGGGAAGGTAAGTACCTGGAGTGACGAGCGGCTCGGGCTCCGGCCTGCCGCTCATGGTGCAGCGGACACTGGCCAAGCAGGTCACACTCACTGACTGTGTGGGGAAGGTAAGTACCTGGAGTGACGAGCGGCTCGGGCTCCGGCCTGCCGCTCATGGTGCAGCGGACACTGGCCAAGCAGGTCACACTCACTGACTGTGTGGGGAAGGTAAGTACCTGGAGTGACGAGCGGCTCGGGCTCCGGCCTGCCGCTCATGGTGCAGCGGACACTGGCCAAGCAGGTCACACTCACTGACTGTGTGGGGAAGGTAAGTACCTGGAGTGACGAGCGGCTCGGGCTCCGGCCTGCCGCTCATGGTGCAGCGGACACTGGCCAAGCAGGTCACACTCACTGACTGTGTGGGGAAGGTAAGTACCTGGAGTGACGAGCGGCTCGGGCTCCGGCCTGCCGCTCATGGTGCAGCGGACACTGGCCAAGCAGGTCACACTCACTGACTGTGTGGGGAAGGTAAGTACCTGGAGTGACGAGCGGCTCGGGCTCCGGCCTGCCGCTCATGGTGCAGCGGACACTGGCCAAGCAGGTCACACTCACTGACTGTGTGGGGAAGGTAAGTACCTGGAGTGACGAGCGGCTCGGGCTCCGGCCTGCCGCTCATGGTGCAGCGGACACTGGCCAAGCAGGTCACACTCACTGACTGTGTGGGGAAGGTAAGTACCTGGAGTGACGAGCGGCTCGGGCTCCGGCCTGCCGCTCATGGTGCAGCGGACACTGGCCAAGCAGGTCACACTCACTGACTGTGTGGGGAAGGTAAGTACCTGGAGTGACGAGCGGCTCGGGCTCCGGCCTGCCGCTCATGGTGCAGCGGACACTGGCCAAGCAGGTCACACTCACTGACTGTGTGGGGAAGGTAAGTCCTGGAGTGACGAGCGGCTCGGGCTCCGGCCTGCCGCTCATGGTGCAGCGGACACTGGCCAAGCAGGTCACACTCACTGACTGTGTGGGGAAGGTAAGTACCTGGAGTGACGAGCGGCTCGGGCTCCGGCCTGCCGCTCATGGTGCAGCGGACACTGGCCAAGCAGGTCACACTCACTGACTGTGTGGGGAAGGTAAGTACCTGGAGTGACGAGCGGCTCGGGCTCCGGCCTGCCGCTCATGGTGCAGCGGACACTGGCCAAGCAGGTCACACTCACTGACTGTGTGGGGAAGGTAAGTACCTGGAGTGACGAGCGGCTCGGGCTCCGGCCTGCCGCTCATGGTGCAGCGGACACTGGCCAAGCAGGTCACACTCACTGACTGTGTGGGGAAGGTAAGTACCTGGAGTGCTCCGTGACGAGCGGCTCGGGCTCGGGCCTGCCATAAACAAAATACCCTAGTATTATTAATTTTTCCTCCTCTTTCACGTTTCCTCTAATTCCTTTTTCTAACCACTTATTACCTCCTCCTCAGGGTCGCTACGGCGAGGTGTGGCGCGGCTCGTGGTACGCGGACAGCGTGGCCGTGAAGATCTTCTTCTCCCGCGACGAGGCCAGCTGGCGTCGGGAGACTGAGATATACTCCACCGTGCTGCTGAGACATGAGAACATACTCGCTTACATCGGCAGCGATATGACGAGCAGGGCCAGTTGTACACAGGTAAGGATAATATTATCAAAATCCTAACTTATATGCGGAAGCAAATACTACCTACAGTATTGTTTCTCTTTCTTTCAAATCCATCCAAAGGTTGTCTTGAAAAAATCGCTTTTAGTGATAAGACCGCCTTATATTATTGTTCGTCGTGTCGTTGAGCTCCTTCAGTTATGAGTCGAGCTCCACGGTAACTGACAAATGCTTGCACTGACAGAACAGGTCCACTCAAATTTGTGTGGTTTTTGCTCCAAAAGACCATTTCAGACATACGACCTGCTTGGTCCTTGTATAACCTTTTCTGTATTTATAATGTCTGGACTTTAAAAGAGACTGTGACCTCTGAGTGTGTTTCGGCTGTTTCTTCTCAGAGTAGTCAGGTACGAAACACCGGCCCCTTCTAGTTTTGTGAAAAGACGTGTAAAAGTGTTGATATAACCTACTTGCATAAATAAACATCATTTCATCATAATGTGTCACCCTATTTATAAGTATACATGATAAAGAGTATTCTATTCTAAGCAAGTTAGTTTCTTACCTTTTCACGACCAAACCACAGATTCGATTCTCCTCAAATGTATCATATACATTGTCAGGTGTATAGTGTTGATTATAGTACCTTTCGACCCGAAAAAAGTATTGTTTCCAACTTTCAATGCAAAAACGTTAGTAATTACCTTATGAGTCGCGTTAATTTATAATCTAGAGAAGCAAAATATTATATTTTAATCTTCCGCGAGCCGTAGTCGGCGCAGAAATCCCTGATCTAGTAACGCTGCTTCGATTTGATACAGGAAAACACTGCATGGATGGTATTGTCATGGACTTTAGCCCAACAGTGAGGCTACATAGGCTAATAAAAAAAAACAGACTACTTAAGACCAAAATCGGCAACATTAGCCAACAACCGAAGTCGATCGCAGCTGTGTCAAATAAAAGTCGACAACCAGTCGCTACATGCTGGTATCCACTATTCAGCTGCATCTAGTTAGACTAGAACCCGTCCCGAACATAGTCGAGAAAAGGCAGGCAGATGATAATTACCATTCATTAATATTGTATTATATTGTCCACAGCTCTGGCTAATCACCCACTTTCACCCCTTGGGATCATTATACGAGCATCTGAACAGGACCACGCTGACGAGGCATCAGATGATGGCCATCTGCCTGTCGGCCATCAATGGACTGCTGCATCTACACACTGAGATACATGGCACACAGGTAGATTGACAAGATTTTTTACGAATGTCAAATCAGTACTTAGCACGAATTTTCATTATTTGACACGTAAACTGGAACTTTGACAATTTCAAATTGACAATTTTCAAGCAAAAAATTAGTTCTTTTTTCGCACACCAGAGGCGCTGTTCGTTGTGAATACTGGAAAGACGCTGTAAAGTAAAAGAGTGAAAATTAGTGCTTTAAAAAAAAGAACACTAATTTTCACTCTCTTTTAAGGGTACAAATCACTTATTTCAACAGGCACTTTTGAATTGTCGAATAATAATAAAATAAAACTAGTAATAAAATAGTTATGGTGCTACACTCTTTGAGGCGCACGTGGAACACGAGACGCGCCATCGACCCGGGCATGGTCCTGGCCACCCGCATGCCCACGACGAGGGACTTTGTTTTATAATATGTAGTGGTACGGTGGTAGTTAGGCACGTTAAGATCAACATCATATCTGTTATTCAATGTTACTAGTACCAATATAATGTTATTTCTTTCCCAGGGCAAACCCGCCATAGCGCACCGCGACATAAAAACGAAGAACATCCTAGTGAAGGTGAACGGCGAGTGTTGCATCGCGGACCTGGGACTGGCCGTCAGCAGGCAGCACGTGGCGGAGGGACTGCAGCACAACCCCAGGCAGGGGACCAAGCGGTACATGAGTCCCGAGATGTTGGACCAGAGGTGACTGACTTTATGTTTATTTGGCAGTTACATCTACCACGCGCGCCTCAAAGAGCGTCAGCATAATGACGGGGCCCCCCTCTCAGAGGGCCAAAGCCTGCTGGGGTCGCGGGATTATTTCCTTACCACGGTAACTCCGGAACAGAAAGGGCTATTGAAGGACACCGTGGATTTTAGTCAGTACGAGTCTGACAGTCCCTCCCGCCCCGCCCGGGGTGGGAGGACTCACTTGATGATTTTACCACGCTAAAAAAAAGCTACATCTACCAAAAACCTGCTTTATAATTTGACACACCGCACCCCGGCAAAAAAACTGTCACAACACATGTTGTGTACAAAATGACATATCACAGCATTAAATAGCGCGAACTTCATTTGTTCGGCTACAAAAATGACGTTATTCTGTTGCGTATGGTTACCGCTAGATGGCACTAAATACTCTTTCGCGGAGCCGTTTCGCTCCGATCACCGGCGTGAACAGTGTCACATTGAAGTTAGTAAGGAGAAAACGTGTAGGTATTGTGTCGCCAGAAATGCGTTTTATAGTGTGATGTGACTTTCTATCGGTAAGCTTCACAATATAATAATTATTTTTGGAAAGAAGTTCCTTATCGCGCGTTGTGGAAGGGGGCTAGCCGGAAAAAATTCTTACGAAAAGTTGTCACGACACTTTTTGGAACGAAGTTCCTTATCGCGCGTTGCGAAAGAGTGCTAGAGCTCAAAGAGTGGAGTGGAGTGGAGCGGAGTGGAGTTGCGACGATTATTTTTGTTGACTGTATACAGTAACTTCGTTCCATCCGGGTGTCCCTTGACACCTATCAAGTTTTTTTTTTTTCGAAAAAGGCCCTATTGAAAAATCTGCCATAAAAAATATTTTTACTTATTTCCTAACTATGCCATTCTCCCGTCAGTATAAACGTGTCGTGCTTCGAGTCGTTCCTGAAGTGCGACGTGTACGCGTGGGGCCTGGTGCTGTGGGAGGTGTGCCGGCGCGTGCAGCCGCGGGCCCTCGAGTACCGCGCGCCCTTCGCGGAGCTGGCCGGGAACGACCCCAGCTTCGACGACATGCGGAAGATCGTGTGTGTGGACGCGGCCAGGCCCGAGCCGCCAGATGATCCACATCCGGTAACTAGATTTTACAATCATCATCTACCTACTAGCCTTTTCCCAACTATCTTGAGGTCGGCTTCCAGTATTTTACATGGAGCGACCGCCTATCAGACCTCCACAACCCAGTAACTGGGCAAAACGATATACCCCATGATTAGACTGGTCGTCAGACTTATGAGCTTCTGACTAACAGCAACGACTGTAAAAGGTCTCGCTGGCGGTGGCGCGTGTGTCGGATCATTTAGTTCCCTTCAAAATGGTTGAGCTGAGTGATGCTGATGCATGTGTCATGTTCGTGAACGGGCGCTGTCAGTCGTGACTGGTCATCTCTTAGCAGCCACGGTTTATTTTAATTATAAAGAATTTTGTCTTTTTTATATTAATCACCTATGGACATTTTTCACTTGCAACATCGTTCTCACAATAATGTACCATCACAAGTTGAATTATGTAACAAAGATTTTGTTATATTTTGGCGATTGAAAAAGAGTGTCCATGGAGTTTCTTGCCCGTTCTTCTCCATAGAGATCTACGCTTTGGAATGGGCATCTACAGTACTTTCAGTTTTTATGTCTTGTGACTGGGACTGTAGCACCGTAACTATTTTTTAAACTATTTTATTTTAATTTTGTCTTTTGACAATTCAAAAGTGCCTGTAACTGGCCTACTTGAAATAAACGATTTGATTTTGATTTTGAGATCTGCAAATGACAGCCGGGACCAACCGCTTTACATGCTTTCCGAGCCACGGAGGAAAGTCGCTATGACAGATGGTCACCCATCCACAGACCAAAGGAAAGACCTGCAGGAATTAATTTACATTTTTACGACTGTAATCCTTAAATGCCTAAGATATACTTCACACGCTTCAAAAGATGCGATCAAAAAACAAAAATGGCTACCATGAGTAGGGGGTTAGTTTCCGGCCCCACAAATGGAATCATTTTAAAGACAGAATTGAGCAAGCTACCTCCACTTTAAATTTGTACAGACCGGAACCTGACACACTGTATAAATAATCTACTTTATAAAAATAAGTCGGGTTTTCCTTCCTGACGCTATAACTCCAGAACGTACGAACCGATTTCCACGGTTTTGCATTCGTTGGAAAGGTCTCGGGCTCCGTGAGGTTTATAGCAGGTATAGGTGGCGAAACGGAGTTCGCCGGGTTTGCTAGTTGAAAATATATTTCTCGGTAGTATTTCTAAACATTATAATATTCAACTTCATCAATTTCAAATCCCAATGCCTGCCTGGGAGGTCTATGTTCAGCAGTGGACGTCTTACGGCTGATATGATGATGATGATGAATCTAAAATCCCCTCTTTCTCCCCAGACAATGGTAGGCATGGCGAACTTAATGCGGGAATGCTGGCATCAAAACCCGTCAGTCCGTCTGCCGGCGCTGCGCATCAAGAAGACACTCCTCAAGCTGGCCAACAACGACAACAGCATACGACTCAATGATGACAACGAGGTCTCAGTGTAACACAAGACAGTAAGGAAAGTAGTCAATGTAAACATCATTACTTACCTTTTGACTTGGGTAAGATTCCCACCAACCGGCCGGTAAAGAACATTGAAATCTATCAACAGTAAATACAGTTCATATTTGCATGCAACTTACGGGACACGTCGCTACGTGTCGGGGAATGCCGACGGAGATAATTTTGCAAGCAAATATGAACTGTATTTACTGTTGATAGATTAGACTAGACTAGGCCTACGTTTTTCTCACATATCCAATTACTTATTTAAAATTGTTACAATAAGTTTGTGAAACTATACCACATTTTAAAAGAGTAACCATGGAGTTTCTTGCCGGTTCTTCTCCATGGAATTGACCAACCCGAACCGAGCACTTGTTGTCGACGTTTTATAAGTGCCCTCATGGGCCTATGTGAAATAAAAATATTTGATTTTGATTTAGATTTCAATATTCTTTACCGCATTGTAAAATGCCGCCGGGCCCGGCCGGTTGGTGTGAATCGTACCTTCGCCGTTGTTGGGTAGAAAGGATTTAAAAAAAAACATTCACACACTGACAGATAACTCATGGCTAGTTGAAATAGAATAAAATCAGCTCTTCATTCGGTTTTGTGGAAGGTTAGGGTAGCTCGCCGTCAGATCAAGGATCAGAATCGTCGTATTTCAAGCTACATTTGGTGAACTGGGGCCTCTGTAAGGCCTGCTAGGGTCGTGAGACTGTCTTAAAACGGCATCTCCGGCCCTGGAACGCAAAAGGAATGTGAAAGAACGGTCCGTTTCGCTCCACTCAAAGCGGGAGAAGTCATTTGATGATTTGTATTACTCAAAAGAGCTATTACTTACATTTTGATGATTTAAATGAATACAAAAATGAGTGGGAAAGCTGATTTTTTCATCGATTTCCGAGTATAACTATAATGCCTAGTATTAAAAAAATGGTTATTAATTGAATCTGCGTGAAGTCTGTTAGTGAGTGAATTTATTTTGTTTTTCTAAGTAAAATATGTTATCTAAATGAAGGTAATATGTTTATAGAACATTATTTTAATTGGACTGAACTGAAAATATTTTGGAATGTTCCTTGAAGGCTACTTTACTTTAAAAAGTTTGTCATTGACGCCATACGTTTTTATTATAGCATAATAAGCTATTATATAATTCAAATGCCATTAATAAACGAAAAACTTTGCTGTTGGATTTTTAACTTTCGTTCTAAAGTTGAAAGCTTAAAATCCAATATCTAATCGGTATTAAAAATGTCCATCCTCATTAAAATACATCAGTTTCGTAATAATGAACAAACAGACGGTTTGACACATGGTTGTTAAAACCAAGTGTACTCGATAGCTTTACTTTGACGTAAAAACATGTAATTGCTTATTATTTATAGCATAGATAATGTTTATGAGACTTTGTGCCTAAAGGTGTGCGTCCACAGGTCGGCATCGCACGTATCGGACGTATCGTACGTAACGGATTTTAGTTTGCCTTGTATGAAAACTCATACAACTACGTCCAATGCCTTCATGCGATGTGTACCGATGACGTCATACGGAATGCCGATCAGTGGAAACGATGAAGGTGGCATCGGCAATCCGATTGCTGATACTCGCGTCGGCAATCCGATTAGGTGAGACCGTATGTTACAGAATAATGATCATGACGCGTTGTAATGGGCGACTCGCTGTCCGACCATGGACCATGCCCGGGTCGACGGCGCGTTGTGTTCCACGCGCGCCTCAAAGAGTGTCAGCACGATGACGGAGGCCCCCTAGATGGCCAGTGCCTGCCGGGGTCGCGAGACTAATGAATACCGTGACCCCGGAACGTAAAGGGTTATTGAAGGACACCGTGGTTTTTAGTTAGTACAAGTCTGACTGTCCCTCCTGCCCTGCCCTGGGTGGGAGGACTGTTTTGATGATTTGACCACGATAAAAAAAAAAGGATCATGATGCGATAAAAGTTTTCATAGGTACTATTTTATTTGAGGTTCCAAATTCAAATCACATTATTCCCACGGGAATAATGAAATTCAGTACAATATTATTGCCCAGCTCAAGCGGGGGGCAACAAAGACCTGCTTTATTCCTTGTTTGCATGACATATAATTTGACATTTACGAGCAAGTGCTGTGAAAAATATAAAACGGAATAGTATTAATCGGCAAAGCTAGAGGGAATTAATCGAATAAACTGACAACACAAGCCTATTGAAACTGGAAAAATTGGGCAGTATTCTTTCGGGTCGGCATCTTTTGTTGGACATGTAATAATGCCGAACCGACCGAAATAAAAGATTGTAAAATTTCGTATTATACCAAGTCTCTATTAGTTACTTAAACATGAAGTGCCGAATAATGTTTTTAATTAGATGTAAATGTAAAAATATAAAATACTGTAAATATTTACTATCTTTTAATAAGTTTTATTATTAATTATCATTTTATAGAGCTGTGGATTTTGATGGTTTTCACCTGAATCTCGAAAATGATGAACATTTTAATGTGAACTTGTGCAAGTACATTTAAGTATCATTCAGTAAGTATACTCGTATATATTTTGCAATACATAATATTTGTATAGACACCAACCTACCCGAATCTGTCAAATTTAACTAATCGAACATTAACCTTCCACTATTTGTATCAAATCGAGAGCAGTGGTGGCCCAGTGGTATCGGCACCGACTTACGAGTTGTAGGTCATGGGCTCGAATCCAGACTGGCGCATTACTTTGTGTAATTTATTTCATCACCACTGTCTCAATACGGCGAAGGAAAACATCAGTTGAGGAAACATGATGTCCTAGAACCAAAAATTCGAAGACATGTGAAATCTACCAATCCGCACTGGGCCCGCGTGGTAAATTATTTACCACTTTTTCTCACTGAGAGGTTTTGTGTTAGCATTGGGAACATTAAAGGCTGATGATGATTTGTATCAAATACACGACCAAACCGTACCATTTAATCAATCTTGTTTTAACTTGAACATTCATACCGTATGACATTGGCAGAATCATCAAGTAAACGATGGAACCATCAAACTAAAATTGGAATTGGAACCTTCCACTAGTAGGGTAAGGTAGAAAATCTATTGTAAAATTTGACAGATTGAGGTAAATTGACGTGCTGTCTGTATATTCTCAGTTGTATCTTTGGACTTCACTAACGTCGATGACGGATAACATCGTGAGGAAATTTGAGCTTATATGAAATCAATATACAGTGGAATCCGTTTATAATGACATCGAAGAGAAATAACGAACACGACATTCTAAGCGGATGTCATACAAAACATTTTGCATAAAAAATACAATCTCCTGTTTTTGGCATAATTTATTTATTTTGATAGAGAGAAACAAAATAACTCAATAATAAATAATTATATAATTATGGATAGAATCATGTCGGCAATCCTACATAAACTGTATCCAATTTATTAAAAATGTCATAATAAGCGACACGCCTCTAAATGCGAAGTCATTATAATATCCGACTTTGTAGAATTTTGTATGAAAACCAAACTTTGCTGTGACCGTCAAAATAAGCGGTTGAGCATTATAATAAACGGATTCTACTGTAAGTTTAAAACCATGTTAACGGCCTGTGGGGTTCCCAG
Source organism: Agrotis segetum (assembly GCA_036375495.1). Classification (NCBI taxonomy): domain Eukaryota; kingdom Metazoa; phylum Arthropoda; class Insecta; order Lepidoptera; family Noctuidae; genus Agrotis; species Agrotis segetum. The sequence continues at coordinate 1,980,773 of JAQSVV010000128.1, forward strand.
ACTAATAAATAATAAACTTTGACACTAGAAGTGACCACACGTTTCTACATTGATGTCCTATCCGTCCTTTGTATTTTTTTTTCCTACTTTTAGGAATATCTTATAGGTTAATTAAAAAAGAAATAGTAATTAAACACACCATCAAAATCCACAGCACGATTTATTTTTAAATTAATTATTTTAAAAGCAAGAACATTTGAGTTGCCATATTGTATGTATGAAACACTGATTTATTAGCATTTTCTCCTTATTATAAGTTATTACTAAGGTTTGTATGACAGTAATATTGAAATTTTATTGTTGATATCATATTTAGTTTAGTGACGAAATTATTTGGTTTGGAAATGTTGTTCAAGAGAAAATATTTTATTTTTTGCGTATTAATTTTAAAAATAATGTTGTTTAAAGGTTATCGTCTTAAAACTGTTACTCAGTGTCCTAATCGAAGCGAATATTCGACTGTTGCGTTCACATAGAAACGTGAAAGACGCTTGTTGTAAAATATAAAACCGGGTCCATACTACGTGTAATTTAATCCACCGTGTAATGCAAAGACATTAAACTATATACGAGCATTAGACAGGACATCAAGAAGAAAGTTGTGATCCAAAACTTTTTACCACTAGGTAAAAAGTCGCTCAGTCTAGTAGTCGCGTTGCTATGCAACGGTAGTGCTACTGACGCACGGCATCAACAAATTTGTGTGACAATTTTCCCAATGCTCGCTCTATAGGTTCTTTTAAATCTCTTTGGTGTAATGTAACCCGAATTCTAGGTGTGGACGGTACTACGAGCATTACATGAAACTCGTACATAAGAGTTGTAGCATGTTCGCTCGATCATCGCTTTGTTTTGGTTACGACACCGCTTCGAGAGAGAATTTAATACGTTTTTTTTTATTTAAGAAAAATATGTTTTATGTATTAATTCCTGTACTAGTAATTATTTTATAAAATATTTGATCTATTGAACGCCATTTTCAAGCTTCAAAAGCTTTATTGAAACAAAATAGAAAAAAATCTAAGAATCTCTGTTAATTATAATATGAGAAAGTAATAAAAAAAACTATAAAAATAAACAATAACTCACTTGTTGACACTACACTGTAATTTAATAACAAAAATTAGTTTTAAGTTTGTACCGTTGTGTGATAAGAATGGATTGATTAATATGCTGAATTAAAAAGGCAAATAAAAAATGTACGAAAAAGAAACCTCAATCAGCCAATCGCTGTCAACTGCTGGATTTAGTATTCTCCCAAGCCCACATTGCATGCGGGCTGATGAATAAAGGGCGACTCGCTGTCCGACCATGGACCATGTCCGGGTCGACACTCAAAGAGTGTCAGCATGATGACGAGGCCCCTTTAGAGAGCCAAAGCTCGCCGGTGTCGCGGGACTTATCTCAATACCGTGATCTCGGAACGTGAAAGGCTATTGAAGGACACCGTGGATTAGTGGATTTAGTCAGTAAGTAAGAGTCTGACACCATGGGTGGGAGGACTCATTTGATGATTTTCATTCCATACTTATCACTCAACGGTTTGTACGTAGGTATAAGAGTTACAGACAGGCATTTAAACTCCGTTCCTTTACTTACAAAATACTCTCAAAGATAATTATAACAGAAATCTGTATTCTAGAACAGTCTTTTTCTTCAGTTACCCACAAATATTACATTTAAAAATTTCAGATCAAAGAAATAGGCAGATAGAATGCTCAGAACACGCGAGTGGGTCCACCAAAGTTTATATAAAATCAAATCCAATTACATTCCTTAATGTTTTCTTTGTTTTTGAGAACAACTTTTACAATGGTTAAAGACTCGCGACGGCAATATTTTGGCAAATAACAACAACGACGTGCAGCTTGGTACAACGCGTAGCTTGGTACTGTCGCGACTTTGTATTCGATTTTGATTTTGTATTAACTTTAGCGGAACCACTCGCGTGTTCTGAGCGCTCTATCTGCCTATTTCTTTCATCTGAGTTAAAAAGTAATAAGTTCTGTACGACTATTGTGTTCAGTTATTGTAAATATGTAGCGTTAGTGTAAGTAAGCCTTATGATAGACGCGTCGCGTCAAAGTTACGAAGAGAAATAAATATTTGTCTATTATTTTATGGGTTTTATTTTAACAACGACATCTTGGCATAAAGAGGGTATTTTTACCCACGTTTTTATACACACTTTTCTTGTTTGTTTGTCGTTCCGGTTGTTTGTATTATATTAACGGCAATGCAGTCATACAAAGCTAAAATCTTGATTTTAAAAATTTTAAATGAAATGTCCACTTTATCAAAAATGCTAAAATTAATTATTATTTACTAGCTGTTGCCAGCGACTTCACCATATACAACTCGAAAATTACCACGGGAACATAAAATCGGGATAAAAACTATCATAAATGTGTTAATCCAGGTTATAAACTATATGTGTACCAAATAGCCAAATCCGTTCAGTGGTTTTTGCGTGAAAGAGTAACAAACATACCTACATACATACATCCTCACTAGCATTTATAATATTAGTAAGATAATTCAAATACTTTATAACTTGAGCAATAAAATTGAATATTATATTCGGGGTTAGAGTTTTGTATCTTTATTGCGATAAAATGCGTAACAGTGAATGTTCTATGTGTAGTTGCAATTTTAGAGCCCTGCTACTCCTCATTATTATTATTCAGAGTTCGTGAACTACTTGCTTACCATAAAGGCTAGAGCAGCAGTAATTCACGCCACTAATATCTGGTAGGTATGATTTTAGTAGTAATGCCCAAGTTAAAGACTACAATTTGGGGCTATTTCTTTTCGGCAATAGTTTCTGTAATTATCTAAAATGACTACTTGGAAAATCTACTTTCATTCATCCAGTTTTATAAAAAATAAATTACTTTTTCTAACATTTGTAGCTTTTGATAATTGTAAAAGTTACCCATAGATGTCGCTGATAGTCTAAATCACATTCATTAGGTTTCAAGATGACACATAGATGGCGCTTACATCTCGAAGTATTCACCTACCAGAACGCAACACAGATGGCGTTACTAGTTCAATAACCACCGATGCAGATGCAGATGCAGCTATGCATGTTTCATGTATTTGTCATGTTGGTACTTTAACTGCTCATGTAAAAAAAGGGAATGCAGACAACGGGCTTCCTTCGCCTCCTGAGTCATGGAAACTAATGGAAATAGCTCACAAAGAAGTTAAGTAGACATTCAAATAACTACAGTTTTTTTTGCAGACAAAAATACTTCTGTTGATTTAGAGCGCCCAATGGATACCTACTGTTCGGTGACTCATCGGAGATTCTCGTCTTCCCGTAATAAATGTTGGGAGGATCTCACTTGTCGTTCATTAATTGCTTTTTACGACTTCCACACAGTGGGGGAAGTTTTTAAAACGATTCTTCACAACTTAAAGGCTAGAATGGATGTGAGAAAATATAAAAGGTAGGTATAATAGAACTATGAACTGTTTTTCATGATTTTGAGTTGACCAAAATGGATTTTTGGTTGAATAACATCGAGGTACAATCAGATCATCATTCAGTAGCTGGCAATAAAAATAATAAAACTCGAAATAATTTAAAACATTTATTATAAATTAATATAATAAAAAGCATACAAGACAATAACTTAAGCTAAGAAATGCACAAGTTGGTACGTTTCTTATAGAGTTTCCACTTAATCTAATTAGTATTCAATTAAAACAGACTTCGAATAATACTATCATTTGATAAAATTTATTATTATTTATTCATATTTTTTGCACATGATACGTCAATGTCGTTGACGAGTCAGTGCGAAGGATGTAGAATTCGGAAAACGTTCGTTGGTCCAGAAGGACACTTTGGTAATAAATGCACGCGACTTAGCCTCTACTTACTTTTGGAAAACATACAAAAAGTGGTACAAAACTGGTCCAGCGAGGGCTCCAGCCCTTACATCTGTAACTTACAATCTACCACGACACAGGAATAGGGCACACTTTTACTAATTTAAAGGAAAATATATTGCAAAAATACGATCTAATAGTCTGTGTGGTGGTAGGCTTACAGTACGTTATACTAAGACTTAGTGAGAGCAGCGCGCGACACGCGCTAGTCGTGGTGCTCGTCCTGCGCCAGCTCTTCCATGTCCTCCTGGTCGAACTCCGTGTCGTCCTCCGCCGTCGCCTCCTGGTACTGCTGGTACTCGGACACCAAGTCGTTCACGTTGCTCTCGGCTTCATTGAACTCCATCTCGTCCATGCCCTCGCCGGTGTACCAATGCAAGAAAGCTTTACGTCTGAACATGGCGGTGAACTGCTCCGATATTCTCTTGAACAGCTCCTGGATGGCTGTCGTGTTTCCAATAAACGTCGACGACATCTTCAGACCCTTGGGCGGGATGTCGCACACGGCAGTCTTGACATTGTTCGGAATCCATTCAACAAAGAAGCTGCTGTTCTTGTTCTGAATCGAGAGCATCTGCTCGTCCACCTCCTTCATGGACATGCGTCCACGGAAGATGGCGGCCACGGTCAGGTAGCGGCCGTGGCGCGGGTCGCATGCCGCCATCATGTTCTTGGCGTCGAACATCTGCTGCGTGAGCTCGGGCACGGTGAGGGCGCGGTATTGCTGGCTGCCGCGAGATGTCAGGGGAGCGAAGCCGGGCATGAAGAAGTGGAGACGTGGGAACGGAACCATGTTGACCGCCAGCTTGCGGAGATCCGCATTCAGCTGGCCAGGGAACCGCAGACACGTCGTCACGCCGGACATGGTGAGCGACACCAGGTGGTTGAGATCGCCGTACGTGGGGTTGGGCACTTTGAGGGTTCTGTAGCAAATGTCGTAGAGAGCTTCGTTGTCTATGCAGTAGGTTTCATCTGTGTTTTCGACTAGTTGATGAATAGAGAGCACTGCGTTGTAGGGTTCCACCACTGTGTCGGACACCTTGGGCGAGGGCACGACAGAGTATGTGTTCATGATCCGGTCGGGGTACTCCTCGCGGATCTTGGAGATGAGCAGCGTGCCCATGCCGGAGCCGGTGCCGCCGCCCAGCGAGTGTGTGAGCTGGAAGCCCTGCAGACAGTCGCAGTTCTCGCACTCCTTGCGGACTACATCGAGTACTGCGTCGACGAGTTCTGCGCCCTCGGTGTAGTGTCCCTTGGCCCAGTTGTTCCCTGCGCCGGACTGGCCGAATACGAAGTTGTCTGGCCGGAAGAGCTGCCCGTATGCCCCTGAGCGGACTGCGTCCATTGTGCCTGGCTCGAGGTCGAGGAGGATGGCGCGGGGGACGTACTTGCCCCCGTTCTCCGCCGTCGCAACTGTGGACAAAATAGAAACAAAAATTAGTCATTTTATTTGGGTTCAGGCATCCAATTTTCCATGTCATTGAGTTCATGAAAAAACAAGGACATTGAACAGGAAAATGCATTGTAAATTGAAGACTGAATTGAGTCGCAAAATTTACTAGTTCTTTATCATGATCTGAAATCAGTTTTTCTGCTTGTCCTGACAATGGCAACCTGACAAGCGGACGTCGATGCCGAGGCCAGTTCTGCTATGATCGATTCAAGACCAATTTCTATAGATGGATCATTATTGGAACCAGTTCTGAAAAGAGCTGATTAATTTTACTTTTCAAAACCATTGATCACTTTTTCTTCCCACACACAAAATAATTCATCTTGTCAGCTCACTTCCTCAAGACCTTATTACAGCTACCTATTAACTTAAAGAATTGCACTCGTGTGCAAAATCGCAAGTTAGACAATGATCGGTCACAGTGGTCGGCTCCGAGTGTTCCGCCGGAGGTCGTTCACACCATTATCTTGAACTTAAACTCCACAAAGAGAACTTTGTGCTGGACATTGAAATTGTTTCTAGGTAATCAAATGGGAGATAATGGCTGAATAATGTAGGCAGTTTAACGGTCTGTGTTATGGAGCGATAATTTTATCGGTGGAGCCGGCAATTTGTTTGTTTTGTGAAAGACTATTTTATTGGACTGTTTCTAAATGTTGAATGTTATTTGTAGGACATTGGCAAGGTGAATGTGGTGATGGAAGAGAAAATTGATAGCTACTCAAACGTTTATGAAAATCATATTTCGTTACACAGAAGACGCTTAGAGAGCAACTGCCACTTTTTTAAGTCCTAGATTTTTAGGCAGGCAGGCATTTCAGGCAGGGCAGGAGGGACTGCCAGATTTGTACTGACTAAATCCACGGTGTCCTTCAATAGCCCTTTACGTTCGGGTAGCTTGATAGTCCCGGGACCCCGGCAGAGCTAAAGCTAGGATTACATAATTTGGTAGACGAAATTATTGATGATCCAAGTGCACGGACTTTACCTTTCTAATTGGTACAGAAGACCAACCTGCAAGTGAATTTAATTATTGCTTTTAGAGGTCTTCATCATATAAAAATAACGGTGAAATAGACCATCATTCATACCTCCATTTTCTTCTAACTACCGCCTTTAGATATGACCTCAAATCAGCTATAATGGCATACTTTAGACGGGTATCATATCTCAATTCACATCCAACTTTTTTATCGTCATCAAATTGCCTGCACTGGAATAAAGACGGGCGCATCGAACTGTAGGCCAGCGTAGCAATGTGAATAACAACAGTAACTGTACTGGCACTGTTAGACGACGGGCATGCGGTCAGCCGCACTGCGATACGCGTATCAAATGGCAGACGAACGGAATGAATGCTTTGAGATTCGATTTCCGTGTGGCAAGAGTTTTAGATACTTCGATCTAGGCACCTAGGAATTTATGACATCAAGCTCCAAATTTAGTTCAATTAAAAGATATGGATTTGATTAGTGCCCATTCTAATTTCTTACTTTCTGAACATAGTGCAAAGAGCAAATAAGAATCTATTGTCTAAAATGCGAAAGGTATTGCTCGTGTTTTTTTTGGGGCGTTTATCGTCAGGACCCAGAAACTGTCGACGAATACTGAACATCCTGTTCTTTCGATTGGTGGTTGCGTTCCAGGATCGCCAGTATGTCCTTGTCAAACGGTCCCGTGACCCCCAGCAGGCACGGCGCTATGAAAGCCCTAATAGTGTGCAGTCAGCTCCTTAGAAAGCAACTTGTATGGATTTATTATTGACTTTTGAACAGTGCGAGCACTAGAATCACTAAGATCCAAATGTGCTGATGCTGTTGAAAATTTAAAACATTAATTATTGTAGGTAAGTCTGCTGTTAGGAAACTCTAAGAGCAAATTAGAATGACTAAGACCTAACTAGATTCTAGAAGAGTAATCGCAAAAAAAAGAAGGATAATAAATGAAAGGGTATTAAAATAGCGAAACTACTAACATCGAAAATCCAATTAGGTACATTTTTTTTCATCTGGTAATTCTAGAAATTCTTTCTAACGCGGATTAGTGTTGCATGAGTTCATTGCACTGCCACTATTGTCAATCATATGTAAGAAGAGTTTAATTGTTGTAAATCACTTTTAATTGTTGGGTATGTGTCCGACATGACAGTTCTGTGTTAACATCAAGAAATGATGACGATTCTAAATGGTGTGTTATGTAAGAATTTTGTAATATGAAATCATAGTTTTAGATGGGTCATTACAAAGCCTTTACTTAAATTATTTATTAGTATTCTTTGAAAACTTTGCCGTCATAGATTTCGTTTAAGTAGGTACCTACATAAATAATATTTCTTCAAGATTATTATAATATTCTAAATTTTCACTTTTTTAATACCATTTCAAAGTATTAATGCTCGAATTATACCCGGTCTAACAAAATTAAAAAAAAAAACAATATTTCAATTTATTTAATTCAGTTAAAATGAAATGCATCATAAATTATTGCACTTTATTAATATAAAAAAAAACGTTTCACTTAGAACACAAGTAGCAAGCATTAGATATTTTATAATTAGCAGCTTGTTACAAACTGTCGCCATTTTATTATTTTCTCTTGACGTAAACTTTCTATTCCATTATTTTTAATTGGAGTGAACGGATTTAATCAAACATTTTTAATCTTTAATGAAAAACGCGAGATAACAATTTACTTATTAAGATTATTAGATGAATATTCTTTTTGTTTCACACCACATTGATGCAGGATTTAGATTGAATTTAAGAACGCTTCAATTTTAATTTGAAAGTATTGGCGGGAGAAATCTAGATGACATTATCCGACATCTTGTATTTTAACTAACGTTTTGTTTTGACAACTAATGACAGTTGCTATTATTTCAAAAAGAAAGCTTAAAAAATTCAGGCTCAGGCTAAATAAGGTATAAATAACAAAAAAAATGACTAGGTAATCGTCAAGAAACTCCAAGACAGCGACATTGAAAGCCTCGAAAGTTGGAAACTATAATAATTGCCGGTCTATAAAAGATCGACTAGTTACAGCCTACCAGACCGAATAATGAGCTGGATAATCACATACTCCCTTATCCATAGTAGTCTAAAGCTGCTTTTATTGTACTGTTTGATATCCACTGATCGTCTGCTAAGTACTTAGTGAATTCATTTTGAAGAAAAGCGGCAATGGACGACAAAGGTCAAGCAAATTACGGCATTATGGTAGTTCGGTAACAGCTGCTTTTGATTGGTTGGTGTCTAGATAGATAATAATTTACCTACAGAAATTACTTTTTTGTTGATTGAACCTTAATTATTTGGGAATCCAAGCGATCTGTTATGTTATCCAAATTCGAAATAAATAAATAAAATGAGGACCTTTTGCTCTCGTTCTGTCCGTCCGTGTGTACATTTCACCAGTTGAACCGATATCGATAAAAATTGGCACATCAATGACCATGATCTTAGCTAGGACATGAGATAATTTATATCTTAGTGGTATATTCGATCCATATTCCCTAGAATTATCTGTTAAGATGTTTTTATTATCCCAGTATTCCGTGTCTTGGGATTCTTTTCGACGTCTATACAAATAAAAATTATAGTTACTTAGTGAATAAACACAATAATTCTATTAATTTAAAATATTATATCAAGAAGACTAATCAATTGGTAATTTGGTACTGAATTAATTGAAAGAACAGCTGACCATTCATATCTAAACAGCCTTGAAGTTGGACTGTGAAACATTCCTAAGTTCAAGGACTTAAGGGTATGACGTATACTATGGCATTATGGCCATATGGCAAAAAGGAATTTGTTGCTTGCGTGCACATTGTGCTGGCGCCACCAACGCTTGCCTACATATTTTTATTGTTTATGAGCTCTCTTTTTTATTACAATCTTGTGAACTTTTTTGGGACGAAGCATTTTTTGTTTTTATACCAGCCAGATACAGGTATGACAAAGTGACAATTTGATAGTAAAACTAAAAATGTGATGACATAAACAATCGAAAACATACCTAGGTCTATAGAAAACTGTCACTTGTCTATGGCCACATGAAGCATGTCAAAGCTTCCTATTTCTATATCCTAGATAATTAAGTGGAATAAAAAAAGGACGATAATGAGGACGATTTGTAAAGAATACTGACCAGAGGCCTCATTGTAGTATACGGAGATTCGTTCAAGTTGTAGATCGCTGGTGCCTCTGTAGACACCGGTGGGGTCGATGCCGTGCTCCTCTGATATGATCTCCCAGAACTGAGGACAAACAAAAACAAACATTAGGATTTTGGGACTAAATAATTCGGGGTACCTAAATAAAAGTTAGAGTTGGCAACATTCAAGAACTGTCAAAAAGAACACTGCGAACAAAATTGTACGGTTTAATTTGAAATTAGATTTTGAACATGCCTGTTGAAGAATTTACGCAATTGCCTCAAGAACTTTTGTAGTTAATAGATTTGATTTAATTAATAACCTAAAAACACAAAAGTCGTACCAAAAACCAAAGTGCTATTCAAGCACATTCACAGCCGGATGTTTACAAAAACAACAACAAGAAGAGATCATTGATTCACGACATTCAATGGCGCCTCTTCCCCTACGTTCTGTCATCTTTTATTTCGGAACGAACATCTGTCTGTCTCTTTACAATTAGGAAAACATGTTCAGACTCGTCTGATTTTTGTTCTAAAATAATATTTAGATAACCAAAAGTAGGTAAATGATAACAGTGACCGTTAATGGCTGTTAGTCATTTTTCTAAAATAGAAAGGTTATAGGGTGATACGATAAAGTAGTTGATAAATCGTTGTTCATTTGTAAGTGTTGTGATAGTTTTCATTTGTTCGATTTTTGAATGGTAACAGAAACAGCGGCTACCTTAATACGATGGAACCAGAAACACTAATTTAGAAGAAGAAATTAGAAATTCTATTTTCAAATCCTTGACCTAAGGATGAATGTTGCCAAAGAAACCGCGTTCAGTAACTGTCAGTCTTCATATTCCTAACCTAACAATGAAGTTGTTGACAGCTCTTGAATTCGGAGAAAGGTCGATCGCGTTCAAATTATAGCGTGAAATCGGCACGTTGTACACACCTAGTTATTTTTTATCAGCAATCGACCTAATTTAGCATAAGTCGGGAGCTTATACCCCATAACTTATCAAAGACAAGTAAACACCATAAATAAGTCCAAGTTACCGAAGTTACGGGGAAATTGTCAAGATAAACGAATTGATAAGGCTAACACACGGAAATACGTGTTTTCCGACAACCTGTATGTACTTAATTTGTTTACTTTGATAGCTTTCTATGAATGTGGGTTTGGTGACGATTTCAAAGGCGATGTCAAACAGGATTATCTACGATAATGTGTCTATTATGACTATGTGTCAAGAATAGACATCATTCTACATTCAACAGCTAAGTACTCATAGCATTTAATTTATTACGATAATTTAATATAGCCGTCTTTTTGTGAGTTCTAATGTTAACCATTCCATAAATTCACTAAATAGCACGCGTAAATTTCAAATCTAGGTATACTAAAATTACAAAACTGAAGATTTTGTTTCTATGGTTGAACGCACTAATCTTGGAAACTACTAGTTCGAATTGAAAAAAACTTTTTGAGTTCGATAGTCCATTTAACGAGGAAGGCTACAGGATATACAACACCACGTTATAACCAATAGTCCAGAAGCTGAGCAGCGAGATTAAAACCACGAGAAACAGAATAAAATAGCTACCACAAGATGTCAACCAATCACGGCACAAAGCCGTAACTCAATCAATAAAACCCAGAGCACATCGACGGTGCAATGTTCACCCGTATGCACCAATTACAGCCAATCACAGACTATTGACACTCCATTGTAGACAATGGGCCCGCTGACAAATGCAGAGTAAATCATTGTTGTCTTCGAATGTATATCAAGAGTGATCAGGGTAGTTGGAGATGTGATGCAGTTTTATTAACAGATGATGATGATGTAAGGTGAAAGATGGACTCAAAATCAAAGCATTTTACTAAGACCTTTACACGTCAAATGCCAAACATCAACAAAAATTGTTGAAGCTATGCTACAGTCGCAGATACAAGACATAATAACTTGTGAAAGTACGGGGGGAAAGTAAAGGGAAGTTGCACATTACAAAGCGTTTGTAAGATGGATTCCTTTAATTGTCTCTGACAATTCAAAAGTCCCTGTAACTGGCCTTTTTGGATAATGGCCAGTTGATTTTGGATAATAATATGAGATCTTTTGCAGTCAGCAGATGAGATTGTGTTGGTTCCAAATTGATAGCATTAAGAACAGTATAGAAGAAGACTATTGAACTGTCAATATTATGATAGTGTAGATGAAAGGAGAAATCATCCTGCGATTTTTAGGTAATAGAAATTGACAGAAGTATATGAAGACGATAAATTAGAGAATAACCAGTAAGAAAGCAACAAAGCTGAAGAACTATAATGTTAACTTTACATATAAAACGTGGGAATTTACCACACCGGTAAGTTCCCAACAGTAGATAGATCGATACGATAGTCTCAGGACATTTGCAAAGGTAAATTATTAATTTAGACGAACGCACGGAGTTGGCACTAAGTTCACTAGGTTCTTACTTCTTAGTTGGCGACCGGCCAAGTTGGTTTGTTACTCCATATGTTTCTTCGGCTATGACAGTGAGTTTATTAAGTATATTCTTATGGTTATGATTGAGGCAAAAGACGAGAAAGGTTTCATACTTTAAAAGATTTTTTTTAGTATCGAAGAGTGCAATTATCTCTTGCAATCTACAGTGCCGATCCTAAGTAATCGTGATAAGGAATAATAATTCTGACGTTTTTACGAGATTAAGCATTTTCAGAGTTGAATACACGATAAAAAGATACCATTTTCATGATGATTACATTATTAATGTCACTAGTTTTAACCACTGCCGTATGTAACAATATTGGACCATAAAAAAAAACTAGATCGCGGTCAAACATACATAATTACAAATAAAACCCTACATTACATACAATCTTTCATCTATGTAGGTTGCTATCAATTATCTTCGTCGTCCAACCAGGTTACCAACCTTACAGTTGAACAACCATAGGTTGGTCGCGTGTGTCCACTTGCCCTTATTTCGGTAATTTCTCAAAACGTTGACCTGTCGTACTCCTGCATTAGTAATGATTTCAGTTTCAGTAATCTGTCTACGGAGGGAATGTTACTTGAAATTGTTTTTATTTGGAACATCTAATGTTACACGAAAGGACAGAGCAATTACGTCTACTTGGAGTTTATTTGTTTTAAGGTGGAATACGGTTTTAAGATCTTTTGTTATAAATACTACTATTGTTATACTTTTTTTTGTTAGTAGTACGAATACCGTCTTAACTAAACAATAGACTAGAAATCCTCAGCTTTGCTAAAATGACGTAGACTCTGGGGGCTCATAGGAACTTGGTCTAATAAAAGACATTTTATGTATTGCCTCTTGAATACCCATATCCTCCTTTTCCTCAGGTCACACTCCGCATTATTGAGGTTTGTGATCCTCCCTAGACAACATTTTTATCTGATGATGCCCCATCTTTGTCTATAGATAGATATGCCTTTATAAAAAGATAATTAAATAGCTTATCAAAGTCATTATCTAAGTACCATAGTTATTCAAATCGATTCACATAATCTCTTTTCCAACAACTCCATTTCAGAAATACATTCCGCATACTAAGTGAATTCAAATAATATAGTGTGGTACCTCATAAAACGTGCGACACCCACATGCAAATGGACGCTAATCTTATCTAGTTCAGGACATCTACCCCTGGAATGTGGTCACACCACCTCATGCTATGTCCCTGATATAGCCCTAGCATAAATATAATATCTGCTAAATATAGATCTACTTACGGGCCTTACTTTATGCCAGAAGGGCTTAAAAAATCTCGTCCTTAAAAAAACTACCTATGTTCCATCCATGCAAGTTGCAAATGTCATGGTCAGAATAATGCCACTAACCAACCAAAGGGTTACTTAGAAATTCTTAGGGCAAAACATATTAACCTCTAGAGCCCCGTGGCACAACTTTTTGCCACCAAACCCTGACCAATTTTAAGATTTATATTTCCAAAAAATTCTTGGCGCTTATATCAAACCCTGTGGTACTCCACACTTAGCAGTCACGATTGTTACCACTATACTAGATTAAGGAGTACTATAATGATTCTACGTAATACGTAAAGTGTTTGTGATAAGTAGTTTTCATACTTTAGTTCAATATGGCATAATAAATTAGTCCTAAATAAGTAAAGTTCTGCACCAATTCCATCTCTATGCTACCCAAAATTGACAACGTTATTTCTATTGAATTTGTGTTTTTGTTTCCGAATTTCTGCAATCTTAACATAGCTATGTTAATACTATATACTATATTCTACATTTTTGTAATTTTGACTATTTTTCCGTCGACAAAGTCTTTTCTACTGTGTCAAGCTACGTGTGTTAATATAATTTCATCGAGACAATGATTTCAAAACTCTTAATTCTATGCCCAGGACTGCGTACATGGTTTTAAAAACACGTTATGTCGTATACTGTGTGTTTATGACGAGAAGTTGACGACCAGTCTAGACACTATCGATCTGTCTAGGTTAAGGGGTAACCCAATGAGTAAAGCTGGTATTAGGGGAACAATGGGGAGGTGTAAGTGTATGACACAATTTCCGGACAAATAATTAAACCGAGCTATCCTATAGCTTTGTTATTTCTAGACATTGCTTATTTGCTTGAAGAAATCTTAGACTTTTATTATATTATATCTGGAATTGATGATTCGTCAATTAGCCTCGATCAAAGCCAGATTGACAAGTATGTGTCCGAGAAGGTACGTACCCTTAGCACGAGTTTTTAGTATTTGAGACGTAAAGTAAACTGTTGACAATTTCTAATTGATTATTTTCAAGGAAAAAATTTGTTCCCTCTTCGCACACCAGAGACGCCGTTCCATTTTTTCATACAAGAAAAGCTATAAATACTGTAAAGTAAAAGAGTGAAAACTCATGCTAAGGGTACAGGTTGCATGGCGGGTTTTTCAGAGAAAACCATGGTGCTTGAAAAATATATTTGAATTCAACGTTTAACCACATAGCATCAGCATTTTGTTTCAGCTATTTGTCTGTTTCGAAATAATGAACTTTGTAGAGTCACTTCCTATAATTATAATTTACATCAACATATCCAATGATCTTTCAAAATATCTTCAAAGTACAATCAAACAACACTGCAATATTGATTTTCCAATCAACTGCCCCAGCGGGTGGTGTATAACTACTGTCTACCGAGTTCCCGGTATCCGTACCGGTATCGAGTGCAGTGGCATCGGACGGGCTTCCCTAATTACCGGTATTGACCGCTTGTGGCGCCGGAAGGGGTCGGTTCGACCAATGCTAAGTGCATGTGCAAATTGGCCGGCAAATTGAGTTATGGGGGAACTGCCAAAACGCGATAGGGTATGAAAAATTCGATGGGAATGTATGGAAATAAATATGATATTTTAAAACCTTTCTTTTTATCTTGTTTAGGCTTTTCAATGCAGGCAACTAAGAAAATCAAATGTCTTTATTGGCGTGAAATATGGTACGTTAAGGTTACAGATAAGTACTACCTACCAGTATCCTATCACGAGTTTTCACTATTTTTCTTCACAGCGCAGCGTCTTTAAAAATGGAACAGCGCCTGGTGTACTTACAAATTCTTCAACTTCACAAGTGATACAAGAAACGCTGTAAATACTGAAAAGACGCTGTAAAGTAAAATAACTAGTGTAGACTAGTGAAAACTCGTGATAAGTACTGGATAATGCCCACCCCAAATGCAAGAGGAGAAGGGAGAATCAAAATAACAATGTTTTTTTAAAAATAAAACATTAAATGATTCGTGTTTTCAATCAAAATAACGAATTATTTATCGTCTTCGTCGTCGTTTTTGTTCTTTATGAATGCTTCAAGGTTGCTATAAAAACACTTAACCTTATCCAGTAGATGTGCAAAAACTAGACATTGACTTTTTTTCTGATCAGATGCAACAAAACGAATCTAAACACTAGGATTTTTAGCTTCTAAATAGTTTTATACAGAGTGTATCATTAACACCATATTCATCTGGAAATACTAAAGTGTCCTGCTGATATAGAAGAATGCTAGGTATTTAATTTACCATTTGAGCTCATTTTTGAATAAACTTTTTAAGGGGGATGCTCCAACCAGCCCGCGAAATTCAAATTTTTTTACGTTTTTTGCAATTTGCAGGCCAGTGACATGTTGTAACTTTATAAATATTTGTGTTGCGCAAATAACAAGTATAATTTTAAATATAAAAAATATAAAAAAACTCGCTCCATCAGCTCTCACATAGAAAAGGTGCATCATGTTAAAATCTCCGAAATCTAACTACGATGCACCTTTTCTATGTGAGAGCTGATGGAGCGAATTTTTTGACAATTTTTATATTTAAAATTATACTTGTTATTTGCGCAACACAAATATTTATAAAGTTACAACATGTCACTGGCCTGCAAATTGCAAAAAACGTAAAAAAATTTGAATTTCGCGGGCTACATCGACGCAATCACCTTAAAAGGTCACCTTCGTATGTCGGTTATCTATGACAATTACGCTAATGGCGGGAACATGGCCGTTATTTTTTAACTTTTTTATTGATGTGTTTACAATTACCGGTTGTAAGTTAGAACTATCGCGTGTGTCGTTTTAAAATACATAACTACGAGTAACTAAACCTTCGCGTTGCTAAATAGTTAGTTACCATATTTTTATGTCGAAACGAGAGTGCTCAAAAACAGTAATCAAGCATTTGGCCATGTTTGACTGAAATAATTAAATTAAAACAGGCAGACTAATTTATAAAAAACACAAATCGTGAGAACAAACGACTGAAACTTTTTCGGCTGTCGAAAAAAAGTGACAGATAAATACTTAAAAAGTCAATCTTCACGACATTGCAACTTCTAAGAAGATCTGACCAAAATATCACTGAGCACAACAAATAACAGTACAAAACATTTTCATGGCAATACCAAAGTCGTGATAATAAAAAGGTTACAACCACAAATCAATAAAGAACATTAAAGTGAAAGTACAACCTGTCACACGATCGTTACAAAAATATTAAATTCCCCATAAAATCTGCGAGAGCGAAAAGGCTGGCAACACTGCTTTTAAAGATTGTGAGCGCGCGAACCGTGCAACCAGAGATAACTGTACCTCGACACTAAAAAGGTTTTGTTATAATTAATTGTGATCGCGCGATGATTCGACGAGACGTAGGAAATGCATTAAGACGAAGATCTGATAGGAAATTTTATGACCAAACGCAGCAGCAAGTACTGCGTTGTTGATTTGCGATTATATCAATCTTGAAGATTGAATTTATCTTTGCATTTTCCTTATTTGCATTATCTCTAAACGGGTTATCTGATTCCAGGAATATTCCAAGGAAAAGAAAGGCCGGTTTCTGCTCTCATATGCGTGTCTTACTTTAAGATTTGGTTAAAATCTGAGATTTTAACATTCAGTTTCTCTTGATAACTACTAACATTATCTTTGCACGTGGTAAGAGATATAAACCTAAGTTATTGATGAATCAAATACGTTTTCTCTCACATTCCAGCTAGGCAAACATTCCCAAGGAGTTTTCAAGTAATCCTATTCTCGATGCAACGCGTTAGCCACTTAGTATAATTTAGAACCATTTCCTAGACACTTATTATGTGATGGCATCCACTAATAGCTATAACATCAGTGTCCATACTTCTCGGTTTGACAATTTACAAGCTTAAATCTTTGAATTCAGAACGATTTAGAATTCCGTCTCACAAAACTGTAACCTTTTGTTGTTACTCGCCATCTTGGAGACGCTCTCCACTGCAATTTGAAAATAGAACGTTGTATTCTTTTTCTTGTTGCATCGCGTGTTGGCCGTTGACATCAGACTGCATTTTATTTTCGGCCAGCCTCCGGGAGTGTTGCCATAAATGGAAGACTAAATATACCTTGTAAGACGACACTGGGCAGACTTAAATCCACATGTCTGGAGACTGGACGTTAAAATATTGATCGTGGGGTAGGTAATGAATATAAATGGCGGACATGTGAGGATGTGTCGTGTGCACAAGATACAAAAGTACAAAAATAGCGAAATGACAGGTTGACAGCAGGAAACCCTAATTCCAGTTTCCTTTATTTGAACGCGACCGGATGAGAAGCAGCTGATGCAGATTTTTCTTTCACTAGGTACACGGTTTATATGACCTTTTTCGACAGAACGGATAATACTGGACATTTTAAAAAGCAAGCACCTTAAAGTAAAAGAAAAAGTTTTACAGTTATAAAAAACAGTCGCGTGATAAAATTATAGGACACACACGCTGGCCTTTGAAACAGATGCTGTTGATGAAGGAAAGAAAAAAAAAGAAATCGATCATACAATTAAGTACATACTTAAACTTCAATTATCTCCTTCTTAAATAATTTCTCATTTATTTTACTCTTGACAGCAACAACTCAATAGCAATCTTATATCACGAAGTTATAGGTCATTGATATGTGGATAATGACTTAATGAGTAAATGACACAAAATCTGAGGTGCAAAGCACCTGAAAAAAAGGTTTATAGGTGCCGTTCGATGGATAGCTTTAGGTGCCATTAGCTTGGGTGTCCTATGTATGGTACCGTTAAGTACCGTATGAAATACATTAATACCTCAAATAGATAATTGTGCGAGGAAATTAAAAAAAATAAAACCTGTTGGTAAATTGACATTTGAAAACGAATAATGTTAAAACTTTTTTAAGAAAGACTCCTTTGTGGTATGACTGCTTGTGAGTTTAAGTGTTTCCTTCCTGTATTAAAGAAGTTAACACGGGAAAGAGTTTATAAAAGGAAGTTTGTTTTACAATCGTAGGTACTAAAGGGATTTTTGTAAGGTGTGGTAAGGCCGAATTTTTTTTAACATCATGCAATGATGAAGTGATGATACGTTTTGTGTTTCAGTCATTTATCTGGCATAATGAATATCAATTTTAGCATGACATTATTATGTTTTATAATAGTTAACATGTTATTGTAGTAAACAATGATATTATAAATAAAAAGAGGTAGATATCGCACTAGCACGCACAAAATGTTGAGGAGAATATAACACAATTGTTGCACCCTTGATTTAGTCGGATTACAACAGCGAGCGAGGTAACGTGAGTGCGCGGCGTAACAAAAACGCCAAGTTGTGTCTTCAGAAAGTGCAAAAACTATGGTGCCAAGAAAAAAAAGAGTTGTGGAGTGACATACCATAGGCAAGTCTATTAAAAATATATCAATTTTGTATTTTTTTACGAGTTATTCCTCATTTTCAAATAAACTTCGTATTATTGACGTAATGGTTCGAAAAGGATAGATAATAGGATGGCAATCTGCTGCGTGACAGAGACAAATAGCATCCGTCACGACGGTCGTCACGTCACTCTATGATACTCTAGTGTAGTGTGGACTGTACTTCAAGCGCAACATACTAAAACTAGCTATCTCTTTCTATCTTATACGTTCCGTATTATCTATCGCTGTCGTAGTTTTAAATTACTGTATACATCTAAGTTAGTACTTATAATAACAACGCAACGAAATCTGAACGCCATTTAGTATGAACATGGCGTATCTTTCTTTATAATATCATTGGTAGTAAAGATTATCTAGTTTTAATTTCTATAAACTAAACAGTATCGTTTTATATTTCATTTCCTTTATTTGAAGCGTTTAGAGGTAATACCTGTCAACAGTGTTAACCTACATGTCAGGTACGACATGCGTCACCTCGTTACACGTTTATTAGTATAGTCATTTCTCCGATTATCGAGACAAAAAAAAACTAAAATAATAAACATTCATTGCTCTTACGTGAGCAGTGCTGACTCTTCTTAACCATTTATGAACGATTGAACGTAAAACACAAGTCAGCTTATTTTAAAAATATCCAACGTAAACATCTTTGCCGGAGTGTTGAAACAAGGCTGAATGTAAACATTCATTAGCCACTTGCACTCAGTTTGAAAAAAAAAAGAAACAGAAGCAGTCAGCCATATTGAAATTTTAAGCGGGAACGAAGGATTTATCCCTTATAGAAATTAGAGCAACATTCTTTGTTGTAAAATTAAATATTATGTAGTATTTTAGTTACTTGTTAAGGAAAAATAATAATATGTCATTTTAAATAGTTTTTAAATAGATAAATGGTACAAAACAGGACAAATAACAAAAGTGATGGGGTAATTTCCAACTCCAATAATAAATAGACGCGTTTTAATAAATTATACCTGAATGACACAATACCAACTTTATGTTGACATTTACCTTATTTAAAGTGGTGTTATTTATGTTAAAATATTCAACATAACTGATAAAAACAAAATAACTAGCGTTGGAACACAATACATATAGAAGTGATCCCATAGTAGGTATTTTGTAAATGTTCAAACGTTCATCAATTTATTGCGAATTTTGTTCAAGAAAAAGTCAAATAAAATGCTCTCAAATACAATAAAACCTTCCCTGCTTATCCCCCACAATTTAAAACATGAATATACATCGTGCAGTGTTGTTAAGTACCATCAACCACAGACAGACAGATTAGCGATTACTCAGCGCCGGGGACATTGACCCCGACACTGCAGGAGGAAAAAAAAAGTAATCATGTATTGTTCTTTATTTAACTGGCAACATTGCAGATGGCGGGAAATTGCATGTAATCATTACAGGTACCTAATTAATTATACGACGATGGGCGCATTTATAATTACGAAGAAATTGCTGAGAGACATGGTGATGGTCGCGGGACTAACGAATCACCGTGACCACGGAACGTAAAGGGCTATTGAAGGATACCGTGGATTTTAGTTAGTGCGACTCTGAGCGTCCCTCCCGCCCTGCTCTGGGTGGGAGGATTCATTTAATGATTTTACAACAATAAAAAGGTGCATTTTTAGGATACATAATAGCGAAATTAAAACATGAATATTCATGTCATCAGTGATCAAGCAAAGTGGCTCTTTTACGAGTTTTCGCGGCTTCGTGACAAAGTTTTGACGTTAATTTGATGAAAAAAAAATAGTTCCTCGTCCCAAAGTTACTTCGTACGTTACGGACCTCAAGTACCTCAAGTACGCTATACGGTCAAATGGTCAAATTAGTAAAATCGTGCTAGGGCCTTTGGTCTCGGCCTCTCTGGTTTATAAGTTTGTAGCAGGACATACAAAATCTAATAAACTTCTCAAAAATCTTCCATTTTTAGATATCAGAAGAATTCGCGCGCTGTAACTAGTAATCCAGACAGTGTAGTCAGCAGATGAGCTCAAAAACATAATGAAAGGATTTCCATCGTAAAAGGGAAATTGTAGTTGCTAGTAATATCTATCTCTCAAAGTAAATTGCCACGGAAGCAATCTATCCTAAGGTCTTGTGGCAACAACAAAATTACAGTTGACTCACAATTCAAGGTGTTCAGAGGAAACGGTGAACAGCCTAAATTAACCTTCATCACGATTTTGAGGCCCTGTTTGGTTTTGTTAATCTATGGTAGAAAAGCCAAACAAAGTTATCCATGGCGCAAAAAAATGTACTATTGTGCCAACTATTGGTACGACCATAGATAAAATAAAAAAGTGTATTCTGTTGATTTTTAAACATTTCTTATGACACACACGTATCTAGTTCTACGTATGAAATACCATTTCAGGAACAGTAGGTAAAGGCCTATCATAGGTAGCCTAGCTGTAATACTTGCAGTAGTAAAAACATTTTTATTACTTACTTGAATTTATGTTCTTGAACTTTCAAAGATTATCACCTCATCGACAGTCGACACCCAAGGCTTTTACATTCGCAAAGACAAAAGAAGAATTACACTTTGAATGACAACAATAATTTTACTCAAGCTCAAGCTACAAGTATTTATGTCAAATACTGTAGTGAAATGTTTTTGTCTCAAAAAAATAAAAAAAAAAGTACAATAAAATCTCAAATCTTTGTCCCCAAGCCCAACATATCCTGAGAACCTTTCTACAAACTCTCTGTCAAGCTGATTCATCAATTCAAGATGGAACATATTCACATTGTGTTCACAAATTGCATGTGAACTCAGAAGTTTGCCCTGTGAGGCCTGAGCCAGAATTAGGCGAATCATTCAATTAAAGGATTACGCACGTTAGCTAGCATATATCATCAAATTGACTTTGACCATTATGGCGTGACTTTGGAAGATATTATCACGTTTATAGAAGATTTTTGACGACAGCAAGTTAGATCCAGCGGAATATAGCAGAAGCTCGAAAAATGGATAATTTCCAAATTTTCAAAAAGGAGGTTTCTCTCTACTTGAAGGAGGTTTTCCTTTAACAGTCGGACAAAATGGAGTTAGTTAGCGAAGCAGTCGAAGTAGCAGCACAGATTATAACTTAATTAAAGTAAATGAGTGTCTTAAAAAAATGACTGAATGAGCTTTAAAGACCAAGAAATAAATGTTCTGACGACTAACAAACTAAATCAGATTGATTCCGACATTGGATTTTACATAATATATATGTAAGTCGGAAAAATTATAGGTGACACATGCAAGATCCCTTTGTGAGCTAAGTTACTAGTTAAAATAAGAAAAATATTCCATTTCTTTACCAAAAAAAAAAGCTGATTCAATGCATCAGACGGCGCCAAAAGTCCATTGTCATTGTATGATTCACTTCAATTTGTCTGAACGTTAGTCTATTTCTGTCAAATATAATCTCCTACATTCATTTATTTCTAAGAAACTGGAGTACGTGAGTAATTTACGATAAAAAGTTGGTCTGTCTTCTACAGTTATTCACAGAAAATGTTGAACTATACAATTATCTATGAATCAAGCTTAGAAAGATAGTGACATCGTCGTCGTGAATAATTTTGTTTATTTTGGCTTAGTTAACACAAATATCATTAAAACTTGATTCATTAACAAGATGATTAATTTAAATAATAATCTTCTCTGCTGTTGGTTTAGTGCTTCCAAGCTGTACTTTGGAGCATGAGGCTTAGGTTTGATTGCCAGGTTACACAGTGTTTTAGTAACCTATCTGATATTTCTCAGTAGCTGCTCACAATACGGATTTGTGCCTATCAACCAGGCACAAATCTGTAGGCTCGCCTCCTATAACATTGTCATAAAAAGAGTGTCCATGTAGTTTCTTGCCCGTTCTTCTCCATAGAGATCCACTCCTAGGATCGGGCATCTACAGTACTTTCACGGTTTTTATGT
Source organism: Agrotis segetum (assembly GCA_036375495.1). Lineage (NCBI taxonomy): Eukaryota > Metazoa > Arthropoda > Insecta > Lepidoptera > Noctuidae > Agrotis > Agrotis segetum. The sequence continues at coordinate 2,003,481 of JAQSVV010000128.1, forward strand.
CTTGTGACTGGGACTGACTGTAGCCATAACCATACCTTTTTAGTGTATTATTTTTATTTGTCTATGACAATTCAAAAGTGCCTGTTACTGGCTTACTTGAAATAAATGCTTTGATTTAGTGAATTATTTTTGCTAATCAATGGTAGAAATGGATACAGTTTTGCCGAACTCATTAAGTTAGCAAACGTGATTTTATGTAAACTAGTTGTTCTGGTGGTTCACCTCCGCTGTGTGGCTCCTATGGGTCGCAGTGTGATGTTAAAATAAAGCCTATAGTCTTCCTCTATAGATGGACTATCCAACACAAAAAGAATCGCTCAATTCGAAGCAGTAGTCTCAGAGATTAGTGCGTTCAACAGAACAAACTCTTTTGCTTTATTATAACAAATTATAAATTATTTCACTAAACATATTGTTAGAGGACAATATGGTTCTATTGAGGAAAATTCAATAAAATTATGCGCAGTTGGTCTCATAAATAAACGTAGACATAAACATTAAATGTTAGTAATCTGTAATAATATTTTTAGGTCATGAATCAGCACTAAATTTAGCAAACTAGGCAGGGGATAAACACCATACATGTTATCCTTATCAGCAATCAACCTGACAATCAATATTGATAACAAGTAGCGATGTTAGCCGGCAATACATTATGGATACAACTTTTTTCAGAGCAAAATAAAAGTTGACAATCTATCATGAACTACTTACACTTAGGTCTTCAAATGGTCTGATATTAATATCGATACTTCAATTTCAAAACTAGCTGTTGTTAGCGACTTCACCCGCGTATATTTCAAAGTTTAGCCCACGGAAACTTAATACTGGGATAAACGGTATCTTAATCTTCTGGCTTGATTTATTAACATCCATCTATCCAAATATTCAAATTTCCGCATTTGTAATTTTAGATAGATTAGTCAAACTTGCTAGTCACGGCCTATGTTTTAACCAAATATGTCGACCAGCTACATATATTAAGCTCTAACTAAAAAAATATTTCTAGGCTGTACGCTACGAATAACTCGTCGTAACACAGATTTTTCAGAGCCTTCAGATAAAGTCACAACAATATGTCGCTGTCACTTAGCTCAGCTTAGTGAATACGAGACTTTAGTTTCGATACTGGGACAGCGCTGCAAGGCTGTACCCTTAGAAAATAGTATTGCTGCTCTCATTATCTAGCTACGAGCTGAACTGCCTAGCCAACTTACAAAAAAACCCCTTTCAGCAGTTCTTTTACAACCTTGAGGAAGTCATCTTAACAAGATCTCTTTGTTAGTGAGAAACGTACATATAATACCTACTTACACGCATTCGATCGACCCTGGCATTGAAATGGTCAATACACTCGGATAAGAAAATGTAAATGAAACGGATAATGGAATCAATGAGATAGACCAACAAGGTAATGAGAATGAAAGGAAGATAAAATATGGAAATAATAATGGTAAAGAGAGACAAAATGGTGAAAGAAGAGATATGTATACTAAGAAACGACTTTGAGACTAGAGGATGACATAAGCTATCGAAAACTTAATCCTTATTGACAGTCCTTGTAGAAAGCATATAATGAATTAATGCTTTGTTGAAAAAAAAAACATAGTATAACACTTTATGATACCTACATTGCGTAAAGAATTACATAAATGTATAATAATTAAAGCTAAAACCACAAGTAATTATGAATGTTGAATTTTAGCTACAAGTGCGGTTAGTCTAGACGCCAATGTCAATATTATGGCATTTAAGGTGATAAATGATATTTTTAAACCCTCGTTGAATATCCCAGAAAAAAAGAACACATTTGACTCCATCGAAGAAAATATTCTAGATCTCCACAGAATAGACTTACATCACAATACAAATAATATTGATAGCATTAAACCTTTTTGCTACGGGCCTGCTTACAATCTTTGGGGGCGTAGCGTGGTTATTGTTGTTTGACAAACGCTACAGATATCGAGGATGGAATCACATTTATTTTATTGTACACTATGACAATGCATGATTGACTGGGAAATACAACTAGAACATCATCTGCCTAGCCTTTTCCCAACTATATTGGAGACTTGGAGTCGGTTTCCAGTCGAACCAGATGCAGCTGAATATCATTATTTTACATGAAGCGACTGCGTAACTGGGCAATACGATGCTCAATGATAAGACCGGTTATCAGACTTAATGAGTTTCTGACTTAACAGTAACGACTGTCAAAGATCTACAAATGACAGTCAGGACTTGGTCAAGACCAACGGCTTTACGTGCTTTCCGAGACACGGAGGAAACTTGCTATGACTGACATTCACAGACCAACCTCGGCAAGCGCGGCTTAACCCGGAAGATCGCTTTATGCGGCTGTAATTGCCAAAAGCATTTTAGATTAAAATAGTAAAAGTAAAACAAACTCAAAAAGAATTAAAGTTACCAGGGAACCATTTACTCTAAAGAGTAACATAAACTGAAAACTGTAATCAATCCTTGAACGTCGTAAGCAAAATGTTATTTTTAATCTGTATCAATGCCCTTGCCTTCTCAGTTTACTGAGCAAATAACCAATAGCTTATCTGTGGTTGAATCTATTCTGTATGCGCTGTGGAGATCTTAGTCCGACAACTACATGCTGTGCATAAAAGCATGGAATCCATGGACTAGAGATGTACAATACTTTGCATTTTAATCGATACTTTATTCGATTGATCCGGTTTGCAGCTATGCGATACAATTCACATCTTGGCGGTTTACATCTTGTCCAATAGGTTCTGATTTTCCAAATACCAAATCGCATTGATTGATAACGTCTTCTGTACACGCTATCAACATTTTGGTACAAATGTAAGTATCTTATCGCACTAATAACTCCTTGTAACAGCCCAGGCGATAATCCAGGCATTCTTTTGTAAGCCTTTTCGGTCTTCCCTTCTTTAAAATTCATCATGCAGTTTGGCACAATATGACGCGTTACGAACCATTCGTTTCGATACCGGTACCTTTGTATTGATCCAAAATAGTGGAGTATCGCATTCTTTATAACAAGTATCGATACCGATGCAGTATCAGATGGGACCGTGCATCACTACCCTGGAGTTTATTTTTAAACTTGTTATTTTGCATGAAACGTTTTGTTTGAATCAACATGAGTTACGCCCACGGACACAAGGCGGGAATCCTCATTGTTTTAGAACAAAGAATATAATTTTGATTATCGTCTGTCTACCTATTGAGATGCATGCATTTACATAGTTTTGCTATTGATTGCTGCATAACAACAGTTTGTATAAGGAAAAGATGCTAATAAAAGGATTAAATTACAAGTTTTGAGAACCTGATTGGGTTGTGTTTAAAAATAAAAGTGAAATCTTCTTAGAGATGATGTAAATATTACTTCAGTAAACCATCTATAGGACTTATGGGGAACTCAAAATATTTCCTGTTAGCTTAATTATTATTCGCATTTAAAATCAACACCATACACCAAGCCGTACATGAAATTAACTGGCCCAAATTGTAAGGATAACACACTTAAGACGTATACTGTGGCAATCGTTAAAATGCTACGGAACTGCCCTACTTTAGCATCCATTAAAGTCGTGTTAAAAGTAACGCTCCATTTTGTAGTGCGTCAATTGTTTACTGCTATGTTTTTTAGAGGATTAGGGAACGTTCGAAAATGGCTGCCGAAACAGACCGTAAGGAATCTAAGATTATCACCATTCTCGACTATATTTTGAGTTATGCTTACGATAAACTAGGCGTGAAATTAAATAAACATTATAATTCGAATTTAATCTAAGAAAAGCTCATAAAAAAGATGCAGTAATACTGTTTCTCTTATTAAAAAATGCTGTATGATGGTTGCCTTTGCACTTCACTTTACAAGAGCACAATATATGTTTGGCGATTGATTCATTCGGTATTATCACATTAATTATTAGCAAATCATCCCGCTATTTGTAATCACAGCGTTATGATTCAAACACCAATTTGTTCAGAGATAAATAAGCCATCTTACAGTTAAAGTTACACAAAAATCCGTTCACAATATTAAATATCCAACAGCAAATTGCTTTAAAATTCGCACAAATTAATTAAACGGAAGATAATTTTACTTACAATTTTCCGTCGATGTAGCACACAACACGTCTGACTCAATAGCAGGTAAAATTATAACTAAACGTATGTAAACACATCAATACATACACACACACAAACCGCCTTTAGAATTAATTCGCGGTTCTCAAGGACACAAACTGGAGAGATATGGGAATTCTTTACGAAATACTTTTAATTTAGGAAGTGAGGAGAGACCTTCCTTTGAAACGTCTAAGAAAATAATATGTGGCTTAGATATCGTTGTGGTGTTTATTTATTCATATTAAATCGATGTTTTTCCTTCACCTGTTGTAGGTATCTTCAAGTAAAAGACGCAGTTGTGACGCATGCAAGTGACTTTTATGTCGGAGTTAAGTTTCCAAGTTGGACGTCATACATGCCCCGCCTTAATTTATCGGACAGTGATTGGAGCTTTCTAGAAGGTGCTTATGCAAGAAGTGCATTAGAGCATGTGTCATCTGCTGGCGGTTAGAAAGACGTCACGTGCCACGCAACGGGTAATCAGGGCGTTGTTTAACATTCACTTTTTGAACAAAGAAAACGTTAAGGAAATAAACCGTTGGTTGTGTTTTTTGAAAATTGTTTACTGGTGTATGTACGATAGACTGGGATATCCTCCAATTATAACAGGAAAGTGAGTAATGTTTAAAAAAGACGTCAAAATACTGTAACTTTTAAGAAAGACCCCATCAAGAGAAAAATATATTACAAGGGACATTCAATAGTATGTCTCCTGGTAGCCTACCAGAGCAGCCAGAGTTCCACTGTGGGAACGAGGTGGCGCTAGACGAATTATATATAGCTGTCTCTTTCCAACAATGGAACTACTCTCACTTAAAAACCTCATGGGCGACCCCATGTTTTTAGAACGTAACGAAGCTTAGGCTAAGCAATTAGTGGGGATAAATAACATATAAATCAACAAATGAATCCAGGACTACGTTGTAAGTACCTAGTTTATCTCTTAAGGAGGCAAACACAGGCCAATGATGAGTCTTCTTCAATTCAAATGTACTTTAAAGTTTATCTTGGACATCACTGACATCGGTGACGGAAAACATCGTGAAGCAATCTTAACTTATCAAAAATATAGTAGGTACAGACTTATGTCAGAGGTTCGTAATGTTCCCAAAGGCGGCTTAGCTCTGACACAAGAGGGTGTCCAGTTGGCCACATCCTCAAACGAAAATTTTCGAAGTTCAAACAAGTAATACCAACTATTGAAAAGATTAAGACTTAGTTACAAAAGAGTAACAAAATAATCAAATTATTTATTTAATTGAAATGTTGCAGCCGTTTTATGTATTGTTTATTTAAATAATGTAGGTAATAATATAGCAACAAGACAATGTTAACAATAATAAACTCACTTCGTTATATAACTAGCCTAGACGCTTGCCGCCATTTAACTTTAAAAAGTAGTTAATTGTCTATGAGGTCTGCGTCATAGACATTTATGACGTCAACCCAAGACGCGGGCAGTGCAGCTGCTACTTTATTTTCATTAGGAATTTGATCTAGATCTAAAATTATTGATGCCATAAAGATAACAATTAGCTAAAAGTTTTCGAAGTATGTCAAAAAAGGCAAAGTAATGAAGTTTCGCAGCATAAAATAAAAGTAGCCATTGTAATTTCAACTTGGCAAACCAACTGACGTTTATAAACCAAGATAACCTCAAAAGCAGCTTTACAATCGCACAAATGGGCAAGAAATCCCTTATGTTGCAAATTAATTCGTCAGACGTCCAAATAAGATCACCCACCATAAAAGCAAGACAAAAACAGGCCGGATATTCGTCAGCTGACGACGACCATAGACAATGCGCGACATTATGGCGCTTGCCGCCATTATTAGCAGCTAATGACAAATTCAGCGCATGCCTGCAACTTCCCAACGTTATCGTGATTCACGGCCTTCTGTTGAGCGATTTCTGAATTTCGAATGATCTTTTATGACTTATTGTTTTTATTGTCAACGGCAAGTATATAATGTAAATGCCTATTTTTGACGGTTGCTGGATCAGAATTCAGAATGTATTCAAAAAGGTTGTGAAAGAAAGAGAATTTAACGAAAACACGTTCATAGCATGTTTGGTTCCATGAGTCATTTTACTGAAACTAATTTATTTGTGCGAAGGTATAGATTACTGTGGCTTACGTGTTCACCAGTCCAATTGAAAGAAAAATCGTGACTAATCACATCAACACAACAGAATCTGATTAATATGATTTTCCCAAAACTGCACTACATAATCTTGTTTTCGTTTTCCTCAAAATTCCTGGGAAAGAGTCATTCGATGCCAGATATCTTGACTATTACTAAGAAAAGCATGTTAATAGTTTTCAATGAGGCGTGACGAAGGTAATTGTGTTGAAATTTTCAAAATAAACATGTATTATCTCTAAATGATGACTTATGCATTTGTAATTGGATAAAATGATTATAATGCCGAACATGAGGCATTGTTACCGAAGACAGTTGAATAATCGAGCCTTATACGTCTGTTCTATTTGATAAATGATCTGCGCATGATCAAGCAATATCCTTTAATTTTAGACGGTAGCTCTATTAATAGACAAAAGAGTTTTTAATCAAGCTTTCTTGGAATATTCTAGCCAGTCATATTTTAAATACGGGCTCTAAAAAATTAACTATTGTTTTTATAATTAGTTAGTTTGCATTATTACGAGCAGGCGGGAAAAAAGTCAATTAACTATTTATTTAGGCACATAGTTTTTATTACAAGCACTTAAACTGATCTTGGACCCAAGCCGCGCCATCTAAACCTATTCATTTGTCACATAAAAGATAGAACATAATTATTTTCGATCATATTTTTCTCATTTTCTATTACTGATCCCATAAATATGTCTAGACGGACTTTCATTAGATCAAAGACTTGTTTTTGTTAGACTAGCTAGACCATCGTTATGGCAATCAATAGACGGGATACTTTATTTGTCTAATTTTCTACTTGTTTGTTTATATTTTTACCAAGTAAGGCTTTCGACACTGTTAACCTTGCCTTTTTATCAAAAGAAGCAATTAATATTTTGTGGCTTATGAAATTATGACTATAGTCAATGTATATATATTCAAAAGGGTAATATTAAAATCACAAAATTTCACTATCTTTAGTTTTGCTGCCAAATATTTTAAGACCGCTAATATAAACAAAAAGGGTTCTTCAGGGAACTATTTTGGGTCCTTTTACGTTTACCAAAAAGCAATGAGGATACCAAAATAGAAATCTGGTTTCAAGACATGCTTCGTGTTTACCACTTTATGAGGAACTAATGTGAAAATAGGCATTTCAAATCTACACATTAAAATTTAACACTTCTGAATACTGACTGTGGATAATTTTATTTTTAATTGATCGAATGTATCGGAACAGGATTTAAAATTGACTGGTGAATGATTTGACGTATGTACAGTCCTCTGCAGTTACCTCTGACTTTTCATTACTTGCTGAATAATAATGATCTTTATGTCCTTAGCGATAAAGTTGCTGCCAGTCACAGCTATCAGAGGTAATATTTCTGCTACAGGACTGTGGATGTGAGAACAATTATACAGTCTGTGCTGGCACACACATAGACAGACCCCGCGTTCTGTCTGTTTTTTTCCTTCCTTTTAACGACTGGTTTCCTGTAACTGATACTGTAGTTGAAGGTTATGTAAGCTATATTGTATGTTGATTATCGATTTCAGATTGGAAAACTTTATTATTTCATTTGTTGTCTTTAACTTTTCTCTATGAATTAAAATTAGGTTGCTACGTATTGGTCTGACAGAGTTAACAACCTCGTAAGCAAGAACATTTCACTGAGCTGTTTAATTTGGAAATTTTACTTTTAGAACACTCATTTGTGTAACTTAACAATATTTTCTCAAAATGTGAACCCATGTATATCTTTTTGCTATTTTTTTTATTATTTCTTATTATTAAGTATATTTTTTTTAATATTTAGATTAGATTTTCAAGGAACATTGCTTTCACATTATTTATTTCAAACGACGTTAAAAATATTGTAAAACATTTTTTTTTTAAAAGAGTGTGTTGTTGTTTTTTTGCCCATTCTTCTTCATACAACCTGTCTTTGCGAATGGGTTTAGAATCAATCCCATCACAACCTATTACTTAATTTCAATATTCGACGTTAAAAGTGCTTCTTTGATGGCCTAATTGAAATGAATGATCAATTTGACTTTGGGTTTCAGAGGAAAAGCATTAACCTACATAGACCTCATATTGATTGACACTTAAAATCTTCAGCTACAATACATTTAAATCACACATCAGTCAAATATATCCATTAACATAAATATAAAAGTATATGATTGCTAATAACGCGTCCCTATTTACTTAATATTATGGTACATAATGACAATAGGTATGAATTATTGTACACCGCTAACTCACGGTGAGAGGCAATCATCTACGAAATACCCACTGACAGTGACACTGACGTTTCCTGTCAAGAATCAGTCGCCATTCTAAGTTAAAGTTGTAAGGTGAATCCCAGTTATCTGCGGATAATTATGAATTTTGCATCATGTAAAGTTTTTGTGAATATTTGCAACTGTCAAACCAGCGCTCCAAACCCGCGGTCTTTTTTAAAGTCACATCATTTGTGGTTGACATTTTTGTAATTAATATTCCTGACATGCAACATCTGCAAATCACCCTTGTTCTCAATGCATATTGCTGCAAGATGTAAGATGATAATCAGAAAAAGAAATTAAATAATTTTTCAATCCTTATCTTAATTGATTCGATTAGTTCAAATATTTCGATCAACCAATCACAACCGCTAATGCCACATTTTGACATCAGGTCAACCAGAGTTGACCCTTTCAAAAGGACATGACAAGTTATCAAAGAACAGTGTTCTTTACCAAGGACATTGTTTTGTCATTCATTTTCGTTCACCGTATTTCACTCACACCTGCCTTGGAGTGCTTTGGAAGGAAAGAAACGTGACCGCCACATTAATACTTCAGTACTTCTAATTACTGGGCCAAGTCAATGTACTATTCCACTTAGAAAAGTAATAAAGTCAAACGTTTATTGGTGTTCGATTTATAAAGTGCGGTTATGATTACGACCTCTTTTGGTGGAAGACTTCTTTGTTTTTTTTTTTTAAACTTATGTTTAGTTTGAATGAAAAAAAGAACACGTAGCATAGACATAGTAATAATAAATGATAAAATAATGAATGCATTAAATGACCATAGAGTTATAGTGAGTTTGCTTCAATTTCCAATGGTTAAAACCGCTAAGTAAGATTTAGTAACAAATTAGGTATCTAAATGATTTTTAATAAGTCGAATTAGCAGAGCAGTGAAAGCCGCAACAATAAACAGCTAGTTTTGCTTTTATACTAATTACTTACGAGTAAATACCACTAGTTAGCGACCTCAGTTATAACAATCCGAACACTTCTATTTTTCATTGCAAAACTGAAATCATTTGACAAGCATCTTCAGCAAACGTTACTGAAACCGAAAAATTGAAAAAAAACATTTTACATTAGAAAGCATATAATTTTGCTGTGCTCCAATAAAAGTTGTAAAAGCGTAGCAAGACGACCGACGACCGTTATACTTAGCAGAACGAAAGCCGCCGTAATAATAGATCTCTGCTCTTTGAAATAAGAAAAAGAACAAAGTTTTTTATGTAGTCACAAAGAAAGTAAACTTGTCGACATGTTTTGATATTCAATGTGATTAAAAAAAATCAATGTCAAAGTCTATGACATTTAAAAAAAAGAATATTTATAAAAATGGGGTAATTTATATATTTTATGGTAACACAGAACGAAATTCAACCTTTTTGTTTTTCTTACCATAAAAAATTAATGTCAAATTGTATTTATAATTAAAAGAGGTTAAGATTTTTGTAGAGGTTGCATTTGAGTTGTAAATTAATGATTGTTTCTCATGGTAGTGTAATGTGCCGGTTTAGTTTTCATTCACGCGATTGTATGTACCGGTAGCAATAACACGCAATGGTGACCGTAGATAACACTATAATTTTGTTGCTGTACTAAAATCGAAGGAAAAAATCTTTGTATAGACATTGTAAGCCACATCATATCTTGACTAAGCTAAGTAGAGAAATGGAAAGATATCAATTCAGAAAAAAAGAGTCATTGTAATTTGCCGCAATTTTTAAATCGTCACGACCTATCTGGCTTCATCAGTTGGTCTTATAAAATATTTCATGGATTTCGTTGACACGTAAATCTAATTTTGATTTACTCTTTTAGGATTCTTGGGCTAGCCTATAGATTATTATAGTAGAAAAATTTAACAATGAATAATTGTTGGTTATGAGAAAAACTTCCGAATGCTTTGATAAAAAAAAAAAATATTTAACGAAAAACAAAAAACCCGACTGCTTTAAAAAAACTAAAAAGAAAGAAACAAGCCCAGTAGTTGAGAATTCACTCATTCACACTCACAGTCGGGGCCCATTCAAATTATACCGATCAAATCTTCCCAACGGGCCCCGACTGTGAGTGTGAATGAGTGAATTCTCAACTACTGGGCTTGTTTCTTTCTTTTTAGTTTTTTTAAAGCAGTCGGGTTTTTTGTTTTTCGTTAAATATTTTTTTTTATTTCATACTTTTTAGTTACTATTCAGAGAATTATTGCTTTGCTAAACAACTTTAAATCGTTATATATCCTAAACCATTATTTAAAATGAAAAATGATAAAGGGAACCTAAAGATGATTTTAAAATACCTATTCAACGATACCCCACATGACATAGTTCGTTGACATTTTTTTGTCAATGTCAATATGGCGTCTGGTTGTCGCTGTGGTGAATTTTGATTACTGTCATGTCTTTAGTGACACTCGCAAGATTAAGACGAATCGATTGACGTAAAAATTATCAAAATCGGCCTACGCATTTGGTCTCTAGAACGCCACATAGAAACAAACATACATACATACATACATACATACATACATACTTACATACATACATACATACATAGACTGCTAAACACATTACCCTCCTTTGCGTCGCGCAGTCGGGTAAAAATCGTGTAACTGACAGTAAAGTTTGTAGACCTTACAAGTCCAATAATGAATGGATGATCGATGTTGCAAGTGTTATCAAGCCTTGACTTAACTAAGCTTAAACTCTGCTAATCGTATATGTTCAAGAGAGTGTAAAGATAGTGCTATCGTGTAGTTTTAACACCTGGTTGTGCAGGTACCTAGGTACTTCAATGTCAAGGACTGAATCCGCAACCATCGGATATTAGCTAATTATCAATTGACACGTGTCGGAAGGAACCTTGACTTTGCTATTTTTGCCACCTGCTGTTTCTTTTCAGAAAGCCATTTTATTTAATTGAAAAATGTTTATTGAATTTAACCGTTAACTGCTAATAGTGTTTCCAAGTCTGAAATTAAATTCAGCGTTGAAATAACGGTTACTTAACTGCCAAAATCGCAACGTCAAAGTGCAGTGATCCTTTACTGTTCAGACAGTAGGTTTAAACATTAAAATTAGTCATCTGGTATGGAGTGTAAACTAAAGATATTTTATGTGACCAACCCAACAGTGTAGATAAGCCCGATTTTCTATGCTGATAATACGCAGTTATGTATGTGTATTCATTTTAATATTTGTAAACAATTTCCCTTTAAAAAATATTAAAAATCGACGTTTAAAAGTGCCTCTTGGATGGCCTCATTGAAATAAATGATTTGACTTTGACTTTGATTAAGAGACTGTTGTCGTCAAAATGACGTAGGGTTTTTAAAATTACTATGTGATATTGGTTTTTTGGTAGCAGGAATTTTTCAATAGGCGCCTGGAATGCTCCTTACTCGTTTTGGCAAAAGCCTCGCACCCTATTTCATGTGTCCATGAGGAATGCATTCTTTACTATATCTATGAATGCATTTCATCCTAACCTGTCTAACCATTTTGATAGACATATATGAATAAGTATGTAAACTTTTTTAACAGACTCCGATGCGCTCATTGCGTCAAGTAATACAAAAATGTAAATTACAGCAATCAAGCAGTTGTAATTAAAACTTAACAAGGGTCAAGTCAATGTGTTCAGTATTTGCATAATTAGCTCCGTCTGCAATAATAATTTGGTACTTTGCATATTTCTGACTTTTAGCTGACGATAACTTAACTCTAACTTAATTATAACTTGGGCCAAATACTTACGAGTACTGTTTTTTTTTAAGTATAACTATTTCTTGACCATTCTTATCAATGCGAAACTTTGAGAATGAGTAAATATAATATAAATATATTTAATTCGAAAGTGCCTTCGATTTGACTTCCAACTTTTTTAGATCGTGACCTTTTCTAAGTAATAAGTTTATAAGCAATCGATTTGTATGCCTGAGGCGTCCTGAAAAGGGTCACACTAACTTTTACCTTTACACAATAAAAACTCTTTCTTCCTAACCTTTTCGTAAATTAAAATAAACTCAATCATTGTCAAATTCATCATTACTCGTGTTTATTTTAAATATTCAGGCCAGTGTCATTTATAAGTTGAAAATGCATATATTTTTACGATCACTCAGCAATGGAATCAACATTTGACATGTCATCATTTCTATTGTCACTTCGAAACGTGCCGTGTTTAATATTTTTATAAACGTGATCATCGGAATCATGATCAATTGATGTACTTAAAACTTTTTTATGTTTGTCTTAGTTATTTTCCATGGTAAATTTATAAAGTTATAAGAGTTTGTTACAAAAAATAATAAACATAGATGTGTTGTTTACAGTTAGGGCCAATAAACAGATAAATACCCCCATTCATGAAAGTTTTTGTGTTGATAAGAAATTCGTTATCTTTCGATACCCACATACTTCACAAATTCACAACACAAGATAACAAATAACAGGAAATATTTAGCAAATCCCTGAACAGGTTTAATACGTAACTGCAATATTTTAACAACTGAAACTTTGTTTTTAATTCAGAAAAATGTCGAAAAAATTCTAAGTTGGTAAACATCTGGGTCTAACATTAGTAATGTTAATATAAACTCGTAGAATTTTTAAAATAAAATAGAGGATGAAAAACACAATTCCTTGGGCAAGAGACAGTCTTCTTAAAAAATAAGTCTTTGACAACTACAGAACTGTCAAAAAGAACGTTGCGAATTTAAAAAAGTTTTAAATTAAAATCGACTCACTTTGGCTCCGATCTGGTTACCGCATTGTCCGGCCTGGAGGTGCACTATTTCCCTCATATTTGTTCTGTTATATTTCCTATTTAATAAACTAAATAATATGAGTTTGTTGTTAGCGCGTTCCCGTCACACGCACGGACGGACGGCCCGAATGAAATGAAATGAAAAAGGAACGGTGAACGGCGAATGGCTCGGTTCTACTCGGGGTGTGTGTGTGGCCAGCGTAGCGAATTCTCCCCGATTTTAGGGAAGATGTGTCTTGGTTGAAGTTTAGTAGTGAACTGAAAAGTGATAAGGTAAGCAAAACTAATATATTGGTTTGAATTTTTGTAGATAAGAGTTGCCGATAAAAGGTTTACGAATGACGCAACGCGAATATTCAGAATTTTATCATGTTTGTTTTGCCGATATTGGTAATTTAATTAGTGAGATTGCTGATACTTGTTATAATGTCAAGTAGTTTTAGTCAAGTACAAATCTGACAGTCTCTCCTGCCCTGCCCTGGGTGGGAGGACTCATTTGATGATTTCATCAAGCTAAAAAAAGGATAGAATTTTTAAGAAAGTATTAATTTACAGAGCATTCAGAAAATGTAAATTCTCATTAAAAGAAGTGCAAATTATTCCCTTATCTCTTATAACTATTTAATTAAAAAATAAAATTTGCTTACTAAACTCCAATTTTTGGGCGTAACTTCTCTCTCAAGTAGCTGGCAACCCAGAGCAATGATTCACCAAGCGGACACAAGTTCACGTCGACAATGAAACCATAAATTATAAATTAATTCAAGCACTAATTACATTCTCTATGCCGACGACCGCAGACGACTTCAAAGTTAAATTCTTTTGAGAAAAAACTATTTTATGTAATGCAAGCAAGCTTGAAATAAGTAAAAGGGTTAGGCAGAGATTTATTATAACATAAATACTAGTTTTGGCGTGATTTAGGCATGAAGATTCATGCTAAGTAAATGCCTCAATTAAAATAATTATTATTTAATGTATGTTTACTTGTTTGTTATAATTATATTATCATTAAATGACAAGTATTGATCGTCATAAACAAAACATTTTTTTTATATTTAGTTTTTATCTGCAATCAGTGCCACTTAAAAATTAGTTTACTAGATTCCTAATTCATGTAACCTAATTAATGTTTTTTTTCTTGTATTCTCTTTTTTTAGTTTTTTTTTCTTCTGTGTTAGTTCATTATCTACATTTTCCTAAATTTTGTTAAAGTTCCATCCATGGAATGGGACGAGCTCATTACTCTCAACCTGGAACTAATTCCGTGACTATAAATGAAATATTCCTAAATAAAAAAACTAATAAGACTTTTCTCGACTTCAGCGAAAATCAAACCGAACATCTCGCGAACGCTTAGGCTTGCGACCACTAGACCAAAGAAGGGTTGTAATTGAGGAAAATGACTTGAAGAAAAATAACCTTTGAAATTATTATAAGGCTGGCTAAAGTTCTAGGTTCAAAGTATTTTCTGTAAACAGACTTCTTTACGACGAGAGAAGTTTCAGTTCTGTGAGTCATCGTGACTAAATTGGTTGGGTTTTTTCAGTAATTAGGTCTATTTTCAGGGGATGAATGGACTTGACTAGAAGTTCAGAAGGCGTTACTTTATAAATATGAAATATGTTCTAAAAAAGGTCAAGTTTGTCAAGAGTTGTTCTGTCATGTAAGTAATGAATATTAGAAGAATAAATTACAAAAAATAATATTTTATGGAAGCAGGAAAATTCAGTTTGCTTTGTCCAGACTTTCGTATTTTCAGAGTTACAAAAGCTGGTTATTCATAAAAAAAAACGTGGATTTTTGCCACCTATTCTGTTATATGTTATGAAAAATATTTAGTTTTAATTCCGCGACAAAAATCCAAGCTTGTTGCAGGATGCAACAGGACAAACGGAAAAACATGCCGTGCAATCATATGTTTGATTGCATGGCATGTTTTTCCGTTTGTTGCATGTGTGCATATGCATGAGGGCGAGAGGGTGGTTCCTTTGCTGCATGTGCATATGCATGACTGCATAGGGTGGGTTTGCATCCTGCAACAAGCCTGGATTTTTGTCGCGTAATTAAAACTAAATATTTTTCATAACATTTAAAGTCATGGATTTCCGCAAAGTAACGCCTGATTCCATAATTTACCTATTCTGTTGCTTGAGCAATTTATCCGACATAGCTCAGGAAATTAGCAAGTTGAAGTGGCAGTGGCCAGGTCACAAATACTGACTGACGATTTGACCGCTTTCAACTCGTTTTGGAAATCTATGTAGCGGAGGAGGCTTATGTTCTGCAGTGGACGTCCACCGGCTGATACAATGATGATGATTGTTTTTTTTAGCCAATTTCATTTTGCGGTTCCGCTAAAGTTTCATATAGGTACTACCTGAGTAATCTCTGGTTAAAGTGGCATTTTAGAACCCTGTGTCAGTAAAGTTCAAGTAATGTTCTCTAAATGCAACATGGCTGCTTTTAAAACCGTCAATTAAATCGAATCTCCCAACATTTCAACAAACCAATATTTCTGCCCGGTCAACACTATCAAGAAGTCAGTTTTATTGCCATCTTGAGTGAACGCTGACTCATAATAAATTCCGTTATTACTGAGCATTACTTTCACGTAAGTGCACTCTTTGTGCAGCCATAGATCTTACTTTATGACTGAGACATGATATTGAATATAAAAACTCTTTTTGTTTATGATTCATACAGTTATTGTTTTGTAATTATTAAAGGAAAAGAAAGGCTTCTTTAATAGCATTTATTTATTAAGAAAAGCATACATAGAGGTTTTACCATTTACAGTTGATTGACATAGTTATTTTATGAGCCTGAGTTTTCAATCAATCAAAATCAAAAAGTCATTATGTATTTAAATTAGGATGATTTATTAGCACTTTTTGAAGCTCAATTTTTACCAGACCCGCAATGCGCCCGCCCTTCGCAACTTCCTACTTTCCTAGTGTTTTGGCTGGGAAGAAGACTATCTAATTCCCCAGCAATACATCTGTCTGTAAGGTTAGGTTGTAAGAAATAAGTATATTCTACGACTATAAATAAATGAAGAGCTTCATTCCTAGATTTCCTAGTGATACAGCATTCCGGGTCGACGGCGCGTTGTGTCCCACGCTCGCCTCAGAGAGCGTCAGCATAATGACGGGGCCCCCCTCTCAGAGGGCCAAAGCCTGCCAGGGTCGCGGGATTATTCCCTTACCGTAACCCCGGAACATAACAGGCTATGAAGGACACCGTGGATTTTAGTCAGTAGAAGTCTGACAGTCCCTCCCGCCCTGCCCGGGGTTGGAGGACTCATTTGATGATTTTGCCACGCTAAAAAAAAAAAAAAAAAAAAAAATGATACAGCATTGTTTGCAGCCTAGAAATTGTCTTTCTCCAGTCGAACCAAGTGGCCTACCATGATGACATTTTAAAGCGTGAGTCTTTAGGTTGTGTGAAAGAGACAGAGCTATACAAGTCGTCTAGTGCCATCTCGTTCTCTAAGCGGAACCACTCACGATTTAAGTAGATCACCTGAGCCTTCTTTGTTTGTAAGAATTGCGGTATGTCGATATGCTAGGAGCTTGTACATTTAATGCATAACATTTTAACTGATTTGTGGATGGTATGGTGCAATCGGACCTTCAATTTCATCAATCCTTTTATCAATTTTCTCTATAAATACCTACTGTTCATTTTTTTTTTTTTTTTTTTAATAGCAAAGGGGTGCTTTCCATAGAAATATGCTGGCAATACAAGAACAATCAATCATTTATGTATCCATGCGATCTTCAAACCAATGCAAACTTCATTAAATTAATCATAGTAATCGATACCAAGGCCGCTCATGGTTGCAATCGTTTGCAGTATGGTGCGGTCTTTATAAAATACTAGCACTTTGCCCGCGACTTCGTCTGCGGGTGTTTCCAACTTCAAACTCAGTGAATTTAATTCCCGCTCACCCTCCTTATAGGATACTTTTGGAAAATCTCTAGTAGTTTCAGGGCCTATTCAATACAAACAAAAATACGCTAGGGATTGATTTTTAGGGTTCCGTAGTCAACAAGGAACCCTTATAGTTTCGCCATCCGTCCGTCCGTCCGTCCGTCCGTCCGTCCGTCCGTCCGTCCGTCCGTCCGTCCGTCCGTCCGTCTGTCCGCAGTTTAGCTCAGAGACGCACAGTACTAGAAAGCTGTAATTTGGTGTGAATATACGGATTTGTTGTGCCGAAAAAGTGGTAAAATAAAATCCCGTAAAATATTTTTTTTTAGGGTACCTCCTGTACTTACACGTGAAGTGAGGATTTTTTTTTTCTCGCGTACCCCTTAGTGTGGGGTATCATTAAATAGGCCTTTAAAAAATAATGTTAGTTTCCATTTACAATTTTTTGATGAAAAAATTCGTTTGTGAAATATTAAGCTTTAAAGTGCTAAATTTTGCTCGATTCGAGTGTCCCCCCCCTCTACCAGCTAAACGGTTATGTTTGGGGATGTGAAAAAATTCACAATAGTAGTATATATAACGAAGTTTAAAAGAAAATTATCATGACTAAGTAGGCTTTACAACTTTACGAGTAATAGTCGACCAACTTATAAAATGTACTTGATTAAATTTTTTCTTAAACAAAATGTATCGGAGAAACAATAAATCAACTGCAAATGTAAGTTTGTCAAATTTATTTTTACAGCTTTAATAGGTATGTTTTTACGGTATGTTTTTTTGGGGATAGGTAGGTTTTTATCGTCAACTATTTAACTAACTTCAAAAAAAGGAGGAGGTTCTAAATTAGTCGTAATCTTTTTTCTTATGTATTTTCCCTGATTTCTCAAAGACTCCTGGACCGATTTTGAAAATTCTTCTTTTTAAAATTACATTCAGCGAATCAGTTTAGTTAGTACGCATAAGTATTTTGATGGGCAACTATACGGAACCCTACACTGTGCGTGGCCCGACACGCACTTGGCCGGTTTTTTTTAAATATAATAAATACGTATCCTTTATTCGATTGAGAGATAATTTATGCCCAGTTTTGAATTTATCGAAGCAAGCAGTAAATCCTTTCCTTAAAACTTAATCAACCCTTTTCAACATTTAGGGGGTGATTTTCGAAAAACCCACAAATGGAGGGCAGTTATAAAAAACGAATAATGACTGTCTTTTTTATTTACGTATACTCATATTCGTACCGAGTTTCAAGTATAAAAACCCATGGAATAAGATTTTACATTCGTAGGTTTTCACCCCTTTTCACCCCCTTAGAGGTAGATTTTCGCAAAAACCTTTCTTAATGCTCACATATATATAATAAATTGCAACTACTATAAAAAAATCAGAGTTCTACGTTTAGTGGTTTAATATCCCCCCTTTAAAACTTGAATACCCCTTTTCACCAACTTGGGGGGTGATTTTCGAAAAATCCAAAAACACGTGTTTCATTAATTCTTATCTAGTATATAAATACTGATTTTCAAATTCATTGGCTCACGCGTTATGATTTTCCCATACAAACTTTAACATTGTCTAGATTACAAATGGAGGGTAGTTTTAAAAAAATTGTGGTGCTAATCTTATTTATTTACTGGTGTTCTTATTCGTGGTAAGTTTCAAGTTTATAAAGCCAAGGAATAAGATTTTTCATACAAAAGTTTTCACCCCTTTTCACCCCCTTAGAGGAGGATATTCGCAAAATCCCGTCTTATTGCCAATCTACATGGTAGACTGCAAATGCTGTCCAAAATTCAAGTTTCTGCGTTTAGCGGTTTCGGCTGTAGTCGAGTCAAAAGAAAAACCCCTGTTCTTTTATATATATAGATTAAATTTACATTATTCCTATTTGCAGTGAGCAGTGGTGGCCCAGTGGTATCGGCCTCGACTTGCAAGTTGTAGGTCGTAGTTTTGAACCCAGCCTGGCATTTTACTTTGTGTAATTTATTTCATCACCACTGCTCCCAAAACGGTGAAGGAAAACATCGTGAGAAAACCGGCATGAATGTCTTCGAACTATCAAGAACTATCAAGTTCGAAGACATGTGACTTCCTCCAATCCGCGCACTGGGCCCGGTGGATTATGGCCCTCTCCCCCTCAAAGAGAGGGGGCTTGTGTCCCAGGAGTGGGAACATTATAGGCTGAGAGGCTATTTTCCATAACGTATAATATTCCAATGTTGGGCAAAGGCTACTCCGAATTCTTTCCATTAACTGTTTTCCCGCGTTGCTTAAAATAATCCAGAAATTCTACAATTAAACGTTCTTTTTCTTTTAATTAATTGTCTATCTATCTATCTAATCTAATATCTTTAAACGAGCAATTCTTGTATATTTATTTATATATAATCAGGATCTCGGAAACGGCTCCAAGGATTTTCATGAAAGTTACAGATTAGGAGATTTTCGGCTCAAGGAATCGATTTATCAAGGTCCCAGGTTCGAGAAAAGCTCGGTTCCCAAGATATAGACATTTTAAAAACCGAGCGAAGCTCAGTCAACCAGATATTGATGTTTCAAAAAGACTAGGCATTGTAATTAAAAAAAAAAAGGTTTTGAGTAAGACAAGTGTTTCGCTTTTCTACAACGTCAGTCGACGAACTGAATTAGCTTATCGGTAGGTTATGTCAATGAAATACACTGTCGACGATATTTTTAAGGAAACGAAAAATTCAGCTGCGAGCAGGGTTCGAACCTGCGTCTTCTGGATGGTACTCCAGACGCCTTAAACAAAGGCCATCGCAACCACTACTCTCGAAGCTAAATTTCTCGTTCACTTGTTTTTTGAACGCTGTTTACAGTTTACCACTGATAGAATGTCATTTCGTCTAGAATTGAAAGCCAAAGATTCTGATGATACGAATAAAAAAAACATTACTTAGTAATAAGGTAATTAGCAAATATAATTATAACGAAAGGCCACATCATAAAAGATCTTAAGCTCTGTGTGGTTCGACCCTTTTGAAAGTAGCACCTAAATAATAGTAGATTATGCACCGAGGGGCTAAAGTTGTGTCTTATGTCACGGGCGTCATATTGAATCTCGAGCGCAATGAAGGATTCGGGATTTAACTCCCGAGCGTAGCGAGGGAGTTAAGAGTTTAACTCACGAGCGAAGCGAGGGAGTTAATACAAGAATCCTGAATGCAGCGAGGGATTCAAGCTAGCCCAAGGCAAAGACACCTTTAGCCCAGAGGAGGATACTCTACTTTTTACACCTACTGTGAGAAAATAATAGCCATAGTACGAAAAACAAAGTATTTATTAAATAAAAAAACAGTAAGGATAACATTTAGAACTAGTTATATAGACTAACATGGCAACGATATGAAGAAGCAATCGTTATGATTTTTTAGGAAATCGAGAATATCATCCACGCGTAGTAAGGGTTTCGAGAATAGCTTTCCTCTTTCTGGCACACTAAATCAGACTTGGCTGTATGGGCTCAGCTCCCTTTGCCTGCCCCAAAGAGGGACGAAAAGAACCAAAAAAAAAAAATCTAGGCTGCATGGACTACTTAGATAGATCCCTTTGTCTTCCCAAAAGGGAAAAGAAAATTAAAAAAAAAAATCTTTCTGGCACCAAAGGGTGTTTGTTGTTTATAAACATATTCCAAATTCAAATCACATTATTGACCAGCGGGTAATAATGAAATCCAGTACAACATTATTGACCGGCTGTGCCCTCGGCCACTAATGACTCACTTTAGGTTAAGGTTGCTTGACATATAATTAGACATTTTCGAGCAGGTGGTGTGAAAAATAAATAATTTACTACAACACGTACAAAGCTTTGACTAATTTTCTCTTTTCTTTTGCTAGGTCACTTTTACATTTACCTTTTACACTATTAACGCTTCATCATGATTCCATTTAAGAAACATTAATTAAGGGCTTTTTAGGGCATTCGTTAAATTAATGGTAAACAAGAAAGCAAGAAATTAGGCCACTACTAATTATAATGACTGTAATGGATACTTTTCGGACCATAGATATGGACATGAATATGATGTTAGAAAAGTTTTCGCTTTAAGCTAAAGACGAATACTTCTTGAGTCATTATTTACTTACATTTAATTAGTTACTTAAACAATTTATACCTATTGGTGCTACAGTGATCATATTCATAATTTATCATAATACATTTCTAAATTCCCGAAATAATACACAAAACTTCTGCATAATAAAAATTCAGTTGGATTTTTAGGGTTCCGTAGTCAACAAGGAACCCTTATAGTTTCGCTATGTCCGTCCGTCCGTCCGTCTGTCCGGAGTTTAGCTCAGAGACGCACAGTACTAGAGAGCAGTCAGGGTTGCCAACTCAATGCCACGGTTAGGTGCTAAGTAACATCTCAAATAGTGCTAAATTGCTAGAAAGTTTCAAAAATAGTGCCAAATATATGAAAAAATATAAATATATAAAAAAGAACACATAACAGAATTTTAAAATTATTGTTACATCTGGGTGCTGTTTCTTAAATTTCAGTGCTAGGCACATGAAAATAGTGCTCAATCTAGCACTCAAAGTGCTGAGTTGGCAACACTGAGAGCAGTAATTTGGTGTAAATATACACATTCAGTTGCGCGCCGGGAGTTGGCAATCTTGCTATAAAGAAGTGAAAACGAGTAAAGTTGAATGCTTTATCTTCTTTACAGAGCAAGAAGTGTGTAATAATTTATCAGAATAAACGGAGATTATAAGCGAGGCATGGTAGATGCATGGTCCTTCGGTGAAATAAAAATGGCAAATCTACAGCTATATCGATTGTAAATCCTCAATTGAAATATAGCCATACTTTCCCCTTCATTTTCCAGTATTTTATGCAGCAGACTTATAACAGTATTTTCGATACTACACCTATTTTTATTCAATGACCGTCAAACAATAGCCGGGCAAAATCGCCGGCATTTTTACTGTCAATTTGACAGCTAGACCTGTGATCAGGGTTGCCAGCCGTTATTTTATTACCTTTTTTGAACCGTAGTTCTTTGACCTCATTATCAACCACAGACAGTTCAGCAACAACTGGATATAGGCCTCTAAGTAGTGCTATTTAGTAACGTTCATTTGAGCTCACTTGACCCAATTGAATGAACAATCGAACTCTTTTTAATAATCATGAACGAAGTTTTGGTTAGGTATCTGTGATGGCAACAATATCATCTGTCAATAAGTCGCCTGGATTACCATACTTCTTTTACCAGTCACTCGGTCACAAATCACAATCACTAAAGGTACCTACTCCACCCAATTTAATATCTAAGACCATACCTAGTCATCATCTGCCTAGCCTTTTCCCAGCTATAGGTATTGGGGTCGGCTTCCAGTCGAACCAGATGTAACTGAATATCAATATTTTACATGAAGCGACTGCCTATCGGACCTCCGCAACCCAGTTCCTAACTGGGCAATACGATACCCCGTGGTTAGTCTGGTTGTCAGACTTTTAGAAAATATAAGACTATGAGTGGTCACTATTTGGACATCATAATAATTATTAAGGGGGATGCTCCAACCAGCCCGCGAAATTCAAATTTTTTTACGTTTTTTGCAATTTGCAGGCCAGTGACATGTTGTAACTTTATAAATATTTGTGTTGCGCAAATAACAAGTATAATTTTAAATATAAAAAATATCAAAAAAACTCGCTCCATCAGCTCTCACATAGAAAAGGTGCATCATGTTAAAATCTCCGAAATCTAACTACGATGCACCTTTTCTATGTGAGAGCTGATGGAGCGGTTTTTTGACAATTTTTATATTTAAAATTATACTTGTTATTTGCGCAACACAAATATTTATAAAGTTACAACATGTCACTGGCCTGCAAATTGCAAAAAACGTAAAAATATTTGAATTTCGCGGGCTACATCGACGCAATCACCTTAAGCTTTTAGCTGCTAGTTTTCGAATAGATATAAATCATTTTCACGCCATTACAGACTGACAGTTAACATCGATTAATACTGAGAGAAGGTATTAAAATAAATGAAGATTAAAAACGAATGCATTAAATACAGTAGCACTTCTTGGCGTTTCATTGATTTATTATTACATCGATCTAGATTTTTTTACTTATATTCTTACTTGTAATATTGCTACTGAAAGTTATTATCAATTTTATTTTGTTACAAAAAAAGAACACAAAAACAACAAACCAAGTGCGTGTCGGGCCACGCACAGTGTAGGGTTCCGTAGTTGCCCATCAAAAAACTAATTAAACTGATTCGCTGAATTTAATTTTAAAAAGAAGAATTTTCAAAATCGGTCCAGGAGTCTTTGAGAAACATAAGAAAAAAGATTACAACGAATTTAGAACCTCCTCCTTTTTTTGAATTTAGTTAAAAATAGTTGACGATAAAAACCTACCTATCCCCAAAAAATATACCTATAAAAGCTGTAAAAATAAAGTTGACAAACTTACATTTGCAGTTGTCTCCGATACATTTTGTTTAAGAAAATATGATATCAAGTACATTTTATAAGTTGGTCGACTATTACTCGTAAAGTTGTAAAGCCTACTTAGTCATGATAATTTTCTTTTAAACTTCGTTATATGTACTACTATTGTGAATTTTTTCACACCCCCGAACATAACCGTTTAGCTGGTAGAGGGGGGGGACACTCGAATCGAGCAAAATTTAGCACTTTAAAGCTTAATATTTCACAAACGAATTTTTTTATCAAAAAATTGTTAATGGAAACTATCATTATTTTTTAAAGGCCTATTTAATGATACCTCACACTAAGGGGTACGCGAGAAAAAAAAAATCCGCACTTTACGTGTAAGTACTGGAGGTACCCTAAAAAAAAATATTTTACGAGATTTTATTTTACCACTTTTTCGGCACAACAAATCCGTATATTTACACCAAATTACAGCTCTCTAGTACTGTGCGTCTCTGAGCTAAACTGCGGACAGACGGACGGACGGACGGACGGACGGACATGGCGAAACTATAAGGGTTCCTTGTTGACTACGGAACCCTAAAAACAAATGAAAGTGTAACGAAATGTGAATGGATGACTTCTTTAAAAGTATATAATTTAAAATGAACACTGATCAGTGCACTTAGCTGATAAAAAGACGGTAAACAATTTCCTTTCTAATTTCGTTATAGAAACGGATAAATTCTTTGTCTTTGAAATTATTATTAGCCTTTTTGTATAGGGCATAGAAAAGTGGCAATTGTATTCAAAACGATTCGGATGTCAACAGCAGATGTCAACATTAATTTTTCAGTAGCTTACTTATGTCATTTTTTTTTTCTCTTTGCCATCCATTGTTGGATAATATTGGCCTTCAGTTTTGAGTTGCAGCTATTATTTTCGCTTTTTAATAAGTAGTTAGATCGACAAGTACATAAATCTAAGTTATTTTATGATAACAAGACCACGTTGTTACCGAATTTGAAACCAAACGGTAGCCATGTTGTAATCAACACCATTTCGGATCATCAATTCATCACAGTCGCTGATGCTCATTTGATTTGAACAGCCACTTCTTTGTGTTCATAAATACTAACATGGGAAGTGAGTTGCTTTGGTATTGTATTTCCTCTTTATCTATTGACTGTTGGAAACTTAAGTCTAAGTGGAAACGTATTTTTCCTATTCTTCCACAATTTTTTTCTGATTGATTTCGTTGCAGGATCCAAGACAGGTAAATTCATTCTCCGGGACGCGTGAAGCTTCATTGTCTCGGCGCTTTTCTGGTGGTTGCCACTTTTGATTCTGGCTTTCAGGAGTTGCAGTGGTTTGGGATTTTTGGGAATAGTGTGGTGGGTTTATCCAAAAAAAAAAAAATACTTCACGTAAATTCACCTAGCTTCTGCCGGTGACTTTGCTTGGAGTTTGGTCCCCAGATAAATGCGTCACTTTTCCCGACATGCTAGACAAAAATATTATGATAATTATCAAGACTAATTATACGCACTATTATATAAAAGAAATTATAATCTATTTAGCCACTTTACTCAGTACAAGGGCATAACAAAGAAGGGTTCTGTAGAAGACTATTTTACAAAACACTATAGTATTCCGAAGATATGTGTTGTCAAAGTATGTTCGGACTTGTTCTGTTGAAGCAATGTAATTTAAACTATTGCTTATCAAAATTACGATCGTGTTGAAATTCAGGAAGATGACACTGGAATAATGTAGCTTCAATAATTCAGCATTTTATTTAATGAACTGGCAACCCTGTGTCAACTCTGTGGCAACCCTATCAGCCCCAAAGATATTGAAACAAAAAGTCCTGTAACCAAGCTTGTCCCTGCAAGGAGAGATAATAACCGAGTGCTAATTCTGTCGGGCACACAGCCAAATGTGGCTTGCTGTGACTCAGTGGGTTCTAGGTAGGTTTTCAATTTACAGATTTTAAAGGGACGATGTTTTAAGGTCCTAGTTTTATTTATTTATCTTACTACTATTTAGTTGTGACGTGTAGATACAGGTACACCCGTATTTTGCCAGTTTATGTTTAAAAGGTGGCCTATTTGCCAATTGGTGAAAGTCTGGAAATCTTGACTAAGTTACTGCAATTGAGAAATTCCTGATTTAATAAACAAACATCAAGTACCTACTCTAAGTCTTTTAAAAAATCATGTAAATGATGACTCTAAATAAAAACCCAGAATAGGTAATAACGATTACCTGTTCTGGGTTTTTATTCAGAGCTGGAAGGTTTCAAACCATGCTGCTTAATAGAGCACGTGAGTGTTGTCGTAAACACTCTGAATTTTTAATAGAAAATTCACAAGAATCCTTAAGAAATGTGGTCTATTTTTGAACTAAATGTACATTGTTCATTAACGGAAGAAGATAATGCTTGATTGGAAAAAAATTACAGCTTGGCGTTGCTTGCTCATGGCTGTACAAAATTTTCAATTAATGCGCCTTCGACATGATTACAACGCACGACACTGCGAAGTACATAGTAATAATAAAGTCTGATAGCTCACAGATAATCTAGATTACAAGCCACAACTAAAAACTAGACCGGAACAAATTAATTTACATATGCGATGCACTCGCTAAAGAAAGTCACAGTTTTCTAGATAAGGGGATTGTGTCAGATGCTCATCTGGCGCTAGGAAGTATTATCATCACCATCAGCCTGTGATAGTTCACTGATGATGAGAGATTTCTTATAGACTACATTGGTCCATGGTTCTTCTTGTTAAGCTAATTTGGACTTGGCTGATTGCTAGTCTTCTAAAGTAAGTCTACCTACTGAAATGGTAATCGATTTTAATCGTATAAATAAATAAATAAAATGTGTGGCCTGAACTGTTTTTTGGAAGTCAGTGTCAAAAAAGTCTATGAATTAAAAAATAAAGCCACTGACTTCCGGAATAAAAGTTATTGACACTATTTTGTGGTGGTTATTGAAGCCGCTTTTATTACTTTTTAAGTTTTTTTTTTACTTTTTTCCTTCAAATTTTCAACCTAAATTCTTTTCAAATACTTACGTAATTTTCTTACTTTTACTGGCAGGCAGACTAATTCGATTTTTTCAGTCAAATATCTTATTGCACAAGCTAGCAAAAAAGGCAATCAATTAGCTTGAGAGTAATTAAAATGGCAGTGCACAGTCTTCACATACAAAGACCGGTAGATTGATTAATTTCTGAACGCTACGGGTGGCAAAACAAATATTTATTATGGCTTACATACTATCAAAATCTAGTCTAGCTACATATTTGTAGATCTAGCATTTTAAAAGATAATACGGTACAGGTTATAAGCGTAGAACAAAATTTTAATTATTTTTGCCGAGTAGCATGGACCTAAAAAAAAAGGCGGACGGAACTTCACTAAGAAACAAATTGAAGCACCCATAGTATGTCAGTTCGCTAATGTAGACAAGCCAGCACGCACACATTCACACCATAGTAAGTCAGCCGTCGGCCATTACGCTTCGAACGACACTCGCGGTTTTATACGGTGTTAATTTTGTCTAATAAAAATCAAAGTATGCCGTCATGTGTTGCAAAAAGTTGTCTTAACCATAGTACCTAGTTCAATTAAAAAAGCCAGGGGATCACTTTTCATAGTTAAGCATGTCAATTTGAAGCTTATTTCTCGATTTTACGTCAATAAAATTAATAAACATCTCGAAATCAATCAGTGTTGCAACTATTTCAAGGTTCAAATTATTTTAAAATTGGGAGATTTATATGTTGTTACTATTTATCGTTATTGTATTCTTCTATATTTTTACAGATTTCCCCACGGCAAATGATGTATGGAAAAATGATTGTATAAAAATAATAAGGGAGTGTAGATATGGAATAGGAATGTAGACGTGTAGGAATGGAACATAAAATAGCTTTAATTAAACATTTATAGCCGAAAAATACTTAAACATTCGTTTTCACCACTTCAGTAAATTAGAAGGGATTTCTAGATGTGTCGATAGCAAAAGACAAGTCTACAAAAATTTGAATCACCAAAAGGGATTGTAAAACTTTATTAACATTAAACGAGTTGTAAATATTATAATATCCAATGTGCTGAAATGATTTTACCTTTATTTTAAAAACCGGTATCCGTCACAAAAAAATTGTAAACTTAAGGAAGGTCTTAATTAAATATTGTTTAAAAACGGGTAATTTTTTCCTTCATCTGGCATCCCTATACAAACTCACACATATTTAGGCCGCCGCCATTGTGGTGCTTCAATCGTTTCTTAGTGAAGTTCCGTCCGCCTTTTTTTTTAGGTCCATGCCGAGTAGCAATTGATTTCGCGATCAAGGAAGTAATTTTGGCTTCATTGATTTTATTTTCTATTGAATCGAAGCTCCAAAATCTAGCATAAAATAAA
Organism: Agrotis segetum; assembly: GCA_036375495.1. NCBI lineage: Eukaryota > Metazoa > Arthropoda > Insecta > Lepidoptera > Noctuidae > Agrotis > Agrotis segetum. The sequence goes on from JAQSVV010000128.1 coordinate 2,031,624, forward strand.
ACAAATATCGATATTGATGAAAACAATTACTTTTTTCACCAACATCAATGGCGGGTCCAAATGACCGATTCAAAAACGCATTAGGTCGTTTGGACCCGCAGGCCAGAGCGGGGTCAAACGACCGAAGAGCCCTAGCCAGGAATCAAACCAAAAATAATTCGTTTTTCTACTGTTTTACTGCTTTTTATTCTCCGAGCATAATTTTATTATTAATTTATTATAGCGCGTCCGTTGAGGATTAGTGTCGATATGGTAGTGGAAAGTAGATCCCTTGTGTTTGGTTTCTCTGTACCTTTTTGTTTCTAAACTAGGTATGTTACCATACCAATTATTAATATTATACACTTTTTATCAAAATAAAAAGCTTGGGAAGTGCCATATACCTACCTTAGGAAGAAGCAACGAGTTTCCTATAATATAATATCCTCTGAATTTTGTAACCATCTATGATGATGAAATTATAGTCAATTACGATTTTTTCCAAATTGACGCGAATTCCACTGAGTTTTATCTCTTTCTACATCAGCACTTAGTTTTAAAGAAAAAAGGTTGATGTAGTGAATCCCATTTAAAAAATAAAATCATGCCAAACCCGTTACTTTGTAACACCAACAAAGCCAAAGTGCACACATTTTTTAAGATCTACTAACAGTAAAACCTCTTTTAAAAGCAGTGTTACAAACTCCTTACTTTATCTCTCTAAAGGGTTCTTTACGAGTCGACACTGCATGCTCGAGGAATTTCACCGTGTTTGTACCTAATCTGCCGAACTAAAAAGTTTTGTGACTTGCGACTGATAGGGATCATGTGAAGTTGTTTTTAACAACAAATTCTGAAAGAATAAACGGTTAGAAACTGGCTCGTGACGACATAGGCAATACCAATTGTTTTCGTTCATCGAATTTCACACCTATAAAATATAAAACCAAGAATGCGAAGACATGTGACAGCTCCTTTTCCAGCATGGTTATTGCTATTGATAGAATGTCTCATCTGATACGGATACTTAAAAGCCGCAGAATCATCCAACTTCTGCAAAGTACCTACACATGAGTCATGACATGGGATTCAACGGGATTAGAGAGTGGGATCCAAAAGTGGATTAAACTGGAGCAGTGGTGGCCAGTTATCGCGTGGCGCTGCCGACTTCCGAGTTGTAGGTCGTGTGTTCGAACCCCGCCAGGCACATTACTTTGTGTAATTTATTTCATCACTACTGCACTCAAAACGGTGAAGGAAAATTACGTGAGGAAACCGGCATGTCCTAGAACCAAAAATTCGAAGACATAATATTGTGACATCCACCAACCCGCACTGGGCCCGCGTGGTGCATTATAGCCCACTCCCTCTCACAGAGAGGAGGCCAGCTGTGCCCCAGCAGTGGGAACATTATAGGCTGATTATGAATTCATGGTCATCATTGACTTTCTTGTCTAATGTATGTATTTCTTATTTTTACTTTTAAGAGTTTTTTGTCAAAGACAAAAGTCACATAAGTTTTTCCATTGGGCCAATGGAACACATTTTTTTCTTAATATTAGCCAATACAAAGAGTTTTCAATAGCAATTTACGCACAATTGAACTCAAACCTTAAAAAGTGGTGACTGTTCCTTTTAAGGATGCCCAGACGCCATTGTCCAAACATGCAAGTACCATTGTTATTGTGTTGGTCAGAGCATGGACTGGTGCATATAAACAGGCAAACAGCGCATAATCTGATGTATAACATAGTGCCCCCTTTTCCTTGTTGCGCTTTTATGGCTTCTGCGCGCACTGCACATGCGACTTTGTTTTATCAAGATGTATTAACTTATGATCCAGTCGTATTTTTAGTAGAATTTGCACAGCGTTGGGGCTAAAAAGATACACCTCGTGTGTTAGTGTGTAGCGCTGGCTCAGCGTTGGAAATTTTACAGTTTTGTATTGTCAACTACTCACTTATTGACACACGATCTCAAAACTGTCTCGATGACAACCTCGTCGTAGCGTACACCAAAGAAATTGTATTTTAAAGAATAGCATAGCTGATGGCTCGATCGACTTTCGACGATAAAATGGAAATATTTTTTATTTGACCTATACCGTTTCCTATTGAAATTCATTGTACTAACCCCCGGAAAACGAGGAAAGATTTAGAAAACTTGTTTTTATCCGATTACATTGGCAACAGATTTGTAAGGAAATGTTTTCTGCCACAACTGGTACAGTCTGCAATGTAAATATGTCATGTAACTAACAAGCTAAGTTCTCAAACATCTCATAAAATAAGTAATAATAAAGTAATATTGTTTCCTTTGATTTCCTTTTCCAAAACTTTTAAAATATGCCCATGCAAAACTCATAAGATAATGAAGACAGTCAATTTTGAAGCGAAGTAAGGAAGCTAGTCGTCTTGGCAATGTGCCAGTAATGTCGTTGACTGTCGAGCGAGCCACTGGCGCCAGCACTCGCAGGAAACTAAACGCATTTTTAACTTTTTTATTTTGTTCAAATGTGTATTTTTAGTTAAGTTGTTTAGTTAACTTTGAGAGTTAACTGAAACAGTTACTTGTAATGTTTGTTTTGGTATTTTATGGTGATGTCTAATGTGACTCGTTTGATATTAAATTAGATGTGTAGTCTCTTCAAAGGATTGTAATGTAAACAGTTTGAAACTGAGTTCATTTTATGTCATCATATCGTTGGAAAACTTCGGTTTATGTTAGTTTTTCGACAATATTATACTAGATGATGATAAATCAAATAAATGAAGATACAATAAGGCCACCATTCGTTCCACGGAATTCATTTTATATCACCGTCATTTATTTTTAGGTTTTTCTAAACTTCCTTAGTTTCTTTATTATAGTAACCGGCCAGTATCAAACAAAGCCCGCGTAAATTCCGGACGTAGCTGTAGGCGTAATCATAACACAAAAAAAAAGTTGCGCCATTGTCGATGGACATTGCGCAGTCTATGGCAACTATGGCGGCTGCCTCACAGCCACAGTATAAATATCTACAGTAGTGGATCTCGGCCGCATGATAGAAATAAATACCTACAGCCGCGCGGTACGTAAACATGCGTTAGGGCTGTCCGACCACTGTGCGGCGCATCGCTCGCGCAGGCAGTCGGCCTAATGCAACCGAGTGCGCACACTCAAACACGGAGCGAACTATGTATGCGCGAGCCCTAGATATACCTACTGTTATCTACGTTCCTAGATTAATATTCATGACTGTGATATAGTTTATGTAGTACACTGTATATACGTTGATTGTACACCGTACCGTAGGTAAATGAAGCTCACTGCTTTTTCCTTGTCCGCCGACAATCCCACCGCGCCGTTACACCATGTCTTTACTTTGAATTATACAAACTAACAAAACACACATGCACCGGAGTTTTAGCACAAGAGTAAGTACCTACCGTATCATGATTCATTCAGAACCGCCTTTAACTTACCTATTTCACTTGTCTCAGTAACTCTCCTTTACTTTATTCATATAATTTACTGTATTTTATTAATCCAAATACCCTTTTTTTCGTGAGATAAAAGAAAATACATAACCATTAAAAAGCCACACATTATGTAGGTACGTACCTACTAGCTACTAGTAAGTAAAATTATTTTATAGTCAGTACTTACATTTCAGAGGTTGCAGGTAATTTAAATAAAAATAAAAAAAACTTATGTCTCGATGCGTCATTGTTGAATTTATACACCCAAAAACAGCACAATATTTTCTACTCGTCATATTAAAATAGGTACTTTAACTGATTTTGCTAAAAAAACAACACACCGTCCGTTCGTCAGTACGGTACGGCCGTGACTGTCTGCGCCCCGAGCGCGCCCCGACATCGAGCGCGTAGGTATAGCTCGCGTTTCGTCCGTTTGTAGGGAGATCAAATACTGATAGATATTATTACCGTGTCACAGCTGTTTATTTATCTAGCGGGAACTATCTCTGCAATCCAGCAATGTTTACGTGAAATAGGACGTTACCCTATTACAAGTTCCGTGTACGATCTATTTGAACTTTTATTTTGGATTTTTATGAGTTTATTGGCAATTTTGGGTTTGTAATGCGTCAATTCGCGACCGGTTAATAAGGTAGTAACTAGTTGAATGTAAACAAGTGAATGAACTAGGAAGTTTAATCTATAAATTATTAGCATGTCCCAAACTGCGGCAAATAGCCTGCCTTCAAAAAAATTAACAAAAATCTACTTAGAGATAACAGTACCTATTGTTTGAAATATAACTAGGGTACCTAGGCTTAGGTACTATTTTTATACTATTATTATTTACTGCTTTTGATGAGCTGAGCTGGATGAGTCTCCTCAGGGTTTAAAATTTTAATACGCCTTCTCTGGTCTTGGATCCGTAAGTTTCCGTCTAACTCGACCCTTTTCAAAATCGCTTTTTCCTTTTTGTAACATTCACGAACCTTTTAGTGAAATCATTCCATTAGTTAGCTGATGACTTCTTGTTCTAGACATGCTGGATAGACGAAAGCTACTGATCTTTCACCCGGCACGTTATTTGCCGGCCCAAACAAGTAGCCGCTAAGTCTGCTTACCCTAGAAAATAATCAGCGCGTAAAGATAAGTTCAAGCACAATTACTGTGGTTCAAGTGCGGTTGAATGTAGTGTGGTAGTTACAACATAGATGGCGCTATTCTCAATTAATGTGACCAATTATAATAATGATGACTTCGTCGAAAAATTACTAATGGGAATATATTAACATTATTTTAAATTAATTCTTATTCCACTATAAGCTAGGTAATAATTAATAACTTTTATCTAGAAAAAGAAAATCAAAGCTTTTTAGAAAAGTTTTTTAATTCTGTTGAAGTTGAATCACTACCTATGTCGATCGAATGAAAGAAACTTCACGTTTTCCACCAAAGTCACGTTGACAAACAAGCGAAAATAATTAAATAGTCCATACCAAATATTATAAGTAAAAAAGGTGACTTTATAATATCATTGGTCCATACAAACAAAACAAATGAACGCTACGCTGTAACAATGTTCAGTTTCAAATTGATTTAATTTAGAAACGTCTATACGTTTCCGAAAATAGTCACAAATCCCCGACAAGGCAGACGAAATAAATAAAACAAAAATTCATTCACTTTCTGCGCTTCTCACTAAGCAGTTTACGGCAAAATAGCCTTCCAGTTCCCTATCAATAAGGTTCTATTTCCAAAAATCATTTCGCCGAATAGGCATTTTGTCAGTTTTTATTTTGGTTCAAAATTAAGGAATGTGTTGTCTATTCTTGAAGGCGGATGACAAAATAAAATAAAAAGTGGATGTTTAGTGTTTCAATCTGAAAATTATTTGCCACACGCGTAGGTATCTGGCTATTTCCAAACTTTATTGTTTGTTCCTAAGCTTTTTAGGGTGGTAAAAATCCAGAAATGAGTCCTCCCGTTTTTTGTAGAGCTGAAGGAACTGTCTGACGCGAACTGCCTCCGTAAGGACACGACGGAGCTCCGTCCAAGGTCGGTAGAACTCCAAGGTATGCTCCACCGTGTCCTCCAGGCGGTCGCCACAGTGGACTGGTGACCCCCGAGCGTTTCCTCTCGCTCCCAATCTGACACACTAGGTTCTTCCCGAAACATGCAGGGAAGATCCTGAATCATAAGAGCAGCCATTTGTGTTGATTACTTACTGATTTTCGTTAGCATAAGTCAGTCTACCATTTTCGTCTTTCCATCAACAATATTTATCGACTGTTCCTAAATGTTTCGTTTAAAAAATATTGGCCCATCAGCATCGGGAACAGGGTCTAAGCTGCCAGTGGTTAGTGCTCCAGTGAGAGGAACCTCCTCACAACGCGGGCCGTGTACAACTGCATCAAACACTTGAGCCAGTCGCACAATGAGAGCCTCTATTGCTCTAAAGGTAAGGTCCCGGTCGGTTTGGAGGCGACTGCCCTCCAGCGCATCTATGAGTGGCGCGTGGAGGCGCAGCGCCGGGGCGTGACCCCGCTGCCTCGAGAAGTCGAGGCGCGGCGGGAAGAGCTCCGGCGCGATCTCAGGGCAGTATGGAAGGAACGACTGTCGCGACCGAAGGCCGGGCACGCCGCAATTGCGGCGGTAAGACCCCTCTTTGAGGAGTGGCTGGAGAGAAGTCATGACGTCCTGACCTACCGCTTGACGCAGGTCCTCACCGGACACGGAAGTTTCGGGAGGTACCTGTGTCTGATGCGAAAGGAGGAGACGCCTGGGTGTCACCACTGCGAAGATCGCCCGGAGGACACGGTGGAGCATACGGTGCAAGACTGCCCAGCTTGGGCGGAGCACCGACGTGTCCTCACGGCTGCGATAGGCGGAGACCTCTTGCGCCCGGCATTGGTTGCGGCCATGCTGCGGGGCGAGACGGAGTGGGAAGCGGTCAGCTCCTTCTGCGAGGCAGTAATGCTCGTAAAGGAGGAGGCAGGCCGCGAGCGAGAGAGGACAGAGTCCTCCCTCCGCCCCAGCCGCAGTGGTAGGCGCCCACGGCGACGGACGTCACTCGATGATCTCCGGCCACCGTAGGCGCGGGCATGCGGGCAGCGAGTAAAGGGCAACTCGCTGCCCGACCAAGGACCATGCCCGGGTCGACGGCGCGTTGTGTCCCACGCGCGCCTCAAAGAGCGTCAGCATAATGACGGGGCCCCCCTCTCAGAGGGCCAAAGCCTGCCGGGGTCGCGGGATTATTCCCTTACCGTAACCCCGGAACATAACAGGCTATGAAGGACACCGTGGATTTTAGTCAGTAGAAGTCTGACAGTCCCTCCCGCCCTGCCCGGGGTTGGAGGACTCATTTGATGATTTTACCACGCTAAAAAAAAAAAAAAGGTAAGGTCGGTTTTCCCCAAATGTCTGACCTGAACCGTAGATCCCTCGATTCCCTCCTTATGGCATTGAATTGCTTCATAGATTCTGATAATTCCAGTTTGAAACTTTATATGGTCCAACGACATCTTTCTATAGAAAGATGGTTTTACGTTACATCTCAGATGTAGATAATTATGATAGCATCACACTCATAATATTTTGTTGTGTTTTCATACCTACATTGAATACCGGATCGGGTGGTGTTCTGCCATTTTTAATTAAATGGACTTCTTTTTATGTATCTATCTAATGAAATGACTCGCTTCTAAAAAGGTCACTTGCTCCATATTTCTATTTTGAATAATTTCTATTGTGGGTAGTTCTTCGAAATTTGATTCTTTGACTGATTCATATGGTCAAATTTTAATTCCACTTTCAGCTCAGTAACACATGTTCATATGAAAATAGATATTCCAAATAACATTTATTTGTTTGAGGGACTTCTTTTTACAAACTAGTTTTTAAGATATCGACGTTTAAAAATGTTGTGCCCAGATGAATCAGAATTTTTAACAGATGTAAATAAAAATGGGCTTTGTAATAAGAAAATAATCATAATATTATAACAACAATATTATTTTTTATAAAACAATTAATTTATTAACAGTGATCATATTATCAAGGAAAAAATCTGGTCAATTCAACAATAAAATTCTTGTTTTTAAACTAACAATTACAGAAATAAATACTTACAGAAAAGCGAGAATTTTGTTATAAATAGGTACTAGATAGTTATTTTAATGATACGTTATAATATTCTCTCTGTTTACTTTTGTTTTTCTCTCTATTTTTTCAAATATAATTCTTTCATTTCTAATTTCCACGCAGCATACTTGCCTGGAACTTTTCTTATTTTCCATCTTAGAAGGATGAAACCGGCCAAGTGCGTGTCGGGCCACGCACAGTGTAGGGTTCCGTAGTTGCCCATCAAAATACTTATGCGAATTAACTAAACTGATTCGCTGAATTTAATTTTAAAAAGAAGAATTTTCAAAATCGGTCCAGGAGTCTTTGAGAAATCGGGGAAAATACATAAGAAAAAATATTACGACGAATTTAGAACCTCCTCCTTTTTTTGAAGTTAGTTAAAAATAGTTGACGATTAAAACCTACCTATCCCCAAAAAACATACCTATTAAAGCTGTAAAAATAAAGTTGACAAACTTACATTTGCAGTTGTCTCCGATACATTTTGTTTAAGAAATATGATATCAAGTACATTTTATAAGTTGGTCGACTATTACTCGTAAAGTTGTAAAGCCTACTTAGTCGTGATAATTTTCTTTTAAACTTCGTTATATATACTACTGTTGTGAATTTTTTCACACCCCCAAACATAACCGTTTAGCTGGTAGAGGGGCGGGACACTCGAATCGAGCAAAATTTAGCACTTTAAAGCTTAATATTTCTCAAACGAATTTTTTTATCAAAAAATTGTTAATGGAAACTCACATTATTTTTTAAAGACCTATTTAATGATACCCCACACTAAGGGGTACGCGAGAAAAAAAAAACCTCACTTTACGTGTAAGTACTGGAGGTACCCTAAAAAAAAATATTTTACGAGATTTTATTTTACCACTTTTTCGGCACAACAAATCCGTATATTTACACCAAATTACAGCTCTCTAGTACTGTGCGTCTCTGAGCTAAACTGCGGACAGACGGACGGACGGACGGACGGACGGACGGACGGACGGACGGACGGACGGACGGACATGGCGAAACTATAAGGGTTCCTTGTTAACTACGGAACCCTAAAAAATTCGTACGTTCTGTGAGTCTCTTTTCCTCATAGATATATTTTGTTCCATCTTTTCTACTATTGATAGTGGCATTGTTGTAAACAGCAATATAAAATAAAATAGATAGAGTTTGACTTATTAATTAATAAAAATCGAAGAATAATGTCAAAATTATCTCACACACACTCTACTGACATGAAAAAGTAAAATAACGTAACAAAAGTGCTCCTTTCTGGCTGGAAAAGAGGAAAACTAATTTATTTTCAGATTCATATGGGTTTTTGAACATATAAATCAGGCACATGTGTGTTATTTGCCGATGATACATCGTTAATTTTTAAGATAGATAGACGTGCACAAAATCTAGACACTGTTAATGACTGTATTTCTAAGGTTCAAAATTGGTTTACTGTTAATAATTTAGTTCTTAATGAAAAGAAAACAAAATGTATTCGATTCACTTTGCCAATATGTTAGAAGTAGCGATTGCGACATTTTACTGAACGGAGAAAAATTGAATTTTACTAATCAGACAGTTTTCTTAGGTATTACGCTAGACGATAAACTACAATGGGGCCCCCATATAGCATCTTTAGCGGGGCGGCTCAGCTCAGCCGCTTATGCTGTTAGAAAGATAAGACAGTTAACTGACGTCGAAACTGCGCGTTTGGTTTACTTCAGCTACTTTCACAGCATTATGTCTTATGGTATTCTACTGTGGGGCCGGGCAGCTGACGTTGAATCCATTTTTGTTTTGCAAAAGAGAGCTGTCAGAGCAATTTACAAACTACGTCGTCGCGAATCTCTTAGGGAACTATTAAAAAGATTAACATAATGACAGTGCCTTGTCAATTTATTTATGAAAATATAATGTATGTTCGGAAGAATCTTCATCTTTTTAATAAAATAAGCGATAGACATAATTTTAATACTAGAAATAAAGATAAAATTGATCAACCTTATTATAGATTGTCCAAAGTCCAAAAATCTTTTATGGGTTTCTGTGTTAAATGTTATAATAAAATACCTAGCGAAATTTTAACTCTAAATGAAAGAAAGTTTAAAAGTCACATAAAAAATACACTTAGTAAACAAGCATATTATAAATTAGAAGATTATATCCAAGATAAAAATGTCTGGAAACATGCCGGTCCTGCTCCATAGTACAATGTAGGGCTTGAGCAGATTCAAACTTGGTTGAAATTTTAATGCTCACACACTGCCTTTATTGAAAGATTTTTTTAAAGTTGTAATTGCATTATTTTGTGAAAGTGTGAACACCGTGTACCTTTTAGCTGTATAATTATTGTTTTTTTTTTTTTATCCTTTTAATGATTAAATAGTCTTGACTTGAGTACATCGCTTTCACATTTATTTATTTTTTAAATTGTTATTTCATAACATTGTTAAACATTTTTGAAAAAGAGTAAGTATGGAGTTTCTTGCCCATTCTTCTCCATGCAACCTACCTTAGCGAATGGGTGTAGAATCAATCCCATCCCATCCCTTTCCTTAATTTTAATATTCGACGTTTAAAAGTGCCTCACTGATGGCCTATTTAAAATAAATGATTTGACTTTGACTTTGACTTTGACACAGATGAATCATGATTTTGCCTAAAATCATGCTTAACTCATCATTCATACAGACTTCAGTATTATCATTTTTCTACACGAATCTGTAACCCAAAAGCATCACACGAAACTCAGATTAGTCTTAAAACAGCAAAATAAAATCAATAAATTAGGCATTGTAATCAGCAAGGTACCTAAACCAAGCACAGATGAATCAGACATTTACCTGTGTTTCACCAGGTTCTAAGCCAACCAGACTCATGTCCGCCTTCTAGCACGTCCGTTGTACGACATGTTTCCCCCCACGTGGGATCCCAGACTCTCATCATTATTCCTCGACCAAGTACAGTCAAGCAAAGCTTACTCCACATGAATCAGTATTATACGCCGGACACTTCTTATTTACTTAATTAAAATTACACTAACGTAGTTATATCTAATATGTATTTTTTTTTGTAAGAGGTCAATTAATTACCTTTCGATATAACTATAATTTATATTGATGAATCAAAAGGAAAATGCGACATCGACCATTTTGTTCCGGAAAATGGGAAACGGACGCCCTATATGAATCAGGAGAACAGACTTAAATTTTTTTTATTTTGTATCTAGATAGCTACTATTAAAAACCGGCCAAGTGCGTGTCGGGCCACGCACAGTGTAGGGTTCCGTAGTTGCCCATCAAAATACTTATGCGAACTAACTAAACTGATTCGCTGAATTTAATTTTAAAAAGAAGAATTTTCAAAATCGGTCCAGGAGTCTTTGAGAAATCGGGGAAAATACATAAGAAAAAAGATTACAACGAATTTAGAACCTCCTCCTTTTTTTGAATTTAGTTAAAAATAGTTGACGATAAAAACCTACCTATCCCCAAAAAACATTCCGTAAAAACATACCTATAAAAGCTGTAAAAATAAAGTTGACAAACTTACATTTGCAGTTGTCTCCGATACATTTTGTTTAAGAAAATATGATACCAAGTACATTTTATAAGTTGGTCGACTATTACTCGTAAAGTTGTAAAGCCTACTTAGTCATGATAATTTTCTTTTCAACTTCGTTATAATGTACTACTATTGTGAATTTTTTCACACCCCCAAACATAACCGTTTAGCTGGTAGAGGGGGGGGACACTCGAATCGAGCAAAATTTAGCACTTTAAAGCTTAATATTTCACAAACGAATTTTTTTATCAAAAAATTGTTAATGAAATCTATCATTATTTTTTAAAGGCCTATTTAATGATACCCCACACTAAGGGGTACGCGAGAAAAAAAAATCCTCACTTTACGTGTAAGTACTGGAGGTACCCTAAAAAAAAATATTTTAGTAGATTTTATTTTACCACTTTTTCGGCACAACAAATCCGTATATTTACACCAAATTACAGCTCTCTAGTACTGTGCGTCTCTGAGCTAAACTGCGGACAGACGGACGGACGGACGGACGGACGGACGGACGGACGGACGGACGGACGGACGGACGGACGGACATGGCGAAACTATAAGGGTTCCTTGTTGACTACGGAACCCTAAAAAATAGAATTTGTCCCAGATAGAGCTAAAGCTAAACTGTACAGAAAAAAATATTACATGCCGTTTTGTTAGTTGGTTACAGAAATATACCCACAGACATCGAAAATTTGTTGTGTGTGTGTCATGAGAACGTACGCCTCTTAAGTTTTTTCACGTGTTGCCTGAGCGTGGGTTCGATTCTCAATTCGGACAGTTTTGATAAGCTAAGCTAAGATGAGCAACAGCGTTTTAGAACGTAAGATTTTTGTCGTAGAGCAAGTCGACTAAGTAACGTAGACGACGAATGCAACGCCGTGCCTGGTTTGGGGTAAAACAACTTCAACCAGCCAGAAGCAGGTGGTAAAATACATTAGTAGAGCGGTCATCTACTGGTTAACTTATCACCACTGAATCTATAGATCGACAGATAGGGACGGAAAGATAATATGTAACGTTATCTATCCTCATCTATGTATAAAATACGTAGCGAATGGTCACTCACTTATAGTCGCGAAATTCAGAAACTACAAATTGTAGGAGTCTAAAATACATGGGGGGTGTGTCTTTTGGAGTTGCCCGAGAGTAAAAAATCACAGAGGAAATGGTTGAGTTTCGCGCGGACGAAGTCGCGGGCAGAGTGCTAGTCATTACATAAGTGAACTACTAAACGGAAAAATACCAATTAGCAATTCATTAGTTGGCTGTTTAAGGCAATATTTCTTAAAAACAACGAAGGAAATTCTCGCTTCATCTGGTATAGAAATAAATAAAAATTAAATGCTTTAGTAACTCTCTCCTGATTAGTGTTCCAAGAAAACTTAAATTAATTACATTATGCCATTACGTTTGTTAGAGCAATTACGGATTATTAACCTTAGATTATAAATAATGTTGTTGAAATGTCCACTTTACATACCTAGTAAAACCAAAAATGTTCGAAGACACGTGACATCCACCAATCCGCACTGGGCCCGCGTTGTGGTTATGGCCTTCTCCTTCTCAAAGAGAGGAGGCCTGTCTGTGTCCCAGTCCCAGCAGTGGGAACATTAGAGGCTGATGATGATGATAATATTTCTGAGGTGTCATGATTTCTCACACGTTGTGTCAGCATGTATTATGAGTTTAAACTTTTATAAAGCCCACATGTCGATTTTACAAAATGTGACACCTTGGATAGTATACGACGCGGACGTAACTGAGCTACCGTTTTTTAGATGCACTATGCTATCCATGGACGTGTGAGTGAAGCCCACGGCCAACAATAGAATTATCGCAAACGTTTAAAAAAATCACTCTCAAAATTGCGGAAGCCTCCAGCAATCTTCGCTTTGTATTAAAAGATGGTACTTTCTCAATTAATGTGCATATTATGATGTGTCAGACAACTGACCTTCGACAAAATGGACCTGTCCTGAGTCATTTGCTTATCAACTACATAAATTATTATAGCATTATGAGACGCAGAGATTTCACGCTAATAGCACGGTAATAATATCTATCAGTACTTGAACTTCATACAAACGGACGAAACGCGAGCTATACCTACGCGCCTCGATTCGGGGCGCGTCGGGGCGCACAAGTAAAAACGGTTGTACCGCAGTGACGAACGGACGGTGTGTTGTCCTAACAAAATCGATCAAGACTTAATTTAATATGACGAGTAGGAATATTGTGCATGTTTTTGGGTGTATAAATTCGTCAATAACGTATCCAGTCCGCATAAGTGGTTTTTTAAATACCATATTTTCTATCTCACAAAAAAAGGGAGGATTTGATAAATTAATACAGTGAACAGAGTGGGAAAGTTACTGAGACGATGGTGAAATAGATAAGTTATCTGCGGTTCTGAATGAATCATGATACGGTAGGTACTTATTATGAGTTAAAATCCTTCCTATTCAACAATACAAAGTATTTTATTTGTTTACTGATAAAAAAAGTATCAATTAATTACAATCCAAAAATCTAAATAGAAACAGAAAGTGGCAAATGCATATTAAAATGCTGGAGACAACAGCCCTAACGCATGTTGGTACCGCGCGGCTGTAGTCATTTATTATCAATCATGCGGCCGAGTTCCACTACTGATAGATATTTATACTGTGCTAATAGTGCCGTGGAAAGTTTGTCAAGATAGATGTTTTAATTAATTGATTATTTATAAAAATAACAAACAGATGGCTTATTTGGTCTCCAATCCAATCGAGCCAACATTGACTTTTCTAATTTCGAAGCTCAACCGATAAGTAGCTTGAAATTGTGCGCAATACCAGATTTATAATTAAAGCAATTAGATCTAGAGTTTTCATAGCTGTGACTGCATAGTGTAATGTTTGCAAGGGTTAAAATCCCAAGGAGTGTTTTGGTTTTCCGACTTGAAAATTCACCAATCAATTTGATGTCATGGTTCTGCCGAAAGTCTAAATTAGGATTTCTATCTCTACTACATAATCTTTTCTTACATAATTACTTACTTCAATGTTTAAAAAAATCGTATTTGAAAACGAGCATGGAATGTTCTGTTCCCAGCATCATGGAAAAAACACGCAAGTGACTCCGCGCACAAAACCTATGTGTTAAGCAAGTTGTTAAACTTATTTCTTAGTTAGCAGACTACAACTTGTTTATTTCATTATGTCTGTCCGATAGCTAATGAATACATGTGTGCTTATAGACAATTTGAATATTACGCCATTTTGGGATAATGAAAATTCGTGGTACAGTGAAGTGACATTTTTGAATTACGAACGCTAATAACTCGATTTTTTTTTTTTTTGAATAAATACTTAGAACAAATCTGTTATTGTGTTTTAAATTTCTATGTGTTGTTTTTAATTGTGTTGTTTTTAAATAATTTTATTTGAACCAAAACTACTTGCCTATGTGTATCGTCTTGCGGAAGCCATTATACTTATTTATTGGACATTGATCATAAGTGCTAAGGTTCAAATATTTCGGCCCCCAATGCACCATTGTGGCTCCAAAACTAACGTTACTGACCCGTGGTCCTCCGAATTGAGCTGACGTCCAAAGAGAAAAGAGTTTTGAAGTTTTGAAACGGAATTCCTTGAAAATACGTAAGTATTTTGTTTATAATTAAATCATGTAAACACCTATATCATAATCAGTTGTTTATATTAAAGCGCAGTTTGTTTATTATTGGCAGAGAGAAAGTCTCCAATCCTTGTGGGCATATATTATTTTAAATCCTTCTGATAAATAAATGTCACAGTTATTTCATTTTTTTCTAGACTTGTTTTGTAATCTGTGGAATTAACACTTTCAAAAAATACACGTTGCGAGCAAAAGACGTACGAATCACTTGCAATTATGATCCGGGATAGCTCCCTAAATAATGGGTGATTTTAATGAATTTGGTATATAAATTTTTAAGTTAACAGTTAAATCCTTAAACTGATACTATATTTATTATTTTTAACTAGATCTGGCTCTCAAAAATCAGAGTAAGAGATTCATTCAAATCACGCCATTATTTTAGGGAACTATTCCATATTTAATAGCGTGATTTGAATGAATTTTGTATCAATTTTTATTAAAGTTAACAGTTAAACCTTTAAACTGATACTATATTAATTATTCTTAACTAGATAGTTATTTAAGTCTCGTATCTGGCTCTCAAAAATCGGAGTGAGTGATTATACTACTCGCGAATGTAATTAATCAAATTCAAGGTTTCCAGTGACATAATATTTAATTGAATACAATGACAGTCATTGTTCTAGTTCAGTAGATAATTTAAATAAAACTTCTGAACTTTTAATTAGAGCATTTTTATCGTGAAAGATACGAGGACAACACTACCTTGTTAGAATTATGTTAAGACTTATTTTAAACGTTTATGTTAATCATCTCCCTTGTCTTTTCCTCATCAAGCACACACTACAGCCTTAAACTATGTTACACTAGCGGCCCGGTACGTGCGTGCTTCGCTACTTGTTACTTTACCCATAATTAAAGGCCTATCCGCACACAACAGTGCCGACAAGTTCCGTACCGTACCGTTCCGTGACGTGATCAGTACCGTATCGATCAGTGTCAGTAAAATATGATATTGTACCATACATTTTGTAAGACGCTATCCGTACTCATCTGTCATCAGTGTCAGTGCCGTTCAGTGATGTTCGTTCACTCGTATTATGAACAGCACGTCACGGTACGGAACGTATCGGCACTGTTGTGTGCGAATAGGCCTTTGAACGAGACTTTCACTTCGAACAGAAAAATATTGATGATGTTGAAAGCTGCAAAATTTTCCATCCTTTACCCGAAACTTGTGCAAACACCACGTACCAACCAAGTTACCTAACGATATTTCCATGAAGCTTAGGCACTTCTTATCTTACTCCAATCTTACTCTTACATTATATTTTAAATGCAAATGGACGCTGTTTCACGCAAAAACTACTGAACGAATTTAAGTGAAACGTTCACAGATAGTTTATTACCTGGAATAACACATGACTGACTTTCACCAAATTGTCTTACAACAAGAAGCCTCGCGCGAGCAGCGGAGGCATGTCATATTTTTCGTCCTGCAACAAAAGGGCATCGCACAATGAGTCTGGCCCCCTCCTAGATTCGGTCTCGCTACGCCACTGTTCTGATCAGCAGGATGAACCGCGCGTGGTGACTATAAACAGTGTACAGACGCCATCGCCAGCATATCAACCTACCTCAATTTGTCAAATTTCTTAAATAGATTTTCAATCTTATCGTAATTGTGGCAGGTTAACGTTCGATTGGTAAAATAAAATTTGAGAGACTCGGGTAGGATGACCTGCTGGCGTCTATGCATAACTTTGTATTTTATGTATCGGTCACGTGCACGGCACGCGGTGGGCCGGCCACGTGACAGCAGGACCCGCGGATGATGCCAGCTGAGAAAATGTTATGCAATAAGATGAGGTTGTGGTACTGGGGTGGACAATCCACATTGTATATCGGAGTACTTATTTTTTGTCCTTTTTCGCATCTCGGGTTACCGTTACCATTAATGACAATCCGGGTTTACCCATTCTTCTTTTTCGTAGCACTGTCATTGTCACGACGTGGACACACAGTGTTCCAAGAACCCCTCGGATCGGACAGTTTTAGCTACTGATTCTGTTACTGTCAGCCTATGTTAATCTCACTGCTGGGCAAAGGGTCATCACATAACTTCCAACTGTTTCCATCTAGGGCTAATGTTTTCTTTGAATGTGAACCATCTAGGTAGACCGCCATCTTCTGAGAGGTCTGCAGCCACGCCTTCTGGCTGTGTCAGATTACTTAGTTTACCCGAAGTAAATCCTAGATAGGTACCTACTTTAATTACTAGGTTCGAAGCTAAATAATGTTCAAAGTCAGCAAAGCAACAGAAGATACGTAGTACGATTAATCTACCTACGTTAAATTGTAAAATATACATACACATCTTCAGTTTCTGATATAATCAAAACACAATATATCTATTCTAGGACATGCCGATTTCCTCACGATGTTTTTCTTCATCGTTTTGAGAGCAGTGGTGATGAAATAAATTACACAAATACTTACATGCGCTTCGTCCCTACGACCTACTACTCATATGGGCTGCTAAAAATTAGTTATAAACTCAAAATACTGGCCTTTTCATGCAATGCATGATAACGTGATATGAAACCTAATTATAGCGAAAACAGGTACCTAGCTGATTGGTTGATATCAATGCTAGTTAGTATGCTAGCGAAATGTCATTGATTTTTCTTGTTTAAAGATGTGACGGTCTTCTACGATGTTGAAATGACACCTCTGAATATTAAGGAAAGCTTTTAACATCTTATGTAAGTAAGTATGACAAAGACCTCTCCGTTATCAGGCTTTCTAGACGAGGCTGGTTAATCATTTTTTTCTAAAAATGCAATTAAAAGCAGTCTGTTATTATTGACGCCATGGACCTAAAAAAAAGGCGGACGGAACTTCACTAAGAAACAACTGAAGCACCCATAGTAAGTCAGTGCGCTAATGTGGACAAGCCAGCACGCACACATTCACACCATAGTAAGTCAGCCGTCGGCCATTACGCTTCGAACGACACTCGCGGTTTTTTACGGTGTTATTTTGTCTAATAAAAATCAAAGTTTGCCGTCATGTGTTGCAAAAAGTTGTCTAAACCATAGTAGTTCAATTAAAAAAGCCAGGGGATCACTTTTCATAGTTAAGCATGTCAATTTGAAGGATTTCTCGATTTTACGTCAATAAAATTTAATAAACATCTCGAAATCAATCAGTGTTGCAACTATTTCAAGGTTCAAATTATTTTAAAATTGGGAGATTTATATTTTATGTTACTATTTATCGTTATTGTATTCTTCTGTATTTTTACAGATTTCCTTTGGCAAATGATGCTGGAAAAATGATTGTATAAAAATAATAAGGGAGTGTAGACATGGAATAGGAATGTAGACGTGCAGGAATGGAACATAAAATAGCTTTAATTAAATATTTATAGCCGAAAAATACTTAAACATTCGTTTTCACCACTTAAGTAAATTAGAAGGGATTTCTAGATGTGTCGATAGCAAAAGACAAGTACAAAAATTTGAATCACCAAAAGGGATTGTAAAACTATTAACATTAAACGAGTTGTAAATATTTTAATATCCAATGTGCTTAAATTATTTTACCTTTATTTTAAAAATAGGTATCCGTCACAAAAAAATTGTAATTAAACTTAAGTTCAAGGGAGATCTTAATTAAATATTGTTTAAAAATGGGTAATTTTTTCCTTCATCTGGCATCCCTATAGACACGCACACATATTTAAGCAGCCGCCATTGTGGTGCTTCACTTGTTTCTTAGTGAAAGTCCGTCCGCCTTTTTTTTAGGTCCATGATTGACGCAAGATTTAGTTACAGCTTGGCAAAAAACTGTAGAAGTTGCCACTGTCTTCTCGCTACCAGTATTTCGAATGATTTTTGTTTTTTTTTTTCACTTAATGAATAAATCTAACAAACCTGCGGTCTTTGTTTACATCAAATATCAAAGATTTTAAAACGTTGTCAGAAATAAAAAAGATTAGTTCCGTTTCAATCCGTTCTGGCCGAGCTGTAATTTGATTGTACGTACAAAACTCTTTTAGCAAAAAAAAAAAAAACAAATGATGCAAAATAATAATGCAGATGTAGTAGAAATGTAAAATATACAACGTGTAACGTTAATAGCGCAAAACCTCTCGTGGGGTAACTCACCCCATGTTACTGAGTGCTAAAAAAAAGATTTTTCATACTGATGAGCTCGATCAATTTCTCATTTTGTATGAAAAATATTTTTGTTTTTTCCAAAAGTTTTTAATCAAACATTAATCAATAATATGGGCTGAGTTACCCCACGAGAGGTTTTGCGCTATTAACGTTACACATTGTATAGTATAAAATGCGTTTGATTTAATTGAAAAAAAAATGAAAGAGGCAGACAGACTCTATAGCCCACGCTATTGAGAAGTGTGTCTACAAATTCTTTTAGATTGCGCAATATTTAATTAAATAACTCTGTTATAGTTAAAGTTCCACATCTATGGGCATAAACAAACTTCAAATCTAAGAAAGACAAATCTATTTAATGATGTATTAATTTCAACCGGTTTAATTACCACGGAAATTAATACTGATCGAAACATGTCAGATTTAATTACAGCATAGTTTAGTATGTTACCTATTCAAGGCTTCATCGTTAAAGTTCCTTAAATAAATAATCATTAATTAGTTAAAAAACTATAGCAGTTTAACGGTTAAAACGAGTGCGTTCTATTTTATTTTGACTTGTGGTTCGCACAACAGTATTTTTTTCGTCCATTTTCTATCAGACGCCAAAGGATCATTCACTCCTTTTTCTTTTCTTTCATATCATTTCACTCACAATCCATCCTTCTTTACTTTGGCCTTCCTCTTCCTCTCCAATCTCCATTGATCAACATTCATACTCATCACTCTCTTAGGCCCGTATTGGCCGTATTATAGTAGGCATACACCATCCTGCCTATCGATACGATAGATTTGACGCTTGCAATTGTTTCAAATCGGCAGTTCGTCCATATACACCATACACCATCCTGCCTATCGATACGATAGATTTGTCACAACTTCAAATCTGCACCAGTGATGCCAACTCAGCAACTAGATCTGGCTATTATTCGGTGACGACAGCTACAATTTCTAGCACCTTTTCATTTCATCATGAGACTATCGAATTAGATAAAAAAAAGTGGTGCAAGCGATTTTCGACCTTATCGACATTAAAAATTTAGTTTGTTTTTCTCACATTCTTATTCGTTAACATTGCTCCTTCATTAAAATCCGGTGTTTGCATCATTGTCAATAAGGTCGAAAATCGCTTGAAGGTCGGAAAATACTTGCTTAAGGATAGCAAGTTAAAAAAAGTGGTGCAAGCGATTTTCGACCTTATCGACATTAAAAATTTAGTTTGTTTTTCTCACATTCTCATTCGTTAACATTGCTTCTTCATTAAAATCCGGTGTTTGCATCGTTGTCAATAAGGTCGAAAATCGCTTGAAGGTCGGAAAACATTTGCTTAAGGATTGCAAGTAATAAAAAAAATTGGTGCAAGCGATTTTCGACCTTATCGATATTTAAAATTTAGTTTGTTTTTCTCACATTCTCATTCGTTAACATTGCTTCTTCATTAAAATCCGGTGTTTGCATCGTTGTCAATAAGATCGAAAATCGCTTGAAGGTCGGAAAACATTTGCTTAAGGATTGCAAGTTAAAAAAAGTGGTGCAAGCGATTTTCGACCTTATCGACATTTAAAATTTAGTTTGTTTTTTCTCACATTCTCATTCGTTAACATTGCTCCTTCATTAAAATCAGGTGTTTGCATAAATGTCAATAAGGTCGAAAATAGCATGAACCTTTTTTAACTTGCTTTCGTGGTCCCTTGACACCTCTCAAGTTTTCAATCGTATTTTGGTTTAAAATAAAATGAATAACTCTTTTTTTTTACGAGTGTACATGCGATCCATGTGCGAAAAGCCTCAGTTTTCCTGGTAAGGCCACGTTCACATGGCGATTATTTTCCCGTATACTGTATACAAGATTTTATCGAATAGAGCAGTAATAACAGTTCACAAATGAAAACTTAAAAATAGTTTAAACGGCGTTCATACGGGAAAATCCCGTGTTTGAGAAATATAATATTTTACCGTGTACCGTGCAAAGTTGTCCTAAAACTGGTCAACTCTATTCGATAAAATCTCGTGTACGGTATACGGGAAAATAATCGCCGTGTGAACGTGGCCTAACTCTACTCTAGGTCTGCATATTTTACGTCCAGTGCTTATGCGTGCGAGATCTGTTGCGTAATGAACGCATTTGAAGGCCTAGCCGAGTTTAGGCACGTAAACAAGAAGTCTGGCAACGTGCGAAACTGGTTCTTTTTGTTAAATCATTATTAGTGTTATCGTCCTGTATCTGTCCTATATTTGTTTATGTTTTTTGGTTCATTTTATTTACTACCCTTTATTTATTATGTTGTAGGTATATTTAATTTTATTTATTTTCACAATATTTTGTAAGTGTATTAATATTAATGTTTCATGTTAATACAAGTATTTATATATTTCATAAACACACACAAATCACGTTTGGATGTTCTAAGACTGCTTTGCGTCCGTCACGTCATTGTCCAGGTCCAGTTGAAAACCAGCGTCGAGTACTAGCTACTCGACATTTCGCTGAACTGGACCCATTTGACGTAGCCATGGGACACACAATGTTATAATTTTATGTAGATATATTTTGTTGTATGCGTAATGTTTTACACTTTTGTTTTTTTTTTCTCTCTTTGTTCATTTATTTGTTTATATTGTGTGTACCACCGCGGTTACCCAAATAAACGTTTTTTCTTTCTTTCTTTCTTCTTTCTTTCTAACCGTCCCTGTAGAAAAGTAGCTAAAAAGTTTAGCCACAAGTTACACTTTTTAGCTTCTTTTCTAGCACCTTTATAAAATTAGCTAACTATCTATGAAGTTGCTAAGATGGCATCACTGCTGCCGATTTGACGTTGTGTCAAAAACGATTTGATGACCTATCAAAATTGGCATGTCATGCCATCAAATTGGCATTCCACCCCCATACACGTTCAATTCTATTTGAGCAAATTGGCAGTTTTATGCCGAATTGACAAATAGGCAGTATGGTGTATGGCTACCATTACAGAACGAAACTCAAGCACTGTACCCTGAGCACGAGTTTTAAGTACTTGAACTTGTACGTAAAGACGTAAACTGGAACTTTGAAATTGACAATTTTCAAGGAAAAATTAGTTCCTTCTTCGCACACCAGCGGCGCTTTTTTCATATAATTATGTTCCATTTTTTCATACAAGAAACGCTGTAAATACTGTAAAGTAAAAGAGTGAAAATTCGTGCTAATGGGTACTGATCTCTATTTAAATCTAGATTTCAATCAATCAAATTCCTTGAATCTAGTTTTAAGTAATACTTGAGTATAGAGTGACGTGCTGTAATACGGGCCTGTACGGGCCTAAGTCCCGGTTTAATACTCCTAATAAAATAGACAGTCAACCACAGAAAAAAACTGAAACGGTACACGTTACATTCAAATACCGTCCAGCCGACGCGGGACTGTCTCATCGGTAACCGTGACCTTGGAACGTAAAGAGATTTTGAGGGATCACCATGGATTTTAGTCAGTACCGGCTTTATTACAAAACGTGGTTTAACTTAGACCAAGCTTTAAATAAAAAATCAATTTTTGAATTTCGAACTTTATTCCAACTGCTATAAAATTCTAAAATGCACATTGACAACTAGACCGGGATCTAAACTCGGTTATTGTATTAATAACTTTACGACAGTAGAAATAAAGTTCGAAATTCAAAAAATCATTTTTGTTTTAAAGCTTGGTCTAAGTTAAACCACGTTTTGTAATAAAGCCGTACAAGTCTGATAGTCTCTTCCGCCCGGCCTTGGGTAGGAGGACTCATTGATGATTTTGGTACGTTATAAAAAAACAAATACCCCAATAATATGGACAGTTTTCATCTACAAGTCTTTGTTGCATCATTCTTCGTGAAGTTTACAAGATATTTACTTTGTAAAACATGAGTGCAGAATTATACAGGTCTTAAAAATAATAGGAGGTATAGCTACATATTTTGGCAATCAAGGCGTACCTTTTTTTAGGTGGTAAAATCATCAAATGAGTCCTCCCGCCCTGGGTCCGAAAGGGACTGTCAGACTCTAACTGACTAAAATCCACCCGTGTTCAGGCTTTTGGCGGCAAACACGACGCGCCGCCGACCCGGGCTTGGTCCTTGGTCGGACGGCGAGCTACCCATTACTCACCGTCCGCAAGCCCGCTCCGCCGCTGTGCCCTCTGCTGATCAGAGAGACATGCGTTGGAACGTCCACACGACAGGCTATTTGCATACGGACAAAGAGACCCCTAGGCACACAGTGCCTAAGGAAGAGTTTTTGCCCGCATCCCAGGGTGCACCGGCCCGAAAAACTGTTTTTCCCCCCGACGTATCCGAGAGGGAACTCCAGTCCACGGGCGAACGTGGAGGTTTACTGTCTTAGCACCCCATCATGGCGTACCTATAAAAAATGTGTTTCACCTCAAAACACCGACCCCTCGCGAAGTACCCCGACATAGCCATTACAAAAAAAGGCTCAAAATCGTTACGATTTTTATTAAACTTTTTTTTTTATCGAAATTTTTAACTTACCCTATACTCTTGTATTTTCCAGACGATGTCAACCCTGGAAGAGCTGGCGGTGCGCCTGTTCGACGCAGGAGCAGTCCGCCTCGGAGACATTGAAGCCAAGATCGGCAGACGCACGCCCATCTACTTCGACCTGCGAGTCATCGTGTCGCATCCACAGATTATGGTAAACTAACTTCCGCCTACGGTTTCACACGCGTCATGTTAAGCGTTTGGCCCTTAGATACCTCGTTATTGCCCTTGGGAACCGCAAAGAAAACGACGCGCCGACGTGACGTGACGACTCGGGACTTGTCCTTGGTCGGACGGCGAGCTTTCATCATCATCAGCCTATACTGTTCCCACTGCTGTGACACATGCCTCCTCTCTGTGAGAGGGAATGGGCCATAATCCACCACGCGACCAATTGCGGATTGGTGGATGTCACATGTCTTCGAATTTTTGGTTCTAGGACACGCCGGTTTCCTCACGATGTTTTCCTTCATCGTTTTGAGAGCAGTGGTGATGAAATAAATCACACAAAGTGATTTGCACCTGGCGGGGTGCGAACCCACGACCTGCAACTCGTAAGTCGGGACCGATACCACTGGGCCACCACTGCTCCACTGCGAGTTTTACTTATCCGCAAGTGCCAGATGGCCGTTATTTGCCCCGCGATGTCCGACGCTGAAGCCTGAGGTTTATGTTTTCCCTTCGCTCATACGTTTTAAATGTTCCTCATTCCCCTCATCATCATAATAGTTTACACGTCAAGCTATACAAAACTAGAGGTTGCTGACTGTTCATGAGCGGAAAAGTCATACAAAACAAGTCAAGAGCTGAAGCGACTGTCAGATCTTACTAAAAAACCACCCTGTTCCCTAGTATTTCTATAGGTATAGAAATACAAGGGAACAGGGTGGTTTTTTAGTAATTCTGCATTATTCAGGACGTGTTTAATAACTGGGTCAATCATCAAAGTTGAGTAGGTATAAGGATTTACAAATCTGCTCTCTGTGGTGTGTGTGAGAAAGAGGTGGAGATCGAGTTCATTTCTATCCCGAGGGCCTTTGAAACTTAAAATTTCTGACCTGGGCTTTGAACCTAGGCTTTCCTAGTCAGCAGTCGCGCTGACAGCAGCTGCAAAGTCTCTCAATGTCAGGTGAAGGGCATTTATTAATCTCTTAAGTTTTAATTATTAATTAATTGACCAACATTAAATTCTAATTAATTCTTGTAGCAGATGATAGAATGTTGAGTTGTTACCAAGCCTACATACTTCTTCGTCCAATAAGTACGTCAGTATGACCAAAATCAGACATCTTTAAAAAAACCAAGAGTTATTGGCAAAAAAAAGTAATTTAAACCCTATTTTACATTCCAGCTTTCCGTGGCACAACATTTGGAGAAACTAGCAACAGATATCGACCACGAGTTGCTGTGTGGCGTCCCCTACGCCGCCCTGCCACTCGCTGCCGTCATGTCCGTCAACACCAACACCCCGATGATCATGAAACGAAAAGAAACAAAACTTTACGCCACCAAGAGGATCTTAGAAGGAATCTTCGAGAAAAACCAGAAATGCCTCGTAGTTGAGGACGTAGTGACATCTGGCGGCAGTCTTATGGAAACTGTTGCCACTTTACGTTCTGAAGGTTTGATCGTCACTCACGCCGTCGTAGTTCTCGATCGCGATCAAGGTGGCGCTAGTGTACTCAAACAAAATGGAATTTGTGTAAAATCAATATTCACTTTGACCGGTTTGTTGAAAATATTGAATGAAGCCGGCAAGATAAATGACGAAACTGTTGATATTATATTAGATCATATAAAGGAATGTCAGTTCAGCAATTTGGATTTCATGAAGGACAATTTGGAGTTGTTGCCTGAGTATGCTGAGTAAAGATTTCAGCAACTTGGAGACTGGTTGAAATTAATGGTGTTTTAAGTTATGTACTAAAATACTCAGGTGCAATGCAATTGAATTTATTATCGCTAAATAAAGTTGCATATTTATTTACTGCTTATAGGCATTTTCACCTGCCTGTTTTAAATAATTATGTGGCAGACTACACTAGGTAGATACCTACCTAGATTCTTACATTCCAATTAGTTATATTGAGTTAGGTGCATAGAAATAAGTCATGATTAATATATTTTAGTAATTTTTATATAAGTAATAAATAATTCTATAAGGCAATTGGAATTTCATTAAATAGATCAAAACTCTTCTGCACTTTTCTTTTGTATAGTTCTTGGTTTGGTTTTGCATTGCTAGACTGATAATTTGTGCCCCAGAAAATACAACAAACATATATATTATAACATCCCGCTGGTAATTAAATACCATCTCTGAAGTAGAGAGAGGTACTTCCTTGACATTTCTTGCTAAGTAGCCAGGTACAAATTCATATTTCCTGGCTACGACAAAACTCAATTCTAGGAGACTAGGAATCGAAGCCAGAACTTTACGTTCAGTTGTACGCCCCTTGCAACCACTTCACCAACGCAACGGGGCAATAAACTGTAAGAATTTATTATAATCTCTCTCATACATGCTCATTCATAAATGATGACAAAAAAAGTTATACCTAAATTATGTCTGTGATCTATCCACCACTTCAAAAAGTTCTAACAGATCCATAGTAAGATAATTTTCAAGGTTTCAAAGATTTAACCCCAAATAACTGTGGTAAAGATTCTCCCCTTTCAAATGGGCGTAAGGAACTTTACACCTTGAACTTGAACCCCAATTAAATGGTTATAAGTAAGTACATAAAATTGCAGTGACCTCTGCTCCAGTTGACACCAGCTACATGACAAGGATCGCTCGTTGCATAATTATTATTACTCATCAGGTTCTATTGTAGAACAAGTTTAGGTACCTACCACTACCACACATTTTACCCACAATGGGCAAAGCAATCCTTTGTAAACAATACATTGCAGAGCTATTTATAATGATGCTGCATTCAGCATATTTTCCTACATTAATCCCTCACCAATTTTCCTGTTTTGAGCTCCACTGAGTTAGCTACTAGGACTTTATAAAGCTATTTCTATTTTAGTCCCAAGTGCTGATATCGCACTAATGACAATGCATTGAACACCGTTATCCACTGCTGATGAGGAAATGGCCACGTCCGGCTAATGCAAATGCATAATCATAGTTAGTTTTATAGATATGCAGGCCTCAATCCATTGACTTTATAGTTTATATGCTATGAACCTACTTTTAGACTTATGTACAGACGCCAGCAGGTCAACCTACCCGAATCTGTCAGATTTTACCAGTCAAACATTAACCTTCTACTCTTGTGATAAGGTTGAAATTCTATTACAGAAATCTGACAGATTGTGGTAGCTTGATGCGCTGGCGTCTGTACCTAATTTAATAGCTGCTACCTATCTTTCGTTCAATATAAGCTGGTCGCTTAGCTTTTCAAAGGTCTGGAAAAGCTGCTGTTAACTTTTTGTAGTGTGTGTAAAGGTCTTCGCACATTATAACAACTCCACGCCAACGCGGCAGCAACTCTACTCACACTCTCGATGAGTAGTCAACTAGTTGATCCACCCAATGGTCACTAGTGGACAACGCGGTGTCAACGAGTGGCCAACGCGGTGCCAACGAGTGGGTTATTCAACAGACAACTCGTCTAACCTCAGTTTTCCCGTCACGCGTCAGTCGCAAACGCATAGTCGTTACGTGGACAACGTGTGGTCGTTGCGTGGACGACGTATGGTCATTGCGTGACAAACGTGTCGGGGTTGACCTCTAGTGTACGATGCGTAGGCCACTCGTTGTACACTACTTTATAATCATTTTTTGAAATTGAACCTTGAACATATGATACAGGGCTTAAATTTCAATGTCTAGCATAGAGTCGAGTCGCCGTTGAGTTGTTATAATGTGCGAAGACCCTTAAGAGGAAAAAGAAATCGAATTGAGAGAACTCCTCCTCCTTTGAAGTTGGTTAAAAAGGTACAAACCTAGGTACTCCATGCTGGCTGGTGCCCTGATTAGGTTTACAACTTTACTAGTAGATGCTTGATGAATCTTCGGCCTATATGGTGTGTATGTTAGGTACTAGTTATTCCCTGGTTTTATCCACAGCTCAGCTCCTACTATTCTCGTACCGTGATGTTATTGCATAGCCTTCCTCAATATACTCAATTCGAACCAGTGGTTTTAGAGATTAGCGCGTTCAACCATTCTCTTCAGCTTTAGTTTGGCCAAGTTAAATAATAATACGTTTGGCATAGATTTTATTTCCATTTGCTTTTTGGTCCAGTAATAGCTGGCGCCAACACTGGCTGCATGGCATAGCAATACAGTGTGGCAAGGGATTTTTTCATATAAATAGGTAAATTAATTGAATTGCATGGACCACTTCGGTGCCTTTCCATTCGGCATCACTCGAAGGTCAAGTTGCTATTTGATAGGGATACAATTTATTGGAAAGTTCATCCTTTACCATATTCATTTGTCAGTCATTAAGTGCTAAATGGAAGAGTGTGTATGTCTGTGCGTGTGTGTTAGTCTGTTCATTATTACCTACTTTATGATTAAGGATAGTAATGAAAAATAAAACGAGTCAAGTAAAATCATTGTAGTTTTATTACTCACTGGAATATAATAATTAAAAACCTTTGATCGATTTCGAATGTTGTACTAGCTTCTTAGTAAAAAAGCCAATTAATAACACATTATCTGAACAGTATCAAACGAAAGTATTAAAATTAAACTTAGGCATTAAAAAATAGTTCAGCCTTATCAAAAAAAAGATCTTTTCCTTTGTGTCATCAGTGTGTGGACAGCACTGTGCTGGTGGTCAGGCGAAGGGCCCACGTCGCTGGGGGAACCTGTTTACAGCCATAAACATCCGAGAGTCGCCCTTCGGTCAAGGAAAACACACACGGGAATGTAGACGCGACGTCACCAACGTGTAGGTACGTCCTACGTAACATAAATAAGTCAACGACGGTAGTTACACGGAAATACTAATGCAAATCAAAAGTCCCGTGCGACGCGCCGGACGCTCGGATCGGGAGCAGGGGGGCAGGTGTTGGGTTTGGGGGAGGGGAAGTTGGGTGTGAGTGCTTAGTTGTCCTCGATCTCCTGCTCTGCTTCCTCGTCGAACTCGGCGTCCTCGTCGGCGGTGGCCTCCTGGTACTGCTGGTACTCGGACACCAAGTCGTTCATGTTGCTCTCCGCCTCGGTGAACTCCATCTCGTCCATGCCCTCGCCGGTGTACCAATGCAAGAAAGCCTTGCGCCTGAACATAGCGGTGAACTGCTCCGAGATGCGCTTGAACAGCTCCTGGATGGCGGTGGAGTTGCCGATGAAGGTGGCGGCCATCTTGAGGCCACGAGGTGGGATGTCGCACACGGCGGTCTTCACGTTGTTCGGGATCCATTCCACGAAGTACGACGAGTTCTTGTTCTGGATGTTGAGCATCTGCTCGTCCACCTCCTTCATGGACATGCGTCCACGGAAGATGGCGGCCACGGTCAGGTAGCGGCCGTGGCGCGGGTCGCATGCCGCCATCATGTTCTTGGCGTCGAACATCTGCTGCGTGAGCTCGGGCACGGTGAGGGCGCGGTATTGCTGGCTGCCGCGAGATGTCAGGGGAGCGAAGCCGGGCATGAAGAAGTGGAGACGTGGGAACGGAACCATGTTGACCGCCAGCTTGCGGAGATCCGCATTCAGCTGGCCAGGGAACCGCAGACACGTCGTCACGCCGGACATGGTGAGCGACACCAGGTGGTTGAGGTCGCCGTACGTGGGTGTGGATAGTTTGAGCGTGCGGAAGCAGATGTCGTATAATGCCTCATTGTCGATACAGTAGGTCTCGTCTGTGTTTTCTACTAACTGGTGGACTGATAGTGTGGCGTTGTAAGGTTCTACTACTGTGTCTGACACTTTGGGCGAAGGTACAACTGAGTATGTGTTCATAATTCTGTCGGGATATTCCTCTCTGATTTTGGAGATAAGAAGTGTGCCCATTCCGGAACCAGTGCCGCCGCCGAGTGAGTGTGTGAGTTGGAATCCTTGTAGGCAGTCACATGACTCTGCTTCCTTGCGTACGACGTCTAATACTGAATCGACTAGCTCAGCTCCCTCGGTGTAGTGACCCTTAGCCCAGTTGTTGCCGGCTCCGGACTGTCCGAACACGAAGTTGTCTGGTCGGAAGATCTGTCCGAAGGGTCCCGAGCGCACTGAGTCCATAGTGCCGGGCTCGAGGTCGACGAGGATGGCGCGGGGCACGTACTTGCCGCCGGAGGCCTCATTGTAGTACACGTTGATGCGCTCCAGCTGCAGGTCCGAGTCGCCATGGTAGGCGCCGGTGGGGTCGATGCCGTGCTCGTCGGAGATGATCTCCCAGAACTGAAACAATCACATTCAATACTTATTAAAATGGACAAAATATCACTAGCCAGGTAACTTACTATAGAAACGGAGTGAGTTGAAAGTTAACGCGCGAAGCGAGAATATCTATTAGCACAAGGCGGGGCGTCTGTGTATGCGTAGGATGAGTCACGGTCTCCCTGGCGACGGGGTTCGCAACAAACGGCGGCTCCCGAAGCGTTGCCTCGACATTAACATATTTACGAGGTCGACATTATCGATCCAACCCACTACCATAAAGGTACATCAACGATTTAAATCACGTCTTGAACCGATGAATAAGCATAATTGCAGCAAAAACATTATGGCCGCCCACTTTCGTGTTTATGTCATGTTGCCTTAAAAGAGGAGAGCGTGGAGCAAGTTTCTCGTTTGGTCCGACAGCCTGTCGAACAATAAATCAGGCGGGTCGGGGTTGCCGTGCGCACTCGGCGCACACGACACTCGCGTGGCATTTTTAGGACGAATCGAGCATTTTGTCAGTGCAATACACAAGTCATCCATTAATGTTGCGGCGAGATTTTATCGCGAATCAATTGAGAGGCTTTTAAGTAAATGAAACTCGACGAATAGAGAACGGCCGATAAGATCCGTTGTTGACTCATTCGTGGCGAGATTATAATGTTAAAGAGAAATATTTTTTAAACAGTGCAGTCACGTAGCATGTTTTAATCATGACTGTACTTTTCAGGAGTTGTTAACGCTAACAATAGGCAGTATTTCTGTCTGAAAAAGGACAAGCTTAGCGTTTATTCAATACCTACGCCATTTATTGCCTCGCTTTCCTTTAGGATACGGTCTAAATAAAATTCCAATGAACCCTGCCCTACAGTTTTATCTTGTTTATGAATTTGTTGTTGTAAAGATAATCTGTATCAGTTATTATAATCTTTGCTATCGATTCAATATGGAACTATGGAACTTTTCGAGGAAGTCTCAAAAGGAGTGTGCGTCATATTGGTGGACGTGATACGATTATTCATACCACGACTTCATCATAACAGCATAATATAGCGCCTTGTTGGTAGGCACACAAGTAGGACACTTCATGTACCTTCATTGAAGCGCGTAACATCCAATATAACTTGAAACCTCATAAAGTCATAGGTTTACGGTCTTTATCATCTCATAAATTGAAGTTACAACCGATTCGGAACAGTTTATAGCCGGAAAGTCAGTCGTTCGATGCGTTGATCACGCTACAAGAAGCGGGTCAACGCGGAAGACGCCGCGGGATTGGCTTAGCTCGTAAAATCACAGACTGGCACGGAGACAGTCGCGTGTCGTCGGCAATTACCATCAGAGACATGCAAATAACTATGAAAGTTTTGAAAAGTACGCCTTATTAGCAATTTAGGTAAAACAATGACTGAACGGTGAATGTTGATGGCGGTGGCTTTCTTTGAGTCGTAGGTTTACATTATCCATTAGCATTTCTACTCATTCAACTAATTGTATTATTTTCTACTACAAAATACCAATTAACCTACTCATTGCCAGTCTTAATACTCAAACCCTACAAAGGCAAGATTTTTCAAGCCGACTTCAAAGTGTACATTTTCCCAAAAACACTTAAAATGTCTAAAGAATGTATCGCTGCATTTCTCAAAAGCGCTTCACATTTCTTGAAAGCGAAAGAAATAAAAAGCTGTCCACTGCATGGCGTCTATTCAGAGTTTTGGGCAGTTTGCCAAACATGCCGGAAAAATCGCTTCCGACATCCCGCACACGTTGAATAAACTGGGATATTACTAACCTAGGTATGTAGAAAGCAGACATTCAAATGAAAGTTCATTGAATGATTTTTTTGGCAAAAATAACACGCATTTGCGTCGACAGGGAAAAATATATATACAGGCATCTATTGAATTCTTTTTAAGTTTATTTTTCGATTTTTATCTAGAAATGCTGAATGCTATCGCACCTGCTTATCGAAAATGATGTTTTTCACAAGTACATAGGTAATCAACTAAGTATCCATGCTACTCAAATGCATTATTTCATTTAGGTACCTATATCCGTGTCATTTTCTAGAACCATAAGCAAGATAGGTGGAACAAGTCACGATTGATATTGCACTAATTAACTAACATAATCAACTATTTACTAACTCAACTAGGTATTTATTCAATTAGAAAAGTAAAATACTTGAAAAATACCGTAAACACTTTAATTGGTTGATCGGCAATTGTCTTTTCAACGAGATCGTTCAAATGCCGACAGAATTAACAAGTTTAACTAAATTACGTTTAGAAATCCTATTTGTCATTATTCAATTTACTTGATTAATTAAATAATTGGTTCGTTTACGTGTTTTTAACCAATTAATCTTATTAAATTGAATGCTATTATTGCTGTGGTAGGATGGCCTACTATGTGGACAGATTAATGTTATTTGTTTTTCCAGAGATAATCTTTGAATTAGGTCAATTTGTAAGTACTCAGGTACCTACCTACTTGCTAATTTGTGTAGGTGTTCAAACTGGTAAGGAAGCCAGAAGTTAATACTACTTAATTCTATTAATTTACAGCAGAAACAGTGACATATCGGACAGATTGTTTTAGCATGGTATTTTTGCAAAATATGTCCTTACAGGCAGGTACTTTTAGCGTGCCAAGTGCCAACCCAACATTCTTCGTATTGTTTTTTTTTATAGTTTTCATTCTTGAGTTTACTACCTACCAAAGAAATACCTTTCTGAGCTTGCACCTACATTGTTACAAGTTACATCAGATTTGAAAATAACTTGCTAGCTTCCAGCTATCCAATTTTAGTACATCAAAGTCTTCCAAAGATCAAAACAGTTCCCGATTGTGAAACTCGTGAGAGGTTGGTTCTCTCGTCGTAAACTTTGCTTCAAACATGTGCTAAGCCGTGCTATTTCGGCTACTGCGGAAGAAGCGTCGGTCATTGAACTTCGTGTCTAACCGCGGTAGCTACTGTATACCTATTTAAATTTCATAATTAACTTTTTTGCAATACGCGCATGAAATTAAAATCTGCAATTACGCGAGAGCTTTTTTATTAGTTGCTGTACTTTTTTATGCGAGGAAGTAAAATGGAATTTTAGAAATTACCTATCAGATTAACGTGCGATACCTAGGTAGGCTTGGTTGTTTACGAAATTAATATTTGTACCTAGAGGTATTATGAATATGGAATGTTGTCATAACTTTAGTTATCTAGAAATGCTAGACTAAAAATCTGATGTTTTTATTTATCTCTAAATAGGCTTTAAAAAAAGGAATGCGTCCCTATTCAAAATGTAGTAAGCAGGTAGGTATTGGACAACATAAAAAAAAAAAACATTTTTATCCTTTACGAAAAAAACCACGGCCGCGGCGCAGCTGGCATAACATTTGGCGGTTCCCAGCATCAACGGAAAACAGGACTCGAATTTCAAACGTTATAAACGCTGGCCTACGATTGGTCGGCCCTTATCATAGGACGCGAGCCGCAGCCTTGAGCGGGATACAAAACATGCGTGCCCTTTATTTGTAACGGTTTTTTTGTGGCGGGAACTTACATTGACAGTTCCATTGAAGTTCGCTCATTGTTATCAATGACCGTTACAACTTAGAAACGTAACAACCGAGAACCAAGTAAAAGTTTGAAAAACTAGATAGGTATTGAATTCCTTTGTTTGAACAGAATAGTGCCGCTAGGTTGTACCTACATACCTGTCATACAAGGACATTGACATGGAACTTGCCAGGTGCATGTTTCAGTCATATTCATAGCGTAGGTAACACATAATAATACTCGAAATCGATAATCCAAATCCTCAGTATATCCGCCAACCGGCGAGTAACACGTGGAAGTAGGCGACAACCGACTTCAGACGTTCCTGCCTACGTACCTATCGATCGATAGCTGCCAGATATCAAAGTTAGGTGCGGCATTCACCAAAACTCTCCTTTTACATAATATTTACACGATATCTGCTGACGTGACAGTATAAACTCAACACTCATGAGAAAATCGACACGATAAAGTAGAACAAAAAGGTCAACGAAAAGTCCGTAATCCACGACCACACCCACTGACTCTAAATATGACAAACACTCGACCACCGTTAATTGAACACAATTTAGACAACATTAGCGTGAATTAATAAAGGAAACAGTCGTCAATTGTTTCATATTTCGAGTTGTGGCGTGAGGCCGGCGTCACAAAATGCCGGCCGCTATGCCCACGTTCGAATTTAGATGTTTGAGAAACAAAAGAATAGCTTACCTTGGCTCCAATCTGGTTACCGCATTGTCCGGCCTGAATGTGCACGATTTCCCTCATTTTGTTTAATATGAACTATTTTACTTAGTAACTATAAAAAATTGTTTTTCTGCTCCGCACGCACCACGTACTCTCGTGGTCGCTTGAAGAATAATTTTTAAGGATGTGACTGATATATTAATATTAGTTAAGAGATTAGTAATATTCTATGGATTCACATATTAGTAATCCGACGAACTCCCTTAAGCTAATATTTAATATTCACATAATCTGGGATTCATTTCGCTTGCTCATAACTTCATTAGTACCTAACAGCTAAAACAATTTAACAATCATAATCCACCTAAATACCGAGATGATACAGTCTATTGAACACTAATACTTAATACGGCAGTGATACGTATTACCAGCTAAAACAATTTAACATTCATAATCCACCTAGTAATAATAAATACCGAGATGATACATTCTATGGAACACTAATACTTAATACGGCAGTGATACGTATTACCAGCTAAAACAATTTAACATTCATAATCCACCTAGCAATAATAAATACCAATATGATACATTCTATTAAACACTAATATTTAATACGGCAGTAATAAGTATTATTAGGTCTTACTCGTAGTTACATAAATATCACTGATCTCAAATATTAGTTTAGGTATTATAATATTACTAGACGAATATATTCGTATTAGCTAATACGTAGAAATATCGGTATTAACCCAACTCTAATAATTTTGTTCCGTTTCGTCCGATCGACCTAAGCTACGGATGCGATAGTGCTGTGCTGAAACCAGTAGTGTGAAGTATCGATAAAATTTGTCGCATTGCGACATACTTTTGAAAAACTAGTATTGGGCATTGAGAGA
This sequence comes from Agrotis segetum, assembly GCA_036375495.1. NCBI lineage: Eukaryota > Metazoa > Arthropoda > Insecta > Lepidoptera > Noctuidae > Agrotis > Agrotis segetum. The sequence continues at coordinate 2,066,581 of JAQSVV010000128.1, forward strand.
CGACTTTATAAGTGTGAAATAACGCAATATGTGTTAAATTAAGGATTTTTTAAATTAAATATTTGCATGACGCGCTAAAAATAATATTCTTTTAATTACAATTAATATCATAACTAATAAAAACTTAAGGCGTGTAGCAAGGTTGCTGCCCAGTATTCATCATTAACTTAATTGTCACTTATAAATTATCTGTTTGTCGTTAATAATATTCTATGACGTGTGTAAATGCAGGATTTTCATCCTTTTTGGAACGAAGTTCCTTATCGCGCGTTGTGAAAGGGGGCTAGACGGAAATAATTCTAACGAAAAGTTGTCACGACACTTTTTGGAACGAAGTTCCTTATCGCGTGTTGCAAAAGGGTGCTAGAGCTCAAAGAGTGGAGTGGAGTGGAGCAGAGTGGAGTGGAGCGGAGTGGAGCGGAGTCGCGACGATTATTTTTGTTGAGTGTATACAGTAACTTCGTTCCATCCGGGTGTCCTCTCAAGTTTTTTTTTGTTAGTTGTTTATATCATCAAATGAGTCCACCGTGGGTGGAGTGGAAGGGACTGTCAAACAACTAACTAAAATTCACCGTGTTCCTTCAGTTTCCCTTTACGTACGGTCACGGTTACCCGCTTAGATAATCCCGCGACCCCGGCAAGCAGGTACAGCTGCTTGAAAAAAATATTTGTGGCTCGTTGTTTGCTCTTATCAAAACAAGGTCACATACATGGACTTCCATCTTCTCTGCATTTAATAGTTATTTTACTTACTAGTTAATAGACGTCAGGTAACAATAGGAATATTTCGGGAAAAAGCCTTATTTTTTATATTCAACTTCATGTAACGAGATAAAAGTCCACCACACGCAAGCAACACACAGCAATAAAACCAGATAAAAGCAACACTAACGACAATAGGTGCAATTTCCAACTCTTATCTCGTCGACTCACTATTATACCCTATTTTATTGCTTTGAATTGAATTCCAGTTTATTTTATTTGTTTTGATTCAACTGCCTTCATTGTATTTAAGAGACGATCATTGAAGCCGGGGTCACGAGACTGTTTAAGCAGGTTACCGTAACCCCTGACCGTAAAGCGCAATAGAATGAACGTCTTGGATTTTGGTCAGTCCGAGTCTGAGAGAGCAAGGGATGCTCTGAAGCAGAAGGGATTCCATGTTTTCCACATATTGACCACAGTTTCACCACGAAAAAAGTTCTATTCCCTAGGAAAACAATCAAATGATTGATTGTCAAATTTTTAAATGACTCGAGTGAAGCCGCAAAAGCTAGTATTTAAATTAAAAATCGTGAGTGTTTTATTAAGCTACCATTCATTTAATAACTACATACTAATAAAGCTCAAGAAATAATAAATACCTAAAGAAAAACTAATATCAAGCAAGTCTATATTCAATAATTTATAACGGTGATACTTTCTTGATTTTTTGCCCATATTCTACATACAAGTACATTTTGCACTTAGAAACTATTTATTTCTTTTTTATATCCAAAATAGATTGGAAACAAATTATTAAAATATTCTAAAAGGCATATCGATATCTCATGTCGATACATGGACAGCACAGTTTTCGTATCTGCTTTCCTATTGGTCGGATGACGCCATATCGCAGCCATGGCTGCCAACGTAACAAAAATAATTGGCGTCCCATTTTAGTGATGAATTTAATATTTCTCTCGTTTTTCAATTTTTTCAGACGATAAAAGTATATAAACAAATGAATTATAAGTTAATACATTGATTGCTCGGTTGTGTTTTGTTTAATGTCATTGTTAAAATGCCGTAATTTTTGTTCTGAGTCACAGATGTTTCATTTTGTGAGGTTGGTATTTCAACATGATGGCGACTGGCGATGGCGAATACTGGCGATGCCTGGCTCGTCATGGCCCTGATACCGGCCGGCCGGCGAATTATTATGCAAAACAACAATTCAATCGAATTACTTAATAATCTTAGCAGATTCAATTTATCTATAACTAAAATATAATTTAATGATTTTGTAAAATTACTTGTACAGTAGGTGGAAATTACATCTCATTGTTTTAATGCTGTTGGGCCGTTTGCAAAAAAATAGGAATGATGGGTGGGACCATGAATATTTAATAATAGGTACCTATTATTTTTTTCCTCATTATTGTTTTAGCTTCCTTCCTGTTAATAAATTATTTATTTATTCTATAAAAAATAAATCTAGGCGTTCGTGCATCTAAATAACAATAATATCACGTTAGTTAGATACGCATGTAGGCCTGTAGCCCCTGTAGGTAGGTAGGTAGGTAGGTACCTATGTCTCAAAAGCCAAAGGTACCGTGAAACTCGCCATCTTTGGCCGGTTTTTACACATAATCGGCTACAACTATGAAAAAATATATGACAAGTATTAGTTTTTTTTTATTTGCAAACCAAGTGCAACCTAAACTCTTGATATTAAACTCGAAACCTGCAAAACTTATGACTTTTTATACCCAAAAACGAATTTAAATAGTCAACTAAAATTACCTCCACTTTCTGCCAACATTAGCCACTGCTAATAACTCTTGGATTTTCGCTCTTAGAGCCGTATAATTAAGAATGACGGTAGGAAACTGGTTAAAGTTGACGGTTAAAAGATAATAATAACAAAAGGTTACGAATTTAGCCGTACAGGGCAGTGGCCAAAGTTACCCAATATTTTTTCTTTAAATTCATACAAATGATTTTTAGACATAGGGTTGTCCAAAATAAAATAAATCGATTGGATGTTTTTAACAGAAAAACGTGTTTTAATATCAATCATTTTTATTAGGTACCTATAACTGTAGATACTTAACAAATTAAGGTATAAAAACATGGCAATTTTACTTATTTAATAGGTTACAAAGTGAGTAGGGGCAGCCCTAGCACATGTTTTTTGGTGGCCAAGTTCGCGAACGAATGAACTAAATGAACTAGTTCATTCCCCAAAATGAACTTTTCATTCATTCACTGGCCAATCAAATGTGTCTTTAGTTCACTTAGTAATTCAGTGTTTCTATCTACACTCTACGTAGTCTGTGGTGTTTCTTTTCGCGCGTGCATTGCTGATGGCTATTGGCTGAGTACACAATGGACTATGGACGGACGATAAGCCCGCTCTACTCACACACATTCAACCAAGGCTCTCTCACTCGTACATGTTCGTGTTACTTCGTCGGCTGATCGGATAACGTCGGCTGATAAAGTAACGAGCGAATACGGCGCCTCGCCACCACGTGACCACAGAAATATGTTATCAGTAGTTAGTCTTTTCACTGTAATATGAACTTTATAGTGAAAGGAATACAGTCTTATTTGACGTACAACAAAAGTGTAAGTAAACTAAAACGACTATTACCACCAGTACAACTATATTTCTAGGTTGACAGTCCTAAGCCTGTTTAAAGTATGAAGGAAAATCGACATACGTATATAACTGAACTAGTGATTTATTGAAATACATCATTTCTCTAAATCACTAGTTCAGTCAGTGAACTAGTGATTTCACTTCACTAAATCACCAGTTCAGTGAACTAGTCCAGTGAACTAGTCCAGTGAACTAGTCCAGTGAACTAGTTCAGTGAAGTACTTCAGTGAAGTAGTTCAGTGACGTAGTTCAGTGAAGTAGTTCAGTGAAGTAGTTCAGTGAAGTAGTTCGGTGAAATAGTTCAGTGACGTAGTTCAGTGAAGTACTTCAGTGAAGTAGTTCAGTGAAGTAGTTCAGTGAACTAGTCCAGTGAACTAGTTCAGATTTGCTGGACGAAATGAAGTACTGAATGAATGAATGAACTACTTCATCAAGTGAAAAGATATACTTCATTCATTTTCTTTTTACTGACACATTTTGCGCATCTCTAGGCCAAAGTTGACATCTTGTGTTCGCAGAAAGTGATTGTAACATTGGTCGCCAAATTTCTAAGTTCAAAAGACTCGTTAAGATTTAAAAAAGCTCATCATGTTATTATCATGAATTCACCCAAAAACATATCAAAAAACTACTCATCTCGGCAAGTTTTCACGCTTACTAGGATCACAAAACACGATGCACAATTTGGTACCACTCGAATCGACTTTCTTTCGACGACCGTTGACAGCCAACTGAGTGAAGGTAGCAAGTGAACTTGCTATCAGTATTGCCATAAATATAACCTATTTTCCTTAACAGACTGTAAAATGTTGCTATTTGAGACAATATTGTCGTTACAACTTGTTTTGCTTATTTTTGGTAACTGGCCAATGTTAGGCTTGAAAACCAAAGTTGGCGGATTTCACGGTACCGTTAGACAATAAGCTGCATTTAGCAAAAATAATAATCAGTCTGTAATTTTTTCAATAGGTATAGACGTCAACACATCAACCTCCCCCAATCTGTCCAAAAGAAAAGATTTTTTGTGGTTTTTTTAAAGTCAGATCATTCTTTTAGTTTTTTTTTTATTTTTAGTCGATACAGACAGTTGTGTCATTGTTGTTGTGTTGTGCGGTTGATTTGTTTTGATTTATTCAAGAATTAGATACCTATCTCGATTACCACCAGAATCCCGTATTCAGATCCTACCTGGTTATCATGTAAAGTACCTACCCATATTTTATCAATTATAAGAAGAATTTTCAATATCGGTCCAGGTTCGTTAAAGAGAAATCGGGGAACATAAAATTAAAAAAGAAGAAGCAAGAATGTCTTTTTTTAAGTTGGTTAAAAAATTATACCTACCTATTTAGTTTTTCATTGAGTTTTCCAGCTTTCTTGAAGTTTGTCAAAATTAAAAATAAAATAAAACAACAAGTTGTTACGGAACTAGGGTTGCCATCTCTACAATGTAGAAACCAGGACAAGAAGTCTGAAAACCCCGGATTTTAGAGTCCAGAACACGGACATGTCAACAGGTTTTTTAAACATAGGTAATCAGTGTAATGAAAAACAGTCGAAAATTATTTATATTTTTTTTAACCCGGACTACAAATGAACCCCCCCCCCCGGAAGCTCCCCCGGACGTCCTCTAAACTACACACACAAATTCGAGGACACCCGGAGGGATGGCAAATTGGCAACCCTATACGGAACGAACCTCGGTGTGTGAGTCCGACTCGCACTTGACCGGTTTATTTATCATCAATATCATTGTTGATCATGATCATTTTTCATACATTTTTTTTTATTTTTATTTTTAAAAATTGCAAATGTCAAAATGGCGGTCATGATTACGCTCCCGCGAAATTACGGGCAAGTTAGAGGCGAGCCAAATTATTTTGGCTAGCCTCTTGTCCGCAATTTTGCGGGAGCGTCCTGCCTCCTGCGTCCCAGCTCGATACGGGCGCCGCGCCGCCATCGCCATCCACACCGCAGTGACGTGTGACGTCACACAGCAGGCACTCCCGGTCGTTGACATGCACTTACCAAGGAAGAATGTTTTTGTTTTTTTAGCTGTCTCGTATTTTTTTTTTAATTTCTTTAGAAAATAAGAAGACTATTGTCAAAGAGTTGTTTAGTTTAGTAAGTGATGATAGTGAAATTGACTTTTTTTAATCGTGGTAAAATAAATGAGTCCTGAGCCCCGAGCGTGACAAGATGGACTGTCAAACTCGTACTGACTAAAATCCACGGTGATCCTTCAATAGCCCTTTACGTTACATTGTCTCGGTAACCTGATGAGATAGTCCCGTGTCCCCAGCAGGCTTTGGCCCTCTTAGAGGGGCTTAGGGGCCCCGTCAGATCATGCCCGCCACGCGCGGTCGACCCGGGCGGGCATGATCTGACGGCGAGTTACCCACTAGTCGGAGTCCGCATGTCGCGCCTACCAGCTATAATGTCCTTTTGTGCCTGTTGGTGGCCTTGTTTTGTTCTGTCTCTTGCATGGAGGGAAGTGGAAACATAATTTTCCTACTCCACAGCTCCACTATTATTTTCTAATTAATTTCGTTGCAGGATCCAAGACAGGTAAATTCATTCTCCGGGACACGTACGTCAAGCTTCATTGTCTCGGTTGTTGCCACTGTTGATTCTGGCTTTCAGGAGTTGCAGTGGTTTGGGAATTGTGTGGTCAGTGGTGGGTTTGTCCCAAAAAGAAGCTATCAAAAAGCTTCATATCAAGTTTTTCGATAGCTCGTGTTAATCCAACTTTTCTTTATCTAATCATTCGATACATAATATTGTTTTACATACAAAAATCACTGCAATGATTGTGTTAGTGGAAACTAGCTTGGCAATTATACTTCTAAGTAGAAAGCCGATGGCAGGACGATCGGAAATTTCCTTCATTGGTATTATCGTAAGCTAACTTCCTTTTAAAGTTACGAGCGGAACTGCGAGTCTGGCTACGAGTTCCGAGAAAACTAGGCGTGTCCGACAGCACACGTCATTCGATATTAACTTAATAACTTATTAACTTAATAGTAAACCTAGACAGATTTGACTTCCTATTTGACAGGCCTACGTTCAGCAGTGGACGTCTTCCGGCTGATGATGATGATGATGAGACAGATTTGAAGTAAAATTATCAATGTTGAGCGTGAAGAGGCACAACATTGAGAGAAGTGGAAGGAATGGGGGGATACCTTTAACCAGGAGTGGGTCACAACAGGCTAGGAAAAAAAATGTGGAGCGAAAAGCAAACATATAGGTAAGTACATTTAAATTCCTTTAAAGCAGGCTAATAAGAAAGCTGCCGGGGTCGCGGGAACTGTCTAAACAATAAACGAAATGGCTATTGAAGGAACGCCCTGAATTTTAGTCAGTGGAGTCTCACAGTCGCTTCTCCTGATCCAACCAGGGCGGACCAGCGAGGACTCGTTTGATGATTTAATTAAGAAAAAGAGAAAAAAGAAAATAAATTATCTTAACGTCTAGACAAAGTGAAAACCATGATGAAAAAGTTAAAATTGTGTTAGATTGACGTTAAGCTATCGAAAGCTTTTCAATCAATCCTAAATGTAATCCTAAATCCTAAAATGTCCTAAATATTCCCTCAGATCAAAGTATATTCCAAAAATCTTCGTGGATTTTCCCCCAGCCAATATAAACTAAAATAACAACAAATCATTTTCCCTAAAATCAGTGTTCATTTCCGAAAATTCCATCGGACACTTTGTTTGTCTCTGCCCGTCAAGTAAATAGGTTAGCATCGACTATAGGCACAGAGTATGCGTCACCACAGTCTGACCATCTGTTCATTTGGGAGAAATGTACGAATTTCTCCACTCTGTGGCGCCGACAGTCTGGCGATTGTTGACAGTTGGATGATGTAGATTGAATGACTTCTTTACGTTAGAAGCTATCGTCTATCTACTAGGTAAGTAAGTTCTTCGGTTTTTAAAGTCAATTGCCAGAAGATTTGAGTATGTGCTAACTTTCTTTTAGCTTGCTATTTCATAGGTACTTTCTTCCAGTAATTGTAAAGTTAGCATTTTGAGTTTAACAGGCTTCCCTCCATATTTTGTTTTTTGACTTGATAACGTCTTATAATTCGATAGCCGGCTGCACGCACGAAAAAAGATTACGTCATGCGGCGTTACCTCGGTCTGTAGCGTTCCATAGCAACGGCAACGTCTTCTTCTACATCAGCCTATTAATGTTCCCACTACTGGGACACAGGCCTCCTCTCTGTGAGAGGGAGTGGGCCATAATCCACCACGCGGGCCCAGTGCGGATTGGTGGATGTCACAATCATGTTTTCGAATTTTTGGTTCTAGGACATGCCGGTTTCCTCACGATGTTTTACTTCACCGTTAGGTCCATAGCAACGTAAGTGCAGTATTTTATTTTCTTATGACGTTGTCACTTTCAACTATCGTCAGTAAACCGACTTTACAGAAAACCGATTTTATTTGTTGTAGGGGAACCTGGGGAACAGTGTGTAAGACGGGGACGTGGGGTACGGGTATGATGAGAAATCACACACTAACACAATAGGTACTAACGTAGAACTCTAAGTATAAGTTTTACCACCTAAGAAAACATGTGGAATGCAATAAAAGTATTGAGTATTGAGTAGAAACCTCACGCCCCGTCTAATACACTGTTCCCCTACAATAACAAAAAGTAACAACACCTGACCATAATAACGCCATCAATCGTTGATAAGCCCACACACTTTGCAAAGGTCACGTCGTGAGCAATATGACCAGGACACCCGGTGATAGTGATTGGCCTATGACAGCTAATGACAGGCGAACGGAACGAATGATTGATCGCATTATATCGATAGATAAAAAATAACAATACAAATCATCCCGTTAGATTTAGAAGTTAATAATTATGATAATAGAAAACAAAAAGATTTTTTTTTCGTGGTAAAATCATCAAATGCGTCCTCTCCTCCCACGCAGGGCAGCAGGGCGGGAGGGACAGTCAGACTTGTAATGACTAAAATGCACGGTGCCCTGCATAGCCCTTTACGTTCCGGGGTCACGTTAATGAGATAAGTCCCGCGTCCTCGGCAGGCTTTGGCCGTCTAGGCACATGTGGTCTAGGTCCCGTCATCTTGCTGACGCTCATTGAGGCGCGCGTTGAACACAACGCGCATGGTTTGTGGCATGGTCCATGGTCGGGCGGCAAGTTGCCCATGATTACTCGTCACAATTCAAACCTTTTTTTTTTTAATCCTACCAGCCAGCAATGTAAACAAACCTCATCTCCTCCACAATACACTTATACAGACTTATTTCGTAAAACCTTATGAGTCAGAACTTTCTACGACCATCGATCATACAATATGGCGACTGTTCAGCGCGCTCAAGTTTGGTAATACTTACACCGAGTATGGTAAACACGCTGAAATGTTGCGAAGTGATATTTAAATCATGTTTTATATTTATTTTACTTTGAAGGAAATAAAACTAAAATATTAATGTAAAAGGTTTTATTTTTGGAATAAAAATCATTAATTATGTGTCCTGTGTACCTACAGGTAATATGTGGCACAGGCTGCATTTGGTAGGTAGATAAGTATATTCAACATTTTGCATTGCATTTCGGTTATTTATAGGAAACTAGCAAACCCTGCGAACTCCGTTTCGCCACCAGATGGCTTCGTTTTCTTTGCTATAAACCTCACGGAGCCCGAGACCTTTCCAACAAATGCAAAACCGTGGAAATCGGTTCGTGCGTTCTGGAGCTTGGAGTTATAACGTCAGGAGGGTAAGAACACCCGACTTATTTTTATATAGTAGAAGAAGATAAGCAGAAGCTAATCATATCAATTAAATAAACAAAAAAGGCAGTAACAGTACGTACTTGAAACGAAAGCTGCCATTTTTTTCCTTAAAAAAAAAACACAAAACCTATTTTTTTTTTTTGACAATTCTCTTCTCCTGGCATTCAAACTACTTTTCCATAAAAAAACTAAATCTATTTCTTTTTTACAAATCGCTTCTATACTGGCATTCAAGCTACAAAAGCACTATAGACCGTGGAAGTGTGACGTAAAAAGATGACATTTGGGTAAAAACAAACAGGTTTCGACGTGGGATTTTTGTTATTTTATCTTTTTTGTAAATTAAAATAATAATGTCTGCGTCGAACTTCTTGTTACTATTGTGTGCAAAAATTGATGGAACAACATCCTTTTCATCAGCAAAATTACAATTATCAAAGACTGGTCTTCAACGAGTAGGGTCTCTATCCTTACGACTGAAATTGAAAATAATGAGTAAGTCAGCAATACAAGTCAATACAACGAGTCCTCAGACTATAATACATAATTAATCAGCAGTAACGTACCGGCAGAGTGTTTTCCATTTTTTAAAGATTTTTTCACTAGCAGGAAATCTAAAAAACCTGCAGGTTTCTCTTCTAGAGATCATGGTTGCAACCGGGAGCAAAACAATACAGGTATTTTATACCTTGTAAACACTAGATAATGTATTCAAAATGTAAATTATCTCAAAATGCAATACGTTCCTGTGTTTGTTTTTACCCAAATGTCAAATTTGTGACGTCATAGCTTCCGCAGTCTATTGTGGCACTATGGAGCGAGCAAGTACTATTTACATTGTCTATGGCTCTCGTTTCGCCCTAAATCCATAGTAATGGCTCCAATTAATTTAAATAAATCATGGCGCCCACTGCCCACCATGTTATGCAGTAACGGTAACCGCTGCCTATTACAACTGCAGTGAAGGTACCTCATAGTTCACAACGACCTACATTTAGACTGTGCTGCTTATAATGCAGTCTTTTTAGAAAATCACAATCTATGTTAGCAAATTAGTGTAGTGTTTCGTAAACAGAGATTTTTTAATGATCAATAATTTATTTATACTTATTTACCGAAACCGGCAGAACCAAAAATTCGAAGACTTGTAACGTCAACAGACCCGCACTGGGCCCACGTGGTAGATTATATCCCACTCCCTCTCTCAGAGAGGAGGCTTGTGTCCCAGCACTGGGATCAGTTAATAGGCTGATAATGAATATTTCCTTTCCCAGGCCCGGCCGTGGGTCTTTCAGCAACGGTCATTATATTTCACCGTGAAACTACACTCGGTTCCAAAAATAACGGGTCAGTCACATAAACCCGAATATCTCCCGAACTACGTATGTCATCCTAATGAAACGAAGACTGTTTAATTGAGAATTTAATTATACAGCAAAAAAATAAAATAAAACTTAGTTGCACCCAAAATATCAATCTCTAAATTAAAAAAAAACTAAAGTAGTCATATTTTTCTTAAGATTATATTTTTTTATGATTGTTTTTTTGGTGTTTTTCATCACTTTCTTCATATTTTAATACTTTGTATTGCCTCCACGAGCTCTTCTGACAGCTTCCAGGCGATTAGGCATGCTGTACGCCAAATTTCGGAGCCGGTGCTGAGGAATACCTTCCCATTCCTCCACCAGTGCTTGTTTGAGCTCGGGAAGCGTGATTTGTGGGGGGTTTCGACCTTTCGCGCATCTCTGAAGCTCGTCCCAGGCGTGCTCGATGGGGTTTAAGTCCGGGCTTCGCGCTGGCCACTGCATGAGTTCGATACCGACCTCTTCAAGGTAGTCATGTACAATTCTGGCGGTATGGGGACGCGCATTATCATGCATTAATATGCCATGCCGGTCCATCCTGGCCATGAAAGGACCTACATGTTCATTGAGGATCTCTTCCACGTACCTCTCTGCATTTAGAGTTCCATTTTGAATGAGTACCAGCTCGGTGCGGGCCTCAGCAGAAATCCCAGCCTAAACTTGTACGGAGCCCCCACCTTTCACACTTTTTACTCCACACACGCTTGATGGAAGCGCTCCCCTGGTCTTCTGTACACTAACTGCTTACCATCATGCTTATAAAGCATGTATTTAAACTCGTCCGTGAACATTACCCTAGACCAATCGTCTAGTGTCCAGTTTAGGTGCTCGCGCACGTATCTCTGTCTTGCAATTCGATGTCCCCGTTCCAGTTTGGGGCCATTTGCGGGCCTCAATGGTTTCAAATTTGCTTCAGCAAGACGTCTTCTTACTGTTTCAGCGCTTAAATTGCCACCTCCAAAGCGAATAAAGTGAGTTTTTAGACCAACAGCAGTTTGAAAACGATTTCGGAGCATTGTAGCCACCAGTTGTCTGTCTTCCCTACAGCATGCCTAATGGCAGGCGAAGGCAATGCAAAGTATTAAATGAAGAAAGTGATGAAAAAAAGTAAAAAAACAATCATAAAAAAACATGTAATCTTAAGAAAAATATGACTACTTTAGTTTTTTTTTTAATTTAGAGATTGATATTGTGGGTGCAACTAAGTTTTATTTTATTTTTTATCTGTATAATTAAATTCTCAATTAAACAGTCTTCGTTTCATTAGGATGGCATACGTAGTTCGGGAGATATTCGGGTTTATGTGACTGACCCGTTATTTTTGGAACCGAGTGTAGTTAATTCACCTTATTGAAACTATTGCAATTTTCGACTTGTATCGTGGTAAAATCTTCAAATACCTACCTAAGTCCTGACTAGTCTAGTCCGGGGCTAGTCTAGTCTAGTCACGGTTGCCTACCTAATAATAAATAAACATCAGTTTCATACAATAACAAGCCACTGTCGTCTGCCTTCTACATCCAGTCTATCCCAGTAGGTAAATATTCGAAGTTCATGAAATTGGAAGAGCATCATAAAATTCACGTCATCTTTCGGGCCAACTTTCTTACCATCCGACACACACGTATCCTCATCTTTTCTTTCATTCACACGTCAGTCAAAACTTTTCTCATTTCAATTTATGTACTCAATTTAATTATCTTGTACGTCAAACCTCAATTCTATACATAGGTGTGACATACGAACCGACGAACCTACATACAACATTGATTGACAGCTAAGGTCGTCTACGCGCGAGACTGTGTCATTCAAGTTAAGGCTTGTAGACTGCCTTAGGGAGTGACTATGTTTTTTTCTTGTTTATGGTACGACTTTTTCTAATACCTGCATAATACCGATATCAAAATCCGGCAAGCGCAGCGTAGGACGTCCACCCACAAGGTGGACAGACGATCTTAAGAAGACCACGGGATCACGCTGGATGCAATTCGCTTCAAACCGGTCCTATTGGAAGTCTATAGGGGAGGCCTATGTTCAGCAGTGGACGTCTTACGGTTGATATGATGATGATAATTTTAAATCACGTGTCACTATAATACGTTCGTAGTAAACTCCGAAATCACTCAATCGTTTTCAATGAAAGTTTTGTAAATTATTGTGGTTGGTTCCAACTTGATATTTAGGATACAGGCACAAAGAAGATGCCTTGTTTCTGATGTTTCAGAGCTTTTATTGTGCTGGAGAAGTCAGTCAAGGCCAGGTGTCTCGTTGACAGAAACCGTTTTCAGAACACCGTGACTGCTAATCAAGAAGTCCTTAGTTGGTTTTCAAGCTCGAGCAAGGCGTTATTCAGTGTTTTTATAAGGATTTTTTCAGTAGCAATAAAAATATATGTGAGTGTGGTTTCAGGCGTTTGTGTGGTTACAGCTTTACTATAGTGATGTCATATTCAAGTTGAATATATTTAGCGCCGCGTCTAATGACATGGTAAATGTCTTATTATTCATGTTTTTAATAAAGGTAACTGGTTGGTTTGTTTTGATAATAGTTTTCAATTGTTTCTATGGTGATTTATTACTGTGTGAAACTGTGGGGGCTACTGTTCAGCAATTAGATCGGGTCTGTTAAATATATTGTTGATGTCATCTCATTGTGCATTTACATATCGTTTTTCAAAATCTAAGTAGTAAGAGAGAAAAAAATGTCGTTGTGGACCCTACCAAGCAAAAGAAGAAGAAACGGAAAAGTGGACTTGCAGAAGTCAGGATTTCGTTCGGAAAGTTGATATTGTTCAGTTTTCCGGCCTGTCAAAAGTGACAGTTAAAGCGTTGTAGTACATATTCTAGCTAGGAATATTGGTATCATCTGTGGTTTTAGTTAGCACACTGACATTTTGACTTTCAGTTCCAAATGTGTAGGAGGAGGAAGCTTTTGAAGGACTTATTCCGGTAGTTATTGAGTTCCCCAGAGAAAAGCGATTGATTGTGAAAATATGTGAAAATACACTGATATTCCGATAGCTTATATTTTACTTACTGATGGGCTCGATCAATTTGTCATTTTGTACGAAAAATCTTTTTTTTTTTTTTTTTCCAAAAGATTTAGAACAATCATTGTTCAGTAACATGGGCTGAGTTACCCCACGAGAGGTCTTTGAAAACTTCGCATCGCTCAGGATTCTATATTTGAACCGCTCGTTTCTCTCTCGCGGTTCAATCTTAGAAACACGCTCAGTTTTCAATTAGTACTCGCGCCAAAATTTCGCTATTAACGTTACACGTTGTATGGGCACTTAAATATAGCCTCGTGGTTAAGGCCAGAGGATACGAAAAGTTTCTTTACAAAATCCACCTACATGGCTAAATACATGACTCACTAGTTACAAGTTTTACATAAGCAGATGTTTGTAAAAGTGAAGTTGTTTCGTTACATCACTTTGTGTGTACCTATACCTACCTATTTTGACAGCGGTAATACAATGTGAGTGAAACCGAATGTGAGTGTGGACAAAAACTGAACGGCTTGAAATTGACGTCGTGTGGAGTAGTTAGGTGGTTAGCGACATAAAGCTAGTTTCACATGGGCAAGTTGAGAAGTAGATGGGCTGGGTGGGTGAGAATTTTATTTGTGCAGACGTGAATGCGTGATTTCTGTATGGCTGATTGTGCAAAATGCAATGTGTTCACGCACTAGGTAGGTACAATCGACAAAGTTGAATCATGACCCACCATAAGCATATTTTCCAACAGACTTTTGAGTACAATTGGGTTCACATTCGCATAAACATACATATCCATGGTAACGAATTTGATCTTTGTCAATTTGCCGTATTCAAACGACTTTTTGTCAAAATGGGTCATGATTGACCTACAGCTCGAAGTGACGAGAAAATCATCGTGTGATTTTAGTTTGTAGGATGGACCCTTCTGCCTGGCAAGAGGACACTGACATGAGTATTACTACTCATAAAAATTAGTGTGAAACCACCTTAAGAAACGTTCTAATGTGTCTACTGTAGTTCGGACCCGACGCAAGAGCAGCGTGGGAGTCGCCGTGTGTTGTTAGGAAGTTAGCAACAACCTTGGATATTGATTTTGATTGACATTTCATTTGACGATTATGTAGGACAGCCTTTTCCTTCGTCTTCTTCTGTGCGCTGACCTTTGGAAATTACCTATCTAACATAAAGTAGCTACTAACGGGATAAATGGTGACAATGGGACGACCTTGTCTCTGTGCAAGAAGATAACCACAGGAAATAACAAAGTGTGGAAAAGAAACATTCCTGGTTAATTTTAGTTTTTTTCTTTTTTGGGCAATCCCACCGCGCTGTTCTAAACGACTGCAACTCCTAAAAGTCAGAATCAACAGTGGCAACCACCAGAAAAGCGCCGAGACAATGAAGCTCGACGTGTCCCGGAGAATGAATTTACCTGTCTTGGATCCTGCAACGAAATTAATCAGAAAAGAATAGTGGAGGAGTAGGAAAAATATGTGTCCACTAGAAGAAGTACTTATTAGTGGAACTTCAGACAGTCCCTTCGTACACAAGACGACGCAAGTCTTCTATACCTTGCGACTTTGGTATCCAATGACGCGTGCCTGTGTACGAATCTCGTGTTTATATTCCGATAGTCGCTTGGATACCGAAGTCATCGGAGATCTATCGGATATTTGCGTCGCCTAGTGTACAAAGGGGCTTAAGGTTCCTTTTTTCATCCGAAACGAAGGGTACCTTTACATTATTTCTTCAGTTAAAGAGGCCTTCTTTTATTTCTTTTCCTGTTTTTTTTTTCTTCTAAAACAATTGACTACCTCTATAGCAACAATACCACTAGACACGTCACTCATTCAGTCCGCGCTAATAGCCTTGGATCAACGCCTTCGAGTGACAGTCAGACTCCTACGTCGTCAGTTGCTAGGTGTTCTAAGAAATAAAACTCAGTCCAGCTACTATTGAAAATCAAAATTATATTTTGTCTACCTACTTATTGTTTATATTCCGGGATCAATTCCAATAAAGCCTCGCAAATCTGGCAAGTTACAATGAAATTGTTAGCGGTGATCATAATTGATTCGTTTCAAGACTATACCTACCATTTTTTTATTTAGGTGGTAAAATCATCAAATGAGTCCTCCCGCCCATGGGTGGTTCGGAAGGGACTGTCAGACTCTTACTGACTAAAATCCACCCGTGTTCCTTCCTATGTCCATTACGTTCCAGGGCCATGGCATCCTGGGTTAAGAAAAAACCCGCGACGCTTTGCCCTCTGCTAATCAGAGGGACACGCGTTGGAGCGTCGACACGACAGGTTATTCGCATACAGGCAAAGAGACTATTTAGGCACACATTGCTTATGGAAGAGTTTTTGCCCGCATCCCAGGGTGCAACGGCCCGAAAAACTGGTCTTCCCCCTAGACGTATCCGAGAGGGAACTCCAGTCCACGGGCGCACGTGGAGGTTTCCTGTCATAGCATCCCGGCCCCTATAGGTACCATAGTAGCGGTCTTAATAAACACCATAGACAAAACCTTCTTTTTAATGTGTCTTTCTGACATAACCTAAAGTCAAAGAATAAAAAAAATAAACTTTGCTGTTTGAATTTAGAACGGATGTTCGGTCGCCAAGACTAGGATATCCGCCATGACTAATATTTAAATAAGTAAGTTTAAATGCCAATACCTAACTAATTAGTAGATTATAAATATGAACGTTTTAATTATGTTCGAGGTGTTAAGATAACCTGTCGGGCAAAGTTCTCTTTGGTAGTGATAAATAACGAAATGCAGACATTGAACATTATGTCTCGTCTGTTTGAGATTATGCTGCGACGGCCTAATTATTATAAATTGGGAAATAGGCAGAATAATGATTCCTCATTTCAATTTTCATAATGACCTTCTTTTATTTTACCAACTATTTTGAATAACACAGTCCAATTACAGCTTGAACCAGAACGTCTTGAAACGACACTACTCGTTTTATTTGCTGACAACGTTTTATAATCTTTGACATTTGATGTAAACAAAGAACGCAGGTTTGATAAAATTATTGTGCCATAAAACTAACGTAACTGAAAAAAAATTAAGTGCTGCTAGCGAGAGCACAGTGGCGACTTCTGGATATGTCTACTCTAATTTGCCAAGCTGTAGGTGCCTATAAAATTGATCTAAACATCAATATTTTACATGGAGCGACTGCCTGTCAGTTTCAGACCAAAGGGTTGAAGTTTAGTACCGGGTTGTGTGGTAACTGAACTTATAATAGATACCACAGAATATATAATAGTACCGCCAGACCATCATAGCCAGTCAGGCTTGATTAATTATAACGTCAAGCTTAATAAAAGTGACGTTTTAACTTTTAATCTTTACATAAAAATAAAAACGTCACATGCATTACTAATTAATCGAGAAAGTTAATTGAACAGCAGTAATTCTTGCAAATAAAGCTGTACACAGTAAAAATACTTAAAATAAAAAGTGAAAGCGTATTTTAAAGAAAGTATTTTACAACTTGGTATTTTTTATCGATGTTTATTCGCGATACGGAGAATTTTATTTTATGTTCCATAAATAAGCGCTTGTTTTTTTTTTTTTATAAATGGAATATGTTTGCTGTATTTGGATAACTGGAATAGCTTCATAAAGAATTAGAAAAGTCTATCGATCGATGAATCAATTGGTAGAATACAATTTAAAAAAGAAACAATTAATGAAATGCAGCAATGGATTTAGAATTAGCATCAACCCATATGGTGCAATAATATTGATATTATGTTGCTGCCTTTAATCCTTCTCTGAAAAAGTTTAAATTTTCGTAAGAGGAAGGGCTGATAGTAAGGGTTGAGTGTACAGGCGGCGCACTTCAATCTTTCAAACTTTAATAGATTTTCAACAATAACACATTTGGTAAAAGACAGATTGAGGTAGGTTGATGAGTTGGTCTGGTCTGTACATTGTTATCCTAGGGGTGAAAGTGGGGTGCTATGACAGGAAACCTCCACGTGCGCCCGTGGACTGGAGTTCCCTCTCGGATACATCCGGGGGGAAGACCAGTTTTTCGGGCCGGTGCACCCTGGGATGCGGGCAAAAACTCTTCCTTAGGCACTGTGTGCCTAAATGGTCTCTTTGCCCGTATGCGAATAGCCTGTCGTGTGGATGCTCCATAACGCGTGTCTCTCTGATTAGCAGAGGGCACAGCGGCGCGGGCGGAGCGTTTAGTCCCGAGACCGGGTTTGGAAGTCGAATTGAGCGAGAGGAGGAGCAGGCGATGTTTTTAAGCAGAAAACTGTCCCGAACGATTTCGGGCGGTCTTCAATACTCGTTCCATCCCTAAATGTGTCAGGAACATCTTGCATGGAACAGATACCGTCGATCTGGTTCTCAAAGTCAGCCTCTGATGTAACTGAAGGTAATGACGTCTATTCATTGAAATGACGGCTCATTGTGACACCTAGGTAACTCATAGCTATGCTACAATAACTTGTAATACATAGTTTACTATCTATGTCTTACAGACTATTGTGTGGATGACACAGTTCAGTGGAACTTGTACATATTATGTGTGTGAAATATCATACTAAGATAGATATTATCTCAAATGAAAATATATAAAATGCGTCAAATGACATCCAAACAGAAAGGGACCCAGAATACATCCCTGTAGAACGCTTCCCTTAATGCAAAGTTCCGTGGTTTCATTGAAAAGTTTAATTCAAGTTCAACTAAATTAATCGGACCTATTATTTGGGCCAGTACTTCAAGTGAATAATTGCTAAGAAATAACTATCTATAACCAGTATTTATAAAAATAACCTACAAGCCTTCAAGAGATAATTTTGCAACTATCACAAAAAAAGTAAGCTGACAGCAAAAATATCTTGTAAAGATAAAATAATTATCGTACGCATGCTCCAACGCATAATTACGTGTGAAAACCTACATTTTTAATAGTAAATGATATTTTTTCAAGATCAACAATTATGTCTTGATACATAACTGCATGTTTTAGGTGTATGTCGCAGAACTGTGACCCAATTGTCGCAGAATGTCAGCTTATCGGCGATGTAGTCATTCTATAATAATGTGAGCACTTTATTATGAAAACATTATGGCATCAGTCTCTATTTTTGGATTATTAGTGCAGTTTTGTCCATGGTCTGTCGCTGTGTCGCATTGCCCGATTTAAGTTTCCTTGCTTTTCGTGACAGCAACCTTTTGAGTTAAAAAATATTTTTGCCTGAATTAAGAATCTCGAAAGACTTACTGGCTTATGATGAACAAAATCTTGATTGTTCAAAAGTCAAACGTTTTGAAAAAAAATATTTTTGCATGTCTGATTATAAGGCTCTAGAGTAAAATATACTCAGGAAGAATATTTCTTAACAAAACACCTTTAAAATGCTAGTATTGTGTGTGGAAGACAAGGTGTTGCAGTGCAATTTGGGAAAGACCAATTTTCTACTGCGTAAGGTTGAATAGTACATTATCAAATTGGGAGGACCAATACTACTATAGGTGGCCTACCATGGTGCCTTACCGTGAGTAGTTAAGCTCTTTGAAAGAGACAGAGCTATACAAGTAGTCGACGCCATCTCGTTCCCTAAACGAAATCACTCACGCACGGTTTAAAGCCGGGCCACCTACATCAGTTTTCCTGACCAGGAATCCTATTCATACAAAAGTGTGTGCATTTTTTGTGTGTATTGTTCACATTCGATAACTTCCCGTGCTTAGAACGGATTAGGATTCCTGATCCACAAAACTGATGTATGTGGCCGCTCTAAGACGTTGGGGTATACCATGATACCTGTCTTCGGGTTGATTCCTACAGTCGACATACCTTTTTAGGAGTTCTTAGACTTCGATGATCTAGCAGTGGTCGATAACGAGAACTTGTTGTTTTATTTATTGATTCTCAGACTTTAGAATTCTCAAAAGTAATGCTATGAGTAATTATGATTCTATAGGCATTTGTTTATTGTTGAAGTGAAGCTAACATATCCTTTATTACCTTTTTTGCTTAGACTTTTTTGTATGCAGCCTCCTTTGTTTAGTCTGGTTTAGTTTTTAATTCAAGCAGTGTCTATGCTTCAGTGCTTCTAAATTCAATTTTTTCGAGACCTGTCAAAATGTTGTCATGCTGCTATTTATTTTTATTTTCGACAGCATAGAAGTACATAATCTTGTGGATACAATCTTAATGGAGTAGAAACAATAGCTGCGGAAGATTCTGGTGCAATATTCGTAGATAAGTATTACTGTTATCTAGACATGTAGCTAGACATACTGTCGTAGTCTAAGTGTTTCTTTTTTGTAGTCGTTAAAGTATCTATGTAAACATACTTTTAAAAGAAATCAGAGTACTTAGTTCCAGGAATGATTAAAGACTTCTAATTCCAAATGATTGAAGGACCACAACAAAACCGCAAAATGTCATTCATTTATATGGAACAACATCGAAATCTTAGTACTCGAATGTCATACAAACCCACATGACATAAGTTGTTTGTTTATGACGAATGCGATGACATCATCCAGATATCACCTGACCAATTTAAATTGATACCTCTCGGCCCCCACCTAATTCGTTTATTGGAGCAAATAGAGGCTATAACGGGAATTGACAGTGTCCATTCAAAATGGCCGCCGTATAAGTGCATTTCTAAATTTAAACCAAGGCGATGATGTCAGGTGCGATGTGTCTTGTGCCTACTTTTTTTACTATTGCCAAGTTATTAAATGAATCGCTCTCTGCCTTAAACAGGTATTTAAGATAATTGGTTGTAACAATGGATTTTATTGTTAGTAATTTCTTACGTGTGTGCCACGTGTCCAATGTCCATGTAGGTCGTGATATTTTTGGTCATAGATAATAGAATATCTTATCTGTGGATTATGTCATGGCTGCCAAAGTTGTTTGTCCTCTATTATAAATTGTTGTTGTTGATATCATCAGTGGATTACGAGTAACCTTCGGCGAACTCATTTAATGGTTGGAATTTTATTTAATCCTGACGTAGGTCTTAACCACCTTGATTAATGGAGTACCTAGGAAGATAGAAAGAAAACAATCATTTAAATAAAAATCTTTAATAAATACATTAAATTATATTGTTGAAAACAATTTTTAATCGTAATAAAACTTCGGTTATTGAAGCACTCTATATTCTTTAATTTGTATGTCCATGTTTTGAGACATTCTAACTTTATCATAAATACATAAAGAGTGTCTATCAGCCTTAGAAATGTTCAGATCTTGTTCTCAACGAGGCCAGGCATGGAATCACTAGGAATGTATATGTATACAATTACATAAAATATGCCCACGAGTCGCATAATGTCATATCCGGGGTTTTAGTCGTGCGTTCTGTTAAAAGTTAGAAAGCATTGTCTTTTCAATCAAAACACATCGTAGGAATCATTAATGTTACTTAAAAATAAAGTAACCAGTAAATACAATGGCAATGTACTATGTGTGTGGCAGTGCGGCGCGCGCCCTCTAGTGGTGGTCGTCCAGCTCCTGCTCTGCTTCCTCGTCGAACTCTGCGTCCTCGTCGGCGGTGGCCTCCTGGTACTGCTGGTACTCGGACACCAAGTCGTTCATGTTGCTCTCCGCCTCGGTGAACTCCATCTCGTCCATGCCCTCGCCGGTGTACCAATGCAAGAAAGCCTTGCGCCTGAACATAGCGGTGAACTGCTCCGAGATGCGCTTGAACAGCTCCTGGATGGCGGTGGAGTTGCCGATGAAGGTGGCGGCCATCTTGAGGCCACGAGGTGGGATGTCGCACACGGCGGTCTTCACGTTGTTCGGGATCCATTCCACGAAGTACGACGAGTTCTTGTTCTGGATGTTGAGCATCTGCTCGTCCACCTCCTTCATGGACATGCGTCCACGGAAGATGGCGGCCACGGTCAGGTAGCGGCCGTGGCGCGGGTCGCATGCCGCCATCATGTTCTTGGCGTCGAACATCTGCTGCGTGAGCTCGGGCACGGTGAGGGCGCGGTATTGTCTGCTTCCGCGGGATGTGAGGGGAGCGAAACCGGGCATGAAGAAGTGGAGACGGGGGAAGGGAACCATGTTGACGGCAAGTTTGCGGAGATCAGCGTTCAACTGACCGGGGAACCTGAGGCAGGTGGTGACTCCGGACATTGTGAGGGATACCAAGTGGTTGAGATCACCATAGGTGGGTGTGGACAGTTTGAGTGTGCGGAAGCAGATGTCATAAAGGGCCTCGTTGTCGATACAGTAGGTTTCGTCTGTGTTTTCTACGAGCTGATGAACTGAGAGAGTCGCATTGTAGGGTTCAACGACGGTGTCTGATACTTTGGGTGAGGGGACGACTGAGTATGTGTTCATGATTCTGTCAGGGTACTCTTCACGGATCTTTGAGATAAGGAGTGTACCCATACCGGAACCGGTACCACCGCCAAGTGAGTGTGTGAGCTGGAAGCCCTGTAGGCAATCGCAGGATTCGGATTCTTTGCGTACGACGTCAAGAACGGAGTCAACTAGCTCGGCGCCTTCTGTGTAGTGACCCTTAGCCCAGTTGTTGCCGGCTCCGGACTGTCCGAACACGAAGTTGTCTGGTCGGAAGATCTGTCCGAAGGGTCCCGAGCGCACTGAGTCCATAGTGCCGGGCTCGAGGTCGACGAGGATGGCGCGGGGCACGTACTTGCCGCCGGAGGCCTCATTGTAGTACACGTTGATGCGCTCCAGCTGCAGGTCCGAGTCGCCATGGTAGGCGCCGGTGGGGTCGATGCCGTGCTCGTCGGAGATGATCTCCCAGAACTGGAACAAAAGTGATACCGTTAGCGGAACGAAAGCAGTGGTGTAGTGAGCGCGGTATAGAATGCAGTCAATTAAGATGCCTACACGAAAGCTCTTGGCGGACTATTTGTAAGTGCGCCGACGCTACTTTCCAACCGGTTCTGCGCTGTGTTAATATCACGGGAGAGTCGTCCCTAGCGACTGCCTTTCGAGTTTCAATGGACACTTTCGTGATTCTATTCAAATGTAGTTTTCTAAAGGTTATAAAGCTCAATGAACCGTCGTATAAGGTAGACAGGATACATAATACATCATTAATGAACGCTGAACTTCGGGAAGGGTTACGCAAGACAATGGCATGAGTTATGACGGCGGCACAATAGCTCGCCTCGACGACGGCGACGCCCACGTCCTCCCGTATTTGGTTTATCTTGCCGTATAAGCGAAGAATGTCTCGAACGACAAGGCTTATTAGCATTCAATTTTTCGATGCCCCTTGAAATTCATGACCTGATTTCAGGGCTGACGACCATATGGCCACCGAAATTTCGCAATGAAACAATTACTGTCTGTTTATTTTCGAAGATTAAAGTACGTTATATACCTGCAGTTGTGGATATGTGCAATTAACTGACGTAATCGCCACGCCTACCAATTTAGTGATCAGAGATCGGAACCGAGTTTAAGGCATCGCCGAAACTTGTATTGTATCGCGCGATAATCTGAGCTTTACGATCGTTCACCGAGAGCTTACAGCATCGTAAATCAATTTTTTTAACGCTTACGTAATTTGTTGGACTGCTGGTGAAAATACTTAGCAACACAAGGTTGTATGGAGCGATCGTTGTCGTGTTGTTAGTACATTAAAATTCAGCGGCGTGTGCGCGCCGATCCTAGTGATGTCATCTGCGAGTGGGTACAACTCGACATGTACAAATATGGTAATATGACTAACATGGCTGCCTTTTTGGTTCAGGGTTTAACTTCGACTCTTATTTGTTTAGCGTAGATGTTTAAATTAACTCGATCCATATGCGGCGTTCGGTATTTTTAAAATTAATCGATTTTCATTTTGGATATTCTTAAAGTGTCTCAGAGTTTTTTGGCATCACTAAAAATGGTGCGCGGAATTAGTTAGGTTTAAAGAATTTTATTATCTAGCTGGATTGAATTATTTATGTGTTCATATAAGGTATCATAAAATACTTAATTAGCTTTAAATTTGACTGTGGTCAATGACCAATTATGCCTTTTTGGAATGGTGTTCAAATTTTTTACCTTAGGAAAAGAAATAGCCTGCCATTTCTCATCTCACAAATTAGAATTTGGTATATCAAAAAAGATAGATAATGTCTTTTATACTGTCTTAATATAATTGCATACAAGTCTCGATAAAAATCCAATCCGCAATACGTCAATTCATCAAGACTTTCATAGATGACATTGTAATGATTTTTAATAACAGCGAAAAGTGAAAGGCCTGTTCGAAAGGCTTGCTTTCTGAGTAACTAGATAGAGCAGGCAAGTTGAAAGTATCGTGTGAACAGACGAAGGGAAACTATGGCGTCTTGTAATGGTTTCATGGTCGTAATACTATTACCATTGTGTTAGATTTCACCTTACAGTCCGCTCACTATGTGTCTGACTTTCGCAGGTTGAACATGATGAATGAGAGTTTTGTCTTAGACTTTTTGCAATGCATCTCTTTGAATAGCAACATTATGTAATGGTGTATCGCTTTCTTTATTTTCTGGCTAGACATGTGAATGGACCATTGCGCTCTCGAAATCAATTTTATCTGCTATTCAATTTATTTGCTGCTTGATACTCGGAATCATTTCCAATCAATTTGGACTTTGCAAATTCCGGAGTTCAATGCTCCAGAATTTAACACAGTTTATTATTTGTTGGCTCTATCGTCGACTTCCTGTAGTTAATCCATCTGAGATATGCATGCTGTGTGTTATAGTTATATGCTAACGGTACTGCGCATGCAACTCTATGGCAACCACGGCGGCTATAGCCGCTATTTATAAATGGGCATCGACCGGCTTCCGTCGGGTCATTCAACTCTCTAATCTCGTCGTGCCAAACGTCTGATAAGATAGCTCACATATGAGCACAATTAAGAATGAGAAAAGCCAGATCTTAATGGTCATCTCAAATGCTTTGTAAAAATACTCTCCACTATTGCATTGGCTCTTGATTGCATTTTATCTATCCTATTAACTTTATAGTTCGTTGTCTGATAAATCGGTAATTGAACGTGAAATCGGTTTTAGATGATACGTAATCGACTCTAAATACATTTTTGGGTGTTCCCTTTTTGTTGCAAGTTATTTTTCGTCGTAATGTATCCTCTAACATTTCCTATTCTGGTTTTATTACCTGCCAACTTTTATAACTTCCTTTACACTTCTTTACATTATTTCAGTGTGTGCAAAATTGTTTAACTGTTTCTTTAAGCCATATCAATAAATTACTAAAAAAGCGTCACGGCACAATGATCTTTGTAAAAAAATAGCCGACGTCATAGACAATTTTCTCGGGCAGTGAACGAATGAAATTGCTCGCAACTATCTGATTTTATACAATGCCAATAGCAACTACACACCATTTACTACAACGATGAGTAATATTAAATATATTGTACTTTGTACCTACTCATATGTTTTGCTTACAAGGTTTTTTACTGTTCCAAGTTTCGCTTACGCATCTGAAAAGCAAAGTCGACGCGACAATGATGTCATTAAATAGAAGGATGTAAAAAATATAAACCTCCCATCTCTATGATAAAGTTAGATGGAATTTCCTTTTAAATATCGACACCTACGTCAAAAAGAATATTTTCAAAATGGCCACTTTACTTTAAGATGTTAACACAGCTGTTATAAGTATTCCTGTATATGTATCTGCCTCGCATTCAAATACCAAGACTGAATGATTCATAATTCTGACTAACTAATGACTTACAGACGTAAATAGTCATGAGAGTTTGCTCAATCAATAACAATCTGTGTTTCAATTCGATGAGAACTCTTTGGTGCAACATCGTTAGTTTTTGAAAGGTTCTTGTTGATAAATACGGGCTAAATATAAGTTTTCTGATGTTGGTAGCTCTTCGTATTGATGTTACTGTTTATTTTAGGACGTTAGAAGATTTATGTGATCTTGTTTTGGATCCAAAATAAAGGAGTGTGTACGAGCGAGCACTGGTTTAAGAATTTAGGTCTCGGAGAAGGTTTTAAACATGTGTCACATCCAAATACAGTGATGCAAAGATCTCTTCAGCGTCAAAGTATGTCAAGTTGCATCGAAATATCCATGTGTGAAGATGGAGTCTGTTTTTGCATAGTATTGTTTGGGAATAAAACAGAATCTTTTAGAGCTAGTCATAATTTGTGAAGCTTAGCAAAAAATTGGCATCTACGATTCTGGTTCTAATGAAACTAAATCCAAATCTCGAATGCTAAGAAACCACCAGAACATAGAGGATAACATTTACTCTTAAATTCAATCCCGAATCTGTTCATACGTACATTGTTTTAATTGAATTAAAAACAAAAAAGATTGATGATGGTGACTTTTATTTAATTGACCTCGATTTGTCACAGTAGCCTGTTTTGTCCAACCGTAATGCTGACGCAGCTTGAATACCAATAATAATTGGAACAGTTCCAAGAAAAAAGATGTGAGACATTAGTTTCTGCAAGTGTGAGGCGCTAGACCATCGTAAGCATGATTTTCATGCATCAACGATGAACAGCGCTAGTTTCTCTGTAGTATTTGATAAAGAAAGTATTTTAATTACTGCTAATTTGCAAGTAGCTAAGCTGTATGTAGGACGTCGCTTTATCGGAATCCAAGTGACGGATCTGAGGGATTTAGAAGAATTGGCTTAGCAACACGACTGTCAAAAGAGGTCCATAATTTTTAAATCCCTGTTAAAAATCGATCGAAATGCGAAAAACTTTGAAATTGATTCCTTCCAACTTTATCTAGGCCATATAAGTTTTTGCTTGATGCAGTTTTTTTGTTGCCATTAAATCTGTCAAGTGTGAACGGATGTCTAGAGGTCAGTACTATTATCTAATCCTTCCTGTATTAACTCAGAATCTTAAGCTGTGTAAACAAATTACAGTGCAATCTTCCTGCAATTTATCTATGATTGTAATTCCAGCTTCAATTTATTGTTTCCTTTCCAAGACGATTCAATCAGAACTTGAATTATACAACTGCAAAACGGATACGAGTGATGGAGAAAGGAGTTCTCATTTCAAACTTGATTCGCCATCTGTCATTTTTTTTTTTTTCGATTGACATTTAGCGAATAGATTAAAAGAGGATTTATGTTAGCAAAACGAGTTCATAATAGTTATAAAACGAGTAAATTATTTATATTCATTGGCATATGATTAGATTCCAAACCAGTTTTACGGGTAAAATCTCCGTAGATGGAGTATTGACCAATGAAATCGTGCCACATTTTTCTTACATTAAAAATAATTCAACTAGGTATTTTAGAATGTTATTTGTTCAACCATAAGTACCTACAAAATTAAGTGCTATCGGACTCTCTGGAAACTTCGAATAAAGATTAACAGCCGGCTAGTTTGAAGATAAGTTTTGCCGGAAAAATTTAAATATTACAAAATCGATAGGAGCTATTTTACAAGATCTGATAAAATAATCTACGTAATACGACGTGTGTGAGAGACATTTTTTGTTTCACAAAAACTTGAATATCATGTCATTGTCTTTTGTTGACCTTTGATAAAAAAGCGATTGTCTATCTACATATTTTTACACATGTTTTATTACACTTTACCGGTGCAACATAGTTTTTGTCATGCGTGTTAGGGGATGACAGTGGTGCCCTCCTTACGGGTGCGTTCGAGCGCGAAAAATAACCGTTCCGTCATTGTCTATTCCCGAATTATGAACGGAGCTATGCAAGAACTAAACATTGTACCGTACGACCTAGTTTTGTATGAAAAATCACTTAACAATGGCATTTCTTGCTACATCATGACTTAAACAGTGAACTAACTTGACTCTAAGTACAATTCCAATTGTATTTCTAGCGGATTCCATAGTAAAGACCGTTAGCAACGGTTTCCATACCTCCGATTCTAAAATGAAAACAAGAGCGGGAATACATACCTTAGCTCCAATCTGGTTTCCGCACTGGCCGGCTTGGATGTGCACGATTTCCCTCATGTTTGATTATTAAAAAATACTTTGTTTGTAATAAATTAACTTATACACTATACGCGACTCTCGCACTACACAACTCGAAGATTTGATCAGCTTGCCGGCCCGGTGGGGATTTTTGAGGCTTGCTTCGCCTCCGCGCTGCGGCCGGATCGCGGGCTGTGATTGGTCGATTGTCAGAACAGAACACGTTGCCAACTTCATAGCACGCGAGACGCTTATCAATTCGAATATGGAATCATCCCACATTTCTATGTATGGATATTGTCGCGATTGTATTGATGATCGCTCGTTTAGAAACGTCAGATTTCTGAGGTGTGACAGCAAAAAGTTTGCATGTTTTATTTTTTACTTAATTATTATAATTACTCTATTATTTTTGGTTCTGTTTGACATTAATGCGTGTCAGGGTGTGATCGTGCGTGTATTTTTGACGGGTACGGGATAGTTTTGCGCGATTAGTTATCATAGCGTGTCGTGGCACCCGGCGGCGCCCCTGCTTACACCCCCTAGACACAAACTGTACGTTTGTTCGATAATCGCTGGTTGTCATGTAACTAAATGAAACCAGACAGATATCATTACTTTATTTTAATTTAATTTACTAATGAAATGGTTTTTTTTTTCATAATTTTGCGGTCTCTATTGAAAAAGATAATAAAGACTAGGTATCACATATTTTACTTTATCATCAACATTTTTGAATAATAGTTTATAGTCTTTACTTTAGATATGTATACCTAATCTTAGCGGTATAAATCTACATACGGGACATTAAAATTCAATAAATATTATCATTATTTAGTGATAATAATCAATTTATAATTACAAACAATAAATTCCACCATTCAACAAAATCCCCGCGTAGCTTTAGAGATCGCATTCGATCTATGAGTATCCTGGGTTCGATTCCCATATTATTATGGGGGTTTTCTGATAGGATTTTTTAAAGAGCTAGGTATCTTGTCTATGGCATAGGTTTCTGAACTTTTAATTTTTGAATTGCATTTCTGAACTCACAACATTAGATTGGTGACATTTATTGTGCCTAACCCTGATTTTGTTATGATAGGTACATAAACTAATATTAGGTACAAAGTTTAGACTTTTTTTATTTGGCTTCGAATTGAGATCTTTTAATTTAATGTTGAATTTTCCATTTATCGAGGAAAGCTTTAGACTATTATAGATCACGCTAAGACCAATATTAGGAGCTGAATCGCTACAGCTAGTTTAAAATTAATTAAAACATAACACAGCCTTACCCACAAAAAAAACTTTTTTTTTTAACACTTGTCTAAAAAAAGTGTGACTACAAAATGAACCTTATGCCAACGTCATAAGTAATCTGACATTTTTATACAAGTGTTCAACAGTCGTTTAAAAGTTTTTGTGGTACGTGACGAATATTGGGAATATTGTTCTTACTAACAATGAATCCTTCAATAGTTTACTGGGTCATTCCTTCAGACCTGCCTCTCCTATAATTATCTCATACCGTACCAGAGTATTTCGAATGTGGGCGAGGGAAGACGCAGGATAACAATAGACTGAACATCAATTGTCAGCTGTCGTACGGATAGGTCATAGTTCGATGCCTGCGCGGTATTTTTGACTTTGAAGACCATACATTCTTGGGTTATAGTATCAACATGGGAGATGGATTTTTGATATTCAACAAGACAATACCTAAATAAGTACCAAAATCTTCCATTCATCATCACCATTAGGTATATCAGCCATAAGACGTCCACTGCTGAACATAGGCCTCCCCTATAGACTTCCAATAGAACAGTTGTAAGCGGCCTGCATCCAGCGTGATCCTGTGGCCTTCATAAGATCGTCTGTCCACCTTGCAGGAGAAAGTCTCACGCTCCCCATCGGCTATCAGTTCTGCGTGCTATATGGCCTGCCCACTGCCATTTCAACTTGCTAATTCGTTGGGATATGTCGGTAACTTTGGTTCGTCTATGAATCTTCTTACTTACAGGCTATTCGCATGCGTGCAAAGGGGCTCTCTTTGCACGCATGCGAATAGCCTGTAAGTCTATTCGCAAACTCTTCCTTTAGGCACACAGTGCCTAAAGGAAGAGTTTTTGCCCGCATCCGGCCCGAAAAACTGGTCTTCCCCCCGGACGTTTCCGAGAGGGAACTCCAGTCCACGGGCGCACGTGGAGGTTTCCTGTCTTAGCACCCCTTTCCTGTCTTAGCACCCCAATTGTGGACCACCTGGGGATCGAATTCATTTAATAACAGGACTCACTTTCTAATGTACACATTTACAAGTGATAATATCCTTGTATCACATTAAACAATTAGGATACTTTCTTTCAGAATACAAAAAACAATGATGTAAGAGCAGGTTCTGTGTTAACAGCGGTAGTAATAATGAATATTCATTATTGGATGTGTCAACATTGATACTGAAGTGTCAGATCACGTGTTCAAACCACAGAATACAACTCATCACAGATCTGACTTCAGCATTACTTTAGAACTTATACGCCTACTTTAAAAAGTACTTAACTGGGATTTAATCCTTCTATTCATCATCATCATCATCAAGTGTTAAGATAACAGCGCCACGCATCCCGGTCATCGGCAATCATCATGTCAGCCGTAGGATGTCCACTGCTGAACATTGGCATTCCCCTATAGATTTCTAATAGGACCTGGTGGAAGCGACTTCCATCCATCGTTAGCCTGTGATCTTTGTCAGATCGTCTGTCCACCTTGTGGGTCGATCTGTATCTGAATTAATATGTTCCTTTTAAATAAATGCCGTGGTTCCAGAGTTTACTGTCCTCCGCAAACCTAGCATCTCAGAATATTCGGCCTTTTTGCTTTATTACACATAGGAACCTAAAATATTTAGGCCAATATATTTAAGATTTCCCCTTGTATTATAAGTTTAAATTGTAGCAAGACATTTTCCTTTACCTATTAATATTAAAATACAGGCATAAATAACAGTTTTATTACAAACATTGTGTCCTTACGATGTTATCCACGCTCTGTGCTCAAGGCGACATGACTCAACTTAGAAAATGTTGTATTTACACTCATTTTCCTCCATTTATAAACTGTTTAGCAATGAAATTCGTAGGTAATTACTTAATCAATGACGGAGATTTCCCTATAACAGTGTTTTTCTTTGTAAAATCAGCGGCTTTTTCGAGTTGAACGGACTTTGTGTTGTATGGGATCCACCTTCTAGCGGTCCACTCCTATCGACGGCTCCACCGGCTACCTGCGGCCGTATTACATCATCTTATAACCAGGCTTGTTCCGGCGAGTGAAAGTGACAGAGCTATACAAGTCGTCTAGCGCCATCTCGTTCATTCTCTGGAACAAGCCTGGTTTTAAGACGTTGTAATACGGCCCCTGGTGTTCTTCCATGACGTCTTAAAGCCTGAGTAGTTAGGCTGTAGGAAAGAGACAGAGCTATTAAAGTCATCTAGCCTCATCTCGTTCCCTCAGCAGAACTACTCACGTTTTAAGAAGTCATGGTATGCCACCTGTTCCCTGTGTTGAGGGCAGAGAAAGGTCACTGGTGATGGTAGGCTTCACCAGGGCCGCCTGTGAGTCAGACCACCATCCTGGTGGAGTCCGGTGTCCATCAGTCTTTACAGTGTTCCATTGGTGCGCAGGAGTTTCAGTTTCGTCTGGGTGAGCTTGCTCCGTCTTAGGTCTCATAATTGTTTCTGGGTTAAATTGATGCCAACAAGAAGGATGCTGTTGTGACTAAACAGGAAACAAATATGAATTGGCTTTTATAAAAATAAGGTTCAAATTCGTATAAACCAATAACCTTGCCCAGCAAATTAATCTATGGTATGTCAATCTCGCTCTCAATTATAACATAAGTAGTTATTTCTAATGATAATTATTTAGGCCCTAAGATAGTACCTTGCAAAACCAGTATAGGTAGGAAACTAGTAATGTCCATATTTGGTAATAGACTTCTGCTTTCTGTATTATGAAGTTTGTTTTTGTGATAATATTGATGTAGACATTTAATAAAACTTCAAAACATAGGTAAAAATACTGTTTTAATATGGTATAGAGTGTCAAAAGCTTCAGTTACTTTCTGAACATAGTTACTTTCTTTACCAGTTACTAAATATTGTAAGTATCTATCTAATCTGAGCTAATAAGTATCAATATTATCTAATAGAATGATTTTATAACCCATCTTCAAGAGATCATAACCCCCGTCTTCTTTTACGACCTATTCAAGCCAATGGGCCATTCATCTCCGGATAATGAAACTAGATTCATAGTTATAGACAAAAACAGCAATCAATAGGACTAGATAGAAACAGTATTTGACCGCAAATATACCGCAAAACAAGTAATACCAATCAACATTATAATAGGCATAAGATAACGGGATCTGAAGAGGTTGGTTGTAAAAGGAATGAGATAAACGCTGCCTCAAAGTAGTAATGGTAGGCGTTTGAGATTTATTTAGATTGACGACACTGAATTAAACGAGTTATGAAGATAACATCGCGCTTGTAATCCCCGAATTCCCCTATAGAACACCCACATTTTGCTGTTTTTTAGGGAAGTTCGTTCATTCTTTGTCGTTTGTAAAGAACTCTAGTGTTGTCAATGTGCCTCGAATTCGGACTCTAACTAGGCTCACAGAAATTATTTAAGGGAATCCCACCCACTATCAATTTGTCCTATGAACTGTGTCGTGCTTGTGATTGGATAGTCCCATGAAAATAGGATGTTCTTTATACTAAGACCTTGTCAGACACATCATCATCATCAGCCTATTATGTTCCTACTGCTGGGACAAAGGTCTCCTCTCTGTGAGAGGGAGTGGGCCATAATCCACCACGCG
Organism: Agrotis segetum; assembly: GCA_036375495.1. Taxonomy (NCBI): domain Eukaryota; kingdom Metazoa; phylum Arthropoda; class Insecta; order Lepidoptera; family Noctuidae; genus Agrotis; species Agrotis segetum. The sequence continues at coordinate 2,098,936 of JAQSVV010000128.1, forward strand.
GGCCCAGTGCGGGTTTGTAGATGTCACGTTTTCGACTTTTTTGGTTCTAGTACATGGTTACCTGACGATGTTTTCCTTTACCGTTTTGAGAGCAGTGGTGATGAAATAAATTACACAAAGTAATGCGCCTGGCTGGGTTCAAACCCACGACCTACAACTCGTAAATCGGGACCAATACCACTAAGCCACCACTGCTGTCAGACACAAATCAGTAAAAATTGGAATTTGAAAGAGGCTTTGATCTTTAAGTTACTTTCTGTATCAATTGGAGAAGGAAATACAGTGGTCACAGATGTAAAAAATACAAGTAAAAGTGTTCCTACAAAACCTAGTTACTTACATACATAAATAACTAGATATCATTAATCATATAGAAAAGATGAAATCAAATGAGTTATAATTTGTTGTTTGTGATATCAGGTTCCACCCACACTGATATTACGCATGCTATTGTGAAGTTCACTTGTGACCAAATAAGTGCAGCTGGTAACAAGGTAGATGGAGTGGATCCAAGTGATGTGGGTTATATTTACGAAGTTACATGTAGCGGATGACAAAAGTTTGATGATATTTACGATAAAATTGCTGATTTAGACAACACTGCAGACGGTATTATTAACATTGTGGGTGAAACGAGATACAATATACATAATACGAGTCGTTTTGTTAATCTTGCAGACAACATTTTGATCGTACTTACGATAATTTTGTAAATGTAGACAATATTGTACACTGTGAATGATATAGTTGCAAATGTTTCAATCGCTGCTAAAACCTGGATGAGGCTAGTATGAGAAAGAGAAGATTGGAACTAACAATTTGAGCAGTTGAAAGTCAGCTGTTGCTGTAGTTGATCGGGTTGTGGACGATGATGATGTAATTTAGGCTCTATTTCTTAAAGGTTACAATAAATTCTGCAATGAATTCTTAGTTTCTAATCCCTAATTGAGCAAAAAATGCCAGTGGATTTCGCTGACAGATAGTTCTTAGGTATGATTTCAAGACCGCATTAGGAAACTAGTTTTTGAAACGTTGATTTTTCAAAGAATACAAAGAATCAAAATTATCAAACCTGTCTATTGTCCTCAGACAGTAGGTAATTACATATTCTATTAAAATATAAAGTGCATGAACGAGAACTATCGAAATCTATTGGCCTTTTATATCGTAGTCAAATATAAGTAGGTACGTACTCATACTACCCAGGGCGGAGGGAGAACTTGTCAGAATTGTATTGACTAAAATCCACGGTATCCATCAATAGACCTTAATGTTTCACTGATACCTGATGACTTGATGAGACACTCATAATCCAGTGGCCTGACATGAATTCTAAAACCGATAAAGTCATAAACATACAAATTACTATATAATCACTACTAAGTCAAGTAAACATGCAATTTACTATCAAAATAGCTGCTAAACAAGGGCTAAGCATTCTACAATGCCCATAGAAGGAAAACCCCGTGTTTACATCAGAATGTAGGCAAGTTCTCGCTAATAATTTTGATGCCAAGGACAGCCGTCGTAGCTGTGAAGCTGTCTCATCGTGTCTTCAGTCATATTTCAAAGAAATCTGACAGAATTGTCCGCTTGTGGTTACAGAAGTGCTCAAAAATAACTACAAATAAGTTATTGGGGTCATAAACAGATGCAGCTGGTAATGTTATTGTTTTAATTTGAAACAGTAACAGGAAATATAATATATGAGAAATTCTCATATGGAGACGTGTAGTCAGTAGTGTAAATCGCATGCCTGTTAATGGTCACAAAAATCATAACCGTAACCAGGTGCGACTGAAAAGCAGGATTTTACATAATGCGAATTTTTTAACTGTCATTCTAGCCAAAGACCTAGCTGTATCGATTGTCAAAGATCTACAAATGGCTGCCCGAACAGTGGCTTTACGTGATTTCTGAAACACGAAAGAAAAGGAATCAACATAGTTTCAATTCGACTGTCTGTCTGTCGATTAGCGGCTGAAAAGAAATAATACATTTCTGTAGTTACTTCCCGACTAACTCATTCCTTTGTAAGTTTGATAGTAATTCTACTTAAATATCGATTCAATGCTCCACAACCATTTCATCCCTGCAAATCACAAACCACTTTCTGACATTTCCTCTTTTGCACTACAAAAGCTTTCATCAGATATTTTTGAGGTCATTGTACCGTCCATTCAGCATGCGCTAAAGTTCATCTAGGTCGGGAATATTGATTGCTGCACCGCGTTGAAGCTACCATAGTGCATAGAGCTATATAGAGTAATGTTTGTCTATGGTTGGGTGTGTGCTGTGCGTTTTGCGCATGTCTGTTTTGCAATGGAGGATGCAATTAGGCTGGGGTGACGACCTGGGTTTGTAGATTTAGAGGTAATGTTATGTAATTGCTACAGTTTGTTTTATGTTACATACATACATGGATATTCGGCGAAGAACCAGAGTCACCGACATAGCTCATAAAATTTGCAAGTTGAAGTGGCAATGGGCAGGCCACATCGCTCGTAGAACTGACAACCGATGGGGAAGAAAAGTTCTCTAGTGGCGACCACGGACCGGAAAACGCAGCGTAGGCAGGCCTCCCACTAGGTGGACCGACGACATCGTGAGGGTCGCGGGCAGCCGATGGATGCAAGTGGCGAATTGTCGTTCGGCGTGGCGGGCTAAGGGGGAGGCCTATGTTCAGCAGTGGACGTCCTCCGGCTGTTGATGATGATGATGATGTTTTATGTTTTCAATGAACGAGGTTTTGCTATTGTGTTGTAAGTACAATTATCATTATACGATGAGGAGTTATAATACAGCAGAGCTTTGACTACTGCGCCGCGTGTATTGGGGTCGAGTCCCGCACGAAACGAATATTTGTATCTGAACTTCTGAAGATATGAAGTTTAAATGTTTATTTATTTATTTATTTTACTATTTATGTACACACAAAATACAACACAGGATAATTAAAACATAGAACTCAGTACAAGGGTACTGCTTATTTCTATTGCAATTTCTGCCAGCAGACCCGCTAAAGGAGAAATGAAAAAGTAATGTACACTATATGTGTAAGGAGAGGTAACTTTTAAAATGATTACTAAAATGGACAAATGTCGCTAAATTGACCATGATTTAATACCAACGTATAACTTATATAAATACTTAAGAACTTCATCAAAAACAAGTAAATGTACATATCTTTCCTACTTGAAGCACTTCAGAGAATTGAGTTTTGTTTGTAAGCTTTATTCAACAAAAGCAAAACTTTACTCAACTTGGCTTAAACCAAGATAACTTTGTCTAAAGATAAGTAAAACTGTGCAAATAAGATACTATAAGTTTCAAAGATAATATTTTTATGACAGGAACGCAAACACAAAACATTGTCTTTACTTAGGTATTATTTAAAACTAGAATTAATATTTAACTTGGTCTTTCCTTAGTCATCAAAATCAAAGCATTATTTTATTTCAATTAGACCAGTTACTGGCACTTTTGAATTGTCAAATGACACTAGCATGTCTCGAAAATTCCGCATGTCATTATCATGAGTGTTGCGGACTCTATAAGTAAAATAGTCATCACCTGCCCGCCTTTTCCTAACTATATTGACTTCCAGTCAAAACAGATGCAGCTGGAGCGACTGCTTGTCGGACCTCCACAACCCAGTAACTGGGTAATACCATACCCCATGATAAGACTGGTTGTCAAATTTTAGAGCTTCTATCTAACTAACAGTAACGACTGTCAAAGATCTACAAATGACAGCTGGGACCAACGGCATACTGTCTTACAGCTGACTGCCTAGAGGCCGCGGCAGTGGAACGCAAACACCAACTAAAAAATAGGGTGTATTTGAGTCAGTCAAGTCTGACAGGTCCTTCCGCACCAGCCAAAGTGGGAGGACTCGTTTGATAATAATCCACCCAAAAAAGGCATTATAAATATAAATTAGGTCAGACAAGACGCGGTATTGATCTACCTGCGCCAGTCTAGCTCAAAACGGGAACACTAGAGACCTGGCGGCTAACATAATGCGTCAAAATGAAGAGAAATGCAGACAAATGGAGTTAAGTAAGTAAATCATTTGTGTTCTTATGGCAAAACTAGCTGTGCCCGTGACTTCGTTCGCGTGGATGTCGGAACTTAACAATGTATTTTGAAAAAATTGACATCGCAATCCTTTCTTAGCGGATGCCTACGTCAATAACATCTACCTGCATGCCCAGCCCGATCCGTCCAGTGGTTTGGGCTGTGCGTTGATAAATTAATGTCAGTCAGTCACCTTTGAGTTATATTATTTAGATTATGACCGAGTAATGGGGAGGTTTTAAGGAGAAATGCCATAAAAAGATATCTTACTACTTTCTAGCAAAGTAACATAATTTCCAAGCTCTTTACGTTACACTTCTTCGTACAGACAGCATACAAGTGGTTTTTTCTCGGTCTGTCTTGACCTCCTGACCGTCATTCATATGACCTGATGATGATGGCCAATAGTTATTGAATAGGGTCATAATCTGAACAATCTTCTTTTTCATGGAGGCTTGATCGGTCTCAGGACTGTCTCATCAGGATTCCGTGGCCCTGGAACATAAAAGGCTATTGAAGGATCACCGTAGATTTTAGTCAGTACGAGTCTGACAGTCCCTCCCACCTCTCATGTCTCATTTGATGATTTCATCATGAAAAAAAAAATGAAGGCTTGATCAGGCTTTTATGAAACTTATCAAAGCTTTAAAAATGTATTCTGTAGATTCGCAAGTTGAGTGTTCAATGACCATTGAAAAACGTTATTTTAACCTTTAAAATTAAAAGAACTGTTACTATAATCCGTCTTTAATTTGAACGTTTTCAAACTTAATTATTCACAAAATCAATATGAGTAATATGAGGGTACGGAAGTACTTAGTACTTAATAATTCCATGGGTAGGAGAAAATGTGACGACTTCAAAATCATAGATAATTCAGTAGGGTAGTTCTTCAGAGACAAAATTTTCGATGTCTGTGGGTATATTTCTGTAACCAACTAACAAAACGGCATGTAATATTTTTTTCTGTACGGTTTAGCTTTAGCTCTACCTGGGACAAATTCTATTTTTTTAATAGTAGCTATCTAGATACAAAATAAAAAAAATTGAAGTCTGTTCTCCTGATTCATATAGGGCGTCCGTTTCCCATTTTCCGGAACAAAATGGTCAATGTCGCATTTTCCTTTTGATTCATCAATATAAATTATAGTTATATCGAAAGGTAATTAATTGACCTCTTACAAAAAAAATACATATTAGATATAACTACGTTATTGTAATTTTAATTAAGTAAATAAGAAGTGTCCGGCGTATAATACTGATTCATGTGGAGTAAGCTTTGCTTGACTGTACTTGGTCGAGGAATAATGATGAGAGTCTGGGATCCCACGTGGGGGGAAACCTGTCGTACAACGGACGTGCTAGAAGGCGGACATGAGGCTGGTTGGCTTAGAACCTGGTGAAATACTGGTAAATGTCTGATTCATCTGTGCTTGGTTTAGGTACCTTGCTGATTACAATGCCTAATTTATTAATTTTATTTTGCTGTTTTAAGACTTTAATCTGAGTTTCGTGTGATGCTTTTGGGTTACAGATTCGTGTAGAAAAATGATAATACTGAAGTCTGTATGAATGATGAGTTAAGCATGATTTTAGGCAAAATCATGATTCATCTGTGCCTGATTTATATGTTTAAAAACCCATATGAATCTGAAAATAAATTAGTTTTCCTCTTTTCCAGCCAGAAAGGAGCACTTTTGTTACGTTATTTTACTTTTTCATGTCAGTAGAGTGTGTGTGTGACATAATTTTGACATTATTCTTCGGTTTTTATTCATTAATAAGTCAAACTCTATCTATTATTTTATATTGCTGTTTACAACAATGCCACTATCAATAGTAGAAAAGATGGAACAAAATATACTATGAGAAAAAGAGACTCATAGAACGTACGAATTTTTCATCTTTCTAAGATAGAAAATAAGAAAAGTTCCGGGCAAGTATGCTGCGTGGAAATTAGAAATGAAAGAATTATATTTGAAAAAATAGATAGAAAAACAAAAGTAAACAAAGAGAATATTATAACGTATCATTAGAATAACTATCTAGATAGTTCTATTTATAACAAAATTCTCGCTTTTCTCTAAGTATTTATTTCTGTAATTGTTAGTTTAAAAACAAGAATTTTATTGTTGAATTGACCAGATTTTTTCCTTGATAATATGACCACTGTTAATAAATTAATTGTTTTATAAAAAAATAAAATTGTTGTTATAATATTATGATTATTTTCTTATTACAAAGCCCATTTTTATTTACATCTGTAAAAAAATCTGATTCATCTGGGCACAAAATTTTTAAAGGTCGATATCTTAAAAACTACTTTGTAAAAAGAAGTCCCTCAAACAAATAAATGTTATTTGGAATATCTATTTTCATATGAACATGTGTTACTGAGCTGAAAGTGAAATTAAAATTTGACCATATGAATCAGTCAAAGAATCAAATTTCGAAGAACTACCCAGTAGCTGTAAGTAATTATTATAGCTTTTGATAATGGCTGACTTTTCATTATAATATCTGACTTCTAAAGATGGTCTAACGCCTTAGCCTTGTGTAATAGTTAATGTGTATGGTAACTACGGTGTTTATAGACGAAAACAACGTTATATAAAACACTCATTTATTATTCATTTATTCTGATTAAGTTCAGCGAATAATTCTTAGTTTACGACTGCCATCATGCCGTAAACAAAATTTGAATTATTTATTTTGAAGTTTTGAAGAAAACAAGATTTAATGAAATGAGTCTGACTCGATATTACTAAAAATACGAGTAGTTTATTAAACTCGGACGATGATTATTATATTACCTATAGCCTCAGATTAAAGAAACTAGCTTGAAAAGCTTAGATATGTTTTGATTATGTTATGTTGGTTCAGTGACATTTTTATTTACAGTTTCATATCATTTTGTTGGTTAGATAAATCTTTTTGTAACTTTGTAGAACTAGCTAGGTACCTAGAGGTATTATTTTTTGTTATAAATATCAAGGATCTAGACAGTGATTTTCAATAGGGTCCAATCTGAGTCACTATAGTTATAAGAAGACTTGATGCGTTTCATTGAAGTTAAACCACAAGGCTTTTGATTGAAATATTACTAAATTAATTGAGTAATTTACAAAAATAGATCATAATGTCTAAACGATTCACAGTAGTTTCCTTCTTATTTACTTAAAACAATAAAAACAAGCACACACCTTTGGCGCGAAAATGAGTCATAGACAAAAAAAACATGGCGTCTCTTACCACAGACTTTTATTACAATACTAGCTGCTGCTGGCCCGGCAAACTTCGTAATTGTTTTACGAATCTTTTATACATAATGGAATATAGAAAAGTTGTTTTAGACAGGCAATTCTTATATGTTTCTTTCCTTATGAACCATCTTACTTCAAGGAATATTAAAAAAAAAATATCCGAATCGGTACAGCCGTTTTCAAGTTTTGTGCTTAGCGATCTATTTTTTATAAAGCCAATACAAATCTGTGTATGAATGAAAAGAATATTTATTGCTGTGCCATGAAATTAAATACTCATATAAAGCGGCCTTCAGTCGTGTTTTGGACATGAAATCTGACGTAATTTTTATAATTATGTAAATGATGTCAAGTAGGTAAGTCTGGTATTGATAGTCGCAGGTAATGCTTTTATCATAATATACTTATTCGTAGAAAAGAAGCTGAGTTTAGGATTAAGGAATAATATTAATGGATATTTAGTGGCAATTGCGTCTAATTAGTTCCGTGATGATTCTGAAAAAATATGAGATAATGATGAATGGTCCTGATGACATTTTTCTTTTCCGTAATTTTCTATAATAATTATCCGGTTTAAGCGGGGGTGTGATTCGAGAATTCGAGCAATATTTAACAATAAAATGAACCAATTATTCTAACTAAAACTTTATAATTATGGAAAACTGATTTGGAACACCTCTTTTATTTAATCAAATATTCTCAATTTACTCAATGGTAAAAATTCCTTCAAATAGATGCTTGGACGTTGGCGAAGCTAGAATATCGTCTGCCTATCCATAAGTGAAAAGATGTGTGAATTTATATATTTTTCAATTTTATTTTAACTTCTTGGGCACCGCAACCTTTGCTCATTTAACTTGGCACATGTAGAGATCTTATTTTTGTTCACTCGTAATTTTTTTAATATTCAAGTCAACAACTAATGTCAACACGATAAGTACTAATCTCGAACAGGTTCCGGAATCACCATACGTGGTCATACCGGTTTATTGTAAACCTGTCATACATAAATAGGTACAAATATAGGTACCGCGAGTGCCAAATCATCACCGTTCGAGGTAACGCCTACATTATAGTTCATTGGTTCTGGAGATTTTTCTTGAAGAAGCCTTACCTAATATGAATTTTATAACTGTAATATTGATTTCCAAAAGATTTATGGTTTCTGATGATTTAGAGAGTAACTCTATGTATGGGTTTCTGTCTATGGATTTGGTTATTTCCTAAATAATAAACTGATGATCTTAATAAGCTACAATTTCTAAAATAGCTTTGTCACTAATGGTAACTCAAACTCAGATGGTCACAAAAACTTAAAAACAACAATTATTGTAACATTTGTTTAAAAAAAAAGTGTAAAACGAGCAACGTCTAGGAAGTGCCATTTTGAGTAAGGGTATCAATCAACAGCAAATCCCATTTTGAGTATCAACGTCAAGTCATTTTGAGTATCAACGTCAAGCCGTTTTGAGTATCAACGTCAAGCCATTTTGAGTATCAACGTCAGCCATTTTGAGTATCAACGTCAAGCCATTTTAAGTATCAACGTCAAACCATTTTGAGTATCAACGTCAAGCCATTTTGATTATCAACGTCAAATTCCATAATTTGCAATTGACAGTTCTTTTAGACAAGAATTCAGATGCTTAATTTATTTGTAGTGATGCCAAGTATTTAATTTCCAAACAAGTTAGGTACCTAATAATTTACTATGGAATTAATTTATAATTTGATTTGTCAAGGAAACTCTTACCTAGTACAGACGCCAGCAGGTCAACCTACCCGAATCTGTCAGATTTTACCAATCAAACATTAACCTTATACTCTTGTGATAAGGTTGACATTCTATTAAAGAAATCTGACAGATTGTGGTAGCTTGATGTGCTGGCGTCTGTACCTACTTCAAGGCAGCGGTTAACGTACTTAGTTGAAAGCCAAATTTCAATTTCTATTTTCATTTAAGAAACAAGAATTATTGAAAACTACTAGTTATTCGAGGGTCTTGACCGAAGCATAGACATCAGTCGAGTCCAAGGCCGAACTTACTTTAAATCTAGCTGGCAGGCTAAGAAGAGCAAACCCATTACACATAAAAAAAATCTTCTTTTGGGGCTCCGCACTCACATTGTGATCAAGATGGTTCGATGATACTTGTATTAACTTAGCCGCTGGATTCAAGCTAGCTAGACGTGCTAGCCAGCTTGGATGCTTGGATCTATAGCGGCCAACATCTACAAATTAATTAATTTGATTTCAGATCACCGAAACATCTATCTTATCTCCATTGTGTTCAAGATGGTTCGATGATACTTGTGTATAACTTAGCCGCTGGATTCAAGCTAGCTAGACGTGCTAGCCAGCTTGGATGCTTGGATCTATACCGGCCAACATCTACACAAATTAATTAATTTGATTTCAGATCACTGTATCGTCTATCTAATCTCGATGTCTCATCATCATCATCAGCCTTTATGAATCCACTGTTGAACATAGGCCTCTCCAATCGCACGCTATTTCGCTCTATCACTGCCACTGGTAATTTCATCCAGTTATTAAGTACCTACCGGCCATCTTGCAAAGATATTATCGCTGTACTGTATTGTTTCATATCAGACCAAAGACGTAAGGCCATTGCTATCCCTTTTCAACACAATACTAGATAATATTGTGTTGAAAAGGGATAGCAAGGCCTCACTAAACGCAATAGATAATAGAGCCATCTTTAGTCTTTGAGTAACCTCTTTTCTTTTCAACTTTCTCACGTCAACATAATCGAAGAAGCTCCACAACTTTTTTGAACCGAGCCATAGAGAACAAACGTGATTTTTTGCATGTGTGTCATCTGCGTGCATTTTCCTCGTATGAGCTTTATAAGGCGCGTGCCCAATAGCGAGCCCAGGTATGGAAGCTTGGCGCTACCAAACTGTATGTAGGACGGACGACTGATTTGTATGTGTAATCGCCTTATCATTTTTGTATTATTGAAATCATGAGCTTGATTTTAAGAAAGGTGATCTTATGAAATAGGCTGAACTATCAGTAGATATAGTCGATCTTATTGGAATTTAATATGAGTGGTTGACAAGAGAATATGATTTGCTACGATTTCTTTTAAGAGGAAAATATCCTTCCTCCCATATGCGCTTTGTGATCTCCAGGATGGTTTTAGTGAGTCCAAAATCATAATTATAATTCTGATCTGCAAAGTTCAGTCGCCTTGTGAAAGGTCTCTCTCGCGAAAGGTTAACAGGATTGATATGAAATTCCGATGTGTAAATGAATTTGAAATGCAGATATTATCCGAATATCTACATTTTTCCCAAGGTGGCTTCGGGAATATCTTTATGGTCTATTACTCAGGAGCAACATTGTGGAATGCGGCAGTGTGTCGGCAAGGGTGGGCATACTTTTTAAGATTTTTTAAAGCCAAAGTAAAAATAGATCTAGAATGACTGGCTGAATGAAAATCCTGAAAAATCAACAACAAAGTCATACGATCTTGAAGGTAATCCTAATAGTTCTATGTTCTATGTTAGGAGTTTTGGTTTCCGCACTTAGTCCGACATGTGGACCATTGTGCGTAATCCTAATAGTTAAAATACACGTAAGTAAAATACCAAGAAAAGAAGCATTAAGTAAAGTAAAAGCTTTAATTACCAACCTTAAACATTTTGTATACGATGAATCATTGAATTACTCAGTAACTTGTCAAAAGCTGATTGAAACTGATATGAAGAGGGTGAAGGGACCTATTATTGCAATGGCTTCTATGAATTAATATTAATGATCTAAGGGTCACAGAGGTGGCATTCTGAAGTTTTTCACTACTCCAACGGGAGAAATGCGTAACTTCTTATTTGTGTAGTGTAATTTAAACGGGTGCTCCAACTATTTTCTCCAACTGGGTGTAGCACGGGACCTACCCGTAAGTAGGTATGGTCCGTGCTCCAACTGATGATTGATACTATACCTTACATACCTATAAGAGATTGACCTAAGAAGTTGCTTCTTTTTATCGTGGTAAAATCATCAAATGAGTCCTAGCCTAGGGCAGGGTGGGAGTGACTGTCAGACTTGTACTGACTAAAATCCACGGTGTCCTTCAATAGCCCTGCATGTTCCGTCACGGTAATGAGATAAGTACCGCGACCCCGGGTAGGGAAGATTAGAAAGATAGATGGCGAGGGGCTTTTGAACAGTAGTGAGATAGTGGATTACTGATGGACAAAAAATAAAGTTTTCTAGCTGTTTCCTTTTTTATATAACTAAGAATTAGAGGTCCATAAAACTGAAATGACAGTTTCTTTAATACCATATTTCACAGTCAGTTCTCATTTCCTTTGTGATTTATTTAAAGTAATAAATAAAAGGAAACACTTATTGTGAGCTGCTCGACATAATTCATTAACTGTAATTTAGAAAAATCAAGATGGCGGACGTGGTACAAGGTTACCGCTATTTAATTATTATTTATGGTATTACTTATTTAACCTCTTAATATTAGTTAACGATATTTTTTTTTATCTTTACTTACTTTTTGTTGATACTAAAGAGCTGTGGTAGCCTAGTGCATGGTATCGGTCCCAACTTACGAGTTGTAGGTCGTGGGTTCGAACCCCGCCAGGCGCATTACTTTGTGTAATTTATTTCATCACCACTGCTGTCAAAACGGTGAAGGAAAACATCGTGAGGAAACCGGCATGTCCTGGAACCAAAAATTCGAAGACATATTGTGACATCCACCAATCCGCACTGGGCCCACATGGTGGATTATGGCCCACTCCCTTTCAAAGAGAGAAGGCCTGTGTCCCAGCAGTGGGTACATTATAGGCTGATGATGATGAAAAACTGCCTAAGATATTGCTATTGCCTTTTTAGAACTGAATTACAGTCTTTAAAGACAAAACACCATCACTGGCAATAATATTTGAAAACGCCACCACAAAAGCGAAAATAAATAAAATAAACAAATGACAGCCGGCAGCACCATATTATAAATATTTTATCTGGAAGCTGGTTTGTGTTGCAAGCGTGGCAATACTGCAATATACTGCACTTGCAGGGACACAGTGGCGTAGTAAGACCGAATCTAGGAGGGCAAGATGCATCTGCGAGGCCCTTTGCTTTCAGGACGAAAAATATGATTTACCTCCGCTGCCGCGCTGGTACGAGGGCCCCTTTTTGTAGTGTAGGTTGACTTGGTTCTCCTAAGTTATCTATAACAAAGAGTGAAAGGGCTCCCCTCTAGAGGACCAAAGCCGGGGTCGCGGGACTTATCGAGTTACCGTGACCCTGGAACGTTATGGGCCTTTGAAGAACACCGTGGATTTTAGTCAGTACGCCTGTCCCTCCCGCCCTGCCCTTTGTGGGAAGACTCTTTTGATGATTTTGCTCGAAAAAAAAAGTCATGTATACCAAAAGTGATTGTCTGCGACATCAGTTTTCGGCAGTCTTTTGACTCTTTCAGTTCCTACTTCCTAGTTAGAAATAAAACCTACTCAAGTTATGTATCAAAGTCACCTCGCGCGAGCTGTGGAGGTGCTAGATCTAAATAAATGAGATCGTCGCGATATTAGCATTGTGCGGCCTCTATTTCTTAGTAGAAGTAAAGTTGTATTGCTTTACTGACTGGTTGCGGACTTTTATTTATTGGGACAACCCCACTACACTATTCCCAAACCACTGCAACTCCTGAAAGCCAGAATCAAGAGTGGCAATGGCAACCACCAGAAAGCGCCGAGACAATGTAGCTCGACGTGTCTCGGAGAATGAATTTACCTATCTTGGATCCTGCAACGAAATTAATCAGACAAGAATAGTGGAGGAGTAGCAAAAATATGTTTCCACTGGTTGCGTACTTGTGAAAGTCGTCGTCAAGATTTATCTTTTTGTCTCTGATCGCAAGGCCCCTTCAGGTGCGAGGCCGGGGGCTAAAGTCCGTTACGGCCCTGCCTAGCTACGCCACTGCAGGGACTTGCCACTGGCTTGGCAAGTAGCTGGGGAGAGCTACTGGCCAATGTCGAAGTGAATCCTTGCACTTGGAGATAAGACCTTTTATGTTGCTCGTTGATTTCATTTACTGATAAGCATAAATATAAGAGAGGTTTAAGTAAATAAAAGTGCTTTTAAAAATGTTTTCCTTTAGGTCAACGTATTTACGTAATTCAGTAAAAGTACAGAAATGGAAGTGGTTCACAAATTCTGCTAAAAAGGAGATTGTATGTGATATTTTAATAGCAGGTTGTAAAACACTGGGCGATTAATTAAAAGTAAAAATAATTATTATTGTGTAAGGACGCAAACAATTTTAGAGATAAGAGTAAATTAGACAAACTATTTTAGCAACTGAAGGAACAAGATGGTTTTATGTTACACGAATAAAATGATTTGATTTGATTTGATAGTCAGTAAAAGCACGGTAAATACTGTGGTAAAAGTCTGACAGTCCACGCAGGGGGAAAACATTTTTTTTGTAACTCAAAAATAAAAAGGTAATGTATGCTTAAGTTTCTGCGTCCATACTTTGAAGAAAGACCTGAGCCTACGAAACCTAATATTCTCGTCCATCTTCAAAATTTAATATGCAACTAGACATCTCAATACCCGTTGAACTGTTCTACAGACAAATAGCATAAGGGAAACCCCATCTTCAAAACTTTTATTTGACGAAAAACACGCTAATAAAAAAAAACTACCCTGCCCAAAAAATAAATATCACTCACTATTCCCACACCTTCCCATTACTCCCCAAAAAATATGTATTCCCTGCGTGTGCATTACTGAAATTAACGTCGTACTGGGTTTCAACCCCTAATAGGGTTGTCAATTTTAAAATTGAAAAATTCCGAGGGAGATTTGGGACAAAAATGTCCGACCATTTAATTTTACCTAAGGTTTTTCTCTATGAATTTTCATGAAATTGAAGGCCAAGAAAAGGCGAACACATTTTGTTAGATTTTACATGTGTTTCCTGCTGCTCTGCTGCAACTGCAACCCAATACTTCGTGTTTTTTTTTAGAATAAATGTTCTCAAACGAAAAATACCAAAGAAAAGTCAAAACTAGACAAAGTCCTGATGTGGATGGACGTCCAGTCCCCCCCGTCACGTCACGCCTACCTATTTGGCGCAGCCATGGGATACATATCAAATCTTTGTTTTTCACTTCTTCCTTTTTTACAGACTTCAAAAAAAAAGGAGGTTATCAATTCGACCCGTATGTATGTAATATTATCAGAACTGCCCAGTTTTCGTATATGTTAGTCTGCGCGTTGTGTCCCACGCGCGCCTCAAAGAGCGTCAGCATAATGACGGGGCCCCCCTCTCAGAGGGCCAAAGCCTGCCGGGGTCGCGGGATTATTCCCTTACCGTAACCCCGGAACATAACAGGCTATGAAGGACACCGTGGATTTTAGTCAGTAGAAGTCTGACAGTCCCTCCCGCCCTGCCCGGGGTTGGAGGACTCATTTGATGATTTTACCACGCTAAAAAAAAAAAAAAAAACAGCGTCTGAACAAATGTACCTTTCTTATGTATGTATGTATGTTTTTATGTTTGTGCACGCATATCTCCGGAACTACAAGTCCGATTTAAGTAATTCTTTTTTTGTTGTACTTGGTATTGTTCAACTTAGGGCACACTGCAAGTTTCATCAAAATCGGTTGAGTGCTTTTAGAGATATGGATATTTTTGTTGTGACGGATTACAAGAATAGTGCACATCATGTGAGAAAACTTTGTATTTTACAACAATTTGGGTTTTAAATAAAATATTTGATAAATAAACTAAAAAGGGTAAAATAAAAACTTTTTGAAAAAAAGTACCGACTTCAAAAACAAATACAAAAAAGTTTAAGATAACCTTTCTTTCGGAAGTCGGTTGCAATAGTCAATGAAATAATAATAAAAATCAAAGCCACCGACTTCCGAAAGAAAGGTTATTTTAAACTTTTTTGTATTTGTTTTTGAAGTCGGTACTTTTTTTTCAAAAAGTTTTTTTAGCTTAAGAGCAAACAAGTCAACATTTTTTCCATAGAAACTTCGTTGGGGTTTTACTCCACTATTTGACAAGGTACATCCAAATTTAAACATGGTATCGTTTTGTCTCATTATTAATTTTGTCTGTACGGAAGCAGAATTGTAAAATATGAAGCTATTAAAAAGTTACGAGCTTCTAAAGATTCGTTTTTTTGCTAATTTCAACACAACTTTAGGTGTAAATTAGAAGCTAAAGAAGCATCAAATTTCCAAAACGAAGTCCGTACCGACACAGAAAATTTATCGAAGAATTTAATTAATTTTATTTGAAATTAATTAGTGCAGTGGTTTTTTCATAAAACCCCAACAGCCAAAGGCTTTTTCGTATTTTTTTACGCGCGCCTTTTACTCTGAATGATCGTGCATCTTACTGAATAAGTTTTCCCCTGTTTTCTCCACTGGGGGATGACGCTCGCGCACACATGAACAATATGGCTCGATTTCCGGTGAAATATCATGGTTTTTGACCATGCCTGCCAGTGAGTTCGAGCTCGCGACTAGCGCCGCCTTAAGTTTCCATCTTTCTATTACTTTTATTTTGTTGTGTGTTTGTCGTGGTTTTGTGCCAAATAAATATTTTTTGTTTCTTTCTTTCTTTCACACCGGACTCATTTGATGATATTATCAAGAAAAAATAAAGAAAAGTCATCATTGTCAAGTCCAGACGATGTTTTACGTTTGACAACCCTGACCACAATGTCCCCAACCCTAGGAATGACGTCACCGTCTGACTCACGGACCACCCCTTCAATCGATGCCCCAGCCCGACTCAACCGGGTTTCCTTTGTGACTTCCACCTGTTTTGTTACTTTGTTTAGCTGTCGGAACTAGATTCATTAAAATGGCGGGGATTAAATGTCAGTGGATTGTCGTTGTGGATCAGATATCTAAGTGATTGATCTGCAAAGCGAAGATAATATTAATTATCACGATGATGATACTGGTACTTTTAAGTTTCTTTTTAACAAGATTAAATAAATATCAACATACCATCGCCAGGACAAAATAAATATTTAAGTACTTAATTTGTTTAGGTAATTTATTTAATTAGAAGTACAAACCTACCTAGGAAATCCATACAAATCTCAGACTGGTTATAATTAAGCTTTGGTGCCATAAAAAAACTTAACCGGATAACTATTCCAACATGATTCCAACCAAATATAGCAACAAAAATCTTAAACTTTCTCATTTGTATCAAAATGGAAAACAACAATTTTCTTAATCTTGGGTTTGACAGGGTTTTTCAAAATCATCCAATAAAATTGGAACATTTATCATGAATTCTTTATAAGTTAAATTGATCATAAAATCCATATCAAGAAGCGGCAGGTCGTTAACCTTTCGCCTACGACCACCATAACAAGGAGGTAATTATAGGAATCCTCTACCTCCATGTTTTAAACAATAGATGTTGGTATTTAGGTACCTATTTCCCACGGTTCATTAGACCTAGCTAAGGCTACCTAGGTATTACACGAAGTAAAAAACGATAAGACATATTTTGTATCAGTAGAGTCGCCTGCATATTCATCATCAACATCATCATCAGCCTATAATGTTCCCACTGCTGGGACACAGGCCTCCTCTCAGTGAGAAGGAAGGGGCCATAAACCACCACGCTTGCCCAGTGCGGGTTGGTAGATGACACATGTCTTCGATTTTTTGTCGCCTGGCGGTTTTAGAACCACGAACAACACGTAAGTCGGGACCGATACCACTGGGCCACCAGCACTGCTCCTAATACCTGCATATTAATACTAGATATGTAATACATATGTATAATCTGTCAAATTACTTTAATCAATTTCCAACTTTATAGAACAGTAGTCAGGGTCGCGGGCCTGTCTCATAAGGTAACAGTGACCCTGGAACGTAAAGGGCTATTGAACCATGGATTTTAGACAGTACAGTCACGAGCAATAATAAATGTACCTACATTTATATACACTTAGCAGAATTCAAAAGCGATGTTCTCCTACCAATATTGATTTATCTTTTGCATTTTCATGAACATTCTATTTTGAAAGCCATGTTTTTACGAAAAAGTCTTATTTTAAAGTTGGGTCAAAAGTGGGGTAGGTTTCTACCATTTTCACACTTCTTCACACTGCTCTAAACTTCTAAAGTTTGACAACCAGACTTACCATGGGGTATCGTATTGGTCAGTTACTGGGTTGTGAAGGTCCGAAAAGCAGTCGCTCCATATAAAATACTGATATTCAGCTGCATCTGGTTCGACTGGAAGCCGACCCCAATATAGTTGGGAAAACAGGCAGATGATGATGATGTTTCTAGATGGAGGCCAAGAGCAAAATCTTTCAAAAACTCATGGCACGATGCAACGCGATTCGAACGAATTCCAACTACAAGTGAAAATCAAGCTTACCACTATGACACGGTGCTAAGTGCTGACATAAAAACACGTTGTTATCTTTATGGGTAGATCGAAAAACAAAACAGGTTATGGCCATGACAACGTCAAGTCAATCGAATTGCATCTTTATTTCTTAGTGGCAAGGTTGATTTTCACTTGCAGTTGGAATTCGTTCGAATCGCATCGCATTGCATCGCATCGCACCATGTGTAAAGTCCTAAGTCTACCGCTAAGCTTATTCGATGGTTGAGAAACCAAAACGAAACCAGAAAAGCAGTAAACACAAAACAAATTAATGTAATTTTCTAGGTCGTCAGTTTCGTGTAGAGATCCTAATCTATTGCGTGCTAACACAGTGCTAAGTGCTGACACATTCACTAATTTTATGGCAACAAACTGCTGTGTGTTGTGGGCCTGGTTTTATAGGCCTACCCTTATCCTCTCATAAAAGGGCCGTTTGCATAAAAAGGTTTTAATTGGCGATAGAAAATACTTTCTCGTAGGTATCCAAATATTCAATAGATTTACATGGTGGTGTTAACTGGCAAAAGAACTAAACGAAGAAGGTTATGTTTTTTGGGACTTTATTCCATAACTACTGCAACTCTTGCAAAGCAGAATCAACCGTCAACAATGACAACCATCAAAAAATAACTTTTCTTAGTTTCAGCAACAAAGAGAAGTCGCAGTAAAAAAGTCATCAATAATCCGACTCACTCTACTCGTACAAACGTACATTGAAAACAGAATCAACGTGAAATAGTCAAATTGACTGAAATTCAGCACTTTTTGCACATCAAAATTACATAAGACAATTTTCACAATGACCGGGCCCTACAGTAAACCACATACTATAAACGATTGCCAGAAATACTTTTATAAAAGGTTTTGTAATAATTTTGGCGATCTAAAAAAAGTGTCCATGGAGTTCCTTGCCCGTTCTTCTCCATAGAGATCTATGGAGAAGATACTTCTTGGAATGGGCATCTACGGTACTTTCACAGTTAGGCATCGTTCACACCAAACGTATTGTCCGCCGCCGACTGTGAATATACTCACTGTTTGTATAGTCGGTTCGGTCGGTTCGGTGTGAACAAGAAGTTAAATATATATTGAAAAACAATAAACTGCGTAACGCGTGCTCACAGTCAGCGGCGGAAAATACGTTTGGTGTGGACGATGCCTTATTATGTCTTGTGACTGGGACTGTAGCGCCAAAATTGTGTAATTTTTAATTATATTTTGAAGTCTTTGACAATTCAAAAATGCATGGGTCTGGTCTACTTGAAATAAAAGCTCAACTTTATCTTATAGAAATCTGATAGAAAAACTTTAAACATTGACTCACAAATTCAAGTAAATTGAGACATTTGAATACAAAACACGTTCAGTAAGTCTAACTACCAAATAAACTACGAAACTATCTCAATCCAGCGATAATAAATGTCTAGTTTCATCTACAAATTCAGTAAACATCCAGTCAGGCTCAAGTCCGTCGCTCGTGGGGGCCATATTAGGCTCGATATCGATCCCTCGTCGTCGCGTGGGCTGAGACTTACTGCTTCACTAGAATACCAATCACTTCTGTGTACTTTTGGCAGGTTTTTTTTGCTGTTGCTATGTTATTTTGGGCTTTATTTGCCGGATTTATTAGGCTTTTGGTAAATATTTGATTGAATGCTGAAATTGGAAGCTTGTTTTTATTTGGTTTATCTGGAAAATCTTTGTTCGCATAAACAGATCAACTTTAATCACGAAGTTAGCTGCTAAAGCTACTGTCAAACTGTACCCTAACTTCCCCAACGCGGTGACCACGTTCGAGGGCCAAAGCCTACCGGCGTTGCGGGACTATCGGGAAAGCCCCAGGAGCGTAAAGGGTTATTGAAGGACACCGTAGATTTTACTCAGTACAAGACGTCTGACATATCCTACCGTCCTGCTTTGGGAGGGAGGACTTATTTGATGATTTTAATACGTAAATACCTAACATCCTGAATTCTTCAAAGGTGAGTTTTCTCTGAAGCTTAAATTACCATATACCTACATTAAACTTTTATAGTAGGTAGGTAGGTAGTTGCACCAATGTTACTAAAAAATACATAATTATATATGTACCAACTTATAAAAATACTCGTAACAAGTGGATCAATACAGAATTTACTTAAAAATAAGGCAAACATATTGTAAGTTCTGTGTCATATTCATAGCAATACCAATTATTTTCCATAGACATTTAAACCCAATATCATTATAATAATGTATTCATAATCATAATCTTGTTCAGAGCTGATCTTACTATAAACACAATAAGCATATTACAATAAATAAAGCTGTAACTACACGACTGGTCTCACGCTGCCATCTTTATATGTCACGGTGGCGCCATCTGTCCGTTGACTCATCAAGCAACTGGTAATATAAATAAGTAATGATAATGTACAATAAGGATAATACTTGTATTTACTTATAATAAAACGTTTTAGTACCTATTTGTGTCATTATTATAAGTGGTCATTTAGGTATGATTAAATGACTATTTAAGGAGCAGTGGTGGCCCAGTGGTATCGGCGCCTCGATTTACGAGTTGTAGGTCGTAGGTTCGAAACCCAGACTGGGGCATTACTTTGTGTAATTTAATTTATCACCACTGCTCTCAGAACGGTGAAGGAAAACATCGTGAGGAAACCGGCATGTCCTAGAACCATCAAATTCGAAGGCTCGTGACATCTACCAACCCGCACTTGACCCGCGTGGTGGATTATGGCCCGCTCCCTCTCACAGAGAGGAGGCCTGTGTCCCAGCAGTGGGAACTATAAACTGATGATGATTAAAAGGCTAAGCTTAGTAAGATGACGCTTATATTAATTTTTGTTGAAATTGAAATACTTTTTCGCTCTTCTTATCATGCTACTATTGTAGGTAAATGTGTTTGAAACGCTTTGACGCTAAAACTGCTGGACAGATTTGGATGAGATTTAGTTGGCATAGCACCTAGAGTAACACATAGTTAAGTCGAATTCAAACCGTAGTTAAGAAGCTCGGGTCAAAAACTGCACTAGCTACTTATCTTTATCCTGTGTCCGAAAGGCATGGAACAATACTGGAAACGTAATTTAAATTATGAGTCCATACTTGATTAACTTTAATCTACTATATAAAAATAAGTCGGGTTTTCCTTCCTGACGCTATAACTCCAGAACGCACGAACCCATTTCCGTGAAAGGTCTCGGGCTCCGTGAGGTTTGTGTGGCGAAACGGACTTCGCCGGATTTGCTAGTTAAAGAATAAATACAAAAACAGAAAACCGTAAAAACATTTAAAAAATAGAATTACTATAAATATAACAAAATACAAGCTTCATCAACATCACGCCAAAGACTACGTTTCAATAAAGGTGGCAATACAAAAGCATTTTTCCAAAAATACATTGTTACCTCACCCCTTATAAAAACCACCCCACACCAAAGTTCAACCTCACAATGTGACAAAACAGTCCCTCAACGTGATTACTTCTAATAACGGACCCCGGTGCAAGGTCACCGCGGCGGGGTGACGTGTCACGTGGCTTTGGGGGTGAGCCACAACGAGGGTTGTTACAGAAGCCTGTTGGGGGTTGTTCTTGTACCTACTTGTAAAGTAACTAGGGGTAAATGGTGACGTAATGTTTTGTGAGAAGTATTTATTTTTATTTTGTGAAGGTGCTAATATTGTAACACTAAGGCCACACTAACGGGAATTGCCGTTAATTTTCGCCGTTAATTTTTTTATTTATAACTACTGGGTCCACCGTCCACCTTCATTTTAGAAAGGAAATTCGAAACCAAAAAAAGATATCATCATCATCATCAGCCGGAAGACGTCCACTTCTGAACATAGGTTGCTTGCATCCATCGGCTGCCCGCGACCCTCACGATGTCGTCGGTCCACCTAGTGGGAGGCGTGCCTACGCTGCGTTTTCCGGTCCGTGGTCGCCACTCGAGAACTTTTCTTCCCCATTGGTTAATTGTCAGTCCTACGAGCGATGTGGCCTGCCTATTACAAAAAGATATGAACAATTAAAATGCGGAAAATATCCGCAAGCAGTGTAGGTGTAAAACGAAGGTAATAACAAATTACATTAAACATTATAAACGACAATATTTATCAACAACAAAAAACAGCTGACGCCCTTTCTTTAAGTAATAAAACCGATACTATTACATTACCAACCCACGTTACAAGTATCAAGAATATGTTCATTCACTTCGCCTTGAGTGCAGGCGCCCACTGCGATGACTTCAACTGGCTCCGAACCCGCTACTGACTCATACCCGTCCGCCTACGGACTACTGTGCCATATGGATGTAGTTTTTCTATGTTTTCACTATGTTGGTTATGAGACGGGACATGGCCGGGGATATTGGGGTGTAATTTGGGGGTAATAAAGGCAGGGGTGCATGTAATTTTTAATTGGGGAGATGATTTTTAGTTTATAACGGTGATTTTCTTTTTTTGACCGTGGTAAAATCATCAAATGAGTCCTCCCACCCAGGGTAGTGCGGGAGGAACCGTCAGACTTGTACCCCTGTGCTTGTACTGACTCAAATCCACGGTGTCCTTTACTTAGCAATAAATATTTAAGTACTTTTGGTAAATGATTGGTGATTTTATACTGCAATCTGCATTTTGATTAATTAAGTCAAGTTAATGTGACATCTACCAACCGGCACTGGGCCCGCGTGATGGATTATGACCCACTCCCTCTCACAGAGAGGACCGTGTCCCAGCAGTGGGAACATTAGCTGATAAAGAAAGCAAGGTTGGATAGATCCACAGTATTCTTTATTATTGGTAGTATACTTAACTTCTTTAAAATCAGAGCAGGTAAATAAAGTATTAAAAAAAAATAGACAAACAGAACTGTAAATGGAACCACAACCTTGGATAATGTAACCAGTGTTATTAAAATTGATGACATAATCAAATTCTCTGAACTGTGACCGAATTTAACTTTTATTAAATGACTTAAATAAAAACACGATTTCATTCAACTTCTAATAGACACGATATAAGTTGTCGAAACTCAATCATAGCTGTTAAGTATGAAAAAAAAAACTTTCTTCAAGCCTTCTCCAAGTAAACTTTAACTGTACTGAAAGTCATACTTTTTTGTACACGTAATTTTTGTAAAATAGAGTTCCTTTATGTACCTACATACTTATTACGATAAATTTTGCTGCACGTAATACACATAATAATCTATCTAGAGCTATTATAAATAATCCCAAGCGATTAAGAACAATGTCAAGGGACAACAATGTTACAAGCAAATTACGGAAACGCCATCTTTCGAGAAGCCTGTTGGTCTAGCGGTTAGTGACCCTGACTGCTATGCCGGGGGTCGTGGGTTCGATTCCCACCCAGGACAAATGTTTGTGTGATGAGCACGATCATTTGTTCTGTCTCTGGGTGTAATTTATCTATAATATGTATGTATTTAGAAATATATAAGTATGTATATCAGTTGTCTAGTACCCATAACACAAGCTCTGCTTAGCTTGGGACTAGATGGCGTTGTGTGATAGTTGTGGAATTTTTTTTATTTTTATTTATTATTTATTTATCTGTGAAACCCTTTTTGGGGATCCCTCGTCTAAATAATGATTATGTCTTCATTAAGGGATGTTAGTCTGATGTGACAATGCGTTTGGGGTTCTGTAGATTAGTCGTTTACAAACTGAGGATGCCTAAGATAGGACCGTTAATTTGACAATGTTTTCTGTCTCTGATGATCGGATTAGTGACTAGTTAAGCGTATAATTAGGTAACTCTTCTGTTCTGTTTAGCTTTTTTCAAACAACATACTTATAACCTAAATCTAGGTACTTTAAAACGTAACATATCTATTGCAATAATTTAATCCTTCGTAGTAACATATACGGCAAATATTCGATAATTTTCCTCGATTCCTCTATCTTCAACCATTATTTTATATAAAAAAAATAAAACCAAATAATTTATCCTGTATCCGCTAACAAACAGTTCAAGTTACAAATATAAACATCCAAGAATAACTTCTTGTAAGTTATACAAATATTTGTTCCAGGAAAACGAACCCGCAATACACGTAGCTTAGCAATCAATCGAATCAATCGTTAGCCACTGCGCTATCCGTGCGGATCCCCACACCTTCCTCCTTCCCTATGGTATACCTCAAGATCACACAACCCCGTTCTTTTTCCCAATCACTAGATACACTATGGTCCATTCAAGTCGATGACAGAGCTCTCAAAGAGTGGGTGTTGTACTTAAGGGCGCATAACCAGAAAGTTGGCAACGTCGCTAATAGCTGTCAAATATTTACAAGTTTTAATTATTTGGCAAAGTTACTGTATGGAAATAATAAAAATGGCTCTGTAGTGCACTAGAAAATTGATATAGGAATGCGATATTAAAACACTGAATTTGATGTTGTAACCGTTTCACGTGTATAAAAGGCGGTTAATATTTGACAACTATTTGCGACGTTGCCAACTTTCACAATAAGCGCTCTTAATACCTCAGTATTCCACTCGTTTACCCCGACAACGCCTTACCTAAACGCAAGACCCACCAAAACTCGTTTAATTGAACCCAAGGCTATCAGATCCTCTGTAGGCGTTCAGTAGGCGACTTTTTCCTATTCCTCTTACCAACATAATTTTACAGCTCATAAAGATTCTATATGTGTTGGTATAAAGGTCATTTTTGTTTGGCGTGGATTTGATGAGGCCATAAAAGTCACTTGTGTTGACTATGTGTCTCAATTTACGTGGTTGATGACCGATCAGCGGTTGTCGGTCAATGTGGCTTGAGCTGGATTTATTGGTCTGGATGTGGAGAGATTAGAAGATAGGTAGGAACTATAATGCCTTTGTCAAACTGACGGACGAAGCGAATGCGTGCCGAGGCGTTTTTGTTTGTAATGTATCTGGAATTGTTTGAAGCCTGTCACATAGACTATCGGACCGCTTTCGCTTTTTTATATGACAGGATTCGGATCGCATTCGCTTTCGCCTGTCTGTTTGACAATAGCTTAATAGATGGGTAGGAATGGTAGCAGACTAGTGGTGGCCTAGTGATTTCGGACCCAACTTACGAGTTGTAGGTTGTAGGCACGAACCCCCGCCAGGCGCCTTCCTTTGTGTAATTTATTTCACCACCACTGCTCTCAAAACGGTGAAGGAAAACGTCGTGAGGAAACCGGCATGTACTAGAACCAACAATTCGAAGAGATTTGACATCCACCAACTCGTTCTCGGCCCGCGTGATGGATTCATGTGGTGGGCCCATTCCCTCAACGAGTCTGACAGTTCTTCCTGCCCTGCCCTGGGATCGAGGACTCATTTGATGATTTTAGCACGATAAAAAAAAGTGTAGACGCACAATTTTTACATAAGAATGCGGGAGACAGCCTGGAATCTGGATCTACCGCATTGCGTATTACGAGATCGGTCGCTTTATACTACTATGTCTACTATACTATGTCGTTGTAAAATAAAAGAGTGAAAACTCGTGCAACCTGTACCCACAGGTTGTCAATGCTCCGTAAATTGTGAACCCCGGAACTTAAAGGGCTATTGAAGGACACATTGTACAAGTCTGACAGTCCCTCCTGCCCTGCCCTGGGTGGGACCACTCTCGTTTGAGGATTTTATAAGGCAAAAGAAGGCCTTATCACAAGATTTCTGTATTTTATTTAACTGCGTTAAAAGTAAAAAGCGTCTCTAGTGTACGAATGAGAAGCTCATTTTTAACCGACTTCCAAAAAAGGAGGAGATTCTCAATCGGTCGGATTATTTTTTTATCTATGTACACCGATTACTTCGAGGTTTCTGGTCCGATTAGTGTGATTCTTTTGTGTTCGATGCAGTCATTTGACATTTTTTCCATCAAATTAACGTGTAATTTCCAGTTTACGTTACAAAAACGTGAAGAGTCGTAATAAGGCCTTACTTTTCCACATGGAGTTGTGACACAAAACATGATCTATAATTCTTTTACAAAATGGTTATTTTCATCCAACCTGTCGTTTCTACGACTCCCCAAAGAAGGGTGTGTTGGTTTATTTCTGCTATTGCATTCCTTTTGAGACCTCTGTTATTACATCAAATTAATTTATTTTTAATTTAATTACAATTAGGGTTGCCAATAACTTCCGTACTCCTAAAACAGTGTTTTGTTCTCTTTATTCGGCCTAAAAAAGGTGGCAACCCTAATTAGTAATGTCTGGTTAACTTCGTAATTGTTCCTAATTATAATCTTGGGTTAAGAAGGGCTTTGTAAAGGTATTAGTGTCAAAATTGGCTTGACTTCTTTTCACTGGTTGACACTATTTTTCAGTATTAAGTTTACAAGCTGACATGAGCTTTTGACGGCTAATTTACCTGAGTTAATTAATTGTTCGACTATTTAAAGTCATTGAATTAGAGAAAAGTTCGGTTTAACAAATAAGCTATAAAATTATTTGATGATAAAGTTAAAAAAAAAACAGATAATATAGTTCGTAAGAGCTAGTAAATAGTAGTAGTGTATATTCTTCTGATAGATATAAGTACTTATTAAATATTATAAAAAAGATAAAGTTTATGCATTTAATGCATAAGTGATAGGTATAATAAGGAATGATTTAAGGAAATATCACGTATTCGCTTTCCACATTTTCCGGACCACTTTTTAAACTCCAGAGACGTTTTCAAAATCCGATAATAAAATGAAAACTTCTGCCGCCTTCCGAGTTTTTCCCTGTTTTTCCCTATCTCAGTCTCTCAGTATAATCAAACTTCAAAACCACGTGGCAGTGACGTTCATTTATTAGCGATTCAAAAACAAAAGAAACACAACATGGCGACAAAATATGTCTCTCGATTATCATCTAGGACATTTCACAGTCAATTGACTGAATAGGTTAGTAAAACTAGCAATAAAGCACTTTACCTTAACCAGACCATTACGTAATGCCATAAAATATCGTCGCTTTGGTGCTTAAACCTCTCCCGTTGCTATAGCAACCGAACTTACTCGAGCACTCACGATCATAACTCTACAAGTGGGAGGGAGACGGGAATTATAGCAGTCCTGCTCACTCTTAGGGCTCAGACGTAATGCAGGCACCCCACCCACGGCCTAGCTTAGGACAAGAATTGGGCCTAAGCTGTATTTTATTAGGATAGGTAGGTTATGAGGCTGGTGGCACTGTGTTGTTTAATTGGAGTTTAATCGGCTGTTAGTCGATGAAGAGGAGTTTTAAAATTTACTTTGCATTTAAGTTTTCAAGTCTGCGGGGTCACGGGATTGTCGGAACAGGTTTACCAAGACAATGGAACGTAAGGGCAATTAAAGGAAGATGGTGGATTTTGGACTGACCGTGCCCCCCGTTCCACGCAGGGCGAGAGGTTCATTTGATTATTTTAATACAAAGATAAAAAGAGGTCTTTCAAAAGCATATTTTAGTTGGAAGTAGCATAAATATAAAATTACCCAGTAATTATCCCACTGCTGGGACGCAAGCCTCGTGATTTTAAGTGCAGGCAAAAGACGCCATATCATTCTATTAGTTATTTTTATTCACATTTAAATCTATGATCAATGTAAAATAGATTAACAAACAAATAAAAGCTTCAACAGGGGAACGTAAAATCTCCCCTAGTTTTAATCACACCTGGCTTTCACTGCACCCTTCACTAGTCGACGATGACCTTGACAGTCAGACAATAGGGTGGATAGAGGTACCATTCACTACCATTCAGCTGCAGTTTCCGACCCCCTGACACAAAAGCACCAGACCCCTAGCCTAGGTAAGGATAATTGCAGTAAAAGGACGCCTCGTGCCGCTTTATTGTAACGACGTTTAATGCTTGTGGGTCACGTCAATTTTTTCTAATTTTTTATGCAATTTTTTCTAAGAACCGTAATATTTTCCGTAATTTCTAGGGAAATTCAGCTTTTCAGCTGCATCCTGTTACATTGGAAGACAGTCTCAACATAGTACAAAAAAACAGGTAAATGATGTAATAGGTAGCTTTCATTTTCATCAAAACCTCAGCTGAGAGCACTGAGTCACAAATCATTTTATTGTCATGTAAAATAAATGAAACTCCAAGTGTGGGCAAACAATACTTGCTGCCTGGCTTTACATAATCTTTCTAAAATTAGTACCCAAACACAAGATACTTGAAAGCTTTACCAAAAATACAAGTTGCATAATTAGAAAGTTCATGCACTTTGAAAGCTCCGATTTCACTAATAATTCTTTCGTCAGAGAACTGAAACAAAACTAAATATCCCGTTTAATTTCTAGCTGAATAATTTTAAGTTTAACATACCTAATTAATAAACGGCCTCTAATTTAAAACTGACAGTTATTCAAGATGGACGCCCACGCTAAGTGATTGTAACAGTCTGTCGTAATGGAGGATAAACTAGATAATTGGGCAGAGAAATAATTTATAATAGCCGTTTAATTACGAATACATAGAGGAGTAATTATGAAAGGTATAAAAGAACTCGTTGCAACCCACGCTCTTGTTAGAATTCATGATTACCTACTGATTGCAAAGATATTTGATAATGGAGATTTAAAAAGAAGTACCTACAGTTTCACAACATTCGACTGACCAAAAGAAATTCGTGTTTTGAATAAAAGCTAGAAAAATGTAGCTGAGATAGCAACAAAACAACTTGTGAATATCACTTACTGAAAACAAAGCAAATATGCATGTTCTGTTACGTATAAGACAAATACTCTTACGTAAAACAAACCCTGTCAAATAGCAATAAGGAAACTACAAACAAACATAAAAAGAAAGGCCTCCAAACGAAACAATAACCTAATTTATGACAAACATACCAACTTTCCTTACGATTACCATCACGCAAACATCCGCCATTTTGTTCATGTCAAACTGACATTTGCTTGGAACTACGCAGCAAACTTTAACCACGGATTAGCGCGGTGGCAACCGCCCTGGAGGCAACCAGACTATTGATTTCGTGGTATATCGACCTGACACACACATTTATAACATTCACACATAGACAAGTTTCTGGTGTACATACATAGTTATGTCTGAGAGTGCATGCGGGCCTGGATTTTCAGTAAATAGGTTTTATGTTATCTCTCTATGTGTATATTTTTATCAGCCTAGTACGCAGGTTCGTGAAGTATTGATTTTTTGCTAGACTGTCTAGTTGTTACGCAGTTAGCGAAAATAGTTTTTAATAACGCTTTGCTAACTGTGCAGGGTTTTTTTTTTTGCGTGATAAAATCATCAAATGAGTCCTCCCACCCCAGGCAGGGCGGGAGGGACTGTCAGACTTCTACTGACTAAAATCCACAGTGTCCTTCAATAGCCCTTTATGTTCCGGAGTCACGGTAAGAAAATAATCCCGCGACCCCGGCAGGCTTTGGCCCTCTGAGAGGGGGGCCCCCTCATTATGCTGACACTCTTTCAGGCGCGCGTGGGACACAACGCACCGTCGACCCGGGCATGGTCCATGGTCGGGCAGCGAGTTGCCCATAACTCGCTACCCGCATGCCCGCGCCTACGGTGGCCGGAGATCGTCTAGCGACGTCCGTCGCCGTGGGCGTCCACCACCGCGGGTGGGGAACTGCGCAGGGAATAGGGAATGTTTGTGGTTTACAATAGTAGACTAGCAGAGCCATTCTTTATGAGACAATTTCTAGGCTGTTTGCTATGACGAACTCGAAGTCGGGACAGCCGTAAGATAGTGTAGCGACACGTCGCTCTCAGTGTTTAAGTGAATACCAAACTCGTCTCGACACTGTTTGCAGTATGATCTAGATTTCTACAAAAATAATCTAACATGGTTGAAGTCTCATCATCATCAATCGGAAGACGTCCACTGCTGAACATAGGCCTCTCCCTTAGACCGCCACGCCGAACGACAATTCGCCACTTGCATCCATCGGTTGCCCGCGACCCTCACGATGTCGTCGGTCCACCTAGTGGGAGGTCTGCCTACGCTGCGTCTTCACGTCCGTGGTCGCCACTCAAGAACTTTTCTTCCCCTTCGGTTTTCAGTTCTACGAGCGATGTGGCCTGCCCATTGCCCCTTCAACTAGCTACGAGCTATGTCGGTGACTCTGGTTCTTCGCTCCTCTCTATCCTTGTTCCGGAAGAAGTCTAGGTTTTTTGATAAACTCTACTCATAGTTATATTCCGCAGCCATTTCACAGCTATTACTATAATTTGTGGCACACAGAAGGCGCACTGCGGTCGCCGCATGCACTTAGCATTTGAAGTAGGGTTTTTATGTTCTTACACGAATCTTATTGCATGTTCCACAACCGCTAACTCACGAGCATGTTGGCATCAAATAAATATTATAATCACAATAGTAGCACGTTTGCTTATCCTGAAATGCTTTTATCCCGAAAAAGGTACACAGAAAGGCAGGTTCCTTCATTTACTTTATCGTATATTTTTTGTTGAGAACCGTCTCATAGATAATCAGTTAAGTCGATAGTATAATTATGAGAATCGAGCAGAATAGAGCGAATAGAGTAGTAGGGTATCGGTTCCGACTTAAGAGTTGTAGGTTGTGGGTTCGAACTCCGCAAGGTGCATTACTTTGTATTAGTAGATTATTAACCAAGGGGATAAAGCAGTGTCTTCTGTCGCGGGTGACGATTTAAATCGCGAGCATAACGAAGGACTCGAGGGTTACTCCCGAGCGTAGCGAGGGTGTTAGAAACTTAAATCACGAGCGAAGCGAGGGATTTAAGACGAGTCCTGAGTGTAGCGAGGGATTTAAGTTCACCCAAGACTAAGACAGCTTTATCACCGAGGAAAATACTCTACTTTTCGTACCACTTGCGAAAAAAATAACATAATAATAATATGAGATAAGCATTAATTAAACATTTTAATTTAACAATAACCTTTCTTAAAAAAATAAATTAAACTCAACGTTTATGTATTTGAAGAAAACAAAACGCGGCAAATTCCTAGATTAATATTGTAATATCTGGTTGACCGAGCTTCGCTCGGTTTTTAATTTGTCTATATATTGGGAACCGAGCTTTTCTCGAACCTGGGACCTTGATAAATCGATTCCTTGAGCCGAAAAACCCCTAATCTGTAACTTTCATGAAAATCCTTGGAGCCGTTCCGAGATCCTGATTACATATAAATAAATATACAAGAATAGCTCGTTTAAAGATATTAGATATCTGGTTGACCGAGCTTCGCTCGGTTTTTAATTTGTCTATATATTGGAAACCGAGCTTTTCTCGAACCTGGGACCTTGATAAATCGATTCCTTGAGCCGAAAAACCCCTAATCTGTAACTTTCATGAAAATCCTTGGAGCCGTTTCCGAGATCCTGATTACATATAAATAAATATACAAGAATTGCTCGTTTAAAGATATTAGATTAGATTCTCGGAAAAGCAAAGGCATCAAGCTCATACGGCCTCTTCGATTTTCGTAATTATATTAAAAACATAACTGCATTAATGAATGCGTATTCCTTTTTCAAAAAGTTGTATAATGCTTTACATACAAACTCAATGGTGTAAAGACAGACTGATGTAGTTCACTATCGGTAAGTATTCGAAATTCAAATCACATTCTCTCCCTAGAGGATGAATGAAATTCAGTACAACTTTCTTTCCCTAGGGAAAGCTGTTTATAACAGATTAATAATGACTATTGTTATGTACGCTTTTTGTGGTATAGAATGTCACTTTTTTGAGCAAGTGGTACGAAATAGTAGATTATTAACCAAGGGGATAAAGCAGTGTCTTCTGTCGCGGGTGACGATTTAAATCGCGAGCATAACGAAGGACTCGAGGCTTACTCCCGAGCGTAGCGAGGGTGTTAGAAACTTAAATCACGAGCGAAGCGAGGGATTTAAGACGAGTCCTGAGTGTAGCGAGGGATTTAAGTTCACCCAAGACTAAGACAGCTTTATCACCGAGGAAAATACTCTACTTTTCGTACCACTTGCGAAAAAATTAACATAATAATAAATAATAATTTATTATTATGTTACCAATTACCGGAAATATATTGTCAAGGACGGTACGGTTGACATCTGTCGGGCATGCCACCGTCCCGGTGAGTCGATCAGACACATTATTTCCGGTTGTTCTCGTCTTGCTAACAGCGAGTACTTGCACAGACACAATCTAGTAGCTAG
This sequence comes from Agrotis segetum, assembly GCA_036375495.1. NCBI lineage: Eukaryota > Metazoa > Arthropoda > Insecta > Lepidoptera > Noctuidae > Agrotis > Agrotis segetum. The sequence goes on from JAQSVV010000128.1 coordinate 2,130,874, forward strand.
GATTATCCACCAGCAACTTGCCCTGCAGTACAACCTTGTGAATTCTGAAGTACCATACTATAGGTATGTGCCCGACCCAGTTCTTGAAAACGGTCATGCCATATTGTACTGGGATCAATCTATCATCACTGACAGGACTATTGTAGCCAATAAGCCTGATATAGTGGTGGTAGATCGCCGAGAGCGCCGTGCAATGATTGTTGACATCACCGACCCTCATGACGAGAATCTCGTGAAAGCTGAAAATGATAAAAAAATCAAGTATTTGATTTAGCTCACGAGATTGTTGACATGTGGGACGTGGACTCAGCAGTCATTGTACCGATAGTCGTTACGGTCAATGGACTAATCGCGAAGAGCCTCGACCAACATCTTAAGAGGCTCTCCTTGTGCAGTTGGCTCAAGGGCTTGATGCAGAAAGCAGTTCTCTTGGACACGGCACGCATAGTGAGGAGGTTCCTCTCTCTGGAGCCCTAACCACCGGCAGCTTGGACCCTGTTCCCGATGCTGGTGGGCACCTATTTTTTATATTTTTAAATGTTTTTATTTTTTTGTAATAATATTTAAAAATGTATAAAATGTGATAAAAAATGAAAAAGGAGGATAATAATAATATGAGATAAGCATTAATTAAACATTTAAATTTAACAATAACCTTTCTTAAAAAAATAAATTAAACTCAACGTTTATGTATTTGAAGAAAACAAAACGCGGCAAATTCCTAGATTAATATTGTATTCTCGGAAAAGCAAAGGCATCAAGCTCATACGGCCTCTTCGAATTTCGTAATTTTATTAAAATCATAACTGCATTAATAAATGCGTATTCCTTTTTTAAAAAGTTGTATAATGCTTTACATACAAACTCAATGGTGTAAAGACAGACTGATGTAGTTCACTATCGGTAAGTATTCGAAATTCAAATCACATTCTCTCCCTAGAGGATGAATGAAATTCAGTACAACTTTCTTTCCCTAGGGAAAGCTGTTTATAACAGATTAATAATGACTATTGTTATGTACGCTTTTTGTGGCATAGAATGTCACTTTTTTGAGCAAGTGGTACGAAAAAATTATTTCATCACCACTGCTCTCAAAACGATGAAGGAAAACATCGTGAGGAAACCGGCATGTCCTACAACCAAAAATTCGAAGACATGTGACATCTACCAACCCGCACTGGGCCCGCGTGCCGGATTATGGCCCACTCAGAGTGGGTCACTCCCTCTTATAGAGAGGAGGCCTGTGTCCCAGCAGTGGGAACATTATAATAGCTGATGATGATGATATTATGAGAATCGAAGCTGGGAAACCCTAGAGTCATACATCAACATACTGAAGCGTTGTTCCGGGTATATCCACGAAAAAAATGGAGATATTACAAGAGTGGGGAAACGTTGCTTTTCTTTTTTTTTAATAAGCTAGAGCAATTCCTACTTAAAAACCCAAACACATTTTGCACCGATGAGACAAATAAATTACTCTGGAACACTGCTCTCCTGGCAATTTCTATTACCACACCTCGAATTTACCCAATGACCATAAACCATCCGTGATGACTTGTCATAGATAACCTCATCTTCAACATGCAGCACTAAGGCTGCTTGTACACAGGAGCGGAGCGGGATTGCGGAGCGGAGAAGCGGAGAAATATTGATCAAGTTGAGCAGAAACTTGCAAGAAAACAAATTCTATGGTTACAACGGCGATCTATCAATATCGTCCAGACAACCTCGCAGAGCAGATGGCAGATGGGGTCGAAAAGTGCTAGAGTGGAGACCACGGACTAGCAAGCGCAGCGTAGGACGTCCACCAGCAAGGTGGACAGACGACCTTATAAAAGTCGCCGGAAGACGCTGGATGCTGGACGCTGCCTGCTGTGTCCATTATGTAGAAACTAAAAGTGTTCTTCCGGATAAGGAGATTGTGGGATTAGTGCCATTTGAAATGAATGATTACCTATGTTTGTTACTCTTTCACGCAAAAACCACTGAACGGATTTGGCTAAAATTTGGTACACAGATAGATTATAACCTGGATTAACACATAGGATAGTTTTTATCCCGATTTTATGTTTCTGTGGGATAATTTTTGAGTTGTAGCGGGTGAAGCTGCTGTTAACAGCTAGTTTATAATTTCTCCGTTTTTCTGATCCGCAACGTTACTCCGCTCTATTGAACAGGCAGCCTTACTCTTTAGGCGATTCCTTACTTACTTCCTAGTGGTCCATTTATATGAGCAATGTCTATAAGCCCGGGTGACATCAGTCACAGAGTGCACTGTTGCAGAATTATCACAGCTATCATATCAGTCGTTCAGCTGATAATAAAGTAGGTTTATCTGTTAAGGAAACCCGTCGTTGTGTGGCAACAGACACGTAGGCGACTCAATTGTTAGCAGAGGTAATTATGGCGATTTGTTGCGTCAGATTCTTGGATAGATCCCTAGTATAAGAAAGACTAGGAACCTAGTTTAACTAGGTAATCCAGTGGAATCACCCATTGCAGTGTTACCGACTTGTAGTTAGTTGGTTTCGAATCCAGCCAGGTGCATTACTTTGTATCACCCAATTTTTTTTTTACTTTGGGGGCAAACGAACACACTATACCAGAAGAAATTCCTAGAGAGGGGTCTCTAGGAATTTCTTCTGGTATAGTCTGTTCGTTTACAAACTAACAAACATACACAAACACCCAGACCCGGAACAACTATTTGCAGATAGTACAAATATTTGTATTTTATTTCTCTGCGTGGGATTGGACCGTGCGACACGCTGCGCTGCAGTCGATAGCTTAGTCACTTTGCTAACCCTTTGCTTTTGCTTGATGATTAAGAAATTGATTTAATTGATGATTAAATAAGTCCACAGAAAGTTGATTAATCTATGCTGCCAAAGATCCAGTTGGTTGGTCACTCTATGACCTCGTAGAGTGACCAACAGTTTAACAAAGTGTTTTTTAATCATCAAGCAAAAGCAAAGGGTTAGTTTTTTATGAACTTTGTGTATGCCTACCTATATACAAAGTTCATAAAAAACTGATATATCAATATTCAGGGAACTAAGTAATTACTGCATGAATAAGCCTCTTGTTTACCTACATAAAACAAAACAAACGGAAACACAAAAATCCTTTTATCAAAATAAATAAGACACGTCAATCGAATCAAATTGATAATGATCTAAAAATGCGACAAGGTCGAGTCAGACTGCCGAAGAAATATAATCGCAGCCATATTTCATCCGATTGTCTATGGGCAATCGAGTGTGGTGCCGGGCAGAGACAAGACATTTTTATTTTTATATCGTTGCATCATTTCAGGCACCGGTGGACTTTATTATTCGTTCTACAAAATTAGGAGCATTCTTTAATCGTTTTTGACTAGACTCGTAAAACGAATTCAATTTTATTACATTTGTTTACCTAGTTTGTTCAGCTAACATTGTTCTAGACTCAAAATAGGGTTCGTTATGTCACATAGGTACCTATATGGTTTACGGCAATGTTTAAAGCTTAATCAAATTTGACAGGAACTTGGAACTGTAATTTCTTTCCCATTTTTCTTTTGAAAAAAAACAATCCGACTTTTGATTTTGAAAAATATTTTGATTGGTTGTCAGACTAAACTAATAGACATTAAGTGGCAGATTTGTACTAATAAGCTGAGTAGCTGGGCGGCATATTTTAGGGGCGGCAATAGGGATACTCTTTGTTTAACGGAATGCTAGCCTCATCTAACTTTTCATCGGTGCTAGCTCTGAAATTTGAAAGAAAAAAAAGATATGCTTGCTACTACAAAACCCTTCACGGGCGAGTCCAACTCGCACTTGGGAAACGTGCACGCGCGGGGCCGGGGAATCCCCAGACGTAAAATAGCTTGATAGCATTTTTCATTCATTAAAATATTAAGATATTTACAAATGTCCACCTATGATCAAGGCTTTCCTTAAATTATCCATGCCCACATGGAAAGTGATCATGTCAGCTCGCGGAACCAATGAGTGTTTAACAACTGAACCGATTTACATCAAACGTGGCATATTCCAGGGAGACTCTCTGTCGCCGTTGTTGTTCTGTCTGGCAATTAATCCAGTCTCATTTATCTTAAACAAATATGAAATGAAAGGTTACAAACTTAAAGACAGCTACTGGGTCAATCATTTATTGTACATGGATGACTTAAAGATTTACGCCAACAATAAAAATAATTTAAAAACTTTGCTAGAGAGTGTAGAAATATTCACAAAAGACATAGGTATGAGTTTCGGTTTGAATAAATGTAATACAATACACATTGAAGCAGGATATAGAAAAAATACAATAGGAGAAGGACATATACTTCTAAGCGGAGAAGCATTTGAACAACTAGGAATAGATAGTACATATAAATATTTAGGAATACACGAATCAGGGAAAATAGAACATAGCAAGATTAGGGAACAGGTTACTAAAGAATATTTTAAGAGAACTAAAAAGCTACTGCATACACATTTAAATTCGCGAAATATCATTAAAGGAATAAATACCTATGCAATACCAGTTCTATTGTACTCATTTGGAATAATTAATTATAAGAATAGTGATCTAAAAGCGATAGATACGAAAACTAGGAAACTATTGTCAATTAAAAAAGCACACCGACAAAAAGCAGATACAGAAAGATTGTACTTACCTATAATAGTAGGGGGTAGGGGGTTAATTAATGTAGAAGATATGTATAAAACACAGATACTTAAGTATAAACAATATTTAGATAGAGAATATGACGATTTAATTAAAGTTATAGTACAGCATGATAAAATTAGGAATAAATATTCAATATTCAAAGAAGCACGAGAAATAGAAAGAGAACTACAACTACCACTAAATAATACATATACCGATAAAGAAATTAAACAAGCAATAGTCAAGAAGCATAATGATAAATGGCGCAATAAGCAACTACATGGGCAGTTTCCGAAAGCTGTTTTGGACCAAAATAACATAGATAAGGAAAACTCTTTTAAATGGATAAAAAAACAAAAAAAAAAAACAACAAATATCACCCTCCATAGAATCAGCAACATTCGCCATACAGGACCAAGCTGTTATGACACGTCAACATCAACGCGACATTTTAAAAGCAAACATAGATGGTAAATGCCGCCTATGCGACAACAAAGATGAAACCACACAACATATCATATCGGGGTGCGAAAAGTTAGCGGGCGCCTACTATGTCAAGCGACATAATAGCTTGGTTCAGTATGTACATTGGTGTCTGGCAAAGAAACATAACTTTGATGTATCGAATCTGTGGTGGAAAGAAACACTGACACAGCCACAAGTTAAAGAAAATGAACAGGCTAAACTCATGTGGGAAATACCGATACAGACAGATATTACTGTAACGCACAATAGACCAGACCTGATATACATATATATATATATATGTATTATATATATTTTATCTATATACATATGTATATAGATAAAACCAATAATATAGGTAACCCACTTAATAGTCATTTCTGTACCTTCAGATTATAATATAGGAGCCAAAGAAATAGAAAAGCTAAGCAAATACCACGTATTAAAGACCGAGATTCGACGCCCATGGGACACGCAAACCACTGTGATCCCAGTAGTAGTGGGAGCGACCGGAATAATAAGCAAAAGCTTACAAAGATACATAGACCAATTAAACGCAACAATAGACATAACAATCTTGCAAAAACAAGCAGCCTTACACACAACTATCATACTAAGTAAAGTACTGGGAAACACGGTGTTTGTGAACAGCGCATCCAACTCACAGGAGTCCACGCTAGACACACAGCAAACATCACACACGTCATTAGCAGGCACACAACAAACATCACTCGTAACAACCTCACAGCAATCATCTACCACACAGCATTCATCTATCTTACACACATCAGACACACAAAATCGGCCATCAACTAGCACAAACAATAGACGAAGAAGAGGAAGGAGAAATTACAGGTAGTGGGGAAATGGATATCTTTTTTCTTGCGGGATGCGGGACGGGATATCTATTCTACCGACCGACACAAGGTCGAGTTTCGAAAGATCGAAAAAAAAACCATAATAACTGGAATTAATTTTAAATATAACTTTGTTTTAATTATTTAGTCCGCCCCCCCCAGGTCTCTTAATTGCCCCCCTGGAGAATTTTGCCTGAAAGAAACACTGGCGGCAATTTCACTTTTATGTCTGCCAGTGGTTGCGGAAATAAGTCAATTGCAATGCGGAAAGAAGGAGTCAATTGCAATCATTCCACAACCCAAAAATAGTGTTTCGGTTGGCAGGGGGCGACAAAACTTGAATAGCCTTTGAGGCGCAAAACTTGAATAGCCTAGGGGCGGCAAAACTTGAATAGCCTAGCGGCGGCAAAACTCGAACAGCCTAGGGGCGGCAAAACTCGAATAGCCTAGGGGCGGCAAAACTCGAATAGTCAGGGGTGGCAAATCTATACTAATATTATAAAGAGGTAACATTTGTTTGTAAGTTTGTAAGTTTGTATGTTTGTAAGTTTGTATGTAGGGGGTAATCTCCGGAAGTAATGAACCGATTTCAAAAATTGTTTCCACCGGTAGAAAGCTAAATTATCCGTGAGTGCTATAGGCTATAAATTATAGAGATATCATACATATTAGCCGAAATATCTTAATTTTTCTCTAGCCGGGCGGAAAAAAATTGCTCTTCCAACACAGTTATTAGCATGCGCTGCCTTAATAGTTGTATATAATTGAAAACAATGTTCGGCAAAAATGTCCGCTTTGAATAGTTCTACAATAAAGTCCGCGACACCATTTTTTCATCTTTTATATTTTAGCAGATATAGCAGCTTTTATGAGTTAAAAAAAGTTATTATCGATGTACTTGCCTTTGGACGATTTTTTACACAACAAAACATTAAACCTTATCGAAAAAAATATTATTATGATCACAATAACATCATAGAGATACGATTTTACCAGAACAGTATGTCAATTGGTTAAATAGTTTCGAAGATAACATAAAATTACTAAATCGCAAAATGCCGCCGTCCATTCACAAACCGCATTAGAACACGCTTTGAAGCGAAGCTGGTGGTATTTCTGTTTTTGGGAGACATCGCAGACAAACGTGCGCCCGTGGACTGGAGTCCCCCTTTCGGATACATACGGGGGGAAGACCAGTTTTTCGGGCCGGTGCACCCTGGGATGCGGGCAAAAACTCTTCCTTAGGCACTGCGTGTCTAAGGGGTCTCTTTCCCGGAGGACACGGTGGAGCATACGGTGCAGGACTGCCCAGCTTGGGCGGCGCACCGACGTGTCCTCACGGCTGCGATAGGCGGAGACCTCTCGCGCCCGGCATTGGTTTCGGCCATGCTGCGGGGCGAGACGGAGTGGGAAGCGGTCGCCTCCTTCTGCGAAGCAGTAATGCTCGCGAAGGAGGAGGCGCGCCGCGAGCGAGAGAGGACAGAGTTCTCCCTCCGCCCCAACCGCGGTGTAGGACGCCCACGGCGACGGACGTCGCGCGACGATCTCCGGCCACCGTAGGCGCGGGCATGCGGGCAGCGAGTAAAGGGCAACTCGCTGCCCGACCAAGGACCATGCCCGGGTCGACGGCGCGTTGTGTCCCACGCGCGCCTCAAAGAGCGTCAGCATAATGACGGGGCCCCCCTCTCAGAGAGGGCCAAAGCCTGCCGGGGTCGCGGGATTATTCCCTAACCGTAACCCCGGAACGTAACAGGCTATGAAGGACACCGTGGATTTTAGTCAGTAGAAGTCTGACAGTCCCTCCCGCCCTGCCCGGGGTTGGAGGACTCATTTGATGATTTTACCACGCTAAAAAAAAAAAAAAAAAAAAAAAAAGGGGTCTCTTTGCCCGCATGCGAATAGCCTGTCGTGTCGACGCTCCAACGCGTGTCCCTCTGTTTAGCAGAAGGCACAGCGGCGGAGCGGGCTTGCGGACGGTGAGTGATGGGTAGCTCGCCGTCCGACCAAAGACCAAGCCCGGGTCGGTGGCGCGTCGTGTTTCGCGCTGGGGTCGCGGGTTTTTTCTTAACCCAGGATACCGTGGCCCCGGAATGCTTGCCAACCAATTAACAAAGCTGGAGAACATGGCCGGTGGTCGGGAATCTAGCGCTGAACGTGCGCAGCATCACACAGTGATTTAAGGCAGCATGTCTCTGCAACAAGGGATAGGAAGTCGAGCGCTAAGCGCTCGCAGCGGCTCGCTTACCAAAGAATATGAATAGCGCAAACGCTCGGGAATTTAGTGCTGAACATGCGCAGCGCCTAACAACAGAAAGACAGTCAGGAAATAAATCATAGCACTTAGTACTAACCGAACCACACTCATAATTTCATTAGGTACAAGTTAAAATATTAATGCCCAACGAAGTGGGCACGGGTCATGTATAATAAATCCGCCACTGTAGACATACAATTTTCGTTAGGTACTGCCCACCTTACAAGCTACAATCTACAGGGCCAAACCTCCATGCTATCATTTCATAGCCCGCACTCCAAATATTGCACCTAAACGTACTGAGTCATATAACTTCCGCAGCGTGTAGTACCTACATTGTTATGTAGGCCGTACGCTAAGTATATAATAATGATTGATGATCGTGTAAGCTATTCTTTAGGTTACACCTTCCTATTTACATCAATCTTTATTTATTCAAATACATTGGAGAATGTGGCAAGATTTCAGCACATTATGGTAATTGAAGTCTTCCTATCCTAGCACAATAAGGGCATACTTATGAGCTTGCCTAGCCGTACTTATGCGTCAAGTTAAGACTATCGTCTACCGAGTTTTCGTCCATACAAAAAGAGAAAACGTTTTCCTCCCCCTAAATGTTATCCTATCTCAATGATTTTTTACAATGCATCTGACACAGTAAAAAACTAGGTTTATAGGTTTTCTTTTTTTCAAAATTTATAATAGTTTGAAAGTTACAGGCGCCCAAAAGTTACTATTTTTATGACAAAATCTTCATTGAAGTAAAACCTTTGTATTTAAAAAACAAAGAAGTTTAAGAAAAAAAACAAAACCTACAAACCTAGAATATAATATGCTGAAACGATTGACACCAGGATCTAAGAGATTGGTCGTGATTCAGTATGTGAAAAACGTTTTCTCCCGAGAGAGAAATTTCATATAAAAAATACTTACATTCAGTCGCGAGTTGCAACGCTCTCTATCGCACGGTCGGGGTTTTTTCAACGCGTGAGAGGGACAGTACGTGTTTTTCTAAATACCTATTTTTTGAAATGGCAGCAGCTATTCTATCCTCTTAATCGATCTTCAATTTTAAATTGAAAATATACTCACTTGCCCACTTGTCATTAACATTTTGCATTATGCTTTGCGATTGCACTGCTGCGAGCCGTGTCGCGGGTTCGATTCAAGCACGGAGCAAATATTTGTATGACCACAATTAATAATGGTTACGTTTGGGTACATGAGTTTTATGTCTGTAAACTCACACAGGAGTAATTCTTAGCTTGAGGCAAAGTTTTTTTTAAAGAAAGAAATAATTTTATGAGGCCAACATTTCCAAGACATAGCTTCTTTAGAAACTCAAAGCGGGCACCATCAGCTTGTCAAACATTGAATGTAAGTTTCAGAAAACATAGACAATATTTACTATCCCATTTAGCAACAAATACAGTTTCAAATGTCATCATACATATTATACGAAAGATGAAGGAACTATTAGCAATGCGGAGCCTTCAACCAGCTTCTTGGCAACTGGCCAACATCAAGACAGATCAATACGTCGCATCCTCGAGACGCAATAACCAACATCTTGAGACCATTATTTGAAAGATACAGAGAACACACCAAAATATGGCTCAGGCGCAAAATGTTCCTTTCGCAAAATGTCCCTTTCGCAGAATGTACCCTTCTTTAAACATTCATAGACTTTTTGCATCAGAGAAAACACTGGTCAAGAGCTAAGGAGGTGTAGAGCACAAAAACTAGTACTGTTGTGATATTTAATTTGGGAAAATGGTAATTAGGTAACTGTCTCAAATAAAAAAATAAAAATTACGTTCCTACAATTCTATGAAAAATAGTACGGCAGACGGTTTTTGTGTTCTACACCTCCTAGCTCTTGACCAGTGTTTTCTCTGATGCAAAAAGTCTATGAATGTTCTGAATTTGATTTAATTTTAATTTTCCGCACCCATGGACCTAAAAAAAAAGGCGGACGGAACTTCACTAAGAAACGATTGAAGCACCACAATGGCTGCCGTGTTTATATGTGTGAGTTTGTATAGGGATGCCAGATGAAGGAAAAAATTACCCATTTTTAAACAATATTTAATTAAGATCTCCCTTGAACTTAAGTTTAATTACAATTTTTTTGTGACAGATACCTATTTTTAAAATAAAGGTAAAATAATTTAAGCACATTGGATATAAAATATTTACAACTCGTTTAATATTAATAAAGTTTTACAATCCCTTTTGGTTATTCAAATTTTTGTAGACTTGTCTTTTGCTATTGACACATCTAGAAATCCTTTCTAATTTACTTAAATGGTGAAAACGAATGTTTAAGTATTTTTCGCCTATAAATATTTAATTAAAGCTATTTTATGTTTCATTCCTACACGTCTACATTCCTATTCCATGTCTACACTCCCTTATTATTTTTATACAATTATTTTTCCATGCATCATTTGCCGTGGGGAAACTTGTAAAAATACAGAAGAATACAATAACGATAAATAGTAACAAAATATAAATCTCCCAATTTTAAAATAATTTGAACCTTCAAATAGTTGCAACACTGATTGATTTCGAGATGTTTATAAAATTTATTGACGTAAAATCGAGAAATAAGCTTCAAAATGACATGTTTAACTATGAAAAGTGATCCCCTGGCTTTTTTAATTGAACTACTATGGTTTAGACAACTTTTTGCAACACATGACGGCATACTTTGATTTTTATTAGACAAAATAACACCGTATGAAACCGCGAGTGTCGTTCGAAGCGTAATGGCCGACGGCTGACTTACTATGGTGTGAATGTGTGTGTGCTGGCTTGTGTGGACAAGCGCACTGACTTACTATGGGTGCTTCAATTCTTTCTTAGTGAAGTTCCGTCCGACTTTTTTTTTAGGTCCATGTCCGCACCATTGTTTTGCATAGATGTACGACCTTCAATACTACTTACTCATCGATACTTGTACAAACTGCCTACATATTGTTGTCATAAGCAAGTAATAGTAGCTACATGACTAATGACATTTTCAAAACAGCAGAAAAAATCAATCAAACTTTTTATGTGCCCTACTTAAGGGCGCTATGACATACTGAAAGAACACAATTCCTGTCAATTTGACATCGTGATGCCCGCCGCATAAAAACAAAACACTAACGAAACAGCTATGCCTCGTATACCAGGAAGAAACAGCATGAGCTTTTGCCACTTTTGTTTCGAATAAACAAAGTAAGATCCCGGTCTTCTAGACACTACTTATTTTCATAAACGAATGGATAATATGATAAATATATACCTATCAAAATAAAATAAGGGCCCCTCAATAAATTACACTTTAAACCGCACATTGTGTCACACTGCGAATTGGATATGTTTGTAATTTACAAAGTGTGCATTATAGAGATTATTCAATTTCATTCTTAACAAGATAATTTACTCGGATTATACGAGTAAATTATCTTGTTATGACATCTTTCAGGTGTTGATTTTGTTTCTAGTGACTAATTGGAATTCATAACTTTTTAATTAGATTTTTGTAATTATTTAGAATTAACGATTTGGTGTTTAAAATTTTTCAAACTTTTTACACGACGAGATATAACCAGAAATGGTCGGTTTAATGCTCGAATATTTCCAACCAGTGGTTCAAAATATTTGAAACTAGTGTCAATTAAGAGAGGGGTAATATCACCAAACGCCGTGATCCAGGAAGAAAGTGAGCAAGGCCCAAGAAGACGTTAAACCGCGCAAAGAGAGCGATAATCTACTACGCAGATCATACAAAGTCCATTGCGACCAGCCACAAGACAATTTTGAATCGACACCATGAAGATTAAAAATATTCGAGAAGATTCTTGGTTCCCCTGCAGTTAACGGTGAGCGGATGGTGCAACTCGTTAAACATTTGCAAAGGAGAATATTTATTGAACTGTTTTGACTGAGCTTCAGTGCTTCTTATACTGGGTTACAGCTCGGTTATTCTTTTAATAAAGACAGATCTATCAGAGTGTAGAGAAGATCTAAACAACAGGGTTTCAGATCATTTAACTCTTGAAACAGAATGTTTCGGTGAGCTCTAAATTATAATCTCTATCTCGCAAAACTGAGTTTTCACTTCCTAACGAAGTTACGTAACTGCTCAAAATTGCGTAGAAAAGGTGGTTCAACTCCACATTATTCCATTCGCACAGCAAGTAGTACCTGAGTTCATCTTCGATCAATCGCGACTACCAGTGCGTAGATTCGTTTATGCTCGAATTACGATGCTACAATTGGTCACTCAGGCTTTTTACCTAATTTCTATTGAAACGGTATAGAAAATGTTCGTTATTTAATATATAACATTTCACCTTTAGTAAAATAACACAGGGTTTTAGAGAAAAAAGAACATTATTTTTTCGATTTCATTATTTTATATGAAACTTGACACATTCCTGTAATTTCTCACTTTTCATTCAATTTCGTTTATTTTTACGATTTATTGGAATGCTAACTTATTTTTTTGTATGTTTTATTCTGAGTAGTATCTCATCATCATCAACATCATCATTAGCCGGAGGACGTCCACTGCTGAACATAGGCCTTCCCCTTAGACCGCCACGCCGAACGACAATTCGCCACTTGCATCCATCGGCTGCCCTCGACCCTCAATATGTCGTCGGTCCACCTGGTGGGAGGCCTACCTACGCTGCGTTTTCCGGTCCGTGGTCGCCACTCGAGAACTTTTCTTCCCCTTCGGTTGTCAGTTCTACGAGCGCTGTGGCCTGCCCATTACCACTTCAACTTGCAAATTTTATGAGCTATGTCGGTGACTCTGGTTCTTTGCCGAATATCCATGTTCCGGATTTTACCCCGCAAAGATACTCCGAGCATAGCTCTTTCCATTGCTCGTTGAGTGACTCTTAGTCTCTCTAAAAGGCCAGCAGTCAAGGACCACGTTTCGAAGCCATATATCATCACTGGCAACACACACTGGTCAAACACCCTTGTCTTGAGACACTGTGTGATTCTCGATGAGAAAATATCACGTAGCTTCCCAAACGCTGCCCATCCGAGTTGGATTCTTCGGGCGACCTCTTTCTCGAAGTTGGACCTACCTAACTGAACAATCTGTCCAAGGTAAGTATGGTACAACTTCGAGAGTATCGCTCCCAACAACAACCGGTAAGGGTGCCACATGGACATTCGACATGACTTTCGTCTTGTCCATGTTCATTTTAAGGCCGACCCGTTGGGAAACGATACTGAGGTCGCTGAACATAGCATTGAGGGGCTCCAACGATTCTGTCATGATGACTATGTATATCATCGGCAAAATGAAGGTGAGTGATGTATTCGCCATTGATGTTGATGCCGAATCCGTTCCATTCCAAGAGCTTGAAAACGTCCTCCAACGCGTTCGTGAACAGTTTCGGAGAAATAACTTCTCCCTGTCTCAAGCCTTTTATTGGATTGGTTTCGTGCTCTCTTCCTGCACGCGTAGCATAGCGAGTCTATCTCTATTCTACAAAGAAAAGACAAAGTTATTTCATCGTTATTTCTACACAAATCGACTGTTTTTTTGCACAAATGTGACACCATTTGAACACTATTGAAGAAAAGGACGTTTATTTTCTATAATTTTCACATTACCATGCTTAAAACGATAAAAATATTTCTACGTTCAGCACGCGTAGCATGGCGATTCTATCTCTATTCTACCAAGAAAAGACAAAGTTATTTATGGTTATTTCTACACTAATCGACTGTTTTATGCACAAATATGACACCATTCGTACACTATTGAAGGAAAGAACGTTTATTTTCCATATTTTTTACATTACCATGCTTAAAACGATAAAAATATTTCTACGTTCTGTCATTTTGTCTTTTCTTCCGTCGACAAAACTCCTTTCTACGGCGCCATGCTACGCCTGCTGTTATTTTGTCTATTCTTCCGTCGACAAAACCCATTTCTATGGCGCCATGCTACGCCTGCTGAAATCGGATAGACATGGTGGCGTTTCTATACAAACACTTCAACACTTCGATATACCTATAGTCGTGACATCGTTGGAGGGACTGCAATACTGCCCAGGTTTTGATTGAATCGAAGGCTTTTTCATAGTCCACAAACGCTAAACACAATGGTCGATTATAGTCCTCTGTCTTCTGCATAATCTGGCAGAGCGTGTGTATGTGGTCTATAGTACTAAAACCTTTTCGGAAACCGGCTTGTTCGGGAGGCTGGAAGTCATCAAATCTGCGTTCGAGACGGTTCGTAATGACTCTTGAGAACAGCTTGAATACATGGCTCAGAAGTGAGATTGGCCTGTAGTTCTTCAACAAGGTGTTGTCACCTTTTTTGAAGAAAAGAACAACCACACTCCTGTGCCATGCTTCTGGCGTAGAACCTTTGAGTATGACGGAATTAAATAACTTCTGGAGGACTAGAGTAGTACCGGTTTTCCACCCGCTCTCAGAAGTTCTGTTGAGATTCCGTCCTCACCGCGCCTTGTTATTCTTGAGCTGTTTAAGAGCCATTCTAATCTCGTACAGGCTGGTGTCTGGGATATCCTCAGTGTAGTGTCACGTCAGTTTAGCTCTTGCGTCTCAAGATGTACCGACACTGGGTTGTCGTATTGATGTACTTATATAACTGTCCGTAAAACCTCTCAAGCTCCCTTAAGATCTCTGGTTTAGTCGAAATGATGCTGCCATCGTTAATCTTCAGCTTTGTCATTTGGCTCTGCCCAATAGACGAATTCTTTTGAGCCCCGGTTCCACTCGATTGCCTCTTTGATCCGTGCCGCACTAAAGGAGCGCATGGCACGTTGCATTGATTTAGAGATTCGTCTATTGAGTTTGCCATATTCCGACATAGGTATCAGCTGAAGATTGCAGCCTCAACTCGGTCCGGTCCTGCATCAACCGGATTTTTCCGTTCGAGAGCTTTTGAGGCTTATTGCGGCGCGGGGTCTTAAAGAACTTGGACCCCACAGCTTGGACAGTTTCCACCAACCCATTGCTAATCTTGTCCACAGTTTCGCATTCGGTTAGGCACTGGAAGCGATTGTGCAGTTCAAGTTGGAAGTCTTCGGGGTTCCTGAGTAGTATCTGTTTTTTGTGAATTTTATTCATGAATAAAATTCACAAAATAATATCAAGCAAAAGAGCCATTGCCGGTTGAGTGCTTGAGCTTCAATGCTGTTAAGACGTGAATTTTTCCGCAAAAAGGAGCCAATCCGACTCGGTTCTATCTTTCTGAGGTGTAACCGTAAAAATTACAGGCTATCTTGACCTTTTTGGGGTGCCGTTGACATCGACCCACAATATTAGTCCTCTTATTGAGTTGACTGCAAAAAAGTTAGGTACATGAAGTGGTACAGGTTTGCCAAATCCCAACTCGATGCACTTGAGTCAATTTAATAGCGCCCGGCATTGATCGAGGCCACGATCTGCGGGGCAAGACGGAATAGGAAGTAGTCACCTCGAATCCTCATGCAAAGCAGTCATGCTAGCGAAGTAGGAGGTGGAACACGTTAGAACAGCCGCGTGACCTACGACGACGAGAAGAGATTTCTATTTGAGGGTAGGAGCTTGCCTTGGTCACTGGACTGTCTTATCAGGTAACGGTGACCCTGGAACGTAAAGGGCTACTGAAGGGTCACCATGGATATTAGTCAGTACTAGAGTCTGGTAATAAATCCCGTCCCGCTCGGGAGGACACATATTTTGATGATTTTACCAAAAAAAAATAAAAAAATACAATGCAGCTACCAAAACGGAATACCGCAATTGACTGGATGCCGAACCTGATACAAGACTTCAACTCTCTTCGATCAAACCTAATAAAAATACATTGATGAAAAAAAGTACCGACTTCAAAAACGAATACAAAAAGTTTAAAACAAAACTTTTCTTTGGGTTAACCGCTACCTCAAAACGATCAGATCAATTTTTCACGGATTTTCGGGGCGCACGTTAGAGAGCCAAATCCTGCCGGGCGTCACGGAATTGTCTTATCGGGTATCCATAGCCTCGGATCGCAATGGGTTATTGAAGGACACCGTAGATTTTAGTCAGTACAAGTTTGTATGTCCCTCCTGTCCTTCCCTGGGTGGAAGGGCTGATCTGATGATTTTACCACGTAATAAAAAGCCATACCACCAGGGGCAAGACCGGTGGCATGGTGGATCCCGCAGCGAGCTATATTATTTTTTTTTTCTGAAGAGCTATAGCTATTCAAAAAAAAGCTATCAGAATTATTTAAATTGTTTTTTTTTTTATTATTTACATTATTTTTATTTACAATTATATCCTCATTCGAATATAGTAGGAAAATTCAATCAAATTAATTCAAAATATTAGCTTGTATCAAGAAAGGTAGGTTATGCTGTATTCTTGGCGACTGGGAAAATTACTGGCCACCACTCATGACCTGCGGAAAATTCGAGGTACTACATTTTTCACATGGAATTTGATGTCATGACAAAGACAGTGGCGCCGCGTGTAAAGGTCATGAATGGTGGCGTGTATTTTAAATTTTAATAATTACGTGACTAATGTCAAAATGGTTACGAGCGATACGTCCTCCCTCAGAAGGCGCCCCGCGCCGTCTAAATCAAAGAACAAACCGTTCTTGGTTTTATATTGAATTTTGTCATTGCATATTTTAATTGTTTAATACTATTATTTTACTTTTAAATGAGCAAATTATTTTTTCAATGGAAGCTAACATAGTAACCTTAGTTATTCAATACTTTTTGATTGAATATTCAGTAAATCTTGATAGATAAAAAAATATAATTTCGGACGAAAAAATGTCAAATTCTTCCTGTTTTGAAAAATTATTTTGGTTTATTTCTGAATGAAAAATTAAAAAGTGATTAATGCAGTCCAAATATAATCTTTCAGATTTACCACGGACATTTTCAAATATTATTTTACTATTATACCTTCTATGTAATTCGGTACCAAAGGTTGACAAAAAGTAGAATTTTATGAAACATCCTTTGCAAAGACAAGGTTTTTACTTATGTATGTAAACAAATCTAAAAATTTGTTTAAAGCAGTCCACGCAGAAAGAATCAAACTTTCTCGAGTATATGTACTTTTTTTATTTGTGGCAATGTCATACCCAGAATCAGGTTCCAAAAGTCGCACAAAAACAACGAACCGTGTGAAAGCACTCTTAAAGCTATTGTTGTTGACATTGAAAAATTGTGTCTTCATCATTCGTTATTATGTACCTATTGATTTAGGTATAGGTAAATGTGTTGCTATGGAGTTTGTTTCGCCTATTTATTTAAAATAATAAATAATGGGTAAAGGGCGTTTTGTCGAACTGTTTTATGTTAGTTTGACATCCCTACAAAAACTGCTGATATTCTCAGCCGAATGAATCTATGTACTTATAACGGTCAGACGCGAATTCGCGAGCGTAGTGCCTTCGTGGCGTGTTTGAAACATTTCTGTACATTTTGTAAAGATTAGTAGTGTTTTTCTTTTTCATCCCGAGTGCCAATTTGTCACACAGTAACCTTGACTTGTACTTAATGATTAAATTGATGCTTATGTCATTATCAAACTGTTTACTTTTTATGTAGGTATGATAAGATTACAACACAATTCTGTTGATTATATCTTTCATGGAACTTTATCGAAACTCCGATAAACTGAGGTAAACAAATTCTCTAATCCGTGAACTATATTAAGCATACAATTCCATCATGCCCGGGTTGACGCACACGCGCCTCCAACAGCTGTCAGCAACGACCATCAGCATTCTGACGTGCAGAACTAACTCATCAGGTAACCCGTGACTTTGGAACGCAAAGGGCTATTGAAGGATCACCGTTGATTTCAGTCAGTACAAGACTGACATTCCCTTCCGCCCCGCCTTAGGAGTAGGAGTATACATTTCACGATTTTGCCACGATAAAAAAAGTCACTTATCTTTGACTTCAAGGTTTTAAAACATCTTCACCTTGACATAGCCTACTATACTTGTAACTAGGTAAGTAGTTCGTAACGTCACCCATTCCTCTGAGTACATTAGCCACATTAATATCAATAGTAGTTTGTGTAGAGACATTGTCTTCCGCGCATCATACCACGCCTCCGGTGGAATGCTTCCGGCAGCTCGCGTGTGCTCCAGGAGTGATGGATGTGGGCTGACGGAAAGACACGGAGCGTCCTCCTTGTGAATGAGGAGATGATGGAGCATTTACAAGGGTAGGTATTTCGTACTATTTGCTTGACCGTGCGGCGAAAATCGACCGTCAATTCAACTACATAGACTTTTATACTCATTTTTGCAAGCGATTCGAATCACTGGTGTAACAATAGCCGTAGGACTAGCCACGAGGCAAATCAATTATTGTAGGTATATGACCCATAAGACAAGTATCTGACACCACCTATGCTTAGACCTGTTGTTAAAGGCGCATACTTTGTTGTAGATTAAGGTCCACTTGATATAACCAAGCAACGTCGTGCGCTGCTACAACAAAAATGGAATCATTCCATGTGTGTTTTCCCTGAAATTAAATAGAATAGCTCTCACTGTGTTATAAGATTTTGTAGGCTTTAAAACAAACACATCCGGAAACCTTAAACTTGCTTCAACTTCTATAACTGTTTGGCCATGACACAGGACTTTTTCGGTCTTCTAGTGACCAAAGTCTCAAGACCAACGTGTAATAAAATAATAATTCTTAGTATGAATTACATAGCCATTTATGACGACCTATAATATAATGTTCTGCGGGCACACCTACTTGCTATAAAGGTAGGTCATAATTCACCAGCCGATCCGGTGCCATATCATGAAACTAAGCACGAATCGAATTCAGCTCCCCCTCGTAATATTTCATATTCGAAACATATCGGGGTCACCATTTAGGGTCACAGTCACGAAAAGGTTATTTAAACAGTACCATTAATAAAAGAATTGTCAAAAAAGCCGGTAATATTAAAACTACACGCTAATATTGGCTGAAAGTTATGGAAAAGTGAGCTTTATTGCGATGAGAAATAAGAGTTAGAATTAGTTAGTAAGGTGCTGGTTGCGTGATTGTTTTAGTTTACTGTTGTTTTTAATAATAAAATAAATTAGGAGATAGGTTTTTGTTTGCAAGGATTTATGAGAATTCTTGATTATTTCCTTACACCAGAATGTAAATATTTTGGGACACGGCTTCATACGATTTGTAGGTCGTTGAATACGAGCAGGCGCTTTATTTTTGTAGGCTTTATTTTTATAAACCTGTCCCGTTGTCTGCAATCAAATCTTGCAAGATTTCTTCCACAGCCAGATTTCCGATTGAGCTGAAATTTTGCACTATATCGTGTGACAATGCAATTAAAGATGGCGAGCTGATCTGCAGATGGAGCTGGAAGGCGGCCACAGAAACTAACGAAACGCCGCAAACCCATCGAGTTCAACCCAGTTGAAAATCAATCTAGAAAAACGACTCTCTGAGAGCTTGCCTTCCGTTCTTCTGGCTTGCCTACCTCTGAAATTTACCCAAGGTGGCGGTGACTCGATTACTTTGACAAATAAATCAACATCATGTCTCCTTGGTACATTGAGGTACCAGTCGTAATAGCCAGCTTGCGTGTCATCAATTTGAGCAAATCATCGGACTGACGGGCGACCTCTACCGGGTCCATTTGTAATTGTATAATAGATCTATTTTCGTGAGTGTGTCACTGTGACTCTAGTCGAGGTTATGTTCTTGCTGCAATCAAAGCTTGTTAATATTTCGACGGAAAAATAACTGGCGCAATTAACGAAGTGTTCCTACTCTGCAGGACTGCAGGACATAGTAAACAGAAATTCACTAAGAAAGCTACCCCTTTTTCATCATCATCAGCCGGAAGACGTCCACTGCTGAACATAGGACTCCCCCTTAGACCGTCACGACGAACGACAATTCGCCACTTGCATCCATCGGCTGCCCGCGACCCTCACGATGTCGTCGGTCCACCTAGTGGGAGGTCTGCCTTCGCTGCGTCTTCCGGTCCGTGGTCGCCACTCGAGAACTTTTCCTCCCCATCGGTTGTCAGTTCTACGAGCGATGTGGCCTGCCCATTGCCACTTCAACTTGCAAATAGGTATGAGCTATGCCGGTGACTATGGTTCTTCGCCGAATATCCATGTTCCGGATTTAATCCCGCAAAGAAACTCCGAACATAGCTCTTTCCATTTGCTCGTCAAGTGACTCGTAAAGATTTTACACACAGCAGCTATATATAGCACGATACATCTTTCTCTCTCATTACATCTTTTTCCATAGAAATCGTCAGGAGACCACACACTGCAGCTATAATGTATATTTTTACATCTTCGAATCTCTATGGAAAGATGTAATGAGATGTATCTTGCTATAATGTACATCTTTACATTATAGCTGCTGTGTGTGAAGCCCTTTAGTCTCTCTAAAAGGCCAGCAGTCACCCCTACCCCCTCCCCTTTTTAAAGTGGTATAATCAGCAGATGAGTCCTTCCGGGCGGAAGGGGACTATCAGGCTCGTATTGACTAAAATCCATGGCGTTCCTACAAATCATTTACGTTTCAAGGTCTCGAATAACTGATGAGACAGTCCCGACCAAGCGACCCAGGCAGGCTTTGGCCCTCTGAGGCCCATCAGATAAAGTTGGATCCATCAATCCATCATTGGACGGCAAGTCCGGTATTCGCCGTCCGCAAGCTGCCGGAATAAGGTGGGTTAGGTTGAGGCAATCTTAAGCCATACAATAAAAAAAAAGATTATGTATTTTGAGTGACATTCAGAAATTTTGATTTTCATCCTAATTAGATTTGAATTCGAAATAAAACAACAAAGAGTTTCTTAATAAAAATATATTAAGAATAAGGCAGTTGTGCCTACGCGTCGGCGATGGTGACCTCAACCTCTACACCTGGCTCGATGTTGATGGAGGTGATCTGCTTCACGATCTCAGACGGAGAGTGCAGGTCGATGACCCTCTTGTGGATCCTCATCTGGAACCTGTCCCAGGTCTTGGAACCTTCACCACAAGGGGTCTTACGGGTGGTGATACGGAGGATCTTGGTGGGCATGCGGACGGGTCCCTGGAAAAAATAAAAAGGGTTGGTTTAGTTTCTTTCTAAAAATAACAATTGGTTCAGTGGTTTAGACATGAAAAGGTAACTAACTCACTATTGCATTTAACTTCTCAAGCACTTGGCTAAATATCAAAGCCGTGGCCCTAGCGCCTGGCTAAGAATCGGTGAGATAAAAGCTCCACTCTCTCCACCTTTCGCTTATGTACAAATGGTGTTCATACTTTTTTACTTATTTGTAAAGCACACGGGAGGGATTGGTTATAGCACAATTACACTTGTCTTTGTTGTTATCAAACATCAATGGCCAATACTTATAGTATTCAGGTCTTGACTTGACTAAGGGAATATTCATGTCATCCCATCTCTGGTTGATTATGCTCAACTCCATTCAAACTACTTAAAGTTTAATAAATGCATGTACTGGAATTGAAGTACTCTTTTAAGCAACCAAATACAGGCTAAGGGCAAGTGTAAACGTGCTACTAAGCAGTTATTTGTAATTAAATAACAATGTATCTCTCTAATGAACAATATGCAGTGTGGAGATTTGCATAAAGCACTTTTGAGAGTATTACTCTGGCGCTGTATTGGTGAACACAGCTGTATGGAACATGCTGTGTCTTCATCAAGCGCTACTACTTTGCTAACTAACTTAAACCTTGCAAGTTGTTTCAATGCCAAAGAAAGGTATAGTCAACAAAAGGGATAACTCCATCCAGGCAGCAATTCTAAACTTTAAATGTGCCTGCAACCTCTTTGGTATATGACACACAGCATCCACTAGTGTCTTTTGGTAATAAAATTGTCATAATTGCAATTTACAGATGTGAAATTTATATTTCAGAGATCATACTGAAAATAATGACGACCAAGAACTGTATTTCATGAATCAAAGAAGGTCCATAGTACTTTCTGCTATCTGTTAGCTAACAGTACTAGAAATCTAACTTTTTTATGGGATATGAAATCTAGGTCCATTCATAGTTCAAGCATACCAAGCTGTGAGACCCACCTTTACACGGAGCTTCTGTTTCTTGGCTCCGTTGATGAGGTCCGCGCACACCTTCTCCAGAGAGCGGACATTGCGGGAGGTGAGGGTGATCCTGATACGATGGATGGGCGAGATCTCAGCCTGGGGCTTCTCGATGTCCTTGCCTGACACGACAGCGGCTGCCTGAAACATTTAAGATAAAATTGAATGTGAAATTCGACTTGGAACTTGTGGAGGGGTAAAATTAGATAAAACTGTCGTTTAATCTAGCGATAGTAAGTAATTTCGGCATTTGATCACCATTCTAACATGCAAGCTCCACTAGATAGCATTTTAGTGCAAGGCGAAGTTTCCCACTTAGAATAAATGAACTTGATTATGATAACTAGACTGTTAGAAATTTAATAGCACTATTTCAAATGGTAGTTTGATGTGAATATTTGCATCAGTTTGAGAAATAATGTTATCATGAATTAGTTGCAAAAAACTAAAAAAACGAGCGGGACTTGGTTTTGACACGTGCAAACCTAACCTAAAAATTTGAAACTTCGATATTTCTTAGAAAACTTAATTAACACATTAAATAACAAATTGTGTCTCTTAAGCGATTATAACTTACCATTTTGATGCGATATTCCGGTCGAGATAAACAATTTCAAGACAAAATTGCACAGCGCTGAACCGGAGCACAGCTTCACTTCACTTGATGAGAGAAAGAGAAAGAAAATAAAATGTCATTTAAAGAATACGCGTTTCGTTTCATTTGATTCATAATTTACACAAGAAGAAAACGTTACTTAATTAAACGTTATTTAAATATAGGAAAAATAATAAAAGAAAAATATTTATAATTTGTACGAAAGGAGGTGTTAATTTTTTCCCTACATTTAAGGCCCAGCCGTGTACCTCAAGGACAAAAATACGAAATTATAGGAAAAAAATCGTAGATTTTGAAAAAAAATATGTTGTATTTATTTGGGCATTTGTACCATAAGAAATTGTCGATCCAAAATGTTAAAACTTGCAACCCAAGAATTGATTTTCAATCTAGCAATGTCATAACGTCTCCGACATGATGCGTTTCGTTACTTCATTTATAAACGTGTGAAAACCCAAAAATGTACTTTATAGAATTTATTTATGTATTTCAAATAAGTTATAATTACTAGTACGCATATTTTGTGAATAATCATGGGAACAATAATTAAAAAAAAATGCATTTATTTCACATTTCGTAATATTTTTTGCGTTTGGTTATCTGCCGGCCAAAAGCCAGGGTTCCCGACCTAGTTCGATAGTTTTTTTCACTGACTTATTAATCCTATGGACCTGAAATACCTACAAGAAAAACGTGTATACCTAAACTTTGCTGGGGCCAGAAAATGGCGGCTAATAGAGTAAACCCATGTCGATATTTCTCTACAATAACATCGATAAAATTTACACGTGCAATCATGTTTAGTTTGGATAATATTGGTGCCGATTCTCTTGTTCAATAACTATAAAATAAATGGAGAATTTCTACCTTTTAGTCGGTATGCCAGATCATTTACTTTTTTTTAAGTAAGCAAGTTCAACTTGCTTACTTGCGAGACGCGCAAAGATAACATCCTTCTTCTAAGGTAGCGCGAGAAAAGGACGGTTGAGCTAAGTTAGTAATTGACAAACTACTTTGGTGAGGAGTCGCGATGAATGAACACTTTGATTCGGCTCGTGTCAGATAAACATTGGCTCGATGCAACTCGTTTCTTCTACAGTCGACGCCAGGCTTAAAAGTGTTATTCAAGTATTGCGTTAAGACGCGGGCCCACCGCGGTGCATGCTGTGCACGGGCACGCGGCGCATTCTAGGCTAAAATGCGCCGCAAATTAATACACGGAGCTAAAATTTTTAGCTCCGTGTATTAATTTGTTTGACAACGTGGGTCTACGTTTCCACTGGAGTACCTACACCAAGACCCACGACTATGTATAGCATGGCGCACGGAGGCACGGCTACGCACGTGCCACTGCAATCCACGGACACGAAACGCGTCCGTCCCACAAGGCCTATGACTGAAAACAAACGATAAGCTATAGATAGCTGTGAGTCATATTCGTGTACTCCAGTGGAAATGTCGACCCACGTCAACAGCGTTGAGCTATGTATTCGAGCAAGCCACGCATTTGTATCAATGACTCTCCGTGCACAGCGGTGGGCCCGCCCCGCGCCTTTAGGTAGACGTTCGAGACGGAGGGAACAAACACAACACAAGAAAACAAATGACGCTGCATCCGCGATGGGCTACCAGCACGGACATCTCTAACACGTATCCTTTATGACATGCCGATGATTTTGGATTTTTAATTGAAAGTCAACAATAATTCAAAGCGAAATCATTTATTTCAATAAGGCCATCAAAGAGGCACTTTTAAACGTCGCATAATTAAAATTAAGGAAATGGGATGGGATGGGATTGGATTGTTTTTTTTTTCCATTTATTTTCCAATAACATTTACAAATACATTTATTGAAATACAACATACCGCAAAAACCATCGCGGGTTTAACAGCGGAATGGGCAGACACAGCAACTCGGTGCCATAACATAACTTTTACAGATTCATAACGGTTTTTAATTTGTACACAAATATTACGTCTCTTAAAGAGACACTTTCTAGATCGGCTCACAATCTAGAAAGTATCTATTCAGTACTTTAGATTCTATTCTTTAGATTCTACACCCATTCGCAAAGGTAGGTTGGATGAAGAAGAATGGGCAAGAAACACCATACTTACTATTTTTAAAAATGTTTTACAATATTTTCATATTTGTCCAGTTGAAACAAGATTCTTCAAAGTGAAGAAAACAAATGTGGATTGTTTTTGTTGACATCTTTAAGTTTTCAATGCCAGTTGTTTCCAGCCAAATTTTCTTTTTTTCCTTTATTAGCAGGCAGCCTTGAAAATAAAACATTAAACCATTATAGAACTTTAGTATAGCATTATCGATAAATATTAAAATGTCATGTATGCACTACTCTATCCCTAAAATAAACAAGAAAATGATTTCATGAAATACAATGTTATTACTGTTGATATTAGAGGCAAAAGAGAAATTATGAATGCTTTACTGTTGAAACTCTTCAACTAATGCAGAATATTTTGTTTATTATCTAAATCTAAAAGTATTAAAGCTGAAAAATGAAGTACGTACTGGTGCAAAGTTATTTTCGGGTGATTTCCGCTTCTTTTGACGCCACATCCTATTATATTGCAATTGGGCATCTTGTAATTGATGATTTCCACTATAGAAACGAGTTCAAACGCAACAACACAGCAAAATTACTCCAATATTCGCAAATATATCCACAGCTCACGAACATTTGACAGTTGACGTACCCCAAGTTTGTTGACAAACAGTGGGGCCAGAAAATGGCGACCGGCCGCAAATAGGTATAATGACGCGAGGAATGAGGTGTTTCCATTAAAGGAACTGTCAAAAACACTTTCATCCTTTTTCACTTACGCAAAATGAAAGAAGTTAAAAAGAGATAGCAGTATTTTTATGATTTTGGTGTCGATATGCCTCATATTTGTATAACTACTTTTTGTATAGTCAAACATTTCAAGTCTATAGGATTAACAAGCTTAGATTATATACCTCTCGAAGTGTATAATCTAAGTTAATAAGTCAGTGGTTTTTTTCTATTGTTGTTGATATTCATTACTGTCAAAAAGCTGTCAAATAATGAAACATCGATGTCATATTTTGACGTGATTTTGACAGATGAAACAGATTGACAGCCGTAAACGCTGTCATAAACGTTTCTTTGAACGTAGTTCCGTTGCGAAGTAGTGTTTTTTCATATACTTTTATTTCTTTTTCTATCTAGTATTGAAAGATTTTAAATACTGCTAAAAATACTAATTATTGGAAGGGATTTTAATAATAATTTGTACCTCGGTACATGGTTGGGCCGAAAAATTAACACCTCCTTTCTGAAATCATGATTAGTGACAACAGTTTTTTTTAGGGGTTTTTATAGAAAACTCTTAAGGTGATTGCGTCGATGTAGCCCGCGAAATTCAAATATTTTTACGTTTTTTGCAATTTGCAGGCCAGTGACATGTTGTAACTTTATAAATATTTGTGTTGCGCAAATAACAAGTATAATTTTAAATATAAAAATTGTCAAAAAATTCGCTCCATCAGCTCTCACATAGAAAAGGTGCATCGTAGTTAGATTTCGGAGATTTTAACATGATGCACCTTTTCTATGTGAGAGCTGATGGAGCGAGTTTTTTGATAATTTTTATATTTAAAATTATACTTGTTATTTGCGCAACACAAATATTTATAAAGTTACAACATGTCACTGGCCTGCAAATTGCAAAAAACGTAAAAAAATTTGAATTTCGCGGGCTGGTTGGAGCATCCCCCTTAACGCCTTTTTGATATTTTTTTTATAATTTATAATATTTTTTTACTTTGCAGATACAACAAAACGCAAATCAACATATTTGTCTATGGTTTGGAAAAGAGTGTTACCAACAATATTCAATCATTTTCCCATGTTTTTTTTTATTATTTTGAATAAGTAGTTCATAGTTCAAACCAAGAAAAAGTGTATTTATTGTATTACTAAAAATTCATAAGGTATGCATAAAAAGTACATTACGGATTAATTGAGAACAAAAGGCTTTCAACTAATAATTAAGTTCATTCGTAAAGCATTTAACAGTCATATCTTCCGATGTAGATTAACTTAACGATAAATTATATTATACTAGTGATAAATGAAGGAAATTATTTAGTATGATCTATTTTAGCACAGTTGTACTTAAGCATAACACTAATTACATCAGAATTAGACGTTGTTGAGCATTATATTCTTCACTTGCTTGTCGAATTTCCTGTAAAATACAAAACAAAAATAAGTCATGAATACGAGAAACGTTTTAGGCCTAATTCTAATTGCATAGAATAATAATTGAAATATGCTCTGAGCAGACTATTTTTCCGCCGCCGAAAAAAATCGTGTTTGTGGTTGCCAAATTATTTTGACATCGTCTGGTAAAAGTTGTATTCTTAGCCATTTCGAAGGCTTGGTAGACTTTTGCTAGTAAAATTTTCTCTACTTTTACCGGTAAATAAGAAAAACTTACATTCATCACGGCTTATCATCAGGTGGCCAAAGTTTGAAGGGATAAAAAAGAAAAACATGAAAAGTAAAGATCTCGTAGAAATCTTACTGCGAAGTAATCTGATCTCCAGGCAGATGGAATGGGTTACAGATAGCATCAGCGTAGAGCGCGTGCAGACGGCGGAGCGCAGTCCTCACTTCAGCGTCGCGGATGTTGGATCCACTCGGGGAGGTGGATGACGTCACGAGCACCAACTTGATACGAGTGTTTGTCACGTATCCGTAACTGGAAAATGATTATTCTATCATGAGCATAATAAATTTTGTTTTTTTTGTCACTTCTTATTTACTTTTTTTTTTATTTGGATTTTGCTGTTCGTGGCAATAAATCTGCCCCTATACAAAGTGCACGACTTATAAATAATAGGCAAAATATGGAAGCACACTGTATTAAAGAATATTTTTGTATAATCATGCGAGGATTATCCTCTTGACTTAGATCTTAGATCGATATAGATAGACGAGTTATTTGTAAAGCCGCGTACAGACATCGCGAGGCGTGCGACACGAATGGTTCGTCTCGCATGCCTCGGGCTGTGTGGACGTGTGTGCTCACAGTGAGCATTCGCGCCATACGATCGTTGCGACCGCCGCCTCAGTACGAGCCGTGCGCTCCGTGTGGACGGACAGGTGTTGTTTGCGTTTTCTACTGACGAACACCATGAGAGGTGGTTTGCTTGCTCAGCTTGAGCATGTTTCGTTCGGGACGCACGTATAAAATGTACCATCGTATGCTTCAGGTTGAGGCATGCGAGACGAACCATTCGTGTCACACGCCTCGCGATGTCTGTACGCGGCTTAACTTACATTTTATGAGTGTCAGTAGAATACAGCAGCCCAAGATACAAGTCCCTGAGATCGGTACGTGCGGCGTTGGAATTGGCAGCAGAGTTGTTGGTATTAGTGCTTGCGAGTCTTTCCTCCAAAGCGTCTAGAGCTGTATGAACGAGCCACTGGCGGGACAGCTCATTGTCCGTGCTCGTGTCGTTCCCAATACCGCCGATGTATAAGGGAGAATTCTGTAAATATCATGGACCTAAAAAAAAAGTCGGACGGAACTTCACGAAGAAACAAGTGAAGCACCCATAGTAAGTCAGTGCGCTAATATGTACACGCCAGAACACACACATTCATACCATAGTAAGTCAGCCGTCGGCCATTACGCTTCGAACGACACTCGCGGTTTTATACGGTGTTATTTTGTCTACTAAAAATCAAACTATGCCGTCATGTGTTGTGAAAAGTTGCCGAAACCACAGTGGTTCAATCAAAAAAAGCCAGGGGATCACTTTTCATAGGTAAGCATGTCAATTTGAAGCTTATTTCTCGATTTTACGTCAATAAATTTAATAAACATCTCGAAATCAATCAGTGTTGCAACTATTTCAAGGTTCAAATTATTTTAAAATGGGGAGATTTATATTTTATGTTACTATTTATCGCTACCTATTGTATTCTTCTATATTTTTACAGATTTCCCTCAAATGATGATTGGAAAAATGATTGGATTAAAATAATAAGGGAGTGTAGACGTGAAAATAATTGGAATCCATCAAAATCTAGTGTAATCTGCAGTATACATTTTGAGAAGCATTGTTTGTACTCAACTAAAGGCGGACTTCTTCGCGTTGTTGCTTACGCCGTACCAACAAAGGTAATTAAAATTTCAATTAATTTAAGGTCCTCTTCTTACAACCTAGCCTCTTAGTTATAAACTTTAATATTTTGACACTTAACAGTTTAATAACAGTTGAACTTTTTTTTTAGTTTTTATTCGATACGTCAACAATTCAAGATCTACCGACTGAAGTAATTACCTCCAGCGTTTCTGATGAGGTGTGTGTTTTTTTTTTACTGAAACGCTATTTTATTCTAAATAAAGTTATGCTTTAGAATCGTTTCTAACCTGATTTTATTATTTATTTTAGAGTTCACTAGTGATTGAAGCGTACATAACAATAGTCATTATTAATCTGTTAAAAACAGGGAAAGAAAGTTGTACTGAATTTCATTCATCCTCTAGGGAGAGAATGTGATTTGAATTTCGAATACTTACCGATAGTGAACTACATCATTCTGTCTTTACACCATTGAGTTTGTATGTAAAGCATTATACAACTTTTTGAAAAAGGAATACGCATTTTTATTATGCAGTTATGATTAAATAAAATTACGAAAACCGAAGAGGCCGTATGATCTTGATGCCTTTGCTTTTCCGACTAGGAATTTGCCGCGTTTTGTTTTCTTCAAATACATAAACGTTTAGTTTGTTTTAATTTATTTTTTAAATAAGTTATTGTTAAATTTAAATGGTTAAATAATGCTTATCTCATATTAGTATTATGTTAATTTTTTCGCAAGTGGTACGAAAAGTAGAGTATTTTCCTCAGTGATAAAGCTGTCAGTCTTGGGTGAACTTAAATCCCTCGCTACACTCAGGACGCGTGTTAAATCCCTCGCTTCGCTCGTGATTTAAGTTTCTAACACCCTCGCTACGCTCGGGAGTAAGCCTCGTAAGTCCTTCGTTATGCTCGCGATTTAAATCGTCACCCGCGACAGAAGACACTGCTTTATCCCCTTGGTTAATAATCTACTATTTAATCCTCTTTATAAGTGCGCCGCAAATAACTTTGCCGCGCACTTTTGATAGGAAGCTTTTAGCGGGCACTAATGAGTTTTTAATCCTCTTTATAAGAGCGCTACGCTCAGGATTCTACTGTAGAATCCCTTACTTCGCTCTGGATACAAAATAGCGCCCTCGCCGTAAAAATATTACTTTGTCATACAATCTACTATTATTTTAATCTTGTTTTAATTATTTTACCTTTATTTTAACAATAGGTATACGTCACAAAAACTTGTAATTAAACCCATGGACCTTTTTTTTAGGTCCATGATTAAAACCAATGGGGATGGCAACTCAAAGCTAATCGTAGATGGCGCTGCGATAGTTGGTCCCCACGTCTTCCTTGTACAAAAATCAAACAAGATTATTTGTTATAAAAATTGAGTATAAATACAAAACAAGTATGGAAAATTATTCGTCCATGCAAGTACATATACTAAAAGAAGAATTAAGACGCCGCGGTGCATCTACAAGAGGAAAAAAGTGATTTAATTGAGTGGTAATACATTTGATTTTACCGTAATAAATCCACAATTACTTGTAGTTGAGGTTTCAATTTTTGAGTTTAGGTATGTTTTACCTGTCCTCTCCTATAACAAGAATATAATGCTGCTTCTGACTTTCTATTTTGATAAAATATCATAATGTTTAAAGTCAGTAATTTTAACCTTTTTTTCTATTTAGATTCAAGAAATATCACTATATATTTAATTTCTTAACACCACAACTATTACAAAACTCGTTCCAGGTGATAATTCTTCCGCCAGACGAACCATTTCATGATTTATGGAGCGATGCAATACTGGTACTTAACCTCCAAAAGAAAAGTAGATATTATTTTGTAAGTGTATTCCATCATTTTTACAGCTTATTACACAACATCTAGTCATTTTTCATCAATTAATGGTTTTTTTTCTGAAAATTCCTTTGATTTTACAGTTCTTTGGGGACCAAACTGTCATTTTTCACTTTGACACTTGCCTTCCCCATTAAAACTAAGTTCGAGGGGAGATCTTATTAAAATATTGTTTGAAAATGGGTAATTTTTTCCTTCATCTGGCAACCCTTTAGAAACCCACACATAGTAAAGCAGACGCCATTTTGGTGCTTCACTTGTTTCTTAGTGAAGTTCCGTCCGGCTTTTTTTTTAGGTCCATGGTAAATATAATAAAAAAAAGGAAATCTGATTGAAACAAAATAGTTTACACGCGTTTATGGGTAAATGATGTTTTCAATCTGGCAAGTATGAATTTGTGTACATACATTTTGTCTATGGTCAATATATTCGTAAAGTTCACGAAAATAAGATTTGTTTTATTTCGAGTTTTCAAAACAAAACTCTGAAAGCATTGCGACACAAAATTGATTATTTATAAAAGTGCTTGGGTGCTGTTGAATTGCAAATGACGTCATCATGATAAATTGAACTAGTGACGTGTATGAGTGATAGAATACATTGAGTGTTCGTGGTGT
Organism: Agrotis segetum; assembly: GCA_036375495.1. Classification (NCBI taxonomy): domain Eukaryota; kingdom Metazoa; phylum Arthropoda; class Insecta; order Lepidoptera; family Noctuidae; genus Agrotis; species Agrotis segetum. The sequence continues at coordinate 2,162,457 of JAQSVV010000128.1, forward strand.
TCGGTTTAGTCCAATATTTTCAAAACATGGTGCAACTATGTTATTAATAAATGGTGTAAAGTTAAGCTCTAAGTCTGTCTATCAAGGTATAGCGAAGTTTAGATTAAAGCTTGTCTAATAAAACTTACATCTTTGCCGATTACTGCCACACAGACTGCCATTGTTGACAAATTCGACGGACACTTCTCGCGATAGTCGCGATCGAATTACCAACATTGACATTTCGCCCAATTTAGCGGGAATTTTTAAAAACTAGTGCGTGTTTTTGTCTTACATAATTTTGTATTTTCGTAAACTTTTTGTTCATTGACTTTTAAAATGGCTATAAACGACGATTTGGCGTACGAAGTTAACGAAAGGGGTGAGAGTGTTGTCGTGAAATCATTAAATTCAGATCATCAAGCGTTTCTTCGCTTCACAAATCGGACATCGCGTCCTGTGGATATTTGGTGGCGAGATTTCGGTGGCAAGCGGCGGTTTTACGAACGCATGGAACCTGGTGCTTTTTACGATATTAATTCGTATCTGACACATCCATGGGAATTCACTGATTCTTCAACTGGAGAGCGCTATGTGATCAATAACAGGTTTGTCTTTAGAGCACCAGATCATGTCGGTGACATGATGTATAGAACAAACTGGAATATCACAGTGGCAGTCCGTTCTCTAAGAGACACTACGATGTTGACCCTGGCTTCATTGCTGCCTAGCCCAGAGGCTGCATCGGAGCTTGACCTACCGATGGTATTAAGCCGGGAACTAAAAGAGTTAGTTGCCAGACTACGTGTCCAGCTCCCATCTAGTCAAGAAAATGAACAACAAGAAGAGGTCCAGTGGGACTCTGACTGATGATGGCTGTGCGTGCCAGTGATCCTAATTTTTCTGACACTGGCAGCTATTATCGTCTTCTGGTGCGTCACAGTTACAAAGAAGCAGAAAATTGCATTGATACTGCTTTTCTTCAGTGTGTGGCATCTTTTGTATGTATTACAAAATCCTGTGTTGAGCTTCATTGACGATATTAATCAACAAATTACTATCAGGAAGTTGTTTTAAGTCTTTGTGACTCTAGTCTGACTGGTTCTCTAAGAGACAGGACTGCACAATGGTGCTATGGATGGAAAATATGAGTGTAGTGAGAAAAAGAACTTAATAAAATTATAACTAATAGGTCTCAAGGATGTAGCTATAAGCATATAAACTGTATTTTTGTTAATTTTAGCATTTATCTGTTATGTTATTGAAAATCTATGATCAAGAGTTTTTATTATACTTTTTTATTATGCATTTATGATTATTATTTTTAGGATTCCTCTTATTAAAGCTAAATAATGGGTACTTTATGATTATCACACAAATTATTCAAACTGTAAGCTCATATTTAACTAAAACTTACTCAATTTTATTATGATAAAATATATTTTCCTTAGCCAAAAGGACCTAGTAATGGTAAACTGAACCTCATAATGGCCTAATATTCTTATTTCACTTAACTTTCATAAATATTCTTTTTTCCATAAAGAAAATGTAATCATGATCCTACTCAAATTATTTCTTTTGCTATTAATATAATTCATTTTAAAATACCTACTAGATTTGTTTTAAATTATTCTTAAATTGGCTGTGTAAACTTGTCAAATGACAGTAAAATAATATTGGTGATATTAAGTTCAAGATTGAAAATTTAAAAAAAGACTGCCATTTTATTTCGTTCAAAAATAGTAAAATGCAAACATTCAAGCAACAATAATGTTGTTCCTTTTAGGCACTTCTTACAAACTAAATTAAACCATTATGATGCTAATTGAATTTGAGACTCAAGTAGAAATTAATTGGTATGATTCAATCAATCTGGAATCCATGACAGGTTTCTCATTTCTGACGCTTAAATATTCAATTAGATTTCTTTGTATTGTGAATTGGCCTAATTTTATGTAACAATTTTGTAAGACTCATTGAAACCGTGACAAGCGGTTGTTATGTGTGATATCTTTATTAAGCAGTGACCTATTTAACGGTGCCCGAAGCATCCGTCTCAGATGACCAGGTCATGGGTTAGATTAAAGTTGCGATTGACTTTTTAAAATTATATTTTAACAACTATTATCTGTGACTTTATTTAAGCATTAGGTATGTTCATGTTCATGTAATCGTAAATAAGTAGAAATGCCAGAACTTGAACCTACTCCAATCCATAAACTTTCCCAATTGAACATCAACCTTCTCTTTTTGTGTTTAAGTTGAAAATCAATTAAAGTGACAGAATGTGGTAGGTTGGTGTCTGTAGGGACGTAGTAAAAAGACTCAATTTTGACCAAATGCACAGACTAAACTGCCACGAATTCAGTAATCAACGAGGATTTCTGTTTAATTTTTCCACGGGTTTAATTAATTTGAGTTGCTACATCAGATTGATAAAACAGTAGCTACGTCGTTCAATATTGATAAGCCAGATGTTGTTGATGTCAACCAAACGCTCAATCGCCCACTCAAAATTATGTAGACCATGTAGTTTCACAATATATCGCAATACTTAAGTACCGACTGCTGTTCTGGGTTCTATCTTTAGTTCTGTGTCCTGGGTTCGGTATACGTAACCTATATGTATAGTGTGTAAGAATAGGGTCCACTCCACACGTCCGCGACCGTGTCATTTTTTTTGGACTAGACAGGAGATTTTAGTTAGTATTTTCAATTTTTCTTAAAAGACTAATTATCAAATATTGTGCCCGACTCTTTGTCGGGACATTAAAAATGTGTATTATTAATAAAATGTTTTGAGGACGAGACTCGAATGGCTCAAATAAGATAAGTCACAAATGTACACATCCACTGTAGATTGTATACCTACGTACGAAGAGCCTATTCAGACAAATTCAGAAAACTGATTGATGAGCAATCCAAAGAATAGGTACCTACCTACTTTAATGTAAAAAAAAATCTGTTACAAAAACACTTGTATTGCCTACTGCTGACTCTATAGACTCCTGAAGTAAACTGCATGTTTGTTTTGCAAATGACTGACTGAACCAAAAAAAAACCTGATGAGGCTGGACAAAATCTTTGTAAGCAAAAGACTGCTCAATCTTTCCTTCTCATTATCTTTCCATTTTTAGGGTTCCGTAGTCAACAAGGAACCCTTATAGTTTCGCCATGTCCGTCCGTCCGTCCGTCCGCAGTTTAGCTCAGAGACGCACAGTACTAGAGAGCTGTAATTTGGTGTAAATATACGGATTTGTTGTGCCAAAAAAGTGGTAAAATAAAATCTCGTAAAATATTTTTTTTAGGGTACCTCCAGTACTTACCTACACGTAAAGTGAGGAATTTTTTTTTTCTCGCGTACCCCTTAGTGTGGGGTATCATTAAATAGGCCTTTAAAAAATAATGATAGTTTTCATTAACAATTTTTTGATAAAAAAATTCGTTTGTGAAATATTAAGCTTTAAAGTGCTAAATTTTGCTCGATTCGAGTGTCCCCCCCATCTACCAGCTAAACGGTTATGTTTGGGGGTGTGAAAAAATTCACAATAGTAGTACATATAACGAAGTTTAAAGGAAAATTATCATGACTAAGTAGGCTTTACAACTTTACGAGTAATAGTCGACCAACTTATAAAATGTACTTGATATCATATTTTCTTGAACAAAATGTATCGGAGACAACTGCAAATGTAAGTTTGTCAACTTTATTTTTACAGCTTTTATAGGTATGTTTTTTGGGGATAGGTAGGTTTTTATCGTCAACTATTTTTAACTAAATTCAAAAAAAGGAGGAGGTTCTAAATTCGTTGTAATCATTTTTCTTATGTATTTTCCCCGATTTCTCAAAGACGCCTGGACCGATTTTGAAAATTCTTCTTTTAAAAATTAAATTAGCGAATCAGTTTAGTTAGTTCGCATAAGTATTTTGATGGGCAACTACGGAACCCTACACTGTGCGTGGCCCGACACGCACCTGGCCGGTTTTTTAAACTGAGGCTTTGTCCAACCTTTTTCCGCTGCAGTATCGCGCTTATTACCTACGACTGGGGCTTTACCACGAGCTCTTAAACGCAATCCTGTTTTGGCTGTGGGAAAGAGATGGCACTAGATGACTTGTATAACTCTGTCGCTTTCCCACAGCCAAAACAGGATCGCGTTAAGAGCTCGTAGCCCTGCACTTCGGAAGCACTGCTCCATAGGGGCAGTACTGCTGCTTGCTGCCGAGATCGGAATCATAATTTTAGTCAGTTAAAAACAGTGTCACGATGTGGTTACATACAACCCTTGATTGCACTTACGCTGTCTGTACCTACATGAAGTCAGCCAAAGGGATTTATTTATTCTATACTTTCCTCCTAGAAACTCCTTTGACTCATAGTAACTATTCAATAGTTAGTTATGAACTTATGATACCTATTAATGTGCAGCCCCGGTTATTCGGTCGGGAAGCAACTGTCGATGAAGCAAAGTTGCGAAATATATATTATTTGTGACGACATTGGTGTACCTATTATTACATTATTGTTAACACAGATTATAAAGTAAAATCGACAAAGTTGAATCATGACCACTGTACGTAAAGTCGTTAGGTACCATACTTATCTGTGTTTACGCGAATGTAGACCTATTCTATTTGAATGTCTGTAAGAAAATAAGCTTGTATATTTCAACGTTGTAAATCTATAAATTCTATAATTATTTATTTTATGTAGATTTTAAGATATTGTTAAGTAGGTAGGTAGGTAGCATAAAATATAAAAGTATATTTGGTGTTTATCACCGAAACTATGAATATTTCGGTGTCACTATTAATAATAATAATCTGATCAATGTTTTATTTAATAAAAATGAGATCTTTATTTTATAGCTGATATAAATGTGCCATAATCCTTAATTATTATTAACTTTAATGTGCTGCTTAATTATATTGTCATGGGATGTTTATCATGTGGGTTCGATTCCCACCCAGGACAAATGTTTGTGTGATGAGCATGATCATTTGTTCTGTGTCTGGGTGTAATTTATCTATAATATGTATGTATTTAGAAATATATAAGTATGTTTATCAGTTGTCTAGTACCCATAACACAAGCTCTGCTTAGCTTGGGACTAGATGGCGTTGTGTGATAGTTGTGGAATATTATTATTATTATTATTATTATCAATAAATATACCCACCTAATACTTCTTTTAAGAAAAGGCGAAACGCCCTCTAAGAAATAAAGTAAATCTTCTATGTGATAGATATTTTGTTTTATTTACTTTCCAATATTGCAACCTTGCTAGATCCCATGAAGCATCTAACTAAAAGATGTCATCCGATCGCAATTTTTTTTTATAGAATAGAATGAGGTTTGTGTATTAGCAGGTTACTGGCTGACAAAACTTTTCAGGGAATAAAACCACAAAATACCGGGTATAAAAAATAATTTATTGTAAAAAAAAAACAAATTAAGTAGTATTGCAATCACATTACTGGTTATGGCAAGTCAGTGTTTGTTCTGGTGCATGTGCGACACTATGGCTAGGGCTCCGCCCGGGATGAACCGCACGAAGTTGTCCGCCGTCAGCGGGCCCAGTGCGTACATCCCTTCAGGAGCGTTCAGTATCTCGTGCGAAGACTTGTCTATGGCGATAGGGTTGGCCCGGCCGTCCACTGCCTTCTTCGGGTCGATACCGAAACCGAGACCAGAGGAATAAGGGTTCATTGCTTCACATGTACATTTCACCTTCTCTTCCTCTGAATATGGAATGATTTGACATTTTTCGATCATATCGCTATTCTTCTCATTATTTCTCTTATTACAATCTGGCTCAATACATTTTGTGTCAGAGTTGCCATTAATTTCGGAATAATTTAAATATCTGGACTTGCAACTCTGGATGCTTTGTCCGAGCATAGATTTGATGTAATGCCAGTGGTTCTTGAGGAAGCATTGTTTTTCCTCGATCTTTCTCTTTGTTTTGGATTCTTCGATGCACTTGGCGCAGTCAATTTTGATGTCAATGCAGTCTAGGTAGTTTGTTTGTAAGAAGAAAAGATCTGGTTTGGCGCCAATGAAGACGCCGATGAGGTAGACTTGTATCTCTGTGATCTCTTTTGTGTTAATGTTGAGGAGTTTGACGCGTTTGAGCGACAGCGCGTAGTCCTCGATGTCGTCCGTGTTCAGTTTGTGCGAGGGGTCGTTCTCGGGGGTCACTTCTAAGATGGTGTGTTCTGGGTAGGGGGTGTAGTTGGGGTGGTTGCCGGAGGGACCGTCACACATCATTTTGTAGACCTGAAAGGAGAATAACATAGATTAGCTAATAGTTCAGTGAAATTGACTAAGATCAAACTGATGTGAACAGGAAATCTACTGTTTATTTATTTCATTCTAATGTTCCCAATGCTGGGACGCAGGCTTCCTGTCTGTGAAAGGGCCATAATCCACCACGCGGGCCCAGTCCATGCTTTGGTCCTAGGACATGCCGGTTTCCTAACGATGTTACCCTTTTCCGTTTTGAGCGCAGTAGTGATGAAAAAATTACACAAAGTAATGTGCCTGACTGGGTTAGAACCATCGACCTACGATTTGTTAGTCGGATCCACTTGTAGCCATTCCACTGGGTTATCATTGCTCCCATACCACTAAAAAGCAGCAATATTCTTGAGTAATAAAGCTAGTTAGGTATTCACCGTACCTGACAGTAGTCCGGGTACGCCTGCGGCTCGAGCCTGGCGAGTGCGTCCGCGGGCGTGCGGTGCAGGTGTCGCGCGTGCAGCCCCGCGCGGAGCGACAGCCACACGCCGTCCGCCGCAGACACGCCCGAGCCCACGATCAGTACTGATGGAGGGGTGGGAAACGCTGGAATAGGAGGAGACAAAAGGTTAAAAAACTGAATTCTGTAACGTTGCGATATTGTCTATTTCATAAAGATTGAAGATTTCGAGTCCAGTCCAGCAGGGCTATTGGCTAACCGGGTGGGCAACTGTGGCATAGTGGATGGTTACTGGACACCTCTATATTTTATCGACTGTTATGCGGCTAAGTTGAGGAGTGCCTCTAGAGCGTTAGAATAGTTGCTTTTAGGGATCATTTAAATTTATCAGGTTTATTGTTTACCCTTTGACAGCGATGCGTTCATTTCGTTGCATTGCGATTGTTCAACATCAAATTTATAACCAACGGGTGAAAAATGACAATCGTTTAAAAACACTGCTCCTGATCGATAATACCACCATATAAATTCCTGTTTCGTAACTAACATTTTTTTCTTGAAATAATTATATCAGGCCACTTAAACAAAATCTAACATAATTAACGCACATCCTGAAATTAATGTTGTTCAGAATCGTTTACTGGATCGATTTCTATCATTTTTAATATAGATAATTTTTTATCAAAAATAATTAAAACTATGGAAATTATAGTCACATTACCCCTGTACAGTCAAAACAAACTAAGATACACCGTAAATCAAGGCAACAAGACCTCAAAGTGCAATTTTATTTGTATTAATACAAATTCCGTCATTTCATACAAAATAAAGAAAAATAAACCTTACAGCAAAATAACTAATTTAGTTAATAACAATGCATTTAATGGTAAATTAAAAATTCAATATACGTATTATGATTATAACATAATATTCTAATTGGGGTGTCTGAGGGTGTGCGTAAATTACGTTAAGCTGGGTATCCATTACGTTCGCGAACCTCTTGCGCTCCGCGCTCCCGTAACTGCTCTGATGGAGACGGTACGCGCATCTCCCTCTCGCGCATCCACGAAACAGACTGAGCTCCCCTTTGTGTTCGCCCAATTTACCGCCACCGCACGGAGCGCTGAGTGCGGAGCGCGCACCGTTCGCGCTCCAAGTTCGCAAACGTATCCACTATGCGAACTGTTGCAAGAGCGCGGAGCCCAAGAGGTTCGCGAACATAGTGGATACCCAGCTTTACGTATACACAGTTTAATGTGGTAGAATGTATAATATGTAAGGTATTTTTAGATCCTTACTGTGGCTACTGAGCACCTGCACGGCCCTCTCGAGCGGCGCCAGTGAGTGCAGCGCGTGTCGCGCGACCTCCGCCGACAGACTGTTGGGACGGTCGCCGCCGCCGCACGCCACCACCACACGACGACACACGTAGCGGAATGGACGACATGAGGATGTGTCGAAACTGGAAACAAAGATAATTAAATAAGTAAGATTAAAGCCCTTTAGAGAAGTTACCTCAAATCAACTGGTTTCAACCAATCAAATGCCTTGAATCTAATAGTACCTTATATCTGTAATATAGGCCTTAGTGATGAAGCAGCTGAAGATGGTTTTTGAAAATATATTTATGAGAATCGATGAAAATAAGAAAATGTTTGTTTTCCAACTGTTCTTGTTTGAACTCACGGTAGATGTTATTTCGATATTAATAATATCATTCGAAAATTCAAAAATTTTGCTTTGCTTTTTTTTAAACTGCCTACACTAGGAATTTCTCCTTTGTCATACATAAACACCCAGACTCGGAACAACTACTTCTAGGTCACACAAATATTTGATTCGTCGGAGAATTAAACCCGTGACACTGCGCAGCGCCTATCGTGTAGGCAACAATTTACGTCAACTTAACACTAGATGGTGTTAGTTGTTACGTTTGACGCCAAGTAGTCAAACATCAAGATCCAGTTAGAGGGCCAAAGCCTGCCGGGGTCGCGAGACTGTCTCATCAGGAAACAGTGACGCTGGAACGTAAAGGACTATTGAAGGATCGCCACGGATTTTAGTCAGTACAAATCAGACAGATCCCTCCCTGCCCCGACCTGGGATGACTCATTTGATGGTATTACCACGATAAATAAAAATGTTGTTTCTGTTAAGTTTCTGAATGAAACAACAAAATACATATTTGGGGTTTGTAGTTGAACGCTACTGTTTTTTATAGTATCAACTCATCCACTATTATTTTGGGTATTTGACATAGATCAATAATCCTCATTTAATACCCAGTAATTAATATCAATTGATGCTTACCCAGCGACGCAGAACTGTGCGTTGAGCGGACACTGTGTGTTGTGACAGCGAGCCGCTCCGGACTGCGGCAGGCGCGTCACGCTTGTCACTGTTACGCCGGACCGGAAGAATTTCTGCAAATTAAACGTTAATTTGTTATAATTTAGGTTTTTTATTATCTTACTGCTTATTATTTCAAAGTTTGTGAACATGGATGGATGTATGTATGTTTGTTACTCTTACACTCAAGAACTACTGAACAGCTTTGGGTGTGGTATAGTCAGCATCAAAAGTTGTTGACCACATTCAGATAATCAAAATGGCTGTACATCGTATTGCTGTCGTACAGAGTACAGCGATTTTGAAAATATGAATGTAGTCAGCAACTTTTGACGCTGACTGTACACAAATAGTTTATAACCTAGATTATCATGTAGGATAGCCGATAGGATAGTATTCGTATCAATTTTATGTTCCCCTGGGACAATTTTTAGCGAGTGAAGCCACCAGTGACAGCTAGTGACAGTAATTCTTACGACTGTGTCCTGTACAATCAGAAATATTATAGTCTTTTGCTAAGAAAATAATTTTGGGTTTCACACCAGCAGCTTTTCCTTATTCTTTTTCTACATTATTTCGACGTTCCATTGCCTTCAGATAGCAAGATTTTAGTCACTTTTTGATCAAACTAAGTGGATTTTTTTAAAGAGTATTTGAACAGTTTATTTAATTTGCGAAAGATATACTCTTGCCTCTAAGTCTAGATTTATCATTATGCAAGAATCGTCCCAATCTAACGGTGAAGGAAAACATCGTGAGGAAACCGGCATGTCCTAGAATCAAAACTTCGAAGACATGTGACATCTACCAACCCGCACTGGGCCTGCGTGGTGGATTATGGCCACTTTCACAGAGAGGAGGCCTGTGTCCTAGCAGTATTACAGGCTGATGATGATGATAAAGCCCGGTTTCCACCGCGAGCGGAACGGACCCATTAATGACTCCGTTAAACTCGCAAGCGTAAACTGCATACTTGTATTTCCATCAACAAAGAGTTTTTTAGTTCCCGGAGCGAGCTCATTTTTACTCTTTTCACCCGTTGAGTCATTAATGTGTCCGTTCCGCTCGCGGTGGAAACTGGGCTTTATGAAGAATCGCCAGCTCTTCCTCACCTGCAGTTTACAAGCGTGTACATATCTCCTGCAGTACTTGGCTACTGCCCTGGCAGTCAGTCGGGCCTGTCCGGCCGCTGTGTGCGGCGGCAGCGACAGCCAGGCGCCCGGCGACAGCGTGCGCACTCCGGGAGGGAACGAGTGCCACGCGCCGCCCGGGGGACCGCGGCCCAGGACTATGTGGTCTATCTGTGGGGGAAATGAGGGATTAGAATACAGGTTTTTTTTGTGGGTTCGATCAAATGAGTCCTCCCGTTCAGGGCAGGAACTTTCAGACTAGTACTGACTAAAATCCACGGTGTCCTTCAATAGCCTTTTCCGTTCCAGTCACGGTATTCGTTCAGCGGAACTACTGTCGACGTCATGGTAGGCGTCCAGGCTAGGGTTGCCAGATCGATTCTTCCTGTTATCGGGATTAATAGCCGATTTTTCGGGATTTTAGGGCATTGGTCGGGAGAAATAAAAAAATTATCAAATAATCGTTGATTTTTGCAAGTCAGTAGGTTTTCTATCAGCTGATCACGATTTTGTCACCAAAAAAATACAGATTTTAACAGTAGTAAGAGGTAAGTAGTAGTAGTAGTTAAAAGTAACTACAAAGCCAGCTAACGCGATGACCAGCTTTTTCTTACTACTGCGTAGAAAACCTTTGTAATTTATAGCGTTCCACGCGCCAGTCCAAATTGCAGTCCAAACTCTTGAAATCACATTTACACGCACAGTTCGGAACGTTTGTCTAGATATGAAAGGTTCGTCCGCAGTCCAAACCGTGAATGCATTTTTAATCGTATTTAGCACAACAGTTTGATCCTCAGTCCAAACTGTACAGATCTAGCCGCGGTTTGGAACGCAGTCCAAGATACGCGGTCCGGACGGCTCGACTCGACTCAGACGGAGTGCATTGCAATGTTTTTTCGCTCTGCGCCAAGCGTCCAAGTGTTTTGCAAGTTTCGTTTGACGAAAATGTAAACTTAAAATTATCGAACTTGTTTGTCGGGAGATTATTTGCTTTGTCGGGAGTCGGGAGGACATACAAAAAGTCGGGAGAATCCCGCCAATTCCCGACCGTCTGGCAACCCTAGTCCAGGCCCAATAGACAAACAGCAGATGACAATCGTTATCGCTCAGCAGTCACTTAAATATTTTCAACTTTAAACCCCAGTGAGTAAAGTTGAAAATCTATTGAAGTTCACAGATCGTTTTCGTTGGTTTCGTTCGTTATCGATCAGCAGTCTTTAATAGATTTTTAACTTTATGCACTAGTGTATAAAGTTGAAAATGCATTAGTGACTGCTGAGCGATAACGATTGTCGTCTGCTGTCATCTGTTTTTTGGCTTTAGGGCCAGGAGTCCGAAATAATCATTAACTCATTTAGAGAATATTCATTCATCACGCAAAACCGAAAAAATAAAGGTATACAGAGACTATTAACCTGTTTCTCTACGTCGTACTTCCACTCGATGAGCGCGTCAGCTTGGATGCCCATGTCTGCGCAGGGTCGCAGTAAGTTGTCCATCTAGAAATAATGAAAGAAAATATTTAACTGATGTGTACTGAATCAAATCAAAGCATTTACTTTAAGTAGACCATTTAGGGTTGAACTACATCTGGCAGCACGGAATCGCCCTTTTCCGTCGCCCTTTCTCTTTCTGTCACTTAGAACTGCCATTTGCTAGACCGAGACAGAGACCGAGGCGGTCTAGCAAACGGCAGTTAAAAATATATTAATTTCTAGTTGCAAAGTTATGGTGCTACAGTCCCAGTCACAAGACATAATAACTGTGAAAGTACCGTAGATGCCCATTCCAAGGAGTAGATCTCTATGGAAAAACACAGGCAAGAAACTCCATGGACACTCTTTTTAGATCGCCAGAATTATTACAAAACCTTTGATAAATCATTTATTTTCACAAGTTAAAGTGTCCATAGTAAAATAAAAAAGATAATTAAGAAACAAAAGGTCGCAGGTTCAAGTCATTTCCGCACTCGAAGTTTTATTTCCACAATAATTTCTTAACGATTCGCGTCGCAAATGTTAATGCGCAAAACAAAACCAAAAGAGTACATTCTATGAAGCCATTATCTAATTACTTATTAGCCGTAATTTCCCATTAAATAAGTTGTAATTTGTTTTTACAACGTGACTTTGTTGAAAATTAGTCTTTCCTAATGGTTTGAAAGTCGATAAATCTATGGGAAAATATTTTAATGATGCTCATTACTTTTTATGCAATGTGTCGTCATAAATAAGTTACTGTAATGTTCTTTTTTAATGTTTATGATAACTCTTAAAACGGTGAAGAAAAATATCGTGAGGAAACCGGCATGTCCTAGAACTAAAAATTCGAAGACATAATAATATAACATCTGCCGACCCGCACTGGTCCCGCGTGATGGATTATGGCCCACTCGTCTCACAGATAGGAGTTATGTGCTACCAGCAATGGGTTCATTTAGGCTAATGATGATAAGACAATGTAACAAAACAACAATCAATTTTTATAAAACCGATTCGAGAGCTGTTACAATACTACTTATTTCTTCTACTTTTTCTATCGAATTGTTGCTGGTCTTTGCGAAGTGGCTGACCGATCAACTACTGCGCTGCGTATTGTGGGTTAGACTCCCGCACTTAACAAATGACCTACAAGTCGTTTTTTCGAGTCTCGCTGCTTGTGTAGAGTGAATTTGAACGTTTGTAAACGCACCCATGATACAATGTGGGGCTATGTGGGGGTCTGGGTGTTTGTGTATGTGAGGTTTAATGTTTGTAAAACGCACCCACGATACAGGACAAATTCCTAATGTGCGGTAAGTTTTTTTTTTAAAAGAAACGGGCGTAGTAACTGCTGGCTCAAAAAAGTATCTTGCAGTCGATTTAAAGATCCGTGCTGAGCCTATCAAAGTAAAGTTAGCCTAATTTTATCATTCAAGGCTGTATCAATGAATTTCCTTGTTTCAATAAAAAATCGCGACATTATTTTCTTCCTGTTCAATCGTGACGTATTGAGGAAGTTAGCAGTGTAGCTGGACGGAAGTAATTACATAGCGATTTTTTAACCGACTTCAAAAAAAGGAGGAGGTTCTCATTCGTCGGAATCTTTTTTTTTTAATTTAAATAACAGATAAATTGAAATGAATAAATATTTGTTTTTGTTTTAATTATTTATAAGACCAACTGAAAAATGTGTAGGTAAACAAATTATTTTTCAAACAACAACCTCAGAAAAAGTGTCGCAATTTTTAGAAGTATATAAATAGAACCGCTCAAAGTTGAAGGTATAAATAAAAACAAAAATGGCCCATTTTTGTTTTTATTTATACCTAAAAACCATTCAGCGGAGGTTGGGTTCCGACCTGAAACGTTGAATAATTTTATTTTATTGATAGAATTGAGCAATTTATCTTCCCTTTATGATTGTACAGACTAAAACGAGACAGAATGTATAAGTAAGACTAAAGTGTAAGTGTACGTCAGTAAGCAGATGTATTTTTTTTGTCTGTTGTCATAGAAGTTACGAACTAAGTATAACAACATGTAACGTAATTAACGCACACCCTCAGACGGCCCAATTAGAATATTATGTTATAATCATATTATATAACATTATGCTGATTTTTTTATTAAACATGTAAATGCATTGTTATAAACTAAATTAGTTATTTTGCAGTAAGGTTTATTTTTCTTTATTTTTTATTAAATGACGGAATTTGTATGAATACAAATAAAATTGCACTTTTAAGTCTTGTTGCCTTGATTTACGTCTATCTTAGTTTGTTTTGACTGTACAGGGGTAATGTGACAATAATTTTCGTAGTTTTAATTATTTATGATTAAAAAAAAATGTATTTTAAAAATGGTAGAAATCAATTCAGTAAACGATTCTGAACAAACTAATTTCAGGATGTGCGTTAATTATGTTACATGTTGTATATGCTGGACTATTTCCGATGTAGGAACGTCGTGTTCTCATCTTGGCGACATCTCTAATGAGTATTAATTGACTAATGAGCGGTGATCAACGACTGCCCACATGTTCGGAGCACTCCACGAGTGCACGACACCACGTGTATTATTATCATTACTTTTACATTATACTCGTTATACGTCACTAAGAAACGATCTTAAGAGGAAACAGCACGGCCGTTTTTCCATACAAACGTAGTCCCCTGTTTTCTCCCTGGATAATGCCAGTAGAGCAATAATTTTTTTTAAAAAAATCTATGACCTCTAGGTATTGGGCATGTCTCTATGTTTTCCTTTTTCCCATAAATTAATTATGAAAAGAGATATGAACATTCAAAATCCTAAAAAAATTCCCAGATTTTCCGCTGTGTTCAAATAATCAGTAAATAAATTTGACGAGATTATATAAAAAAAGGAAAACATAGGAACACGGCCAATGCCTTTCTTTATTTTTTAAAAGAAAAAGTAGTGAAATCGGTTAAGTTTTGGAGGAGTAATCAGGGGACTACGAATCGTTGATTTTGTGCCATTTTTAAGGTATTTTCGGTTCAAGCTGCAGTTGTCTCCTTCGCGCTCTGTAACTCTGTTGTGGGCACCGTGCGACAGCAATAGATTTTACAAAAACCTATTTTTCAATTCTCCAGCCCTTGTTGTTTCCTCTTAAAGCTTCATTACAATACAGTTTATTGCTCATTTGTTTTGTCGGGTACATATTTGAATATCGAAGATTAAAATATCTACGCTTGAAATATCGATGTTCAGAATATCGAAAATTAAAATATCGACTGTAACAAAATATCGAAAAATGTTACATCTACGCTTAAAACGTCGAAGATTAAAATGTCGACTGATTCAAATGTCGAATGATTCAAAATATCGAAAGACGATATGTCGAAATTCAAAATATCAACGTCTAATACATCGCAGTTCATAATATCTAATTTCATAATATATCTACTTTAATAATACCTACTACTTGAAAAATCCACCTACCAAAGTAAGTAGACGGAGCCCCGCTTCGCGGGGCTCCTATTTCTGTTTGCAAGGTTTAAAGTAACCTAACACGAAGAGGATGGCGGGGTCTTTCAGACCCCGCCATCTCTTCGAACCTAACCTGTCCGAGTCGGGGTGCCCCAAGTCCCGAGCTCGCTTCGCTCGCTCTTGCGTCCTTAGTCAAATTACTGATTACTACCCAACAAGGTAGCTGGACGGACTTCGGATGCAAGAGCGAGCGAAGCGAGCTCGGAACTTGGGGCACCCCGACTCGGACAGGTTAGGTTCGAAGAGGGTGGCGGGGTCTGAAAGACCCCGCCATCCTCTTCGTGTTAGGTTACTTTAAACCTTGCAAACAGAAATAGGAGCCCCGCGAAGCGGGGCTCCGTCGACTTACCTTGTTAGGTTCGATATTTCGGACATTCGATAATCTGTATTTCGATATTTAGATCTTTCGATGTAACTTTTGTAGATATTTAGATTTTAGATATATTGGACGTAGATCATTTAATCATTCGATATTTTAAACTTTCGATATTTTAATTTTCGATTTTATGGTCATTCGATATTTTCATTTTCGATATTTTGAACATCGATATTTTAAGCGTAGATATTTTAATCTTCGATATTCAAATATGTACCCGTTTTGTCGTGGTAAACAGTACCCTAAGCATGATAGCCCAGGAGCCACCAATCCTGAAAGCTCCGTGATCACGGATTCTAATATTATTGATAAAAAATATAAGTTAACGTTTAGACGAACAAAATTTGCTTGGTCGGCGTGGATTTGATTGGCCGGAAATATTTTAATTAAATTTTTTTATTATTAAATTTCCATAATTTTTTTCCGTCATCACGGATTTTGATTAATCTTATATAGAATTGTGTGAAATATTCTGTTCAACAAGAAAAAATCCGGCCGACCAATGATTTTTAGCCGGAAAGGTCACGCATACCTATTTGAACGGTGTGATAAGGGGTAAAATTAATCCATTATCACGGAATCCTTTTTTTTTTTTAATTCACGCGTTTTAATGTCACATTTATGATTATCTTGGTATGCGTGCTTACAAACTGCCGAAATTATCGCGCATACCAAATTTTAACTCTCCGCTTTTTAACGGTTTCTATATTTCTGTAAAGAGTGAGTGAGCATCATTCCGTGTGCAAAAATACTTTTGAAAAGAAAAGTAAAAGATCATCAACAGAAGAAGAACTTAAAGATGAGCTATGGCATCAAGTACGTAAAATCCATAACGAAGCATTCAATATATTAGATTTTTTTCTGGAGAATGAGATTCTGAAGAACCAAAAGGTATATTTATTCTCTGATATTTTCATACGCTACAAAGCTTTATTAAATGAATTAACAGTGGAACAAAACATTACATATAATTTTGAAACTTACCGAATGGACCATTTACAACAGAAGATATTAACAAAATACGGAGATGTTATAGCCATTGAAGCGGCACAAGAACATAGTTATAGAAAAATTATGTATAAAATTGATATGCAAATGGACCCTGATTTAGCGGAAAGATTAATTGCTTCATCATCAGATAAATACGAGAAGTTGCTTACTATCTTCGTAGTAAAATATTTGGTATTGGACATAAGAAATCAGAAAAAGTCGATTCCAAATATATTTCTGAAGGCGATTGTAATGTTCCTGAAGAATTGCAAAACTTTATTTATTATTTAATCAAAGGTCCAAATTTTAAAAAACAGCTGTCTGAATTTGGTATGCGCGATACTTTCGGCAGTTTGTAAGCACGCATACCAAGATAATCATAAATGTGACATTAAAACGCGAGAATTAAAAAAAAAAAAAAGGTTTCCTTGATAATGGATAAATTTTACCCCTTATCACACCATTCAAATAGGTATGCGTGACCTTTCCGGCTAAAAATCATTGGTCGGCCGGATTTTTTCTTGTTAAACAGAATATTTCACACAATTCTATATAAGATTAATCAAAATCCGTGATGACGGAAAAAAATTATGGAAATTTAATAATAAAAAAATTTAATTAAAATATTTCCGGCCAATCAAATCCACGCCGACCAAGCAAATCTTGTTCGTCTAAACGTTAATTTATATTTTTTATTAAAAATATTAGAATCCGTGATCACGGAGCTTTCAGGATTGGTGGCTCCTCGCCTATGAGTTTTCACTCTTACTTTTCAGCGTCTTTTCAGTATTTACAGCGTTTCTTGTATGAAAAAATGGGACTGCGCCTCTGGTGTGCGAAGGAGGAACTAATATTTCCCTTGAAAATTGTCAATTTGAAATTGTCAAAGTTCCAGTTTACTTTACGTCTGAAATACTGAAAACTCGTGGTAAGGGTACTGATTGGTTCTTAAAAGTTGGATGGATGGACAATGTTTGTTACTCAATAAAGTCAGAACGGCTGAACGAATCTTGATGAAATGAAAACGCCTCAGAGATATTCGAAATCAAATCATTTATTTCAATTCGACCATCGAAGAAACACTTTAGAATGTCGAATATTGAAGAAAATGGGATGGTTGGATGGGATGGAATTAATTTTACATCCATTCGCAAGGGTAGGTTTGTATGAAGAAGAAGAGCAAGAAACTCCATACTTGTGTAACTCCATGCTCCATACTTTTGGGTACATTGCTTATTGTAAATGTTTTACAATTAGCGATTTACCTAGAAAGTCTAACGTATTACTTTTTAAGATGAAAAATATAAAAAAAACGCAAACTATATCGATTGTCCCGGTTTTATATACATGGGGGGATTATTTTTCCAGTTACCTACACGCATGATAAATTGCTGGCAACACTTAGTTTATACTTAGGTTTCGCATAATCTGTTCTTCATTTTAAGCTAACGACAGTTTGCCGTGACTAACAGACTTAAACCAAACAAGTAATTTCAGTAATGGCGGCATTTTCAATGGCCCTGGTGAAGGTGATTGACTTTTAATGATTATTGTACTATTGTAGTAGAATTCTGAATAATAAAGTTGTGACTCAGGGATTTTTGTATTGATTGGTGATTCATGATACTTTGATTGATTGATTGACTATGATAAGTGGATAGGTTTTTACAGTTTTGTTTAAGGTTATTGCTTCGATGTAGCCCGCGAAATTCATTTTTTTTTACGTTTTTTGCAATTAGCAGGCCAGTGACATGTTGTAACTTTATAAATAAGTATATGTGTTGCGGTAATAACAAGTATAATTTTAAATATAAAAATTATCAAAAAATTCGCTCCATCAGCTCTCACATAGAAAAGGTGCATCGTAGTTAGATTTCGGAGATTTTAACATGATGCACCTTTTCTGTGTGAGATCTGATGGAGCGAGTTTTTTGATATTTTTTATATTTAAAATTATACTTGTTATTACCGCAACTCATATATTTATAAAGCTACAACATGTCACTGGCCCGCAAATTGCAAAAAACGTAAAAAAATTTGAATTTCGCGGACTGGTTGGAGCATCCCCCTTAATTCACTCTATTACTTAAATATCTATGTTAATTATCTATTAGGTACTATTATATACGTATGTATAATTATGCTCGAAAGTTTGTGTGCATGTAATGTTTTCACGTCAAAAAACTGAAAAAGATTGATGAATTTTGTCATAGAGATGTACAGCAACATATAAGTTGTGTTGTACCAAAATCTAGGCCTAGACAACTTGACAATAGTTTAAAGGGCATAGGCAGAACTTTTCCATTACTTAACATGTTATCTTAAAGCGAATTATTTGATTTCAATCAGACAAAATACCAAACTCAAAGTAATTCAAATGTCAATAGCACTGACTTGGTAATCAAACTTAGGACCTCATCCAAGGAAGTAACGCTTGATCAAGTACTGGTAGCAACTGCGCATGTTACTCACGCGGGTCACAAAAAAAACCGCATTTGAATTCTCAGTACAATAAATACTTAACGAAATACGAGTAAAAAAGCATGAATAAGCCGTGGACATAAGCACAAAAATATCCCGTCATGGAGGTAACTTGATCAAGTAGCTTGCGCATGTTACTCGCGAGTCGCGCGGGTAACCCGCACCTTTACTTGCGCGGGTTACATGCGCCGTGTACAAGCACCCTAAGGCTGTATCATCGGTGAGCTCGTTGTAGAGCTCAGTAGTGAAGAATTTCTCAGTCTCTTAAAAATATATCGAAATACAACGGATTGAAACGGTCTCAAATATATGACGCACAGTAACGTAACATCCGAAAAAACCAACATAACAGTACTTTATACGTAATTCACAAGAATACTAAACTCACGTATATTTACGTGGAGCTAATAAAAGTTGGCAATACATCGACCTCTTATCGCACAGCTCACAAGTTCAGTACCGCATTTGAAGGCCAGCGCACATATATGTATAACTGGTTTGGCTGCTACGCGGATTATACGGACTGATTTACTACTAGCCCTACCTTTCCCTACAATCTTATACTAGGGTTGATTGAGCTTTCAATCGATTTATTGACTGTCTGCATAATCTTTGGTTTCCACATAGAAAGCTACTAGCAGCCGATAAGAAATTAGCATCGTCATCAGACTATAATGTTCCCACTGCTGGGACACAGGCCTCCTTTCTATGAGAGGGAGTGGGCCATTATCCACCACGCGGGCCCAGAAACACGGAGGATCTCGTTCTATGTTCTTGGTTATGGTCAGCGTCCTGCCGGGGTCGCAGGAGTAGGAGCAGCTACCGTGACCCCGGAACGTAAAGGGCTATTGAAGGACACCGTGGATTTTAGCCAGTACAAATGTGACAGTCCCTCCCGCCCTGCCCGGGGTGAGAGGACGAGTAATTTGATGAATTCACCGTGACAAAAAAAAGCGTGTTAAAAAAATGGTCGTTTCCATTTGAATGGAAATCTTTCACATGTATATTGTGTTGTAAATTGGCTAAGCTACGCGGTATCGATCTCAATTCGTGGTACATGTTTGTTACCTCATAAAGTCATAACATAACTTACGACTGGGTGATCCGATTTTGTTGATTCTTTTTTGTTCGATGCAATCAATATATCTGTCATTTGGTCTCATAATTTTATTACTTCAGTTTGGTTCAAAAGTTTTTACTCCTTAGGTTTTTGTGATCTAAGTATATTTAGATCTAATAAAAGAATTAACTAGGTATTTACAGTCTAGAGACAATGCTCGGAAAATGCTTCAATTTCTCATACACTGACCATAAACATTTTTTTTTTCATCAAATAAAACATCCCACAGGGCAAGGGACTTTCAGTCTTGTACTACTAAGATAGTGTCCTACAATAGCCCTTTATACCAAGAACTGATGAAAAAATCGATACCAAAAGTCAACACAATCGGACTATACCACGAATTCAGATCGATACCGCGTAGCTTAGCCAACTTACAACACAATATATATGTGAAAGATTTCCACTCAAACGAAAATGTTTATAGGAAAATGGAAATACTGAAAGCAATAAGAAGATACCCATGTTGGATTGTTGCCAAGGAAAATTATAAGTTATTGACATACATTTAAGAAGAAAAGTGTAATGAACTCATCAAACATCTTATTTACAAATAATTTTATTACTCATCAAATTATTCGTACAATATGCTCATTTCCTATCGGCCATTAGTAGGTAGTTGTCTAATATATGGTGGAAACAAGTACCCTTTCAAAATGGTGGTAGGAACAAACTGGGTGTAGAAATAGGGTATTTTTATGGAAGCTGAAAATTTACGCTTTCATTTACAATATTCTATTTTTCATAACTTAAGGGTTCTGCTGGGCAGTCTTTTTTTTCTCGTGGTGAAATCATCAAATGAGTCCTCCCACCCATACTGTCAGACTTGTACTGACTAAAATCCACGGTCCTTCAATAGCCCTTTACATTCCAGGGTCACGGTACTAGCTCCAGGTTACCATAACGTTGATCTCTGGGCAAGCCACTTTGCCATAAAGTCATTATGCCCAAGTAATGGATAAAGATAATAAAGATCTCTAACACTTAATCTAAGGTCAGACAGTTTTATTACTCTGCCGCTCCATAAATTATTCCCATAAAAAACCTTTGACAAAAAAGATGGAATGTTCTTTTTGCTTACGATTCAGACATTAAATAAATTATAAGCTTTGAACACAATGGTTGATAAATGACCTCCATGACATATTGGTATTTTTTGTGATTAATGTTCAATGTTATGGCTTATTCTTATTCATGTTTTATGTATTTTGTTAATTATTTATTGAAGTCTGAGAATAACAAATGAGTTTTGTGAATAGCGCTATAATTACTGCATAGTTGGTCCAGTGGTTGCAAGCGTTACTTCTGACTATAAAGCCCTGAATTTGGTTACTAGGACAGAGTTATTGGCATTGGAATTACTTGGAGTATAATCTATAAGCTCGCTTAAAGATAACTTAAATGATGGAAAAGCTCTGCCTATGCCCTTTAGGATAACAGGTGTAATGTAATCTTTTGCACCTGAGGGCACCGCGTCTCTGTAAGGCAAACGGCATCTGAAGGAACAGGGTGGTATTTGGTCAATAAGAGTCTGACAGTCCCGTCTGCTAAACTCAGGGATAAGTCTTTCCATAGTCCATTAAGTCCTCCCGGAATTAATTGATGATATTAATACTTAAAAAAAAAGAAATGTAACTTATATATAAATTCGTACAGTTTTGTCAATAAGTATATAAGTCCGAGAAATAAATAATCAATATTAGATTCTTATCAATATCTAATCAATTCTTCACTTAATTATATGTAATTTCTATTATTAGCACTACTTAAAATAAGATAGCAATTACTGATAGCAGCTAATCTATGTGCATTAGAGAGATACAATCAGTAATTATCCAACAAAACAAGTGAAGAACGAGTTTTAATGATATTAAAGTGTTAATTACTTATCAGCCGCTCATCTGGGAGGTATGACGAGGCGAATTTGTTAATTAAGTAATGCGTAGTATACAAAAACTAGTTGTTTTCTGATGGCTTTACTCGGTGCTTGCTCTAATTGGTCGTAGCGTGATGATTTACAATGTAAATATCAAGAAATCTACGCCACCGAACACTTTAAATAAAAAAATTAAATACTTTAGAGACATCCCATAGCCTTCCTTGATGAAATCTGGTATTTCATACAAAATTGAATATTTTGACTGTGACTTCGAACACTATCTATATTTTGTTGTATGTACCTAATGTTTTACTATCTTGTTTTTTTCTCTTTGTTATTTTATTTGTTTATATTGTGTGTACCACCGCGGTTACTCAAATAAACGTTTTTTCTTTCTATCGAAAGTGCAAATCACATACATTACAGGACTCATTTACAGGAGAGCGATTCAAAGTTTTATTTTGCCTTAGAGCGTTTGAAAAAATAATAATAATAATTCAGCAAATTTTGCAATTTGCTGAAATATTATTATTATTTTTCAAAAAATCTCTTTGCTAATCTGACAGTAGGTAGATACGAGTATATTAAACGGGCTTTCAATTTCTGCAATAAGTAAAAATGGCGATATTGCAGTTTCGATAGTTATCGTAGTCCTTGTCGATTTTTCCCATAAGACCCATGTGAATGGTGTCGAACCTATTACAAACAAACCAAATCAAAAGACATTTTGGGTACCACTACATAACTATCTGTCTATAAACTAGGCAGTCTATATACTAGATGCATGTTTACATAATAAATAATGAAGTGTTACGAGCAAACTGCATATAACCGTGATAATCGCGCGTCGCGCCGTCCAGCCGCCTCTGTGACATGGCGAGGAAAATTGATTTCCTCCGGCTGTACTATCATCAAAAGGGATAGGTATTCAGACTAAAACAACAATGCGTTATGGGTACATAGTGGACATCCCACTCATACTTATAAGAAGTTTGGGCAATATTTTCATTGTGCGCACAATTAAGAAGTGGATTTCTCTGTCATTCCTTGAGGTCTTAGTTAAGAGTGAATAGCAGCTGAATAGATTACTTTCAGGCAAGCGTGCTTCACTGTTGACAATATTGTTGCTTGGTCAAACGAGAGCATTATGCTATAAAAAACAAAATATTCGTTTATTCCCATAAATATTGGGGTCCGTGTAGACAGTAAATAGCCCATTCAATAAACTGCTAGTAAAGTTGACTTAACAGAGAGTGTCCAACTGGCAATATTTTTTATGACGAGTGGTATGGTACCTATCTCTTGTTATAGCCACAGATTATAGAGAGATTAGACATTCTATGCTTCGCAAAAACGTCACTCTTTGAGACCCATGAACACCAAATTCTTTGATTGACAGTACATAATCTGGCTATGTTCTACTCGTAGTTGTGATAAATAGCGTTTAAACATAATAACCATATAAACATGCATGACTGCTACTGTTGGCGGACACATCTAGACCATGGCTAATTGATTACGTATTATAAAACAAGCCGTCATAAAGACTAGACTAAATTTTCTACGTAGGTAATAATAATTATATTGCCTCCTTAATGTATTTTTTTGGTGTCTTACAGGTTTTTTTTTAGCGTGGTAAAATCATCAAATGAGTCCTCCCACCCCGGGCAGGGCGGGAGGGTCTGTCAGACTCGTACTGACTAAAATCCACGATGTTATTCAATAGCCCTTTATGTCCCGGGGTCACGGTAATGAGATAAATCCCGCGACCCCGGCAGACAAGCCCTTTGGGGGTTACAGGCTTAGTGTTATGTTGTCGAAACAAGTTGTAATGACTAATCTTATGTAAATTACACCCATCTTTAATTATTTAACAAAAATGTTAAAATAGCGAGCGATAAATGTCAGAATGTTCTCCCACATTATAAATTCATTAAAAAACTCGTTATTTCGGATGAAATGTTTGTTTCAAAGGGAATCCTTAATGTAATGAAATAATCATACCCTTGACATTTTGAACTTTCTTCAACCCTCACAGCATTTTGTATGAATAAAATATTTGAGAGCTATTACTGAAATTGAATTCTGTCTGTGTTTACTTTGACGTCAAAAGCATTTAATAATTAATATTTGTGTCTATTACTACTCATTTAGTGTAATTTCTATGCTCATTTTTTTTTTAAATTAAATTTTATCATAAAGGCAAAATAATCGCAAAAAAAATGGTTTTTCATGAGATGTGACCAATTTCACATTTTGCATGAAAAACCAATTATTTTTTTGCGAATTTCCAAAAGTTTTAGAACAAAAATTGTTCAGTAACATGAGCTGTGTTACCCCACGAGAGGTTTTGCGTTATTGGCGTTATACGTTGTTTATAACGCAATGTACCATGAACTGTGACATGATCATTAATTACATTACCGTGAACTTCACACCAAGGTTACTCAAGTAAATACTAATAATTATGAGACGAAAATGGCAACACGTTTTACATAATTAAGTAATTATTTTAATTACACGAAAATAGACCGTGTTTTAGGATAATTTAATTAAAATAGCCTACACGTGTTTTAATATTAAAATGTAGACAGGCATAACCGGTAGGTATTCTATGTACTTAAAGACTATAGGCTTTATCGTCTATCTATGGTATTTCAGTGAAATAATTATTTGATTGACAATTTTTATCATGGTAAAATCATCAAATAAGTCTCACCCAGGGCCGGGCAGGAGGGACTGTCAGACTTGTACTAACTAAAGTCCACGGTGTCCTTCAATAGCCCTTTACGTTCTGGTTTCATGGTAATTCGCGTCCCCGTCAGGCTTTGGCTCTCTAAAGGAGGTTATTATGCTGCCTGACACTCTTTGAAGCTCGCGTGGAACAAGACGTGCAGTCAACAAGAGCATGGTCTGTGGTCGGACAGCGAGTCGCCCATGACTCGCCGTCGGCATGCCCGCGGGAATGGCAGACATATTATGTTCACACTCGTTAGCGTGAAGAGGTGGGCTGTACGCCTACATTTCAATAATGTAGTGATGACGTCAACTGGCGCCATTTTTCGGGCATTATGCCAATTCTGTACTATACAACTATTACGAACACAAAACATAGATATTGTATTGGTAATAAATATTTCTTACTAATATGACGACACGGTTGGGGCAGTGGATGAACGATAGACGGGTCGCGGGTTCGATCCCCGCAAGGAACAAATATTTGTATGACCTACAATTACTATATGAGTTGTACCGGGTCTGGGTTTTTTTTGTATAATATGTGTTTTTATGTTTGTAAACGCGCCCACGATACAGGAGAAATTCCTACAGTGTATGCAAAAGTAAAAAAAAAATATGAACGACTTTATCTACTTTCACAAAATTTACTGCAAGTATTTAATTCAACGAGTTATTTTAAAATCTGTGACACACACACAGCATCGTAATATGACAACAACTTCAGCTGAGATAAATTAGCAGCTATCATCTTGTATTTATGTCTGTCGTCTGTCCGTCTGTGTGTCATTCTTAATTGTGACAACAAGCAGTTTTAAGAGAATATAGTATCTTTCATTTAAAGAGTTTTCTGATTGAAGAAAACACGCTATGTGTTTTTCTTATTATTATATCTGAAGGCCAATTTTGTTTGCCTGGTCAAGGACCACATTCGATTCTAAACTTCACATCAAAACCCAATAACTGGGTAATACGATACCTCATTCATCTTTCTTAATGATGTATCACTTTTATCTATTTTTTCATTTTTATCCCGATTTTTGTTCTTGTGGGATAATTTTTGAGTGGTAACATCTAACATCAACGCGATAGCATGCGGCCGCTTTGAAGATTCCGACGCATGCGATCGCATTATGCTTTCTGTCTCGGTCTAGCAAATGGCAGTTCTAAACGACAGAAAGAGAAAGAGCGAGGGAAAAATCCGAATCCGCGTCGTTAGATGTGGGAGCACCCTAACATGGGCTGAGTTACCCCACGAGAGGTTTTGCGCTATTAACGTTACACGTTGTATACTAAGTGTAGGTACCACTCTATATTAAATCCTCTAAGGGCCTCAAATATTTAATGGATGTATCTATAAGTTGTATAAGTACTCTGGAAGCTTATGTATCATGTTTCTAACACATAAACAGGGCATATGGCTTATGTATGTTACCGCATTGTACTCTCAACCACACGCCATTACATATGAACTGCAAAAATCATCTTTATTGCCTAATAATAAAGATGCTTTTAGTTTAACTGTTGCTAAAAGACGTATGGCGTTTTACGAAGTTACCGTGCGATCAGTAATCCTATCGTGCGCTATTGGATTGATGATAGTGCTTCGAAGATTAATTTTATAAGTCGAACGGATTTCGATATTACAAGAATTCACGAGATTTTATTTTGGCTTTTCATGATGATAATGTCAAAAATATTGACTTATAAGATTGAAAATGGACTGAAAATGTATTCAGGATTATCTTGTAGGTATATTTTTGATCATTAGTTGTATAAATTATGTGTCATTAGGTGCGTTTCATATTATTACCTACTAAAATAAATTATGTGTCATTAGGTGCGTTTCGTATAAAAACTGTTTCTAAATTAGGTAGCCATAAATATATATTACAAAAAAATCTACGCTTTTTATAATCCTTGACCCCAGGTAGCATACACGTGGTAAAAAAAAACTAAATATAGTGTTATATTAGTTTCTTCTAACAGCTGCGTATTATAATTACATATTATAAAAAACTAATACATAATGATGTTCAAGTCACGTTGAACACCATGAGGTACAAGTAGGTATATTTTATATGACAGCTTCTTTGGCCTAGTAGTCGCAATATCTTCTACTAATCATAAGACACTAGGGTCGATTCTCAGGTAGAACAGTGTAATTTTAGCAGCCTTTAAGGTTTGGATTGTATCTGTTTTATGGCAATGAGCTCGTACCTTTGGCGAAATGTGAACGTACCACAGGGTCGCGGGACTTATTCCATCACCGTGACCCCGGAACATAAAGGGCTATTGAAGAACACCGTGGATTTTAGTCAGTACGAGTCTGACAGTCAATCTCGCCCTGCCCAGGGTGGGGAGGACTCATTTGTTGATTTTACCACGTTAAAAAAAAGAGTGAAAGGACCCGCCGAGTATCTCACATAGAGGAGGCCTGTGTCCCAGCAGTGGGAACATTATTGGTTGATTGTATAGGCTCTTCTGTCTCTTGCTCGATTACAGGCGTAAAGTTGTTATGCGAAATATTGCGTAAAAGAGTATAAATTTATGCGTAAAATATACATATTGAAGTCACGTTGATTATCATGAGGTATACAAAGTAGGTATAGGTATGATTTTTTATGTAATTGTAAGAATGATTGTATGCGTTGTTCAGCACCCCTCTGACAAGAGTATCTTCGCTATTATTTGATGAGTCAATTTATGGTGGTGATGATGTACTCACCAGCAGTGGAATGGGGTTCTGGCTTCTTCCCTCAAGTCCTTCAGCTAGTTCTATGAGGTCTGTCTCGTACAAACTCTGTCCGCGCGGCAGGTTTGATAGTCTGCAACGAAACGATTGCTTTTAACATGGACGACATCATTGTTAAATATTGGTCTGAAAAGGCGGAAAAAAAAACTGAGCTTCCTACTTTATCTTGGACGGTAGGCATGATTCAGGATACAGTAAGACATCTTGGATAAAAATAATCTGTAAGTTCATAGTTTCATCAGTGACAGAAGACAATCGAACATCACAATGCGCACCTTGTATCATATCAGCTATACTAAATACTTAAGTATACGCGAATGCTCGTCAGTCAGGGAGGAATAGTATTGTAATGTAATGCACAAAGTCGAATCTATAATGTTACATTACACGCGAACGCTCCCGGTGAGGGAGCACCTCTAATTGTGTAATTCGTTTTTCGGTCAAGCGATCACATTAGTCCAGAAGATAATCAAGTCATTTCTCAGGAAGTTTACCTTAGAGAAACTCAAAATGTCATTCATTTAGAGAAAAAATTAAGAATGGTATGGAAGTTATTATAAGATGTTTGTTATATTTACCTGGCTCTAAGCATTTCATCGATGGGCAAGTCATCTGGTATCTCTTTCAGGTATGGCACGTTACCCGCGAGCATGAACGACGTCACCATGCCACTTGGTCCATTGCCTGAAGAATGGAAAAGAAGATTAATGGGAAAGTCACATCATTTCGACATCTGGAATGGGAAAGGCCGGTAAAAGCTAATTGTAGATGGCGCGACCATAGCCAAGTCCTAATCCGACCAATGAGGTAGTACTATTTTGAAGTACCTATAAGATTTGAACCAATGACGATGCCTGGAACTAGCTATACTAGCGCCATTCGTTTCCCCGTTGCCATCCCCATTGGCGTCGAAATGGAGAACATCTCTTTTAAACTGCACGGTTACCGCAGTGGTTCAGCGATTGGCCTGCTATGCAGCGTGTAGCGGGTTAGATTCCCGCACGGAACAAATAATTTTTTGAACTTCAGGTGTTGTTTCGGGTTTGGGCGTTTGTGTATGTGGGTTTATACAAATATGTTTGTGAACGCAACCACGACACAGTAGAAATACCTGTGGGGCATGGTTAAAATAAATAGTTTATAGCGACAAAATGGGATTTGGCGTCAAAATGGAGAAGAGCTTTTTTGTACTTTTAGTTTTCGGCTTACATTACACACTCGTCTACGGCTCGGTTGGGATTTCCGTCTCGAATGCAATAAATAAAAACCTTTCCCTAGTTGCTTCGTCGTTGTATCAAAATGTACAATGCTGGTACGCTGCTCATAGCATAGCATAGCAGTTAGTATCATAAAGGCGACGTTTATAGAATAGAAAATGTTTTCCTTTGAAGGTAGAATTTATAAAAGCAAGGCTTTTGTAATTTTATTGTTTGTCTCTTTGCTTGTCTTCGAGACCTCAATACCTACATAATTGGCTATTTTAAATACAGAATTATTGTTGAAGTTATGGCTATAACTATAATATTATAATAATTAAATCAATAGGAAGTAAATAATTGGATATCTATTACTATGTATTGCTGTATTAATTACTTTACTGGTTAATGATAATAATGTATAGGAAACACGCATAAATGTGCATGATATAAGTTACAATGTGGTTTCCTTGTTTATTGATTGTTTTTAAAAATGCTGCTACTCATATATGATGTTAGAGGTCAGAATAAACTGGCTAGCGCAACTCCAAAGGTGCAAAAATATTACGATAAAAAAAGTCAATTAAAAAAAAAACTTATAATGGGCAAGAGAATTTCCTGAGCCACATAATTATAATGACTAGCTACTGTAGTTTGCAACTTAGAAGATGATAACTACATTTAAAAAAGAACTTAAAAAATAGATTTCAAAAACCACCAAAAAATATCTTATAATAAAAATCAATTACCTACTGTTCGTAAATCTCGCTAAAACTCAAGAACGGCTGGATCGATTTGGGTAATTTTTGTTTTGAATTATTTTTGGAAGTCGAGGGAAGGTTCCGCAGTGGTAGGCGCCCACGGCGACGGACGTCGCAAGATGATCTCCGGCCACCGTAGGCGCGGGCATGCGGGCAGCGAGTAAAGGGCAACTCGCTGCCCGACCAAGGACCATGCCCGGGTCGACGGCGCGTTGTGTCCCACGCGCGCCTCAAAGAGCGTCAGCATAATGACGGGGCCCCCCTCTCAGAGGGCCAAAGCCTGCCGGGGTCGCGGGATTATTCCCTAACCGTAACCCCGGAACTTAACAGGCTATGAAGGACACCGTGGATTTTAGTCAGTAGAAGTCTGACAGTCCCTCCCGCCCTGCCCGGGGTTGGAGGACTCATTTGATGATTTTACCACGCTAAAAAAAAAAAAAAAAAAAAGTCGAGGGAAGGTTTAAAAGGTTGATTTTGGGGTGCTACGAAGTTTGGCAGGTCAGCTAGTAACAAATAACTTTTCTCTCGGAAGTCCGTGACTTTTTTTTTAAATTCATTGTTGCCACTGACTGTAAAGAGGAGAATACAAAACTAGGTCATATCTCTATTAATGAATACTTGCAAGGCCCAGTAATAATTTAAGTAAGACTATATAAAAGCTGGCATGCATCCAGTTCCTAATTGGAAGTCGTTTAGTGACAATTTTATTGAGCACTAACTAGCCGATGATGAACCGTTTGACGTAATATGATTGATCCATTGACAGATAGAAAGAAGAAAATGGATAGCTATGATACATAGAACCGTCAAAAATTGAAAGATTGAAGCCTCGAACGCGAGTTCTTGCATCGTCTAAATGAGGCTGAATCCACTCAGCATTAATAATAAAAAGAAAAAAGATAGTAAACTATAATTTTCTTCCATAATAGTTAATGACAATAAAGATTTTTCAATATTTATTTTGAAGTTAAATAAGTATTTTATACTAAGTTTAGATATTTCATCTAAAATCTCTGAGATGACTCTTTTGATTTTAAAAATTATTTAAGCTATGGAGAGAAAATTTAGCACAGATGAACTTTAAATGGCAGTAAATATGGTGCAATTATACTTTCAGTAAAAGTTCAATTTCATGACTCTATGAGAAGTGTTTTATAAACCTCAATGTGTCATATTAAAACAAAGCGTAGGTGTAGATGTGGTTTTATGAATGATTTAAAATGAATAATAGACACAGTGACGCAAAAGTATTTCATGGAAAAAACTGAAAAGAAAGGCCCTATGTTTAAAAATATTAGCTTTAGAGAACTGACGACCATTATTTACACGGCTACATGTTAAGCCCTACAAAACAAGTTTATCGTGACCTTGCTTTTTATGACTATTCCGTACCTTCAATGGGTCAGCTTATACTGGTTGTAAACATCTTGATGAGTAGCCGGGTGTACGAGACCAAAGAAAAATATGAAAAAAAAAAACATCATCATCCATCATCAGCCTATAAATGTTCCCATTGCTGGTACACAGGCCTCCTCTCTGTGCGAGGGAGTGGGCCATAAACCACCACGCGGGCCCAGTGCGGGTTGGTAGATGTCACATGTCTCCGAATTTTTGGTTCTAGGACATGCCGGTTTCCTCACGATATTTTTTTTTCCTTCACCGTTAAACATGCGTTCGTGTAATTTTCTTAAGTTTTCATGGCTACGGGAAAATGGGTCAAACAAACAGCCAGACAGACTATTTTCTCGCTTTAATAATAGAAGTAAACATTCATCGTAACGAGTCCCCTTGGTCACTAAATCGTGACGGTCACGGAATATTCTGGAACGTGATGAAACGGAATGGGATGGGCAAGGACGTAACGAACGTAACGGTAAATAAGGCCCTTGCATGAACTCGCGACATAAGTTTTTGTTAATGTAATTTTCTTGCAAGCTGTGTTACAACTCCAACTACATACATTTAAGTATAATATTTTGATTTTATGTTTTGACGCCCGAAAAAATCAGTGCTTTTCTGATACTGTCAATGTCATTCAGACACCGAAGAATCGTGCAGAATTAAATGTTTGTGTCGCTCCTTCGAAATAGGCCCACAGTACCGTTAGCACGAGTTTTCAGTATTTGAGACGTTAACTGGAACTTTGTCAATTTTAAAGGAATAAATTAGTTCCTTCATCGCACACCAGAGGCGCTGTTCCATTTTTTTATACAATAAACGCTGTAAATACTGGCAAGACGTTGTAAAGTAAAATAGTGAAAACTCGTGCTAAGGGTATAGATCTAACCAACCGTGGAAATGCGGCGTGTCGGTCAGGGCCACGCCAGACAAACAGTAAACACAGCATAATGTATTGTTTCAGGTAATCTAAACAAACAGATGTTGTTCTCGTATCTTCAGCTCATTAAATAATGCTGAGTTTTATTAAGAGGAAACAGAACGGTCGTTTTTCCATACAAACGTAGTCCCCTGTTTTCTTCCTGGATAATGCCAGTAGAGCAATAATTTTTTTTACAAAAAATCTATGACCACTATTGGCATGTCTCTATGTTTTCCTTTTTTCCATTAATTAATTATTAAAAGAGATATGAACCTTCAAAATCCTAAAAAAATTGCCAGATTTTCCGCTGTGTTCAAATATCCAGAAAACAAATTTGACGAGATTATATAAAAAAAGGAAAACATAGGAACACGGTCAATGCCTTTCTTTATTTTTTAAAGAAAAAAGTAGTGAAATCGGTTAAGTTTTGGAGGAGTAATCAGGGGACTACGAATCGTTGATTTTGTGCCATTAAATAAGGTATTTTCGGTCCAAGCTGCTGTTGTCTCTTTCGCGCTCTGTAACTCTGTTGCGGGCACTGCGCGACAGCAATATATTTTACAAATACCTATTTTTTAATTCTCCAGCCCTTGCTGTTTCCTCTTAAACACCTTTTATTTTCATCTATTCAAGGTCTTCGCTTGAGTGAGCAGATTTTTTACGATTTCTGCCGTGATTTCAGTTTGTTATATTTTAAGACACTCCCCTCACTGCAAGCATTAAAATCATAGCATATAAATCTTGGTTCTTCTAACCGTACAGACAGATGTGTTGCTGGGGAGTTTGTTCCGCCACTTCTTCTTCCCAGCCAAAACACTAGGAAAAGTCGAAGGGGGGGCGCTTTGGGGGACTGTCTTATGTAAAATTTGACCTTCAAAAAGTGCTGATAAATCAGCCTAATTTGAATAAATGACTTTTGATTGATTTGATTGATTGCATTCACCTGTAATGTAACATAAAAGTACGCAATTTTATGCTGTATTTTCTTCGAATGTTCGGATCTGCTAACGTTACATTACAGGTGAATGCTCGCGGTGAGGGAGCGTGTTACCAAATCCTATAAATCTGACACTTAAGGCGACTTTCACCAAAAGTTAAACATGTTTAAAATTTTATTTAGTGTCAAAATTCAATAGAATTTTGACATTAAATAAAATTTTAAACATGTTTAACTTTTGTTGAAAGTCGCCCTTAATGCCAGTTCCTAACTCTATTTACTACTAAAGTGAGTTTATCTGTTTGTTACGTTTCACGCCTAAATAGCTGAACCAAATTCTGGACACACTATTAATTCTTTTGCGAAAAAAAACCTGAAGGTTTGAAATTAGGAAATGGAGCTGAGTGTAGCCGCGAACTAAAGATTTTTTTTTTGTAAGCATAATATAGTAAAATCATCAAGTAAATATTCCCACCCCTGTGTGTCCTTCAATAGCCCTTTATGTTCCGGGGTTACGGTAATGAGATAAGTCCCGCGACCACGACAGGCTTTGGCCCTCTAGACTTCGTCATCAATTAAAGTAGTATGACTATAATACAATTATTGTAATGTCACTTAGAGCAAATTATATAACAACTGCACGACTACAACTTTGTAACAACACTGATTGATTCTAACAAGCATAATAATTAAATCGCGTTGTCATTAATTATTATAAAAGTCTTTGTTCCTACTATCAGAACAAACCAATCAACTTTGAATACGATCAGCGCATGATATACAAAGTTGCGACATAAAGAGGTTGAGGGTCAATTGATTCGTCTGATCGTGTATCGTCTAGCAGGGGCGGGTCGCGGGGTGACAGGAATGTTCCACTCATTCGCGGAGTGTGCGCCCGAACTGATTGATGGCAAACAGGGCCAAGTGGCCTAAATAGACGGAATAGTGGATGGAAATTCTTGCGTGTTTTGTAAAAGTGAGCTAATCCACTTTTTCTGAAATATGTATGTCAAACTAGGTACTTAGTTCATTATTGATTATTTATTTTACTACATTATTTTGTAAAATTACTTGGTTTAGGTATCCAATGTTTCGTAGAACAAAATTTAAGATTACCGAGCATAAAATTTTTTCTAAAAGCGATTACAAATACTGTGGGTACCCGATGGG
Organism: Agrotis segetum; assembly: GCA_036375495.1. Taxonomy (NCBI): domain Eukaryota; kingdom Metazoa; phylum Arthropoda; class Insecta; order Lepidoptera; family Noctuidae; genus Agrotis; species Agrotis segetum. Next base: position 2,196,329 of record JAQSVV010000128.1, read on the forward strand.
CGATAATGTGGATTGGTACATTTTTACACGAATGCCCAACTTTTTGATAAAATGATCTTAGTTTTGAAACAACTTAGATTATTTTCTAAAAAGGATTAAAATTAAATATATTACAGTATTTACTTACCAATAACAACAACTTCTTTGTAGACGACGTCGTCTGATAGCACGTGCTGGCAGGATTTCATACTGTCCTTCATTTTACTGTCCGATTTTATCGCATACAGCCTCCTGCGATCCAGCCTTTTTAATTTCTCGTCACTTGCTTCTATATTATCTGTCACTTACTCTATGGCTAATTCTATTATAATGGCGAATTTTTTAAATAGCGAATTCTAAATTCTAAATGCAGTCAGAATAAATACTTTTTTTTTTAAATAAAATTAATATCACAAGCAGTTTTGAGTCTTACGGACTTTTTTAGTCTATTTTTTCTTCGTCGTAATTTTTTGGATCTCTGGTAGGGTACTGTTGCGAACAGCGTGCTAGCTTGATTTATGTGCAGTCGTGATTTTTATCTGGAACAATAATGAGAAATAGGTTAATAATGGCTAGAATAATATCTGAAGGAGGCTCTCGCTTGGCAGCTGGGTCAAGCGCTTGATTCAGAAGACTGTACATCTGGACACGGCGCGTATTGTTAGGAGGTTCCTCTCTCAAGAGCCCTGACCACCACCTGTAGCTCAGAACCTGTTCTCGATTCTGGTGCTGGACTGTTATTTTATTGCTTTTTTGATTTTGATAATAAAAATAGTCGAGAAACTGAGCAGGTGGCCTACCATGAATTCTTAACGCGATCCAATTTAGGCTGTGGGAAACAGATGGAGCTAGACGACTTGTACAGCTCTGTCTCTTTCCCACAGCCTAAACTGGATCGCGTTGAGAACACGTGGTAAGGCTTCTGAACATGACAAGGTTAAGACGTCAGTTCATAAATCTCAAGTTAAACACTTTAAAAGCTCATTTCTCCAGAATTATGACCACTAGGGTCATTAATCAATCATACATGTTATGACGTATTTCATCATTCCAGGTTATTTTAAGATGTCTAGTCTAGTCGTTTTATAAATTGCAGGTGTAACGTATAACCTCAAAGCTGCAAGAACTGATATTGCTGAATTAAACACTGCGCATGTTCTGACCACCCACGCTTAATTATTGCTCTTATCGATTCAAACATCGTACTGAACTATTAGAAACCTGATTATTTCAAAGTAGAGTAAGGGTGCTGAACATCTATCGACGCGGTATCGGCTTTTTCCGTCGCCCTTTTTCTTTCTGTCGCTTAGAACTGCCATTTGCTAGACCGAGACAATGCGATAGCACGGGCCGCCTCGAGGATTCCATCCGCGATGCTATGGGCAGTCGTGTATTTCTGTCTCGGTAAGAAAAGGGCGACGGAAAAAGCCGATTCCGCGTCGATAGATGTGGGAGCACCCTCATTGACACGTTAGGTAAACCAAAATTGACGAAGATAATGACACTGAAATTGCCAATTTTTCACACAGCAAGTACATTCTCTTATATTGCTATAATGATTGACACGAAGTTCGAGCTGGCACGAATTACGAAGTATTATCAGATATAAATCCGCAATTTATATTTTTATTCCCATATCGCAATGATTGCCATAAATTCAAGAAGAGGCTATCAGTTTTAAAATAATATAAATTGACACCAATTATAATTTATTATGAAAACATTCTAGTGTTTTATCAGCAAGTCATTCTCTTTTATTGTATAATATTGATAAGTGACTGGCACCATACATTATCAAAAAAATCCGCAATATAAGGTTACTGTAGATTCTACAGAATATAATTATTATTATAATAACAATGGGGATGACAACTGGGGAATTAATGGCGCTAGTATAGCTTGTTCCAAGCATCGTCATTGATTCAAATCAATTCAAATCTTAAAGGTACTTCAAAATAGTACTACGTCATTGGTCAGATTAGGACTAAGCTATGGTGGCGCCATCTACAATTAGCTTTGACTTGCCTTCCCCATTAAAGTAATACATAATGCCTAGACGTAAAACAAACGATCAATATTCCTAATAGGTAAACAATAACAGGCTGGAGCTATTGTAGTACTTACATAGACAACTTTTGTAATGTCATGGTCAAATCTATCGTAAAACACCTTGATGAAATGTGTTTTTTTCAGTAAACTGCGTCATCAACAATTTTTCTCCCACAGTTGGAGGGACTGTCAGGCTTGTTCTGACTAAAATCCACGGTGTCTTTCAATAGCTCTATACGTTCGAGGATTATGGTTACCAGATGATACAGTCCCGCCGTGACTGTGTTCAATGATCTTTCAAGTCAATAACGCAGACTGTCTTGCCTCTAGGGTCATAAAGACGACTTCAATTACAACAAATTGAAACATAAGCAAAACTTCATATCCAAAGTCCAGCAGTACCTAGATAAATGGAAAGATATAAAGCATACAACGGATCAATGGTCGCCATTGAACACATATACAGAGCGCCAGTATCAACCACTGAACACAAACGTTGTATGAGCAATTATGAACGATTATGTATATTGTCGTAAAGATAAGCAGCTATTGCCTGATAACGAGACGAAGGGGGGTTTGATAAAGTTTTGATTATATTATTGATTTATTAGCTGGTTTTACCTAATTTTGTGTTTGAGTCGTTAAAACAGGCTAAGTTTTTGAAGTTTGGTAGATTTTATATTTTAAAAGTTTAAGTCAAAAACGCTTATTTAAATTAATGTAGGAGGTAGACGGTAAGAAGGCGTTTTTAAATGTCAAATTGTTAATTACAAAGTTCAAGTTAAGGCCTATTCAGACATAAGCGGTATTCGCTACCGTCTGCGGCAGAGAAAACCCAGTGGGTATGCGGTAATATTACTGTTCACACCAAAACGGATTTCGCTATTCTTGTGGGTAGAATAACGCGCGGTATGTATGTACCTCTACCCACAGCGGCAGCGAATATCGCTCAGGTCGCTCTAGTCGCGGTACTTGATACTAAATACATGAGCGCAACCCGCGCGGTATGTCCCTCTACCCACAGCGGCAGCGAATATCGCTCAGGTCTGAATAGGCCTTTAAAATCATTAATTAAATTAGACAGTTTGAGAAAGTTTTCTTCTTTTTACCCGACTGCGCGACGCAAAGGAGGGTAATGTGTTTATCAGTCTATGTATGTATGTATGTAAGTATGTATGTATGTATGTATGTATGTATGTTTGTTTCTATGTGGCGTTCTAGAGACCAAATGCGTAGGCCGATTTTGATAATTTTTACGTCAATCGATTCGTCTTAACCTTGCGAGTGTCACTAAAGACATGAAGGTAATCAAAATTCATCACAGCGACAACCAGACGCCATATTGTCAAAATGAAAAAAAAAATGTCGATGAACTATGTCATGTGGGGTATCGTTGAATAGGTATTTTAAAATCATCTTTAGGTTCCCTTTATCATTTTTCATTTTAAATAATAGTTTAGGATATATAACGATTTAAAGTTGTTTAGCAAAACAATAGGTAATTCTCTGAATAGTAACTAAAAAGTATGAAATAAAAAAATATTTAACGAAAAACAAAAAACCCGACTGCGTTAAAAAAAAAAAAACAAAAAAGAAGTAAACAAGAATTCACTCATTCACACTCACAGTCGGGGCCCGTTGGGAAGAACTGTTTGGTGTAATTTGAATGGGCCCCGACTGTGAGTGTGAATGAGTGAATTCTTGTTTACTTCTTTTTTGTTTTTTTTTTTTTAACGCAGTCGGGAGTTTTGTTTTTCGTTAAATATTTTTTTTGTCTTTGTTAAAAAACAGACAAGCTACGCGTAAATAAGTGACAATCGCTTAAATTGACATCACAATAAAATAAATGACACAATTGACAAAGCTAGAGTCTGGTCACGACCTCTTTTGACGCGGCGCTTGTGTCTGCGCGGACTCAAGACTAAGCTTTCGATAGCTTATATCCTTTTGACAGCACCATATTTTTTACTTTTCTATCATCTTTACCATTGGAAAAATGACATTTTGACCAAGTTATGAGGATCTACCAATTTACTGCCAGTATTTATGTGGATGTAATTATACCAGAATTTCGACAGATCGACAAGTAGAGTAGGTACTACAAGTTGGGCAAAGTAAAGCAAATATTGGTGGATATCGATATCCCAAGGTTACGAAGGTTATCAACATAATATTTCGGCCAACTCATGCTCGCACAAACTTATAATATCAGTTGATACCTCATATCAAATATAAACACCTACTGTTGGTCTGATAACTTTATCTTTTAATTATCCTTATCGTGATAAGAAATATAATCAAATACAACATGTCATAACAAGCTAAAACAATTAAGGGTGCAAATGACATCATGTATGCGTCACTGTCATTCATATGAATTGGCATAATTTATTGAATGACTGTGATGATTTTGCTTTTTATAGATTTCGATGCAGTTCTAGAAATGATTTAGTATTTTATTGTCTAAAATTCAAGATGTTGTTTTTAAACATAAAAAATCATAAGGTTTCGTCGATTATCTATAAAAACGGAAAAAAGGATTGGAGCCTCCATGCTACAGATACATACGACCTATTCCGTTAAACATTTATTTTATTATTATTTTAGTATTCGTTGCTACAGCGGCAGAAATACATCATCTGCGAAAATTTCAACTGTCCACTTAACTATCACGGTTTATGAGATACAACCTGGTGACAGACGGATGAAAACACTGATATACAGATGGACAGCCGTTTTATAGGAAAGGGTCTCGTTTTACCCCTTTGGGAGCAACCCAAAAAAAGAGAGGGCAACAATGCACTATTATGGTTAACCGTAGAACGAATACATAAGACACCTATACCGCCTTGATAACGTAAAAGATTGCGAAATCGCACAAATAAATGCCTACAAAACATTTAGGTCGATAATGCGGAAAACATTACTCCTATACTATTTGGCAGCCGCTCGGTCGGTTAAAAATATTGTTAGTGTGTTAGACTTCAATGATTTTCACGTCTTTTGTCCTAGGGACGACTACTAGACACTACGGGGGGGTATTACAAACTCTTAAAACCAGGCTTGTTCCAGTGAGTGAACGAGATGGCGCTAGACGACTTGTATAGCTCTGTCACTTTCACTCGCCTGAATAAGCCGAATCTAAGAAGTTATAACCCCTGAAATGCGATAGCATTGACTACCTACCAGAAAATAAGTCCCAAGAAGTTGCTTAGACGATGCGTAAGTCACTGTCGATGTGAAGGAAGCACGCGCATTCGTCGCTAGTCCTTTGTCGCATCATGTGAGGTTGCGAACATGGCTTAAGACTTTCGTTACATTACGAAATAGAAAACAACTGACGTGGAAATTACGATATTTATCTTATCTATTAAAATCTAGTTCAAGAAATACTTTATTGTTGAAAGAAAAACAATTCTAGGAACATCTTTTAAAATAAACTAGAACATTTCTTTCAGTGAAATTTACAGGATGCTAGTTTATAAGTGCAGATCTGTCCGACCTAATATTTTACGCAAAGCTTAATTTCTTGGCAAGGAAACAAACTCCATGTTTTAGTGGCTTACAACTTGGTATCCACACAATCCATGTCAATTTCTGTAGAAAATAAATTACTTCCTTGTTTTAGTTTTAGAGATTTTCTCAAACAAAATTACTGAATAAAAATATGAAATTTATAAAAAACAAACAGGAAATTGACTATAAAAAACTCATCTTAACATTTAAATTAGTTAGGATCCTTGGATATTGATATATTTAGGTACAATGTTTAATGTTAATAAAACACATTTGGCAATAATTTGCACCTACTTAACAATAAATTAACACAAATGTCAAAACAAGAACCCAGAAAAGATGACCGTGTTCTTAAAAAGGAAACAAAATACTGGCAGCCCATAGATTATAATTTTATCACGAAAAAAAAAACACATTTTGACAGATCAAGTTTTGGCGGGATTCTCGAAAGACAATTTTATTTTCCTTATGTATCTGCTTTGCCCTACTTTTCCAAGCAGGTAATAAACTATTATATTACATTTTTCCTCAATAAAAACCTGAATGAAATAATTTTATAAGTCAATATATGAATACAAAGTGAAATGATTCACACAATATTGTTATTAAAAAGCTATAGAATTTATAGGTTAAAAAACCGGCCAAGTGCGTGTCGGGCCACGCACAGTGTAGGGTTCCGTAGTTGCCCATCAAAATACTTATGCGAACTAACTAAATTGATTCGCTGAATTTAATTTTAAAAAGAAGAATTTTAATCAAAATCGGTCCAGGAGTCTTTGAGAAATCGGGGAAAATACATAAGAAAAAAGATTACAACGAATTTGGAACCTCCTCCTTTTTTTGAATTTAGTTAAAAATAGTTGATGATAAAAACCTACCTATCCCCAAAAACATACCTATAAAAGCTGTAAAAAAAAAGTTGACAAACTTACACTTGCAGTTGTCTCCGATACATTTTGCTTAAGAAAATATGAAATTCAAGTACATTTTATAAGTTGGTCGACTATTACTCGTAAAGTTGTAAAGCCTACTTAGTCATGATAATTTTCTTTTAAACTTCTTTATATATACTACTATTGTGAATTTTTTCACACCCCCAAACATAACCGTTCAGCTGGTAGAGGGGGGGGACACTCGAATCGAGCAAAATTTAGCACTTTAAAGCTTAATATTTCACAAACGAATTTTTTTATCAAAAAATTGTTAATGGAAACTATCATTATTTTTTAAAGACCTTTTTAATGATACCCCACACTAAGGGGTACGCGAGAAAAAAAAAATCCTCACTTTACGTGTAAGTACTGGAGGTACCCTAAAAAAAAATATTTTACCAGATTTTATTTTACCACTTTTTCGGCACAACAAATCCGTATATTTACACCAAATTACAGCTCTCTAGTACTGTGCGTCTCTGAGCTAAACTGCGGACAGACGGACGGACGGACGGACGGACGGACGGACATGGCGAAACTATAAGGGTTCCTTGTTGACTACGGAACCCTAAAAATACTAGGCTTATCAAAATGATTTCTCTCATGCATGACACATGTCATAATTCTGTGGTTTTCCCTACGTTGTGCACACCACGTTATTTTCCCGTTTCCCGTCTTCGTCAAGAAGTTGATGTACTTTTAATATCCTTGAATGACGTCATATGGTAATCATACCTATTTAGGGTTATCCCTTTGTGTTAAAATGTACATACAAGATTTTTCTTAAGTGGTAACGTGTATAGGTAAATAGGATACGTTTCGTTGACTGTAGAAAATGGTCTCACCAAAGAAACTAAATCAATTTCTAAAATGTTTTGTGTTTTACTTTAGGCTCATTTTCAGTTAGCTTGCTAGCCAACTGGAACTCAATAAAAATGACATATTTTTCACGAAAAATCACCAATGCATTACCACACATTTCAAATCTTAAATTGTAATTTATTTTACTCAAAAATGCATGTAATGTGGTCATTATTTTGACAACCTTGTTTGAGCAAAGTCGACTTTGCGGGTCTGTTTCAAGGAGCGGCCAGCAATGTTTTTGCTGGCCGCTCTAACAGGTCGGCAAAACATTGCCGGCCGCTATTTTGACGTTTCAACGTTTTAAAAAAACAAATGCAAAAAGATTTTATTTAAAACACAGCTGTTTGTATATTTACTCAAAAATGCATGTAATGTGGTCATTATTTTGACAACCTTGTTTGAGCAAAGTCGACTTTGCGGGTCTGTTTCAAGGAGCGGCCAGCAATGTTTTTGCTGGCCGCTCTAAAAGGTCGGCAAAACATTGCCGGCCGCTATTTTGACGTTTCGACGTTTTAAAAAAACAAATGCAAAAAGATTTTATTTAAAACACAGCTGTTTGTATTTAAAGAGGTAGGCACAAAAAGATTGCACTCCATATTTAAAAAAAAAATTCAAAGAAGGAACAAAAGCGCGGTTCAGCGAATTTTTTATTTTTATTTAGTGACTTTTTTGCTTTATGTAAATGAAGTAATAAATGAAATGCAGTCAAACATCGCATTAAAATTATCGCAAAGTATTAATAAGTAATATGAAACCGGGAAAGTCGGTGTTGAATTTTAGTAACTGTATTTTTCATAATTGTTATTTTAATTAAATTTATAGTTAATTAATGTATATTTTATTTAAACCACTTGCTGGTTTTATGTAGGTTAGGTACTTGCATTTTTGAGTAAAGCACTATACAAGCCTTGGCCCACTATGTCTGCTTCGCTGGTCACGCTATGATTGCCTCCAGCTAGCTTAGCTACGCTCTAGGCCTTCCAGCTTGGCCATCATGCAGCCCTTGCTGTCCTCGCTGTAAAGGCCTCGGCCTACGGCCTCGGCCTTTATCTCAGCTCGTCCGTCAAGTGGTGCATGCTGACCGCGCTGTGTCGGCCTGGAGCTGCGCTAGGCTGCGCTATCGGCCATCATCAGTGCGACCAGCAAAGTAGCCATTATAGGCCGCGGCAGTAATGTACTAAAAGAGGTAGGCCCAAAAAGATTGCATTCCATATTTAAAAAAAAAATCAAAGAAGGAACAAAAGCGCGGTTCAGCGAATTTTTATTTTTATTTAGTGACTTTTTTGCTACAAGTAAATGAAGTAATAAATGAAGAAAATATAGCAGTCAAACATCGCATTAAAATTATCGCAAACTATTAGTAAGTAATATGAAACCGGGAAAGTCGGTGTTGAATTTTAGTAACTGTATTTTTCATAATTGTTATTTTAATGAAATTTCTAGTTAATTAATATATATTTTATTTAAATCACTTGCTGGTTATAAGTAGGTTAGGTACTTGCATTTTTGAGTAAAGCACTATACAAGCCTTGGCCCACTATGTCTGCTTCGCTGGTCACGCTATGATTGCCTCCAGCTAGCTTAGCTACGCTCTAGGCCTTCCAGCTTGGCCATCATGCAGCCCTTGCTGTCCTCGCTGTAAAGGCCTCGGCCTACGGCCTCGGCCTTTATCTCAGCTCGTCCATCAAGTGGTGCATGCTGACCGCGCTGTGTCGGCCTGGAGCTGCGCTAAACTGCGCTGTCGGCCATCATCAGTGCGACCAGCAAAGTAGCCATTATAGGCCGCGGCAGTAATGTACTATAAAACAATCGAACGCCTACAACGGATTATCCCAAAAGAAACGCGACGCATTCGTTTTTTAAATGCGTTTTAGATTCAGCCTATCGCCATGCCAGCTTTCATTTATGGGAACGACCATAGATTAAATATCGGACGATAAACTTGTCGGTTTTCCGGTGGTCAATGTATCTTATCAATTTATTTAAAACCGCATAATTATCATGGTGTGAAAGTTAAGTTACGTCTTGGAAAATGGGCCAGTGGCCCTTAGCTTGCCAAACGACAGAAAAAAAAGAAAGCATTATCGGAATTCTGATTAAATCGCATTATAGCCTCGTGTTTTTAATGCATTCGGCATTCTCCATTTACGTTTTTTTTTCTTTTTCTGAATTTGTCACCGAAGTAATTTATCACAAAAGACTGAGAGAATTTTATTGAGAAACTGTCCAATCCCAACACGAGCTAACAGGATCATACATTTTAAAGGCAGACAAAATCTATCTAATATCTTTAAACGAGCAATTCTTGTATATTTATTTATACATAATCAGGATCTCGGAAACGGCTCCAAGGATTTTCATGAAAGTTACAGATAAGGGAATTTTCGGCTCAAGGAATCGATTTATCAAGGTCCCAGGTTCGAGAAAAGGTCGGTTCCCAAGATATAGACATTTAAAAACCGAGCGAAACTCGGTCAACCAGATATTTATTTATAAAATATTATCTTTACCCATAAAAAAAAGGGCAACAAAGATTTGACACCCAGCAAACCGCGCGGTGGGGTCCATTCTTTCGGACTTCGGCACAGAGAATTCTGTGTCCTTGTATTATATAGGACATTAAAGATTGATAATGCTCGCGATTAAAGCCCCTATTACTAAAGTTACATCTGAGCTATAAACATCAGACGGCGCTCAGACGTCGACGTGGGTTCAAGGATGCAGACAGGCAGCTGGCACAGCTCCAGGAGACAAGATCTTATCTCTTGTAACATTATTTTATCAGCACCGACTCTTATTTTCTTAGTCAAAGCTATTAGTCCTCTATGAGTCACTTTTACAGCAGAACTAATAAAGATTTTTGGAAAATGGATGGTTGGAATTTTCATATGAATTTTTGCTGTTGGCAAAACATTATTTTGGCTGGAAATTAGTATTTACGTCAACAATGTTGTTATTTGTCAGCATTTTTTAATAACGTGGTTACCATTTCTTGGAGAATTTGTCGTTTTTATACGACATATTTTCGACGATATCTAATGGCTTCATTGTCGCCAACCAACTATTGGTCCGGCTGCCATTGGGCAAAGATAATTTTATTAATGGATATCCAGCAGTAGTAGCCAGCTAACTTGGCTGTAGATGTAGTCTCTCCAAAATACTGATATTCAAAGGCATTTAGAATGGAAGCCAACTCCAGGCTTGTTACGAGAATTCTAGGCTAATAAATGATAAAGGAAGATTATTTAAAATAGCTCTGTAAATTATCATTACTTATTTGTAAGTCTAAAATAAACAATAGTTGGTGGTTTATTTGCACTTCGCTTACTAAACAAATGAAAAACGTTGATCAAAACAAATTGCACCACTTAATAATAACATTATAAATATAAACAAATTATTAAGAAATCGAGCTTATTGCATCATTTTTACTGAAAAATGCTGATTGACTGCAGAAATGAAACATGTCTCAAATGATGTTGGAGTGTCCAAGGTGTGTCCAAGTGTCCAAGGAGGAGGTGCTTGATATTTTCTATGATTGCGAATTTACATAGTTTAATTATATACCGCTTTTCCAACCTGATACTTTTGTATCTTTTTTAGTGTGATGTGAACATGACCGAAAAAGAAGTTAGCTGAGAATGTGGGGTGAAGAAAAAGAACACGGAGAGTATGCAAGTGGAATACGTTTCATAACGGGATAGAATCACAAAAGGAAAAAGATTTTGAAGGTTATTTTGGGTTAACCAACCAAAGAATGCATTATTTATTTATTTGAACTGGATTTTTTTTCAAGTTTTTCCTTATTCATCAATATTAATGCTATGTAACGTTACATAACAGCTTGTTCTACCATTCATCTTGATGCCGCATAAATGAATGTTAACGAAATGAATTAGCATGAAAGATTATCAAGGAAAATTCTAGAACTGCTTCTTGAAGAATTCATGACAAGAATGACGATGCGTTTTTATTAGTCAACTTATTTTTTTATCAGTAACTAGCTTTTTATGCGGCCAGTGCGAGCTTCTATTTCTTTTTCCCACTCCATTTTTTTCTTCTAAATATATTCTGTACAGTTCAATTAATTCTCCGGGACCTGGAACGGGGTTGGTTTGCCTTTTAAAAGTTGCAATGGTTTGGTAATCAGTACTTAAGGGGGATGCTCCAACTTAAGAAAAAAAAATTGCAAAAAACGTAAAAAAAATTGAATTTCGCGGGCTACATCGAAGCAATCACCTTAAGTACTTATATTGTCCCAGCTTATACCAGTAGGTACGCAGATTTATTGATGTTAGCAATTTTTGGGCGCCGCCGGATTAACGACGAGTAAAATTTTTGCAGGAATGTATTGGTTACTTCAAAGTGACTAATTAAATGTCCGATTAGAGAAAAAAATATACCTAAGTGATACCTATTAGGTAAGTAGGTATATTATGTTAGTTATCATATATTAGTCCGATTTATAAAATAATCCAGTTATTTAATCTTATCATTATCGTTACTTAAAAATAGTCATACATTGTTATCTTCGAAAAACCATAAAATATTGTGAAATAATAAAAATGGGGCTGAAAAATAATACTGAATTTTACAAATTCAGTATTAATTTTCAGCCCCGTTTATATTTATAGGTCTTTGACTCTGCCGTCGTCAGCCAAATAACCGGCTTGAATATATTTATGTTAATTTATGCTGCGGTAACATTCACAATGTAAATAAAACTGATTAATTATGGAACGCTACGTTTTTTTTTAATTTAAATAAATCTGAAAATAGTTGAAACTGGAATATCCAGTTTGATTCGACATGCGTCTTTTGTAATCATTTCCTCAAAAAGATAAAATAGTAGGTATTTTATTTATGCAATATTTTTGAACAACACGATTATTTTGCAGATAAGTTTTTTATCCATAGGAAGTTCTTATTTATTATTGTTAAAATAATTTAACGAATAAATTATTTCCTTATTTATTTCCTCAATGACAATTTTGACAAAATTATTATTTTTATAAACTTTTAACATTTTTATTGGCTAAGCGATGCTGTTCGAACATTAAATAAAACTAGTCCGAAACTATTTCAATAACAATTTGAACGGACAATTGTTTTACGATAACAAACAATTCTTTCAATATCGCATAGAAAATAATAACAGGCAGGTAGTGTTCATTCATCATTTTATTTTATAAAACAGAAATTCTAGACTTAGCCTAGAATTAATTTAAGCACTGAATAATTTTAAAACACGAAGTGAAATTTTGAAGCTACTATGCAGGTCTATCTATTTGGGTCGCATTTTGACACTTCAAAAGAATTTTAATTAAAGTTATCAGACTAGATACTCAATTTTAAAAGAATTAATTACTTATAGGTAAATATATGGACGTTTTTGAATAGTATTCAAAAAATTCGTTATTTAAATAAAAAAAAGAAATAAACTTAAAAACTTCAAGTGCGATATTACGATTTCAGCAATCGATATTGCACAATAAAACATTTCAAGAAAATAATAAAAAAAGAAAAATTAAATACATACCCAATAGCAAAACTAATAAAATCTACACTTCAGAAAACACACACAACACTACAGTTATTATGAAAAAACTATTTCAAAATCTTTATTCAATTTTAATATATCGCGAGTGTACCGCTAGAGCGTTTAGCTAAACGTGCGTACTCGTTCGCGGTTGGATGCCGACTGAAGAAAATACAGACAACTGACATTGATATCCGATTCTTAATTTGAATTGTATCGCACACAGTGGAGCGGCCGGCGAGCACGTGTTTCACACACTTTCATGTTTTTCATGCCTGTCGGTGAGGATGGCTTGATGTTAGTTAATTAATGGATATGATTTAGCGATTTACATTCAGCGGTTTTACAATGGTTAGGTCATTTATTTCACTGTTCAACTATCCAGCATTAGTTTTATTTTGTTTTCAATACCTAACGTTTTTTTTTTGTTTTCAATTATCGTTTAGTCTAAAAAAATACATGAAAAGTAAAGTTGCTGAAACCCAATTTTGATCAAGCGCTTTTGTGTTATGTCGGCGTTAACGATGATAGAAAAGTCAAAATGTACGTTATTGAAAGCTTTTTCATTGTTTTTTTTTCCATAAATATATATATTTATTACTTGAGTATGACATAGGTAGATGATTTTGCTATTTTAACAAAAAAACAATACTTCCCCCTCATTAATGTTAGTTTCTCATGTGTCGTGGGCACAATCGTTACATCCGGCACTACGCAGGTAAGAGAGCTTTTGAAATTCTTTAAGTATACTAAATATTTAGAAAATATAGACCAGTTATGCTTTTCTCCCAAAAAAAAACTACAGCACTGCTGTCTCACTCACTCCCGAGTATATGCCTACTTCCCTTCTTCTCATGTCATTCTTCCCTGCGTTAATCTCAACGAGATCTTACTTTAACATATCCGTCATTACCCTCTTCAATTAACTACTGTTTTCCGCCATCCTGTCATTGTCATTAGCTCTCATGCTCTCAAGCACCACGTGTCAGCAACACGTTTGTAATCATGTGCTCCTAGTACTTCAGTGTAAGTGGCTTGTAGATTGGCTAATTAATAACTCATTACTGAAAGCTTTTTTGTTTGTTCTGCACTTAGGAGGATATATAATTCAGCTTTTGTCTTTAATTAGACTTCATTTGAAAGGTTAATAACTTGTTTTGTTTATGTTTTTGTCAATTTTCAACTTCTACGAGTATTATTTTGGGGTTATTCGCTGAGTAATCCAATCCCAGAATCCTGTCCTGATTTAACTAACACACGTTTAACAATCGTTTTTGTTTTTAATAGCGGCTTTTAGATTACAAATTTTTTTTTCGGCGCCCCTTCTCTCATTTTTTTACATTTCTATTTATTGTTATCACTGCTATATTGCCAGTTTAAACGTTGATGATTAATGAACATAAACACATGTACGGAACAGCGGAGAAATTGCGTAGCACAGTTGCAATTGCCAATCATTTTTACAATTCTACGATGGTCAATTAAAGTTCGTTGCGCTTATCATGGCCCAAAATTGTCGCTTCAGCATGATTGTGAAAAACCTTCAGATTGTCATTCAAAGATTCTTTCAGTGATGTCTATTTGAGTCTTAGATACAATCCCAGAAGTTTCTAGCATTTACGTTGAAGTCTTGACATGTCATTTAGATTTAAAGTCAATTTGAGTTTCCGCTAAAAATTGGCCAATTTAGACAATTACTTCGTTTTTCAGAGTCATTCTCATTACAAAGGTGACAGCTTTGTCTTCCAATCGCCTGTTTTCTAGAACGTTCCGTACCTACAATTGTGAGAAACGCGGTGCTGACAAACAGTTGACAATCATGTTTTATCTTCAATTCAAGATGGCGTTGAAAACAAGCCTTCTTTCTATATCAACCATTGATGCACTACTAGCCAATGGTTGATGTAAACATGGCAAATATAAAGGTGAAAGGTTTGATTCATATTTTGCTTCCTGTATAATTTATTGTAAACATAACACCTGATATAATAATGCACCTGTTATCCCTGAAGAATTGAGGACCGGTAGATATGTACCAGTATATCATCGGAGCGCAGTGGTGGCTCAGTGGTATCGATCCCGACTTACGAGTTGTAGGTCCTGGGTCGAACCCAGGACCTACAACTTGTAACCCCGCCAGGCACATTACTTTGTGTAATTTATTTCATCACCAATGCTCTCAAAACGGTGAAGGAAAACGTCATGAGGAAACCGGCAAGTCCTAGAACCAAAAATTCGAAGACATCTGCAAACCCGCACTGGGTCCGCGTGGTGCATTTATGGCCCATTCCCTCTAACAGAGAGGAGGCCTGTGTCCCACTAGTGGGAACATTTTATAGGCTGATGATGATATCATCTAGGTATTATTTGGTCAGTTATGTTGAAGTTCATATAGCTAATAAGGTTCAGTCATATAGCCACCAACTGAACACAACTCTTAAGCCCAGGTAGACTGAGTTTGAGGATTTGAAGAATCTGGGTTAGTTCCAGAAGTTCAGAAAAATAGGGAGATTGTACTGAAGATGATAATAGGAAGAAAGTAAGTACTGAGATGACAGGGTGTAAAGAAGATAAATGTATGATGAATTGATGATCGGTAGGGCAAGAGGATAACAATGATGTTTAGTAATATTGCAGTTTCATCCTACGTATCATGAAATCAAAAGCTAAATTGATTGATTGACATTACAGTGGCTTTTTTCAATAAGGAAAATCCTTATTTTTATTATTTCTGTGGTGTGTTACCATTCTGTGGTGGACTACGGTAGAAAAATACAGAAATGACATGCATTCAGACTATCAAATTAATCTAGAATTTTCTACAACTGCAGACCGTTCAATAACTTAAAAAATTCAAGCGATGTCAATGAATGAATAATTGACTTTCAAAGTTTAATTTAAGTTTTGAAAGTGTCGCCTGACCCCTGCTACGTTCAAGGTTCCAACTACGTGTAGATATAGTAATGTTCTTGAAACTTATGTCGTTGTGAATGGCGATAAAGTAGTATGGAACGCAGTAACCCGGTGTATATCTGAGGTTAGTTATCTGAGTGGCCTTTTGTTTACTGCGATGTGTATTTATTTATTTACTACATTTCGTATCGCTGCCTGCCCTGAGACCTCTCGTCGTACCACGTGCTGCGGCGTATACTAACCCCAGGGCAGTGACAGTCCTATCTACCTAACAGTGAAAAGTGCTGCAGAGATCCTAAGGACCTACTTCTGTTGTGCTCTTGCTCTATAACTAATGTAATAAACGTGAAGTGTTCCCTTCGGTTTCATTCCCTATCTACCACGAAACCCACTTGCCAATCAGCACAGGCCGTTGATAGTAAACTAACTAAGTTGACTATTTCTTCACACAGAACCTCAAGCATTCTGATCTGAAATGTCGCATTCTTTTATCCAAAATTAGTTTATTCTTGGCTTCTTCAAAAATGACACTTAAGATAGGAGGACCTCACCCAGAAAGAAGTAGAACTTCTGGGCACCGACGGAACAATACATTGTAAATCTTGTTTAGCGCCGGAATCCGGCAAGATAGAAGAGTGGTCTGGCTCTGCGGCCCTAGTAAGGTCTACCACCGCCAGTGGGATCACTCAGGGGGCTGCAGGTAACAGTAATGACGCCTTTGGCCGGGTTGGGCCGCTAGGAGGTGGATTTCAGCCCTTGCAATTTTTCTTTAGTGAGTTAGGTAGACTAGGCAGGATATCGTTTAGTTTTATCCAAGAATTCTACAAAATAGGTGAAACAGTTTTAGTGGAACAAATAAGAATAACAAGCAAAAGGAGATCCTATCGAACGTTTCGGAAAAGAAACCTGATGGTCTTCCGGAAAATCGAAGACATGTGATATACGTTACACTATAGGTCACGGTACCTCTATAGAGAAGCCAGTGTCCTACAGCCGAGTTAGCAATGAATCAAATAAACATCAAACGAATCAACGTTGAAACAAAATTATTATTGTGTTTTAAATAGAGTAGTTAAAATGATGCCATGCCGCGTGGAAACTAGAGTGGCTGATAATGCATTTGAAAACTACTTAGTATTATCAAGTATCAACATAAACCTCTTTAGAGAAGCGCCTATGTTTATCATCTTAGTTTCGGAAAAGAAACCTGATATCAACATTCACTAAACTAACTACGATGCAAGAAAACTCTTTAGTTATATGTCAACTGTTAGAGAAGCGCCTATGTTTACATCTTATATTTAAACTAACTATTATGTCCTGTCACCTGCTTTTTGGTCTAGTAGTCACAAGGGCAACTACTGAGCATGAGATCCCATTAATGATTCTCCGGTCGGACAAGATGTTATTGTGGTTTTCCAATAGAACTTTCTCAATATCAGCCTAAGTATATGTAGATTTGAGCCTGGTTGATACATAGGGTTCGGAGCTTTAAGAAAAACCAAGCAAAAAGCACTACTACATGTCCATTTAGGTAATACAAGCATGATCTCTTAAAGAAGCTACAACGCAATTCCATTCCAACTGTTCCCACAATCATTCCAAATGACGGGTATCCTTCGGCCAGAACTAATGACCAACGTCTGCAAGCTACGAGCGCTAGACGACAACTAAAATAAACCGTGACGCATCTTTGAAATTAAACGAACTGCATGGATTCAGTTGTCGTTGCTGGGATGAGAATTAACTAGTTAACTATACCACACATGTTCTTGTTTTATACTTTTCACTGCGCGTTTTTTTTCGTAGTCGGGTTTTACTGTGTATAGTAACTAGCTTGGGTGCAATTTGTTGGTGGCCAAAATGGCGATGTCTGGGGTCTGTGAAAATGCTGATTGGTTAGAAAGTTGCAAAAGACACATCGCGCTGCACCGGTGAATCTTACTAATCTTTTCTTTATCGTCGTTAAATCATCAAATGAGTCCTCTCACCCAGGGCGAGACGGGACAAACTGTCAGACTCATACTGACTTAAATCCACGGCGTTCCTTCAAGAGCCCTTCACGTCCCAGGGTCATAGGTTAGGTACCTGATCAATCTGACCCCGGCAAGCTTTGGACCTCCAACGAGGTCCCCGTCAGATCGTCTTCCCATTCCTGACCTTACGATTTAGCAAAACAAACAAAATTAAAGTCATGTTTTTTTTTACCACAAAGTAGGTAGGTATCTCAGAGTTTAATATTCATGTTCCATAATAGATTACCACCATCTCTTATGCTTTTTGCAAGAGGAAAAATGTATTAAGTCATACAAGATGATCCAGCGATAAAAACCGGAATCAAATTTTTTACACAAGACACGTGCAAATTGGACTGCCCCGAATCTGCCTTGTCATAGTCACTGCTTGGTAAGCTTAGTGCACATAATACTCCACGAGTGACGTCAGCATCAGAACATGTTTGTTCTTGACTATTTATCAAACTAAAGGCCTTCTGTAAATGACTTCGCACTTTAGGGGGGAAGGGGGGGGGTAAATAAAGCATGACATCGTGTGATAAGGGGGAAGTCATAAGCCGTTTTATTTGTTCATGCAAAATCTTCGTAGATATAATCTTTACGTGATGTCACATGGAGATTCTTATCAAAGTATTAAAATAGGGAGGTAAGATAAAACAAATATGTCCACCTGATAGGAAGAAAGAAAATACCTATCTACGTTTGTTTGATATGGGCTGGGCCACAAGCGCACACAAAATTTGTAATTTTTAACATGTGTTTCTTGGTAAAAATTTATCAGGTCAGTAAAATGCCAAATTCAAGAGTGCAGGAGGGTCCAAAAATTAAGATTCTTTTATGGATGGGCCCTTCAATATCGGGGATAAAAACCATGATGTCATATAGAAACATTTTGGGCAATTCTTTATCTTCGTTATCATTTAAAAGTTACGACTATTACCAATAATACGGATTATGTTTCCGATAAATGTTTTGTAGCGAATATCTAAAAGATAAAAAATTATAGGTGTGGAATATTTCGCTGAAATATTGCGCGACTTTTTTATTTCCTGTTTTTTTCTTCTTTTTTTTTGCTATTTCAGGCGTATTATCATATTGAAATCAATCAAAGCGATTGTCAGTGATATTGGTTGATCTTAGGCTTATCGTAATAGATAGAATACTTGGTAATGAAATGAGACAACTGCCTAAATAATACAATTGTTTACACTCGACTAATCAGGTAGCATATCTTTGAATTCTTAGGACTTTCTGTTTTTCTCAATATAAGTACAACTCCGTCTTATAAAAAGCTACAAAAAAGAAAAATAGAAGCTTCTCAATTTTTCGCGTAATGGTTAATGGTCCCGAACAGAAGGTTTAGGTGGACTTAGTCAATAAGAATCAGACATTCCTTTTGAGCTCCACACAAGTCACGGGCTAATTTGATGATATCGCCAACCCAAAAAAGGACTGAAAAAAAAAAAGGTTGACAGATATTTAGATGTTCTGTTTTGCCTACAGAATCATACTAGGTACAACAATTGATATCAGATTGAATAAACGGAAAACCAATATAAAAAATTATAGTCTATTAATTATTCAGTCCGACCTTCAGTTTCCGGCAGTCAACGTTTTCATCTTTTATTTACTACAAAATAAATAAGTTTCAGGGTTACGATCAATCAATTGACTGTATAATATTTGTCGATTGTTCTCGATTTATTATTATTAGTTGAAATATTTAAAAATGTTTTTTTAATTCGTTTTTGCCACCGACTTCCGAAATAAAATAATTTTCAAATTTTTACTAAAAAAAATATTTAAAAAAAGTTTTTCCTACAATACCTACCTATCATTTTGCATAATTATAATACCTACTCGTGTATTTATCATTTTATGTTATGAATTTGCACAAACTAATTATTCATACAAATTATTTATACAAACTAAGAATTCAAAACTTTACCAAAAAGATGCATTATCATTGCTTGTTCAGAACCTACAAAACAAAATCAACCAACAGAAGTAGGCACTACTCAAGGTTATAAAATACAAACACAGTGTTTCCTTATGCACAGGCAAAAAGAGGAGACACAACCCGTCCAGCCTGTAATGATCTAATATTACCCAGTCAAACCGAAAAAGAGATAAAAATCCAAGTGCTGTGCCCACAGGCGAACTTGCCAAGGTCACTTCAATATGGCGGATTGAAGCAGTGGCGTAGCTAGGTGGGGGCGAAACGAATCTTAACCCCCAGCCTAGCACCTGAAGGGGCCTCGCGTACAGAAAAAAAAATCTTGACCACGGCAATCACCAGCCTGTATAGCAGTGCACTAGCGCCCCACTGCACATGTGTGCCCCATGTTGGAAGATACCTTCATCATCAGCCGGAAGACGTCCACTGCTGAACATAGGCCTATTGTCGTCCGGCGCGCCGAACGACTATTCGCCACTTGCATGCATCGGTTGCCCTACCGGTTGGCCTGCCTACGCTGCGTCTTCCCGTCCGTGGTCGCCATGAGAGAACTTTTCTTCCCCATCGGTTGTCAGTTCTACGAGCGATGTGGAAGATACCTTAATTAGATTGTAACTAGGAAACAGTCAAAGAGGCTCGCAAAGTTGATGTTACTAACGATCACTTTTGGTATACCTGATTTATGAGAGTAAATTCTACTTACAACAAGGAGGCTTCGCGCAAGCAGCGGAAACAAGTCATTTTTTCGTCTTGAAAGGGCCTCGCACATGTGTGTCTTGCCCCCCCTAATTCGGTCTCGATACGGTATTGTATTGAAGTGAGCTTTGGAAATGCATCAGATTCTGATCTTGACCTAAATATCACTCTGCGAGGGTTTTGTATTTGCACGATTGTACGCGACAAACGCTAAATGTTGCGTCCATGCAACTATGCTTTAATTGTGAAAAACTTCATGCTTAGTTTTGCTTTGCTTTGTTTTGCTTCGAATTTGCGCTAGTATAAACTTATCCTTTTTTATCGTGGTAAAATGTCCTCCACTCAAGGCGGGACGGGAAGGACTGTCAGACTTGTATTGCATTGACTAAAATCCACGGTGATCCTTCAATAGCCCTTTACGTTCCAGGGTTACGGTTACCCGACGAGACAGTCCCGCATGAATTGACCCTGAGCCTTAGAATCAAGTTAAAGCGTTAAAGGAGCTTTACGAATAAAATAAAATTAACTCAAAACTCATAATTTCTTTGTCCTTCTTTATAGTTTACCTAAGCAGTAAGGATCTCAAGGAAAAAGCCTTGAGAAGGAAAATAGAACTGCATCTTGGAAAACCCGACACTTGAAGGATAACTTTCATTTGTTTGTTGAGTCTCAGTGGCGGCGTATACCTACATCATTGTTTTTTGTAGGTATTATGACCTGTATTAACACATGTCATAATGGGATACTTAGCTAAGTGTTAAATATCTCGTCCGTATTTTGTAGTTTTTCTAATCTTGGTAAAGTGAGAAGTCCAGGCGCAAATTCAAAAAGCGCTTTTGAATTGTCAAAAGACAACAAAATAAAAACAGTTTTTGTTTCAAAATTTAAAATGTCACTTACGGGAGATCTTGTGTGATTATTTATCATTTTGAGTTCCCAATATTTCGACGCTGTTGAAAGCGCCATTATCGCGGGATGATGATATCGGGAACTCAAAATAATAAATAATCACGGAAGATAACCCGTAAGTGACATTTTAAATTCTATGGACTCTCCATTCGCCAAATTTATTACAGACCCTTTGTTACATCATTCATTTTCAGATGGTTACAGACGTTAGCCTAACAACTTACCCGAATCTGCCAAAATTTGCCAATCGGACGTGAAACTTCTTCGTGAGATTTTGGTAGATTGATGAGCTGGTGTCTGTACATTTAATTGGATGAAATTATTGCTGATGATTTAAATTACGACTACTTGTGGTTGGATATTTTTAATACTAAGATTAGTAAAGTGCTTGAAAATGGTAATGGCGAAATGTATTTTACCTTAGATAAATTAATGGCTGTTTGGATTTATATAAAGCGCTGACAGTTGACATTCCAACTGTGCAAGTGCGCAATAACATTAAGTCATTCATTATGTTACTGAAAACGACCATAACTGTTTTATGAACAGAAGATGTTTATATAAACCTATTACATTATAACAATACTATGATATTTATAAAATCATCTACCGGCTATTATCCGTAGTACGATTGTAAATATTTTCACAGTAAGCGGCCGGGTGGAAATATTTCATTAATCCTACTATTCACCGACTTTGCCTGTTATTAAAATAATATCAAGTGACAGTGGAGAAAAGAATAAACCCCATTGTCTGTGCAGTATTCTTCCTCTGTGACGATGGTAATCTAAATTGAGGAAAAAAACTGAACTACGAGTTGACGCATTTTGGATAATACGAAACATTTATACGCGAAAGGGCAGTGGTGGCCCAGTGGTATCGGTCCCGACTTACGAGTTGTAGGTCCTGGGTTCCAAACTTCGAACTCCGCCAGGCGCATTACTTTGTGTAATTTATTTCATCACCACTGCTCTCAAAACGGTGAAGGAAAACATCGTAACTTTGTAAGGAAACCGGCATGTCCTAGAACCAAAAATTCGAAGACATGTGACATCCACCAAATCGCACTGGGCGGCGTGGTTTGGATTATGGCCAACTCCCTCTCACAGAGAGGAGGCCAGTGTCCCAGCAGTGGGAACTTTACAGGCTGATGATGATGATACGGGAAAAACAGGTTCTTCTTGTCTTTTCTGAATGCAGACGCTTTAAGATAAAAGCCTGCAAAGCAATCATCAGCAAGCAAGTAGGTAAATTGACTGCCCAAAGACCCTAATCAAGTGGCAGCCTGATAAAGAATTTTATCATTGAACTATATCGAATTTTTGCTATTTCAGACTCTTCGATAACTATGGATAACGATGATGTAATGTCACTTTTTCATAGGCCTTAGCATGGGACGAATTTAAGTAATTGTTTTTTTTTTTCCTTAGTAGGTAAATGTATCTGTTAAAGAGGGCGGGAGATACTATCATCAGTTCTTTATCAACCTTGTCTCCGCACCCTTACACCAACAACATTGACCAATCGGTCGAATCTGAAATATTTTGCCGACCAAATCGGTCATCAACCAGACGGCATGCGGCTTCCATCCACAGACGACATAGCAACTGCGACTGATAAGATAGTTTTAATTTATGCCAATACACTGAACACACCTCCCATTTGATAAAAGGTTAGTGAACTTGAAAAGCTATATCTGATTGAAGTGGAATCAAAGGATATTAAGAGTACTTTAGAAAATTAGCAATGTAAAAAGTATTGCTAGGTAATAAATATCATCATCATCATCAGCCGGAGGACGTCCACTGCTGAACATAGGCCTCCCCCTTAGACCGCCACGCCGAACGACAATTCGCCACTTGCATCCATCGGCTGTAGGGCATGCAACCGGGAAATCCCGGTACCGAAAATACCGGGAAATCCCGGGAATTTTTAAAGCATTTCGGTACCGGTTCTTCGTCCCGTAGTCCCGGTACTTTCGATACTTTCGGTACTTTATTATTTTCCTTCTTTTTTTCAATATAAAGTTACAAATCATATCCAATAAACTATTCGTTTACAATATTGTTGATATAAAACATTTTATTTGAAAATAATGAGAATTTCATAAACAAAATCTAATCAGCAATGTAAGTAAGGGGTCAGTTATGATGATGATTATGATTCATTTATTGCATTACTTTCATTTTGAAGAGAATAACTTTAATCATGCTCCGATTTTGTGTATTTTATAATTATTTGGTTTATTAATTTCTGAAAAGCTTTTACATTATTTTATGATACTACCTTTATTTTAAATAAAATCGCGTTTTTTACATTCTTTTCTTGAGTTTTATATTTTTTTCATCTCGTAAAACCGTTATACTAGTTTTGTTTTGCTACAGTTTGTTTAACGATATTTACATATCTCTTGCTCTGTAAGTACACCCTTACACCCCTGAATGCCGGGGTGTATGACTATCATTACAGCATAGGTTTTGGAATTTGAAAAAAGAACTGTCATACTCATACTGCACGAAGAATATTTTTAAAAGGTTAATTTTTTTTTCTCGGTATCGATTAATTACTCGAATCGGAATCTAGACAATTTATTTTATAAAGATTTTATTTTAAATATGGAACTATTGTTTCCACATCGTATGTTAGATGAAATCGATTTAAAAATCAAACTGGCCAGCAAGATTTGACGCGCTTGCGTGCGTGAAAAAAAAAAGGCAGTCTACTAGTAGGTGCGAAAGCATCGTGAAAATAATTAATTTTCTTGTTTGAGTTCTTTTTCAATAGTAGATTATTAACCAAGTGAACCTCAAGTCACTCAAACTCAAGTCTTATCATCACAAACTCATAAATTCAAACTATAAAGCGCTAAAAAGAACGTGACCATATCTCTTACAAATTGTAATAATTTTACTATTAATTTTAATTAAATACACATTTTTTTCTTCTTAATAAATGTTCATTGAAACCTGCTGTCTTGTTGTTTACTTACCTCACAATCGATATGTAAAGCAGAGTATTTATCTCGGGCGTAAGCATCAATTGCGTACTCGGGTTAATTAGCGCCTTCGCTTCGCTCAGGCGCCAAAAACCTCGTATGCAATTGATGTCATACAGCCCTTGGTTAATAATCTACTATTATTTATAGTAGAAAGAAAAAAGTGACCAATTACGTGATGTTAAACACTTATTCTATAGAGAAAAGAAGAAAGCAATTACGTGACAAAGATAGGCTTATTTCTAATGCAAATGATAGTTCTGATATATTTGAATTATTATAATTAAAAGTTATTTTTATATCAATATAAAAAAATACATGTGGCACTCGGTGATTGCGAGAAGCTACCTTTTTTTCCTCTTCATTCGCTCGGAAAGATTCATTCGCGCGTTTTGCAAAATGAAGTTTAATAACTCCATTTTGAGCGCTAGAGCGCAAAGATTTGTTCAAAATTCGGACAAAATATCTTGTAGTCAATTATTTTCGTAACTGGCAGGCGAGACGCAGAGCCGCCTCCACTGCATTTCCTCGCTTAGTGAGGTGAAAAGTTGTGTGTTGCATTCGGAAGCAAAGTTTTTTTGGATCTCATACCTTTGAAAAGTTCGCCACGCTAAATTAATAGCGAAATTTTCGCGCCAAATCAACTTTGCAGCCTTGCATAACAAATAACTATTTTATTTTAAAAGAAAATTAAAATGTTTGTGATGCACAACTGTAATATAGAACTTCTTTGTTGCAGGAGAATTTTATAAGTAGGCTTCATTGTGAAAACTTCTTTTGTAGCTAGCCGTTTAGTATTAGTAACATAATAGTAATAGTAAATTGTTTTTATGATTACCGAAGTCTCCCGAACTGAAACGACGTTAGACGATGCGTGGTGTCGAGTATTTAGGTTAGGTTTTTGTTGAGAATGTCTTGATATGGTTGCTGCGCAGCGCCGCGATCAGAGCCCGAGATAAAAGCTATGCAATAGCTTAAAAAATCATTTTATGATTATTGTCAATTATAGATTTACGAATAAAACAAAGTTTTATGAACTACTCCATCCCACCTACATTTATAATGAGTTCATTTTTCAACTGATTTAGATAATTTTATGTAGTGTGCACGCACTCGTGCCTTTAATATCGACATTTGTAGTTAATACCGACATTTGTGCGTGAGTACCGAAAGTACCGAATTTCCCGGGAAATCCCGGTTCCATGTCCCAGTACCGAAACTTCGGTACCGGGCTTTAAAAAGTACCGGTTCTGCAAGCCCTAATCGGCTGCCCGCGACCCTCACGATGTCGTCGGTCCACCTAGGGGGAGGCCTGCCTACGCTGCATTTTCCGGTCCGAGGTCGCCACACGAAAACTTTTCTTCCCCATCGGTTGTCAGTTCTACGAGCGATATGGCCTGCCCATTGCCACTTCACCTTGCAAATTTTATGAGCTATGTCGATGGCACTGGTTCTTCGCCGAATATCCATGTTCCGGATTTTATCCCGCAAAGAAACTCCGAGCATAGCTCTTTCCATTGCTCGTTGAGTGACTCTTAGTCTCTCTAAAAAGGTAATAAATAAGTGGCTCAAAAATACTGGTATTCAGCAGTATTCGGTTACTTCTAAGCAAGTGTGCTTCACCGTCGACCACGTCTTCGCTTGCCATCAGGCGATACAGTAGGAAAACGCGAGACAATGTAAATTAAACTTGGGAATCTCCCATTCATCATCATCATCAGCCGGAAGACGTCCACTGCTGAACATTAGGCCTCCCCCTTAGACCGTCACGCCGAACGACAATTCGCCACTTGCATCCATCTTTTGTGTGATGAGCATGAGCATTTGTTCTGTGTCTTGGTGTAATTTATCTATAATTTATGTATGTATTTAGAAATATATAAGTATTTTTATCAGTTGTCTAGTACCCATAACACAAGCTCTGCTTAGCTTGGGACTAGATGGCGTCGTGTGATATTTGTGGGAAATTATTATCTTCCATTCACCTCTTCCTTATTCTCTCAGCTCATTAGATCCATTGATAACTTCAAATTCATGACTTCACACGGGTTCTGTATACTCTGTTTTCTAATTAGCCGGGGGTCAATCTACCACTGACATAATATCATCAAACTTATCTTCGTACTGACCACCATGTGAGCACTGCGTAGAGTCGATAACCTCCATGTCAATCTCCACTCCACTATTATATAAACTGTATTGCCAATCATAAAAACTTATTGATGACAATTTATTGTCTTTGTCTTCAATGAAAGTAAATTGTTTATAATTAGCAAGACGTGTATCGTTATGTTTGATGATACGGCTAATTAAATATTGTTGTGAGTTACAATGGATGTTTATAGTTTAGTGAAATTCTTTTCTAGTTGTCACTTTGCTGTGGCGCCAGCGAGTGGGCTCGTCTTTCTTGGTCTACGACTTGACTACCATCAGTTTCAAACAATAATATGTAGCACCTATTCATATTTGTCTGAATGGTTCAATGGTTTAAACATTGTTGGTGGTACCACAAAAACTTTTAAACGTCGGTTGAACACTTGTCTAAAAAAATCGTCTGCCGGATGCAAGAGGACCGCTGGGCGAAGATCTCCACCCAATGGGTGCCGGGAGATGGACGGCGCCGCCGAGGCCGGCCCAGAAAAAGATGGCGAGACGACCTAGACGCTCACCATGAGAGCTGGTTCGAAGCGGCCCATGAAAAGAATTCCTGGAAGGAATTGGGGGAGGCCTTTGCTCAGCAGTGTGACAGTATAGGCTAATTAAAAAAAAGTAAGGCTGTGTAAGTAAGTTGATCGATGGTTCAAACCACAAGGAGGCATAGGTTCATTTTTTGATTCTTTTTGTCAGTTTTTTGAAATGGATGTGAACCAGTTGGTCATTTAGACCAACTGGTTCACATCCATTTCAATTGCTATTGCTAGCTTATTGAACATTTAGCTTGCTAGCATCTCTTATCATCAGCTATAAGTACGGTAAGGGCAGATCAAACTATTTCAATCTTTGAGCAACACATTTAACCGCGCTTTATTTTTGGGTGGTCGAGCAATTAGCACATTTGCACATCTTGTCTAGACAGTCTTCTGTCGCTCGGTTTGATATCAAACGTATATGCTATGTCTAGTCTCAACGTTCATACAGAATCTAATTTAGTTTTTGGTTGATATATCTTCTGTCGTCGCAATTTATTCGTTAACGAGTCTCTGGGGATTCTTCGTCAATGGTTAGATTGTCTGGTTCGTAAGAAGCTGGATTCATTGTAGCTGTCATATACGTGGACCTAAAACCTTGAGTTAAATTCAAAAGCGTTGCCTATCGGGCTCTTATCCTTCAAGTTGCAACGAACATTCAAATTCATTGAAACGTGTTGGGTGGTTTTAGAGATCCTTATTGATTACGAAACTACGAATATAGAGATTATTTATGTTCTGAAAAAAGTGATAGATAAGGCTCCTCTAATTTCACCCTACTTCATTGTTGTTGGAGCGATCAAATATTTCTTTTGTACTTTTATCGTAACGCGTAAAACAACTTATACAACAAAGCCCCTTTCCCGAAATCTCAGCTGATAAGCCAGTTTAGTAGGTACCTACAGTACTCACATGCGTTCAAATGTGGCGTCTCACATGTTCGGTCATGGAAGCTTATCATTTGGGCTGATAACGCAGTAGGTACCTACTCTAACATTACCTACATTCAACAAAACGGTACTAAAACATTGTATCCACTGAAACCGTATCCGTTTTATCAAATTACTTCAATTAACCCGGTAGAGGTTAATTGTCTACGTCCAGACAAAGCAATTGAAGTTTTTTCATAAAGATTTTAGTTTGGATGGCAACTGTAAGACATGTTTTACATTTGGCCAATGTATCTTTGGCCAAGTGTCTGTGAATAACGAATTTAAGCGACAGGCTGCTATAGCAACTGCAAAATAAGGGCAGTAAATGCTTACAGCATGCCAAAAGCCACTGTGACGCGATGATATTCACGAAAAGGAAACAAGTGACTTGTGCTTGTAAGCAAGTCGTATTACCTACTTGAGATCTTGAACAGATCATTAGTCAGAGCACAGTCACATCTGTCTTCACTTCTGGTCATGAGCTACACGCTCAAGCTACACAAATGAAAGAGAAACAAGTGCGGCATATTGTGCTTGTCGCTTATCTCAAGATGGAACGTAGTGGAGCCGAAAGGACTGATAAGATTCTTACTAACTGAAAATCGACCCTGTTCCTCATTGAAGAATCACCGTGGATTTCAGTCAGTATAAGTATGACAACCTAGCTGGAAGGGACTTTCAAAAAGTCCCTTCCAGCTAGGTTGTCATCCGTCCGGGTTTCCCCGGCTTTTTCCTAGTTTAAAGGTATCCGGGGAGTGTCCGGCAGGGGCTTCATAAGAGGTCCGGGTTTAAATTTAGTTTCCCGACGCAGGACTAATTTGATGACTGTACCACGCCACAGTAACGAAGAATAACTGTTCCTTCGGTTGTACTTTGCAGTCCAGAGCTATGGTGTCCTTCGTTCAAAAATAGCACCAACTGTGGTAGTAAACGAGACATTAGTCTGGGTAGCAACTGAAAGCCACATGTGTTTAAAATAGCCAGTATGTAACATAAATTTTATATCTAAGTTCAGTATCATGAAGTCCGGGTCGTGCTTGTGTTTGTTTATAATTCAGATATGGATATTAAAGTTTTGATAATTTACTTAATAGATTTTGATGAGGTAGTCTCAAAGCGGCACAAATGTGTTTCCGAATTCCCCTAGGAATTAGGAAAATGTCTCTAAGTAGCTTTCGCATCGTACTTTTTTCTTTTTTAAATCAATGAATATTGAAAAGCTAAGGCTAAGCTAAGCTGGGGGCTTGTGACGTCATAACGCCTGTAAAATTGTACCGACCACGCGCTACGTGACGTGTCATGATTTTTAGATGCGTTGTAATTTCGTCAGTTTTGGTTTTAACAAAAGAAAAATACGGGTTAATATTTTTAGGTAATAAATCTTAATGGTTTTTTTTATAGTAAAATTGCTCACTGTACCATCGTCAATATGACGATTCTATTGTTAGTCAAAATTGATAAAAAGTAATGATAGGTACACTTTGCAAGTTCGCATCAGAAAAGTAATTAAAACGGCCAATTACTAATTATCAGTTGGTTAATTAAAATTAATAAATTGCGCGCCTACCAGACGTCTATCTTTGTGTTTAGGTCAACAACCCATCTGGTTGGTGACAAGTGTCAGCTAGGGGCTTACGTCTAGTGCCCGTCTGACAATTATATGACGGTCATGTTAAAGTCAAACCATTTATTTCAATTAGACCATGAAAAGGCACTTTTGAACGATAAATAAAGACTGTGTAAAATTATTCTGAATGCACTCAACCACTGGAACTCTGCGTCTGTTTCCGAACGCATACCACCCTAATCTCTTCGTTAGAGTGAACAGGCTTCTTCTGGGTAAGCTCGCTTCATTGTTGACTTAGTCTAGAGTTCTTGACTCTAGACTAATCCTCATCGCAATCCCATCTGAAATAAATTCTAGGTTTCTTGCGGAGTCTCTATTCAAGGACACTATTAACTTGGCGGTGCCCCCATAGAGGGCCAAACGCGCCGGGGTTACAGGACCCTCTAAACAGGTATCCGTGACTCTGTGATGTCAAGGGCAATTTAAGGAACACGGGTTTTAGTCAGCACGAGTCCGATCGTCGAGTCCGTTCCACCCAGGGTACTATGAATCATTTAATGTGCCTGAGTTACTAGAACCTTAACTATTCCACATACAGCTCCAATCAATTTTGGTGTCAGGTGCCCAATGCGCATACGGCTAATATTGCCAGCAACAAAAGTACCTATATATTTATTTATGGTGTTTCAACATGTCACGTCAATACAGCTCTTGAATTCGTGGATAGAACGGCGGTCATTCGTGACCACAACATGACTGGACACGTTCAAAGCAAAATCGTAAATCATTCTTACTTAAACTTATCATCAACAAACAAACCACTTATTCTAAGAGCTACTTCACACTCGTTCTGGTAGCACAATGTTCGGCAGTATTGGTTGAAATACTAAACTGGGATACTACTAATTCTCTAAGCACGAAGCCCGTAGCTTCGATCTTAGTTTCGGCTGTTTTCTACGTCATAATCAAGATTAGTTAGGGGCACAAACTAAAACTTTAATTGCTGGAATTCATAAATAGCTACGCTCGGAGTTTCTTTGCGGGATAAAATCCGGAACATGGATATTCGGCGAAGAACCAGAGCCACCGACATAGCTCATAAAATTTGCAAGGTGAAGTGGCAATGGGCAGGCCATATCGCTCGTAAAACTGACAACCGATGGGGAAGAAAAGTTCTCGAGTTGCGACCAGACCGGAAGACGCAGCGTATTATAAGCGGGCCTCCCACTAGGTGGACGAACGACATCGTGAGGGTCGCGGACAACCGATGGATGCAAGCGGCAAATTTTATTATCGTTCAGCATGGCGTTGTAAGGGGGAGGCCTATGTTCAGCAGTGGACGTCTTCTGGCTGATGATGATGATGACAAACAATTTTTTTTTTAAACTTTAGCACAAAAATCTGGAACAACTGGTGCGAATTGAAAAAAATTGTTGAATAGCAATTGTCAAGGAAGGGCATAGTCTATTATAATATCACGCTATGATCAAAAGGAGTCGAGCAGAAGGGGAACAGCTTGTTATGTCATAATTTATGAAGCAACCCTCACTTGACCCTCGGGAATCACAGTTCTTCTGTGCTAGGAGATTTGAGGTAGTGGAGACAATAAGGCTCATTATCCTTTGCCTCGTCAAGCCACAAACATGTGTGTATCTATCTTTACAGACATTTTTTACCAGTCAATTTTAGTTTTTATTTGTATTCAGTAACCATGGCGAGCCATGACTACACAGAATACGAAGGTCAAAGCGATGACTTGCGATTGGAATACGTTGATGTACATAATGCAAACTAGTAGTTAGGTACTATGTCAGTCATTATACAGGGTGGAATTTTGTAATGCCACCTGGAGGGAAAGTACTCTTAATACTGCAGATAGAAAATTTTACTCAAAGAAAACAATCCTTTATTTTTGATTAGAAAGCAAACTGCATTCAAAGATTTTCGAAAATTCTCTTCTCCCACCCGGGAATCGAATCGGCTAAAATCTGAAAAAATGATACCCTGTACTTTTATTGCACCGATCGTTAGGGTCAATTATAACGATGAAATCTCTCTAATAAACATGATAAATCAAATGAAAGGAAAATCAAGAAATCTTAAATTAAAGCTCTCGTAACATGTAATATGGTTTCTTGGTCCATATCGGTGGAATTTTGTAATGCCACCTGAAGGGAAAGTACCCTTAATACTGCAGATAGAAAATTTTACTCAAAGGAAACATTCCTTTATTTTTGAATAGAAAGCAAACTGCATTCAAAGATTTTCGAAAATTCTCTTCTCCCACACCCGGGAATTGAACCAAGAAACCATATTATTACATGTTACGAGAGCTTTAATTTAAGATTTCCTGGTTTTCCTTTCATTTAATTTATCATGTTTGTTAGAGAGATATCATCGTTATAATTGACCCTAACGATCGGTGCAATAAAAGTACGGGTATAATTTTTTCAGATTTTAGCCGGTTCGATTCCTGGGTGGTAGAAGAGAATTTTCGAAAATATTTGAATGCAGTTTGCTTTCTATTCAAAAATAAAGGAATGTTTCCTTTGAGTAAAATTTTCTATCTGCAGTATTAAGGGTACTTTTCCTCCAGGTGGCATTACAAAATTCCACCCTGTATATAATGTTAAAAAAGTTTATTGCGTTGTTGTATCACGTTGTTAGTTACGTATATTACACATATTTATTGAATATCAAACTCATGTAGAATACTAATTAAGAGACAATGCATGTGGTCTTTCCTTCATAGAAACGCTCTCGCCTACTTTCTGTCTAGATAATGACTTCAAAGCAATGATTTTTTTGGAACGAAGTTCCTTATCGCGCGTTGTGAAAGGGGGCTAGACGGAAAAAATTCTTACGAAAAGTTGTCACGACACTTTTTGGAACGAAGTTCCTTATCGCGCGTTGCGAAAGGGTGCTAGAGCTCAAAGAGTGGAGTGGAGTGGAGCGGAGTGGAGTCGCGACGATTATTTTTGTTGAGTGTATACAGTAACTTCGTTCCATCCGGGTGTCCCTTGACACCTCTCAAGTTTTTTTACAAAATAAGTACCTATTACAATAAATATTACTATCTATAGACGGAACGGATGAACGGACGGGCGGACAGACAAGACAGCGGAGTCTCAGTAAATAGGATCCCGTTTAACCCTATAGTTACGGTACCCCGTACCCTGAAAAAGTTAAGACTCAATTATGAATTGGATCCAAAGCACATTCGTTTGTCTTAAAAACCAGTAGAGTGCGATACAACCCCAAATTAACATGATCGATCATAAAAAAGACTGGAAGATGGAAGACAGGGTGTCTAAAAAAGCTTCTTCGGAGAATCATAATATGAAATGTGACTCCCAGGGAGTTGTCACGCAGTTTGGGAGAGGCTTATTTTCACCAGTTGATTGCGATATGAACAGAATAGATAAAGGAGGTACGATAGGCTTAGTTACTGTTTTTTGTCTTCGTAGGAACTGATTGGCTTGTTTTTATAAAATAATCTAAATATTAATCCACAACGCAATTCTAATTATTTTATCGTTATTAATGACAAAGGACTTACTATCTATTATTTTTTTAGACATGTGACAAAAATGTGTTCACTTTGCGCCGAGCAAAAAATATTTGGCATAATTTTTTTTTGGTCATTTTTGACATGACAACATATTCAGGTACAATATTGTTGCCAGTTAACCTGTAAATGGTGAAACAGGGATAATATCGATCATACCAGGAAAAATTACACAAACGAGATATAATTATCTTATCAGCCGGATAATCCTGTAGATAACAATACATAGGTATCTATTACATACGCAGCGGGTTATGAAATCCATTTATTTGTTGAACTTATCGCAGTAGATACAAGGAACGTATGTTTGGGAGAATTTTCAAGGATGTTAAGGTATGTTCAGGAAAAGTTTCAAATAATTCTCTAGTTCATACATGATTACATGCATAATCGCACGTGTTTTCCCATCCCGTCCTGGGTGGGAAGGACTCATTTATAGATTTTACCAAGAAAAAAAAAACCGGCCAAGTGCGTGTCGGGCCACGCACAGTGTAGGCTTCCGTAGTTGCCCATCAAAATATGCGAACTAACTAAACTGATTCGCTGAATTTAATTTTAAAAAGAAGAATTTTCACAATCGGTCCAGGAGTCTTTGAGAAATCAGGGAAAATACATAAGAAAAAAGATTACGACGAATTTAGAACCTCCTCCTTTTTAAGAAGTTAGTTAAAAATAGTTGAAGATTAAATCCTACCTATCCCCAAAAACATACATATTAAAGCTGTAAAAATAAAGTTGACAAACTTACATTTGCAGTTGAAGTACATATTCTCCGATACATTTTGTTTAAGAAAACCTATTTTCCAAGTACATTTTATAAGTTGGTCGACTATTACTCGTAAAGTTGTAAAGCCTACTTAGTCATGATAATTTTCTTTTAAACTTCGTTATATATACTACTATTGTGAATTTTTTCACACCCCCAAACATAACCGTTTAGCTGGTAGAGGGGGGGGACACTCGAATCGAGCAAAATTTCGCACTTTAAAGCTTAATATTTCACAAACAAATTTTTTTATCAAAAAACTGTTAATAAAAACTATCATTATTTTTTAAAGGCCTATTTAATGATACCCCACACCAAGGGGTACGCGTGAAAAAAAAAATCCTCACTTTACGTGTAAGTTCAGGAGGTACCCTAAAAAAAAATATTTTACGAGATTTTATTTTACCACTTTTTCGGCACAACAAATCCGCATATTTACACCAAATTACAGCTCTCTAGTACTGTGCGTCTCTGAGCTAAACTGCGGACAGACGGACGGACGGACATGGCGAAACTATAAGGGTTCCTTGTTGACTACGGAACCCTAAAAAAGAAAAGAATCTTAAGAAACCACAGAAGAACGACTGCTACAAACTTTATATAGGCCGTACTTGAAAAACATAGAAATATTTTTCAGTTTTAGGTACAAACTCCTAACAAAATGACAACCGAGTTGCAAAAGGAAAAGTTCCCAAAATGTCATAATTTCCAAAAACGAGAACCCTAAAAATTTAGAAATACCTACTTTTTAAGTGGGAAATTATCAAATGAGTTGCGGTAACACTTCTGCTCTGGTATTTCTTGCCAGAAAAAGAGACCTGTCTTCTAAGCATGAAGTGCCAGATAAAACGTTCTACGAGCAATAAATAATAATCATCATGAAAAAAGCTGAACTGACTGACCAAACGATGCCTTGGTAGGGTTGGATTCCCAGTTTGGCTAAATTGTTGGCAGATTTTTGTTTCATCATGTATTTCTTCAGTTTTAGCAACGGCGTCAGGATTTGTGCCTCGCTGGGCAAATTGGAGAGCAGTGGTGGCCCAGTGGTATCGGTCCCGACTTACGAGTTGTAGGTCGTGGGTTCGAACCCCGCCAGGCGTATTACTTTGTGTACGATATTTCATCAAGACTGTTCTCAAAACGGTGAAGGAAAACATCGTGACGAAACCGGCATGTTCTAGAACCAAAAATTCGAAGATATGTGACATCCACTTAGCCGCACTGGGCCCGCGTGGTGGATTATGGCCCACTCCCTCTCACAGAGAGGAGGCCTGTGTCGGCTGTGTCCCAGCAGTGGGAACATTATAGGTTGATGATTATGATGGCAAATAGGCTCGCCGTCTAAAACATGGGACTTTACTGACGAAATGCGGGTGTATTATTTAGCTATTTATCTTTGCCTAAATCTTCGGAGATACGCCATATTCATACTCAATGGCGTTCAAATATCGTTGCGCTGTTATTATAGTAATTTAAAACTACGACAACGATAGATAATGCGGAACGTATTAAGATAGAAAGAGAAAGCAGATAGCAAATAGCAACAATTGTCTTACTTTGTCCTCAACAATTTGTGCGTGCTAGTGCGATATCTACCTCTTTTTATTTATAATATCATTGCGTTATGATAACCACTTGTTTAGATCCACGTAGCTATCATAATCTTAGCGACGTCTGTGATAATGCCTCAAATCAATCAAATTACGTGTGATTTTTCAAAAGATAAACCAATTATAATTATTGCTCACTGTAGAAAGAAATACAATTAATCCAAGAGATAATCAGTGGCAAATAATAAATGGTTGAACTGAAGTTTGGCAAGGTGAAATATGGTGATTTACATGTAGCTGATTAGAAACTTCACATGGACCATAATAATCTTCCTGTCCTTATAACATTTTACTTGGGGTCGACGCAACACGTTTCTTTCTTGCATTTTCATTGAATTGTCTCACTAACTCACAAAGATTGAAGAAGTCAGATAGGCAGTCACACCACGAAAAAGAAAATGAACGTCTTATTACAAAATGTAAAAAAAAAAATGTAAACGCAAAACGACCCTTATTTATTATCATCGTCAAATGCCGTTTTAACATTGACAGTTTTTATACAACATTATTTTTAGTATATGCGAAACCTGAATATAAATTCCAATAATTTTTACACCATGTTTTATCTAATTTTTACAAAAATATTTTCGTTTTTATTACCAGTTAATAACAATACAATCACCGTACGATTCGGTACCTATTATCACGATTGAATAACCAGCAGGAGACGTGGTTTACGCGGGTGTACCACGAAATGAGCATGTTTTTGAACGAACAACCAGGTACAATACAAGCTTATAACTTGGGTTTTTTTTTAAGATACGGTTTTAAAATTTAGTACATGGATTCTTTACACAAAAATATTGGACAGGTGTATCGGGTTTCGCATAAACAAAAAATAATGTTGTAGTCAAGTGTTCAACAGATGTTTAACTTTTTATATCTTTGTTAAAAATACATCGATTTAATTACCTAAAGAAAAAAAAATGTGGAGCAAGGATTTAAAAAAAATTGAGCAAAGGAAAAGCCTGCATTTTCAAGGCCACACATCTGTTTCCTTCCCGTACATTCCGGTACAAATGTAAACACCTGTTTCTTTACTACCGTCGCTAAATAAACGATAATATTATTGTATGCGATTGTAATGAATGCATAACATTGTACTTTACTCTATAACGACTTCATGTAACATAATAATAAATAAGTCAGTCGCTTAATGTAAAATACTGGTTTACAGCTGCATTTCGCAATCTGGCTCGACTGGAACTTTGCCCCACACTAGGACTTATAATTTCTCCATAGAAAAACTTGTAAGTCGACCCTTACATACGGACATTGGGATAAGGATAGGCAGGTAGATTTTTTTAAACTACTATTTTCACTAAAACAAAAAAGTTGGCTAAAGAATCAGCATTGCTATACAATGTGGACGTATTCTTTGACTCCCTTTGAATATTTTTCTCTGAAATAAATCTTGAAAGATTTTTTTTCTTTCAGTGTTGCTTTCATAGTATCATCGACAAAAACTTAAACATCTGTTAAACACTTGTCTAATAAAAGTGTGACTGCAAAACGGACCTTATTGCAACGTCATAATCTGACATTTTTAGACAAGTGATCAACAGACGTTTAAAAGTTTTTGTGGTACCGGGGTTTCAGTCCAAAAAAAGTAAATGATTTACATATAACCCTGTTTAATATGGTACTATAAAGTACGAGCTATGGAGAGGGCTATGCTCGGTGTTTCTCTACGTGATCGAATCCGAAATGAGGAGATCCGTAGACGAACTAAAGTCACCGATATAGCCCACCGGATTAGCAAGCTGAAGTGGCAATGGGCAGGCCATATTGCTCGCAGAGCAGATGGCCGATTGGGTCGAAAAGTGCTAGAGTGGAGACCACGGACTAGCAAGTGCAGCGTAGGACGTCCACCAGCAAGGTGGACAGATGACCTTATAAAGGTCGCCGGAAGACGCTGGATGCAGGTCGCCTCCAACCGGTATATGTGGAGATCAAAAGGGGAGGCCTATGTTCAGCAGTGGACGTCCTATGGCTGAGATGATGATGATGATGATTTTACTAGCTCTCAGTCCCACAACAAACGAGAGGTCTTAACTAATAAAACAAGTTCCATCTTGTCGTAACCTGCAAGATTACAGCATCGGTCATCGACCACCCGATACCACACACTTCCTCAATGAAAAAAAAATACATCAAATAAAATAAACAAACACATTTATTGATCATATATCACACATAAATAGCTTCTGATAAGTGCTACGTACATATATTTGTGTACATAACTTTATGTTTGTAAGTGCGTCATTCGCACCACACCTCCTGATTAGTGGTGTGAGTGTTGTGTGTCTGTGTGTGTCTAAGCTCGTGGTGTAGCTAGGGTTGTTAATTTTTGTTAGAAGAAATGGAATATATTACTATCTGATTTCAGGGGTAAATAAAGAGTAAAAGAATAAGAAATTCTAGTTTTTCGACAACAATTCCTCATTGTTTTTGAGAATAGTACGACTCCAAACTCGACTTCGTGTTCGTACTTACGTCGCAGGGCTGTCTCTTCAGAACCGTGGCCTGGAAACTCATGAGCTATTGAAAGATCACCGTGAATTTTAGCCAGTACAAGTCTAAATGTATTGACAAGACTCATTTGATGATTTTACCACGAAGAAAAAAAAACCCTTTCGATACACAAGGCGACGCAAGTCTCTGATATCTTACGACTTTAGTATCCAAACGACTATCGCAATACAATTCCGTTCGTACACAGATACGTGTCTATGGATCTCTATTAGTGTTATAGATTATAGAGTACGCCTACATAGAGTACAAAACTCGATTTTAGAAGACGGTTGACAACCCTAGGTATAGCACTTGAATTTCTGCCTTGTCATGCTTTAGAAGTAATAGAGTAATGATTAGTGTTATGTTTCAGCTATTTTTGAAGGTATTTGGGTGGATTTATTTTGCCTGTATGAAGTTTGATGAAGAATAGGTGTGTTTCTGTAGAAATAGTAAACATGGACGTGGAACTTAGTCACCAAATGGTGAGAAAATAACTTGGTCAAACGAGGAGACTATGTCAAAAAATAAAAGATACACCGAATTAACCAGCATGAATTTTATAGCTATTCCTGAGGCTATTCCAAGGTAGAATACAATAGTTTCCTAAGTTTTAGAAATAATCAGTTTTGGTTTTCAGTTTGGCAGTCCCAAATTCTGAATGCTATAAATTATTTCGAATAAACAGCTATTTTTTTCTGGCGCTGCAGTTCTTCGTGAGGGCGGATGCGGGTCCAAAGGCAATTGGGGGCTGTTATGAATTGCCTCTATTTTCATGCAAAGGCATTTTTCTAGCCATCTAAAATGTATACAGTTTCTATGAATATGGCGAGAGAGCATGGTTAGATAGAGTATTAATTTTTAATCTGGTATTTCTCATAGATCATACGCAGATTATGTAAAATCAGTATCCATAGGCAATTAACTTTTATGTTAAAGGTGCGATGGATTTGCTTTGTAAAGGGGCGGAAGTCCATAAAAGGTTGAGAACCTATGTAGTACAAGCTGAATCTTGAATCGCTTATCAATTATACGCGCTAAACACATGTTCGGACAGTACTGATTAAAACTATAATCTGATTAATGAATACTGCATTCAATCTCGTGTTTGTGAGTAATTAGTTGAATATAATAACAACAGCAGATAAAATTATCAGTAAACATTGTTTGTGTACCCAGATTTAGTAGAGGTATAAAATAGAAAAATGGTTGAACCTAAACAGAAAATCTTTTTTTTTTAAAGCTGGTTATTGTATCAAATGAGTCCTCCCCTCCTTGGTGGAACGGAAAGAACTGTCAGTCTAAAACCCCTTCTAGACGACACAATTTAATCAGCCGATTTGATTGCCGACCGAATCGGGCACAATCTGATCGTCCATCCACGCGTACACAATCAAATCGCCAATTTTAGTATTGTACCGCTCGCTGCCTCTACTGACCTGGGTTTCTTTATATCAAGATGCCTCTAACCAAGAAGCAAAAACTTGCATTGATTTTGTCTTTAACTACAAATATAGATGAAAATAAAAAGAAAATTGGCCAATTAGCGTCCACATCACCCAATTTGATTGGCTAATCTCAAATCGGGCGATACCGACCACCCAATGACCTCGAATTTCATATTTCCGTCCAGACGACCCGATTCGATTGTCAATCTAGTCAAATTGGGCGAAAAATTGTGTCGTCTGGAAGGGGTTTTATACTGACTACAATCAACCAACGAGTTCCTTCAATAGCCCTTTACGTTCTAGGTTTACGATATCACTTTAGGACAGTTCCGCGGCAGCAGAAAATCCTTGAGACTACTTTTAAAATTATCGATAATCCGGCTTCGTAGGGGCATCCGGCCTAATCCGAGTAATTCAACACTGGCAAAGATCTTTAAAAACTTCTCTTGTCTATTCTGGACGCTCGATGTTCAAGTCTGTACATGTTCGACACTGGTAAACATCTTAAAAAAAACTAGTCAGTTTGTCTATTCTGAACGCTCGAGATTCAAGTTTGTACTTGTTCAACGGAACCAGCTGTATTGTCACAGCTGGAACTCATGTTTTAAATCCAGCTGTCGCATTAGAACTCACTGTTCAGGCTAAAGGTCACACCCAGACACACGCAACGTACATAATGTAGGTGAAGTTACTGGTATTATATTATTATCTACAAATAACGTTCATACTAGCACGAAGGGAGTGTTGGGTTAGTCTATAAATTATACGCCAGGTTCAGTTGGTTTTATGCATCCTAATTCCGTTTTTTTTTTGGGACAGACCCTATACTTAAAATACCTCAACCCCTGAAATCCAGAATCAACAGTGGTAACCACCAGAAAAGCGCCGAGACAATGGATCTCGACGTGTTCCGGAGAATGAATTTATCTGTCTTGGATCCTGCAACGAAATTAATCAGAAAAGAATAGTTACACTTTCTTATCCCACTCTAAATTATTGTTGTACTTATTTGGAACTCGGAACTTATACATCTACCTAAAGCTGAAGAGTTTGTTTAGATGAACCCGTTAAACTCGGGAACTGCTGGTTCGAATTTAAAATTTCTTTTTGTATTGGTTAGTCTATTTATACAGGAATATTATAGGCTACGACCAATAAGAGTAGATAAGCGTGGGTGTAAAATAAAAACGGAGAATAGTAAAGTTAGTTACTTCATAATGGGCAATTTCGTCTTTTTTGTTCTGGTATTCGAATGTTGTAGAACCATCAAAATTCCGTCATAGTTTTCCTGCAACTCTCAAAAGTTCATATATCATCTCTCTATGCGGAAAATCAATGCATATCGGTTGGATGTTGTTTACTACTGTTACATAAGGATTATGGAATCAGTGCCAAGTTCAACAGGCACGAACATATTGTGTTTCATATGAGTGTCTTATGCATGGGGTTTTGGACCCTTTGCAATTGAGTCATAAAGGTACAAATAGCTTGTATCGTCTTTCCAAAGACCTGCGCCACATGTTTCTTTATTGAGAGAGGTATTTACACTCTTTACGCTTTTGAAATAGGAATGAATTTAGCTTGTATGTTTCCGTCGATGTATAGTTGCATTCTGTCTCAGTTACATTTCTAATTTAATCTAATTTTCTATTGTGAGTTCGACGCCCGACCGGGTTACTCAGGTAGTAAGTAGGTGCTCTATTTTATTTTAGTTTGTTGTTGAGGGAATTTTCAGAGTTGTTGCAACATTGAAAAAAGGAGATGCCTCCAGTTACAATCATTAATCAAATATACCCATGAACGTGCAGTATTTTGCTAATCATCATCGTTTCGTGTTTTACAAGGAAACTTTGAAAACAAACGTGGTACCTGCCAAACATATTGCAAGGTGTTGCAAAATGTTATGCAATAGCTAAGGGGTTTTTTACAAGTTATCACATCAAGCATTTTTTATCTTTCAGTAGGGATTTCAGTAGTATAGGGGTTAATTATCATTTTAAAGTATTTTCTTATTTTTAGGGTTCCGTAGTCAACTAGGAACCCTTATAGTTTCGCCATGTCCGTCCGTCCGTCCGTCCGTCTGTCCGCAGTTTAGCTCAGAGACGCACAGTACTAGAAAGCTGTAATTTGGTGTAAATATACGGATTTGTTGTGCCGAAAAAGTGGTAAAATAAAATCTCGTAAAATATTTTTTTTTAGGGTACCTCCAGTACTTACACGTAAAGTGAGGATTTTTTTTTTCTCGCGTACCCCTTAGTGTGGGGTATCATTAAATAGGCCTTTAAAAAATAATGATAGTTTCCATTAACTATTTTTTGATAAAAATAAAATTCGTTTGTGAAATATTAAGCTTTAAAGTGCTAAATTTTGCTCGATTCGAGTGTCCCCCCCCCTCTACCAGCTAAACGGTTATGTTTGGGAGTGTGAAAAAATTCACAATAGTAGTACATATAACGAAGTTTAAAGGAAAATTATCATGACTAAGTAGGCTTTACAACTTTACGAGTAATAGTCGACCAACTTATAAAATGTACTTGATATCATATTATCTTAAGCAAAATGTATCGGAGACAACTGCAAATGTAAGTTTGTCAACTTTATTTTTACAGCTCTTATAGGTATGTTTTTTGGGGATAGGTAGGTTTTTATCGTCAACTATTTTTAACTAAATTCAAAAAAAGGAGGAGGTTCTAAATTCGTTGTAATCTTTTTTCTTATGTATTTTCCCCGATTTCTCAAAGACTCCTGGACCGATTTTGAAAATTCTTCTTTTTAAAATTAAATTCAGCGAATCAGTTTAGTTAGTTCGCATAAGTATTTTGATGGGCAACTACGGAACCCTACACTGTGCGTGGCCCGACACGTACTTGGCCGGTTTTTTTAAAATCTTCAATTTAATGTATTGTACGTATTTGCCTTGTTAAGTTTTGAAATTTTATGACCGTAGAGCACACTCGACCGATGATTCAACCGATGGGGAAGAAAAGTTCTCGAGTTGCGACCACGGACCGGAAAACGCAGCGTAGGCAGGCCTCCCACTAGGTGGACCGACGACATCGTGACAGTCGCGGGCCTGTGTTCAGCAATGGACGT
The DNA here is from genome assembly GCA_036375495.1 of Agrotis segetum. Lineage (NCBI taxonomy): Eukaryota > Metazoa > Arthropoda > Insecta > Lepidoptera > Noctuidae > Agrotis > Agrotis segetum. The sequence goes on from JAQSVV010000128.1 coordinate 2,238,878, forward strand.
CCTCCGGCTGATGATGATGATGAAGAGAGCACACTCAATGCGAGCAGCGATTCTTTACATGGAAGGTAATGGACCACGAAACTTTGGAGTCCACCCATATGATGTAGACGATAAGTCATAAGCTCGTCCGACTAATTTGCTAGTCGGCCAATCCCCCAATCTCCCGTCTAAACATTACTAACACAGCTGTATTCTTACATAAGAATTATTTTTAAAACTACTGTTTTGTGTTACAAGGTAGAAACTGAAAGTCATGCTGATGTTCTGCTATCAGTGAATGTTTAATCTCCAGGAAGACATTTAAATCCGTGTTTTGACAGATTGATAGGTTTTTGCGCGCAATTTCTAGTAGATTCACATGATTCGAAGACTGGGAAGATAATAATTTGATAATGGTAAAATGCAATGAAATATTCCTGAGAGGGCCAGTCTGCCGGGGTTGCGGAACTGTCTCATTAGGTAAACGTGACCCTGTAACGTAAAGGGCTATTAGGGAATTAATTATCACCGCGGATTTTAGTCAGTGCAAGTCTGAGAGTCCAACCCGTCCCACCCTGCGTGGCAGGAATTATAAAAAAAAAAAGTTTCTTTGTGTTTACATTGTCGTCACGTTACGAGATCTCTCATGTTTGATGAACGGTAGTTGGTACAGTTTTGGCAGCGAAACATCGTGTGTGCGGACTGTGTATTTAAATATTGACTTCAGTGACGCAATAATAGTGTACTTTGCTCTTTCATTCATAGATTGAATATTGGATTGTTAAGGATTCTGTATCCAAAGTAAAGTACAAAAGCTTTAGAAGATGTAGAAGAACGGGGCCTCTCCTTATTCTTGTCGATGGTAAGCTGCAAGTTTGTCACTTTCAGCAGTATCCGGGTTCTGGACGGGAAAAACTCCCGATAATAAAGCGACAAAGGGTTCCAGCGATACTTCTACCACGTGTTCTTACAAAAAGCCGCCGTAGCGTGAAGACGCGTTTATTTTTTAAAGAACCTACATCCCTCGTCCTAGTCCATAGAGCGTGCCTTCTGGATTTTCGTACAAAGGTGTGAGAAATAAAGGCAACGATTGGGTTTTCGCGTGACTTCTACTTGTATTAGGTCGAGCCAATCCCGTCAGTCACAGGCATACCATCGAAGTTGTTTGTCGCGGTTTCCAAACCGAAAAATTTCGGCAGAAACAGTTTCAGTTGGTAAGTAAACCTTCTTTATCTAATCTTGAAGGACAATCTTAATCCGAAGACGAGATGTCTAGACTAGATCATTCGATTCCGATAATATTACAAGATGATCTCGATAAATGTGTCAGTAAAACGCATAATATTTTTTTTACGTATTTATCGGCACCATAATACGACGGACTTTGGCAGACTAAGCCCAAATCTTAAAAGCGAATTTAGTCTTATATAACCTTAGGTTACCATCATCATCATTATCAACTGGAAGACGTCCACTGCTGAACATAGGCCACCCCCATAGACTGCCACGCCAAACGACAATTCGCCACTTGCATTCATCGGTTGCCCGCGACCCTCACGATGTCGTTGGTCCACCTACTAGGTGGATCGACGACAACCTTAGCTTAGTCGCGCTTAGTCAGAAAATTAAGCGAAAATATTGCCCGAGATTTAATGATCTTATATTCAAAGAAAGAAAGAAAGAAAAAGTTTTTATTGGACTTACACAGGACAGAACAACAACAAATGAATACTTAATAAAAAAAAAAAAACAGAAAACATAAAAGAAAAATAAAAACCACAGAATGCTGCAAAGATGCGTCCTGTGCGAGGCCAAAAGGCCACTATCTCAGCATATGCTGTGACCTAAAAAAAAGTCACAGCGCTGGTATTCTGATAGGGCCCTAAGTGACATCACGGACAGATACAGCAAAAAATATATATTTAAATACTTGTATATATATGGGAATTATATAATAATATAAAATATCTATAACAGATAAACATACAATAATTAATGGTTACGTTAACAACTCGTCCCATTCTCCACTTATTCCTTGGTCACAGTCCTTTTTGGATTATGCGGATGAAGCATAACTCAGCAGAACTTGAGCAAAGTGAGGACATAATTGTACAGGAAGTCTGTCCGCTTTCATCCCAGTAGTACTAGTTCTTGTGGCATAAATTACCGATATTGATGTAAGCAAAGCCTCGGCCAAACATAAGTGGTAAATTATAAATCTAAATATATTTAACTCAAAGGTGACTGATTGATGGACATATATCTATGATTCACATAGTAGATCACTATGTCAATCAACGCACAGCCCAAACCACTGGATCGATCGGGCTGAAATTTGGCATGCAGGTAGATGTTATGACGTAGGCATCCGGTAAGAAGGATTTTGATCAATGCTACCCCCAAAGGGATAAAATAGGGGATAAAAATTTCTATGAAACTTTGTAAATGTTGTAAAAAATCATCCACGCGAATGAAGTCGCAGGCACAGCTAGTTTGGAATATGAAATGAGTGAACTAATAATGATATACCAACTATTGCGTAGGTTCAATACTTGGCCGTGACCCGGCTCAAAATCAGTAGGTACGTATACTGATTTCTTATGTAATATTTATTTACCGACGTGGGTATGTACGATCGTGTTATATCACCATTCCTATGATTATGTTTTGTATTGTTGGTATCGTGAATGGTTAATGTAATGAATTGTTTATTTTGCGAAAAATGCCGAATTATTGTGGGCGTTTTACGTTTAGACGTTCTGGTAAACTAAACACTTGAAAATAATCGCATCCTATGCGGTCGCACATAAAAGAGCTACTTGAAAATTAATTGAAATACCTGGCTGAGGTATTTAATGATAAGGCCTGTGTCCCAGCAGTGGGGTGGTGGCGTTATAGCCTGATTTAGCTATTTCATTTATTCAAATTAGATATCGTCCAGGATTAAGATTATTGCTTTGATCCAGTTTTCAGCAATACCATTATTTGTATTGCTAAATCTGAAGCGATTTTCAAATAATATTCTGATATAGAATAAGGACCATTAATGACCACGCGATGAGATCGTGTAACGAATCTAAAATCGGTGGTAGGTAGGTATGTTCGATTTTCCTTATCAGTTTTTGAAGTTAAGAAAAAACGTATTGCGTAACCATGTTCTTTTTTATAAGCATAACAAATCAATATGATTTATTATTTTACCGATTATTATTTTTTATGGTACTAAATTCTGCTACGTTGATTTTGGAGTACCTAGCGGTAAAAAAGTGCGTTTAGTTCTATGATCGTTATCTGTTTCCACTTTGGCTATGGTGTTTGTAAAGTCGGCTCGATATAATTAACGCTTTGGAATTTTGTACAATTTAGTGGCCCATAATTACTTTTGAACTCGGATCATCGAATGCCGTTTCCCGCTCTGGTTGGAGCATGTGGGATATGTTTTTTTTTGGGACAAACCCACCACACTATTCCCAACCACTACAACTCCTGAAAGCCAGAATCAACAGTGGCAACCACCAGAAAAGTGCCGAGACAATTAAGCTCGACGTGTCCCAGAGAATGAATTTACCTGTCTTGGATCCTGCAACGAAATTAATCAGAAAAGAATAGTGGAGGAGTACGAAAAAATATTGAGCATATGGGATAGTCAGTCTCTTACTGACTAAAACCTGCTTTGTTACTTCAATTTGCCCTTCATGTTTCAGAGCCGTGGTTATTTTTTAAAAGATTCCCGCAATAATGGCTAGAATTTTGCTCTTTCGGGCTTCGTTGTGGGTGATACACTAGCTACAGCGACGGCACGGCACCTTAAAACATTAACTGGTTGACCGAGCTTCGCTCGGTTTTTTGTTTTTGGCTCTCATCGGTCATGGCATTATAGATGGCGCTTCTTAAAACGCGGTTTTTAACATGTCTATATCTTGGGAACCGAGCTTTTCTCGAACCTGGGACCTTGATAAATCGATATCTTGAGCCGAATAAATCCCTAATCTGTAACTTTCATGAAAATCCTTGGAGCCGTTTCCGAGATCCTGTTTATATGTATATAAATAATTATACAAGAATTGTTAAGCCGATTGTGATCGTAATGACGTTTCCATCACATAACGATATTTCAAACAAAAGCTTTAAGCTTTTGTATGTTGTTCCAATACTTTTATTTATTTGTCGTCCAGTATTATCGGAACCAGCCACAATAATGTTACGCAACCAGTGCGGTGCACTCATGCGTCTGGAAGCGTCTCGAGCGTGGCGTGACCGTGTGACATCGAGGCCGGCCTAACGAGGACAATGATAGCGCCATGGAAAACTTTACACTCAAATAGACATGACAATTAAGATGTTTTTATATTTTTCTAGGATTTTCAAGAATAAATCTAGCTTTTTTATTTTTTTTTTGTTTGTGTGAGAAACCATGATTGGTCCCCTGAGAAATGGAGGGAGCTCCGCCGTATTACGACGTCTTAAAACCGGGCCTGTTCTAGTGAGTGAACGAGATGGCGCTAGACGCCTTGTATAGCTCTGTCACTTTCACTCGCCGGAACAAGCCAGGTTTTAAGACGTTGTAATACCCCCCTGGACTGACTTGAATGTCTTAAATCAATTTAGGGTTTATTTAAGGTTCCAGACAATATTTGTCGAGGCATTCAGTTGAAAGGCTTTTTTTAATATAGTGGCAAAAAAATTGATACCTTCTGAGCCGTCATTTATGGTAAATAGGTATACGTAACCGTGGTTCGTAAAGGGCAATAGAAATACACCGTGGATTTTAGTCAGTACAAGTCTGACAGTCTCTCCCGCCCTGCCCTGGGTGGGAAGGCTCATTTGACGATACTACTCGGTTTACCACGAAAAAAAAACTTGATTGACTAGATGCACAAGTCGCGTGCGTCTATTTGAAAATAAATTCACGTCATCGTAACCCAAAATTTACTGTCAGATGTCTCCCTAATCCATAGATTGTCATTATCAAGATATCTGCGGCGATAACGCGAAAGGTTTATAGGAGGCTGTCAGTCTGAAATAAAGTGGAACGCTAAATGTCCTTGAGCATAACAAATTGTACGACTATGGAATTTGGAGCAGTTTTGGCGCAATGGTAACGACCCCGACTTGTGCGTTATAGATCGTTGGTATGAATCTGGACAGGGGGGGTATTACAACGTCTTAAAGCTAGGCTTGTTCCAGTGAGTGAACGAGACGGCGCTAGACGACTTGTATAGCTCTGTCACTTCCACTCGCTGGAATAAGCCTGGTTTTAAGACGTTGTAATCCCCCAGGCTTGCTTTAACATCATCCAGTTGATATTAATAGTTGTAAATTCTATATGGTGATAAGTAGTGACCATTACTACTTACCACACGGCATTTATCTAGCGTGGCATAATCCCATGATTATGCCATGCTAGATAAATTCCCGTAAAAGCCGATCATATGCTAAATTTAAAGAACCGGATAAGTTTCTACTTAAAAAAGTTTTTATTTTGTGACAGTTCAGTTGGATAAATTTAACTGCAACGCAATGGAGGAAACTTAATGTAATGTGTTTATAATATTTTTTTTTAACTTTTTCTTTTAATCGTGTCTTTGACATAGGCACACCAGGAATTTTTTTTTTAAATAGCTGCATAGTTTGCATTCATTCCTTTCAGTAAACAAAATATCCAATTAACTGTGTGAATCTCTTTTTTTATTTTGTTAAACATACAATCAGTATTATGTCTATTATATTATATTCTGTGATTTTGTCTAAAATGTAAATACCCAAGAAAAATATTGTGGGTAGAACATCAAATTCTTAATGTCATCAACTTAAAATTTCTTTACTATTGAGCAGATTGAATCATAAATAATTGTTTTACTATTTGTTTCATACAATACAACATGTTTTGACAACAATCTAGTACAATAACATTGTTCAAGTGTACAATATGTATTGACGTGTGTACTATATCATTGTAAATATACTGTTTTCTTTCTTTTCAGTAAGAGATTGACATTATAAATAGTTTTTTTTTACACAGGTGTTTCTGTTCTACATTTAAAACTAACTAGATGGATTCCAATTAGACTTTGATTAAAAAATAACAATTCTTTTTTTAACAAGATATGTCACTAACAAAGAGGTTTCATAATAAAATTCAAATTGCAATTTAAAATTTAAAAAAAATAGGAATACTTAGTTCATCATTGTCTATGGTTAAACATGGTAAACTTTTCTAATTAAAATATAATGTATTTTAGATGACCTGAATTAAAACTAGAGTCAAAGACTGAAGAATAATAAAATGAGTTGCATAAGTATCTGCATATGCTGGAAAACCAATGAAAGAACTGGGTCACTAAACTACTTTAGTTGAATTCATGGCAATTTTTATAACTGGTAATAAAATTGTTTGTCACATAAAAGGTAAACTTTATATTCATTATTTTTCTTTAGAAGGAAGATCAAAGAAATGATAAATTCACTAGATGAAAAAGAAATGATGAACAGCCAACCTCATTCTTAGTCTTTGAATAACGGTACCATCAATGTGGTGATAACAATTCGACTTTTAATGTCGCAGACACCAATAATAGAATAATAGGTAAGACAATCTATGAATATAATAAAAATAAATAACTAATAACCCGCGCATTGTTGAACCAACCATTTGGGTGTTTATAACCGGTTCTTTGAACCAATTCCAAAAGGTCAACAGAACATGGTTTTAGTAGGTATCCTAGTACTTTGGCAAGCCTTTGACAATGTAAGTAGCAATTTCATGATCAACCACAAATTATTGCCTACCAAAATACAATTCAAATGAAGAGCATCCATTATAACTAAAACTTAATGACTGAAATCCTACTTTATGGCTTTAATAAATCCATTGTTTATATCCCAGATACTTAAAACAAGATAGTAAACCGATATTTTATTGATATTTTGACAGGTCTGAACTCACAGTGTACAGGTAGAAGCTATAACAAGGCCTAATGGCTTGGATATTATTGAAGAAAAGAGGTTGATTCACGAGAATGAGGTTGTAAACTACAAATACTGGCCAGAAACACGCGTCGCGTGCAGCGAACCCACAATGTATTCAGAGAATCGCCGGCTGCTCGGTCGCAGACAAATCATAACATAACTCACGATTATTGTTTTCCGTGAGACTAACATCCTATCGTATTACATAAAACACCTCCGTGTTACACTCTGACATACAAATAAAAAGCCAACTTGCACTTGCAGATCGATAAAACACCACACCAACGAACGTAAATAAATCAAAAGAAACCTCGCTCGTCTGTATTGATTAGACTGGCTTGTACGCATTTATTAATCGATTTTCAGCATTTATGCTCAAGTTATAACCGTGTATAAGCATACTATTCCTTAATAAGTACTTATAGTAAGGCTAACGATACAGAAATAATAAATTACTTACCAAAGAATGGAGCGGACCTGCAATGAAGTCTGGTGTATTGCACTGAATTATTTATATTGCACTCTACGACTTACGTAATGATGTTCTACTGTGGGATGATAATTTTTCGATTAAAAGGTCAATTGCCTCAATAAGTGAACCGATTAAACTACTGAAATCGCAAGAAAAACTATTTAAAACGTGTAATAACTTTCCGCAAAGTGTTTCAGTTTCGCGATGATTTTTCTACAGGATTAGTTTGATTTACTGCTGCCAGAGGGCGCTTTTGGCATTTGACATTTCAAAACGGCTGCGTTCATTATAATTTTAGTAACGTTGCCGACTAGAAGCATAATCTTGCATTTCAAATATTGAATTCGTAACAGGTTTCATGCAAAACTTATTAAAAAGTGATTCATTTAAGGGGGATGCTCCAACCAGCCCGCGAAATTCAATTTTTTTTACGTTTTTTGCAATTTGCAGGCCAGTGACATGTTGTAACTTTATAAATATTTGTGTTGCGCAAATAACAAGTATAATTTTAAATATAAAAAATATCAAAAAACTCGCTCCATCAGCTCTCACATAGAAAAGGTGCATCGTACCTTTGACAACATGTCACTGGCCTTCAAATTGCAAAAAACGTAAAAAAATTTGAATTTCGCGGGCTACATCGAAGCAATCACCATAAGAAATACCATTAAAAATCTAGCTGCGTTCGGTAATTTTTGGTGAATATTATTGGGGTGTCGTCAAAAAAATGAATACGTCAATTTTGCGATTTGGTTTGACATTTGACAATGACATTGACATTAAATGTGATTGTCAGTTGCCGAAAGCCGCGGTTTTGTCAATTTCTTGTTGTTTTACGAATTCTTTTAATTAAAGCCGTACTAATATAATCATTAATCAATTAATAATGATACCCAGTGCTCGAACAGCGCGTTTAGCCAGAGAAGTGAAAAACTTTGAAACTAAACCTCCTTGGGGGATAGTTTGCCATCCAAGAGTAGAAGATGTTTACGATGTTTTGAACTTCACTTTGCAAGGTCCTAAAGGCTCCCCTTATGAGAATGGATCGTTTAAATTGACCGTTACAATACCACAGAAGTACCCCTTCGAGCCACCACTCGTTAAGTTCTCAACTCCTGTGTATCATCCCAACATTGATAAAGGTAACATGATACAGAATAATTTAAATTTTTGAGCAGTTGTAATCTTAATTTCTAGCGTTTCTATTGACCTTAGATAGCATTAACCCATTGCTCCTAAAAATAGTAAGGTTTACAATGGATGGTTGCCCAAATGCCCAGGAGAACAAAACTAAGTTCTGACAGAATTTTGCTTTTTACCAGCAGTAGAAGTAATGGATCAATTTATTTAAATTTACCTTGGCTTACCTATTAGGTTTACTATCATTTCAATCATCTTGAAGCCTTTGTCCAATTTCACAATACATTTGTCTCTGTTTCTTATAAATTACAGGTGGAAGAATATGTATGGACATGTTAAAAATGCCTCCCAAAGGTGCCTGGCTGCCGACCATCACGCTGGAGACCCTGCTAGTATCCCTTCAGACCCTGATGGCCAACCCAAACCCCGATGATCCTCTCATGATGGACGTTGCAAACGAGTATAAGTATAACATAGACAAATATTTAGAGAATGCTAAGAAACACACGGAAAAGTATGCTAAGGGATAAATTTTGGTTATTTTATATATTTTTGTATGATTAGAATCTCATCTCTCTCACCTTCACCGTACTGTGTTGGGGTTGGATTCCAATATAATTGGATTCAGCTGAATACTAATAATTATGTTGTAAGGTTAGATTTTATGTAATTTTAGTAACACCTAAAAATTCAACTCAAATCCTGTTCCTTTGTTTTTATGACTGCTCTTGATCTTAAAGACTTGGGTAGGTGCTTGTTGATTGGTTACAGAGAAAGGTCCTACCGAAGATAGCATTTTAAACAAAAAATATTTTTCTTTTCATTTTCTTAACAATTGACTGTCCAGCTCATGGGAAAACGTTTCCGTATTCATTTCTCTTTCGAAGTGTGCATAATATGTTGCACACTATTGACAGTTCTTTTTGCAAAAGATTAAGGTATATTTTCCGACGAAGTGCATCTGGTCTAAGGGTCGATTTATACTAGCGCAGAGTCGAAGTGCATCGAAGCGTATTCCAAAAACTGAACATAACAATTTCAACCTTAACTCCACAGCGTAACGCACATATTACTTCTAAGATTTTAAAAAGTATCGCGCTTTCTTCAGGATTCGCGCGTCTGCGCGTTAACAACGCTGATCGTGAATCGTGAAAATCTTAGAAGTAATGTGTGCGTTACGCTGTGGAGTTAAGGTTGAAATTGTTATGTTCAGTTTTAGAAATACGCTTCGATGCGCTTCGACTCTGCGCCAGTATAAATCGACCCTAAGTATATTGCTTCTTAATAAGTGGATTTAGAACTGTTGTAAGACTATACATACATTTGTAAGGCATTATGATTAAGATTCATTATGGTAAAATTAAGATTTTATATTTTTCTTCTGGGTCACAAAATTATTAATAGAGACAGGTCAAATGGTAGTGGTCATGACATGCACTGTTTTTGTCATGTGTCTTCTTACATTACACATTGGCAGTCTGACCTTCACCAAACTTGAAGTAAAAATGAAAAAATTGACCGAAGCTCAGTACAGTACCCAGTTCAGTGGTATATATTAGGCGAGGCCTATTTTCTGCTGTGATGATGAAACTTCCAAAAGCTATCTCTTCATCACTTAAAGTAACTGTTGAAGGATATTTTTTCTGAATAATCGACATGTGTTTGGCTGTATATATAAATAAGAGACTGTTAATTACTATTTTTAATAAACATTTCTTTATTAATTACTATAGTTTTATTTATATGTTTAATTACAAATTGCAGATAATGCTGATTGTTCTATTAAAATATTATATTGCCATTTTATTGTAATATTAAAACATCTTGATGGAAGACATAAAAAATCCAGTTTAAGATGTTTCTGCATAAGGCTGCGGTTCCACTGAGGCGGAGTGGAGCAGAGTGGACACTAACTGTGCACCGATTCACAAATCACATGCCTTGAAATCCACATCTGTTCTCCACTCTCCATGTGATTGGTAAATCGCGGCACAACTCGTCTCTGATCCGCTCTGCCTCACTGGAACCGCAGCTTTATGTATATAAGTTTTATGTAACTGATAGTGTCTCTAATACATTATTTTTGTGATAGTTACCTATAACTAGGGATAACATAATGAGGTAAACTTCAAGCACATAAATGCACTGAATGTATAGCCAAATCTGTACTACAATCAACTTTATTCTTAGACATCTATATTTTCACATGAATTCACGTTCTATACATTTTTCATCATAAAAATAATTTACAGAAGCACTTAATTTGAGAGAAATTTGAGTAAAATAAGCTCTGTAGCAAAATATACAAAACATAATGAGTTAACTAGGCAGTAAGCAACTTAGTGACTAGTAATACTACTTGACATTTTGGAACTAACATAGGAAACTTGAAAAAAATCCATTATTCTTCCTGTTGACATATTTTTTTCATAATTTAGGAGTATATAAGAACCCATGTAAAGATACTTAATACTCTATTGAAAACTGAAGATACTCCATCTGATATTTCTTGTGTTTTTGGGATTTTTCTATTTCTTTTTATTACTAGGAATTTGATTACTTACAGTGCCTTATTAGAGTCATAGTAATGCTGTTGTACTTTTTGTACACTGCTATAATAAGTGTTTGAGTATTGATACTTTAATTGACTGTGTTATTATTTATTAAATGATGTATAATCTCAACTTTTATCACACTCACTTCAGTGAGTTATCAAGATAATATGAACTACATTATATATTTTTAATACCTTTAAGTAGCTTCTTTCCAATATATGCAGCAAACAGAATTAAAAAAAAAATATAATAATTATATTCAGCCAGTATCTGTGCTACTGTCATCACCAGAGCTTGCACTCTCTGTTTCAGAAGAACTACTATTCCTTTTAACTTTTCTACCACTATTTTTAGAATTTTCTGGGCTGGCAACACTAGGCTCTTTATTATTATTACTTTCGTCATTATTCTGGTCTTTTCTTTTGGATTTCTTGCCAGTTTCACTTGTGGTTGGTTTTAGGGTTTCTGTGGAGACGGTGGCCACCATTTTGGATTCTGGTCTGGTGTCGGAGGGTTTGAAGTCCTCGTCATCATCTTCTTCCGCTGGCCTTCTGTTTGCTATTGATGCTGCTACTGCTGCTTTGTAGGCCTCTGGGTATTGGGTGCTGGAATCGCAGAAAAAACTAGATTTAACATTTTTTTAAATCACACATTTTGTTATCTACAGTTAGATCCACAACACAGCAAAGGGTTCTCTACTTATCTCCTTAACTCTTAAACAGTCTGAAAAAAGGAGAGCTCTGCAATTTGCAAGTGCATGCTGAAAAATTGCACAATTTCAAGTAGCTCTTAGATCATGATAAAATCAATAAAACATGGAGATTTAGCAACGCTTGAATTGAATTTTTTGGCAATGTGATGTGAGACTTCAGGGTCTAAAAATAACTTATAGCTCTGTAACAGCGTTCAGCAGCATGTCAGACATGTAAGTGTCAGGTGGAAAATGGGTTGATACACTGAAAGCTTTCATCAATCATTAATTAGATTGTGAAAAACAAACAATTACAATATTTATATATAAAGGTTGGTATTTAGACCACGTTTCAAATGACAGTACTAAGAAGTCTGAGGTTTATTTATGTTTTGTAATACGGATATTTTTAAACCATGGTTCTGCAGATAAGCCTAGACTTGATAGTTCTGGTCTGAACCAGGGTTTTGTGTTGTTTTTGTAATGAGACTGAAAATGATTGTTTTGCATTGTCCTTGACACTGTAAAGCATGTTAATATTGTGGTCATAAAATTAAATAGTTAACTTTGTCTGAAAATAAAGTTTAAATAGTTTTTAGGCATCTGCTAACCTTAGTTTAGTCTTAATAGCTCTAATTTTCTTGAAAATAAACTCCAGATCCTTCCGCATTTCCAGAAGCAGTTGCGTGTGCTTCTTGAACTCTGTGGAGGCAGCTCGTAGCCGGCTGGCTGACAGCTGGTTGCAGTTTGTGAGCATCTCTGTTGTCTTTTCAAAACGTTGTAGCCTGGAATTAATAGTTTGGCAATTTGAGTAAAAAAATAATTACTGGTAATTTTTTTTGGGGCAATTAATTTTTCAATGAAGTAAAGGTTAAGTACAATATGAAGGTGTTGTATGTATATGAAACAGCCACATTGCATTATATCATTGTTGGAACTAACGCAAGCGGTGTTATGCACTGATATTTGATGGAAATAAAGTAATTGCCAAGGTTTTGAGTTGTGTTTATCTACGATAAGGATGCGTCAAGATGCTGTGAAGTGGTACCATTGAATTTACAAATAACAAATACAAGTGGAAAACTCACATATTTTTCTGCGCCCTAATAATGGTTTCTACATCGTTTTGATTCACCATTCCCGCTAAGCCTTGGACGAACACCTCCGGGGCGGAGTAGTTTTGGAAGCATTCTATGGAAAAGTCACTTTCTGGTGTGTCGTTTGCCATTTTAGCGCCCTTTTAATTAATTATTATAGAGAAAAATAAATCAATAATCGTCGACGACTGCCCTAAGCCCTTGACGCGAACGAAACGTCAACATCAACATTTTAAACGTCAAGTTATTTTGACACTGACATTCGACAGCTGGGCTGCTGGGGTGCGTTCAATTTATGGTTTTATTTATTTCGACGACATCGAAAAGAGCTTTTGCTACATACCCTGAATAACCGGTGAATATTTAGGAGGGAGTTGCTGGCGCCAGTTACTGGAGGACGGCGCTGGAACCACTTACTGGAGCGAGTAACTGGAGCAAGTTGCTTGTGTCAGTTACTGTTACTGGAACAAAATCACTCCAGGAGTCTCTGAAACCAATTACTGGACGGTTACTGGAACGAGTTGTTGGCGTCAATTACTGGAGCGAGTCACTGGCGCCAGTTAACGGAGTTTGTCACTGAAAACAGTTGAGTGAGTCACTGGAACCATTTACTGGAACAAGTAACTGGTGCCAGTTACTGGAGCGATTTACTGTCACCAGCTACTGGAGCTAGTAGTTGAAGCGAGTTGCTGGCGTCAGTTACTAGAGAAAGTCGCTGGAACTAGTTATTCGAACGAATTGCAGCAACAAGAATCAGCATTAATTTTCTGTGTGGGTACTACGAGTATGTCTAACCCAGGAGACAGCCGTCGAAGTCCTTCACCGATGCCATCTCCAATCAAATTGTCAATAATGTTACCATGAAGATTTTCAGGTTTGGAACAAATAAAACAACTTCTTATGTATTTTTTTAATTTATCATGGATTCACTTGACCTAAACCTTCAACCTCCAGGTGAAATGGGACACCTACATCTTGCTCACCGTTGCGTCGAAAAATTCGAGGCGGTTTTAGATTTGAACTTTATTTCTTTTTGCCTTCTGCTGCTTTGTTAAAGGAATTAAGACCTTCGATTTCTCTTTAGCAGGGGTTTCCTTCCCATAAGATCTTACTATCTCAGTAAGTAACCACTTTGGAATGTACACATTATTATTGTTCTCGTTATGCGCCATTATTATTGGAGTTCCTCTACTCGTTACGTCTTTTTTTTGTACGTCATAAATTCCTTGCTTTAAATACTTTTCTACCAAGTTTCCATAATCTTCGTAATCATGCGAAGCCTCACTGCTCTGTGTAAGTAATCGTTTGATTTGTTTTGCTACAGCATCACCATTTTCTACCTGAGTTAAATCGAAAACGGCGGCTTCTACGTTGTTTTTGTTAAAATCGTTTTTACTGGGAAAAAGATTTTGTAAATCTACATTTTGTAGTAACTTTGCACTGTTACTAACTTTTAGTTTGTTTTTAGGTTCTTTGGGATTTCGTTCATTTAATTTTGAGAGCAAATCGTCAACATCCGAGAGGCCGAGTATAACCGCATCTAATTCATCGTTAACTTTAATTTTCTGTGACGCGAACTTTGATTCGCGTAAACTCTTATCGTTGTTATTTGTGTCATCATCATAATTATTGTCGTTTCGACCCTTAAACAGTTCATAACCAGGTATTATGTTTTTAGCTTTTAAATTATTGCCATGAACATTACCAAGAATTTCGTAAGAATCAGCGCTGTCTTTCTTTAAAATACTAAGTAAATCTGAAACCTCGTAAACATCATCGTTTTCAGCGCTAGGTTTTGATGGTTTATTACCGTCTAGCGTTAATAATTCATCAATCAATTTCTTTGCAACATTATTACCTGACTTGTCTTCGTTCTGTTGCAAAAACTGATAGATTCTGTTAACTTCGTTGACGTTAATCTGATCTTCGTCTTCGTTGCCGTATGATTTGTAATATTGTTGAGGTTTAACTTGATTGTTTACTTGCCGAGGTTTCGTCCATCGAGCTCTGCTATCTAAATAGTCGTTTGATGCTTCTTGTTCGTATTTAGATGCTTCGTTGTAGGCATCTGCCAGTGACTGCAATAGCCGTTGAAATTGAAATTCATCTTCCTCTTGAAAAGTGTCTTCTCTGTTATTCCTTACCGGGTTTCCCGTTGTAATAGTTATGATTCCAAATAATATAAAACATGAAATAGATGCTACCATTTTTAAAATCTTTTGCGTAGCATGCTATGCTGGTGAAAAATAAATTAAAATAAAACTGGTTGGATACAATTATTGATTAAAGAAAGTAGTTAAAAGCAACGGTAGCGACGTGTAATCGAGCGTGTGATTGGAAAAATATGATTATAGTTACATCACACTGAACTGTGTCCGTCTTAGGTATTACAAAACGAGGTCTAACTATAAACCCAGGTTTAAATCAAAAATCAATTTTTGAATTTCGAACTTATTCCAACTGCTATAAAATTCTAAAATGCACATTGACAATTTAGACCTTAGTTTTTGTATTAATTAATAACTGTACGACAGTAGAAAAAAGTTCGAAATTCAAAAAAACATTTTTGATTTAAAGCTTGGTCTAAGTTAAACCACGTTTTGTAATAAAGCCGTTTGAGTTTTAATTGTAACCAAGTACCTAATTAATTTTATTTAAGAATATAATAAATAGGGTGGGTAAAAATCTTGAATGAAACGAATCATGGCCAGTGAGGTTGTTCTAGTTAAAATATTTGTGTTGCGAATGACAAGAGCCCTAAATATAATCTTCATATTCTTATGTTATGACTGTAAAAGTCATCAAGTGATTGATTATGCACTGCCTAAAAGAAACAAGAAACTATTTATTGTTTGTAATATGTGTAATATAATAGGTATGTAATATGCTCGGTAACCAAAACAATAAGTAGGGTAAAGTACCCAACTGCTGACCTCCCACCAACTATTGACCGCATAACAGTTTTTATCAAAAATAATAATAAATCTTCTTGCAGTGCTGCATAAAGAATACAGAAAATGAAATATAATTTATCTTGTAATATATTGGCGTCACAGAATATTTAAATAAAGCAATAATGCGTCCGTAAACCTATGATAACAAAATACCCTCCTAAAATCATCAAGAAATTTAACAATTTGCTAAGCTGACGGTTGTTTTCAATGTCATTTTATTTCAGTTTTACACGATAGATTCCTTTGAGTTTGGTATTTTTTGGTTATTTAAGATAGACACAATGCTTTTCCACATGATTTTCAAGTTTTAATGAGCGTTAACTTGTTAAAATGATGAGGTCAATATCTGGTACACTCAAATGTATGAATAACCATTTTATTAACATGACATGTCAATAGCTGGTAATTTACCAAATGTACGAAATACCAGTTACTGACACCACGGTGTGTACGTATAAGTTCATTTTTAATGGTGAGGTAGCTTAACTTTAATGCATCTGTATTAAGCCCATCGGCGTTGGCACCCCTAAAGGTGTGTATCTGCATAATCACAAACATTAAAAATACCTTACGTAGTAACCTGACTACCTAGCATAATTTGAGTGAGGCACTTAAATTTTCGGTCTACTGTCACATTCTGGATCCTCCTGAATATTTTAGACTTTTAGACTTACTAATATTATAGGAAAAGTTAACGGCTGAATGGATTTTGACACAATTTGGCAAGCAGATTATTTTAAAACCTGGTTAAGTGGGTGTACCTGGACGCAGGATACTTTTTATGTCGGTATATGGTCCCGTGGAACAATTGCAGAATATAACACGAGCAATGCCTCAGCCACTGGTTGGTTTAATGCATAAAATGACAAAATATACCCTAACCTGCATGTTTAGGCAAAGTGTGAGCTAGTTTTTTATTTGTATCTATGTTCTCTTCATTTGTGAGGTCTTTTACATAAGTTTTAAAAGTTAAAACCGTCTTATGTAATTAGGAAAATATTAATTCAAAGGTTTTGAAACTCACTTTGTAGAACTAAAGCCGTGTTCTTTCAATTTATATTTTGCCGGCGAGTATTTTTATATCTGCTGCATAATACAGAACAGTGAAATTAATAACTACTAATAAAGAAGAAAAATTGGACAAAAAGTGATAAAAACTACAACAAAAAGTGATAAAAACTACAAAATTTCAAAATTAAGTGCAAGAATATTATTAACGGCGTTTGAAGACTGAAGACCTAAATAGTGTGAAAAAAGAAAATGAGAAGGGCTATAAGACTAGCTTTGTTTGTTTTTTTTGTCAAATAAAACCTCGTATCACATTCATAATAAAAAATATTTGAGTTTATTCTTATACTACAGGAGGTCAAAAATTGGTCATTAGCATGATGAAAATTTGGTACAAGCATGTTAATAACTGGTCAAATGGCCTGTTCTTGCTAAACTCGAGAAAAAAAACACTTTTTACCTTTGTATGACTGGAAATAATGTTTTAGTTACATTCTCCAATGTTTATTTTATCTTCCAAAAATATTCATTTCCACTTGCAACTCGTACATTAGTTTATTTTGCGAAAGAAGCAAGGAAAACCGCTTAAGGGGTCAATAGTTGGGTGTTTTACCCTACTTAATTTTCTTCAAAAACTCTGAAATAGTCATACATTTTTAGAAGATTAAGCGAGCAAATAACCTCACTCGTTGTTTCGTTTGATTTACAATTTTGAGTCGCTCTCTTTGCGTCTGACGTATCGAAAGGGATACCTAATACATACGATTCACAGCGGTGGTTGACGCAAGCCGCATCACCGTTGCCATGCTCTCTCTCTCATACCTCTGTAATACTTAGTGCCGCGGCAACGCTGTAGCTACAGCAGTAGTCTTTAACATATTTTTAACTTGATGTTCTAGCGCAAGCGGAGCGGCCAGCCACTTCTTGTTCGGTAGGCAAGGGCCATAAAGTGGCAAAATGATAAACGGCGGTTTTTAACCGAATTTTCGATATTTCAGAAAAGTAATAGCACTTAAAATCAGAAACAATTTGCTGAACATAATTTGATGTTATTAAGGTAGGGTATTGAGTCAAGCTATCACCTGCAGTATGACGTGGTATTTACTGGACACCAGTACTCGTATAAGAGCAAGTTTGTATGCTCTATGGTCCATCTGTAGAGAATCAACTACCTACAAGTAGTTGTGATTAAGTTTGTTTTATTTAATTTGGTATAAGCCCACTAATTACCATGACAATGTACCTATTGTTAACAATGATGAACATTTTTTTTATGTGTCCTCCCACCCAGGGCAGGGCAGGAAGGACTGTCAGACTCGCACTGACTAAAATCCACGGTGTCCCTCAATAGCCCTTTACGTTCCGGGGTCACGGTAATTCGTTAGTTCCACGACCAACAATGTTGGTAATAGTAACCACCTTACCAAATAGTAAGGATATAAAACTTAAAAACAACCGGCCAAGTGCGAGTCGGACCCGCGCATGAAGGGTTCCATTTATTTAAAATACGTTTGTTGAACGGGTGCCCGCAATTTTTTTTTATTTGTGTATACTGTTTTTTTTTAGTAATTTTTGGTATAGTGGCAACATACATCATCTGTGAAAAATTTAACTGTCTAATAAAATTACAATGGTTCATATTTGTGACGATAAGTTATTATTATCTTCTGACGCCGGTACCATCCTCATCATCATTTTTATTAGTGCTACACCCATCTCCAAAACAACCTAGGTACTCTCCTCTAACATCTTTATTGTCTCTGTCTTCGCCATACCCGCCTCTTTGACTTCTGTCTCCACACTGCTCACCCACACAACCTAAGAAAATTCTGTATTTACCATTTCTGGCCAAAAGTTCTTCAAGTTGATCCAGTAGCCTAGGAGTATCATCAGCATTGTCGTCTTCAATGTTATCTCCAGATCTGTAGTAACGAGACTTGCCTATAAGAGGGTAGCAATTTTTTTTACATGAATATTCTTTGGGTTTTTTTCTACACATTCTCAAGCTTCCGCGACCCATTGTTTCGTTCACCTCTTCATTTTCTTCCCCACCAGTCCTTAATACTTGCTTGTGTATGGTCTTTCCTACTAAAATTTTAAATTTCTCTGCATTCATATTATCGTTAGGATGAACTGGTATGTTATTATCAATGATTTTCCATGATGGGTGTTCCCTTTTGTAATTCTTCGGCAAACTGGCGATTCCTTCAATGTGTGCGAAGTTTAGACCATGCTTCTTTCTTAGACCAGACAGTTTTTGTAATAAGTCTTTACCTAATTGTTTGTTGTATATATAATCGAGCCTATGATATGATCTAACAGTAACAGCTGAAATGGCTAACACAAAGAAACACGTGAGTTTAGAAACCATTTTTAAATGTTTTTCCGTCATACATCTCAAACAGAACTTATAATAACATTGACTTGGTCGAAACTTTATTATTATTGAGAAATATAATTGATTGTGCACATAATAAAGTGGTTTTGACGTCTAATTGATCGCGAAATTGAAATCTAAAGTTTGAGCCAGGTTGCTACGTAAGTAAGGAGATTATAACGGTTTCTGAATTAAAACTGAATGGATATTTGCCGTCATCATACGAAGCCACTGATGACTGTATTTTTATCTTTTTTTCTAAAGTGTAATGCTTTACTAATTACAAGCTTACTTCAGCTACTTTCACAGCATAATAACTTACAAATTTAAAAATCGACGTTCAACAGTGCCCCAGATGGCCTAATTGGAATAAATGATTTGACTTTGACTAAAGTTTGAAATCCTCGACTCGGAAGTCGGCGCGGTACAAATACAAGTGGCGACTGGCGGTGGCGAAGCGCGGGCGTGTGGTGTGGGCGCCACTTCTATACATTTTGTATGAAATATCAAAGAAGTGGCGTCGCACCCGCACCACGCTCGCTCCGCGCCAGCTCAGTATGTCTTGCGCCTAAGATTTAAGGGACATCCTATTCAAGATAACGATGGTGGACTAGTAAAAATGTATTACGAAAAGCTTAAAATACGAGTATATGACAAATCGTAGAATTCCGAAACTCTATAGTGTGAGCCAAAGTTACGGGTATGGTGTTATCACCATACCCGTAACTTTGGCTCACGTTTTGGGTGATTTTTATTCTTTATCATCAAGGATATTAAATGATTTGTTAGTAATTCGACCTTAAAATTGGATATAACATGATTGGAAAGTTGTCCCGACCTCTCGATGTGTTATCAGAACGAATGAATTAAGAAAATTTCGAGTTACTTTAGTACGGGTGCTGTGTCGTCTTGTTTCTATTACACAAATAATAAAATAGAGTTTTTATAATCAATACTTTATTTCACAATGGGAACAAAGCTGTAATACATAATATTTCAAAATACTTTAGATGATTCATTATGATTAGCAAGAATACGCGAAGTTTTGTTAAAACTTGGTGGGACTCAATTTTAGAAGCTTCTCCACGAACGCTTTAATCGCGTCCGGATTACGCGGATATTTGTGTTGTGCGCTATCCATTTCATCAAAATGTCTAGTCCTACTGCATGTTTTTCCTGAACAGCGTAAAGGATTTTCTTCATCATCATCATCATCATCATTTCTGTTGTATCTGTCATCATTCCTGTTGTCGTCGTCAACTCTGTTTACACTACAGGTCTTACCAGCACAACGTGCGATATATAAGCTATTATCGTCAACAACGCTGATTCTACTGCAAAAATCTCCAATACAACGCAAGATTTGAGTGTCAGAGTCATCATTTCGGTTATTACCACAGCTTTTACCATTACAACGTAAATTTTCTGAGCCGGTATATTCATCATTTGGAATTATATTGCAGGTTCTACCGTTGCAGCGTAAAGTATACTTATCGTTATTGTCGTCATCATCATCATCTACAGCTCTGTTTGCTCCACATTGGTTCCCGATGCAGCGTAAGCTATCTAAAACAGCTCTGTCATCATCATCATCATCATCATCATCTTCACCTCTGTTTGCACCACATCGGTTTCCAACGCAACGTAAGTTATCTAAAACAGTTTTGTCATCATTATCATCAGCTCTGTTTGCTCCGCATCGGTTCCCGACACAACGTAACCCATCCAAAACAGCTCTGTCATCATCATCATCTACAGCTCTGTTTGCACCACATTGCTTTCCAACGCAACGTAAGCTATCTAAAACATTTCTGTCATCATCATCATCATCCGCTACAGCTCTGTTTGCACCACATCGGTTTCCAACGCAACGTAAGCTATCTAAAACATTTCTCTCATCATCATCATCATCATCAGCTACAGCTCTGTTAGCGCCACATCGGTTTCCAACGCAACGTAAGCTATCTAAAACATTTCTGTTATCATTATCATCATCATCATCATCAGCTACAGCTCTGTTAGCGCCACATCGGTTTCCAACGCAACGTAAGCTATCTAAAACATTTCTGTTATCATCATCAGCTCGGTTAGCGCCACATCGGTTTCCAACGCAACGTAAGCTATCTAAAACATTTCTGTTATCATCATCATCATCATCATCATCAGCTACAGCTCTGTTACCGCCACATCGGTTTCCAACGCAACGTAAGCTATCTAAAACAGCTCTGCCATCATCATCATCAGCTACAGCTCTGTTTACACCACATCGGTTTCCAAAACAAAGTAAGTTTTCCAAAACAGCTCTGTCATCATCATCGGCTCTGTTTGCGCCACATCGGTTCCCGACGCAACGTAAGCTATCTAAAACAGCTATATCATCATCATTATCATCATTATAATCTTCAGCTCTGTTTGCACCACATCGGTTTCCAACGCAACGTAAGTTATTCAAAGCAACATTGTCATTATTATCATCATCTCTGTTACGCAAAACCTTTGAAATATCTATGTCTTCGTAAACATCATTGACAAATGCTTTTCGACTGCATCTGTTTCCGTTGCATCGCGCGGAAACTCTGTCGTTCCTATCATCGTCTGCGACTATGCTGCATCTGTTACCATTGCAGCGTAGGTGACGGTAATTACTGTTCTGATTGTAATTTCTGTTTGCGTAGAAATACTCATCTTTGCCATTTTTGCTGCCTTCTGCACTGCTTGTGCCACATCTGTCTCCAATGCACCGCAGTTGTAAGTCGTTGTGTCCGTTTACTTTTTGATCAATCTCGTTAAGGAATTTCATGACTCTATCATTGTCTTTTGATATTTGTTTTGTTTCAGCATTCTTCGTCTCTGTACTTTTAAAAACCTTCTTTCCATTATATACATTCATGTTTGCTATGGTTATTTCCTTCGGATGATAAGCGTAGTGTAGGTTTTTTTCGACTGCGCCTTGTAACGGTTTTGCAGATCGGTGTTTTTCATTGTTATAGCGAGCCTTTGGTATTCCGCGATTGTAAGATATTTTAGTGATATCCTCGTGATGTTTCCCTGGTTGATCTTCGTGATGATTTAATGTAACATCATATTTACCTTGTTTTGAAAGTTCTTCGATCAGCGTCTTTAGGTTAAATTGAGGTTCTTTATTATTATAATCTTGTCTGTAAGCAGGGTTCCCGTTTGTGAAGATTATTATCTCGAAGAGAATTAAAAATATAATTCGCGATACCATTCTTTGCAAGTGACTGAACTGGTATCCATCAAAATAATAATGGTAGTATCTTCAGTGTCTTTTCAGTTATTAACAATTATTCTGCATAATCGATTGTGAAATTAGATAGTTGATGGAAAATTTGTAAGCGTGTGATTAGTAAATTAAAAACATATCATGGGGGTGCAATGTCATTAATTTTTTAATCATTTGATTTATCTCCTAGCAACATTGAGTGAACTTATTAACCTTGATTCGGCACACTTTGGACGTGTTGCCAAGTCCTTGTTGACAACGTGTTTGAAGTATGATAAAACTTGTACACTTAGAGTAGAAAAGAAGTCGCCACTGGTTTACGCTATATGGCCCAATAGTAAATCTAGCAAAGTTATCATCAAATGTCAGAGGGCAAACAAAAGATTAGTTTCGTGGTTCTGGCCAAGCTGTGGAACTGCTTTGCTATATTCTTCCTCGGCCGTTATCCCCATTTTTTTTTCTCTCGCAAAGTAGATTACGAGTAAATCAATCTGGCAATTACTATCTATTCGCGTTCTTCTATACTTCCAATATACTTCAGTAACACCTCTTTTCTAGACCTCTTGCAAAGATGACAACGTTGAACTTTGACGTTCAACGTTGTTATTTAATGAATCATGAATGTTATATTCTTGTTTTTCTTTGCAACTGAGGCTCTAGTATAAGGCCGAGACTCAACCAAAGCTGTGCGAGTCGAGACGTGTAACGACCAATAGAATTGCGTTATTGACACAGCTCCACTCCGGCAATGCAATTCTATTGGTTGTTCAAAACACGTCTCGACTCGCACAGCTTTGGTGGAGTCTCGTCCTAAGTTGCCCGCTCTGTGTGGCTCGAAAGGAACTATAAGCGACGACTGACTGAAACTATCCTTAATAGTGGGTTAAATGAGGCGAGTATAGCGATCGACGGTCCCGTAAGCAACCATCGAAAGAAATCAACACATGATATTATGCTCTTCTCGGGAATGGAACCCAGGACTTTAAGGCAAAAACGACTAGGTACTAGAACAAAGCTTGTACATGCGGAAGCTTGAAATTGATTAGCAAATTAGTTATAGACGAAATTATGGAATGACGTTTAATCCACCGTGAGATAAGTTGAAACATGTCACTGCAAGGCGTTGTGATTACTTCGATAGAGTTGATTAGTTGTCGGTATTTAATCTCTGTTAATGTTCATGATACATGTACAGACGCCAGAAGGTCAACAATCCCGAATTTGACAAATTTTACCAATCGAATATTAACCTTACCACTATAGTTGTGAGACACACATGTATGTACCTACCCACTTCAAAATTTGGATGCGTGGGTGGGGAATATCATTTATCATGACACTGTCTGTACCATAAGTATAGGAATAAGTAGTAAAAACTACCTTTATGAAACCAAGAAGCCTTGGCTTTCAGAATATTTAGTTCATTTGAATAACCTTTTTGATAAGAATGACATTTGGTTCTGTAATTTGTAAATAATAATCCATTTTCGACATTTTTATCATCGCGTAGATGTTGACTGCCTTTTTGCTATTTATTTTATTGGAGAAGTAATTGATAATTATGTACCTATGTATTATTGTACCTGGTCTCATACTATTGTTATGCAAATGCCTTCTATATTTCCTTACCAAGTTACTTTTCTGTGCTTCTGTTTTTCGAAGATTAAATTATTACTTCTAAGATAAGCAAAACTATGACGTATGAGCCAATGGCGTTTGAGTCTACGGCTCATGATGTCAAAAGTATAAAAAGATGTTTTTTTTTTTTTTTAGCGTGTTAAAATCATCAAATGAGTCCTCCAACCCCGGGCAGGGCGGGAGGGACTGTCAGACTTCTACTGACTAAAATCCACGGTGTCCTTCATAGCCTGTTATGTTCCGGGGTACGGTAAGGGAATAATCCCGCGACCCCGGCAATAAAACTGACGGTAAATAAAACTGTAACAGAATTCGAAATTTTATTTATAACTCCTTCATTTTAAAAACTCTCATACTACTCTACATCATTTCCTTAATCTGAAATCTTATCTGTCAACGGTGCTTTCAAAAATCCATCAACGCTCAACACAATAGGAACAACGTTTTGCATCAGTACTTCATTTTCATGCTGATCACTGGGGGCATTTCTTCTAGTGTCTGCCTTAGGAATACTGTCTACAAACGCCTTCATATTTTCTTGATACTCTAAGTCAAGCATTTCAGCATTACCAGCTCTCCCGATTTGTGGTAGATTGTCAGGATCGTAGGCAAAATCTACTTCATCCTCTCTGCGTGTTTTGGGACTATCATGTTGGAGTATTTCAAGGACTGACTCTACGTCGTCAGGTTGCAGATGTCTCCTGTAATCAGCTTCGGATGCCTCTCCTTCGTCATCGTCTACCAGAGGAGTATCTCGGTACATCTTGTTGTGTGCTCTCATCATGGAAGTCAGATCAAACCGGTCATTATTGTCATTGAAACTCATATCGGGTTTGACGGAATCCATGAACTGTGCTAGTGTTGCCGGAATCAGGAGAAAAAGGCTGAGTATTGTGCTGATCTGCAGGAATTAATGTTTTAGTACACGTTAATATAAAAAGGCACTTTCCTAAAAGGGGAGGTGCAAACTATAAAGCTACTACTGTTTATTCCATGTACTATTTTTGCCATGTTGATAGTCGTGATGACTTTTTCTTCATCATCATAATCAATATCTATGGACTAAGGCCCCCGAAAAGTGGTTGTAATAAATAATGTTGGCCTGATTCTGCAAGTAGTTCAACTCGATACTAGTCTTGTGTAGTTCGCGAACGAACTAGTTCGAAAGAACTGCTCCCACAGATGAACTAGTGAACTAGCTCCCACATTTTCCGCTCCGTAGTTCAGTAGTTCGGACAGAATGAAAGAGATCGACTGATCTATAGACTAGATCGTTGCACGGGAGCGGGACAGCACTACACTATAATACTCCCGTTCGCTCACCAATCATTCATGCGCGCATCCCGTTTCGTACACTTTACACAAATTGTCGCATGCAGCAGGAACCGTATTAAAACGAGCGAGCAAAGACAAACTCTCTCTTTGCGAGCGAACGATTTGATCGCTCTTGATCGGTCGGTCTCTATCACAGACTACATAGTCAAATAAGTTACATACAATATATTACGAGCTAGGAACTAACGAACTAGAAGAACGAACTAGTTCGTTTAAGAGCGGAGAACTAGATTGAGCGCTCTCAGTAGTGAACTAGAATGCCCAAGACTACTCGATACGGCTTTGATTGTGAAGAGATTCCTCTATCTGGAACTCTAATTAACGGTTACTATTGTACTACCGCGTCTACACTCATTTGATTAATAAATAATTTAAAATCCCTTACCATTTTGTTTATTCCAAATAATTTACATGCAGTATTTTTCTCCATTATTTTAGAAATTCCAAATGCTTTAGCTTTAATTTTACGGTTTTGCTTTCAATTAATTTTGAGAACTTTAAAGGCAAAAAGTTAATATAGATTTTTTATTATTTCCCATGATATAACTACTAAATAAGTAAGGAGAAGAGATATGGCGTTGACTAAAAACGTAGTACACATTACATAAAATAATTTTTAATTATTTATAAGTACGACACTACAGTTTCCGATTTTTATACTTACATATTTTTAAAACTAATGGTAGCAGAAGATATGATTTAAAGTAGAGGAGGTAAACAAAATGGTAAGATGGTGTTATTTACCGAATGTAGCTAGTATTTATCTTGGTTTATCATCACGTATTAGGGTTCCATAGTTTACAAGGAATCTTGAGTTATTTTGGTTTTGCCACATGTCTGTTACTCAGTCTGCCATGGCATGGCTTAGCTCAGAGACATTTACTAGAAAGTTGTAAAACAAGCTTAACTAAAGTATACCTGTTCATTTATTTTTTTATCCGAGTACCTAAAACTTTGTCATTAAAGAGAGTTGTATTTTTTTTTTCAGATTCGTAAAATTCTCAGCCTCATCCTCCTAACTCCAGCGACATTAGCTCAAATGGATGCCGTCAAGTCCGACATCAGTTACTCTGGCAAGAACGACCGGTTCGATTTAACATCTATGATGAGAGCACACAACAATATGAACCGTGATACTCCTGTAATAGACGATGGTGAGAAAGAGGCATCCGATGCTGAGTACAGGCGAAAGATACCCAATAAAGGTACTGAAACCCTCATAGACGAACTCCAGAGGAAACAAGCTCACAATGTCTTTCCCATACGAAGAGCTGATGATGATGCTTTTGCAGAAGACGACAGGTTCAACAGCTACGAAGGTGGAAGCGTATCACAGTTTGAAGAGAATTTAAAAAAGTTTACCGTAAAACGTTCGGTCAAAAGTACTGTGAATGACGATGAAGAAGCCACTGAAACTACAGCAGTTGTTTTGCAGAATGATGCTTCTACTGTAGTGGATGTTACTGATGTGGATGTTGTGGTTATTTGATGCAACTTTCGGAATAACTAACCAATCAATTAACTGAGATACTCATTGTCCACTGTTGGGCATAGATCTCAGGCCTTATCACTTTTCACTTTTTCAATTTACCACCACCGCGCGGAGCGCTGAGAGCTGAGCGCGCACCGGTCGTGCTCCAAGTTCGCAAACGTATCCACTATGCGGAGCTGTTGCAAGAGCGCGGAGCCCAAGAGGTTCGCGAACATAGTGGATACCCAGCTTTAGAAGCGCTTCCACATTTTCTATATAGGGTGACTGGTAATTAGTGCACGATACTTAAACACGTGATTGTGCTCATGATAACCAACAACTTTTAGTATGGGATCAAACCTGAAAACTCGAAAAAAAAAATCAGCTGTTCAGTACATTTATGTTTGCTTAATGTACTAAACAGCTGATATTTTTTTTACGATTTCGGCTTTGCTCTCATAATAAAAATTGTTTGTTATCATGAGCACAATCATGTGTTTCAGTATCGTGCACTAATTACCAGTCACCCTATATAATTAACGTCGTAGTACTTCAAGTAAATAATAGATAAGAACTTGTGATACACTCTCTGAGGTCCTCTGTCTTTTTTTGGAGTAATGAATGTCATTTTGCTGTTAAAATCTTTTGTAAAGCTAATTATATTTAACTAGACAATAAGCAAAAACATTCACCATACAAATTATCCCTGAATCGCATTCTACATAAGTATTACAATAATAAAATTCGTATGTACAAACATACAATGCTTATCACTAACGCACCCCGCAAACGCGCGGTTGGCGGGAAAAAAATGCAAATGGCCGCGTTCGTGACGTCACGTAGTGTAGGTACCGGCTGGTGCGCGCGTGTGCCCGCTTGATGGCGTTTTAATTACACGACATTGGTGTTTTATTGGCAAGCTCTGCTGATTTCCATGCTGATCACAAACAGAGAAAAATTTGAAGGGAAACTAACGCTTATTAGACTAGCTGCATTATAAAAGCCTTGTTATAGTTACCTACCTACTGATTTTGGATCCAGGCCTATAGGTTTAAGAGTCGTTTTCTTACAAGGAAATTTTTGGCAACGCAAGACCCGTGATCTACCATCTTTCGGCCCGTGACTGTTTAGTAAACTGAACAAAATATTTTATAAATAAGATACCTTTAATTTTACTTTATTTATTTTGCCAATATGCGATCTTTGCCTCCCAGTCTCCCAGTTTGCCGTCCTCTGGTAGCCCACCATCTCGTCTTAAAGCGAGGGTTATCCCAGTGTGGGAACGAGATAGCGATGGCGCTAGAAGGCGACTTGTAAAGCTCCGTCTCTTTCTTATGGTAGGCTGCCATGTCTATTAGATGCGATCATCATCATTATAAGTCCTTAATAGGTTACCTACCAGTCAGTCATATTCAGATCCTTTGCTTTATTTTGTAGTATTCTCCACGTTGCCATTTTTTTTAGCGTGGTAAAGTCATCAAATGAGTTCTCCCGCCCTGGGCGGGGCGGAAGGGACTGTCAGACTCTTACTGACTAAAATCTACCCGTGTTCCTTCCTATGCCCTTTACGTTCCGGGGCCACGGTAACCTGGGTTAAGAAAAAACCCGCGACCCCAGCAGGCATTTGGCGCGAAACACGACGCGCCACCGACCCGGGCTTGGTCCTTGGTCGGACGGCGAGCTACCCATCACTCACCGTCCGCAAGCCCGCTCCGCCGCTGTGCCCTCTGCTGATCAGAGGGGCACGCGTTGGAGCATCCACACGACAGGCTATTCGCATACGGGCAAAGAGGCCACTTAGGCACACAGTGCCTAAGGAAGAGTTTTTGCCCGCATCCCAGGGCGCACCGGCCCGAAAAACTGGTCTTCCCCCCCTGACGTATCCAAGAGGGAACTCCAGTCCACGGGCGCACGTGGAGGTTTCCTGCACCCAGGGCGGGAGGACTCATTTGATGATTTTACCACCTTAAAAAAAAAAGAAGTACGTTTGTCATTTACATGGAAATCTACAGCAAGCTTTAAACATACAGACATAAATGTAAATTATAGAGTAAGTACTCCGAAACAAAAACAACTGGTCAAGTGCGTGTTGGTCCACGCATAATGAATGGTTCCGTAGTTGATTACCCCATGATCTTAATCTTCAATATACACCACTGCCTTTGGGTCATAGGAAGTGATAATTATGATAACAAAACAACTTAATCTCTCTCAAGTAAGTTTGGAGAAAAATGACTGCGTGGCGGACAGACGGACACATGAGTGATCTTACATGGGTACCATTTTCCATTCCTATGGAATCGGTCTATATGGGATTCCACAATATTTGTTGATAATAAACAAACTTGTGAATTACACTGCACAAAAGAAACGTTTATTTATTTATTTACAGCTATAACAAATGAATAACGGTGGTTTAATAAGGGCTTTGGCCTTGATATAGAAACTGGTAGACACAAGATATGTAATAGTTTAAGGCGATCTGAGACGATGTGGGCAATGATGATTTACAATAAAAAGACAGTACTAGTGGTAGGACCCTATGCTATGCCGGAGGTATGGGTATCGATTCCCAACAAGGATAAATAGTTTGTGTGATGAGCACGATCAGACCGTTCTGTGTCTGGGTGCAATTTATATAATATGTATGTATTTACAAATATTTAATATGTTTATAAGGTTGTCTAGTACCCATAACACAAGCTCTGCTTAGTTTGGGACTAGATGGCGTTGTGTGTGATAGTGGTGGAATAAAAAAAAATGCAGACACCACAATTTAGTTAAAACAACCGTTTTCCCTAACATTGGGAAGGTCTTACAACTCGAACCCTAAAAAAAATAAATACTATATAGACATAAATAAAGCGAAAAACAATAGTCATAGACAATGGTAAACAGTGCTTATAGAGTTAATAGTTTATGAGCAACGATGAGTGATTTTTATCGGCTAGCGACACACCCTTTCTGAGTTGTTGTTTAAAAATGTAGTTAATACGTTTAAAATTGCTTTTGACTAAGCTGAAATACAGTCATGTGTGAAAATACTTATATGTATAGAATGGGCACGGTAATACGCTGCGGCTTCCACTTTTTTCTTCAAGGTTGAAGCGAATAGTTTGCGTGCGACTAAGGTCGGTCTATGGATGGGTGCAAATATTTGTATGATTTACAACAACTAGACCTTTTCTTTGGGGTTTAGGCGTTTGTGTATGTGAGATTTATGTTTGTAAAAGCACGCACGATATCGGAGTCTAGTGTGGGGCAACTTTTTTTTAGTGTTCCACTATATCTATTGCACAAAGGTCTTCCAGTCTTGAACGTTTTTTTTTTTTTTTTCGTTAATCTATTTTGTCCCACTGCTGGGCAAAGGTCTCCCCCATAACCTAATGCTAAATTTGTTCTGTGAGCGGCTGATTCTCCGGCTCACATCAGTCATGAAGGTGTCTAATAGATTCGTCACTGTGCCAGTGTTAACGATATGAGGACTTATCCGTCGTCACGCCAGCGTAACCCCCCCATATACAAACGTTTATATAAAAAAAAGAAAAATATAAATAGACAAACTAAATAACAGCAAAAAAAACATGACTTGCAAAATAAACTCTGTTAATATTTTTTGACACCCTGCAGAGTCCCAGACAAGGCAAATAAAATAAAAATCCAAAAAAAGTATATTTGCCAACTGTGAAAACAGAGTGGAGCATATAGTGTTAGCACGTGCGTCCCTCACCGCGACCGCCGTGCAACTGTTCAAATACAGTTTGAAATAACGTTCGATCTGTAACGGAACAGGTGGATGGTAACTACGCTGCTGTCTATGTTTTGGACCTGGTTTGGACTTTTTTCCTATTAAGAAAGGTAAAGTTGCCAAAGGGCTCCAAAAAAATATGTAAATTGTCTTTTAAATAGGTATATTATCAAAAAAACTCAATTTTTTATTGCATTCATGTGTACATAGGTGTTACAGAAATGTATAAGTTACAACATTAGATTTACAACAAAAATAATGCTAATGGTATAACTTTTAACATGTACTTACCCAGACCCGTTACTTGGGCCTTGGCAGACAACTAAATTATGACTACTTTTGTTAGCTTGGATATTACTTGTAATAGCAATTGTATGTGTTAATGAAATAAATAAACATAAGATTTACAACAAAAATAATGCTAATGGAACTAGAACTGATGCTCGTAGATCTCACACCCATAGTGTGGCCACATAACGATATGAGGACTTATCTATATCACAGGATATGGATCTGCAACCCTTTTTTTTACGTGGTAATACATCAAATGAGTCCTCGGGAGTCCTCGTCAGACTCGTACTGACTGAAATCCACAGTGTCCTATAATAGCCCTTTATGATCCGAGGTCACGGTAATGAGATAAGTCCTGCGACCCCGGCAGGCTTTGGCCCTCTAAAAATAACTAGACCTGGAACAACTATCTGCAGGCTGTAGGCATATAAATTCCGAACGGCAATCTAACTCAGGTGCATGCTTACATAATTACCACCAAAACAACAACATAAAGTTGACTAAACAAACTTTAAAGTTATCTTTGAACGCAGCTTATGTGATAACTCGTAAAATGCAACGATCGAACTTAAACCATCATAAAGTCAGGTTTAGGCATCGCTGCGGTAAGCTGTTTAGTGCTATTTGCAAGCTAATACGACACCTGTGCCGATACGATACAACTTACAGCTAAAATTACTGCTTATAGCTTATTGATGTAGCTTTTAAAGCTTTAGTTTTTATTGAAGAAGTTTGGATTTGAGAGTTCGCATTTTTTTAGGGTTCCGTAGCCAAATGGCAAAAAACGGAACCCGGAAACGTAAAGATACGTCATGTCTGTCCGTTCGTATGTCACAGCCACTTTTCTTCGAAATTATAAGAGCTATCCTGTTGAAACTTGGTAACTAGATGTATTATTAGGACCGCATTATGATTTTCACGCAAAAATAAAACAAAAATTTTGGGGGTACCCCCATACTTAGAATTGAAACTCAAAATAAAATGCGAATGCTAAAAAACATTTAAAAATATAAAAAATAGCACTCCCCAGCGATCCGGGCCCTGTTCCCAGGGTCCGGGTCGCCGGCGGTCAGGGCCCCAGAGAGAGGAACCTCCTAACAACACGCGCCGTGTCCAGAAGTACTGCATTCTGAATCAGGCGCTTGATCCAGCTGCCAAGCGAGAGCCTCTTCAGATGTTGTTCGAGGCCCTTGGCAATTAAATCATTGGCAGATACGACTATTATTATTATTCTACGTTGTCCCACTGCAGAGCAAAGGCCTCCCTTCCCTCTTTCTATCTCTCGCGATTTAATGCGAGTGTGAGCCAATCCCTCAAAAACGAGTCGAGACGATACCTATACTAACACTATTTAGGACAATATTTGAATATAAAAACTTTAACTTTGGGTGGTAGACAGGGGGAGGCAAGAAAAATTCTAGGTCATGTCAACATTAAAGGGTGGTAGCCTGGTAGGTAAAGTTTCTGTAGCTTTCTTTCTAGTTTGATATTATTTGTCTAGTGAATATCTAATGTGCTGAAAACACGCAATATCTTTTTATGAAAAACACACACAAAATGTTTAGGTTTCCAGATCTAAGGTATGTTCATGTCTGTGTTTCTTTATAATTATGAAAACTTAACGCCTAGAAACCGATTTAATTTGAGAGCAGTGGTGATGAATAAATTTCACAAAGCGCTTGGCTGGGTTTGAACCCACGACCTACTAGTAAGTCGGGGTCTATTTGATATATCAATCTATCAACGGAAAACAGAAGGTAAGGGGAACTTTATGAGTACTTATTTAAAGTAAGTAACAATTAATATTATTCAAAAGACGTTTCTCAAAAGTAATTCGTTGCTTTAAGCTTTGTTCGAAGAAAATTATTTCAGGAGTAATGATTTCCTTGAATTGATGAACGTTTGAATTATTAGAATCAGGTAAGTACAGCAGCCTTACTCTCGACACTCGATCTCAATTGGAATTGGAAATTGGGATCGAGATCTTGTCATTTGGTACTCTTGAATGTTACACTAGCTCACGATTGGAATAGTATTTTGCGGATTTTTTTTGAACTAAATGAAATCGATTTTACTCGAACGCATGCACTTTTTGGTACTCTTGACGCGATTTTGACGTTGACGGATCGAGTTAGAATTCGTGTCTATTGTCAAAGTTTAACGATATCAAAAAGGATACTTTTTCGGGATCGAGTTTGATATTGTGACCGATTTGTGAAGTTTTATTTGTGAATAATGGCACGTTTAGCACTTATATATGATATTTTGGACAGTGCTCATAAGTTAGATATGAGACAAAGGCGGAATTTGAGGTCCTCACCGGACACGGAAGTTTCGGGTGGTACCTGTGTCTGATGCGAAAGGAGGAGACGCCTGGGTGTCACCACTGCGAAGATCGCCCGGAGGACACGGTGGAGCATACGGTGCAAGACTGCCCAGCTTGGGCGGGGCACCGACGTGTCCTCACGGCTGCGATAGGCGGAGACCTCTCGCGCCCGGCATTGGTTGCGGCCATGCTGCGGGGCGAGACGGAGTGGGAAGCGGTCAGCTCCTTCTGCGAGGCAGTAATGCTCGTGAAGGAGGAGGCGGGCCGCGAGCGAGAGAGGACAGCGTCCTCCCTCCGCCCCAGCCGCAGTGGTAGACGCCCACGGCGACGGACAGCGAGTAAAGGGCAACTCGCTGCCCGACCAAGGACCATGCGCGGGTCGACGGCGCGTTGTGTCCCACGCGCGCCTCAAAGAGCGTCAGCATAATGACGGGGCCCCCCTCTCAGAGGGCCAAAGCCTGCCGGGGTCGCGGGATTATTCCCTTACCGTAACCCCGGAACATAACAGGCTATGAAGGACACCGTGGATTTTAGTCAGTAGAAGTCTGACAGTCCCTCCCGCCCTGCCCGGGGTTGGAGGACTCATTTGATGATTTTACCACGCTAAAAAAAAAAAAAAAGGCGGAATTTGCGGCAGACAACGCGTTTGCCATGACTGAAGATGAATTTCGGAAAAATTATCGAGTAGATAGGGAGCTTTTCGACGTGATCTATAAGGATTTGGAGCCTTTGATGCCCCAGCCTACTCGCCGTAGTGACATACCAAGAAAATACAAGGTTTGTGAACTAGCAATTCAATTTACACATGAGATTTTTTAAACTAAAAATAATCCTAATTTTTGTATTCTTTAGGTTTTAGTGGCACTTTCTTTCTACGCCACAGGCAGCTACCAAAGATTAGTGGGTGGGACACAAGGTACAATGATGTCCCAACAATCAGTTTCTAGAGCTTTAAGAGAAGTGACAAATGCTCTTAATTCAAACGATATTTTAAGTAAATGGATTAAGTTTTTAGGCAACGACATACACAATGAGCCATTGCTGTCTAAGTTATTTATTGTTAAAATACATATAAATCCAAGCGAAGAACACTTAAATTATAATTTATGTTAAAATAAATATCAGCACAAATTTATTTATTGATTTAATGAGTAAATCAATATTTTTAAATTTGGTAATTAACGTTTTCATTTGTATCGCCACCCCATGACGATCAGTGTAGTCGAACATGCAGTCGATTCCAATCTCAATCTCGACTTCGTTCAAGAGTGCCAATTTTCTGAATATTGGAATTGAAACTGGATCGAATTGGAATACGATCGAGATTGGGATTGATTTCAAGAGTAAGCCTACTGTTCGTGTTTTCAAATTTAATATTTTATTCCAAAGCAAAGAGGACGCATTGGGCTTGCGAGAAGTGGAAGCAATGGAGGGGGAGGTTAACACCATTAATTTTACAAAAAAAAAACAATTTTCCTTAAAATGTTAACAAAATTATGTAATAACTTATTTTTACGACTTGACGCGAGCTTTTAGCGTGTACCTGGCTGAACGAAGTGGACACATCATATCATCTGCCTACTTTTCCGGCAGCTGGATATCAGTATTTTACATGGAGCGACTGCCTATCGGACCTCCACAACCCAGGAACTGGGTAATACGATATACCCCGGCTGGTAAGACTGTTTGTTAGACTTTAGAGCTTCTGACTAAACAGTAACGACTGTCACAGATCTACAAATGACAGCCGGGACTAACGGCTTCACGTGCTTTCCGATGCACGGAGGAAACTCTATGCAGATGGTCACCCATTCACATACCAACCTCGGCAAGCGCAGTTTATCCCGGCAGA
Organism: Agrotis segetum; assembly: GCA_036375495.1. Taxonomy (NCBI): domain Eukaryota; kingdom Metazoa; phylum Arthropoda; class Insecta; order Lepidoptera; family Noctuidae; genus Agrotis; species Agrotis segetum. Next base: position 2,274,025 of record JAQSVV010000128.1, read on the forward strand.
TTGGCCTGTGCGGCTGTAATTTATTTAGCCTCGGGCTCCTACTATATTTAAATTACATTTTCAAGACGTTGTGGTAGCCCCCCAGGGGGCAGTCGTGTCGGTTTAACTTCTCTTCTACTTTTATGGCTAACTTTGTGATAAAATGTGATGATGATCATGCTATCTAGACCATTCGGATTGACAGCTATTTGACAGTTTCATAAGGCAGTGGTCCGACCGCTTACGATGAACAAGTAACGAGTAGAACTAGAAAGCGAGTGTAATTTCAATCGTTTTGTCGCCGCGCTATAAGCGAGTGTGCAAGTGCGACGAGCGATTTTACTCGCGCCAGACGCCCGCGGTCGCTCAGTCCTGCGCAAACCTGATCAAGCGAAGCAAGCGAGCATCGTAGTTATTTTTGAAAGCTCGTCGCCCAGCGACAAAACTAATTATTATTATTGTCATGTACTTCCTTGAGAGAGAAAATCACCGATTGTTACTCGTTTTCTCGCCGGTCGGACCACTGCCTAATGTGGTACCTAATTGCAGTGCCGTACTACCCTTTTATGCAGTCAGTGCGCTGCACCCTGGTTAGGCCAAATGTGGTCTTTGTCTTGCCATTTCTGGGCCCCTTCTGGGTCTGCACCCTGTGCTTGAGTATCGATAGCACACCCTTATTTTCAGCACTGTTTCTTTGAGAGCTATGATGTGCTACTCTCCAGTGACTGGTATGTATATTCATCTTCATACTTTTCCCAAATATTCAAGTACAAAGCGAACGCAAGTCCTACGAGTTTTAGTCTAGCTTTGAGGTTGATCTTGTAGACCTGTCATCATAATTTTAAATAACGTTACAGTGCTTTTTTTTACTACTTTTATTAAACCCACTTCTAACCATAGAGTATTTATCACATGAAGTTATTAAGTTACTTACGTAAGTTTGTAAAATTCAAAGTTATTATCATCTAGTCTTGAATTTGGCTGGATTTGTATTCTGTTTCAGCCTAAACATCAATGTTACATAGGTATACTGACGTTCCTATAACCTACGATCTGCAATGCACTCGTTTATTAACACGAACTTAAAAATAAGTGTTAGGTACTTTTTAGTAAATAACACATAATTACTTTCATAGTTTACGTTTACAAAGAACTTTTTAAAAGCTTAATATGATAACAAAAGATACATTAAAAACAAAGCGCAAAAATTGCGCAAAATACCCACTTTTCCACATAACCAAACATCCAGCGAATTAGCAATACCCCACTTTGAATGTGAAAAACAGACGCAGAATGTTTGGAGCCCAACAGCTGAACAGTTTTCGTTAAAAAAAAAAAGCGATTTCCGAGCAATGGCGGCTTAGACGCAGGCGTTCCCGCCCTCAGTGCTTATCCAAGCGCGGAGAGAACAACACGCGTCGTTTTCCCGCGATTTCGACCATAGATCGCGGCGGAAAAATAAAAAAAAAACAACTAAAAAGTTTCATAGATTTATTTAATCCTAATATTCGATCTATCTAGTTTCAATTTGTTTTTTCTAGTGAATATTTAGGCTGAATATAAAGTGATTTATTACAATAGTGCGTGTTACTGTGGAAGACTGCAATAAAAAGCGAGGAAAGCTGTTTGCTGTCAGCTGTCAAAAAGGTTGAGGTGAGCGATGAATTTGAATTTATTATCTAGTTATAAATTATACTAATAACGTGCGATATTTCTTTTCTTGTAAACTTCATGTTACATTAAATAATACAGGATATAGAATATAATAAAAACTGTGTCTATGATGTTTTCCGGTGTCAAATTAATTATTATTTATGTGGAAGTTTAGGAAATTAGAATTATGAAAGACCTATTTACAGTTTCGCAAAAAGTTTTCCGTTGAGCTTTCAGACGCTATAATAAAATAATGTTTGATTCTAGTTGGTATTGTTTATTTCTGGTCTATGGAGCGTTTGTATAAGTTGAATTATTTATGGTAATGCACATCAATAGCACGCAATAGTGTTGCAATTGCATCTATCAGTGATAATACGTGCTTCTAAACCATTGTGGGATTTGGATGTAACAACAGTTGCATTCGAGTCGATTTAATTTTTTGTTTATGTTATGCTGTAATATTATTGAAAGATTCTGATATGAAGTTCTTACCACATTTTTTTTGTAACCTATATTGTGTCCCTCTGCTGGCCCTTTTCCCCACAATATCATTAAAAGATTATTATGAAGCTCATACCTGATTATTAACATACTAAATTTTTTGAAATATACTAGAAGTTAAGGCATCCAAAACCTTCATAATTACGGATCTCATGGAAACATGGGGTAAACCATCAGACACCTGTGTTGACTGATTTGGGAGTCGCAGATAAAACCAAAATCATCTGAGATGTGCTCTTAGATAGACCAAGAGTTGAAGCTAAAATTGAGTTGTATGTCGTCAATTGTGAATTCGTAAATCATTTAGCGGTAGGTAGTCTAGGTATACAAAACTTTTTTGTTTGTCTTATTGTCTAAGTTCTTCTTCCACAATCTGTAAGGAAGGTAATATTTGAAAGCATATTGACACCTTGATAACTACCCAACGGATTTTCCAGGTTGATTTATGTGTAGAAGTCCAAGCTAAGATTTCTCACGTAACTACCAACAAGTTCGTAAATTAGGAGATCCTTATTACTCCATCATCACCTTGATGATATTGCAATGTAACTCCAGAGCCCGGTCATCACTGGTGTAAGCGGTGAGCGGTACGACGGGCGACGCGAATTAGACATTAATTACTTTGTAAGTTCGGGAATTAGCTACTGACAGCGCCTCGTGGCGTGTCTCAAACATTGCTATACATTTGATCTTACCCTTCGCCATGCTAAGTCACCGCTCACAGCGGGAAGTTTACTGTCTGTAAACTGGAGAAGGAGAAGAAGTGGAACTCTCTGCCTGCGTCTGTGTTTCCGAACGCAAACAACCCTAATCTCTTCAGTGAACAGGCTTCTTCTGGGTAAGCTCGCGCCATCGTCGACCTTGTCTTAGTCACTTCTGACCTAGACTTAGGTAAAGAGCACAGCCATCTCACATAAAAGATGACTACGGAACCCTAAAAAAATACTGGCCGTTACTGTCAGTTCGATTTTCTCTCTTCTCAAACGTATTCTCTTTAGAGAATACGTTTAGTCATTAGCTCAAAAGATGTATCTTTTGAGCTAATGACGCCACGATTGGCACAATAGTTGAATAAACAACTGCTGCACTACCGGTCGCGGGTTCGAACTTCGAAGCCCGCACAAAATCGCTACCGAAAAAAATTAAAATATTTGTATGGCCTACAGGTTTCAGGTTTTGTCTAGAAAATTTTCAAACACACCTTGCTCAATCAAGCTTACGAAGTTCAAATCTTGGGTCATGAATCAGATTCACGAAAAACCAATCGATTTTCCAAACAAACGCAATGGTCCACATAAAAGTCCGCCATTACTCATAGCGCTCGTCGCAGGGAATAAATAAAACGTTATTAGTTTCATAAAGAGAACACCTGTGCACTGCAACAGCTGGTGCTGCCAATATGGTGGACATTAAGTGGAGCGGAGTGCTGGAGAGCATGTGGGCAGGTTTGGGGAAACATGGAGATTTTTTTGTGATAGGATTGTTCGGTAGCGCGTGGCTAAATAAATACAGCCGTACAGAGCCTGTAGCCAAACGGCAAGCGACAATCCTTAACGTTCAGCAGTCGCATTTTCAACTTTATACCCCATTGCATAAAGATGACAATCTATCAAAGATTACAGATCGTTTTCGTTTGTTTCGTTCGCTATCGCTAAGCAGTCTTTACTAGATTTTGAGCTTTAAGTTCAGTAGAAAATGTATTAGCAACTGCTGAACTTTAACGATTGTCGCTTGCCGTTTGGTCACAGGCTCAGGTCGATCTTTCGGGTTAAACCGTGCTTGCCGAGGTGGGTCTGTGAACGGGTAATCTGTCATAACGAGTTTCCTCCATGCATCGGAAAACACGTAAAGCCGTTGTTCCCGGCTGTCATTTGTAGATCTTTGACAGTCGTTACTGCTAGTCAGGAGCTGTAAAGTCTGACAACTAGTCTTAAAATTACCATGGGGTATCGTATTGCCCAGTTACGGTTGTGGAAGTCCGGCCGGTAGTCGTTCCATGTAAAATACTGATATCCAGCTGCATCTGGTTCGATTGGAAGCCGACCATAATAAAATTGGGAAAAGGCTAGGCAGATGATGATGAGGATTGTTGGGTATTATGTAAGATATTGAGATCCTTGAGTTACGAGTCGCGCTGAACGATAACTGACAAATGCTTGCACTGACTGGACAGGTCCACTCAAATCTCATTCAGAGTAGGCTTCTCCAGTCAGTTCTTTCTTCAAAAGACCATCTCTGATACATGGCGTATGACTTTAGCAACATAATGTTTAGAGTTTAAAAGAGACCTCTGAGTTTGTTTCGGATGTTTGTTCTCAGAGTATTCAGGTACGAAACAATGGCCTCATCTAGCTTTAAAAAAAAACTGCTTTTGACGTGTAAAAAAGTTTATTGAATCAATTTGCTAAGTAAATATAATTTATCATCTAGAAATATAAAATAAATTAACATAAGCGTGCCGCAGTTACGGTTGTTGAAGTCTACGACCCGGTAACAGTCGCATGTGACGCTCTTACTGGAATCAGATTCAATATAGTTCTTTAAAAGGCAGCAGATATGATGAGGTTTTGGGTAATTATGTTTTGATGAAACGATTGTAAAGTTTTATTGAGGAGAGAAAATTTTACAATTCCTTGAGCTCCTTGAGTTGAGTCGAACTGAACGAAAACGTTGACAATGAATGACTTGCAATGGAGCTACAACCCCCTAGATCGGAGTCCTGAAACGATAATCCTTAACGCTCCTTTTAGCAAATAGGATTTTCAACCTTATTCCTTCGAGTTGACACTACGGCTCTCGTTTGACTTTATCAACACAATAAAGTATGGAATTTAAAAGAGCCTGTGACCTCTGACTTTGTTTCGGGTGTTTGTTCTCAGAGTGTAGTCAAGTACGAAACAACGGCCTCATGTAGCTTTTTGAGATAATTTTCGACTAACAGCTACTTAGTAATAGAAATTACCAGAAAATTGTAATTACAACACCCCAAAATTTTACGAAACCTATTTCAAATTCCATATATTTCCATAGCAACCCAGTAACGAGTAGCACGTCGTCCACATCCACAGTAACGCACATGGCACGCGCCGCCACGCCACATTTAATGACCGCCATATTGGAACCACCAGCTGATGCACACCGCTACGAAAAACCTCCGGTTTTAGTTCAAATAAAGGATCTAGTATAAATTATATTCGTATGAAAAAAAAAACTATGTTCTTTTTAAAAACAAAGCTTATAATGTCAAAAAATAATAACTGTAGACAAAGTACTCGTTTAAACGAATCGAACGAGTCTATACTGTTTGCGTCGTTTCATTACGACTGGCCTGTTGGTCTAGTGGTTAGTGACCCTGACTGCTATTCCGGAGGTCGTGGGTTCGATTCCCACCCAGGACAAATGTTTGTGTGATGAGCATGATCATTTGTTCTGTGTCTGGGTGTAATTTATCTATAATATGTATGTATTTAGAAATATACATATAAGTATGCTTATCAGTTGTCTAGTACCCATAACACAAGCTCTGCTTAGCTTGGGACTAGATGGCGTTGTGTGATAGTTTTGGAATATTATTATATTATATTATATTACAGTTTTCCTAAGGCAACTTTCCAGCTCCATCATCAGAACAACTCCATGTCATCATAATACTGCATTGTCTAGCTTTCAAAAAACATTCACACTCGTTAAACATGCAAAATATTAGTTCAATTGGAAACCGGGAAGTGGATCAAACTAGCAAAATTTGATTACAGACAACGGGAAAAAAGAGTAATAAAGCTTGTAAAGTAGCTTTGATTATATACCTACAATTTTTGTTTTGTTAGTATTTTTTCGTTTATTGCTTTCTGTGTGGAAGAGTTACAAGCATCCATTCACAAAAACTTTCATCGCATTTATATAAGCAAGAAATAAGTTATGAGGGTAAGGAGAAATTAAATAAAATAAAATTTTAATAGGAGGTTGCCATAACCCAGTGGGTGATCCCAAGCTGAAATGATGATGATGATGATTGGGTATCACTTTTTTTCATGAATTTATTTCACAGGAACGTACTAGGTTGGATAAAATATCATAAATCTAATAACAACGTTAAGTGTACCTACCACAAACTTCTAATAGTAGACGTGAAAAGTAATAGACAAACCTTTACTTCTTTATAATTAGGTAGGTATTTATTGTATTTCCAAAACGGCATATTGTAATAAATAACGACATGGTAATCGTTTCCCTTCACAACTATTTGGTAATGAACTGCATCCAATTCCCCCATCTATTAATATCACAAAGTACACAAGAATTTATTTTTAAACACAAAAGTTTACTTTACACCACGCGCCAGTACCCTTGCTTCCTGTTTTAGAAAAAAAAAAAACACACATTTTTTGGTATGGCAACTTTTGTTAAAACAATTCCTAAGCTTTTTTATTGGTCATATTTTTCTGGAATATTCACTTTTAGTTTCGTATTTTCCGCCTGGAATCGACTTCAAATACCAATTTTCATTTTACGTAGGACTAGAAAATGTGATGCTTAAGTTAGGTACTTTGTTTTTTATATCATGTTTACATGTAGCAATAAGCAATGTAGCTACATAATACTTTGGAGGAAAGTTTAAAATTAGACAGTAGGTATATAAATTACAATTTAATAGAGTAATAATATCTAGTTATTAGATGCCATCATGGTGGTTTTAGGTTTTCTAGTGCGCTTTATGAAAATAATCGTTTTTTTACCCATATTGCCCAGAGCTTTGAAAAGATCCATATCCTTTAGCCTCTACTTATCCCTTTGTGCGGCTTTCTCCGGCCAATGTCCATAAAAAATTAAACAAGTTTTTTTTTTTCTTAATTTCAGTTTTTTGAATAACCATGATTATAAGCTTTCTTTTTCTACTGCCACGGTTCGGCCTTCAGAAACTGCGACATTATTACGACCCAACGAGCTTTCGGGTGGCCTTAGTTTCTTTGGTCTTTTTAAAAAAAAAAAAAACCACTAGATTTTAGTCAGTTTGAGTCTGAAAGTCTGTGTCAGTGCCGCTGTGAGGATTCAAAAAGCAGGTGTCGCCCTTTCCCCGATTTTGTAGACTTTCGTCCAATGTCTCGACTTAATCTAGTACGGTTATTTCAATTATGGTTCTGTTACATCCTACCTTTGTACCCCTTTTGGCCTACTCAGCTGTCTGCGCTGCATCCTAGCTGCTGACGCAGCATTCCGACACTCCTCACCTATCTTTCCCTCGGTCCAGCACGCCAGGCGTCTCCTAACCATCATCCCGTGCACTTGTCACTAATACATAAATCTCGTGTAATATAGTACTTACTTCCAGCAACAATACTTTATTTTTTTTAAAACCCTACAAGTTTCCCGATTCTAGCAGTTCGCTGCATAACCTACATATTCAAGCGCTTTGTTTTGTATCCATAAATACGCGGGCACTTGTAAGAAACAGATAAACAATTACCACCATGTCACCTCGACCACAATCCACTTTTGAACGACCACCATATGTACACCCAGACATACAAATGTAAGGTAGGTGAACCAAGGAAGGCCACACTAACAAATAAACAGTTAAAAAAAAAAAAAAAAAAAATCATTTATTAGTCTCTTAAATTTACATTAACATAAATGAATTGAAACAACCCCAGTAAGTGGTTAACAACACTTGTGTCGAGGTTGTCTCGCTCCCCCCTGAATAGGTTTACAAAATTGAGACCTAATGACATTTACAGTTATTATTCGTTTATTTACTAAACAAATAAAACTAACAAATATTGTTGTAATACTTTGTTTTATTACTTATCATAAGACCACTTTTTTGAATTGCAGATATAATCAATATTAATTAGACATAAGTTTTATAGAACTCTACCAAATGGCCTAACTAGGAACAGGGGCTTCTATGAAGGCCATCGTAATAAATAGGTTATTTAACACTAAAAGTTACTGTTATTAAATCTACGTTAAAAAGAAGTGGTTTATATGATTGTTATATAATAAAACAAAGTATCACTTTAACATTTGTTAGTTTAATTTATGCAATAAATGAATTAATAATAACTGTTTATTTATGAGAGTGGCCTTCCATGGTACACCACTTAATTTTACGTTGTCTATTCCCGATATCCAAGAGCGAGGGCCTGTTACGTACTACCAAAATAATAGCGCGAGCGATTCGCGGCTGCGTCTGTGATTTTCAGTTGGATGGATCTTTGTAAACGGAAGGAATTTGTCATCACATGGCAATAACTACGAAATTTTAATAATTGGCCTTCGAAGGAGCATGGCCTTCCATGGTCCACCCACCTTATATCATTTGAATCACAAGTCTACCCGTATGCACAGTCTCAATGCTGCCCATATTGAGGTCAGCTAAGACCCGCATGCTGCGCCAGCCACCCCTCTTGAGCCGCGTTCAATTAAAGTATACTGTTGTAAATCAAATGCTGTATGTATGTTGGTATGTACATTTAGTGAAAGAGTTAAATATACGGGTTCCTTTCCAATGTTGTGTTATTTTCGATGTGTCTGCGTATCACCTTCTTTGACTGTATGTAGCAAAGATTTTTGAAATATTCGATTGCGGGAAAGACTTGAATCTGCGACCTTCCGATTCAGTAACAACGAACCCTTTACAAACTAAGCAACCGTAATAATGACCTGCTAGTTCTAATCTTTCAATCCCGGATATATAATATAAGACACATCTTTTTTTATTATGGTAAAATCACCAAATAAGTTCTCCTGCCCAGGGCGGGAAAGGAGGTACCCGTCAGACTTGTACTGTCTAAAATCCACGGTGTTCCTTCATTAGCCCTTTACGTTCCAGGTTCATGGTAACCTTGAGACAGTCTAGGGTAGTTTTAGGCAAGTGCGCTTCACAGTCCATTACATTTGGCGAGATAGAGTCAAACGTCACCTACATAAAAAAACAAAGCCGAATCCAGCCGATCCTTTCTTTCTAAAAGCCGATGTACAATATAATTAAAAAGTTTCTATTACGTAGATTATTGAATTAACGTCCTACATACGTAGCCAATTGCTAACAGTGCTGAATAGCATCGTTAAGTGGTAGTGATGATGGAGTCTATTAAGGATTTTAGTGTTAGAAATGTTAGTACTACACGCCAATATTCATGTTTATCACGCTAAACATAATACCAGGTTAAACATACATTACCTAGCTTTTAGGTGAAAGAAATGAACTAACTTTTGACTATATTTTTAGGATTTTATTGATTCGTTTAGCATTTTATTGTCGGTGTAACAACTTAACATAAAACGTAGCTTGCATTCAGTTAATGTTTATTAGACTTTAACGTTCAAATTAATCGGTTTCAAATAATGCTGTTCTATGTGAAAACGAAACACGAAATTGAATAGATTTAGTATAATATACGTATAAGGTAAAGGGAGATTACTTGGTGAGACAGGCAACTCAGTGATAGAGTCTTAAAAGTCTCTCAAAACGTTACCTATGCATGCTGTAATGCGAAATGATCTGTCACTACATATTGTCCACTTTAATGGTGCACTAGTTGCATCATTTCGCATTACTGCATGCATAGGTAACGTTTACCTTACAAACGCTACAAAAACAACGTGTCATACATGTATAACGAAGTTGATTACATGATTATCCTTAGTACAAATAAATCACAAACTTCAACACCATTTCCCAATTTCCCATTATCTATCTAACATCGATCTAATCTCCTAAACTGCTAAGTGGATTTAGGTGCAGTTTTCGCCAGCACTCAAGAGTTTTTCGGGCGCGGTTCGGCATTAATTCGAGGAGCGGGGCCACCATTGAAAGATAAACATCCACATCAGCTGTACGTTCCCGCGCTTAAACTGACGCGAGTTTGGCTATGACACAGAATACTTAAAAGTACTACATACAGAAGTATCACTTCCCAAAAACAAGCAAATGTAAAATCTTTGCTCGTGAGAATAAAGTAAAAATATGTACGGAAAGCGTGAGAAACGGACGGCGGGCGGCAACCGACTGTGAAACCCGTCCACGGTGCGCCCGCGTGTTATGCAGTTTCATACTACAAGCACACGTGGGGGCCCCGTTGACGTGGCTACACCTCGTCAGGCCTGGCTATGACTCGTTTGACGTATCATAGGGGAGAGAAAGAAGATCTTCACAAAATGCATAGATATAGTAGAGATAGTGGAAAGGGAACTGGGAAAAATATTGCTGTCTCTTCCTGCCCCTGTTTTTAGTTACTGCGTCTCAATCTTGCGATAGTAGTCCAGCATGCTGCACTTGAACATATTTTTTTAAATTACCTATTTTAAATTGTAAGAAAACATTACCGCGATTAATTTTCCTATGTATGTCATGTTTTTTTCTTTATATATGTTGACCAAATGGGCAGTTATTATGCAGTACAAATGAATTTAGAGCCTTATAATGGTTTCTACTAGATAAAGTGGTGTGCTATTGGCAAATATATGAAATTGCATTGAAAAACTTAATGACGACGCTAAATTTGAAAAAGCCACACACGCTATCGACCTTGCCGCTGTGAGTGGTGCGGCGAGCGGTAAGATCAAAATGTATAACAATGTTTGAAACACGCTACGGGGCGCCGCTAGTAGCGAATCCGCGTTATCACGCCGCCCGCCGCGCCGCGCCGCTACCACTTCTGACTAATCTTAAACGGACTGATACTTCTGTGGTAAGTTACCTTGTGTATAACAAACTGGTTACCATGGTTACTTTCGATGGAATACCAGCTTGTGACGTAACGTGGAATGAAATATTGTTCTAATGCGTGACCCAGCTGAATTACCCAACACGGCTCTATTCAGGATAGTTTCAGGCGGTTTTCAAACATAATCAGTGTTTGAACTTTTGTTTCGTTGATGAGAATGATGGATTATTTGTCTGATATCATGAGTAATTGTATAACGAACAATATACATATAAATAACACCCGCAGGTAAAAGTAGAGGTATATTTACCTAGAGCAGTGTTTTTCAACCTTTTTCAGGGCACGGCCCTTTTAGTATGAAGGAATATCGCGAAGCGTTGCTTTTATTTTCATGCATTTAATTTTGGTCGCAGGATTATTTCCTTACCGTGACCCCGGAACATAAAGGGCTATTGAAAGACACCGTGGATTTTAGTCAGTAGAAGTCTGTCAGTCCCTCCGGCCCTGCCCGGAGTGGGAGGACTCATTTGATGATGCATTTTATTTTGTGTCAAACTAATATTCAATCCAACATAGTTATTACTTTTCATAATAATATGATGTTCATACCTAGTTGTCATTTAAGTAGTAGTAGCTTTCCCAACATTTATAAAGACACTTCGCGATCCCCTGGGGGTTACTGGGGTCGCTAACCACAGTTTGAAAAACACTGACCTAGAGTTAGGTACACCCACATTTCGCGTGGTAGTTCTTATAAAATAGGGTGAGTCTATTGTTTTACTCTAAAATAATTCTAGAGTATTTTGGGCTGCATTGCTAAATAGCTTATAAGCAAAATATTACAGACAAGAGAACCTCGACAAAAACGCAGTTCCACCGATTTATTTTGAAAGCTGGCGTGTTTCAGGGCTCTGCTCAGCAGTGATCACTAATTTTGAACTTGGTTTATTCAGAAACTTTCTGTTAAATTACTTTTTGTATTAATTTTACTGTACTCTCCGCATCGATATTCATCTCTCACTCACCGTCGCTTTAAAATTCCACCCTTACAAAAAACGACACAATATTTCCCACTCCCCTTTCAAAAACTAAACCCTCCAATACAGAATTAAAACAAAGAATACAAGCCAAAGCTCTGTAGCAGATCCAGTGAAACACATCTGTGTCAACAATAAGGCATAAGGCGAGGCGGCATCTGCGAGACGCAGGTGAGCCTTACGTATAAATTGTAAGGCTGTAACAGGGAAATTCCAATATCGCAGGCCCCGTGGAGATTTAGAGGGTACGACACGCTGCGGTGTTGTGATGGATCGGGACTCTCACAGGGTAACCTAGTCCATATGGGTACAAATTGTTATTGAAAACTTGGGGGCCGCATGGCTGTGATATCTCTGCTTATTGCTGTAAACAATAAAAGAAAAAGAAGAAAACGTTAGAGGCCTTACCAGTACCCTTAGCACGAATTTTCAGTATTTGAGACGTAAAGTAAACTGGAACTTTGACAATTTCAAATATACAATTTTCAAGGAAAAAATTAGTACTTTCTTCGCACACCAGAGGCGCTGTACCGCTGTAAATACTGGAAAGACGCTGTACAGTATTTTTGTATGGAAAATTGAAAACGCGCCTGTAGTCAACGCCTGTAGAACTATTTTTTTCTGTCAAAATAATGAAAAAGTTCTCGTTTAGTTAACCTCACAAAAAATGGAAATATAATTTAAAAAAAAAAAAAATTTAACATCATCATCATCTGCCTAGCCTTTTCCCAACTATATTGGGGTCGGCTTCCAGTCAAACCAGATTCAGCTGGATATCAGTATTTTACATGGAGCGATTGCCTGTCGGACCTCCACAACCCAGTAACTGGGTAATACGATACCCCATGGTAAGACTGGTTGTCAGACTTTAGAGCTTCTGACTAACAGTAACGACTGTCAGAGATCTACAAATGACAACCGGGACCAACGGCTTTACGTGCTTTCCGAGGCACGGAGGAAACTCGCTATGACAGATGGTCACCCATCCACAGACCAACCTCGGCAAGCGCGGCTTAACCCGGAAGATCGGCCTGTGCGGCTGTGATTATTTAGCCACGAGCTCCTCAAAAAAAAAAAAAAAAAAAATTAACGAAAAACAAAAAACCCGACTGCGTTAAAAATACACTAAAAAGAAAGAAACAAGCCCAGTAGTTTAGAATTCACTCATTCACACTCACAGTCGGGGCCCCTTGGGAAGATTTGATAGGTATAATTTTGAATGGGCCCCGACTGTGAGTGTGAATGAGTGAATTCTAAACTACTGGGCTTGTTTCTTTCTTTTTAGTGTATTTTTAACGCAGTCGGGTTTTTTGTTTTCCGTTAAATATTTTTTTTTTATTTCATACTTTTTAGTTTATAATATTAGTGTGAATTAGTCTCTCTAGAGACCTAACTCGGCTCAAAGCTACATAATTATGCTTGACCTTTAGCAAAAATGCGTGAACTTAAGTCAACCACAGCTCGGTCCAAAGTAGTTCCTTGGTGTTTGTGTATACTTAGATTATTTTTACCAAAAATATTTGTTCGTCATTCACTGTTTCTTTTTTGGTTGGAAAACCGTTTATTTACGAGTACTAAAAATAAAAACTTAAATCGCGAATCGATTAACGTAAGAATTATCAAAATCGGCCCACGCGTTTGGTCTCTAGAACGCCACATAGAAACAAACATACATACATACATACATACTTACATACATACATACATACATAGACTGATAAACACATTACCCTCCTTTGCGTCGCGCAGTCGGGTAAAAATATCAACACTGGGCCCGAATTACAGTCAAAAGATGTTTTGAATTGCTGCTGGCGCAACAGTTAAATTCATGCCTTACGGTTTACCGATTTTCTGAAAGAAAATATTCACTTTTAGTTAAACTATTTAATATTGTAACAATATCTATTTATCATCTGTATTCTACAGTGCACTCTTTTGATTTGAGCCTACTTATAATGACAGCATCTTACGATCTAAAACACTCGAAGATTTTAGCTGAAGACTCCAAAATGATGGACGTTTAATACTTTATTGTCAACAATACATTAATACATTTAATTGAATTGCCTTTATGTCTATGTTAAAATACGTAGGAAAGCTGTTGAAAATATCAAGCAAATATTGTCGGACTTAGCATCGCCGAGCCGCATACGATTACCGAGAAAATCACACGTCACTTGTTTGAGCAAATGGTACCTAATTAATTAATACAGATACGAGTATTATGTAAGTGTTACGTAGCTTTACCAAATGAAGTGATAATTCAGTTTTAGGTTTAAAAAGTTAAATAAATGTACGTCGCCGTTTCTCTTTGCGATTGGTATACGAGAATTAATAAATGGAAACAGTTATACGTAGGATTAGTTAGCAAGCTATTCTATGAATCGCAAAAACTAACGGATATGTTCTGAGTCACTTATAAGATTCTTTCGAACTTCACAATCACAATTGTGGCTTTTTATATCGTGGTAAAATCATCAAATGAGTCCGGCCTTGGTCCGCCCACCCTGAGAGGAGCGGAAGCGACTTTCAGACTCATATTGACCAAAATCCACGTTGTTTCTTCAAAGGCTCTGTACGTTTCAGGATATCGATACCTGAGAGTTCTTAGAGTTCCGTGACCCGGTCACAATTGTGGCCTAACTCGAAAGAAAACAAACATCATCATCATGTGTCGATAGTCTTTTCACAAAATATTGTTACAATCTTTTTCCAGTCGAATCGTGGCTTTTAGCCGCACAGGCCGATCTTTCGAGTTAAGCAGCGCTTGCCAAGCCGCGCGTCCCTAGGTTGGTCTGTGGAGGGGTGATCATCTGCCATAGCGAGTATCCTCCGTGCCTCGGAAAGCACGTAAAGCCGTTGGCCCCGGCTGTAATTTGTTGATCTTTGAAAGTTGTTACTATTAAGTCAGAAGCTCTAAAGTCTGACAACCTGTCTTATCATGGGGTATCGTATATCGTATCACTGGGTTGTGGAGGTCCGACAGGCAGTCACTCCATGTAAAAAACTGATATCCATCTGCATCTAGTGTCGACTGGAAGCTGAACTCAATATAGTTGGAGAAAGGCTAGGCAGATGGCAGATGGATTGTTTTCAGTCAAACCGTGACTACTAAGACGAATACCAATATTACATACTAATGACGTGGATCCTGCGTGAGAACGAGCGGAAGAAGATGCATACTGCACACGCTCTCGAAATGTGGTGCTGAAGGAGAATGCTTGGGGTATCGTGGAATGAATTCCGTACTAACGTCTCCATAATACAGGAACTAGACATCGAGCAGTTCCATTGTGCAAGCTTGAATTTTGACATTCTTTCTTAGGACATGTATCCCGGCGTGGCGACGAGTCCATCGAGCGCCTACTGGTGCAGGGCAAAGTTGAAGGCACCCGAGCACGAGGTAGATCGCCTATGAGATGGACGAATCAAATAAAAACAGCTGTGGACAGTTCCCTGCACGTCTGCACCAGAAAGGCGGCCATCAAACAGAAATGGCGGCGTATTGTTAGGGAGGCCACTAACAGCTGAAATGACGACCACAACCACTCTGCCAAAAGTGCAATGACGAAGAAGAAGAAGTGACAATTGCCAACACATAAAATACTTTTTTTTTTTTTTATGTGTTATGGGTTTGCTCTTGACCTTAGTCTAGGTCAGGAAAGACTAACACAAGGTCGACGATGGAGCGAGCTTACCCAGAAGAAGCCTGTTCACTCTAACTTTGAAGAGATTTGGGTTGTATGCGTTCGGAAAAACAGACGCAGGCAGAGAGTTCCACTCCTTCGCTGTCCGCATTATAAAAGACGTCTGGAAACGCTTAGTGCGAATTGGCGGTATAGCAATAAGGTAAGGATGGTAATTTGCCGTGCGTCTAGATGTTCGATGATAGAAAGGGGCTGGTGGGATGAGATCGTGGAGTTCTTGGGCACACTCTCCGAAGTACAATCTGTAGAAAACCGACAGGCAGGCAACTTTGCGGCGATGAGTCAAGCTATGGAGCTTGGCACTCACCAATTTTATGTCGCCAACGAGCCTCTTAGCTCTGCGTTCCACTGAGTCAAGAGCGGCAAGTTGATATTTAGCTGAGCCATCCCAAAGGTGGCTACAGTACTCCATGCAGGATCGGACTTGTGCTTTGTAAAGAGTTAATAGCTGTCCAGGCGTGAAGTACCGCTTCACTCTATTTAGGATGCCCAGCTTTTTGGCCGCAAGTTGGGCTTTGAACTCAATGGTGGTGCCAAAATTGAGACAAGAGGTCAACTCCATGCCCAGGAGCTCGAGTCGGTCATTCACAGGTACAGATGCACCCCGGAAAGTAGGAGTTAGGTCCAAATGACTCTTTTTAGCGGTAAAAAGACAAGCCTGTGTTTTGGTGGCGTTAAAAGAGACCAAATTATCGTCACCCCACTGGGCAACAAGGTTTAAGGCATAATTTGTCCGCTCAACCATGGCCTCTCTCAAGGTACAAACTTCATCCCTGGTGGTTTTTGCGCCGGACAAGTATCTCTCTGAAACTGTACTGTCATCTGCGTACCCAACAATACCAGATTGAAGTAGGTACTTTGATTCATTACAAAAATCCTGTAAAAGCCGTCACCTCTCCGGACGTCGCCGTCGTGTCGTATTCGTCACGTACAGTTAAAGAATCCGAAATAACATAAAGGGTTAGCTTTCGTGAATTGACTGCCGCGTTATTAGATTTTTTCCTACAGAAGTTATGGCGATCGGATTTTCTTCACCTCAATTATACTGATATAGGTCTATCGCATTGTCCCTTTGTGTGATTTAATATAATATTCCCATCGGAATTAAGATCCAAAGATAATCAAACATTCTTCTCAAATCTAATATAGTGTTTTTTTTGTGTTCCGTGGATTTAAGTCTGCGAGCCTGAAAGTCCCTCCTTTCCCGCCCTGAGTTGGAGGACTCATTTAATCATCATCATCAGCCTATAATCTTCCCACTGCTGGGTCACAGGTCTCCGCTCTGTGGGAGAGAGAGGGCCATAATCCACCACGCTGGCCCAGTGCGGATTGGTGGATATCGTCTTTGAATAATTGGTTCTAGGACATGCCGGTTTCCTCACGATGTTTTCCTTCACCGTTTTGAGAGCAGTGGTGATGAAATAAATTACATAAAGTAATGCGCCTGGCGGTGTTCGAATCCACGACCTAAACTCGTAAGTCGGGACCGATAACACTGGACCACTGCTCTGTTATTATAGGCTGATTTAATGATTACAAAAAATTAAAAAGGGACCCCTTGGCAGTATTTCAGCTCCTATAAATAGCGGCTAAAGGACCCAGCAACAGACCGGCCAGTAGTATACTCGCCTGACGTCATATGGCGTTCGGTTACATTGTTTTTGGCGCAATGGCGGTAACACCTGTGTCAACTGCGGCGCGTGCGGCGGCGGCGCCGGCGCATGGGGCCCGGGTGTGCGGCCGATCTTTACTGTTTTTTCTTCTGTATTTTTGGTTGCGGTGTTCTTTACAGTTTTTTTTTATAAATGTAACTAGGTATGTTAGTAATAAGTTTTGTTGCTTGGCGTAGATGGTGGATTTACATAAATGACAAAAATATGTTTTGAGTAGGCAGGAACCACAGAACGCAACGTTCAGATCCCTACATGTACTCCTTTCGACTCGTCCACATTCATAATTAAAAATATTTGGCCACCATTTTTGTCAAAAATGAGTGTTGTGTACCAAGTCGCCTGAAAATGACTATGGCTGGTGACTTTAATTTTCAGGTGTTTAATCTATCAGCTGAACCGTGTGATCCACAATAAGCAAAAGCAGAAGACCTTGAAAACTGTCGTTCTATAAGCGAGAAGTAACTTATGTCAATCAAAGCCAAAAGTCGCAATAAAAAAAAAAAACGTTTTAAAAGCAAACCGGGATCCTGAACCAGGGTCTTTGCTGTAATGGTAACGGTGACCCTGAAACGCAAAGGACTACTGAAAAAAACAGGGTGGATATTTAGTTGGTCGTCATCTTCTCAAGTCAAGTCTTTTTTTTTCGTGGTAGAATCATTAAACGAGTTTTCCTACCCAAGGCGTGACGGGAGGGACTGTCAGACTTCTACTGACTAAAAGCCACGGTGATCCTTCAATAGCCCTTTACGCTCCAGAGTCAGGGTTACCTGATGAAATATTCCTGCCACCCGGCAGTTATTAAGAGTCTGTCTATTTCGCTCAACCCAGGAGAGAAGACTATTTTGATGTTTTTACAACCCAAAAAAAGGATCTCTGTGGTGCTCTATATTCAGTGCCAAATATAGGTCGGTAACCAAACAGCCACCGACTCGTGTATCACCTCACACCTGTATACAAGCCATATTTTCGCCATGAACTGTGATAGAATGTTCCTGACTGACAACAGACATTTGGATTAATATTGTTTTTGGCGGAAACATCTGCGCAAACACTCGGCGCGTGCGCCGGCTGCGTCTGCGCACTGTCGCGGCTTTCTGATGATTTCTGTTATTTGTTCCACTTGCATGTTAATTTTTGGTGTTGACTTAGGTGTTAAGATATGGAAAAATATATCGTTTTAAGCAATCTACTGACCGTTTGCACTGTATATATTTTTTAAGTATGATATTTCTTTGAAATGATATCTTTTTTGAAGTAAATAAGGTGAGTACTAAAATAAAAGTATGTTATCTAGCTTAACTAACATATTTGTTTACTTTTTTTTATCAATCAATATTGATTGACAAAGATAAAATGCATATTTAAACAATATAAAATTAGGGCTAGTGAAAATTGTTAATTTTAAAAGCGCCCCCATCTTCCTTAATTTTGGCTACGTAAGAAAGAAAAAATACGACTCTAATATTTTTTGACTATCTGACGAACTAACAAGGTTTTTTCAATAGAGAAGTCCGTTTTGTTACCTATTTAAACACCTGGTTTTTGTTTAGAAGCGGACGTTGAGCGTGGCGTGAAAGAGATGCATTTAACCGCGTCGTGAACGCGCTCCACGGCTGCGCCCAGCTGGGCTCTTAGTGTTATTTATACAATGGCGGATTGTGGTGTTAGTCTGTTACCAGCACCTTTGGCAGCAGTACTGGGTACTGACGTGGGTAATATAGGGTAGCCAGTGGGTACTAAAACAGTTGGTGATTGAAGTAAGCATGAGAAAGAATTATAATTAGAGCTTTTTGTTTATTCTTTCTTGCTTCTTTCAGTGGTGGCCCAGTGGTATCGGCCTCAACTTACGAGATGTAGGTTGTGGGTTCGAACCCAGCCTGGCGCATTACTTTGTGTAATTTATTTCATCACCACTGTTCTCAAAACGGTGAAGGAAGACATGGTGAGGAAACCGGCATCTCTTAGAACCAAAAATTCGAAGACATGTGACATCTACCACCACGCACCGCCCGCGTGGTAGATTATGGCTCGCTTCCTCTCACAGAGAGGAAGCCTGTGTCTCAACAGTGGGAACAATTTATAGGCTGATGATGGTGATGATGAGGTTTAGAGTTTTGGTTGTTTAACGCCAATTTGGTCAACTGGGCTTCTCCCAGTTGTAATGTCCCTTTCTGCCTATTTTTTTAGTTTTTTTCACAACTTAAAATATCACACACATCTACTAGCCTACTCTGGTCCTGCATGGTGTATGGCATAATTCCCTCTCACACTGAGGAGGCCCGTGTCCCAGCAGTGGAAACATTGTCCGTGGTACCACCATAACTGTGTGTAGAACACTTGTCTAAAAAAATGTCAGAATATGACGTTGAAATAAGGTCCGTTGTGCAGTCACACTTTTTTAGACAAGTGTTTAAGTTTTTGGAGTAAGGCTGCATAGGTTGATCTTGAATGTTTGAAGTCTTTCTTTAAAAAGGCGACGGATAATGTGTGAGAAACATAAGAAAATTAAATATTTTAACAATTACATTAAGTTAATACAAAAAATTTTACCTTTTTGCCGAATCCCCTGTATTAGCGCTTATTACTAAGTAAGTTAGCTTATTTTTTTTTAATTCATTGTTGTATGCATGCGGTGTTTACCTGTAAGTAACTGATGCACTGTTAAGTTGTTGTTCATTTATATGTATTATTTGTGTTTCTGTCAGTGTAATTGGTTGTTGGTGAACCTAATAAAAAAAAATGCATAAGCAATATAGTCACCACTTACCCTCACTCCAATCCACGACCAGTGCACCGCTGTTCCGCATCAGCATCATTAGCTGCTCTCATTACGATGCTCCTAATGGCACGATTAGACGCCCCAGCTGAGCTCAACACCTGTCGCACTAATTATACTATGATTTAAACGTTTGCCTTACAAGAGTTATATCTGGGAGAACCAGCAACTTGCTGTAAGTTGTTGACTTAGTGACCGTATATTTGAATGTGTAAAAGTTGTTTCTGTATCTTTTGTATGCGAAAATGGCTAACTTTCAGGAGGGATTAGTTTATTCCAACCCCACATGTGCTACGATTTTAGTGATAGAATTGAGAAAGATACCTCCCATTTAAGTGTGTACAGATCTAAACCGAACACACGAGAGCACATTGTATAACCTTATCACAAGATTGAGGTCTTATCACCAGATTTCCGTATTTTACTAAAAGCGTACGCCGTACAGTACCCTAGCACGAATTTTCACTCTTTTACTTTACAGTACTTACAGCGTTTCTTGTACCTATGAAAAAATGGAACAGCGCCTCTGGTGCGCTAAGCCGGAACTAATTTTTTCCTTGAAAAATGTCAACTTGAAATTGTCAAAGTTCCAGTTTACTTTACGTCTCAAATACTGAAAATTCGTGCTAAGGATACAGGACCTACTTGAAGTATTAATTAACAGTCAAAGTTCCTGTTACAAAAATGAGAAAACTTATGTTTGACTGTACACCAAATTACTGCACAACTTTCTTACAATATCTATTTCTAATTATAAGGTTACAATGGCGGTCTTATCGTTACTGTTAATGTTTTGATCTTGCATTATCGATGTTGTCTCCTTCTGTTCGAATACGTAGGTCGCTGTCAGACCATGGACCATGCTCGGGTCGACGGAATTACCGTGACCAGTGACCACGGATCGTAAAAGGCTATTGAAGGACACAGGATTTTAGTCAGTACGAGTCTGACAGTCATGGGTCCTGAAATCCAGGGCAGGGCAGGGCGGGGTAGACTCATTTGATGACTTTACCACGCTAAAAAAAGGTAATTTGACCATTAAGTGGTCAAAGTAGTCCTCAATCAGTGCTGCATGCTTAGAATCGTAGACAAGTCATCTTCTCCTATCTGCGGAGGAGGCTTAAATCACTTGATGATTCGATAACAATCTATCAATCACGCTAAAGCCTTCATTCCCGAAGTATGCTGCTCTACTCTATGGTCTCTGCTAAGCGTTGAGGGCCATAGACTACAAGTCATCGTCAGTTATCTACGGGCGCTCACGCCGGCGTGGCGACTCGGTGACAATTTATCACGCCGAGCACGCCGGAGCAAACGGACTGCGATCGAGCCCCTATGCAGGACGGATTGGTACGGATAGCAAATTAGGTGAAATATTTTTGGTTGGCAGATTTTAGGGAATGATTTTAATTGATGGTAGGTAAATTTAGTTTCTTTTTTCTGAAACAGAATTAACTCAAAATAAATCCATAGGTAGCACATTGCAGAAGGTCAGCTATCCCGCGGTCGTGGGACTGTCTCATCAGGTAACAGTGACCCTGGAACGTAAAGGGCTATTGAAAGATCACCGTGGATTTGAGTCAGTAGATGTCTGACAGTCCCTCCCGTCCCACCCTGGGTTATTCGATGATGATGATTAACCACGATATAAAATAAGGAATATCTTTGTTCCTGGGTCAGCTGTTTCTAATACAATGGTGGGAAGGTCTTTTTGCTGGTTCTAGCCATTCCCTTGTTGACTCCGAAGATTGTTAGTACAGGGAAACAGAGTAGTTAGCATACCCTTGGCATCCCCTTTATTAATTAAATATAAAATTTACATTTTTGCCTTAAAGCCGGTAAGCGACGGAGTTATGCAAGAACAAATATAAAAAAAACAGACATCCGAATTGAGAACCTCCTCCTTTTTTAAATAGGTTAAAAATCAAAATGCAGCGCAGTATATACCTATTTTAAATAAGACTCTTTTGTCTTAAAAAAAAACAACAAAAAAAATAAAGGTACCCTACCACGTCGTTGTCTGCGGACGCTCCCGGCCCGCATGTCTGTGATAGGCGCGCACTCTCGATCATGGGGGACAGTTTTATCTCCGCCGGGACTGTTTACACTAATCTACATTTAATTGCTCGCCATGCTGTGGGACAGGGGCTCAGGGTACAGGGAACAGGGTACCGGGAACAGGGTTCAGAGGAACACGCACTGATACCCTCTTCTAGATTCTGCAAAACAGTCTATCTTTGCGGGCCACACGTCATAGAAAAAAAAAATATGTTGATTCAGCACTAAGACATACAACATGTAAGGGCTTCACACACAGCAGCTTTAATGTAAAGATGTACATATAGCACGCTACATCTCATTACATCTTTACATAGAGATTCGAATATTTAAAAATATACATTATAGCTGGAGTGTGTGGTCTCCTGACGACAACGACGATATAATACTAGACTCGTAATAACAGGCGACCGATGTCTGCCAACACATTAGGCAAAAAAGTCTTATATTCGTCTCATTTCGACCAATCCTGTGAGCCGTAAACATACGTTGAGACAGAACAGACCTTGAGTTAGCCAATCACAACGCAGTACACCGTCCCCCTCGCTTACGTAGTACCTCAGCGAGTTGGCAGAATAATTTTCGTTCCTTAGATCGTGCATGCGTAGTCTAGTATTATATCGTCGTTGCCTGACGATTTCTATGGAAAGATGTATCGTGCTATAATATACATCTTTACATTATAGCTGCTGTTTGTGAAGCCCTTTACTTACGCAAAAAATTCGTCATCGTCATCATACCCTTTCTAAACTAGTATCAATTGGGATCGGCTTCCAGTCAAATCAGATGCAAGATTCATACATAAAATACTGATATCCAGTTGTATCATGCAACTGGATATGAGTATTTTGTGTGAAAATGGTGTCTGTTGTATAGAGACTTAATTTTAATATCAGTTATAGTTTCAGGGTGTCTTAAGTCTGTCAAAGAAACCACGGGAACGGAATACTGATTGTACTTGAACGTAACTAAATGACAAAAACTCAACTATAAGGCGTGAATATGATGCAAATCAAGCGCTTAGCATAATTCAAACAATTTATAAGGAATGTCCCACGCCATTAAGATGCATACGTCTTGGCAAATATAATTCTGAAAAAACTAGATACCTTAAGGTTACCTTTCAACAACAAGAAACGGTTATACACATACTGCGTAACAAATCGAATCTAACAAATGACAACGTTCGCATATTACCGGATCAAACCCCAATGCAAATAAAATACATGAAGGAGCAACGGGCGGAATTATTACGACGAACGGAAAGTGGCGAATCAGATCTCACGATAAGATACATAAACGGTATACCGAAGATAATTAAAAATACAGCAAAAAACTATTCCATGAACAAATCCGTGGACAAAACAGCTACGACACATCAGAATTAGATAATGTAACCTATCAATATGTAGATACCTACCAAAATGTATGTACATCTCCAGGCTCGTTAAGAATGTTTTATGCGAATGTGCGTAGTTTGGCAAAACCAGGTAAGCTCGACGAGTTGAAGTGTATTCTACAAAGTTTTAATCATATCATACACATTGTCTTGTTAACTGAAACATGGATAAAATCTAAAATTGATGCCGACATGCTGGATATACCCAACTACACGCATATATTTAATTTAAGGAAAGATTGTATAGGTGGCGGTGTTTCAATGTACATTCACAAAAGCGGGCGCTATGACATACTGAAAGAACACAGTTTCTGTCAATTTGACAATGCGATGCCCACCGCATAAAAACAAAACACAAGCAAAATAGCTGTGCCTCGTATACCAGGTAGAAAAGAGCATGAGCTTTCATCACATAATTGACTTATTTTTCTCACGTTTTATCTGTGAATTGGTGAATTTCGTTATTGAATAAGAATCTCGTGTCAAATAAATAAAAACATTACCAAAGACATTATCAGTGTCGTACGTACAAGAAAGAGATAAATTGTCTTACAAATATTTTTCTCAGATTCTAGAGAGTATGAGGTGGTTCTTAACATAAAGGGGACTACTTGACAAAATTTCTGTCTTGCCAATCTTGCCATAGACCATTCACTTGGTTAATAAGTTTGGAGGTATATGAAACACGCCTTAAATCATTAAAAGCCCACAGTATTTTATTCTTTTAATGATTAATTCACATTACAATCCAAATGTCAACAAAATATAGGTATAAGATTGCTTTTACTAACTGCTGAGTCTTTGGTTCAGTGTTACACAAAGCATCTGGTCAGTTACATCAAATTAATTTCTATGCTTCTTCATTATAGTCGTTGATCTGGGCCTGGTGTGAAATAGCATGGTTTTGAGGTAGAGGATGTCGCCAAAGTAGACTCTTCCTTCATGGGGTACTGTTTAAAATGCTATAATAAGCTGCCACAGAACGTTCTTGAACTGAATGAAACTAAATTCAAAACATGCATTAAACGCACACTTTGTAAGCAGGCCTATTACAAATTGAGCGACTATATCGCTGATAAAAATGCTTGGCTCCATGCTTGTCCTGCTCCATGAGACTGAAAGTATAAATAAATTGATAGTGGAAGTAACTTATTACCATTGTTGGAACTGCTGAAGATTTGTACAACTGTATTTGCACTGTATAGATTCAATATTCCTTGTATTATATAGCTTCATAGCCGACATTGTGTGAGTACTATGTACTTCAGAGCTGTCATTCACTGAGTACCTACGTCTCTTGTTGACTTGAATGACCCTGGCGGTTGAGAGTGTGTCATGCTCACTCAAATGTCTCGCTGATGATGGCGCGGGCTTCGGATCATTTAGCTTCCTTCAAAATGGTTGAGCTGAATGGTGCTGATGCATGTGTCATGTTCGTGAACGGACGCTGTCAGTTGGGACTGGTCATCTCTTAGCTGCCACGGTTTACTTTAATAATTATTGATCGTTTTGTTTTTTGAATTGTCTTTGTTTAATTGTTACTATGGACACTTTAATTAAAAACTTGCTACATCGTCCGCACATAGTGTACAACCTAAAATGAATGATGTAACAAAGATTCTGCAATAATTCTGGCGATCTAAAAAGAGTGTCCATGGAGTTTCTTGCACGTTCTTCACCATAGAGATCTACTTCTTGGAACGGGCGGCATCTACGGTACTTTCACAGTTTTTATGTCTTGTGACTGGGACTGTAGCACCATAACTTTTTACTGTCTAATAATAATGATTCCTTTAATTGTCTCTGACAATTCAAAAGTGCCTGTAACTGGCTTACTTGAAATAAATGCTTTGATTTTGATTTTGATCCACTCCCTGACGTGTGCCACCTTCTCTTTCGCTAGCATTACTGCTTTACACAACAGGTGACTGCTTTCCACTCTCTATCGCTCCGTAATATGGTCTGAATCAGAGCCAGATACAAGAGGTCTCCACAGTCTATTGTCTTCGCGAGGACACGATGATGCTCTACACAAGCCAGAAGACTTCTTTCATATGCTTCAAAACGTGAACCACTCAATCCGATATAGGCGATAGTCAGGCGGAAGGTAAGGACCCCGTGCAAAATTATGAAACTGGTAGCACTTGTAGTAACAAAGTTTTATATAAACTATCAACTTCAAAAACAATCCTTTTAGAAAAATCCCGTCTTAGCGAGCACCTACATCATAAAAATTACTTCTTTGAAAAATTTGAAACTCCTAGCACTTGTAGTTTCATTTCGTGATCTATGAGTGAGTTTTCGCGATCTGTGAGCGATTTTAAACTGCTTTTGCTTCAAAAAAGTTACAATAGCGAAAGTTGACAAAGTAATATAAAAACTTGCCCAAAGCATAAAGATTTATTTAAGGTAGGTATTAATTAATCTGATATACCAATTAGTTTTAAAGAAGGTAAATCATTTAATAGACTTGCAATCTCTAGGCATTTGGTGCCTATATGAACACGGAAAGTGGTCGTAGATTTTCAATGGTAAAAATAAAACCGTATGTTTCAGAGGTAAAAAGATTGGTAATGACCTCCCCCAAGCCCCTGTGCAATTTGATCCACACTTCCGGGGACACCCTGTGTATACTTAGATCATCATCAGCTGGAAGACGTCCACTGCTGATCATAGGCCTCCCTCATAGACCGCCACGCCGAACGACAATTCGCCACTTGCATCCATCCGTTGCACGCGACCCTCACGATGTCGTCGGTCCAACTAGTGGGAGGCCTGCCTACGCTGCGTCTTCTGATCCCTGGTCGCCACTCGAAAACTTTTCTTCCCCATCGGTTGTCAGTTTTACGAGCGATGTGGCCTGCTCATTGCCACTTCAACTTCCAAATTTTATGAGCTATGTCGGTGCCATTGGTTCTTCGCCGAGTATCCATGTTCCGGATTTATCCCGCAAAAAAACTCTGAGCATAGCTCTTTCAGAGCCATATGTCATCACACACGTGCACACTGGTTAAACACCCTTATCTTGAGACACTGTGGGTCATTTTAAGGCCGACCCTTTGGAAAACAATACTGAGGTCGCTGAGCATAGCATTGAGGTGCTCCAAACGAAGGTGAGTGATGTATTCGCCATTGATGTTGATGCCGAGTCCGTTCCATTCCAAGAGTGTCCAGAAATGTCCTCCAACGCATTCGAGAACAGTTTCCGAAAAATAACGACTCCCTGTCTCACGCCTTTCTGCAATTGGATTGGTTTCGTGCTCTCTTCCTGAATTCGGATGGACATGGTGGCGTTTCTATACAAACACTTCAACACTTCGATATACCTATAGTCGATATGACATCGTTGGAGGGACTGCAATACTGCCCAGGTTTCGATTGAATCGAAGGCTTTTTCATAGTCCACAAACGCTAAACACAATGGCCGATTATACTCCTCTGTCTTCTGTATAATCTGGCGGAGCGTGTCTATGTGGTCTATAGTACTAAAACCTTTTCGGAAACCGCCTTTTTCGGGAGGCTATTCCTAGATGGATACGTACAAAAAGTAAATAAAAGACATAAAGACAGAATTAAAATTGTAAAATAAAGAATAATATGCCACTGCGAATAATTAAAATAAAATATTTCGCAGCGGCATAGACCTTGCCTTCCTGGGATCTACGATCTCAGGAAGAACACACTCCTCATAAAATTTAATTAATTTTGGCAACATTTTCACATTCCAGAAATCACTATCTTTATGAATTTTAAATACTTTTAGTGGATGTTCCGTTCCTGTCCACACTGCAAATAAACAAACATTTTTATTTGCAATGTGTAGTTGGCCTTGTATTTGGTAAAACCAATCGTGATTTCGATTAAAAATGACTTCACCATTTTTATCAATTTTGAAACATTTCAACTTTTTTTCAAGAATAGCCCTATCTGGATCCATCTCAAAAACAGATAGGGGGCATTTGATTTCTACAACCGCGTCTTCAAAAATTCCATCAGGTGTAGCTCCTAAAAAGAAATGCTCTGCACTTATAAATAGACCACACTTCTCAATACTTATATTCATTTGGCGGCCAAGTTGAGCCAAAGCTTTTGATTCGTTTTCTCTTCCATGTTTGATGGAAGGAACATGCTGTAAATCGTATGAATACAGTAAAGTTTTAACCAATGGTGCAGAGTCCGTATTTGGGCGTCTCTTGCATATTTTGCTGAACATTGATGCGGTAAGCAAACATCTGCGCAGTTCAAGCCATAAAGCACTTTCTGCTTGCAAAATAGTGTTGCGCTCAATTTCTATCCGATTCACCGTTTGCTGACGTAAATTTGACAAAAACAGTCTTTTAGCGTTCTCGTAATCATCGCAGGTCATATCGGGACGTTGGCAATGACTGCCATATTGAGCATCTGCGCTACCAAATTGCAGTTTCCTGCGACAACGCTTAGAGCCCGTCTCTGTTCTTTTGCTATTCGCCAAGTGCCGTTTCAGTTCTAAATATTTTAAAAAATGCCCTGGAGACCTGTTTAAAATGGATTTATATAGATTATGTTGAGGGAGGCCAGTATTAAAAATCACAACAGCTGCGTAACAACGTGCTGCATAGGAGTCCTTTAGAGAAAAATTTATACGCTTTCCTCCTACTACTTTCGCCACAACGCTGTTAAACTGTTCAGCTTTGTTGTTCGTATAGCAAAACATGAGACTTCTAGAGTGAAAAGCTAGTTGGGAAGCATTTTTTTGTAATTTGAGCATAAGGGTAGCAGTTAACGGAACTAAATTTTTTTCATTTTTTCTGTCACCTGTGCAATAGTAACTATCACACGAGGTGTGGTCTCCAAAAATATGTTTGGGACTATTTAAAATATCTTTTTGTAAATTTATTATTTGAGTTGCTAGAGAAGTATTTTGAGATTTCCTAAATTTAATCGCTGAACGGATAGCTGTACGTAATCTTGTTAAGCGTTCGGTAGTTAAAAATTTGCGCTCACTAAGAGGAACTGATGTGTCTTTCTGCAATGCCAAATTTTTACCGGTATAGTTCCGTAACAAATGGTTCGTACACTCAATTTTTTGGATAGGCACGTCGGGATAAGGCCTACTCTCTAGAATTTTTTTGTAGGTGCTGGAGTCCCCGTCAGCAATTAGTGTGCTATATATTAAATTTCGTTTTGATATCGAGACCTTGAATCCTTCCACTAGTATGGATTGCTCCATACTAGTAGATGGTCCTGAGAAATTTTTATTGCAGTTGTGCTCGAGTGGGGCCAAACCTTTTTTGTTAGCGCGAGCACACGTAACGCAATATTTATTTTTGATCCCGATATGCAGCACTTTTCCTGTGTGCTCCCCAATTATTGCAGCCACCCCTGACAACGCCGAATAATTAGTTCTATACGATCTTTTACTCCAGCATGCATCAGCTTCTATTGGTATCATTGCAATGCCCATATCGTTTACGTCACCCCGTGATACTGCAGCTTCACTTTCTTTTTTGGCAGCTTCTTTCATTGTCTCCTCAGCAGTAATTCGCCACATTTCAGCCACATCTGCGTGGATTGAGCTGTACAAGCGTACTGGCATGGTTGGCAAGTCCATGGACGCAGTGAGTTCGTTCAGATTGGACAGACCAATTCCTACCATTAATGATCCTGACACTGCGCCTGTATTGACATTTAAATTTAAATTATTTTCGTTGCATGTATTCAATTTAAAAACTGACCCACACATACAACACTTTAAGTCAAATGTTGAAATGAGTCCTTTTGTTATTTCTTTTACAATTTTTAAATTATTCAATCGGCAACCAAATGTTTCGCCATGTTTGTCAATTAAACATAACTGATTCATGAAAAAACTAAAATCTATAATTCTTCTTCCATCTACATCCAGATTTTCCTAAAACAATGAAACACAGGAATTGAAACAGTTAAAAAACTGCGTTTTTTAAATTATATTACAAAATTGAAAACCTTTTATGAGTAATAAGAAAATACTTACCACATTATTTGTAATTATGTCAGATTGAGGGCGATAATCTGATGTTAAATTAACTATGCTTTCATTATCCTGTGAGACAAAAAGAAGTAAGTAAGTACATTGTACCTACATTAATTATAAACTCACAGAAATATTAAAAATCTGTGATGATACTACTTCTTATTAATTATCTTATCTTAATGATGTTATAAAAATGTGAAAGTTTGTTGGACGTATGGATGTTCTTACAGAACGAACTTGGATTAAATTTGATACACAGATATAGTTTATAAGCTGGTTTGCCACAAATGGTAGTTTTCATCACGATTTTATGTTCTGGTGGGATAATTTTAGAGTTTTGCGTG
Organism: Agrotis segetum; assembly: GCA_036375495.1. Classification (NCBI taxonomy): domain Eukaryota; kingdom Metazoa; phylum Arthropoda; class Insecta; order Lepidoptera; family Noctuidae; genus Agrotis; species Agrotis segetum. The sequence continues at coordinate 2,303,816 of JAQSVV010000128.1, forward strand.
TGAAACTGCTGACAGCATCTAGTATTTTCATTTTGAATCTCAATAAAACGTGATATTATAATAATATGTAATTTACCTATACCTTTCAAAAATTATGAATTATGTTCATCATTACTTACCACGTTATTTGTACTTCTTTCTGAAGAAACTGTAAAAGCGATCGTTGGTTCTAATTTACTTTCTTTATCCTGTAAAAGTAAAATAATCCGATAAACGTATAATACGAGATGTTAAGAGAAACACATATAGGCGTTAATTACGCATATTGAACAAAGCCTATCAAACAAAGTAACTGAGCAAAAATATTATTGGAAACAAACTTTTTTGGTTTGTCAAGTCACTTTTTATGATAGCACGTAATATAAAAATGCAATATATTGTGCTTATAGATACATGTATATTACATTATCTATACCTAGTTACAATCACATTTAGAGTTTTGGTTATAAGTACATTAAATTTACCTTTGTCACTTCAGAATCAATATTTACACGTGGTGCCTGCTGCATTGCATATTTCTTTTTCCTACAAATAATAAATATGTTCTGGATAGAGTTTAATAAAATAACATACTTATCATATGTTTAGACATATGCATATAAGCACCTAAGAAACACATATCTTTTTAAGCAGTCGGGTGAAAATATAACGTAATGTTTCTACAAAAGAAATGGTGAAGAGTAAATTGGCCTTTGTTTTTATATTTATGTAAACATATTTTGTCAACCACAATATTATACAGTAAATCTAAAGTACACATTTCAAATATCAAATTTCTCACCAATAAGCTTCTCTTGCGCCTTTCAAGTTCTCAGCCAATATCTTTTTATTTATTTTAAGAGCACCATAAGTTTTACGTTTGTCTCTTCTAACCATTATAATGAATTTCAGTTGCGAGATTATGTGAGCAGAACAAGAAACTAATTACGAACTGTTGAAATGATATTCATAATTCAACTGACATTTTCAGCAAAAATAGGGCAAGTTTGAGTCGGACTTTCGCACGAAGGGTTCCGTACCATTTTCTGTAAAAAACATGTTTCTATGGGAGTATGGGAGCTCCTTTTTTATCTTTTATTATTATTTATTTTTAAAGTGAATATATAACTTAATATTCTGTAAATATTACTAGCGTTAACCTGTTCCTATATATTGATCAAAATCGAACAAAAAGGAGCAATAATATAACGTTTGTTGTAAGAGAGCCCAATGGGGAAGGCTGGTCAAAACTAAGTTTAGATGGCGCCACCATAGCTAGGTCCTAATCCGACCAATGAGGTAGTACTATTTTGAAGTACGTATAAGATTTGAACCAATGACGATGCTGGGAACTAGCTATGCTAGCGCCATTAGTTCCCCAGTTGCCACCCCCATTAAATATTTTATTTTATTCTGTGTTTAGTTTTTGTTGGCATAGCGGCAACAGAAATACATCAACTGTGAAAGTTTCAACTGTCCAACTATTACAGTTCATGAGATACTACTGGTGACAGACGAATAGTGCAGTTAGGGTACCATGCTACCTTTCGGCTATGGAACCCTAAAAAGCAAAAGACAATTATAAAATAAAAAGAAACAACTCAAAAAAGGTTTGACGCCTTTTTAATAGAAAACTGTAACAAAAAAATCGTATAGGTAGGTAGGGCGGGGCTAGTTGAGCAATTTTTCATTTGAGCGGATATAGGTCGTCAACCTTAAGCCTCAGTTGTTATGCATCATAACGGATTAGTTATTTATCCCTTTGTAAAAGTGTCTATAATATTTATTCCATATAAGTTGCGTTATGGAGCTACACCTATTTAAATGCAGAAAGTCAGTCATGACTCATGCTCAATGTACCCCATAGGTGAGGTAAGTTGAGCAAGGGGATAGGGCAAGCCACGGGTTCAATGTTAACGAGAAAAGCAATAAAGTAACTGTTTGACAATTAACTGTTTTATAATTTACTCTTTAATCATAACTCGAGAAACTTGAACATTACACGAATATTCACGTGTTCGAAATATGGGGAATATCTGTAACATATTTTCATTACAATATCGGAGAATAATGCATTCAACACATTTATTTATTCAGATTGTAATCAGATCAGAATTAAATTAATTCAAAATATTGAAATGTATCAAGAAAGGTTGTTTGCGCTGTATTCTTGGCTACTGGGAAAATTACTGGCCACCACTCATGACCTGCGGAAAATTGAGGTACTACATTTTTCACATGGAATTTGATGTCATGACAAAGACACTGGCGCCGCGTGTAAAGGTCATGAATGGTGGCGTGTATTTTAAATTTTAATAATTACGTGACTAATGTCAAAATGGTTGCGAGCGATACGTCCTCCCTCAGAAGGCGCCCCGCGCCGTCTAAATCAAAGAACAAACCGTTCTTGGTTTTATATTGAATTTTGTCATTGCATATTATAATTGTTTAATACTATTATTTTACTTTTAAATGAGCTAATTATTTTTTTAATGCAAGCTAACATAGTAACCTTAGTTATTCAATACTTTTTGATTGAATATTCAGTAAATCTTGATAAATAAAAAATATAATTTCGGACGAAAAAATGTCAAATTCTTCCTGTTTTGAAAAATTATTTTTGGTTTATTTCTGAATGAAAAATAAAAAAGTGATTAAAGCAGTCCAAATATAATCTTTCAGATGTACCAAGGACATTTTCAAATATTATTTTACTACTATACCTTCTATGTAATTCGGTACCAAAGTATGACAAAAAGTAGAATTTTATGAAACATCCTTTACAGAGACAAGGTTTTTACATATGTATGTAAACAAATCTAAAAATGTGTTTAAAGCACTCCACGCAGAAAGAATCAAACTTTCTCGAGTATATGTACTTTTTTTATTTGTGGCAATGTCATACCCAGAATCAGGTTCCAAAAGTCGCACAAAATCAACGAACCGTGTGAAAGCCCTCTTAAAGGAGGAGCAATATGTATGTGGTAATAACTTTTTATGGATAAACTTATTAAAACACTCTCTGACCATAGGCTTAATTTATAAACCCCCAAATACGAACCTAAACGACTTTCTCAATATTTATACACAAAGTTTGGAAAAGAGCAAACACAAGACTATTATATTTGGCGACTTTAATATCGACTTACTGAGTAGTGAGCGCAAAACAATAGATTACACGGATGCTATACAAGAATCAGGATACTATATATTAAACAACATTCACGAAAACTACTCTACTCGACAAACTAAGCACACAAAAAGCATAATCGATCATGCATCTACTAATATATGGAACGCTAAGGTACACATGACAATCATCGAGTCAACACTATCAGACCACAAACAAATCTACCTTGAACTCAAACAATACAAACAGACCCTAAAACAAAAAGTTCAATATGATGCGATTGATTACAAAGCTCTGTATGAAAAGATGCTGAAACACCCACCTGTAGTAGGAAACAACTATGCCATTCTTGAACAATACATCTTAAAAAATATAAATGACTCAAAACTAATAAAATACAAAATATTAAATCTACCACAAAAGGACTGGATCAATAAAACAGTCATAAACTATATTAATGAACGAAATCAATTATGGCATGGTTGTTTGTCAAATCCAGAAGATATACAGCTACAATCTAAATATAAAGCTGCTAGGAAAAGAGTAGAATGTAGAATAAAAGAGGATAAAAAGAATTATTATTATGATGCATTTACAAAATGTAGTAAAAACCCCAAAAAAATGTGGAAATTGATAAACACCCTAGCTAAAAATAAGACAGTCGATGCGTGCGCTCTTCCCAAACTTACGATTGACGGCAAAGAAATAACAAATGGCACAGAAATCTGCAACTCGTTTAATAATTATTTTGCTACTATTGGCTCTCTGTTGGCTCAAAATATAAAACAAACCAATCCTAACCCAAAAATTACACTTAATGCGCCAGATATAGACCTCCAACTTGAAACCTTAGAACATTGCACTGAAGATGAAATATCCAAAATAATAGATCATTTGGACAATGATACCAGCTGTGGAATTGATGGAATAACAGCAAAATCTCTAAAAAACATTAAGAACATAATTTTAACAAACCTAACCAATTGCATTAACAGTTGCCTTGACAGCGGCGTGTTTCCGGACAGCCTCAAAATAGCCAAAGTAACCCCTATATACAAGTCGGGAACTAGGACTGACCCCGGAAACTACCGACCTATTTCAGTGTTACCCGTCATATCAAAAATTTTTGAAAAAGTCTTATACAGACGCTTATCTAATCACTTAATTAATACCAACTTTCTTTACTCGCACCAATATGGCTTTCGTCCACACTCAAATACACTCTCGGCCACTGTTGATTTAATAACTAAAATAAAAGATAATATAGACAAAAAACAAATAGCTCTGGGGATTTTTATCGATCTAAAAAAAGCTTTCGATACTGTCAGCCATTTTATCCTTCTGAAAAAGCTTAAAATCATAGGAATTACTTCTACAGCCTACAAAATGTTTGAGTCTTATCTTGCTAATCGGCAACAGATCGTCAAACTTGATAAATTTACAAGCGCTTCGGCTAAAATACAATGCGGAGTACCTCAGGGATCGGTCCTGGGTCCATTGCTTTTCCTCATATACATTAACGACATTAGTGCCGCTGGGCTGACGGGACACATATCACTCTATGCAGACGACACCTGTCTTTTTTACTTTGGCAATTCCATTACGGATATTGTCTCAGAAGCACAAACAGATCTTGATGTTTTAAGTACATGGCTTAATCAAAATCTCCTGACTATGAATGTTAACAAAACTGCTTATATAATTTTTGCAGCAAAGAGTAAAAAAATACCATCATTTCCAAATCTCACAATAAATAACCAACCGTTACGAAAATCAACGCATGAAAAATATTTGGGCCTAATTGTAGACAGTAAGTTAACATTCAGAGCGCATATTGACTACGTGAGATCTCGAATACTACCACTAACCGGAGTTGTACGTAACATTGCAAAATGTGTACCCTACAAGCTAAGGTCATGGACCTAAAAAAAAAGGCGGACGGAACTTCACTAAGAAACGATTGAAGCACCAAAATGGCGACCGTGTTTATATGTGTGAGTTTGTATAGGGATGCCAGATGAAGGAAAAAATTACCCATTTTTAAACAATATTTAATTAAGATCTCCCTTGAACTTAAGTTTAATTACATTTTTTTTGTGACAGATACCTATTTTTAAAATAAAGGTAAAATAATTTAAGCACATTGGATATAAAATATTTACAACTCGTTTAATATTAATAAAGTTTTACAATCCCTTTTGGTTATTCAAATTTTTGTAGACTTGTCTTTTGCTATTGACACATCTAGAAATCCCTTCTAATTTACATAAATGGTGAAAACGAATGTTTAAGTATTTTTCGCCTATAAATATTTAATTAAAGCTATTTTATGTTTCATTCCTACACGTCTACATTCCTATTCCATGTCTACACTCCCTTATTATTTTTATATAATCATTTTTCCATGCATCATTTGCCGTGGGGAAACTTGTAAAAAAAAAATATTTAACGAAAAACAAAAACCCGACTGCTTTAAAAAAAACTAAAAAGAAAGAAACAAGCCCAGTAGTTAAGAATTCACTCATTCACACTCACAGTCGGGGCCCATTCAAATTATACCAATCAAATCTTCCCAACGGGCCCCGACTGTGAGTGTGAATGAGTGAATTCTTAACTACTGGGCTTGTTTCTTTCTTTTTATTTTTTTTTAAGCAGTCGGGTTTTTTGTTTTTCGTTAAATATTTTTTTTATTTCATACCTTTTAGTTACTATTCAGAAATTATTGTTTTGCTAAACAACTTTAAATCGTTATATTTCCTAAACTATTATTTAAAATGAAAAATGATAGAGGGAACCTAAAGATGATTTTAAAATACCTATTCAACGATACCCCACATGACATAGTTCATCGACATTTTTTTTTTTTCATTTTGACAATATGGCGTCTGGTTGTCGCTGTGGTGAATTTTGATTACTGTCATGTCTTTAGTGACACTCGCAAGGTCAAGACGAATCGATTAACGTAAAAATTATCAAAATCGGCCAACGCATTTGGTCTCTAGAACGCCACATAGAAACAAACATACATACATACATACATACATAGACTGATAAACACATTACCCTCCTTTGCGTCGCGCAGTCGGGTAAAAATACAGAAGAATACAATAACGATAAATAGTAACAAAATATAAATCTCCCAATTTTAAAATAATTTGAACCTTGAAATAGTTGCAACACTGATTGATTTCGAGATGTTTATAAAATTTATTGACGTAAAATCGAGAAATAAGCTTCAAAATGACATGTTTAACTATGAAAAGTGATCCTGAAGTATCCTGATGGCTTTTTTAATTGAACTACTATGGTTTAGACAACTTTTTGCAACACATGACGGCATACTTTGATTTTTATTAGACAAAATAACACCGTATGAAACCGCGAGTGTCGTTCGAAGCGTAATGGCCGACGGCTGACTTACTATGGTGTGAATGTGTGTGTGCCGGCTTGTGTGGACAAGCGCACTGACTTACTATGGGTGCTTCAATTCTTTCTTAGTGAAGTTCCGTCCGGCTTTTTTTTTAGGTCCATGGCTAAGGTATACTATTTACAACGCGCTAGTAAAGCCACATCTTGAATATCTGATCCAAGTATGGGGACAAGCAGCAAAAACAAATCAGCAACACCTACAAAGAACACAAAATAAAGTCATCAAGGTCCTCTTCAACTACAACTACAATACTCCTACAGAATTACTATACAAAAAAACAAAATTATTTAACTTACAAAAACTATATACATACCATACATGCATGACTATCCGAAAGATTCTTAAGACCAACATACACACAAACATATCATTTACACAAAAGACTCGCCGATATAATACCCGAAATCAAGACGACCTAGAATTACCAAGAGTGAGAACCATGAGCGGCAGGAAACTATACAGTATGAGGGGTTCGGCTGTACAACCAATTACCTAAAAAGGTCAGAGAATGCACAAGTTTACCAACGTTTAAAAAAGGCCTAAGAGATTTTTTAATGGACTCATAATTTTGTTTGTCTTTGTTTGCTCAGAATTCAGAGGCCTTAGTATGTTTTCTTTTTTTTTCACTTAATTACACTTCCTTTTGTGACGTAAAGTAGGCTGAAAATTTGACGTCAATTGGATGTGAAAAAATAATTTCTCATCGTACACTAGCGGCACTTTTTCAATTTTTTCAATTTTCCATTCTATAAACGCAGTAATACTTCAAGTACGCTGTAAGTGTAATACGGAAGATGATGTGAACGTCGTAATTTAATGTAAACCTAATGTTAACTTAGTTAAGTTTCTCTATAAGTGAACTGTAAATTTGTTCTTTGAGAAAATAAATATCTTTAAACCGAACTATCGTCAAAATCAAATTACGGACAGAATAAACCGCCATCCACGACTGAAGTCATTTTGACGCGGCGCTAGTGTCTATGTCATAACATGAAATTGCATAAAAAAATGTACTTAGTACCACTTTTCGCAGGTCATGAGCGGTGATGCGGACTGTAAGCAGCTATCTGTGAAATGGTACCTAATTTATAATGTAGTAGTAGATGAAATTATGTTCCATCATTTTTACAGCTTATTACACAACATCTAGTCATTACATCTTAGATCGTTTTTTTTAGATTATTTTTTAATTTGACAGTTCTTTTGGGACCAAACTGTCACTTGTCACTTTGACACTTGCCTTCCCCATTGTAGATGGTGCGACCATAGCTAAGTACTAATCCGACCAATGAGGTAGTACTATTTTGAAGTACGTCTATAACATTTAAATCAAACGACGTGACTTGTAATTAACTATACTAGCGCCATTCGTTTCCTAGTTGCCATCCCCATTAATTTATTAGTATTAGTTTACACTTATCGTTTTATATCTTTAAGTGTTTTGTATTTTATGGGCCTTTAGATGCCTGAAATAAAGGATAAAATAAAATAAATAAATAAAATAATTATCGAGCACGTTGTGAAAACGTCCGTCACTAAGGCCGAAACTACGGGTTTCGTGCTTAGAGATTAGACCCTCAGAACCCGTTTACAAGTTAGTACATTTATTAGGAGATTTCATAATAGTCCTCGATGGAAAATAAAGTTGTTCTACATAGATATACATGTGGGCATACCCGCAGCATAGACTCTGATATATGACTAGTATATATAATGTAATGCGTCACACATTCTAAACAACTTACGTAGAAAAATAAATCTTACGTTTTTTTTGACACCCTTTGAATTGTAGCCATAGTTTGTACATAGTTGTGTTTACAAAAATTTAAACTCATGTAGACCTTGAGCAACTTTGAGATCCAACAAATATTAATTTTTAAGGTTCGGAAAAAGAACCGGCGAAACGCAACGCATTAATGAATAAAATTGTCAATACATATAAAAAGCCTCTGTAACTCTTTTTTTATTTTTAAACATTGCCCTACAATAAGAGTTTCTCCTTTGTCGTGGGTGAGATAAAGAACATAATAGAAACACACACACACGAAAACCCATACCTGGAACTACTATACCTGCAGGTCATATTTGTTCAGTGCGGGAATCGAATCCGCGACACGCAGCGCAACAGACAATCTCTTAAAAACTGCGCCAACCATGCTGCCAAAGTTGTTAGAAAGTCTTATTCACCATAAATTAATTACTAGATAAAAAGAAACTACTTAAATAAAACATGAATGAGATATACAGTGAAGAAATTGGTTAAACAACCACCAGCCTTAACTGTCGGGTAAAAATGGGGTAAAATGGAAGCTGCGTAGACTGTTTATAAAAGGGGTGCTAATAATAATTATTTTTGCAATAAAATTGAGAACGCTATCGGGTTAACCAGGTGTTCTATTCCTTGCAATTAACCTTAACGTAGTCTTTATAATTTAGATTGAATATTATACATAGGTATATGCATTTTTTGGTCTATGATTCCAAATAAATCCGCATGGAAAATATTTATTACTTACATTAAGTAATAAAATACTAAAACTAATGTAAATACTTATTAATTAAACTATAGAAATTATAAAATACCTACTAAATAAAACTAAACAATAACACAAAATTTCACCAATAAACTCAATATTATAATATCTGGATATGCATTCTGAAAGACCGTAAACTGCTTCCAAACAAAGACAATAAAACAATACTTTCTATTTATAGAAGTAATACAATATTGTATGCCAAATCAGTTACAAACCAGCATGCGGGTTATCGACACGAGCCATTACGTCACCCCATTCCACGAACAAAAGTCGTTCCGTAACGACCTTCCATCCGTATCGACCAATCAAAAGCATCCCCCCGCAGTCGAGCCCCGCAGTCGTCTGTCGCCCCAGTAACTGCGCACAGCCCGCACGCAACACACGCGCTATGAAGGCAGAACGACTATCGGAATCACAAGTGCTTGAATTAGTTAAAATATACAAGGAATATGAGTGTCTTTGGGATGTTACTAACGAGAATTATAAGAATAGACAAGTCAGAGACAACGCATACAAAGAAATGTTAGAAAAACTCAACATTCCAAAGTTAAAAGTGTCAGATATTCCACAGAAAATAAAGAATTTAAGGACATCGTATTACACGGAGTTGAAAAAGATCGAATATAGTATCAAAACAGGCGGGAAATTGTACAAGCCTAAAGTAGCATGGTTCTCGATAGCTGATCAAATGTTAAGGCATATCTCATCGAGTCAATTGTTGTGGAACCCAAATGAAACTGTGAGTAAAACTTATCGATTTGTATTTGTTTTTTTTTTTTTTTATTTTGACACTTAACTAAAATTAGAAGTATTTTTAATAACTTAGAAGAATGCATGACAGAAAGCTGCCAAACTGTTACTGTCAAAGTGACATAGCGCATTAAAAACATTCATACGTACAGACTGCAGCGCATCAACTCACCTCAATCTTCCTTTCTTCAATAGATTTTCAACCTTATCACAATAGCGGAAGGTTAATGTTCGATTGGTAAAATTTGATAGATTGGGATAGGTTGACCAGCTGGCGACTGTACCTACCTATCTATATCTCAGTATAGGGCTCTTGGTTGTAAAATGCGATGCGTTACGGCCCGGTGCGATATTCATTCTGCACGCCATCGTCGCCAGCCGTTTACGTTCTGGTCTCTGCGGGTCGCTGGTTCGATTCCCATAATGAGAATTATCGCGACGTTTTATGAAATCGATTATTTTTCTATTTTAGGAACCAGTAATAGAGCCGGCTGTGTCTGAAATACAAATAGGAGACACACAAGAAGAACCAGTAGAAATACAAGAACCAATAGCAAAGAAACCAAAAAAAGTAGAAAGACAAAAACTAATCGCAACTTTAGATAAAATAGCCACAAACCACAGACCAGTGACCAGTGAACCACAGACTAAAAATGAACCACAGACTACAAACGAAGATGATGAATTTGACATTTACGGTAAATACATAGCAATAAGTCTACGATCTATGCCCAGTGAAATGTCAATTATAGCTAGAATGGAACTACAAAAAACTCTTGCTGATGTCCAATTAAAGATTTTAAGGCAGAAGAAAGGGGAAAAGAGAGTAAGAGATGGTCCCTCTACTTCTAAGATGCAAGAGGATCCTTTAGAAGATACAATAGTTAATGTAGAAGATATGGAGCAGGACTTTGCAGAGTTTAATGTCAAAATAGAAGATCACCATGATCTTTAAGGAATGAATCCAGACGCTAGAAAGATTCGAGAGCATGACGTACCAGCACATCAAGCGAATATATAATTATTTAAAATAATTATTATATTCGCATTAATATATTTTTTTTAAATAATTCTAAAATTTTATCACAACGGAAAGAATTTTTTAAGCATTCAGTACCCTTAGCACGAGTTTTCAGTATTTGAGACGTAAAGTAAACTGGAACTGACAATTTTCAAGGTAAAATTACATCCTTTTTCGCACACCAAAAGCGCTGTTCCATTTTCTCATACAAGAAACGTTGTAAATACTGGAAAGACGCTGTAAAGTAAAATAACTGAAATGAAAACTCGTGCTAAGGGTTTACAAATAAATCCATAACATTGAATAAATGGGAAACAAGTAATTTCAATTATAATTATCTCGAAGTGGTTCCATTATCTTTTCGTCATGGAGTCGACCTATCGTCTCAGGACTTTTAAAATTTTAATGGTGATACGATTTTTAAATGTGACTAGTTTAATTTAAAGTGATCTGTAAGATAATTAATTTTAGCGCAAATTGTGCTTAAAGCTAGCGTATAAATTAATAAAACAAATTGTTTCTTTAAAATGTTTTCTATTATTAGTACCAGTGCCCTGAGACTTCCACCCTCTAATTTTTTCATATTGCTTAGCGTGTTCTCAAGAATTGCGCTAACACAATCAGACTTTTTGAAATGCGACTGGTAATTTTACATATTTTATGTTTTTTAAACACACTCACAACTATACTTGTCAGCATATTAATTCAATAAAGTTTAATATTTAATTAACATTAATTAATTATTTATTTACAACTCGGAGACAAAAAAAAAAGAAGCAAAAATGAAATCGTTTTTTTGCTCTCCTGAAAGTCGTATTTTGTCCCTTACGTTGATTGATACTTCTGGTGACGATGTATTATTTAAATATGTGCCTGACGGTACTTTGCCTCTAAAAAGGATACAAAAAAAGTAGAAAAATAAAAAAAATGTTTTCAAGAAACTTCAAGGTAAACTCATTTACAGTACGACAATTTATTGTCAGTACCCTGTCAAATGTTGTCGATGTATTAAAATTTAATTATGTGTACAAATATCGTTGGAAAAATACAGGAAAACTTCTATTGAAATTATCAGCGGTTGCAGCACAACATACTCATAACATTGTTTTTTTGCACTACCTGTTCAAGCGTTAAATTCCTAACAAAAAGTTTTCGGGCAAATACATACACGTGCAAGTCTAATATCGATCAACATCCTTTACACTTGCATTTTGTTCGGAACTTGTCCTTAAAATTCGAAGTGGATTCGACCAAGCAATCACGCTGGGCCATAATATTAAAATTTTATTCTAACTGAAAGGAAGATTAACTTCTTGGATGACTACGTCAACCCAGGTGAACAAAGTGGAATAAACCATACAAAGAACACCCAGTTTCAGGTCTCTACGATTAGCGATTGGTGCGTCAGTGGATCATGCAAGCATTTTATATGTTTAAATTTGAATTACCTCTTTCGATGACTCACCAAACTACTCTGCCGCCACTAAAGATATTGGCAGAATATCTTATCACCTCAGTGTTGCCAGTGAAGAAAAAAAATCACCCACATTCATCTCCCATTAAACAAAAACATTGTCAGCCTCAGGTGTATCAGTGTTGTCATTGAATTAGCGCGTACATACGGGGCCCGCATCTCGCCGGGCGCCATTGCAGAGTTACAGATAAACTTGTAGCGAGGGCTATGAGGGTGCTGTGCCCCTGTGCGGTTTTATATTGTTAACTGTTTAACCTTGTTTTGAGTGATTGGATGAGTGGAATACAAAGAGAAACTTCTTTACATTAGAAGATTATCTAATGTTAAGATATTTTGTTAATGTGAAACGAATGCAGTCTAGTATTTTTAACCGACTTCCAAAAGGAGGAGTTTACTCAAGTCGGATGTTTGTATTTTTTTTATGTTTCTTCGGTGACAAAAAGGCGAAAAATAAAAAATAAAAGTATTTTTGTAGGTTTTTTTGAACTTTTTTTGTGTTTGTTTTGAAGTCAGTTACATTTTTTTTTTGAAAAAGATTTTTGTGTAAAAAATAAATCACAAAGTTATAAGCTTGTTCATTTACCTGGTTGTCTGTTCAAAAACATGCTAATATCGCAGTCAGTGCCGGGGTCGCGGGACTTTTCCAATTACCGTTACCCTGGAACGTAAAGGACTATTGAAGGACGCCGCGGAATTTAGTCAGTACAAGTCTAGGGCTCATGTACACGACGCCGCCGCCGCGCCGCCGCCGCGCCGCTACCGCGCCTCTAGGCTGTGTACACGGTCGCTGCCGCGCCGCCGCCGCGCCGCCGCCGCGCCGCCGCCGCGCCGCCACCGCGCCGCCGGCCGCCGCGCTGGCACCGCGAATCCAATTCGATAGTGTTTTATTTATCTGAAAAAGGAGGTTTCTCATTTCGGCCATAATGTTTTTTTTAATGTTTATTCGCGGATTACTTCTTTGTTCATGAACCGGTTTTGATGATTCTTTTTTTGTTGGAAAGCAGATATTTCTTACTATTTAGCTCCACTCGATTTCTCTAGTCTTCCATCATCAAACCCTAATCTCCATATCATGGAACCGCCTTTGAAATACCTTCTTTCCAACAAAAAAAGAATCATCAAAACCGATTCATAAACGAAGAAGTTATCCTTGAATTATCAAAAAAAAAAAACATTATATGGCCGCAATGAGACATCTCCTTTGTTAGATAAATAAAACACTAGCGAATGGCATCGCGGCGGCGGCGCGGTAGCGACCGTGTACACAGCCTAGAGGCGCGGTAGCGGCGCGGCGGCGGCGCGGCGGCGGCGGCGGCGTCGTGTACATGAGCGCTAACAGTCCCTCCCGCCGCGGCTTGGGTGAGAGGACTCATTTGATGATTTTACAAAAAAAGCCTTCTTGCGGCCCGTGATCGTTTTGTAAATTGAAGACTTTCTTTGATAAATAAGGAAGAATTTATTTCTGTATTTTAAAATGACTGCTGCAGTAACTTGTTTTTTGATTTTTTCCAAATGAACATCAAGTCACGAATACAAACATGCTTGTCAATATTGAGGGTAGATGAACGCGCTGAGCGGGTGCGCGGTGCATGGGGGGGTAGGGGAGGGGGCACAATTAATCGCTGGCACGCATTAATCATGTGGCGCACCTTACGAACGGTTGTCTACGTGTGAGAGAGAAGAACAGCATTTGGTATTAGGTATTTATTTATTACTAGCTGACCCGTGCCCACTTCGTTGGGCAGAAAATATTTTAACTTGTGATGAAATTATAAGTGTGGTTCGGTTAGTACTTGTGCTATGATTTATTTGAGCTGACTGCCAATAGGAGGGTTTTGTTTTTATTGTATACTGGACTGACTGTAACTGCCCACTGTCTTTCTGTTGGTAGGCGCTGCGCATGTTCAGCGCTAGATTTCCGAGCACCTGCGAATGTTCTCCAGCTTTGGTTAGCAAACCGCTGTGAACGCTCGGAGCTAGATTCTCCAGCGCGTGCTTGCGAAATATTTTCTCTATTCCTCGAAAGGCGCTGATGATTTTCAAGAGCAGACTCTCCCATACGGCGTACTCAATCTGCTCTTGTCTTTTTTTTTTGTTACGTGGCAAAATTATCAAATGAGTCCTCCCACCCCGGGCAGGGCGGGAGGGACTGTCAGCCTTGTACTGACTAAAATCCACGGTGTCCTTCGGTACCCCTTTGTGTGCCGGAGTCGCGGTATACGTATGTCCCGCAGCCCCGGCAGGATCTGCTCTTGTCTGGGATGTCTGACGGGAATGTTGTGATTTCCTTTGTGGCATGATAAACAATCGCTGAAACTTTCAGTTTAAAACGTTGAAGTTGTGGAGCTTCGGACTCGAAGAATAAGAACGAAGTAGTACAGCTATTTGTGCTTAAAGAAACCGAGCAACCAAAACAATTTTAAAGACCAACACGTAATTTCACAACGCCTTCTATACGTAAATGGATAAAACGTCCGTACAAAGCATGTTCTAATGTGATTCGTGAATGGACGGCGGCATTTTGCGATTTAGTAATTTTATGTTATCTTCGAAACTATTTAACCAATTGATATAATATTTGCAGCAAATCGTATCTCTATGATGTTCTTCTGATCATAATAATATTTTTTCGATAAGGTTTAATATTTTGTTGTGTAAAAAATCGTCCAAAGGCAAGTACGTTGAAAATAACTTTTTTTAACTCATAAAAGCTACTATATCTGCTAAAATATAAAAGATAAAAATATGGTGTCGCGGACTTTATTGTAGAACTATTCAAAGCGGACATTTTTGCTATACATTGTTTTCAATTATATACAACTGTTAAGGCAGCGCGTGCTAATAACTGTGTTGGAAGAGCAATTTTTTTCCGCCTGGCAAGACAAAAATTGAGATATTTCGGCTAATATGCAAGATATCTTTATAATTTATAGCCTATAGCACTCACGGATAATGTAGCTTTCTACCAGTGAAACAATTTTTAAAATCGGTTCATTACTTCCGGAGATTACCCCCTACATACAAACTTACAAACTTACAAACCTACAAACTTACAAACAAATTTTACCTCTTTATAATATTAGTATAGATTATTAGATAGAGTTTCTTTGGAGAGTTTGTTGCATACATTGTAGTGAAGATGTTCTGTTCTTTAAATAGAAACTCTTTTTATAAATGGAAGAACAAAAGATAATATTATATAATATAATATATATAATACTAAAGTCCACCGTGTTTCTTCAATTGCCCTTTACGTTCCAAGTCTGGTAGACACTTCCGCGACCGGCAATTTTATGTCCTAAAGCAAAAAAAAAATCTAAGGCCACGGAGCGTTTTTTGTTTATTGGGATAAACCACACATTTCCAAACCACTGCGACTCCTGAAAGCAAAATAAAAAGGTGGCAACGACCAGAAAAGCGCCGAGACAATGAAGCTCGACGTGTCCCGGAGAATGAATTTACCTGTCTTGGATCCTGCAACGAAATTAATCAGAAAAGAATAGCGGCGGAGTTGGAAAAATACATTTCTACTTAGCATTTTGTTTATCGTTTGCCTTGGCTAGGCGGTTTGAATTCTGGTCTTGAAACCGTGGGGAAATGTCAATTACAGAATACACCCCCATACCCACCCATCTCCATTGTATTGCCAGTTACAAATACATTTCATGTAAACGAAAAACAAAACACGTCGAAAACACTAGAAACCCAAACCAATTCTCAATTTGAAAATCAAAACACCTGACTTTGTTATCTGGCCTCCGCTTAGCTGATTGGTTCGGTTTTAATCAAACTTTTGCGCGGGAACCGCTGCCGCTGACAGCTCGATTATGGCGCCAAACGGGATTGCGTTTAAACATACTCGATTATGAGCAAAAACTGTGTCGGTCGTGTCACTTGCATGCTTTCTTTGTTCTCTGTGGTTTGTTGTTTTTTTTTTGGGTTTTAAATGTAGCGTCTTCTGTTTTATTTTTGGGCTTTGTTGTCTACTTTATTTTTTAATTGTATTTTTATATCATTATCAGAAGTCTTTGTTCTCTGTTTTACGTGTTATTATTAGGTATTTATTATACATGGTTCAGGATATTTACGGGTCTTTTCCATAGACAACGTTTATTTATGCATAGTATAATCTTATGTTGCCAGTTGTGAATGCTTCAATTAGAAAATACACATAAAAACAGAACGCCTGTTCGATATTTAAATTATTTCATCTTATTCACGTTCATACAACTGAGTAAACAATTACATCGATTGCGAAAACCGATTAAATATGTAGGTAGGTACCTATTCAAAAATTGGATAGCCAGTGAAATCACTTTAAAGTGTGACATCTACAAAATGTTCCGGTACAAGCAAGCACTTCCAAGTTTCCAAGACGTTTACAGTCTTCTTTGTATTACTTCACTTTGATTTTCAAATGATTATCGAAGGCAAAGCTCTTTCTGAAGCAGGGAGAGGAGGTACTATTAGTGTACTTTTGAAAGTACCTAGCAACCTTTGACACCATATTTCTCTATTATTACGTTATAATTAATGGACTTTTTTATCTCTAATGAGTTTTTATTTTTGGGTAGGCTCGCGTTTGACAACTATGGATTAGTTCACACTAAGACGCGATGCTGCGAGCACAATCAACAATTTTGATGGGAATTAAATGATCCGACACACTCGCCACCACAGGGAGATATTTCATTGAGCATAGCACACTCTGAACCGCCAGAGCATTCAATTCAAAAGTAAAAGGGGTAAACTTTTGATCCTGCATGCACGGAAGTAAAATAATTATCCCTGGTATGAGATTGTGCGGGCATGTGGGAGAAGCCGCGAGTAAATAGGTACTATACTTATCAATAATTCAAGATGTTACTCTTATTGTATTAAAAATAGGAACGTAGAAGTTACACATTTTCATACACTGCTTTTACAAAATTAACATATTTTTTATTCTGGCAAGTTAATTATCATAACATATCTGTGGATGTTGATTTGAAAATGGAAGAATAACAGACAGTTGGCGATTTTCCCGCGCTTCGGAGTCGTTGCCATGGCAACAAACAGTTCGGTATTGTTTGAGTTAGTATCTACCTACTTTTTGTGATGATCTTTCTGACTACATAAATATAATATTCAAACTTGAATGTGGCTCTTAGAAACAAAATGTAGGTAAGTATAGGTCGCGGGACTAACGAATTACCGTGACCCCTGAACGTAAGGGGCTATTGAAAAGGACACCATGGATTTTAGTCAGTACGAGTCTGACAGTCCCTGGGAGCTAGTCTGGCCTGGATGATGTTACCACGAAAAAAAAGTGTCTTGAATTTAATGATCTCTTATTTTATTTCCTCGCAGAAGATACGTTGAACGATTCCCTTAGCATTTTCGAACGAAACTATAATTTTACATCGAATAAGGCAAAGGCATAACATTTACAGCCTCGAGTTTTCTAGAGAAATAAAAAAACAAATGCCCAAAGACAAAACCACACTTTTCAACAACAAAAACATCTATGGCACAGACAACCTTTCATACAGCCACGCCAGGCCCACTTTTAACAAGGAGGTATAGTACGAAACAGGTACGATGTATAAGCTATAATCCTTGCTTAGGCCGCTCCAAGTGTTGAGCAGTGGCGTAGCTACCCAGGGGCTAGGCGGGGCAGTGCCCCGGGGCCCTCAAGCTCAGGGGGCCCTTGAACCCATACCAAAAAATCTCGACTGAACTGAACTTTTTAAAATTTCTCCCATATAATATGACAAGTTGCAACCCGACTTTAATCATACGCAACGTAATCACTTTATGTTCTTAAACCAAAATCGCTTGCACCACTGCTTGACCACATCTGTGAACCATCCGTTTTTTTTGTGAGAACCAATAGTAGTCAAAACAAAACAAAACGAGAAAGATGGGACCAATAGCTGTTACAATGAAAAAAATAACGGAAGATATGTAAACCTTTTTGCATAACATCTGGGTAAAATGATGTAAAAAAAAACTGGCATTTTTGTGATTTTTAACAATGATCACAGATGTCTGTGCACCCTTTTACGAAAAGAACAAAGAAAGAGAAATTTGTAATTTTTAACGAAGTAATTTGACAGAATGGATTTCTTGCGTTAGATCGCGTATTAGGCGTGCAGAGGCTGTCTGTGTCTGGTCGTTGCGTTTCTCTTTCATTTTACTTATAACGTCGTTATTGAACAGTGAGTACCTCCTCGAGCACAATCTAATATTAAATATTGCATTAATCTCAATTTTAAATATATCTTCTCCGTTTTTGGAATCGGTGATCAGCAGCTAAAGTTATTATGACTCATTTAAACTATTTCTTTTGGTAGATCCGACCTTTATATTATAATTAACAAACCCTTGAACCTTTTCTATTTCGTTTCATTGCTTATTATTACCTACACCAAGTATTTATTGTAATTTATGTTGTTACTGTTTAATATTTTTATTAACTGCCCTCCAGTGCACGAAAAAGAGCTGATAATAAAGTAGCTTAGCATTTTTTAAGTATTTGTATATTTAATATTATTACTTGATAAAACCCAACCAGTTTAGATAGTAGTGGGGCCCCATTTTTTGATTTGCCCCAGGGCCCTCGGTTACCTAGCTACGCCACTGGTGTTGAGTCGATGGTCTGCCAGTGACAGCTCGATTACGCCCCCCCCCGTCCTCCCCACCCCGCCCCGCAACCGCACCACTCCGCAACTTCAGGCCGAATGTTTGCATTCTGTGTTTTGGGTTAAAAAAAACTAAAATATGGGGTGGAATAGGTCACACTGGGCAGTGAAGGGTATTTTGGGATAATAGGTAAAAGTGATGGATTGGTTTATTGAGCTTTGGTGTTTGGTAAACAGAAAGGTATTGGTTCTTCAACCTTCTGGGCAAAGTATAGTTCTGACGAGGGCAGAGGGCCAACGCCTGCCGGGGTCGCGGGAATGTCGCATCTTGTGTTTGGTAAACAGAAAGGTATTGGTTCTTCAACCTTCTGGGCGGCTATAGTTCTGACGGGGCCCCCCTTAGAGGGTCAAAGTCTCGGGGTCGCTGGACTGTCGCATCAGGTAACCGTGACCCTGTAACGTAAAGTGCTATTGAAGGATCACCGTGGATTAAGTCAGTACGAGTCTGACAGTCCCTCATTTTGTTAGCATTTGGTAAACTAATCATCTTTATTTTAAGACTTGTAAAATTTCCCACGGGTATTATTTGCAGCGAATAAATGAAAATACCTATGAATTGAGCTTTCATCAATTTATACCTACAAAAATAATTATCACAGTTTCATAATAAGGTTGTGGAACTGTCTAAGCAGGTTACCGCTGGTTTGGAATGCAAAGGGAATTTGAAGGAATACTTAGGGTGGGTCTTTCCGCTCCACCCAGGGTTAGGGAGGACTCATTTGAAATCTTCATAATTAGGAGCTAGTCAATGTGACTGAGATGAAAAATAAAATAATTATGATATAAAATGTTGGGGTTTTCAGGTCTTGAATTCTACGTTCTATTCTATTCTAGAATTCGAGGAATAGAGCGTTCGTTCATTTTTATTTGCAGAGTCAATCATAGTAGTTTTTACAAGAAGTGTTGCTACTAATAAAAAATAAAATATTATTTCTGTGTTGCAACTTTAAATATGAGGTGGTTTCACAACAATATGAACGGAAAATTGAATAATACGTATAATTATAGTAGTAGTAGTAACGTCGAAACAAAAGTCTGACGAAACGAAAATCTGTCGAAAGGGAAACAACCTGTAGTTTTAACAGAAAAATAAAAATATATTGGAAGGAGCTCCATATCAATTACTTAAATTATGTACTTTTACGACTGATACAAAATAAGCTACAACAATTCAAACTTAAAACAAACATTATATTATGTGCAATATTTGGAGGCTCTAATCTTTGACATAAAGCAATACAGTCCTTCAGTATTCTTCTAACGGCCGATCTCAATAACGCAACCATCTGTTAATTTAGTAGCTGTAGCCGCATTTGTGCGTTTCAATAAACTCAAGATAGATAAGAATATCTACCTTTACCATTGATCTATCTTTGGGGAGCTTACCGCTTACCATAGTTATGTAAAGCTATAGAAAAAAAATTTTGAGCGTCTCAATAGCACTTTGGTGGTTAACTTTAGTTTGTTAAAGTTACAGTCAGTTACAAATTGGCTATCCCTCGAAATCGGGCGATTAACTGCTGGTAGCAATAGTATTTACAACTTATTTCATTGAAATAATGGCTTTTTCCGTGATATTGAGATGTATGAGGCAGGAGTATTTTATTTGGTTGTACAATTCGTTTTTCATACACTGAACAAAAAAATATCCAATTTTTTTTAGATACTGTTTGACTTCATTTTATGTAATGATAATTTCATTGTATGGAAAGGATGATGTCTGGGGAGCAGAACCGCTCAAATCCTATAAAACATTGACTTCGCATGCAATAAAAATCATCCTCACGTGATGAACTAATCGTAACAGCATCATAATGTTTCTTTCTTAATTTTTTGTTCACCAAAGTTCCGAGATCCCGTTTTTTTTTCTTCCTATTCAATGAAAGATCCTTACCTGAAACAGAGTCGAACGGCAGTAAAAAAAGAAACCCTTCTTTTTTTGTGTCCAAACTGCAGATAAGGACCGATCTGTGGTTAACTAAAGTTAGCGTTACGCAAATTTTTTATTGAGACGGCAGTAACAGATAGATCAGATGTAAGAGTTAAGCTCTGGTAGCTAGCCGAGTTTAAACTTCAGTACGTTATTGAGTTCGGCCGACATTTGGAAGACATTTCTTCTGCCAATGCGTCAACACGCATTCAACATAGCACCTTTCCTTACAATTAACATAACAGTGAAAACTGCCAAGAACCCCAAATCATTTGCAATTCCTCCCATCAATAACAATGGCGACACCTGAATCTTCGACTGTAGTTAATCAAACGTGTTGTAGGGGGCGCAAATTAGGCGGGACTTTGGGGGTGAAAGGGGGTGAAAGCCGTCAGCTGTCGCCGTCAGCGCCAGCCGGCACCGCACTCTTAAACTTTTACATACACCCGATGCTTCGCTTCATATCTTGGGATTCAATGATGTTGAAGAAATTGGTGAGTTTGCTGCCAAAAATTGTAAAAAGAGTTAAGGCTGCATAGTACTTCAATATAATCTTACTCGCTCGCACTTGCACGTACCACGCACTATTGCTTGCTCTTTCTTTTAGCTGTCTACACGCAAATCTATTTATTTTACGGCGAAAAAAAAGAAAATTCAAAAATAAATAAATAATGTTAGTTCAGTTAGTATAAAAAGTTTCATGATCTAATTTTAAGTATTTTATTATTGCCAGCGAATTTAGAGGTAGCTTTGGGATTTTTTTCTTTTTTTCGAGAAAATATGGAATCATGTTTTTCGCCAAACATAAGACCTTCATTAAACGTTAAAATGAATGCTGAAGTATTTTAGGCGTATCACAGGAATACAGGATTTTGCTAAGCCATTTGAGGTGGGGTGCTATGACAGGAAACCTCCACGTGCGCCCGTGGACTGGAGTTCCTTCTCGGATACGTCCGGGGGGAAGACCAGTTTTTCGGGCCGGTGCACCCTGGGATGCGGGCAAAAACTCTTTCTTAAGCACTGTGTGCCTAAGTGGTCTCTTTGCCCGTATGCGAATAGCCTGTCGTGTGGACGCTCCAACGCGTGTCCCTCTGATTAGCAGAGGGCACAGCGGCGGAGCGGGCTTGCGGACGGTGAGTGATGGGTAACTCGCCGTCCGAAGGACCAAGCCCGGGTCGGTGGCGCGTCGTGTTTCGCGCCAAATGCCTGCTGGGGTCGCGGGTTTTTTCTTAACCCAGGATACCGTGGCCCCAGAACGTAAAGGGCATAGGAAGGAACACGGGTGGATTTTAGTCAGTAAGAGTCTGACAGTCCCTTCCGCCCCACCCAGGGCGGGAGGACTCATTTGATGATTTTACCACCTTAAAAAAAAAAAAAAAAAAAAAAGCCATTTGAGGTAGTAATAAATATACAAATATTTTAAAGCTGAAGAGTGTTTGGTTGAAGGCGTTAATCTCAAGAACTGCTGCTCCGAATTAATAAAATCTTTTTGTGTTGGATAGTCCATTTATTGAGAAAGGCTATAGGCTATTTAACATCACGCTATGATCAATAGGAGCCAGCAGCGGGAGTGAATCCACGAGGAGCCCACAACCCGGTTACTGATGACTAGCTATCAGGAATCGGGTTGTAGCGTCATAATAAGCTAACTTCATACTGAAACAGTGGATCTATTGGTATAAAAGAAAAAAAAATGAATATAAGCACGTCGGCCTAATTTTCAAAATCGCTGTAGTAGGTAACAGATATATTATCCAATTACTTGAAAAAAATCATGTAGGTACTCCTTTTACGTAACGAAAATAGTTTTAAAACAAAAATAAATTCACATTCACAAAGCTTTACAAAAACTCTTTGTAATTAAAATTTTCCATAAAGAAAATCCTTTATAACATGAAGTTCCGATGGAAAGTCAATCGCACGCCCGAGTCCATTACAGTCGTGCAGTAACTGTATACCGCTGAAACTTTAACTTATTTTAATAACCGAGCCAGCTGCCGGCCTCCCCCCTTAGTTTGCATTCCGACATAATAATAATCACTTTATAATAATAATAATCACTTTATTT
Source organism: Agrotis segetum (assembly GCA_036375495.1). NCBI lineage: Eukaryota > Metazoa > Arthropoda > Insecta > Lepidoptera > Noctuidae > Agrotis > Agrotis segetum. Next base: position 2,326,818 of record JAQSVV010000128.1, read on the forward strand.
CAGGCTACTTGGGCCCATAGATATATACCTTATAGACTAACATATATATTGTTATAGTACAGTTTGTGTTAGTATAAAGAAACTTAAGCCTATGTTAGTCAACACTTCACTTAGCACTAGCGATTATATTTTTGAAAGAAATTGCTAATGCACAATAACTTACCAAAAGGGAAATTGTATAACAAAGCTTTTGTTTTCGATTCACCTATTGTACGAGGAAATCACAAGAAGTACAGGAGAGAAGTACCTAAAATTATCAATAATTAATCTAGCTAAGTGATGGACCGGGGTCGTGGAACTAACGAGTAAGCGTGGCTCCGGAACGGACAGGCCTATTGAAGGGCACCTTGGATTTAGTCAGTACAAGTCTGCCAGTCCTTCCCGCTCTGCCCTGGGTGGGAGAATTCATTCCATGATTTTCATCATCATCATATCAGCCGTAAGACGTCCACTGCTGAACATAGGCCTCCCCTTTAGACTTCCAGTAGGACCGGTTGTAAGCTGCCTGCATCCAGCGTGATCCTGTGGCCTTCATAAAATCGTCTGCCCACCTAGTGGGTGGACGTCTTACACTGCGCTTGTCGGTGCGTGGTCTCCATTCGAGAACCTTACGGCCCCATCGGCCATCAGTTCTTCGTGCTATAATATGGCCTGCCCACTTCCATTTCAACTTGCTAATTTGTTGTGCTGCGTCAGTTACTTTGGTTCGTCTACGAATCTCCTCATTTCTGAGTCGATCGCGCAGAGATTCCATGATTTTACCACGTAAAAATAAGCCAGTATATGGAATAATCTGCTAGGCTATGGTGTAATCTAGCTTGCGTATTATTTTATGTTTCATTTGTTGCTTGGCTACATAAAATCATTAGGGTGAATTGCCCAAGCAAAAAAATACACGGCAAACCTGAGAATGGTAGTGCAATGTGCTGATTATTAATTTTATATATTTTTTCTCAACAACGTAAGTATTTCTCTACCTTGGCAAAAAAAATCATTGGTATCTACCCTCTAATATACCCAAAAAAAAAATTACAAAGTGTTATTTTATCATCACGGTGACCTGTCCTGAACCCAATTCCGCTCATAACATACCTTCTCCTGCAAATACATTCGTAATATGGATTTAAATTGATTTTGTTATCATTAAATTATAATATATTCGATCAAATAAAACAATTTTTGTTTGTTTATCTTCTTTCTCATGGATTTGACAGGCAGTCAACTTTTGTCTGGAAAAAAGTTATCATTTCAGAGGACAGTAAGTTTTAGTAGAATAGCCACATCAACATTGCGTTGTTACGCCCCTTTCACCTTTTCTCACTCCGGATCAGTCCGGCTTAAGCTCTCGGCGCGAACGCACCGGTCCCAACGTCTTGCGGTTTCCCGCCAAAAAAGTAAGTTTATCATTTCAGTAATATGGGGACAAAAATAGTTTCATTTCGGTGGCTGTTATAACTCGTGCTAGATTTGTTTAATTTGTTTCAAAATTGTGTATTAAATTCGCAGTAAGTACTGTTTTGTTTGAGTAGTGTTCATATTTTTTAAATAATTTTTTTTCGGAGTTAAATGTAGAACTAACCTCTATTTTATCATCTCAGTGTTATCATTTCAGTGGATTCGGTGGACTGTTATACCAATTACAGTCCACCGGAATTAAAAGTATCTCCGAAATGATAAAAACATAAAGTTTTAGAGATCCTGGCGTCAAATACAAAGTCATAGTTTTGTAATGTACCTACTTTTACCTAGAGTGTCGAGTGTGTTATAATGTTTCTTATTCATTTATTGTATTTTAAAAATATAAGAGTTGATTTAATTTTAGAAGTTTTACTGATATACCTGTAGAAACACTATTCTCCTCTCGTTACCAATTTAACTAAATTATACCTAGCATTTTTCTCTTAGTGCAATAGGTAGACATTAGGTATTACTATTAATGGCATAACTTACAAATGCAACCATCATATTAATCAGAAACTTTAAGCTTTCTAATCGCGATACGTTGATTCTTTTGAAAATATATCAAGTAAATTAGTATTAGTACATAAACAAGCAAAAATATTTATTTAAGGTTACCAGCATTTACGATAAAGTTTTCCAACATTTTCACACAACAACAACCACAAAAATTACCAAAGGTTATAAAAGTAAAGAAACTATTCATTCATATCATAATAAACATTACATTACATTAATATCATTCTTTGAGGTTATTGTAACCTCAAAGAATGATATATGTAATAATACTAACTGTAATATCTGTATATTAATGATGATATTAAAAAAACTGTGTACTGTCCTGTCTCAGTGTTTATCTAAAATTTGTGGAAATCAAACCTAACAAAGTACGGAACCCTGGCTGGGGGCACGGTTGTTCTTAGCTGTATCATTTCGGTGGATTTATCATTTCGGTGGTAATTTTTATCATTTCGGTGGACACTTTTAATTTCAGTGGACTCTTAAAACTTTATCCTTAAATATTTATGTAAGTTTTGATAATATTTGATGTCCACTCACGCACAATGTTATAAAATAGACTAAAGTATTATTTGTCACTAAAAATATATAGATTGCATTGAAATAAAAAAATCCCACCGAAATGATACATAAAAATCTCTTGTTGAAATTCACCCATTAACACGGTCATTTTGCCTTTTAATTTTTACTATAGGTACCTAATTTAAGTTTTACTAATGTCAGCACAAGTGACAATGCCGGAGGTAACTTGAACCCACATTGTCCCAGTTATCACCAACAACCCGCATTTATCTAATCAACTAAACACAAAGGATATTAAAATAATATCAAAAAAATTCGCCCCCATTTTTTCCGTAACATCGATAATTGTAATCCTTTCCCCCGGGCGGGTTGTGGGGGTGAATGGGGGTGATTCGGGGGTGGTAACATCTGTGCCGCCATCCCTCGCAGGCGGCTGTCAACCGCAGCGGGGCCAAACCGTTTATTTATTTGAAGACCCCTAAATTGATTCGTTGATACGAGTATGTTCTGCCCAAAATATTGTAGAATTCGGGATGCTGCTGTTGAGGTGGTCGAAGTTATTGAGGGATTTTCAAAGATGGTGAAAACCCATCATGGGTAAATAGATTTACACATAGAAATTCACTAATGTATTTAGTATCTTATGTTTAGAAAATCCTGGATACTTTTGTGTGCGCACCTGAGTAGTGGACTTGTTATTAGTGAAAGCACAGTGCAGCATTTTGCGCGAACAAAAGTTACTTTTTACTTATTTGTTTCACTATTTTGGTGGTACCGTGTGTATAATGTTCTACGACTTTTGAATAATAATAATATACTTTGAAAGTTTCAATTACCGTAGATCTAAAATATATAAATAAGTTTGAATTCAAAAATTAAGCTGTAAACAAATATTTAATCTTTTACACTTTTCATTCAAATATTTCGTTTAGCTCCGTTCACCCTGAGAACCAGAGGCGTAGGTACAAACCGTATCAATAATACGGGTGCCCCGAGTGTAAAGGACAATTGGAATAAAATAAAAACATAAAATGTTACTCTTAAAATATAAAAACTTATTGCGGCCATAAAGTTCCAATTATCGAACTCCTAAAATATCTCAATTTTCAGAAAAGCTACATGTAGTTGCCATTACTTGCCATAAATTAGCTAATTAGTCGATCAGCTTTCTCAATTTTCTAGCTGTCTTCAAAATTCTCTTAGTGACAAATCAGTAACAGCATTAGTTACATGGGTCACGATGCTATTGTCTTTATTCTGAAAAACTATAGTGTCACTTAGATTAGGAGGGCCCCAAACAAGTTTTGATACGGGCCCTTTTTGGCCTAGCTACGCCACTGCTAAGAACTCTCATTTCTTCTCGAAACTAATTCTCAATAAGCGTACAACATGTCGCACTGGCCGGCGACATATTTTTAAAGTTGCGCATAAAAATTCGCATTAGCGTTAAGCTTGACGATGTTATACGTTCTCCTAAATGAAATCCCGTATAACACGCCTCTCGGAGGCACATGGCGACTGACACGGATGTATGAGGGACGCTGGATGCGGCACGAGCGTGGTTTTGTGCGTGAGGTGAGTGTAGATGTCAATTATGTCATTGTGATTAAAACTATAATAATAGACAAATAGAGTAGACAGTCTGAAGAAAAATTTTGTTAAATCATCTTTAGATAATTTACCAATATTTGCTATACTTACCTAATTATAAGCGCCATAATCAGTGACATAAGTTCTAATGATAGATTTAGTGTTTAAAATTGATTATGTTGGTTTAAAAATAATCATAGACCAATACCATGACATGGTATTGGTCTATCTATATAAATTGATATCATTTAATAGAGTTACGTATTTTGTAATTGATTAAAAGTCAATTATTTGAATAGGCGTGGACATTTTGTTTGTAAATAAATTCTCAGTTCTTAATACTTCTGACAGCCAATCTCGTTTACGTTTTGTTCTGCACAGCACCTTATTACCATGCTGTGAAGCTAGCGGTGTGTACAGACGCCAGCAGGTCAACCTACCCCAGTCTGTCAAATTTTACCAATTGAACTTTAATCTTCCACTATTGTGATTAGGTTGAAAATCTACTAATAAAAGTCCGATTGAGGTAAGTTGAAGTGCATTCTGTAGATTGCTATGTATTTTTTGCTGACGAAAGCCACGACCGACGTCGATATTAGAGGAATTATGGTCTAGTACCTACATAATAATATAGCCACTTGTGGCATATAAAAAAAAAAGAAAAAAATAGAATGTTTATTTTATTAGCCCATGCTTAGATCCTAAAAACAAAAACAATCAATATAAGTAAACTAAGTCAGGCCACATCCATTCCAACAAGTTCAGCGTGAACGTTCATTAAATGACAATGGGCAAAAGCGGTCCAAGATCCTCCACTTATGACACTTATGGGAAATGAAAGAACATAGTTGTGACATCATTCTGGCAAAAAATTATCGAAATCTGTCCTGGGGTTCTTTTTTTATTTCCGTTTAAAAGTGACTACCTAATCTAACCTAACCCAACTTATCATTAAGCTGTAAATGATGCCCGACGTATATTGAACCATCTGGGAAAGCGGATGGCTTATGTGTGACTTCGAGCCACTAAAAATACCAACAAAACCTTAAATAGCTAACCTAACCTAACTTTTTTTGTTCAACTAAAAATGACGCCCAACGTATACTGAAACATCTGGGAAGGCGGTTGGCTTATGTGTGACTTCGACCCACTAAAAATACCAAAAAAACCTTAAAAAGCTTACCTAACCTAACGTTTTTTGTTCAACTAAAAATGACGCCCAACGTATACTGAAACATCTGGGAAGGCGGTTGGCTCATGTGTGACTTCAAGCCACTAAAAATACCAACAAAACCTTAAATAGCTAACTTAACCTGACTTTTTTCATTCAGCTGTAAATGATGCCCGACGCATACTGAACCATCTGGTAAGGCGGTTGGCTTATGTATGACTTCGACCCACTAAAAATACCAATTTGACCATAAATAGCTAACCTAACCTAACTTTTTTTGTTCAGCTAAAAATGATGCCCGAAGTATACTGAACCATCCGGGAAAGCGGTTGGCTTATGTGTGACGTCGAGCCACTAAAAACACCAAAAAAACCTTAAATAGCTAACCTAACCTAACTTTTTTTGTTCAACTAAAAATGATTCCTGAAGTATACTGAACCATCTGGGAAAGCGGTTGGCTTATGTGTGACTTCGAACCACTAAAAATACCATCAAAACCTTAAATAGCTAACCTAACCTAACTTTTTTTGTTCAGCTATGAATGATGCCCGAAGTATACTGAACCATCTGAGAAAACGGTTGGCTTATGTGTGACTTCGAACCACTAAAAATACCATCAAAACCTTAAATAACTAACGTAACCTAACTTTTTTTGTTCAGCTAAAAATGATGCCCGATGTATACTGAACCATCTGGGAAGGCGGTTGGCTTATGTGTGACTTCGACCCACTAAAAATACCAATGAGACCATAAATAGCTAACCTAACCGAACATTTTTTGTTCAGCTTAAAATGATGCCCGACGTATACTGGTCCATCTGGGAAGGCAGTTGGCTTATGTGTGACTTGGACCCACTAAAAATACCAACGAGACCTTAAATAGCTAACCTAACCTAACTTTTTTTGTTCCGCTGTAAACGATGCCACTATAAACTATCTGGGAATGCGGTTGCCTTATGTTTCACTTACACCTACTAAAAATACCAACGAGACCTTAATTAGCTATTTAAATAGCTAACCCAACCTAACTTATTTGTTCAGCTTCAGCAGACCTTAAGGTCTCATTGGTATTTTTAGTCGGTGTAAGAAACATAAGCCAATCACCTTCCCAGATGGTCCATTAAACGTAAGGCATCATTTTTAGCTGAACAAAAAAGTTAAGTTAGGTTAGCTATTTATGGTCTCATTGGTATTTTTAGTGGCTCGAAGTCACACATAAGTCAACCGCTTTCCCAGATGGTTCAGTATACTTCGGGCATCATTCATAGCTGAACAAACAAAGTTAGGTTAGGTTAGCTATTTAAGGTTTTTTTGGTATTTTAGTGGGTCGAAGTCACACATAAGCCAACCGCTTTCCCAGATGGTTCAGTATACTTCGGGCATCATTTTTAGCTGAACAAAAAAAGTTAGGTTAGGTTAACTATTTAAGGTTTTGTTGGTATTTTTAGTGGCTCGAAGTCACACGTAAGCCAACCGCTTTCCCAGATGGTTCAATATACTTCGGGCATCATTTTTAGCTGAACAAAAAAAGTCAGGTTAGGTTAGCTATTTAAGGTTTTGTTGATATTTTTAGTGGGTTGAAGTCACGCATAAGCCAACAGCCTTCCCAAATAGTTCAATGTACGTCGGGCATCATTTTTAGCTGAACAAAAAAAGTTAGGTTAGGTTAGCTATTTAAGGTTTTGTTGGTATTTTTAGTGGCTCGAAGTCACACGTAAGCCAACCGCTTTCCCAGATTGTTCAGTATACTTCGGGCATCATTTTTGGCTGAACAAAAAAAGTTAGGTTAGGTTAGCTATTTAAGGTTTTGTTGATATTTTTAGTGGGTTGAAGTCACGCATAAACCAACAGCCTTCCCAAATAGTTCAATGTACGTCGGGCATCATTTTTAACTGAACAAAAAAAGTTAGGTTAGGTTACCTATTTCAGGTTTTGTTGGTATTTTTAGTGGCTCGAAGTCACACGTAAGCCAACCGCTTTCCCAGATGGTTCAGTATACTTCGGGCATCATTTTTAGCTGAACAAAAAAAGTTAGGTTAGGTTAGCTATTAAGGTTTTGTTGATATTTTTAGTGGGTTGAAGTCACGCATAAGCCAACAGCCTTCCCAAATAGTTCAATGTACGTCGGGCATCATTTTTAGCTGAACAAAAAAAGTTAGGTTAGGTTAGCTATTTAAAAATTTTTTGGTATTTTTAGTGGCTCGAAGTCACACATAAGCCAACCGCTTTCCCAGATGGTTCAGTATACTTCGGGCATCATTTTTAGCTGAACAAAAAAAGTTAGGTTAGGTTAGCTATTTAAGGTTTTTTTAGTATTTTTAGTGGCTCGAAGTCACACATAAGCCAACCGCTTTCCCAGATGGTTCAGTATACTTCGGGCATCATTCATAGCTGAACAAACAAAGTTAGGTTAGGTTAGCTATTTAAGGTTTTTTTGGTATTTTTAGTGGGTCGAAGTCACACATAAGTCAACCGCTTTCCCAGATGGTTCAGTATACTTCGGGCATCATTCATAGCTGAACAAACAAAGTTAGGTTAGGTTAGCTATTTAAGGTTTTTTTGGTATTTTTAGTGGGTCGAAGTCACACATAAGCCAACCGCTTTCCCAGATGGTTCAGTATACTTCGGGCATCATTTTTAGCTGAACAAAAAAAGTTAGGTTAGGTTAACTATTTAAGGTTTTGTTGGTATTTTTAGTGGCTCGAAGTCACACGTAAGCCAACCGCTTTCCCAGATGGTTCAGTATACTTCGGGCATCATTTTTAGCTGAACAAAAAAAGTCAGGTTAGGTTAGCTATTTAAGGTTTTGTTGATATTTTTAGTGGGTTGAAGTCACGCATAAGCCAACAGCCTTCCCAAATAGTTCAATGTACGTCGGGCATCATTTTTAGCTGAACAAAAAAAGTTAGGTTAGGTTAGCTATTTAAGGTTTTGTTGGTATTTTAGTGGCTCGAAGTCACACGTAAGCCAACCGCTTTCCCAGATGGTTCAGTATACTTCGGGCATCATTTTTGGCTGAACAAAAAAAGTTAGGTTAGGTTAGCTATTTAAGGTTTTGTTGATATTTTTAGTGGGTTGAAGTCACGCATAAACCAACAGCCTTCCCAAATAGTTCAATGTACGTCGGGCATCATTTTTAACTGAACAAAAAAGTTAGGTTAGGTTACCTATTTCAGGTTTTGTTGGTATTTTTAGTGGCTCGAAGTCACACGTAAGCCAACCGCTTTCCCAGATGGTTCAGTATACTTCGGGCATCATTTTTAGCTGAACAAAAAAAGTTAGGTTAGGTTAGCTATTTAAGGTTTTGTTGATATTTTTAGTGGGTTGAAGTCACGCATAAGCCAACAGCCTTCCCAAATAGTTCAATGTACGTCGGGCATCATTTTTAGCTGAACAAAAAAAGTTAGGTTAGGTTAGCTATTTGAAAATTTTTTGGTATTTTTAGTGGCTCGAAGTCACACATAAGCCAACCGCTTTCCCAGATGGTTCAGTATACTTCGGGCATCATTTTTAGCTGAACAAAAAAAGTTAGGTTAGGTTAGCTATTTAAGGTTTTTTTAGTATTTTTAGTGGCTCGAAGTCACACATAAGCCAACCGCTTTCCCAGATGGTTCAGTATACTTCGGGCATCATTCATAGCTGAACAAACAAAGTTAGGTTAGGTTAGCTATTTAAGGTTTTTTTGGTATTTTTAGTGGGTCGAAGTCACACATAAGCCAACCGCTTTCCCAGATGGTTCAGTATACTTCGGGCATCATTTTTAGCTGAACAAAAAAAGTTAGGTTAGGTTAACTATTTAAGGTTTTGTTGGTATTTTTAGTGGCTCGAAGTCACACGTAAGCCAACCGCTTTCCCAGATGGTTCAGTATACTTCGGGCATCATTTTTAGCTGAACAAAAAAAGTCAGGTTAGGTTAGCTAGGTTAGCTATTTAAGGTTTTGTTGATATTTTTAGTGGGTTGAAGTCACGCATAAGCCAACAGCCTTCCCAAATAGTTCAATGTACGTCGGGCATCATTTTTAGCTGAACAAAAAAAGTTAGGTTAGGTTAGCTATTTAAGGTTTTGTTGGTATTTTTAGTGGCTCGAAGTCACACGTAAGCCAACCGCTTTCCCAGATGGTTCAGTATACTTCGGGCATCATTTTTAGCTGAACAAAAAAAGTCAGGTTAGGTTAGCTATTTAAGGTTTTGTTGATATTTTTAGTGGGTTGAAGTCACGCATAAGCCAACAGCCTTCCCAAATAGTTCAATGTACGTCGGGCATCATTTTTAGCTGAACAAAAAAAGTTAGGTTAGGTTAGCTATTTAAGGTTTTGTTGGTATTTTTAGTGGCTCGAAGTCACACGTAAGCCAACCGCTTTCCCAGATGGTTCAGTATACTTCGGGCTTCATTTTTAGCTGAACAAAAAAAGTTAGGTTAGGTTAGCTATTTAAGGTTTTGTTGATATTTTTAGTGGGTTGAAGTCACGCATAAGCCAACAGCCTTCCCAAATAGTTCAATGTACGTCGGGCATCATTTTTAGCTGAACAAAAAAAGTTAGGTTAGGTTAGCTATTTAAAATTTTTTTGGTATTTTTAGTGGCTCGAAGTCACACATAAGCCAACCGCTTTCCCAGATGGTTCAGTATACTTCGGGCATCATTTTTAGCTGAACAAAAAAAGTTAGGTTAGGTTAGCTATTTAAGGTTTTTTTAGTATTTTTAGTGGCTCGAAGTCACACATAAGCCAACCGCTTTCCCAGATGGTTCAGTATACTTCGGGCATCATTTTAGCTGAACAAGAAAAGTTAGGTTACGTTAGCTATTTAAGGTTTTTTTGGTATTTTTAGTGGCTCGAAGTCACACATAAGTCAACCGCTTTCCCAGATGGTTCAGTATACTTCGGGAATAATTTTTAGCTGAACAAAAAAAGTTAGGTTAGGTTAGCTATTTAAGGTTTTTTTGGTATTTTTAGTGGCTCGAAGTCACACATAAGTCAACCGCTTTCCCAGATGGTTCAGTATACTTCGGGCATCATTTTTAGCTGAACAAAAAAAGTTAGGTTAGCTTAGCTATTTAAGGTTTTGTTGGTATTTTTAGTGGCTCGAAGTCACGCATAAGCCAACAGCCTTCCCAAATGGTTCAATGTACGTCGGGCATCATTTTTAGCTGAACAAAAAAAGTTAGGTTAGGTTAGCTATTTAAGGTTTTGTTGATATTTTTAGTGGGCGAAGTCACGCATAAGCCAACAGCCTTTCCAAATGGTTCAATGTACGTCGGGCATCATTTTTAGCTGAACAAAAAAAGTTAGGTTAGGTTAGGTTTGGATAGGTAAAGTTAGGTTAGGTTAGGAGTCACTTAAATAGACATAAAAAAAGAACCCCCGGACGGATTTTGATAATCTCTTGCCGGAATGATGCCACAACCATATACTTTCATTTCCCATAAGTGTCATCAGTGGAGGATCTTGGACCAAGTTCCATACATTTTTGCCCATTGTCCTTTGCCAAACCCGCGGCGCCGTCCGACGCACCTGACGTCGTGGCCCGCTCTGTGGCGCACAGCTTGTACCATTTACATCGCCGGTTTTACTAGCACCAGCCAACGGACGCACTGTGCCAGCCCGCAATGTACGGTGTGTGCCGCAATAGTTTGCAACGTAAATATTGGTGCAAGAAGGCGAATTTTTCGTTTCGTTTCGTTATATTATTTCCATTGATTTCATGTTTTTTTTCAGTTATAGATATTAGTAGTGGTTTTTGTTATTTATTAGGAGAGTTAATTGTTATTTATTAGGAGAGTTAAAAATAAGTGAACGAACTTACATATCTACATGCACAAGTAATACGGTTATCAATTTTGTTTGGATATTAAAATCATCAAGTGAATTTCAGACGCTTACTGACAGAAAGTCTAACCTCGGAACGCAAAGGGTAACTCCCTTTGCGTTCCGAGGTCGTGGTCGTCTGCTTCCTGCGACCCAATGATAATCTTGATTTTATTAATCTATCTTCCATCTAGTATTATAAATGCGAAAGCTTATGACTAATGAGAACGAATATTTCTCACTCTTTTACCCAAAAACTACAATACGAATTTAGATGAAATTTTGTACACACATAGCTCATAACATAAATTAACTTGTGGTATATTTTTATCCCAGTGTTACGTTCCCGTATGATAATTTGACCATTTACAGCTAAAAGATATTAATACAAAGACAATTAAATACCACTCATTTATATTAGTACTAAGAAAGCTATCTATTTTAGAACCACTCCTCAGAACGCCTGGTTCGTCAGGGTTCAGTAGCGCGGGAACCACCAGCTGACTCCCCGTGTTGATGTTACATTACCACATCGTAATGAACGCGGTTCCGTAGCTCTCTATAGATAGAAGTACCTACCTTATATTGGTGAATAGTATGCCAAGTTTCTTAGGTTTTGTAACCTCGTATTATTTTGAAATCAAGGTGCTTCATGGTCAGTTGGCAGTTTCTTTTTTTTTTTATCGTGGTAACATCATCAAATGAGTCCTCCAACCCCGGGCAGGGCGGGAGGGACTGTCAGTCGGCATTGTTCTAATTCAAAATCAAAATATTTTATTTTACATGGGCCTCAATGGGCACTTATAAAACGTAGAGAAAGAAAAAATAATTGCACGCTTCGGGTTTGTCGTTTCCATGGAGAAGACCCGGCAAGAAACTCCATGGTATACAGGATCATGCTGATTGCGGCCTGCATCCAGCGTGATCCTGTGTACTTCATAAGATCTGTTCACCTTGCGCATGCACATGGACGTCCTACGCTGCGCTAGCTTGTGAAAAAAAATACAATGTACTGATTAGGGTTAGGTCACGTCGGTTTGTAACAAATTGATGCTCTAACTAGACGGTTTATGGTAATATTCGTCAAAGTGTTAAAATGTCCACATGTCAGAATAACCTAATGTCATATTTGTATTTGGTTAGAATGAAGTTTTGCAAAAATCAACAAGTGTCGTAATGTCCGAAATTCATATTTTTCACGGCCCAAAATCCTAGGTTTTGTGATTAAACGACGCCTGGGTTTGTTTTTTAGATAGGTAATAGAACAAATTTCATTTTTTTTTTTCAAAAGCCCTTTGTGTTCCAATGTCGTTAATAAATTTAATGTGTAGATATAAAATCATTTTCAGTTTTTGACGTATGGACATTTTGTCATTTGATCTTTATAACAAAACTTTTGACTTTTTTACGTAATGACATGTGGACAATTTAACACTTGGACGAAAGTTACCATAAACCGTTCCGTCACACGCACGCATTGTGCTGGAAGCATGTTGTTTAAATAATATACGTGGCGAGTACATTATGTGGGAAGTACTTAGTAAGCATGCTTAGATAATATACTTAGGTGATGAAACTACATGAAATTCGGTAGCTGAGAGCGTTAATCCAGGTTATTTAATAACCTATCATTCAAATTCGTTTTTAGGTGGGTCGCGGGACTTACCAATACCGTGACCCCGGAACGCAAAGAGCTGCTGAAAGACACCGTGGATTTTAGTCAGTATAAGTCTGACAGTCCGTCCTGCCAAGCCCTGGGTAGGACTCATTTGATGATCTTACCACGATAAAAAAAAGGTGGGAAAAATATACATACATACTGTTAGTGTGCAATTACAGAGGCGCGGGGCGGGCAGCGGAAGCGGGTGGCGGATCACGAAATAGACTACATTTCCGCTCACGGTGCTGTTGCACCTTAGTCAAAAACTATGTGTTTGCGTTACCCGCCAGCGAATTCTGCTGCCCGCCCTGCTGCCACTGTAATTAGACTTGTACAGTCACGAGCAATAACATGTAAACACTTAACAAAATTCAAATGCAATTTACTCATAAAATACTGGTTTCCACTTTGAAATAAGACCTATTTCGTAATATTATGGCCTCCAAAATAGAATCTAACAAAAGTTTAATCAATATGGTTTTTTTTTAGCATGGTAAAATCATCAAATGAGTCCTCCCACCCCGGGCAGGGCGGGAGGGACTGTCAGGCTTCTACTGACTAAAATCCACGGTGTCCTTCAATAGCCCTTTATGTTCCAGGGTCGCGGTAAGGAAATAATCCCTCGACCCCGGCAGGCTTTGGCCCTCTGAGAGGGGGCCCCGTCATAAATCAATATGGTAGCAGAACATCGCTTTTGAATACTGCTTGGTGTAAACATACCATTGCTCGTGACTGTACTATACGTGTGTACGTTTCGGGGCCATGGTTACCTGACCGGACAGTACCGCGATCATTCAATCCTGGAATGGACTCCACAACTTTCAGTGCAAAAAAACAACACACAAATTAAAAACATCAGCAATCGATTCCTCAATTAAATTCTTCTCATCCTCTGACCCCTACATGTATATTCAATCTCCAATAACAGAGGGGTTGAGCAGAGGCCCAGCTGTGGGTTCCCAGGCCGCATGCTAATGCGTGGGCCCTAAGTGGTGGCCTGGGGCTGTTGTCTTAGGACTGGGGTCGGGGCCCAACATTAGCGATGAGGCCTTGAGAGTAGCAACATGTGCAGGTAAATTGAGAAAAATAAACTGAACGAATATAAATCATTTAAATCTTTGAAAGTATTTGTTAGGTCGGTAGTGTGTTTAAAATTAAGGATGGGATGATCATAGTACCATGTTCTGATGCTATAGCTGTAAAAATTGAAACGGATTTAGTTTTTTTTCTACAGTTAAATAGCTTCTTTATGTATTCAATTATAATTTGGAACACATGTAAATTGTTTGATAAATAAATGTACCGAACCAGTTATTGTACAATGGTCAAAAGAAAAATTAACAAAAACAGTGAAATCATTGAATCACAACAGTGAATGTCAGCAGCGTACTTCAATATCGCTGATTCCTACATTTTAACAATAAAATAAAAATGGTGGAATAATTCTCCTTAACACAGAAAATTCCTAATAATCTCAAAAACCCAGTAATTTATCATTTAAAATTAGTGATAACTTGTATTTATAACACGAACAGATTTTGCTTAAAAACAGCATTTATAATACTTACTAATTGGTCGTCATAAATAAAACTTGTAAAAACAAAACAATATTTTATAAGTTACGACATTCGTAGCACATGCGTAGCGGCGTAGCAGCGAGGCCTGCAACATTTCGTAGCAATTTGCTACGAGCTACGCCATTCTACGCGCGTAGCACGACGGCTACGCCAGAAGCGTTTTGATATTAATATTTTTATTTGCTAATATTTTCAATATATTTTTGAATAGAAACAAAGTTTAGCTCCAGTTTGTTTCATGTAAACGTAAACTGAAAGCTCCATTTTTGTTTTTGTTAAAAGTCTATTAAACTTATTAACAAGTTGTCAGAATAGATATTTTCTTGACTCATTTGATGATCTTACCTCTTGAAAAAAGAAAAGAAAAATAAGGTTTAATTTTTTTTAAACTGCGTTCGTTCCAAACAAGTTACATTTCAGTATTACATTTTAACCAAGCAGTCAAGCAATACCGAAACTTTCCACAAAAAAAAAAAAACAACCATTTTCTAAACACATAATACCGGTCTAATAAAATCTCTAATCCAACTACAATCCAGCTCTAAACTCAGCATAGATCACCTAAATCCTTACAAACACGGTGCTGCAGTGAAAATCCCCAAATGATCCTGACACATACATATATAAATGTTTGTTTGTCTGTGTGTTTGGACAACGCGCGGCGAGCGAGCCGAGCAGATGGTGCTCACAATTTATATGTTTGCACTTTTCAATCCTATGTTGTGAGGCTGTTAAAGAGTTGCGTAATTCGCTATGTGGTGGGGACAACGACGATTATAATACTAGACTCGTAATAACAGGCGACCAATGTCTGTCAACACATTAGGCAAAAAAGTCTTATATTCGTCTCATTTCGACCAATCCTGTGAGCCGTAAACATACGTTGAGACAGAACAGACCTTGAGTTAGCTAATCACAACGCAGTACCCCGTCCCCCTTCCTCGCTTACGTAGTACCTCAGCGAGTTGACAGAATAATTTTTGTTCCTTAGATCGTGCATGCGGAGTCTAGTATTATATCGCCGTTGGGTGGGGATTATTGAAGCGATCGCTGCACGCATTGTGAACTAAATGGGGAGTCCACCCGCGGTGCCAAGTACGTGTCAAGTTTAAATGCAACACAACTTTTCGTAGATTAAGGGTGCTTGTACACGCCGCATGTAATCCGCGCAAGTAAACTTGCGCAAGCTACTTGATCAAGCTACCCGCGGGGTGCTTATACACGGCGCATGTAGCTTGAGCATGTTGAGGTACTTGCGCGGATTACATGCGCCGTGTACAAGCATTCTTTCAAACCGACACTTGTTGACTGACATTAAAAATTGTTAATGAAGACTACGTTCTGAGGCTCAACTTCATTTTATTGCACTATTAAAATATGTAAGCAAAGATGTGGCAAACACGCTTGTTTAGAAGTGGTACTACTCTTGATTTCTACAGGCGACGACTTCTAACTATACTACAGGCGGCTTCCATAGGGAAAAGGAGAGAGATCGAAGTAGCTGGCGTAGTCCTAGAGTATTTTTGCGTCAATAGTGGAAACCATGAAAGTTTAAACCATAAGTAATTCTCCCGTATAAAAAATTTCTACTTCCACACTTAGCAGAAGAAAGAACAGAGCTAGGCTAAAAACCACAAATAAACATGAACAACTGAGATATATTTATGAAACCAGTACCAAACATTACACTGCTACCCCCGGTTTCAAACATGGCGGATTACCGTACAAATTGAAAGCAGTGCTGCCATCTGGCGGCGCTGAATCTTTTCTATATTAATGTGGCGACAGCTGCTCGCCAAGCATATTGTGTCCGACGATTATTGTAAAGTTAGTGGATAAATAGATGTCTGATTGTCCGGGGATTATATTATGTGGGTACATAGACAGTTTTTAACAAAATGATGAATGGTTCTTATTGGTTCTTTTAAGCAATTAAATCAAGCGTCCTGTAAAGCTTCTAAATATGTCGTTAATCGCAGGTACTAATATTGTTCAAGCAAATGTGTTTTTTCATTAAAATGTTGCCTCACACAAAGAATTTCTCTTGTATTGCAGGATGGAAGTGTTAACTGCAAACACAATCCCGAAACAACTACGTGGAGATTGTAAAATAATTATGTGTATTGTAGGGATCGTACTTGAGACAAACAGCAAAGTAGTCGATTGTTGCTCAACCACTACGCTAACCGAGTTCTTCCAAACAAGTAAATCATATAAAAGGAACTTACTGATGTCGATGCATGCTTACTCTTGGGCTTGGACATCGTGTTACTGTGCCAATCCCGTCTAAAACCAAAAATGTTGAAAGAGATAAAGAAAAAAACTTTTTAAAAAAAAATTAACCGACTTCAAAAACAACCACAAAAAAGGGTAAAATAACCTACAAAATAACTTTTCTTTCGGAAGTCGGTGGCTTTATTTTTTTATTTCGTTGTATTATGTGGTTTTTGCCACCGACTTCCGAAAGAAAAGTTATTTTGTAGGTTATTTTACCCTTTTTTGTGGTTGTTTTTGAAGTCGGTTAATTTTTTTTTTTAAGTTTTTTATTTTACTCTTTCTAGTTTAAAATTCAACCCAAATTCTTGTCAAATACATCATTTCCTTACAAGTGCACTAGAATTTGTAATCCGTGGCACCGGTATTAACATCGCTCATGTACACATGCTAATAAAATTCCCTATCTCAAAAACTGCTGAACAGATTTTGATGAAACTTGCAGTATTCCCTAAGGTGAACGAACCCTAGTACAACAAAAAAAGAATTTTGAAAATCGGTCCACAATTGGCGGAGTAATCGCGTAACAAACACGCAAAAAGTCATGTCATCCAAGTAGCCGAAATCAATAAAAATGCTCACAAAATAAAAAGTACTGAACCAAATTGGATGAAATTTTTATGGGACCACACTGCAAGTATACTGCATCGAACAAAAAAAGAATGACACTAATCGGACTAGAAACCTCGGAGTAATCGATGTACATACATAAGAAAAAAAAAAAAACATACCGACCGAATTGAGAACTCGGTTTTGAAGTCGGTTAAAAATTGTAATCGACACACACTACAAATGCACACAATACAAGAACTAAAAAAATATAGAAAAGAAAAACATAAAAAACTTGAAACTAAACGAAATAAATACTTTACCTATTTTCATATTTTACAACGAAATTCAGCAGGATTGACATCCGTGTATCGGTAGACTCCAAAGCAGTATTTAATGCCGACATACTCGCATCATACTATTATCCCTTGTAAAGCTTAAATTTTTTCGTGGCTCCTTGATTTTACTATGATCGTCTAACATTCAAAGAAACAGCATACAAAACGTCAGTAAAACAATTCATCAAATGCATCTGTGAATCGCGGAAATTGCTCCAGTGTTCGCGCACTATACAAGAATAGGGTAATGCTACCCTTTCGACAGCTGCAACTCAATAGCAACCCTAATGTGAAGAAATTGTAACAGTATTGAACTCCTCATAGTTTTTAACAAAAGTAATAACTTATTGGCATGGTTAGCGCAGCGGCTAAGCGATTGACTGCTGTGCTGTGTGGTGCGGGGTTCGATCGGTTCATACGGGAATATGGAACAAATATTTGTATGATGTAAAAGTACTGCCGGGGTCGCGGGATTATTCCCTTACCGTAACCCCGGAACTTAACAGGCTATGAAGGACACCGTGGATTTTAGTCAGTAGAAGTCTGACAGTCCCTCCCGCCCTGCCCGGGGTTGGAGGACTCATTTGATGATTTTACCACGCTAAGATGTAAAAGTACTCGTAGTTGTGCCGGGTCTGGCGTCTGAGTGTTTATGTCTGTAAAGGAATGCTGCATAACAATTACATTTTAAAATTACAAAGTACATGAGTAAAGTATTCAGTTTACACACTCTTACAAAATGTTATCATGTAAGACAATGTTATATAAAGTTATGTAACTGCTATGTGGTTGAGTAATTTTAGTTGATATGTTTGTAAACGCACCCACGATACAGGAGTAAATCTTAGTGTTGGATGTTTTTTTTTCAAAAAAGAAAAAAGAAGATGCTTTGTTGGTATCGTGACTTTGACAGCACTACAATAGAAGTAAAATAATTGTCAGAAGAATCTAGAGCAGAACCCTTAGCACGAGTTTTCACTCTTTTACTTTAGATACAGCGTCTTTCCAGATATTTACAGCGTTTCTTATAATGAAAAAACCGGCCAAGTGCGTGTCGGGCCACGCACAGTGTAGGGTTCCGTAGTTGCCCATCAAAATACGTATGCGAACTAACTAAACTGATTCGCTGAATTTAATTTTAAAAAGAAGAATTTTCAAAATCGGTCCAGGAGTCTGAGAAATCGGGGAAAATAAATAAGAAAAAAGATTACAACGAATTTAGAACCTCCTCCTTTTTTGAATTTAGTTAAAAATAGTTGACGATAAAAACCTACCTATCCCCAAAAAACATACCTATAAAAGCTGTAAAAATAAAGTTGACAAACTTACATTTGCAGTTGTCTCCGATACATTTTGTTTAAAAAATATGATATCCAAGTACATTTTATAAGTTGGTCGACTATTGCTCGTAAAGTTGTAAAGCCTACTTAGTCATGATAATTTTCTTTTAAACTTCTTTATATATACTACTATTGTGAATTTTTTCACACCCCCAAACATAACCGTTTAGCTGGTAGAGGGGGGGGGGGGGGGGGGGGGGGAGACACTCGAATCGAGCAAAATTTAGCACTTTAATATTTCCCAAACGAATTGTTTAATCAAAAAATTGTTAATGGAAACTATCATTATTTTTTAAAGGCCTATTTAATGATACCCCACACTAAGGGATGAGCGAGAAAAAAAAAATCCTCACTTTACGTGTAAGTACTGGAGGTACCCTAAAAAAAAATATTTTACGAGATTTTATTTTACCACTTTTTCGGCACAACAAATCCGTATATTTACACCAAATTACAGCTCTCTAGTACTGTGCGTCTCTGAGCTAAACTGCGGACAGACGGACGGACGGACGGACGGACGGACGGCCATGGCGAAACTATAAGGGTTCCTTGTTGACTACGGAACCCTAAAAATGGAACAGCGCCTCTGGTGTGTGAAGAAGTAACTAATTTTTTCCTTGAAAATTGTCAATTTGAAATTGTCAAAGTTCCAGTTTACTTTACGTCTCAAATACTGAAAATTCGTGCTAAGGGTACTGTATTTGTCACAGGTGCTAGATAAGAAATCGGAAGAGATCTGTCCACCTCGTTACATCGCGTCATTGACGCTGTTATCACATTATCCCTTTTGAACGAATCCTTCTTTATCTAATAAACTATGGACGTTTACATTCTAATGTAATACCACTCTTTTCATCCGTCATTCATTTGTGTTTTTCCGGATAAAATCGAAAATAGAATATCCATCAAGGGCTTCACACACAGCAGCTATAATGTAAAGATGTACATTATAGCACGATACATCTCATTACATCTTTCCACAGAAATCGTCAAGAGACCACACACGACTGCTATAATGTATATTTTTACATCTCTATGGAAAGATGTAATGAGATGTATCGTGCTATAATGTACATCTTTACATTATAGCTGCTGTGTGTGAAGCCCTTTAGTTAATATTTGCAGCACAAAAAGTTTCTTTAGTCGATAGGGCCCGCATGCCAGGTGCGAGAGATCCCTGGAACGCATGCCACAAGGCCCGCATTCGGGAACAGTTTTCATTAGTTGATAGGGCCCGCATGCGGGGAAACTTTTTCATTAGTCGAGCCCGCGTGCGGTTCTATACAATTTACTAGTCACATTCAATAAACAATCGTAATTTCTATAGATTTCCACAAGTTTTAATATTTGCGAATCCGTGAAGCGATCAGCCATTTTGCGCATCGTCTTTCTAATCCAACAAGCATTCATGATTGGAAGTATCAAATCAAATCAATAAGAGACGTAGGTACTCAGTGAATGATAGCTCCGAGGTACATAGTACTCACACAATGCTGGCTATGAAACTATATAATACAAGGAAGATTGAGTCTATACAATACAACACAATATCTGACTCAAAACCCGCAAGCTGTATATCGACCGATGATTTTAACACGTATCGAATTGTAACTTTCATTAGTTGTTATCTCGCCTACGAGGACTATTATAAAACAGTCAGTACAGAGCTATTTTTCAGTTGGCACCCCGCGGTTACATGGTGTTACAGAAACCGTTTCAAAAATCGTTTGACACTACACCATACACCCACTGTTACTTCAAGAATGCAGTTTAATTCAAACTCTTTATTAGTCTTCAATAACAGCTCAAAACTGACACTACAATATAAAATCAATAATATTAATCTTCCCATTTCCGCCATAAGATACCAAATATTTTCCCTCACTCATCACATTGAATTACTCCAATGCCAGTGACCTTTTTCTCCGGGCCACACCAGCATGGCACACGCGTGCACACAGTGGCGCGTGCCGACCACACATCCGTCCAGCTGCGAGTTACGTCACGGCCATCTGGTCGGACAAGCACCGCTAGGAGGAAACACCACACTACTTTTAGTAGTTCAAGGAGCAAGAAAATGTTTGGAATACCTGTACTTTATATTGTTTTATCGTACGTCATGTCAATAAATTGGCTTTTTGAAACAACTAACGGCAAAGTGCTGACAAAAATACTTTCGATTTTAAATTGAGATTTTTATATTGCTCGTATATTTGTTGAATGGTCCATAGATATAAAATTATAAAAGGTACTAAAAGATAGTTGTGTTTAGTTCGGTTTTGTCGCGAGGCTGTCTTATCAGGTAAACGTGACCCTGGAACGTAAATGGCTATTGAAGGACACCGTGGATTTTAGTCAGTAATACAAGTCTGACAGTTCCTCCTGCCCCGCCCAGGGTGGGAGTCAATTGATGATTTTACCACAAAAAAAAAAAGAAAAAAAAGGTCGGGGTTTACATTGCAGTTGGCCTTGGTAAAGTGCCTCTGCTTTCAAATAGTAAATCATCGAAGGTTAACCGTTGAACTTCTAAATTCGAAATCACTTTTATGTCGAAAGGTTTTATTCTGCAAAACGTCAATTCACACGTGTGAAATTCTTTAACGTGCACCCTCTATTTTGCACCGTGTGTTTAGATTTCCTAGTTCTGTGTCGTTCACAGATGTTCGTGACGTAACTATCTCACGCGTATCTCAATAACGAGTTCAGTTCCATCGCGTTGCAGACGAGAATTTATCACCTACCTGTACGAAAATACATCTAGTAAGAATAACATTATTCCTAACTTTCATCTTCTTCTTTAGTCTCTTTCTACCATTTTGGTGTAGGTCTCCTTCAACTATTTTCACTCTTCACGACATCGAGCTCTTTGTAACCAATTCCTAACATAATGATCATCATCATCATCATCAGCCTAATAATGTTCCCACTGGACACAGGCCTCCTCTCTGTGAGAGGGTCATAATCCACCACGCGGGCCCAGTGCGAATTGGTGAATGTCACATGTCTTCGAATTTTTGGTTCTAGGACATGCCGGTTTCCTCACGATGTTTTCCTTCACCGTTTTGAAAGCAGTGGTTATGAAATAAATTACACAAAGGAATGCGCCTGGTGGGGTTCGAACTCACGACCTACAAGTACTACTCGTAAGTCGGGACCGATATTACTGGGCCACCACTGCTCCTAACATAATGATAGTTATATCAAACTAAGATAAAAAAAGGCTCAAAAAAATGTGTGCAAAAATGGGGTGGACACTCCGCTCTTTTTGATGATGTCTTTACTATTTATTAGCTGTGGAGTATGTAGATGAAAGTCGAGCAGGATCATCAAATGATCTGCCACCCCGGGCAGGGCGGGAGGGTACTGACTAAAATCCACGGTGTCCTTCAATAGCCCTTAATGTTCACGGTAATGCAGGGTCACGGTAATGAGATAAGTCCCACGACCCCGGCAGGGAGTGGAGTTGGATTGGTCAAATTAAATTGGACGCGAAGAGAGACGCGTAATTTGAATTGACCAATGAGCACACGGTAGAAGAGTCTAATTCTGTAAGAATAACTATTATTCGAAAAATTATTTCCATAACAATGAATAGACAATGACACAGAGTCCACCCTTTTAGCACATAGCAATGATGGAAAATAAAAAAAAAGAACTGCCTTGCAACCCGTTCAGGATCTTACCACGCACTGCACTGTAAGCGGTGACTTAGCGCAGGGCGATCGAAAGTAAAGAAATATTTGAAACAAGCCACGAGGCGCCGTCAGTGGTGAATTCGCGTACTTACAAAGTAATTAATGTCTTATTGTATATATGTATATGCCGCTCATCGCTTAGACCAAAATCGTGGACGTGTCGTTTTATTGTCATTCTATGCTACCGAAAACTCGCTGCAGAAATAAGAAAAGGTGTTCAAGTAATTGTTGCTTTGTCTATGACGTTGAATGTCCGAGTCTTTCAGCAATCGACCTGCCACCTCAAATATCTCATAGCTCGTGACTTCCAGATGGTTGTGACGCTCCTGTAAACACGGGCACGTGCGTGCAATGCGGCCGGCATATGTTCCGCGGGCGTGCGCTCTATTCTTGCACTGTGTGGACACGGAGTATCGTGATACAGAGACTGAACCCTCTGATACCTCGTGACGTGCATTGACGAGAAACAGAAGCACGTTTGCACTTTAGAAATGGTTTCCATCGAGCGTTCGTACTATTGGTGAACGACACAATAACCTAATTTAATACAACACCCAGGTCATGCTTGGTGGTCACAGGCTGTCTCATCAGATATCCGTAATCCTGGAACGTAAAGGGCTATTGAAGGATCACCTTGGATGTTAGTCAGTACAAGTCTAAAAGACCCTCCCGCCCCGCCCTGGGTTGGAGGACGGATTTGAAGATTTAACTACTATAAAAAGGTCGTTTGGTGAATTTATAGAAATCAGCTTAAAAAAAACATAGGCAGTTGTAATTACATTTAAAAGATCTGTAGACTTTATATTGCAAAGACTATCTTCGCTCACCATCATATGAGGTAGTGGTAAAACGCGAGCCTATCGCCATCACAGTAATTCCAAAAAAAAAAACTCTGAAAAAACGCGGAAAGTGGCCAATTTATTTGAACTTTTGCATAAGCTCGGTCTCTGTTCTCTCTCTACTCCCGCACTAGCTGCGCACCGCGACGCGGCCTGCGTTATGCAGCCATTACACCGGATAGCCTGTAATAACAGTTTGTGTTACCATCAATCTAGTTTTATGTGACCTTAATAGTGCTTCTGAGTTCTCACATTTGGTGGTTGATTCGATTTGATTCTTGTATGCTTTATGTTAAGTAAACAACCAGATTCTTATCTGATGGGAAGCGAATACCATGAGGTGATTAAATGTGGCAATATTAGAATAACCTTTGCTTTCATTACGGCGCTCCCTCACCGCGAGCATTCACCTGTAATGTAACGTTACGGATTCGAACATTAGAAGACAGTACAGCATCAAATTGCGCACTTTTAAGTTGCATTATAGGTTAATGCTTACGGTGATCCTTCACCGCGAGCATTCACCTGCCTTTAAATTAAAATAGATTTTTGATTGACGCTGACGTGCGAGGTTACCTAACCTTATTGTCATGTATTTGTTAACCGTCTTCAAAAAAAGGAGGAGGTTCTCAATTCTCTCAGTATGTTTTTTTTATTATGTTAATTTTTATTAAGAAAACGAATATTTGTGAGGATGTATGGCTGGTTATTTGATTGTTAGTATTTGACACAAAAACTACTGAAAGGATTTGGATTTAATTTGGTACAAAGATAGTTCAGAACCCGGATTAAAACAAGATATTTTTTATCCCGATATATGTAGCATGCAAAGCAACTGGCAGCAGGTAGTAAAGAATAATTTTATTGCATTTCGCATTACAATTCTGCTATAATCCCGATATGATGTTGTAGTAGAATTATTTCCAAATTACACGCATTCGTAGCCGCAATAGCCTGTAGAGAATAATTTTATCGCATTTCGTATTACAATTCTGCTATAGTAGTCTTATTAGAGCTCCTGTCTCTACAAGACAAGTGACAATGGCATACGCCCACAGCACACAGGTTGTTGACAGGACCGTGGGCTGGGCACAGAGCCTTTATCTAATCTCGTACTTACTTACTATATTGTTGTGTGTGGCCCGTGTATGTAAATATAGCTGGTGGTAAATGACCCTTATAGGAGTTAAGACAGGGTGACATTATCACTGAGTGATAAAACCCAAAAATAAATATTAAAAAAGGAGTTAAGAGGGCACGTTATCCTCTCTTTAAAGCGATATTTTTTTCATCTGGACTGTATTTTCTTTATCGTGGTATAATCTTCAAAAGAGTCCTACCACGCAGGGCAGGGCGGGAGGGACTGTCAGACTCGTACTGACTAAAATCCAAGGTGTCCTTCAATAGTCCTTTACGTTTCAGGGTCACGGTAATTCGTTAGTAGCGCGACCCCGGCAGGCTTTGGTCCTCTAGAGCGCGCGACACACTTTGAGGCGCGTTCTGTGGTCGGTCAGCGAGTCGCCCATTGTTCTGAACTGTATTAGTGGAAATTAGTGGTAGCGGTACAGGTTACCACTGGAACACAAAAGGCATTTGAAGGAACAAGGTAATTAGTTCTCAGTCAGTTCTACGAGTAGTCTGACGGTGTACCTTCAGCTCCATACAGGGCACATTTGATGGGGTTTACACCAAAAAAAAATTGTAAGTGGCCTGTTGGTCTAGTGGTTAGTGACCCTGACTGCTATAGGAGGTCGTGGGTTCGATTCCCACCCAGGACAAATGTTTGTGTGATGAACATGATCATTTGTTCTGTGTCTGGGTGTAATTAATCTATAATATGTATATGTATGTATTTAGAAATATATAAGTATGTTTATCAGTTGTCTAGTACCCATAACACAAGCTCTGCTTAGCTTGGGACTAGATGGCGTTGTGTGATAGTTGTGGAATATTAAAAAAAAGGTAAAAATGGCAATAATCGGTGCGATGAATAATCTCGCTTGAACTTGCAGGTCGTGGTCGAGAATTACCGCAACTAACAATTACGTTGGTTCTGTAATCTGTTTAATTATTATAACATGACGTCCGAACGTCTAAAATCAGGACTGTATCTTTCATTCACTAAAAATCTACATTAAACACACAAACTAACCTTTCAACTAGTTAATATTTCTCACAGAACAGATGCGTCTACAGACCAGCCATGACTGCAGTCTACATTCTTACCTGAATCTACAAAACATTCAATAAACTCACAGACGTACAGGTTTATTTTAAAATGTATAAATATTAGTATTTTCTATTCCAGGGTTTATTTTTTGGTCTGTCTGTCTAGATTCTACATGGTTGCAATCAGTGACTCATGTAATGGGTTTTGTCTAGATTTTTAAAGGCCTATAGTTCCTAGGTAGGTCTACTGTATAAGTCCAACGAAAACACGGGAACGACGGATACAGATGTACGAATATAACTAACGTCAATAATACCGCCACGACTGAAGTCAATTTGACGTGGCACTAGTGTCTGTGTCATTTTTGGATTAAAAATGTAGTACCTACCACAAATCGCAGGTCATGTCAACAGAATTTACAATGACTGTCATCGGAATTAACTGATTTTTGTCAGCTTAGTTATATGAATCATCGTTGACCACCCAACACACAGAAACGAATCTTGGAACCGTATGTTTTAAAAAATTAAGCTAATTTCTTCGCTATTATTCGTTTGATCTATTTTTACTATAACATCTCTTTTTGAGTCTGTCAACTCCTTTCTTAGTTCAATCGGCAAACCTGCAAACCAATCGAAGTAAGAAAAAAGTGCCTTTTCCAACACTTCAAAAACCTAATCAATCACACTAGTTTGAACTTTCAAACCAAATTCAATATCCCAACTATGTTGGAATTCTGGAATTGATTCCCCAGCCAGCCCAGATGTGGCACAGGAATATAAAAAATATGGTTGTATTTGGCAAAGTGTCGGCAATCAATAATTTAATAAGTACTTGTGTAAATCACGGCTGTAATCCGCTGGCACTGGTGCGCTCAACAGTTGTGGGGGGACTGGAATATGATATTTTTCAGCGAACGCACCTGTGTGTCGACCCCTACCTTTTGTTCTACTATAAAGAAAAAGTGACTTTGGTCATCGCGAAAAGCCGAATCGTTAATTTGATTGAACGTGCTAATATCATGGAACCATCCAACTGCCATGACCATTGGTTTTAGCTTTCAGTCGAATCAGATGCAGCTAGATATCAATACTTTATATGGAGCGATTGCTTAACGGACCTCCACAACCCAGTAACTAGAATTGAAGAAAATATGTTGTGTTGTATAATCCATTTCTTCAAGAAGGCTGTAAAATATCACGCTACGACCAAAAGGAGAGGAGCATGGCGTGCATGAAACCGGGGAACAGCTAGCATACTGTAAATGCTGTGACGATAGGTGGATGGACATTAGTTGCCCTTTCACAAAAAATGCTGAACAGATTTTGATTTTTGGTACACAGATCTGTAGTTTATGATCCTGATTGCAAGCGGCACTCGAACTAGAAACCTTACTTAAGGTGATTGCATCGATGTAGCCCGCGAAATTCAAATTTTCTTCTGTTTTTTTGCAATTTTCAGGCCAGTGCTAGGTTGTATGTTGATTATAATATTATTCGCGGCTGTAAGATGTATATGTATAGTTACAATCAACAAAATTCATCAATACAACCCTCCAAGTTCATAAAGGCGTTCTCTTCAAAAAAGTGTGCCTTTAAATTCTGGTTAGAACTCGTGGTAAGTTCGGGGGGTTGGTCGGTGGTACAGTGGGTGACGGCCCTGCCTCCCTGCACAGGTGTGCGCCCGGCGCAGGTGTCGCCAAATCCAATACAATCTTTACTTTCGCACGTAATTGGAATACTACCACTTGTGCCTACTGTTTTATTGAAGAACTTTAGGTTATAGCCTGCGGTATACCTTTACCTAGAGGCGATATGAAATACCTATAGAAGGGGTAGGTAAATAAAATAATCCTATCGCAATATGGGAACGCCCTAGAAAGACGTAGATTTATTGCAATAAAGGAAAAAAGCGAGGAAGACGTTCTGACCTTTATTTTATTTTTGAAGTGAAAACTTCTTTAGCGGCGTTGTACACTTTTTCTGTAATGGGTAAAAAATTTAAAACTCGCGTCAGGGTCACGTGACCAAAACTCGCGTCAGGGTCACGTGACCCTGATCGAAAATGAGTAAGACGTCATTCAAATTAAAAATAAAACATAGTAACAAAAAAGTTTTCACTTCTACCGGCACTCCTGGAGTGCAACCTTTTTTTTTAACGTGGTAAATTCATCAAATGAGTCCTCCCACACATGCCAGGCGGGAGGGACTGTCAGACTTGTACTGACTTAAATCCACAGTGTCCTTCATTAGCCCTTTACGTTCCAGGGTCATGGTAATGGAATAAGTCCCGCGACCAGACGTACTGACCTTTTTTTTTTCCTAGCTTGGTTTGTCCCGGCACACAAAGGGCTACTGAAGGACACCGTGGATTTAGCTTGGTCTGTCCCACTCCTGGGCAAAGGCCTTCCTCCACTCCTTCCATGACACTGTGCCTCCTCCTTCCAATTCGAGCAGAATCTGTCTAGTTCGTCCCGCCATCTCCTGCGTGGTCTGCCGCGGCCTCACTTCACTATCTCAGGGCACCAGTAATGTGTTATTTTGGCCCTCAGTTCGTCTGACATGCGGGAGACATATCCCGCCCAGTCCCACTTCAGTTGGGCAGCCTTCTGAGCCGGAACTGATCTTAATGAAGTTTTTGAGAAAGATCGGGTGATAATCGTTACTGGCGTGTTTGTATGTTCCTATGTTTTTTTCCATACAATCGCAGTGCTGGACTTTACAACGAGCTCACCGACGAGACTGAGTTGAGATCGACCGATCGATTTACAGATAAATTCGAGGCTGTTTTTATGGAATACCAAAATTAATAAAGTACTGTGAACTTGATGTTCACCTGAATATTAGTTCTTATTTACGGCCGTTGCAATGGTGAATGACTAGTTTAACAGTCAGTAGCTTACCTCAGCGTTGCGTGAGCGCTGCGACTGCGTTGAAACAAGGCTGTATTAAATACAGATTGAAATCGAAATCATGGCCAATATTTTAATGTAAGGCTCTACTCACGATGCTGATTGCATTACGGCTAATAAATCGCAAATCAAAAATATTATTAATGCGACTATGAACACCTTTAAAAAAGTAGCACGTCGCATAGCAAAGGCTTCTTATTGCAAATTCACTAAACGTAATAAAAAAAGGCTTTGATTTTTTTTTATTATTTCATTGACTATTGCCACC
Source organism: Agrotis segetum (assembly GCA_036375495.1). Lineage (NCBI taxonomy): Eukaryota > Metazoa > Arthropoda > Insecta > Lepidoptera > Noctuidae > Agrotis > Agrotis segetum. Next base: position 2,355,503 of record JAQSVV010000128.1, read on the forward strand.
GACTTCCGAAAGAAAGGTTATTTTAAACTTTTTTGTATTTGTTTTTGAAGTCGATACTTTTTTTTAAAAGTTTTTCTTTTACCCTTTTTAGTTTTTTTATTATTAAATATTCAACCCAAATTCTTGTAAAATACAAAGTTTTCTTACATGATGTGCACTAATCTTGTAATCCGTCACAACGAAAAAATCCATATCTCTAAAACTACTGAACCGATTTTGATGAAACTTGCAATGTACCCTAAGTTGAACAATACCTAGTACAACAAAAAAAGAATAACTTAAATCGGACTTGTAGTTCCGGAGATATTCGTGCACAAACATAAAAACATACATACACTTATGAAATTTGGTAAATTTGTTCAGACGCTGATATAGACTAACATATAAGAAAACTGGGCAGTTCTGATAATATTACATACATACGGGTCGAATTGATAACCTCCTTTTTTTTGAAGTCGGTAAAAAATAAAACATAAACCCCAAAAGTCTTAAAGTATCGCCACACCGCGCGCGGAACGAAAAGTAAACAAACATCAAATAATTTTGGAGTTCCGTAAGACGATTAGTATCGTTAGTAATGCCCAATTTTTAAATTGCTCATTAATAAAATTTCAGCCTGTAGAGAATGGCACTGAAGATATTCACGTTCATACGTGGACAAGGGGAAAGAAGAATAAATATAGGATCGTTCGTAGTAGAAGCAGGGAAAAAGACGTAAGTTTATGGACGTAGACTACCTAGTATAGAACAGGTACCCGGACTACGTTCAAATAAACCTCATTAAAAAAGAATTCTAAACATATTCTACCAAAACATTAGACGGGAAACGCCGCTTTATATCAATGAGTGTGTGTTTGGCTGTAGATGTGCAGTAATGACGCACGGAGACGTCGTCAGTTCTAGGTAGCAAGAAAGAAAATTGGTGAGGAAGGTCCACTTTGTTTAACCAACGAGAAATACTAGGTAGAGGAGACTATACTAGCGCAAAAGTGACTCAGTTGTCATCTCATCCGCAGCATATTTCATCCGAGGATGAAACAAAAAATTTAAAGGAGTCGTCGCATAGTTTAAAAATATTGATGTGGTCATTTCATCCGAATCGACATGGGTACAAACAATAGTGTAAAATTACAGAAAATTAGAACATGATGTGGAATCTGAATAAAAAGTACTAGGAGAACAGAATCATGAAGAAGGTGTTATACAATACAATAAACACAGAAATACAGAAATCTTGTGATAAGGTCACCTGATCCTTCTGCAGCTCACCTCTTCAATATAAGTCCAGTGTAAGGCCGCTAGATGGTGCTAAACTAAATTTTTCTGACGGATGTTGTGAGTACGGATGACGCGGAACATTGTGCAGACCAACAGACGCGGTGTAGGGGAGCGTGCACACTGCTCGACGACATACAGCGTCTAGTATCATTATTTATTTAGTAAACTTTATGCACAAGTAAAGAACTTAGTATTACGGCGGACTTATTTAAAGCCGGAGCCAATCATATTATTAGTAACACATTGTTTAGATAATTAACTATAACGATACTATTAGCTACTTAATAAAGAATTAGGAAAATTGGCAAGATTCTCTGTTTTATGGGATATTCATAAACTCTATGTATTCATCACCACATTTTGTGAAAGAGCCATTATGAAAGAAATATATAAAAATATGCATTATAGCTGCTGTGTGTGGTCTCCTGAAGATTTCTATGGAAAGATGTAACGAGATGTATCGTGCTATAATGACTGTACATCTTTATATTATTATAGCTGCTGTGTGTGAAGCCCTTTAGTCTTTTTGGGATACATCCATAAATAATAAATATAAGAATAAGCAAAATTATGCTCTTGACCTAGAACTGACTAGTAAAATTCGTTACCTAGAACTCGGAACGTCTGCATTCTTCCTAAGCAACAGTGCGCAGGTGTATCTCTGGAATCCAGCTGTGCTGTGTCAGTGAGACACGAGCCAGGCGCGACATACAATAACCAACTATTATAACGCAGGAGTTCGGTAGTCTGGCGCAAGATCTAGATTTTGAAGCTATGGTGCTGGTGTGGAATACTTTGGCTTTCAATTTGTATCGGAATATGATGCTTGTTTTCAGTTAGAATTATAAGAATTTTTTTTTGATTTCTCAGTATCTGTGATTCATGTACAAAAATTAATTACTGCTAAGGCATTTGGGCAATGACTGGCCTCTTGGTCTAGTAGTTAGTGACCCTGACTGCTATGAGGTCGTGGGCCCGATTCCCACCCAGGACAAATGTTTGTCACCCAGACACAGAACATCGATCATGTTCTGTGTCTGGGTGTAATTTATAAGTATGTTTATCAGTTGTCTAGTACCTATAACACAAGCTCTGCTTAGATTGGGACTAGATGGCGTTGTGTGATAGTAGTGGAGTATCTGTAGTATTATTATTATCTCTTTATATTCGTTTGGGAAAGTTTTGAAAGTCTGGGGTCTATACACTAACCTTAATTTATAGAAACTAACAAGATGTTTTTGATTTGTTGCAGATGGAAGCCAAAGTGAAGGAGGAGGTTCCTGATAAGGATTACACACAGCCAACCACAACAGAGAGGAGGAAATGTAAGTCGACAGTTTAACAACTATATACTTAGTTATAATGACTAACTAGCACGCAACCGTGGTTTCTCCCGTGAAGCATCTTCTTATAGGCAAAAAAAAATAGGTGAATAATGTTAAGTATCATCATCAGCCGGAGGACGTCCACTGCTTAACATAGGCCTCTCCCTTAGACCGCCACGACGAACGATAATTCGCCGCTTGCATCCATTGGCTGCCCGTTATGTATAGAGTTACATTATAAATACAAAAGCAAGGTTTTTTTCTGTACTATATCAGGTGGCCTACCATGACTTTATTATACATGTCTTAAAGAAAGAATTATTCCACTGCGGGTAAGAGACAGAGCTATATAAGTCGTTTAGCGCCATCTCGTTCACTCACTGGACTTTAGATTTTTGACTATGGAAAATATCACTCAGCTGAAAACTAATATTACTTATCTTTTGAGAGTCCTATTAAATACGTTTAGGTACTTAAAGTTTTCATCATAATTCCGGTAACTATTGCGGAGCTATTTAATCGTTGTAAAGCCCACGCTACAGGGGCGTTGAGTAGGCCCACGTTGGGCGCCAACACGATAATTGACAACCGGCCGTTTTGCGGGTACCTACCATAAAATTAATCAGCAGTCATAACAATCTCCATAGCTCATAACTGAGGTAGATTTTTATGATGTTATTTCTTAATATTTATAGCACACAAAAACATTCAAGGTGAAAGAATTTGGTTGAATTATTACGTCTAGATTTAGTGGGTTTTCCATTGCCCCTACCTACGAGACGTAACGCCCAAGGTGACGGACGTCGCCAGACGATCTACGGCCACCGTAGGTGCGGGCCTGCGAACGTAAAGTAATGGGTAACACGCTCCCGCTCTGGACCATGCCTGAGTGGACGAAAAATATGATGAGTTTATAACCTAAAAAAAAAGATTTAGGCATTTGCTAGCTATCTGTGGTATATTATTGCTCCCGTAACGCGCAGCGCATCAGACGATCGCGCTCCGCAACTACATCAACCGTCAACATCAACTACGTCACATCAAAATATGATAAACATACTCTGTTTATTTAAATATTAGTCAGAAATACTACGATAATAATACAATACTACTATAGTATACGAGCTATAAACACTGCTAACCTATGCTACACATCACAGTAATAACTAGGTGCTATACATTACCCACAACAAAAACGCATTACTCTATGAGCACGTGATGTGGGAACCAACAACTGTTCCCGATCATAATCTAGCGACGGCGGCGCGGAGCACGGACCATGCAGAGTACCATGATGTACGGAGGAGCTAGAAGGGGCAGAGATGAGCGTAGTTGAAGCTATGGGGTGAGCGTAGTTGAACCTACGGGGTGAGCGTTGAAGCTACGGGGTGAGCGTTGTTGAAGCGACGGGGTGAGCGTAGTTCAAGCTATGGGGTGAGCGTAGTTGAAGCTACGGGGTGAGCGTAGTTGAAGCTACGGGGTGAGCGTAGTTGAAGCTACGGGGTGAGCGTAGTTGAAGCTACGGGGTGAGCGTAGTTGAAGCTACGGGGCGAGCGTAGTAAGCAGCGGGTCTACGGTGCGAGCGTACAATTTGTGGGCGGAGTGCAGACCATACTACACAGCTAGAAGTGGCAGGGATGGTCGTAATTGTAGCCACGGAGTGAGCGTAGTTGAAGCGACAGACGGGGTAAACGTAGTTGAAGCGACGAGGTGAGTGTAGTTGAAATAGTAGTGGGTCTACGGATTGAGCGTAAAATGGGTTCCTGATCGTAATCTAGCGGCTCTGTCAGCAATATGACGGGGTAGAAGGCCAAAGCCTGCCGGGGTCGCGGGACTATCGGATAGCTGTGGCCCCGCCTATTTAAGGATATCTTGGATTTTAGTCAGTAAAAGTCTGATAGTTTTCTGTAATATATTTCATCGCCACTGCTCTCAAAAACGGTGAAGGAAAACATCGTGAGGAAACCGGCATATCCTAGATAGAACCAAAAATTCGAAGACATGTGACATCCACCAACCCGCATTGGGCCTGTGTGATGGATTATGACCCACTCCCTCTCACAGAGAGGAGGCCTGTGTCCCAGCAGTGGGAACATTAATAGGCTGATGATGATGATGGCAATATGCTCGATTCCGCCTCCTAATCTCCTATTATATGGAACTTGAAATTAGCGGTAAAATGGATGTGCTATCAGTACAAGTCTGCCTAAACACTAGGTGTAATGTAGAGTTTAATGGCATCAAACATTACCCATGTTCCTGTAACATTTTAAAACAATAATCAGGGAGCGCGGGCGAGGCTACAAATGAGAGTGGTTCATACCGCCGTGGGAGAGCGGACACCTGCGCGGTGATCATAATCTAGCGATGGAGGCTCGCGGCACGAACTGAATACACTGATGGATGTACGGATGTAGAACAACTAGATAGAGCAGCGGATTCGCACGGGTTAACTATGCAATCTACGAGGTAGATTTTCTGAAAACTTTCTTACATTTGATTACAAATCTTGTCCTCACAATATCGAAATCAATACTCATTCAATATATAAAAAAAAAAAAACTCATTTGGTATGTCACTTATGGGATATCTTCCGTGATTATTTATTTGTTTGAGTTCCCAATATCACTAATTTGGTGTTTCTTAGCTGTTCTTTTTTTAACCCTTTCCCTTTTTTTAGCATGGAAAGTTGTTTAAAATCATTAAATGAGTCCTCCTACCTAGGGCGGAACGGTATATACAACGTGTAACGTTAATAGCGCAAAACGTCTCGTGTGGCAACTCAGCCCATGTTACTGAACAATGTTTGTTCTAAAACTTTAGGGAGTTCACAAAAATAAAATGGTTTTTCATACAAAATGAGTAATTGGGGCCCATTCAGTATGAAAAATATTTTTAAGTTTTGCGAGTTCCCAAAAGTCTTAGAACAAACATTGTTCAGTAACATGGGCTGAGTTAACCCCACGAGAGGTTTGCGCTATTAACGTTACACGCTGTACAGACGATACGATGGATAAAATCTAGCTAGCCTTTTAAAAATCAACTGGGAAGGCCCACTTGATTTTTAAAAGCCTAGCTTTGTATGTCATGTACCTACTTTTGTCTTGTAAAAAATGTTTTGCCTAAAGTGTAGGCTGAAAAGTCCGCAGAATTGAACAATCAGAGAGACTATTAATTTAATTGTTTAGTCTTTGTAGCCACATCCAGTCTCTTTACTTCGGTGTCAGTAACGACTGGAGTAAAAGCATTGTATTTGCGAATGTTTAAATTCTAACATTTGCGACCGCTCAATCGTTATTTCTAAGTATTTTTCACTCAACTGTTTACCGTTGCTAAGATGTTTACGTTTTTAAAAACCTTTTACTAAAGAGTTACATAAAATCATTTATAAAGAGAGGGATTATTTCTTTTTCTAAAAAAGGTTTACTGAAATAATGCTTTTAATATATAGAAAAATGCAGTTATACCACAGAGTACTAGTTATGTTATACACTGTTTTAACTATGATTTATTCGATATTTACTCGTAAAATAGATGCTTATAATTTGACACTTTGAATCGGCTTTGAGATGTACGTCAGGCTGGCCCGGCCCCATGGAATTTAATAATGAGATTGTTATCAATCCAATGTACCCGGGTATACTAATATATGTAACACCTTCATTTTCAATGTAACTCTTTTTAAAAGAAATTACGTGCACTTCTTAGTGGCCGGGCCAGCCTGACGTTTTCAGCCCGGCCACCTTGTTTCCCACTAATCTACAAAAAATACTGGCAATATTGTGCTACAGATGAAATGTACCCTATAATTTATGCATATGTAACACAAAATCGAATCCTAAAATGCAATAGCATACGAAATATTAGCGGTTGCAGGTGGCCGGGCTGAAATTATTTCGTTACTATAAAACAGTAAAACTGCAACACCTACCAAAAAATAATACCAGTACATAATGAGATATAGAGATATAGAATACATGTAACGCTTTCATTTTAAATTATAATACATATTTAGAAAGAATAATCACTTGAAATTATATTTCAGCCCGGCCACCTAAAAGCGGTAATACTCCCTAAAATCTTATGCTAATTTGTACAGTAAAACCTGATACAGCTATGAAATGAAAGTTACATTCGTTTTGTTTTAGTCGTATACCTTTAAGCCTTCTGTTTGACTAGATTATCAAAATCTGAGAAACTTCCGAAGAGTGACTATCATTTATTAACTAATTTCAGGACATTTGGTTTGTTGAGTGAAACAAAATTGGTAATTGTCATATTTTTTTAATAATCATTTTTGAAATTAGTTAGACAACATTTGTACTTATATTAATTAGGTACTATAACAATTGTTAATTATAAATAATGTAAAAAAAGGTTACACATTGATAATAACACAGTTATCAAAAAATTATAGTAATATCAATATTACCTTAACATCGAACATTCATTCATTCAGAATATTAGAAGATAATTTTTGGTTAAATACTTATTATACCTTGGTAAAAAATCACAGATTTTCATAATGATTTTTACATCAACTTTGAATTTAAAGTTTTGAAAACTTTCAATTAAAATTATGCTAATATAATTATTACAACAATTCTTAATAAAGAGAGAACCATAGTTCTTTCAGTGGCAGCTAATGGAAATATAGCTATGTAGTATATATAATTTAACATAATATTAAAATCACAGCTAAAAATCACAATGTTAACTTGTATAATTAAACGTATGCTAATATAATAATCATTGCTAGCCTATATCTGGCATTTGTACTATAAGTATTTTGACTAATTCAAATTTAAATATATTGCTTATTAGAATCGATAAAAACGTACTAATCACTTGATTATGTTATTTAATCAAGCTAAATGTACGTCACAGGAATGTAAAAATATTAAATCCAAATTACTTTTTTTAACTCAACACGCAAAGACGCTCGCAAGAGTAGGGCTAGTGTAAATTCGAATCAAGAAACTTACAGCGGATTCAGATTCGAAGTTTTAAATGAAGTCTTACAGAATCGCATTGCTGAATGTTACAAGAAAATTACCAAACCAAATCAAAAACCGGTGAGTTCTGAAAACACGTTGTCTAGATTAAAATTGTTATTTATTAATAGGTCGACCAACCACCCTATGTGCATTTAAATCTATTGTTTACCCGTAGCAGTGTTAATATATATTTTTTCCTCTTCTCCTCTTTTTGTCCTACAGATTAGGTTGTAATCTTTTACGCGCGCCCAATGCTTGGTAGTCAGATTTAGGGCTGATTTTTTAATAGTCAAATAACTTTTAACTGACGAATAAAAATAGAAGTTTGACATATTTTCTATAGATAACCTGTCAAAACGTCATTTTTATTACTCAGATAAAAGTTATCTGACTTTTGAAAAATCAGCCCTTTGATTTAATCAGGATTTTAGTCAGTAGGTACAAGTCTGACAGTCTACCGTCCCGCTTTGGTTGGGAAGACTATCATTTGATGATTTTACCACAATAAAAAAGTTAGTTTAATAAATCAATCAATTCTCTCCTTTTTTTTTTCCTTCTAGAACATGTTAGTCACCAAAATCCAAACAAAACCCGTTCTATTTAGTATCATAACATTCCAGTAAAACGCCCCGCTCCCCGCAGCCGCGGACACACCTGCGATCTCCCACGTTAGTCATTCATGGTGTTTACCGAGCCGCCCACCAGCACGCGGTCATCGGTTAGGCCCACTTATTGTCCTAGAATTATGGAGGCAGGGATGGACTGAACGTAAAGTATTGGTAAACAAGAACTTTGATGGAAGAAATTAGCTCGTTCTTACAATAAGAGGCGTTTTCAATTTTCAGTTTCTAAATTTTTCAATTTTTATTTTTAAATTTTCCTGCCCGGGTCGCGGGACTGTCTCACCTGGTAGCCGTGGCCCTGGTACGTAGCGGACTATTGAAGGATCACCATGGATTTTATTCCATACAAGACACTGCCTCCCGTCCCACCCTGGGCGGATTCATAAATGATGACTTTGCCACAAAAGAAAATCAGAAAATAAAATACAGAAATCTTGTGGTAATACCTCGGTTTAATGTGTTGTCAGTTTGTAGATATGTATTGGTAATGAATACCTTGATTCTAAAGGGCAGGGGCATAATTTTGTTTTGTTTTACAGTCTACTTGACGTCACAAAGAAAAGTTATGATAGGGCCTCAGATTCCTGAAAGCCTCTAGGTACATACTACGCCAACGGTAGAACTGACAAATTTTGCCGTTTTGTAATGCTGTCACTATTACCCAATGATATTTTAGTAAATATACAAATGTATAATGTATTACAATATCATTGCTATTACCATTCTATTTTCAAAGCTTTCTGCGTATAGAGAAGCATGACGTTGATCAAGCCTAGAGTATAGAAGAAACCAGAAACTTCGCATTTATCGACAAATTGATTTTCCATGTTTATCTATAACTCTACTTCTATAATAATATAACAAAGGTTAATAATTTGTTTGGTTGAACACGCTAATCTCAGCAACTGCTGGTTTGTATTTCAAAATTATTTTACTTTTACTAGTCCATTTATCGAGGAAAGCTTTAGGCTATAGTGACATTACGCTAAGACCAATAGAAGCCGAGCAACGACTACCACGGGAACAACTAGTTTAAATATTATGTTTTAAATCACCGTCAAGTCCGGTCGCCGTCAATCAGTGCTAGTAATAAATGATGAAGGGGCCGGCCGCCCCGCCCCGCGCCACCCCTGTCTACCAGCAGTAGGCTTCACCGCTGTGTCTATTATTAGATGTCACTACAAGCTTCACTTACTGTCATTTGTGCTACATGTTTTATTGAGTAATGTTTAAGCACAGTATAGAAATCATACAGTAGGACGACGCCTTTGATCTCGGGTAAAATGCCGACATCGTCTAGACAGTTATGCATCGGCCAGGGTTGTCACAATGAAGAATATTTATGAAATTATTTATTTATTGCAGATCAACATGGATGGCAGGATTATAATGAAAACAATATTAAACACTTATATAATAATGAAAACAAGTTTTAACCCCCTCTTTACTGCATGTATTATTAAGAAGTTGAATGAAAATAAAAAATGCAGATTAGACGTATACTAAGAGATTTAAAAATTGAACTGATGCATTTGATAAATAGTTAAGATGTGACACTGACGACGTGGACTGCGATTTTTTTTTAATTTTAACTTCCAAATAAATAAATATCATAAATACAATACAAATTAATAAATAATAAGTATATTCTAATCGAAAGGGTACTTACATACATATGAAAAAAAAATTGCTACAGACTACCAAAATGAACAACTTTTACTATAGGACCAACTCGAGACAGATTTAAGTTATTTAGATGGCATTTCGTAACCAGCACCCCAATTTATCACGGAATTGGCGTAATACATTTAAATTGACGCCCGCCATCTTCGATTTCAAAAAGAATGACTTTTTCGTTACAAGCACCCCAATTAACCTCGAAATTGACACCCATATCAAATTCTAAGAAAAAAACGGCGTCCGCCATCTTGGATTTCAAAAAGAATGGCTTTTTCGTTACAAGCACCCCAATTAACCTCGAAATTGACACCCATATCAAATTCTAAGGAAAAAATGACGTCCGCCATCTTGGATTACAAAAAGAATGGCTTTTTCGTAACAAGCACCCCAAATAACCTCGAAATTGACACACATATCAAATTATAAGAAAATGACCTCCGCCATCTTGGATTTCAAAAAGGATGGCTTTTTTGTAACAAGGACCCATAATAAACTCTAAATTGATACCCGTACTTGGTAAATTAAAATACGTGCGCCATCTCGAAATTCACCCTTGGTAATTAATAAAAAAAGTCCACCATCTTGTCATGGGACATACAAATTATAACACAGTCATAAAAATATAATATTAGTAGAATTTCCAAACAGATGCCCTGTGCAATAACCTATTAAAAAAAAAGGCGTGCGCGGGTCGGCCATTTTAAATGAACAAATAATAAAAACTTTTTCTAAAAAAAATGTGACCGCCTTCAAAAACAACCACAAAAAAGGGTAAAATAACCTACAAAACTTTTCTTTCGGAAGTCGGTGACTTTTTTTATTAATTTCATTGTCTTTTTTGCCACCGACTTCCGAAAGAAAAGTTTTGTAGGTTATTTTACCCTTTTTTGTGGTTGTTTTTGAAGGCGGTCACATTTTTTTTTAGAAAAAGTTTTTATTTTACTCTTTTTAGTTTAAATATTCAACCAACATTCTTGTCAAATACATAATTTTCTTACATGTCCACTAGAATTTCGTAATCCGTAGCACCGGTAATAACAACGTTAACATCTCTTGCATTCATTCTATCTCAAAAACTACTGAACCGATTTTGATGAAATTTGCAGTATTCCCTAAGTTGAACGATATCTAGTACAACAAAAAAAGAATTACTTAAATCGGACTTGTAGTTCCGGAGATATGCGAACACGAACATAATTTTCTTACTTGAGGAGTTGTACCTTCCATCATCAGCTCAGCTACATGAGATGATGATTTCTATACGCAAGTACTTGAATTACTTCATAAGATTTGCGAAAAACTATGTGTCAGCTAATAAAATTTGAGGGTTGCCCTCGATTTCTCCAAGATCCAATCATCAGATCCTAAAATGGTGACAATGGGACCACACGGGAAGCACCAGCTTTCGATTGAAAAAAGAATTATGAAAATCGGTTCACCCAGTCGCAAGTTATGAGGTAACAAACATAAAAAAAAAAAAAAAAAAAAAAAAAAAAAAAATACAGTCGAATTGATAACCTCCTCCTTTTTTTGAAGTCGGTTAAAAATAAATACGCACGTCACACGCGATAGCCCTGAATGATAGAGCCCAACATAGTAACATCGTTTTCTTCCCAAGTTGGGCTCGGCTTACCCGCGTCTCACCTCTCACACCCCGCACGATTGCCCTGTCTAGACGTCTTCGTCGGACGACTGTAGGATTATTAGACTGTGGTTTAAGTTTGTTTGGATAGTTGAAATTATGAGTATTTTGTCTTTTTTGACATTTTAACTGCCAACAATTTTTTACAGTGACATGGCCACTAACATTTAAAATCACTGTCCTTAACACTTTATAGTTTTGCTAAATTAAGAGACTTACCCCATGGCGCGATGCGACGCGATTCGACCGATTCCGACTACAAGTGAAAATCAACCTTGCTACTAAGAAATAATGATGCAATTCGATTGGCTTGTTGTCGTCGTGGCGATCGTGTTTTGTTTTGCATTTACCCGTAAATAACAACGTGTTTTATGTCATATGTGGTATTGGTAAGTTTGATTTTCACTTATAGTTGGAATTCGGTCGGATTGTAATCGCGTCGCGCCATGGGTAAGCCCCTAGCTATTCATCAACAGTGTTCATCCGTAATGATTTATCACTGACTGTGGTTAAGTACCTAGCTATAACAGCTATTTTCAAACGTTAAAAGTCGTGCTTAGGCCTTAGAAGCCGTAAGCCTTATCACGAGCTTTCTCGTTTTTGTGACTGACGTAAAGTAAACAGAACCTTTCACATTAAATTGATGGAAAAATAATTGTTCCTCGTTCGTACACGAGAGGAGCTTTTTCAATTGTCCATAAAATAAATGCAGTAAATACTTCAAGTACGCTGTAAATAAAATACAGAAATCTTGTGATAAAGCCTCTGTAACCTTAGCACGAATTTTCAGTATTTGAGACGTAAAGTAAACTGGAACTTTGACAATTTCAACTTGACATTTTTCAAGAAAAAAATTAGTTCCGTCTTCACGCACCAGAGGCGCTGTTCCATACAAGAAACGCTGTAAATACTGTAAAGTAAAAGAGTGAAAATTCGTGCTAAGGGTACTGTTTACGTCAAGTACGGTAAAATACGGAAATTAGGACGGTGCTAATATCTTTGTAATCGCTTTTAAATCTAGTGTGAACACAACTTCATGACCGCCCCTATAGTCAGATGATCCCGCTAGCTGTGATAGCATGATCAGTGGCCCTCAGCCCGCGTCGAGGGCCCTCCGCTCGAGTGACGTGCTGCGGAGCCCTAGCGTGATTTGTAGTCGAGGGATTTATTGGGGTCTGTGGGTACCTTACTATGTGGACTAACGGGGAAGGTATCACGGATAATAATTGGTGTTTTTGGTCAATGTAAAGGTTTTTTTTTTATTCAAAACTTTTTTTTTTTTACAACTATCACACAACGCCATCTAGTCCCAAGCTAAGCAGAGCTTGTGTTATGGGTACTAAACAACTGATAAACATACTTATATATTTCTAAATACATACATATTATAGATAAATTACACCCAGACAAAGAACAAATGATCGTGCTCATCACACAAAAATTTGTCCTGGGTGGGAATCGAACCCACGACCTCCGGCATAGCAGTCAGGATCACTAACCACTAGACCAACAGGCCTGTCGTTATTTAAAGGAGTTCGTAACTAAATAATTTCAGCCGCACAGGCCAATCTTTCGGGTTCTTGACGAGGTTGGCTTGTGGATGGGTGACCATCTGTCATAGTGAGTTTCCTCCGTGCCTCAGAAAGCAAGTAAAGCCGTTGGTCCCAGCTGTCATTTGTAGATCTTTGATAGTCATTACTGTTAGTCAGAAGCTCTAAAAATCTGACAACCAGTCTTACCATGGTGTATCGTATTATCTAGTTACTGGGTTGTGGAGTTCCGATAGCAGTCGCTCCATGTAAAGTACTGATATTCAGCTGCATCTGGTTTGACTGGAAGCCGACTCCGAAAAGCCGTTGAAATAGGAAAAGCAACGGCAAAACTCACAGCATAGTCTATAGAGGAGCGATAACATACAACAAAAATCTATTTTCCCAGATGCACTCTGCATTTTCCGACAGCCTAACCTTGGGGTTTTCAAGTCAAGAGTGAACAGGTTACTTCTAATCAAGCGTGCTTCATCGGCGACCACATTTTCGCTTACCATCAGGCGAGAATAATATGGTCAAACGCAACGCAACGCAAATCTATACTGAGACTGATACTGCTAGCCTACATTATCCCACTGCTGGGCAAAGGCCTCTCCCATGACTTCCAGTTTTCACGATCCAGGGCCAAAGTGGACCACTGCCATATTCTACGAGGTCTGCCGCGGCACCTTCTGGCTTTGTTAGGGCTCCACAAAGTGGTTATTTTGGCCCACAGCTCATTGGGCATGCGGCAGACGAGGCCGGCTCAAGCCCGTTTCAGTGCAGCGGCCTTTTGACCAACGTCAGCAATTTGTGTTTTGGAGCGTAGTGTGGTGTTGCGTACGCGGTCTGAAAGTTTGACGCCTAGAATTTAAGAACCTACCAGTCTATAATAAAAAAAAAAAACTCTTTATCTATCGTTCTCTGTACATTATCTTACTGTGTACTATAAGCTATTTATTCTGTATTTCTGTGCTGTAGACCACAACTAAGTATCATTAATTTGAATCTATTCGCTCGTAGATATGAGTTATCACCGGCACCTGGGCACTGGGCTGGTCTCAGGTGTAAGCTGCTCTGTCTATAATATTGTGCACATTACTGCCGATTAATATACTATTATCGTGATATAATGTATAGTATATGGTACAATAGACGCTAGGACACAAACTTTTACCTAAGTCCAAATTATTGGCTTTTTCAATAAGTATACCTACTTAGTTACCGAAACATTTTTGATATTGTACGGCCCGGAGACCACAAAAGCGGAGATGTGTTTGAGTAAGCAATCAGGTGTCCACTGAAGCTAATCGGAGAGTAGATGTGGACATCTGATTGGTTATTCAAACACGTCTCTCTTCTCCGCTTTGGTGGCATCCGGGCCTAAGCCACAACGTTGAAATTTTTGAATAATCGCACAAAGTGACGTCACTTTTCAAAACTATTGGAATATAATGTGATTACTTACAAGTTGTTTTGAAAAATAAAACAGGTTGTGTCACTCTCCCCGATCTATTAAACGTTTGTCGATATTCATTTTTATGTGTGAATAGTTCGTAGCCAGTTGTTAGCAAATCTTCTCAAAATTCACTCTAGCTGGTCTTAAAAAGGCCAGTTAAGAGGAAACAGCAAGGGCTGGAGAATTGAAAAATAGGTATTTGTAAAATCTATTGCTGTCGCGCAGTGCCCACAACAGAGTTACAGAGCGCGATAGAGACAACAGCAGCTTGGACCGAAAATACCTTATTCATCATCATCATCATCAACAGCCGGAGGACGTCCACTGCTGAACATAGGCCTCCCCCTTAGACCGCCACGCCGAACGACAATTCGCCACTTGCATCCATCGGCTGCCCGCGACCCTCACGAACTTTTTTCTTTAAAAAATAAAGAAAGGTATTGACCGTGTTTCTATGTTTCTCTACTGGCATTATCCAGGAAGAAAACAGGGGATTACGTTTGTATGGAAAAACGACCGTGCTGTTTCCTCTTAAGCCGAATCATTACAAGAAAAACGAATATAGTCAGGATCTCGGAAACGGCTCCAAGGAAATCATGAAAGTTACACATTAGGGGTTTTTTGACTCAAGGAATGATTTATCAAGGTCCCAGGTTCGAGAAAAGCTCGTTTCCCAAGATATAGACATTTTAAAAACCGAGCGAAGCTCGTTCAACCAGATATTACCTAAATAGTCACAAGATCATTAAATTTTACAAATTGTAAAACAGATCCTAGGTCCCAGATTTTGTTTGTCTAAAACATTTTTCAACCAGACAACCTCGCAAAACATTCAAAACCCGTTTTACTTAAACAATTCTTTTATAAAAGTCCTAACTAGAAACTAACGAGGCTAGCTAGTGATGTGCCTCAACGTTGGTTGTAGCAGTAATGTCGCGTCTGATATTAGCCGTAATTGCGTGGCAGCGCACGATGAAAGCCGCGCCCCGGGCGAGGTGTCGCCTGTCACTAGCAACACGACCTACTAGGGATGGGTTCTTGTCGAGAATTAAAGATTAGATGTCGATGATTTTCTTTTGAGATGAGGTTGAATGGTGGTTAAGGAAATGTTGTTTCTGGAAGATTTATTTAGATAGCAATCACTCATATTATCAATAACATTATGGGCTGATCTCGGGAATCATTCAGTAAAGTCGTGCCTCTTTTTAAATCTGGGGACTCCAAAGATACTAACAATTATAGACCAGTATCCGTGTTGCCAGTCTTTAGCAAGATATTTGAGAAAGTAATGCTAAATCAGATGCTTGACCACTTCAACACCTATAAAATCTTACACGATCAGCAGTATGGTTTCACCAAGAGACGTTGTACAACTGACGCCGGTGTCACCCTATTGAAGCACATATTTACTGCATGGGAAGAGGCACAAGACGCCATAGGAATATTCTGTGACCTCTCCAAAGCATTTGATTGCGTTAATCACGACACATTACTTTTGAAACTTAAACATTACGGATTAGGTAAACTTGCTCTTAGTTTAGTAAAATCTTATTTGTGTGACAGACAACAACAAGTTCAGATAAATGGTGTAAATTCACGGGGTTTAAGAGTTAAAATGGGAGTTCCACAAGGCTCAATATTGGGTCCTTTCCTCTTTCTTGTATATATTAACGATCTACCCTATTTACTTAAAAATCAACTACACAAGATGGTGTTATTTGCTGATGACACTTCCCTAATTTTTAAAATAAGTAGGCGAGCCCAGAATCTAGACGACGTCAATAATACCCTGCGTCAGATCCATAATTGGTTCACAGCAAACAATTTAGTATTAAATGGAAACAAGACTAAATGCATTAGGTTTGCCTTACCAAATGTTAAAAATAGTAATTATGACATAGTGTTGGATGATGAGATACTAGAATTCGTCGATAAAACGGTTTTCTTGGGTATTACACTTGATTCAAGGCTACAATGGGGCCCTCATATTACAACTCTTGCGGGGCGATTAAGTTCAGCAGCATATGCTGTTTGGAAGATTCGTCAATTCACAGACGTTGATACTGCGAGAATTGTATATTTCAGTTACTTCCACAGTATAATGTCGTATGGCATTTTATTGTGGGGACGGGCGGCTGACATCGAGTCTATCTTTATTCTCCAAAAGAGAGCTATTCGAGCCATATATAATCTCCGTAGGCGCGATTCTCTAAGAGAACTGTTTAAGGAAATTAACATCCTGACGGTACCTTGTCAATATATCTATGAAAATATAATGTACGTTAGAAAAAATCTGCATCTTTTCTCTAAAAGAGGTGACAGACATAATTATCATACTAGAAGTAGGAACCAATTAGTTCAGCCGGGCTTCAGACTCGCCAAAGTAGACTCTTCTTTCATGGGGTACTGTTTAAAATGCTATAATAAGCTACCACAAAACGTTCTTGAACTGAATGAAACTAAATTCAAAACATGCATTAAACGCACACTGTGTAAGCAGGCATATTACAAACTGAGCGACTATATCGCTGATGATAATGCTTGGCTCCATGCTGGTCCTGCTCCATGAGGCAGTGAATGTATGAATAAATTGATAGTGAAAGTATACGTCTTAATACCATTGTTGGAGCTGCTGAAGACTGTACAACTGTATTTGCAATGTATAGATTCAATCATCTTTGTATTATATAGTTTCATAGCCGACATTGTGTGAGTACTATGTACTTCAGAGCTGTCATTCATTGAGTACCTACGTCTCTTGTTGACTTGAATGACCCTGGCGGCTGAGAGTCTGTCATGCTCACTTAAATGTCTCGCTGATGGTGGCGCCTGTATCGGATCATTTAGCTCCCTCCAAAATGGTTGAGCTGAATGGTGCTGATGCATGTGTCATGTTCGTGAACGGGCGCTGTCAGTTGGGACTGGTCATCTCTTAGCTGCCATGGTTTATTTTAATAATTATTGATCACTTTGTTTTTTGAATTGTCTTTGTTTAATTGTTACTATGGACACTTTAATTAAAAACTTGCTACATCGTTCTCACATAGTGTACCACCTCAAAATGAATGATGTAACAAAGGTTCTGTAATAATTCTGGCGATCTGAAAAGAGTGTCCATGGAGTTTCTTGCACGTTCTTCTCCATAGAGATCTACTTCTTGGAACGTGCATCTACGGTACTTTCACAGTTTTTATGTCTTGTGTCTGGGACCGTAGCACCATAACTATTTTTATACTTGTTTTATTTTATGTCTTTTGACAATTCATAAGTGCCTGTAATTGGCCTATTTGAAATAAACGATTTGATTTTGATTTTGATTTTGAATGAAAGGTTATACTTCGATAATTTTCTTTTGAGTTTGAATATTGGTTCTGGAAATATTGTTTCTAAAAAGTTTACTAAGATAGCAATCATTTTCTTATAGTCAATCATCTGCACTGGAACTAACTAACAGTAGATATAACAGTTCTTGTGGAAATCCTGAGGCGTCCATCAATCAAAATCAAAGTCGAATTTTAGATTAAGTAATTAAAAGGCACTTTGTCAAACTTCAAACTGAAATAAAATGGATTCTAGTTGACTCAATGTTCCGTTCTTGCATCCAATTACGTTTTAAGGAATTGTAATAAATAGTTACTGCTACAAGAAATAAGAAAATATTTTAGTTGTTTTTTTATCGTGTCCCACCCTAGGAATTTCTTCTGTATCGTGGGGAGTTCACAAATATTTAAGCTCACATGCAAAAATAACCTAGACCGCGAACAACTACTTGTGGGTCATACCCAGGTACGGGTATCGTCCGTACGAGATGCAAGAAATGCAGCAGCTAACCGCTCAACCACTGTGTCGTCAACCAAAAACTAAGTATCGACATAATTATCGTCAGTTAGCGCTCCCATCCCTATCCATGCAGTGAGGGCGCGTGTCCGTGGCACGCGGGCCGCACTTGGCACACCACTAGCTTTTCACTAAACTTTTATTTATTCTGTCAGTCGCACACACTCCGCCATTTTTATATTTCTATATTACTTACGGATTACTTTATATAGCGCCGTATTTTTGATATTGTTTGTAATTATAGCGTGTTTAGAAATACTTTGAAAACTATTGCTATAATTAATTGTAAATTGTAAAATTTCCTTCCTTTGGAAGGAGACAATGCGGCTAGTTTCGGCTTTATAAAGCGCTATCTCTGTCACACACTACTTATTTTACGTTTTTCGCTGTGGTTGGTTAGTGCTTCTTGCGAAAGAGATAACTCTCTTCGAGCCGAAACTAGCCAATTATCTATTTTCAAATGTCGATATCGGCAGCCCAGAACCTGTAGCGAACGGCAAGCGACAATCGTTCAACGTTCAGCAGTCGCTTATACATTTTCAACTTTATACCCCATCGCATAAAGTTGAAAATCTAGTAAACACTGCTGAGCGATAGCGAACGAAACAAACGAAAACGATCTGTAATCTTTGATAGATTTTGCCTGGCCTGTTCCACTCACTGAGTGACTGCTGAGTATAGACCTCTTCTTCTCTTTTGTTCTATTTGAACTGCGTGAGTCCTAACCAAGTTTCACTTTTTTTGCGTGATAACTGAACAAATGAGTCCTCCCACCCAGGGCAGGACTGTCAGACTCACGTGACAAAAATATAAAAAAAACGCTGGCGTATTGAGAGCTTTCTTATTTTTTTAAATTCGTTTAAAATATGCTATCCGTCTAGGCTCTAGGGCAGTCGAGGACAAACTACACAAAAAATTACCTTTTATAATCTTGAGTTGTTTGTTTTAGACATCCAAAATATTGTTTACTAGCTGTGCCTGCAACTTCGTTCGCGTGGATGTCGGACTTTGACAATGTATTTCTTAGTGTGAACCGCTTAATTTTCGCCTTGTTTTTTATAAATCATAATCGTTTTCATTTATACCCTATTATTATTAGAATTTATTTTGATTTTTCAAGAACATTTGACATGTTTGTGATAAACGCCCTTTGTCGTTGCATCCCATTCCATCCCGCTCCATCCCACTCCATCCCACACCATCCCACTTCATCCCACTCCATCCCACTTTATTCCACTATATCCCACTCCATACCACTCCATCCCACTCAGTCCCACTCCATCCCACTTTATCCCACTACATCCCACTCCATCCCACTCCATCTCACTCCATCCCACTCAGTCCCACTCCATCTCACTCCATCCCACTCAGTCCCACCTCCATCCTACTCCATCCCATTCCATACCACTCCATCCCACTCCACCCCACTCCATCCCACTCCATCCCACTCCATCCCACTCCATCCCACTCCATCCCATTCCATCCCACTCCATCCCGCTCCATCCGGCTCCATCCCGCTCCATCTCACTCCAACCCATTTTATCCCACTCCATACCACTCCCTCCCACTACATCCCACTCCATCTCACTACATCCCGCTCCATCTCACTCCATCCCACTCAGTCCCACTCCATCCCATTCCATACCACTCCATCCCACTCCATCCTATTCCATCCCACTCCATCCCACTCCATCCCATTCCATCCCATTCCAGCCCACTCCATCCCGCTCCATCCCGCTCCATCCCGCTCCATACCGATCCATCCGGATCCATCCCGCTCCATCTCACTCCATCTCACTTTATCCCACTCCATCCCACTCCCTCCCACTTTATCCCACTCGATCCTACTCCAAACCACTCCACTCCAGTCCACACCATATATTTAAATATGTAGTTTTTTTATTCCAAGCTAGATCACGCTGCTGAAGTACTGCGCGTCTCGGTGTAAACTGACCGTAATTTTACTTCTGGTACACTTTGAATTCAAATATCTTTTGATAGACTGATCCGATTTCAATGAAACAAAAACTAAATGTTACTTCAAGTTACGGTCAGTCGTTGTGTATTAAAGTTATCTGCATAACTTTCGTACATTTTACGTGATGCCCGAACAAATAAACATACAAACAGACAAACAGACATACAGACATACAGACAAACAGACAAAAATTCTAAAAATGCTAGAAATGGGTTCTATTGGTTGTCCTTTATAACCCTGGCTATATTTTTTGAGTTTTTTTTTAATGTACAAAAACTAATTTTCTACAGTTTTATTATATGTATAGATATAGAAGATGGGCAGAAGTTCTGCCTGAAACAATTTTCAACTAGTAACAGCTAATGGGCTGCATGTTTAGCTATATTTAAAAGATCGATAGTGTTGGGCCATTAAAATTAAGCCTTTATGACTTGCAATAACTTCGGGTATTACCAAATCATATTATGTGAAAACTTGACGAGTCAGATGTGAAGACGATAACAGCCACGATTGACGAGGACTTGGGTTCAAAGTTCCGGCCAGGCGCATTATTTTGTGTATATTTATTTCATCACCATAATATAATAATAATATAATATTATTTTATTTTATTATTATTGGAATTTAATATTAATTGGACACTCCTAGCGTGTGATGAACACAGAAACAAGTAAAGTACGGTGTCTGCTGAGACACAGTACTTGTTTCTGTGTTTCTGTTATTTCCCACTGCTGAGTGGGAACAAAGTATGAGATATGTGTGTAAATAGCTAAAATGAATTAAGGAAAATTAATGTCTAGGCAATAATTATATTCAGTAATTTATTCGAAATTTTGTGAGGAAAAGTAAGGATAGAAGGATTAAAAAATGGATGGATGACCGTTTGTTACTCTTTTACGCATACAATTGACTTTAAATCGGATTTGTCTTGTAAAATGCATAAGATAATACTTATTATCTCTTTTAAATAACGCTGTTGAAGCTGCAGGGTTGAGCATAAGCTTTTCAAAAGTTGATGTAAAAGAACCTCTTTTAACATCCCTCCATTTCCTATTAAAATGGCGTCCACATTTTCGCGCCACAATTTTGGCGCGCTCCGCCATGTTGATGGCCGCGCACTTACCATAGAGTATTGGCGCCTGTGTAAACGCCGTGATGAGCTACGTGCGGGGGCATAGAGCAGCGCTGTTTATTCCGATATTCGACGTAAAATTCAATAAGGTTAGTGGGCTTAATGCCACCTGGTTTATTGTGTCAATATTTTAAGTTTCGGTTATCGATAATGAGTTGGGTGGAGTGGGATTAAAAATTGTCCAATACTGTTTTAAAAAGAGCCCATCTTTTTAGTATATTTTGCCTCCGTTGTTCTTTTTGTATTTAATTCATTACGGGATCCGTAATTGTTTCAAAGATTCTAGTCAGTTTTCTGGTGGTCAATTGCTGAAATAGGCTTTCAGGAGTTGCTGTGGTTGAAATAAGTACTTTGGTACCTAAGATTAGAGTAAAAGTAATATTTGGAAATATAGTTTGAAACTCGAAAAAAAAAAGCCTATTCATGTAATTCTCAAAGGCAATCGGTAAGATTCTATCAATGTTTAAGAATGATTTACGCAAATCTCAGCAAAATAATCTCATCAATAAGACTTTCTTCACACCGTCAAAAAGGGAGCAAAAGTTAAAGTTGTAAGGACCTTGCAACTTTAATTTCCCCGTGGTGTTGCAGGCGTCCACATGCTACAGTCACCACTTCTTCATCAGACGAGCCTCAGCATAAGGCTACCCAACTTCATGTACGAAAAAAAATAAACCACTTAATCCAAAGATTAACTAACTAAAAGGCTTTCTCTAGGCGTTACCAATCGCTTCTTAGACTGAAACTTGTTTTCTCTTTGACTTGCCAAGCTAAAACTTAATCGAAAGTCCTGTCAGCTTGCATTGCCCCCCATTGCCCATATTGCCCGGTGTTGCCCAATCAGCTATAAAGCGGGCAACTGTTCAAACTGCGGCCCCGACGTGACCACGCATACCATTATGCACATCATGCGCTGTGAACGTGTGCAACCAGTGATTGGACCTTTTTTGTTTATGGTTTAAACAAAGTTAAACATACATAGCAATTATGTACTTTTTTAGAGTGTTGAAATTATCAAATGAGTCCTGAACGTCAAGCTTGTACTGATTAAAATCCACGGTGTGCTTCAATAGTCCTTACGTTCCGGGGTCACGGTATTCGTTAGACTCACGATGACGGAAGGCTCTGGCCGAGTTTAAATGAATTAAACTAAAGATAGATGTGTTGCAAGGATAGTTGTTCCGCCGCTTCTGCTTCCCAGCCAAAACACTAAGAAGTGTCGAAGGGCCCGCTTTGGAGGACTGTCTTATGTAAAAATTGACCTTCAAAAAGAGATGATAAATTAGCTTACTTTGAATAAATGACTTTTGATTTTGCATGATTTTAAACGCACCCATGATACTCGTACAGCAGGCGTAGCATGGCGCCGTAGAAAGGGGTTTTGTCGACGGAAGAATAGACAAAATGATAGAACGTAGAAATATTTTTAGCGTTTCAAGCATGGTAATGTAAAAAATATGGAAAATAAACTTTCTTTTCTTCAATAGTGTACGAATGGTGTCATATTTGTGCTAAAATCAGTTAGATTGTTTAGAAATAACGATGAAATAGTGTGTGTGTGACGACGATTCAAAACAAAATGTGTACTTCATAATAATGCAAAGTTTTTCCTCTTGTTGCAGCTACCACAGTGGCAAAAGAGCACAGATCTCCGGAGCAGGAGGAGCAGCGCTCGTCTCCCACTCCTGGACCGCCCAGCCCGCTCAACAACGGCACTGCTGGTAGGTAACTGTATCCACTATTTTGTCAGAAAATTGGAATTATTAAGTGATAGAGGCTTTTTTTTCTGATAGGTAATGAACAAAGGCACTGTACAGTGTAGTCTTAGCTGGTTCTGTCTGAGGGCTTTTTATGATAACTTTTAAAGATTTTATGACGTAAACGGGAGCAAAACAGTTCTTTCTTCGTACTCTAGAGACGCTTCTTCATTTTCTATAAAATTTACGGCGTTCATGGATTAGATTTATTTAGCGCCTCTAAAACTTAATTAGGTATTTAAAAGTATCTACTTCAATTTATTTAAAAGTACTTCAATTTATTCCCATTTCATTTTACCTAATTTTGCCTGTGTTCCACCAAATATACTGAATGTGCACCAAAATATGTTCATTAAAATATGTCATAACGAGGTGTAATAAAAAAAATCTACCTAAGCAGGGTCGACGAAGCCCCGCTTAGCGGGGCTTCTATTTCTGTGTACAAGGTTTAAAGGAACCTAACCAAACCGAACTTCGGGGTGTCCCTGAAATCTTGCTACAGCGAGTTTTAGATTTGGTGACCATTCAGTTTATTTAGGTACAAAAATAATTATTGATGCGCATTTAAATTTTATCCATAATTAATTACCTACTTCAAGAATGCTGTGAGTAAAATAAAGTGGCAAGCCTGATTTTTTTGTGCCAAAATCATCAAATGAATGAAGAATAGAAGAGATTGTCAGACTCATACTGACTAAAATCTACGGCGTTCATCCCATAAGCACCCATAAGGTTCAACTGTGAACCTTATGCTGTGCCGATGAAGGGAGGAACACCCACCATTAATAGTAGTAGCACCGATGACACTAACTCTAAGTACGAGTAGTTTGTTTATGCTCCCAGTTGACACATGTTTAAAGTTGTGTTAATAGTCAATGCATTGTTAAAATCGGTTATTTAGTATGATAAGAATCCCAAGTTTCGCGTGTTCCTCGCAACAGGGAATGGGTAGGGCTATATGTAATTGTATACAAAAAATTAACGCTTACGGTCAGTCCACACCGAGACGCGACGCGAAGCGACGTGACGCAACGATACTTCAAATTTGTATCTTTTCTTGTAGTAAACAAAGTCAGATTTTGAACGACGTAGAGCGGCGCCGCGCTACGTCGCGCTGCGTTGCGAAAGGTGTATCTTTTCGTGTAGAAAATAGAGTTACATTTTGAATAACTCTATTGAAATGTGCGCGCAACGTCACGTCTCGGTCTGAGCTGACCCTTAACCTTATCTTTCTTCTATCCAGCAGCCTTATCATCAACGGAGTCACTATCACCGCCCTTAGCAGAAGGTTCGCGCTCCGCACCAGCGCTGCAGCGCTTGAGGAAGTTTCTGTCAGCGCTGCAGCAGTTCGCTACAGATGTGGGAGCAGACACGGGCGACAGGGTGCGACATTTAATTCACAATCTTGTTGTAAGTAGAATAGAGTCAATTATCCTGTATTTCTTTGGAAATCAAAATTTTAAGGTTTGAGTCCCAAAGTGTTTTAGATGACTATAACTATAAACACACAGTACCCTCTTTTTTTTTTTTTTA
Organism: Agrotis segetum; assembly: GCA_036375495.1. NCBI lineage: Eukaryota > Metazoa > Arthropoda > Insecta > Lepidoptera > Noctuidae > Agrotis > Agrotis segetum. The sequence continues at coordinate 2,380,273 of JAQSVV010000128.1, forward strand.
GCGTGGTAAAATCATCAAATGAGTCCTCCAACCCCGGGCAGGGCGGGAGGGACTGTCAGACTTCTACTGACTAAAATCCACGGTGTCCTTCATAGCCTGTTACGTTCCGCGGGTTACGGTAAGGGAATAATCCCGCGACCCCGGCAGGCTTTGGCCCTCTGAGAGGGGGGCCCCGTCATTACGCTGACGCTCTTTGAGGCGCGCGTGGGACACAACGCGCCGTCGACCCGGGCAAGGTCCTTGGTCGGGCAGCGAGTTGCCCTTTACTCGCTGCCCGCATGCCCGCGCCTACGGTGGCCGGAGATCATCTAGCGACGTCCGTCGCCGTGGGCGCCTACCACTGCGGCTGGGGCGGAGGGAGGACGCTGTCCTCTCTCGCTCGCGGCCCGCCTCCTCCTTAACGAGCATTACTGCCTCGCAGAAGGAGCTGACCGCTTCCCACTCCGTCTCGACACACAGTACCCTTAGCACGAATTTTCACTCTTTTACTTTACAGCTTTTCTCCAGTATTTACAGCGTTTTTGTATGAAAAAATGGTGTGCGAAAATCTTTCTTCGCACACCATTTTTTCACTAATTTTTTCTTTGAAAATTGACAAAGTTCCAGTTTACTTTATACTTACTATATACTATACTTTATAAAATAAATAAATACAGATATAATATAATACAAATACTGAAAATTCGTGCTAAGGGTACAGATAGACTTTTTTTTTTCAATCGTTCTAAAGTCATCAAATAAGTCCTCCCACCTAGGGTGGGACGGGACTGACAGACTCGTACTGACTAAAATCCACGGTTATCTATCAATAGCCCTTTACGTTCCGGGGTCACGGTAATTCGTTAGTCCTCTAACCCAGGTTCTTCTCCCTACAGTCGGGCACGCTGAACATCGAGGAGTTCCAGGCGGGAGTACAAGAGTGCACCAACTACCCTCTGCGTGCCTCAGTGCCGGGGTTCCTCAGGGCTCTACTGCCACTCGCACAGAGGGACCTGCATGCTAGGGCCAGGAGGGCTAAACAGGTAATTGCTGAATATAAGGCTTTTTGAACCAGGATTGATTGATTGACCATTATGTATACTGTTAAAACTTGACACTGTGTTGGAAGCATTCCAAATGTCTTTTATAAGTAACCCTGTCTTGTTCAATTTGTTCTTCTTTTTTGTCTTATTCTTGTTCAGCTTGACATAAAACTGTAGAAAACCGGAAGTCGCCACTGTCTTCGCGCTACCAGCACTTTGAATGTTTTTTTTTTCCACTTACTACGTTAGTTTTATGGCACAATAATAAATCTAACAAACCTGCGGTCTTTGTTTACATCAAATATCAAGGAAACAAAATGATTAGTTCCGTTTCAATCCGTTCTGGCCAAGTTGTATGTTACATAATATGTCATCTTTATTTTTGTTTAAAGACCTTGATCTAATTTTTTTATTGTATTTTATCGTACGGATAGAATGATAGAATTAAGCTTTAAAACCAAAGACAACTTAACTACTACACTACTTACTTTTGCCGTGCCTTTAATTTCCTTCATCATTATTTAACATTATTTTTGACCTAAAGTCAAAAACGGCTATTAATTTTGGTTTAACTTTTTCGTCTTTCGAGTTTTTTCTAAGGGCACTTCTTCATGGCAGAAATAAGTAACAAAATTCCTGCATAAGGGAGCTTAACCATGACGCGATGCGACACAATTCGACCGAATCCAACTACCTACAAGTGAAAATCAACCTTACCACTACGACATCTGATATCTTTAAACGAGCAATTCTTGTATATTTATATATAACTAGCTGACCCGTGCCCACTTCGTTGGGCAGTAAATATTTTAACTTGTGATGAAATTATGAGTGTGGTTCGGTTAGTACTTGTGCTATGATTTATTTGGCCTGACTGCCAAAAGGAGGGTTTTGTTTTTGTTGTATACTGTACTGACTGTAACTGCCCATCATGTCTTTCTGTTGTTAAGCGCTGCGCATATTCAGCGCTAGATTCCCGAGCACGGGCCTGCGATGTTCATACTCTTTGGTTAGCGAGCCGCATAAAAGCTACTGTATCTGCTAAAATATAAAAGATAAAAATATGGTGTCGCGGACTTTATTGTAGAACTATTAAAAGCGGACATTTTTGCCATACATTGTTTTCAAATATATACAACTGTTAAGGCAGCGCATGCTAATAACTGTGTTGGAAGAGCAATTTTTTTCCGCCTGGCTAGACAAAAATTGAGATATTTCGGGTAATGTGCATGATATCTATAAAATTTATAGCCTATAGCACTCACGGATAATGTAGCTTTCTACCAGTGAAACAATTTTTAAAATCGGTTCATTACTTCCGGAGATTACCCCCTACATACAAACTTAGGACAACACAACACAACTATGGACAAGGACATAGTGGATGGTGTGGACGCCTTATTAAAATTAAATGTAGGAAAGCTGATTTTGTGTGCTTTTCCTTATTCGGACAATTTTAGTGACATTGAAAACCACCGTATATATAAACTGAACAGTACTATTCACATGTTGACATGTCGTCATAGTGACAAATTATTGTATTTTGATTGTAACAAATTTGTTAGTAGTTTCTTTTTGAACCGGGGATCTTTATCTTTGTCCCGGAAATGTAGACATTTAATTGCTATGTTGATAGCATTTAATATTAACCATGTTGTTGCGAATGTATTAGACTCTAGGTTAAGTAGGTTAAGTAGTAGTTTTAAGTGACGAGTCTGTGTTGCTAGGTTGCCCTAACAACATAGTGATACAGTGTTCTGTACCTGCATGCTGTACGAAGGAGGGTCTACCTAACATACCACCTGCCTTGGAGACCACTACTACACAGGTTGGGTATTCCATTCCTGTTGGTACACTGAATGGTCCTGTTTTGGAGATCACTCCGGATATTAGTTTAAACTAGATTGTAAGACAACAGAAGAAACCTCTGCAGTTAGTAACTCATTATTAGTGAACAATAAACAGGTTTCTTCTAGCAAATTAGTTAAGTATAAAACATCAAGTGTAGAGCAACACACTCTAAAATTGTTTCATCAAAATATTCAAGGGTGCTCTTCTAAATTACTGGAAATAGAGATGTTTTTGGAATCAACCAGGTTTGATATTGTTTGCCTTACAGAGCATTGGTTGAAAGATCATCAAGTTAAGTCTATTTGTTTTGATAATTATTACATAGCTAGCAATTTCAGTCGTAAATGTATGATACATGGCGGATCGTTAATTCTAATTAAGAAATCGATTAAATCTAAAACTAGAAATGACATTGTTGAACTGTCAGTTGAACATACCATTGAATTGTCCTGTGTTGAGCTTGATAAGCATGTTATAGTTTGTGTTTACAGACCCCCAAATTATCAGAATCTACCTATGTTTGATACTATAATGGAAGATGTTTTAAATAAAATATGTAGTAACAGTAAATCTGTCATCATCTGTGGTGATTTTAATATTAATCTATTAGAAAATAACTCCAATAGTGTTAGATTGTTGAGTCTTTTTAAATCTTTTAATTTGTCACATGTTTTTATGGAACCAACCAGAGTGACAGCTTCTTCTGCCACTTGCTTAGATAATGTTTTTTCTAACTGTGATTACTTACATAAGGAAATTGTTAATAAACTGCCATCTGATCACAGTGGCCAAACAATAACGTTTTGCGCCTATAAACCTATTCAAAAAACTCAAATAAGGTATAGGCCAATTACAGATAAAAATTTAGAAACTATGAATAATACTATAGCGAGTAAATTATGTGATCATAGGTTTAATAATATAAGTGACCCAAATGAGTTCTACGCCGAGTTTTTTGGAATTTTAGAAACAGAATATAATCGTATTTGTCCTCTTAAAACTAAAACTATCTGCACAAAGTTCTTATTTAGTGATTGGGCAACACCAGGAATTCGCAAAAGTAGAGACAAACTCTTCGAACTTTATGATCTTAGGAGTCATAAAAGGGATAATAGTAGCTTTCATCAGTATGTTGCCAAATATTCAAAAACTTTTAAATGTGTATGTAAAATAGCTAAGGCTCTTTTTATTAGTGGTAAAATTAAATCAGCTGATGATAAAATTAAAACAACCTGGAAAATAATAAATAATGAGACAGGCAGGAATAAACAGCGTAATAACGAATTCAATTTAGAAACTGCACATGGTCCTATAAACACAGATAAAGATGTAGCTCAGGAATTTGAAAAGTTTTTTTCGAGCATACCTCTTAAGACTACTGAGCCATTAAATTCGTCACCAGCACTCTCTGCTGCCTTACTTAGAAATAATGTAAAGGCATGCCCGATGGAGTTTAGGTTTCGGCACACAAACCCCCAAGCAGTGATTAAAGCATTCAAAGATCTTAAAATTAAATCAACAGAAGACCTCTGGGGAATGTCTGTGAAGGCCTGTAAATCGATAATAGAAACCGTAGCGCCTTATTTAACTTTTTTATTTAATACCAGTGTAGACCAAGGAGTGTTTCCGGATCTTATGAAGCATAGTAAGGTAGCTCCACTTTTTAAATCGGGTGATTGTAAGGAAGCTAACAATTATAGGCCTGTGTCAATTTTGCCAGTTTTCAGTAAGGTGTTTGAAAAGTTAATGCTTGAACAAATGCTATGTCACTTCAATAGAAACTCCATCTTTCATAATCAACAGTTTGGTTTCACCAAAGGTCGTTGCACAACTGACGCCGGTGTTACCCTATTGAAGAACATTTTTAACTCCTGGGAGGAAGCGCAAGATGCCATAGGAATCTTTTGCGACCTCTCAAAGGCATTCGATTGCGTAAACCATGAAACGCTTTTGCTGAAACTGGAACATTATGGAATTAAAAATACAGCTCTTGATTTACTTAAATCATACCTAAGAGATAGACAGGTTAAAGTGCAAATAAACGGTACAAACTCATTAGGAGCTAAAATGACTATGGGCGTGCCTCAAGGTTCTATTTTGGGTCCGTTCCTTTTCTTAGTATACATTAATGACTTACCCCATTTACTAAAAAATCAACCACAGATGGTGTTATTTGCCGATGATACATCGTTAATTTTTAAGATAGATAGACGTGCACAAAATCTAGACACTGTTAATGACTGTATTTCTAAGGTTCAAAATTGGTTTACTGTTAATAATTTAGTTCTTAATGAAAAGAAAACAAAATGTATTCGATTCACTTTGCCAAATGTTAGAAGTAGCGATTGCGACATTTTACTGAACGGAGAAAAATTGGATTTTACTAATCAGACAGTTTTCTTAGGAATTACGATAGACGATAAACTACAATGGGGCCCCCATATAGCATCTTTAGCGGGGCGGCTCAGCTCAGCCGCTTATGCTGTTAGAAAGATAAGACAGTTAACTGACGTCGAAACTGCGCGTTTGGTTTACTTCAGCTACTTTCACAGCATTATGTCTTATGGTATTCTACTGTGGGGCCGGGCAGCTGACGTTGAATCCATTTTTGTTTTGCAAAAGAGAGCTGTCAGAGCAATTTACAAACTACGTCGTCGCGAATCTCTTAGGGAACTATTTAAAAAGATTAACATAATGACAGTGCCTTGTCAATTTATTTATGAAAATATAATGTATGTTAGGAAAAATCTTCATCTTTTTAATAAAATAAGCGATAGACATAATTTTAATACTAGAAATAAAGATAAAATTGATCAACCTTATTATAGATTGTCCAAAGTCCAAAAATCTTTTATGGGTTTCTGTGTTAAATGTTATAATAAAATACCTAGCGAAATTTTAACTCTAAATGAAAGAAAGTTTAAAAGTCACATAAAAAATACACTTAGTAAACAAGCATATTATAAATTAGAAGATTATATCCAAGATAAAAATGTCTGGAAACATGCCGGTCCTGCTCCATAGTACAATGTAGGGCTTGAGCAGAATCAAACTTGGTTGAAATTTTAATGCTCACACACTGCCTTTATTGTATTTTTTTAAAGTTGTAATTGCATTATTTTGTGAAAGTGTGAACACCGTGTACCTTTTAGCTGTATAATTATTGTTTTTTTTTTATCCTTTTAATGATTTAATAGTCTTGACTTGAGTACATCGCTTTCACATTTATTTATTCTTTAAATTGTTATTTCACAACATTGTTAAACATTTTTGAAAAAGAGTAAGTATGGAGTTTCTTGCCCATTCTTCTCCATGCAACCTACCTTAGCGAATGGGTGTAGAATCAATCCCATCCCATCCCTTTCCTTAATTTTAATATTCGACGTTTAAAAGTGCCTCACTGATGGCCTATTTAAAATAAATGATTTGACTTTGACTTTGACTTTGACTTTGACTTACAAACTTACAAACCTACAAACTTACAAACTTACAAACTTTTACCTCTTTATAATACTTATTAGTATAGATCAGAATCTCGGAAACGGCTCCAAGGATTTTCATGAAAGTTACAGATTAGGGGTTTTTCGGCTCATGGAATCGATTTATCAAGGTTCCAGGTTCGAGAAAAGCTCGGTTCCCAAGATATAGACATTTTAAAACCGAGCAAAGCTCGGTCAAATAGATATTACGACATAAAACGTGCAGTTGTCTACAGGTAGATGAAAAACAAAACACACTCGCCACGATGACGTCAAGTCGAATTCATCAGTATATCGTAGTAGCAAAGATGATTTTAATTTTTAGTTAGTAGACATTGCAAATCACACGAATCGAGTCAGTTTTTTTTCTTCTGAAAATGTTCCGTGGTACAGTCTTCCAACCCATCTAACGCCAAGTCCCTCTCCCACAGACACCACTGCAGTACATCAGATCACACGAGCACCTGATCCTGGAGTCAGGGGGCGACAGCAGCGATATCTTCGCGCCGCACCCGCCCGGGGGGGCGGCAGAGACCGGCGTCAAGCGACGAGCTAGTGACCCGTGAGTAACGAGCATCATTTTAGAATCATCATCATCATCATCATCGGCCTATTAATGTTCCCACTGCTAGGACACAAGCCTCCTCTCTGTGAGAGGGGGTGGGCCATAATCCACTACGCGGGCCCAGTGCGGATTGGTGGATGTCACATGTCTTCGAATTTTTGGTTCTAGGACATGCCGGTTTCCTCACGATGTTTTGATGATGAAATAAATTTCACAAAGTAATACGCCTGCCGGGATTCGAACCCACAACCTACAACTCGTAAGTCGCGGCCGATACCACTGGGCCACCACTGCTCTCATCCATCCACTGCTTTTTAGAATCATCATCATCACAATTATCAGCCGTAGGACGTCCACTGCTGGACATAGGCCTTCCCATTGATTTCCAAAAGGACCGGTTGGAAGCGGCCTGCGTCCGGAAATGCCAAATTCTTAAAATACCCAATTTATAAATGCCCATCAATTCTTAAAAAATACCCAATTTATAAATACACAATTCTTAAAAAATCCATTTCAAAAAGGCCAAATTCGTAAAAAAAAAAACAATTCTTAAAAGGACCATTTTTTCCCAACTACGCAGATAATTTACAATAATGATCCAGCGTGATCCTGTGATTTTCATCAGATCGTATTTCCACCTTGCAGGTTGACGTCTCACGCTCCACGTTTCACGTTTATTTTAGGATATGAAGCTGTTACAGGAATGTTTTGAATCCTTTATAAAAAAAAACATACGGCAATCTAAGACATACATAGTTCCTGGTTTTTGCGTTTGAAAATTATCTAATGAGTCATCTCGCCCTGGGGGGGTATTACGTATTAAAATCAGGCATTCACTGGAGCAAGAAGTTGTAATACCCCACTGGTTGGCGTGGAATAGGCTGTCAAACTCTTACTGACTAAAAATCTAACGTATTTCTATCAATTGCTCATTCACTTCAGGATCACGGTAACCTGTTTAGAATTATATTCCATGTCAAAAATTCGAAGACATGATTGTGACACTAGCAACCCGGCGCATCTATAATCCACGACGCCTGCCCAGTGCCGGCATCGTAGATTATGTCGTTGGTCTGTGGATGGGTGACCAACTGTCATCGCGAGTTTCCTCCGTGCCTCGGAAAGCACGTTAAGCTGTTACTTAGTCCCGGCTGTCATTTGTAGATCTTTAGCAGTACTTAATCACAGTTAGAAGCTAGAAAGTCTGACAACCAGTCTTACTGTGGTTTATCGTATTACCCAGTTACTAGGTTATAGAGGTCCGATAGGCAGTCGCTCCATGTAAAATACTGATATCCAGCTAAATCTGGTTTGACTGGAAGCCAACCCCAATATAGTTGGGAAAAGGCTAGGCAGATGATGTTACTCGTTGTTTGCAATTTAATGTTACATTGATTGGCATAAAGTTAAAGCAAACATTCAAATTAACATCCTGTCAAAACATAACCAAACAGTTACGATACAAAACATTAATTCTGGTATCTAACATCAACCGTCATCCGTCATCATAGCGAACTATCAACAAATTAATTACAAACAAAATGTAGATATATCCCGCCATTACGATATTCTGGCCAAAAATTGATTAACTGTTTGAAAACCGAAACAATATGAATGCTACTATCAATAATGGCCGACAGTTACAGGTGAGTGGCTCGGACAGGTAATTTGTACCCCCCTACCCCCTGTATGTGTGGGGTTGCTACACTTTGCTCGCTGATAGTATTGCTATGTATAAATATTGGGAATGTGGGATTTAGATCTGTGAATTTGTGGTGGTTTAATTTTATTTTTGACGAGTGTCTCAAAATATGTAGGTACTTTTTTTAAATAATTACTTTTGGTTTTATCACGGTGTCGGAACAGTTTAATTGTAAAAACTATTTAGGTATTTTAGAGCCTATGCACCCACTTTTTTTTTCACGAAAAAAGCGCATCAAACAGCAGACAGGCTGCGTCTGACTTGCGTGTGCATCGCGTCTGTATCGCTACAAAATAGCGTCGACGGCGCGTTTAAAAACGTCATTTTAGGAGTTTGACAATCCTTCCATTCCACTCGGGAGGGAGAATTCATTGAAGTTTATCGCACACATATAAAAAACAGACGCGATTCGCACTCAAGTCAGACGCAGCCTGTCTCCTCTGTTTGATAAAAACGCGCCGACGACGCGCGTTGGTGGCGCGCGTTTCAGAAACGCGCGTTGATGTCGCGTTTTTAAAACGTGGTGTGTATAGGCCCTTAGATGGTTATAGGTAAAAGATAATAGAGAACAGTAATGTGAAGAAACATATTAAGCCTTCCATATTCTGCAAAAAGATACCACAACACAACACAACTTTAAATTGTGCAATTGCTTGTCTTCTTGAATATCCCGGTACCTAACGGTTATAAAAAGCCATTATTTTCCCACCACATAATTTATTAAAAAAAAAAACAACAGAAAACCACGTCTAACCACTGTTGCCACGGTTACGTTGAATTATTATCATTGGACAATTTGGCAGGCTGTTGCGACCGCCAGCTTTAAATACTGCCTACCCCAATTCGTTAGGTGCACGTATGAGCCTTATTTATAGCAAGCAAGCCGCGCCTCGTGCGTTTGCCAAGTTATAAAGTAAATTTTTAGCATATGGCATTGTTTATGAAACGTGTAGCTTAGCTTGTGCCACTGGCATAACTTAGGAGGCACATAACAAGCAGCATTTCTGTGCTATTTCAAGCTAGAAGCTAAACAAGGTGTTAACTTTAGTTATATTTGAATTTTGAAGCCGTTGGTTAGGATGTTTAGCTGTTTTGTTAAGCTTAAAATTTAAGCTAAACCTATTAATGTCTAAATATGAGAGTAAATTCTCTGGATTATATAATTATTAATACGTTTTTGTAACACGTAAAAATCATAATTACATTAACGAGGTAAAACGCCTGCCAGATTAGTGTAAGCAATTTGTGTGATTAGGAGTTTGCTATTACGTTACCAGCAGGCGCTCGGCGGTTAATAGCGTGCGGTGCGCAGATGTCTGTGATCGGCTGTTTCATTATCACAGGTTGTGTGTTATGGAACGGTATTGCTAACGAGGTTTAAGAACTTTGGTGAAGGGGTGAGTAGTAGTATAAGACTTTGGGTAGGTAGTATAGCTTTCATAAGTAAGAATAAAACCGCATTTACGATTAAACCTTTTGGTTAGTGAAGCGTAGGACGGCTACCAAAACGATAGACAAACGATCGGATCAGATCAAGACCACAGGATCACGCTGGATGCAAGCCACTTCCAACCGGTTCTATTGGAAATATATGGGAGAGGCCTATGTTCAGCAGTGGACGACCTGGTGATGATGATTAATTAAACAATGATAAGACGTGTGAATGTTATAAAACAATTATATTAAATGTAAAGTAATATAATATAAAAATAAATGCTTGAAAAAGAAATGACCAACGTCTCATGAGATATTATGTTCGCTTAAAATACAAACAATGTAACTACGTACTTACTTCTTTAATACGACTAAAAGAAAACAGTAACAAAACACGAGAAAAAGCTAGAAAATGTAAAAGCAATTAACGTTTTCCCGCCTGCCTGCGCTGCAGCGACAAAATTATAGCTAACAATAAACAGTAAAAGAAAAAGTATAAAATTAATCCCATATTTATTAATAACTCGAACTCGTATAAACAGTAAGTTTTCAAGTTCAAGCTGGCGCCTGGCAAAATGGCGTTAGCAGCAGCTGGCATAAGTTTGATTGCCGACTAATTGCTAGTAGTAAACAGTCAGGCGTTAGTTCGAGCCGCGGGAACACATGTTGCGTAGAAAATTACTGTTTGTTGGACTTTTGATATATGGCTAGCTGGTAATTGTAGTTTGGAAAGATGTTCTAGCTAGGTAAGTCGTTGATTTGATCGGTGTAATTGTGAGAAAATGGAATTTTAGAATGATTTTGTCACACCTTGACTTCGTGTTGCAGAAAATTGTAAGTATTAAAACAGTGTCACGTTAGTTTCTCATGTGAAAAGGAAAGGGAATTATGCTTTATTTTATTTTAAATCTATTTTAGGTATCATCTCAAAGTTTAGGCTGTAATTTTATTTAATTCTCTAAATAATTAATTCAATAATCAACCATTTGTCTCAATAAGGACTTTCGATCGAGAAAATTCACAAGAAAATAATAAAATCAATTTCTGTAGTCAAACTTCCAAATTCTATTTTACCATTCCTTCATAAACGCCGAATAAATTCACCCTCCTATTTTAATTATCTGCTGCCAATTCCGGGAATACTGAACATTGCTTATCATTGCAGTGAATAAAGCCAAAAACTGGTAGGCGTGGGGAATAGATCACCGTAGAGTGCGGGGGACAGTGGCACGACACGGCCGTGCGAATCAAACGCTGCCGGCGATATCCTAGGGTGAAAGGTATAGCCGGTAGCGATTTTATATCCACATGTTAAAAAAAGCTGCAGGGAACTATAACGTGACACGTCTGTGCGGTGAAAACCCACAGAGTTGTGGTGTAAGCGATAGCGGGTTCGTAGAGTGGGGGAACTACTGAGAAAAAAAGTCTCACTAGTTCCATGGAACTATAATTGACGGTGGAATTAGTGAGAATCATCCGGTCTTCATGCTAAACACGTCTGTTATATAAGGGAATTAAGGGACAAATACAAGTGGCCACTGGCGGTGGCGAGACGCGGGCGTGCCATCTCAGTATTGTCTTGCGCCTAAGGGTGCTCCCACATCTAACGACGCGTATTCGGATTTTTCCGTCGCTCTTTCTCTTTCTGTCGCTTATTAATGCCATTTGCTAGAGCGAGACAATGCGATAGCACGCGGCCGCCTTGAAGATTCCGTCGCATGCGATCGCATTTTGCTTTCTGTCTCGGTCTAGCAAATGGCAGTTCTAAGCGACAGAAAGAGAAAGGGCGACGGAAAAATCCGAATCCGCGTCGTTAGATGTGGGAGCACCCTAACTCAAACAATGGCGAGAAGACGGTGGCGAGTTGCTAGCGTCGTCGCTAGTTGACATGTAACTGATAAGTATGTTATTTTTCTGCAATGAAATCACATGACTTGTCTTCGGTATCTCGTATAGCAATGTTTAATACACGAATTGTACATACACAATGACACACATCGTTTCTTAGTTTCTTATTACTGGACGGTGGTGTTATTGAAATTATTTCATACGTTATTAAATTCTGGAGTTAGGTACAGCAAATCTTCTTAAGAAATAAGTTTTTTGCAGTAAGTTAGCTCTGAAACTTTCACGGCTCGCTCACGCCTTTATGACTATCACACGGCGGCGGTGTAAGCAGGCGTGAGGCAGCAGGCGTGGCGTCTCTTGTTCGATTATTATTTATTGCGTTCGATTGCATTGCGCGCCTAGCGAGCTTGTTTGCCATCCGGGGCACGAGTGGCCCAAGTTATAAGCGAACATACAATCTCTGGAAAATGTGGCAGATATGCAAGAATAATTGAATACTTAAGTCATTTATTTATTTATTTATTTATTTATTTAAGGAGAACCAACAGCTATAACAAATGAATAACAGTGGTAACATGCAACACAGAGCCAATAACAGGTTCCCACGGATAGAAATAGGAAAAGTATTAGAAAACTTAGGATCTAACAAGCACGTAAAATATAAAGATAAATTTAACTAAAGTGAATGAAGATTATGGCCCTTTGAAAAAGCTCGCATTCAACTGACTGCGTACAGAGTGGGATTTAGTAATAAACGGGTCCAGGGAGAACTCTTTACAAATAATATTAAAGTCCTTGCTCGCTCGCACCATATATGAGTTTTGCCTATAATTGGAATGAGAAAAGGGAACAGATATAGGTGGATTAAATCTAACTGACCTCTGAGGTACATTAAAATACAGTTTATTCAGAAGATCGGGACAGTCAATGTCGTTAGATAAAATTTTTAAAAGAAACGTGCAGTCTGCTAGTCGACGACGATTTATGAGTGGCTGTAAATGAAATTTCCTACAAAGGTTTATGTAATTTTCAGAATGGTATGGTATACGTAGCCGAAAACATAGGAAACGTATAAATCTTTTTTGTACATTCTCAATCCGATCGATATATTTATGGTAACACGGGTTCCAAATTTGTGATGCATATTCGAGATGACTTCTAACAAAGGAGCAATAGAGAATCTTTAGAGTTTTGGCCTTCTTAAAGCACCCCGCGAGTCTCATGACAAATCCCAGCGATCTTGAAGCTTTAGCCACTATTTGCTCAATATGTACGTTAAACAACAGTTTAGAGTCGTGAAAGACACCCAGATCACGTACACCGTCACACCTCTGTAATAATTGTCCTTTAAGTTTATAGGTTGTTGGGAGAGGTAATCGTTTCCTGGTAAATGATATAACTGAACATTTTGTAGGGTTCAAATCCAGTTTATTAAGAGAGCAATAATCGTCTAATCGCGCCAAGTCAGACTGCAGAGCATTCATGTCGTCATCTGACGATATTGCAGAAAATATCTTCATGTCATCAGCAAAACAAAGCAAATTTGAACTATGGAAACACGAGTCGATGTCGCTTACATAAATAATAAAAAGCAAAGGACCCATCAAGGAGCCTTGGGGAACACCACTAGGGACTGAAACCCAGCTCGACATATAATTACTGATAACCACGGCCTGGGATCTGTTCTCAAGGTAAGAAGCAAACCAGCGTAGCAGATCACCTCTGATGCCATTGTTGAAAAGCTTTGCTTTTAGAATATTGTGGTCGATTCTGTCAAAGGCCTTACTGTAATCTGTGTAAACGACATCGACTTGTGCTCCAACGTCCATTCGGGCTGTTAAAAAGTCATTGAGTAAAGCTAGGTTGGATACAGTTGAACGACCCTTAAGAAAACCGTGCTGAGAAGGGCTAAAAGACTGATTCAGCGCTGCATAAACTTGATCGTAGATAACTCTCTCAAAAACTTTAGCTAAAATGCACAGCTTAGAGATGGGTCTGTAATTAACTATTTCATTTTTGTGCCCCTTCTTATGCACCGGAGTTATAAAGGCAGACTTCCAGATTTGGGGAACACAACATGAAGATAGGGATTTCTTAAACAATAGGGATACTGGTAAGGCAATGCTTTTAGCACAACCAATCAGCAATTTAGGTGATAACTGGTCCGGACCAGCGGACTTAGATGGATCAATATTACTTAACAACTTAACTATTACATTTAGGTCAATCTCGATTGAGTGAATATCCGAGGGTGCATTGGAACTTGTAACAGTTTCGGGAGAACAAAAAGTAGAAGGTACGTCATTGATTGGATCAAGAAAAGTAGAGTGAAAGTGAGAAGAAAATGCGTTACAGATGGATTCAGGAGAGGAAACCGTCACATCACCATACTTTAGACAACTGGGCATTGCACTGGACTTAGAACGCTGTTTCACAAAACTCCAAAAGCGCTTAGGATTAGTTTCGATGGAGGCTTCTGTAGTTGCTAAGTAGCTATTGTAACAATCAGCTTCAAGCCTATTAACCCGCTCACGTAAATGCCTAAAGGTTTCCTGGTCTGAAAGTCTGCCATACCTTTTGAATTTACGGAGGTATTTGGCCTTCTCTTTAATCAAGCGTTTGAGTCCCGGGGAGTACCAAATAGGGTATAAGCTGTGGAAAACTGACATTGTAGGAACAAATCTATTTTGAATATCCGATATAGTGGAATAAAAGTAGTTAACGGCATCACTCATCGACATTTCTAAAAATACGTTCATCCAATCAATGGCGGCTATTTCTCTGTTCATGGCCATAAAGTCAGCCTTTCCGTAAAGATACCGAGTAAAAGGAGCGGGAGTTAAATAGCTGTACTCGGCAAAGTTCACTTCAATGCTAAGAGCTGGATGATATTTATCAACAGGTGATAAAGGCATCGAAGATTCACCTACTGAAACAATGTCATTACATAAAACTAAATCCAGGATTTTACCGTATTCATTTAATATACCGTTACATTGATTTAAACCTAATACACGCAGTTCATCCGTTAGCGTGTACTCGTCACAACTACTAATATTTACCGGTAATAATGTGTTGTTATTTAATTGCCACGAAATGCCACTCAGGTTAAAATCACCAATAACTAAATAATTATCAGTCGGATTGTTTAACACTATATTACTTAAGTTTTGGAGAAAATTTGATAGCTGGTCAGAAAAGGAATAACCACGGTTTTGTTTACACAAATAGATTACACAAACATTCAATTTTAAATAATTCCTTGAGTTAGGTTGGCGCACACTCAAAGTGATCCACAAGTCTTCGGCCGAGGAGTGAAATAATGGCTGGGGAGTCGCCGAAATAGACTTACGAACAGCTATCAAGACACCACCGCCACGAGACTGACCTGTGAGAGAATAATCCCGGTCGCGACGCCACACAATGTATTGATCACCAAACAACTCAGAATTGGTTATGTCATCTACTAGCCAAGTTTCCGTTAAAACAATAACATCATAGTGAGAACATAGACATAGTTGACGAAAGAAGGATTCAGTCTTGGTACGGAGCCCGCGAACATTCTGATAATAAACATGTAGTTTTTTATTTACATTTACAGCCATTGATAATTAATAAGATTTAAAGCAGCAGAATTAATACGATGGTAACAACCACACATGTAACAAAACATCAAAAGACTAACAACTATCGTGTTTGAGACAATATTTACGGGAAAGAAATACTCAAAGATATTCAAATATGACAAAATAATATCATAAAATAAACCAATATCTAGGGTAATTAGGCATACACAAACGTTAAGCGGTACAAAAAACAAAACAATATCGCAGGTACGCGTGCGACTAAGCAAGCAATAGTTAGACTCATTAGCAGGTGCGAGCGAGATAAACATAAATTGGGTTGTTCTATTGAATAGAACAGTGCGATTAGGGAAACAAAATGCCCATTTGCAAATATAAAAAAGAGGTTGCGAAACTTCGAGCACGTCAGAGATGCTAAACCTTTTACAAAAATACAATTGGTAAACAATTTTGATTAATAGATCACAATAGAAAACAAGTTCACTCCGAGACAAATTAATATTTTTAAAATTGAAAGATAACGGTAACAGAAAGATGCACCACTCTAGTAAAGTTTGTTTAAATCTTTATCTTTCGATATAACTATAACTATAACAATGTCCACAATTTTGACAGAGAAGTCATCCAGCCGCTTTCCGTTGAATTCAGCGTTGATTTTAAGCTCATTGAGTTCGTCCTTTATACACTTGACATCATGAGACAGTGTCGGCAGGCCAGCCAGCTGAACTTTCAGCTCGCGAATCTCGTTCAGGATCGTTTCAAGAGACGCAGGTTCAGGTGTCGGTAGTGGAGACAGGGAAGGGGACGGTGACGGTGAGGATATCCGGCATTTCGGACATTTCCATGCCGCCCTTCGGTCAACTCCTAATCTTCTCCACCCACTTTCCGTAATATTGGCACAGCCAAAATCAAGATGACGCTTGCATGATGCACATTGAACGCCATCGTTAAAGTCAGAGTTACAAGCGGCACACTTCATCATGGCTGACTTAAAAGTTTAAAGGTGAACAAAATGTTTAGAACCTCTGACAAAAAGGACCGATCAAGCGAAGTACGTGCTTGCTTAATGAATGATCGCGGGTAACTGCATTCATCTAACTGTATTCAGGTAACTGTATTCATCATTTAACTATGAAAGTAACTCATGAGATATATGTAAATTTTGTTCATAAGTAAAAGTGGTAATTTGAGATTTGAAAGAAAAGAACTTACGCTGGAACATAAATAGTTAAAAAAGGTTACCTACATTTTAATCTTTCCTGTCGTTTTACTGAATTTTTATTATATATTTGGACCCTAGGAAGTACATTTGGAACAAATAAAATAAATATGTAGTATCTTTTTTATTAAACGGTAGTTTCACGTTTAACTGTTACTTGGGTAAGATTTGCACCATGTAACGACGGTGCATTGCCGCAAGTCTTGTAAACCAATAATGGAAAGGTTCATGTGAAATCACGTTGTGTAACTCCCGCACACTCTGCGAAATGTAACCGATAAGAAACCGACCAGCTGGCAACTCGATGAGATCTTCAAATGCCAATTTTCCAGTCGTATTTCCATAAGGGCACCTAAATATCCCACCTTCAAAACTTTTAACTCGCTTCCGCTTATAACTTGTACAGCCATCTAATTTATGAGCGAGCTCGTTTGTTCCAAGTTTTGTATTGTCTTTATTTTCTAGTTCATTCGCTGGCGTTATTCATATTTATTAATAATTAATAATAGTTCGTGATAATAGTATTGTACGCTTGCTATGGCTTACAGCGACGCCGGCGTCGATACCAACAGTTGATTACTTTCGTAATTAATTTGGTTAATACAATGGATTGGGTGTTTAATTTCCTAGAACTGGGTTTCAATTAGTACAAAACGTTTATCATATTAGGTTTTAGGCTTCAGTCGAAACGTTAAAAAAATTTAACAGCCTTCAAAAACAACCACAAAAAAACTTTTGCCAAAAAAATGTAACCGCTTTCAAAAACATCCACAAAAACGGTAAAATAACCTACAAAACTTTTCTTTTGGAAGTCGGTGACTTTTTTTATTAATTTCATTGTCTTTTTTGCCACCAACTTCCGAAAGTTTTGTAGGTTATTTTACCTTTTTTTTTAAAGCAGTTTCATTTTTTTAAAAGTGTTTATTTTACTAACCACAATTCTTGTTAAATACATCATTTTCTTACAAGTGTACTAGAATTTTATAATCCTTAGCACCGCCACCGGTAATAACATCGTTAACATCTCTTTCATTCATCCCTATCTCAAAAACTACTGAAAAGATTTTGATGAAACTTTCAGTATGCCCTAAGTTGAACGATACTTAGTACAACAGGAGTTGTACCTTCCATCCTCATCCACCTGAGATGATTATTATCAGATGCAAATACTTGAACAGCTTTAGAAAATACATGAAAATAGTATTACCTATGTGCCTATAAAATTTGAAGGTTGCCCTCGATTTCCCTGGGATCCCATCATGAGATCCTGACCTGATGATCATGGGACCACTTGAGAAGTATCAAACAACAGAATAAAATTCCGATTTGTTTTTTTTTTCTTTTGTTTGAAAGGGTACCTAGGCCACCTGGCATAAATTGGGGAAGCATATGCCCAGCAATGGGGCAGCATGCGCGAGATGAAAAACCATTCAACTTCTACTCCAATTCAAGTCCAACTCAACTAACCTCTCACCTTGTCCGCAGGTTCTACGATCCTCCTCAAACGAACGGCTCCCACGAGGAGTACCCTCCTCAAGCCAAGCGCGCAGCCTCCAGCCTGTTTCTGAACCCGTCGCCGTTCCTCTATCCGTTGCCTAGCAACGCCAGTCTGTTTGACTACGGACACCCGTACCACGCCTACCATGGCAATCAGGAGGCCGGCTATGAGAGGAGGGATGGTGAGTCTGACTATTTCTTTCAATAAAGGGCTCATTGTCACTATAACTATAGCGACATTTAGAGAATAATATGCAAATAAAAAAATAAGCAAAATAATGGAATTAATGCTGAATTTCGTTTTCACTAGGTTCATAATTATTATTATTGTGAATTAAAAAAAAAATCAAAACTTCCAGCTGAATGGTTAGATTTCATTCAACTCGCGGTTGATAAAATAAGAGAACACGACTTGAAATGTATTCATATACTAGTGTTTGCCCGCGGCTTCGCTTGCGTTATTTTAGAATTTGAGAAACAATACGGATCGTGTGGCGCCATCTGGAATATGAACGTAATTGTTTTCTCGGCAACAGCTCTCTTCTGTTATTCGGGATGTAAGATACCTTATATCCGTGTCTATACTCCTGACAACGTATAATTATGCTAAATTTTGGGACGATCGATTCAGTAGGTAGTAATGCGTGAAAAGGTAAAAAACAAACATACTTGCATTTTTATTATTAGTTTAGATCAATAATGTTATATCTAGGTACATAGTTTGCATAGGAAACGTCCTTATTTGAGCGACATTAATTTCAAAGAACCGTGTTTATTTTAAACACTATACTATCATTTTTGGGTTGATTTACAGTATCGCTGCAAATTGAAAGTACGATAGCATTGCTCTTCTCCCTTGCATTCCGCGTGATACCTAAAAAATAACTAATTATCTGACTCGATGAGTACAACTTGTCGTCGTTTAAAACAGAACCTATGCACTGGTTTGAACACCAATTCAAAACATAAATAAACACATTTTTTTCTAATCTTTAAAATTCCACACCTCGAAACAATTACAATTTAAAAAAATATCCAACTTACTACCTACAATTTAAATCAGTGTATATTTATATCCTAGAAAACTATTGAAAAAAAAATAGTAATAATTTAAAATCGCGAATAATATTGAAATAAAAGTATACACATTTTTTTTTAATTATTTGAAACTCTCAGGACAAATATGTATAAGAAAACTCAAAAAGTGAAAAAAAGAAACAGCGAGATTTGATCCAGAGACCCCTTGCACGAAAGTCAAGCAGGATACCAACCAGACTGGCTAGTACGCTGACAGTGTTTTCAAATAGCGGTTCTTATACAAATGTCAATAATGACTGAAAACCAACATATTATAAAATTGCTAATCCCCCAAAGGGAATAGCGTAATTATACATATCCTATTAATAGAAGAGCAGTTTAAGGAATATTCGGGGAAAAAATGACTAAATAATATCCAGTGGTTTAGCTTCCAACTAAAAACAAACAGATAAAAACAACAAAATTTAAAATAGCTTATCTCCCAGGAAA